>OX375877.1:117402458-118693047 GCA_947359465.1 Metellina segmentata | reverse complement strand
TATATATATAATATATATATATATATATATATATATATATATATATATATATATATATATATATATATATATAATATATATATATATATATATATATATATATATATATATATATATATATATATATATATATATATATAGTCTCTGAGAACGTCGGTCAAATTGAATATGGTCGAATTCCCCACCGGGGAAGTGAATGTAGTGAATAAAGCTTTACATTTCCCTGTAATTTTGTAAGTGTTAATATTTTTTTTTGTAACAATTTTTACATAGTACGGCGCCATACATAACCCCTATCGGCGATTTTTGGAACTCATTTTTTTTTCTCACGGAATCCTACTTTCCATGTCATCATTAGTCTCCATACCGAGCTTGATACCATTTCTTTTGTTAGATCGAGCTACAGGTGGCTCTGAACAGTGTCAGTTTTAAAAAAATCACTCTGTATATATAGTCCCGACCCTCTCAAATTAATTAAAACAGCTGTTCGCAATGCTAATTTAATTTGAGGATTAATTTAATGTTGAAGCAGTACACTAAAATAACACTTATTTCTAGTTCAAAACACCTGTTGGTTGCTAGTTTTAACATTTTAACCGTTTCACCAATTGTAACAAGGAGGTAATGGTAATTTTTGATTAACGTCGTACTAGAGCAACACAACGGGCTATTGATGATCATCCGGGATCAAATCCAATAAGGGAAAGATTCGAGGACTATACCACGTCATTTTGAACAGCGGACAGATAATGAGGCAACAGCTGAACTGGCATCCCAATCTCCAAACTTTCGTAACAACCCAATGTGATGACTTTCGAACACGACAGATATAAGGTGCACCAGTTGCCTCAGCACCATACGCTTACAAACAACCATGCACTGCATTCGAAACATGAACTTTCCGATCTAGAGGCTAACACCTTAACCATTGAAGAAAAATAAATTATTCAATTTCGAAGCTGTCTAAAACAAACAGCGTACCACCTACATTAATATAATACGACACTTAAGTATGATTGGTAAGTTTTATATAACGTTGTACTAGAGCAACATACGGGTTATTGACGACGGTACGGGATCAATCCTTTAAAAGAGAGATCCGAGGACAGCACCACGTAATTTTGAACCACTGTCAGATGACGAGTCGACACCTGAGCTGGTGCCCCACTCTCCAAACTTCCACACCAACCCAACGTGAGAACTTTC
Organism: Metellina segmentata; assembly: GCA_947359465.1. NCBI lineage: Eukaryota > Metazoa > Arthropoda > Arachnida > Araneae > Tetragnathidae > Metellina > Metellina segmentata. The sequence goes on along the minus strand of OX375877.1, from coordinate 118,691,841 downwards.
GGTCACGACAGATTTAAGGTGCAACAGCCGCCTCTACACCATTGGATAACAAACACATCATGCACTGACTCGAATTCGAACCAGGAACCTTTCGATGTAGAGTCTAACACCTTAACCACCAGATCGATTGGTCGGCCACTTTTGTAATTGGAAATTGGTAATTATTAGTTAACGTCGTACTAGAGCAACACAACGGGCTATTGACGACGGTCCGGGATCAATCCCTTAAGGGAAAGATCCGAGGACAACACCTCGTAATTTTGAACCACGATCAGATGACGAAGCAACACCTGAACTGACACCCCACTCTCCAAACTTCCACGCCAACCCAACGTGAGGACTTTCAGCCACGACATATTTAAAGTGCACAAGCCGCCTCTACACTATACACTTACAAACGTCCATGCCCAGACCAGGATTTGAACAGGAACCTTCCGATCTAGAGGCTAACACCTTAACCACTATACCGGTGGGTCGGCGAAGAATATTTAGGTAATGGAAATGGTAATGGTAATTTTAGTTAACGTCGTACTAGAGCAACACAACGAGCTATTGACGACGGTCCGGGATCAATCCCCTTAAGGGAAAGATTCGAGAACAACATATCGTAATTTTGAACCACGGTCAGATGACGAAGAAACACCTGAGCTGGCAGCCCACTCACCAAACTTCCACACCAACCCAACGTGATATAAAAATTTAGGTACGTTGGATTTAGTTAGTGGATATTGTATACATACGTGACTTCCATCTTTCATATTCTTTATGCTTTTATTATATTAAAGAATGAAGAAAATGAATATTAAATTCCAAATTCTACTATGAAAAAAGCAATATCGAAAACGACGTGAATATTTGAGTGCCGGGATTCGAAAAACAAACAAATTTCTGTAATGCACAAATCCGATTAAAGTAACTCTCTCTCAAGACACCATTTTGTATTCCTGATTTTCTGAATATTTTGCATTTTACAGTTCAGCCTTTTGCAAGGAAAACACATCTACAGGAGTGTGGAAGTAAACACCAAATGGAGAATGCAAATTTAATTTAAATCTGAGTAGCAGGGAATAAATATGTGAAAAAGAAATTTCGATTTTGTAGCGTATTGTAAAATTTAAATTGCATTCTTAGCTCAAGAGAAACAACTGATAACATCATATTAGATTCGCATTTCATTTGGAATAAGGCTCAGTTGTTTACCTCGTCATCGGACCGTGGTTAAAAAGTAACGAAGTAAACTCTTCAGTTCTTTCCCTTTCGAACGGATCCCGGAGAATCATCAGTGGTTAAGGTGTTAGCCTCTAGATCGGAAGGTTCCTGGTTCAAATCCGGGTTCGGGCATGGATGTTTGTAAACGTATGGCTGGTGCCAGCTCAGGTGTTGCTTCGTCATCTGAACCGTGGTTCAAAATTACGAGGTGTTGTCCTCGGATCTTTCCCTTAAGGGACTGATCCCGGACCGTCGTCAATAGCCCGTTGTGTTGCTCTAGTACGACGTTAACTAAAATTACCATTCCATTACCCTTAATCAAACATTTAGAGCCAGCTCAAAAATGTGTAGCAAATTTAGATAATGATAGAATAGACATTGGTATATTACGTTTTCTTCAGAGCACGAAAGAGCAAAAGAAGAAAGCAAAAAGTTGTTGCAGAAAATTTTTTCTGCAAGATAGAGAATCATGCTGCTGGAGGCCGACCAACCGGTATAGTGGTTAAGGTGTTAGCCTCTGGATCGGAAGGTTCCTGGTTCGAATCCGGGTCCGGGCATGGATGTTTGTAAACGTATGGTGTAGAGGCGGCTGGTGCACCTTAAATCTGTCGTGGCCGAAAGTCCTCACGTTGGGTTGGCGTGGAAGTTTGGAGAGTGGGGTGCCAGCTCAGGTGTTGCTTCGTCATCTGACCGTGGTTCAAAATTACGAGGTGTTGTCCTCGAATCTTTCCCTTAAGGGACTGATTCCGGACCGTCGTCAATAGCCCGTTGTGTTGCTCTAGTACGACGTTAACTAAAATTACCATTACCATTACCATGCTGCTGGAGCATTTTAATTATAAAATTGTTTTTAAACGACGATAACTCAAAACTGTGATTATACCACTTGCTCGCAAGATTTCCCTGGAATGGTTGGTTAGAATTACATGAAATTTTAATTGATTATGTAAACCTTATATATGTTTAAAATGACCAACTCTTTTGTCTATCCTGTTGAAAGTATTTGAAAAAAGGTTAATTTTGCGTTTAAAAAAAAGAAAAAAAACTTTAATTTTTTTAAGTTAAACATTTTTGTAAGAAATTTTAAAAAATACAACTGTTTGTCATTGTAACTATTCTATATATTTTTAAGTATATAGTAATTGTAATTGTAATTTTAGTTAACGTCGTACTAGAGCAAACACAACGGGCTATTGACGACGGTCCGGAATCAGTCCCTTAAGGGAAAGATTCGAGGACAACACCTCGTATTTTGAACCACTTTAAGTATATAAAAAAATCAGCTCAGAATAACATTTATTCTGCAAAAATACTGCGCGCAAAGCTCCATATAATATTCTAACAACAAAAACAATGCATTTCATTTTGGTCCAATTTACAATGTATTTAAGGGTAGAAATGTTTTTCCAATTGTTTACAAAAGATAAAAATAGTTAAAATCTGCATACAAAATTTCATTTTTGTAAATAATTTATTCATGGAGATGTTAAAATTCGAAATGTAGTGATTTTTTTTGCATATTTTGACAGTTAAAAGGTACCTAACCCCTTAACGTCGTACTAGAGCAGCACAACGGGCTTTTGACGACGGTCCTGAATCAATCCCACAAGAGAAAGATCCTAGGTCAACATCACGTGATTGTGAACCTCGGTCAGATGACGAGGCAACACCTGAGCTGACTCCTCACACTCCAAACGTTCACACAAATTCAACATTTTTTTAACCTTCTTCTATGAGAAATCATTTAAATATGAATTAATGATAGTGTGTGTATGTATTAGTGATAAAGACACCATAGTGTTACACATATTTTAGTAAATAAATAATCAAAGAGTGGCTTTCTTTTTGTTCGATAAGGCCTATACTGCATACACCTACAAGTTTCTTCAAAAAAGTTCTGTTTTCTTCTCGAAATTCTATAGAAACCGAGTTAGATATCAGAATGCTGGAATCAATACCCGACAGTTGTTTTCGGATCGACCCTAGAAAGCTGAGAAACATCACGAATTTATATCGAACACAAATCATGAAGTGGAAATCATCATTGTTTGGGAGCAATGGATTTTCTTGTTTTACTTGGTGGACTACTTTTGAAATCGATTGGTGTGGAGGGGGTCTACCCCAAGATTCTATCGAATAAAATTAGGATGGGTTCCAGGATATCCAATCTTGTATTTGGGAGTATATTATTTCGGGAACATCTCGCTATGTGTGTAATATTTATTAACTAAAATATTAAGTTTTAATGTTGAGGAATTCATTAAATTAAGAACGTAAATATTCTAAATTATTGTTTACAACGCTGTCTGCAGCTTCAGAGCGGTAACGGTAATGGTAATTTTTAATTAATGTACTAGATTAACACAACGGGCTATTGACGATGGTCCGGTATGCATATTAACAACCTTTACGTGAACAGAAAACATGGGGAAATTTTAAGCCCGCTGATTCGCGGTTTCAAACTGTCGACTATGACGTCACTACGTGACATCATCATTAGAGGCGATGCTTCACGTGGACCGGTATGGTATGAAGTTTGTTTCTACTTCTTACAATCTACCACACTCAGAACCATCACCAAAACCAGATGGTTTCAGCGAAATATCGAAATAAAACGCGATCTTAAAATTAACTCTCTTTAAACCCACATAGCAAAACCTCTGCAACATAAATAACGAATCCCCAGTAATAATGAAAAGTTTCCGTTTTCTGTTCTGTTCAAGGACTCAAGTGTCCTTTAAAGTTCAAAAGTGGACTATTTTTAAATTGTGCATGTAGAATTTACACTGGAATTAAAAATGCATTTAAACACAAAGTATTTACGATCACAATTACGAGTACATGGCACATACCGTTGAACTGTCGCTTGGTAATCATCTGAAGCTGTCGCTTTCTTTTTTTTTTATTAGTATTCCATTTTCGGTCGAAGCAGTTTCAACTTTTTTTTTCGCAAATATTACAAATAAATACTGAGTAAGTGATGGACGTCAGAGATCACGGGGTGAAAAACCAACAAATCAGCGAACTTAAAATTGAAACCAACGATTAAGCGGGCTTAAAGTTCCCCCATGTCTTCTATTCAAGTGAAGGTTGGTAATATGCGTCCGGTATCAATCCCCTAAGAGGAAGATCCGAGGACAGCAGCACGTAATTTTGTACCACTTTCAGATGAAGAGGCAACACCTGAGCTGGTATAACTGTCCTAACGTCCATACGAACCCAACGTGAGTAGCTTCAGTGCGCTTGCATGGTTAGTTTTAGGTTTCGTTTTCTGGTTGAATACACCCTGGCTATTTAGTGTTTTGCTTTTTTCGTTTTGGATGCTTTGCGAGTTTGAATGTTATAATTGCTTACTGTCAGAGATAGTTGCAGCTTGAGCGCACTCCTGTCAGTACGTTAGTAATGTTAAGAATATATATTTTAAATTTTAAGAAATGTATTTTCCTTTTTGGCTGGTGTCTTGTGATCTTTTACCTAATTTTCATTTTTGGAAGCACATTGAAATTTCTTTTTGGTTTTCGTAATTAAAATACATATCCCTTTGTTTTTGAAATTCTGTTATACTACTGTTATCAAAAAGTACCAGTAATGCTGTCATGAAACAAAAGGTATCACTTTATTGGTAAAAATTGATTACATCAGCCTCGAAGTAATCAACCCCAACTTCAATGCACTTCTACCGACGTTTTTTCCAATCTTCAAAACATGCTTTAAAGTCGTTTTCGCGAAACCCTTTAAGAGTTTGCATCGAATTACTTTATTTTATAGCATCAATTGACTCAAAACGGTGACCACGTATTGGGATTTTCATCCGTGGTAATAAGAAAAAGTCACACGGTGCGATATGAGGTGAATACGAATCTTGTGGTCGTATTTGTTGAATGCTTTGCCAAAAAACCACTATAGTATTTGGCATTATGAGAAGGTGCATTACCGTGATGCAAAACCCATGAGTTATCTCGCCACAATTCAGTGCGTTTTCGACTTGCCGTTACGACGAATAATATAGAAACTTGTACAATAATATATCTTATTGTTAAAAGAAATTCACTACGCATCAATTATCTGACCTGATTGACATGTTCATCATTAGTCGAAGTGGATGGGCCACCAGATCGCGAATCATCTACGACGGATTATCTACTTCCTTTAAACTTCTTATACCAATCAAATATTATTGTTTATGATAAACAGTCGTCTGTAAAAGTTTTATGACACATTTAGAATGTTTGTATCAGAAATTTCATTGCGGAAATAAAATTTAATGCATGTTATTTGCTCGATTACATTCGACATTTTGTAAAATGTCGAATGTAATTGAGCAAAGAACATTATTAAATTTTGTAGTACTACCTCTTTTATTGAGAACAAATTTATTTTCAAACGATAAAATTTAGTAAATCTCTGATAGTTACCAAATGTTTTTATAAGTCGTAAAAATATTTGACAAAAGTGTGCAGACGATTTCTATTAAATATGTATTTTAAAGAAAACTTTCTGGATATTTTTTGATCACAGTAGTATATGTAAATTGAATATATGTATGAATTTCAAAGAATTCTGATTTGGAGTGCAATTTAAATGGATGTATAGTAACTTTTTGTGGAAGCATGACTGAGTTGTGTTCTCTGAAATGCAATTAATTCACAATAAATATTAACCCAGTGAAAATTACAGGGAATGCTGCTGTGCATTATTTTGACTTATTTAAATTTTGATTGACTTATTTATTTTATATTTGATTTATTTATTTATTCGACCAAGATATAAATAGTACAAATCGATGTTTATACTCAACACGAACGGATCGTGTATGAAATTTGAGTAACGACACGACCATCTATAGGAAAACAGCTACGAAACGATAGTTTATCTGCTATGTTCGATTTAGCTTTTACTGATTCTTTTGGTACGGAAATGTGCAAGCAAAATGCATTTATAATCTCTTCGATCAATAAGGCAGATGGGATCAACGATCTTCTAATGAAATAGGCGGAACATGTGAATAGTAAGTCACATGTGCTTACGAATTGGCAAGCGAAAAACGCAGACTACCATGTTAATCACTAAAGATAATAACTTCAACCCATCAATATCCGACCAACCGGTATAGTGGTTAAGGTGTTAGCCTCTAGATAGGAAGGTTCCTGGTTCGAATCCGGGTTCGGGCATGGATGTTTGTAAGCGTATGGTGTATAGACGGCTGGTGCACCTTAAATCTGTCGTGGCCGAAAGTCCTCACGTTGGGTTGGCGTGGAAGTTTGGAGAGTGGGGTGCCAGCTCAGGTGTTGCTTCGTCATCTGACCGTGGTTCAAAATTACGAGGTGTTGTCGTCGGATCTTTCCCTTAAGGGACTGATCCCGGACCGTCGTCAATAGCCCGTTGTGTTGCTCTAGTACGACGTTAACTAAAATTACCATTACCATTACCCACATTAAAAGTCAAGTTTTTTCCCCAAAACCACGTGACAATTCTTCAAATCGAGCGATCTGTAGGTACTTAAGTATTGAATTAACATCGCCTAGAACAACACAACGCGCTATACGGATAAAACACGAAGATCCGAGGATAACTCGATGTGTTTTTGAATCGCTGTTAGATGACGAGGTCATGCCTGGCCTTGAATCCCGTTTTACAAACTTCCACACCACGCTAACGTGAGGACATTTGACGCTACGACAGCTTTAGCATGCACCATCGCTTACTTGTACACGACTTTCTTCGGTTGGATTCGAACAAATCTGATATCGCTAATCTGATATTTTTCCTACCGGGCTACCGCGGCATCGAATATATTGGCGGAGTTACACTCCTAAGATCTCAGAACAGTAATACCCGTAAATATTTTATTTGACACGAATCGTTTACGGATGATCTTCGCCCTTGAATAGTCAACACACACTGCGCAAAATGAAATGGACTCCATGCATTTAGTACCCAGCATGTTCTAAACTCATTACGTGCCCAATTTGGTGAAATATTTAATCAATTTAAAAGCCTGGAACAGGCAATTAAAATAATTAAATATCGTGATGTAGTAGTCTTCAGTACTTTGGAATTAAATGGTTTCCAATGGATGTAACTTGATGATTTGGATCTGCAACTTGCAGAAATTTAAGACAGCATCGACATTTCTTGGCATGAGGTCCAAACTTGAGATTCTGGAGAGAAATTGTTTAAAGCCACTGGGAACATGAAATTTGGAGTGCTTGGAACCAATTACCGGACACTTTTAGCATCCTGAAGAATTTAGAGATGGTTTTACCCACAATTTATTAAGGGATTTCTTTCATCATCCCTCTTCGTACTTAGTTGAGACCTTATTCTCGGCGCGTTAAATATTAATTAAAACAAATTTTTAAAAACCGACTGACAGATGAATGGTAGCGTTTGTTTGGGCTTGAAGTGCACGAAATACCAACCTTGAATTGAAGATTTGGCAAATGCAATTCAGCAGCAAAAAAGTCACTCATGGAAATAATTATTTGTTTTTGATTTTTTAATGAATAAAAATATCAAATTTATAACTTTTTAAATAAGGATGCAAATATCACAAAAGTATGGATAGTTCTAGATATGACACAGCATGCGAGTAAAGCTAGGTTTTTCCGGTTTTTGACACACCGAACTCAAAAGTTTCGGCATCATTGGGATAAAGTTTGACTGCTTCTTCAACAATCTATATATATATTTCTCTTACGTGGCACGCAAAAAAGACGTTATTTGTTACCGCGTTTTGGCAACATTGTGCGATTGTTTGTTTACTAGGAGCCTCGCGAGTCATTTGAATCTATAGCGTTATCGGATGAAATTTTATTGAAAAAAAAAATGAATTTTAGACGAGCTGTTGCGGTTTGTAATATAAATCTAAGAAAGCGGAGGATCTTTTCAGGGCTATTTAAAAAACGGTCCTTTTCAAGGCTAACAATTATAGTACAACAAGACGCGTGCACTACAAATTTCGACAACAAACTCAGTCAAAAAGTGTATGGGTGGCTCGAGTACTGGGGAAATGTACACACAAACAAAATGCTGGGTATTCAATTTCCAAAGCAGCGCTTACATAGCGAGTAAAAATTTGCTCAAAGTTTTCATTTAAATTCTGATTCCAGAGGTACTGTATATATCTTTTATGTAATACAACAAATTTAGATTTGAAAAATATTTTTTTGGAATATATTTTGTAATCAATCTCCTCTGCTAGGACACGTGTCTTCATTGATGCGAGCGAAGCGAGCATAGGTTCGCGCAGAGAACCAATGAGAATTGCGAAGCAATCCTCCGGGGGATGGCGAGCGTTAGCGAGCAGGGGGCAGGCCCCTAGTTATATCATGTTTGTGCCAGAGCCAAGTACTAAAACGAAACTAACGCTTCTTTAATTTTCAAATATTAACCTTACAACTGGATTTTGAAGACGGTCAATTTTGACGAAGGCAACATATCTTGTACAGACAACCCCACTGAGGGTTAATGTACCCTTTGTATCACAATGACAGTGCAAACCTACACAGCAAATTTTATACGGCTAGCATAATGCGCAAAAGAGTGGCGTTGTTCGGGAATCAATAAACATTAAAATAAACGAAATATGTTGCACTGTTAGTTCACATTGCATGGAAATTGAAAGATAAATACCAGAAATGAATAATAAATCTTTCATTTCTGCGAGCTTTCGCATATTTAAAAGTTTTCCCGCGGCCAAGCTCCAACCCATTGCCATGCAAGCTTTCATTTTTCGTAATTTCATAAAATAAACACCCAGGTGCACCCTCCCGTCTTTTTCACATCCGGGCCTTCAATCTTTTAGAAATATCTGATCTTCTCTTTGCAAATCTCTCAGCGAATGAACCGTCCAGTCGGTTGCCATGGCAACAGGCTCCGCGATGACGTCATTGGCTAATAGACGACGAAGACTTACAGGCATACGGGCAGTGGCTAACAGTCACCGCACCTAATCCACTTTAAATCAGTTATATTTTTATTTTCCTGGGGGAGTTTCTTAATTTTTTTTTGCCCACTCGGAGTTTGGACAGGGGGTGGAATTTTTTTTTATACTTCAAATGGCTGTTAATTTGTCGGAAGATTTAGAGACAGTAACTACACCTTTGGAGGAAAGTTGTGCGTTTAATTGGAGGGGTTTAGTCTTTCAATCGATTTAGAGCAGTTTTTTCGTAAGCAACGGAGGCAAGCTTGAATGGTTGGATTTTTTGCTTTCTATAAATCTTGTTTTAAGTAGATATTGCGGGGGAATCTGATTTGCAATGGAGAATTTGTTTCTGGTTAAACTAATTTAATAGAAGGAAATGGACAAAACAAACTTACGTTTTTTTTGTTGCTCAACATCTTCAAAAATATGTTTCATTGATAGTTTTATTAATATTAATTTTATTAAATTAATTTATTAAAAAAGTTTAAAAATAAGTTAAATAAATAAAGTAGATATTACCGATTCTTTACTGTTTAAAGTTTGTCCTGTTCTTCAAAAAATAAATGTAGACGGAGTTATTGTTTGTAAGGCAAAACATGCACGTATTCTATAAGTAATGAGTAATGAGTAAGACGAATTCTATGAGTAAGATGAAGTAAAGTTTCTGTTCCAGTGGTTTGTTTGTTCAGAATGATAATTCCTCTGTTATGAAGTTTTTTACTGTCCTTTTAAGAACTATTTTAATATTACAATTAAACTAAACTTATTAAAATTTAAATAAAATTAGTTTTAGTTTATGTTAAAAAGAAAAAAGTTATCTTGTCATGACATAATATAATACATATTTTGTGTGTTTAGTCTTAACTATATCAGTTCAGCCATGGTAAGAGCATTGTAAAATGCTTTTAAAAGATAGGTAGGTAGTTAAATACCATCGCACTGAAACAGCACAACGGGCTCTTAGCGATCCATCCCGAAAGGATAAAGCCAAGGACAACGTTCTACAGTTTTGAACCCCAATCATATCACGAATTTAACACCCGAAATGGAACTTCACTCTACAGACTTCCACGGAACGCCAACGTGACGACATTTGAGGGCCCAACAGTTTTAACGTGTTCAAGTCCTCACGTGCATGGCTGTTTTGGCTGGATACAGTTTCTCGCTTTCTTTCTGGAACTCGCAACCTTCCGGTTGCTAATCCGTTGATCTTGCAATTGCATCTCCGCGGGTCTACTCTTAGGCCCGGTGCACACATCCGGTCTTTCAACGTGCGGCGCCGCTGCCGCAACGCAAGTGCGGTCTGAGATTCATGAGATTCAATGGAGTAGTGCACACATGCCTCCGGCGACGCACGTGCGACTTGCGTGCAATTCGTACCACCGTTCCTACGTAGCTCGCCGCACACGCGTCTTCGTTCTGAATTACCTTGTTTTCATAAAAAATGAAATATAAGTAATAAGTAATAAATGGTTGTATCCAGTAACGTCTATTTTGTTTCAAAATATATTTTTTTGAACACCAAGTAAGCGAAATAAACACGTTTTTTTCGATAGAATATCCATCGCAAAAGGCGCGAAATGAGTACTTGCGTCATTTCACGGTTATGTGTGCTTCGGTGCCCCAGCGACGCCGCACGTTGAAAAACCGGATGTGTGGACAGGGCCTTAAAGAAGCGTGAAACAATTTACGTTACGAAAAAAAAAAGAACTCGGCGAATAATGGACAATAATACAAGTCGTTAAAACCATAATTCTGAAGGAATATTTTGGAAACATAGTTTCTTTGATTTATACATTTTCTTCTGTGAATAATTACTTTGAACCTAGATGTGCAGAAATTATTTAAAATGAAATAATCCATCAGGAAGGTTGACAGTAATATGGTGATGTTGAAAATGTTTCCGTATTGTTAAGACGATTTATTTATAGTCCAGTCCACTGTGAAGTGATAACATCTGTTTGGAAAGCGATGTAAATAAAATCTTCAAAATCTATATATATAATTCTCTTACGTGGCACGCAAAAAAGACGTTATTTGTAATCGCGTTTTGGCAATACTGTACGATTGTTTGTTAATCGCGAAGTCTCGCGCATCGATTGAATTTATAGCGTTATCGGATGAAATTTTATTGAAAAAAAAATGAATTTTAGTCGAGCTGTTGGTGTTTATAATTAGAAATCAAAGAAAGCGGATGATGTTTTCAGGGCCATTTAAAAAACGGTCATTTTCAGGGCCAACAATTATAGTTCAACAAGACGCTTGCACTACAACTTTCGGCAACAAACTCAATGAAAAAGTGTGGGTCGTTTGAGTGCTGGGAAAATGTATACACAAACAGCATGCTGGGTATTCAATTTCCAAAGCAACGCTCACATTTCGAGTCAAAATTTGCACAAAGTTTTCATTTGAATTTTGAACTTAGATATACCGTATATATTTTTTCTGTAATACAGCAAATTTAGATTTGTAAAACATTTTTTTGGTAACATATTTTGTAAACAATCCCTTCTGCTAGGACACATGTCTTCATTGAGGCGAGCGAAGCGAGCATAGGTTCGAGCAGCGAACCAATGAGGATTGCGAAGAAATCCTCCGGGGGTTAGCGAGCAGGGGGCAGGCCCCCTAGTATAGTATATAAGACTAATTCTATTAGAAAATTCATATAATTTTCGACACACACACACACTAACGCTTTATTTCTCTAACAATTCTAAGAAAAGCCGACCAATCGGTCAGGTGGTTAAGACCTTAGTCTCTAGATAGTAAGGTTCCTGGTTCGAAGTTGGAACCGCACATGTATATAAGTGTATGGTGTAGAAGCGGCTGGCGCACGCTAAATCTGTCGAAGCTGAAATTCCTCAAGTTGGGTTCGTGTGGAAGTTTGGAGAGTGGGATGACAGCTCGGGTGTTGCCTCGTCATCTGACCGTGGCACGAAATGACGTGGTGTTGTTCTCAGATCCTTCCCTTATGTGATTGATCCCGGACCGTCGGCAATTGCCCGTTGTGTTGCTCTAGTACGACGTTAGTTAAAAATTACCAATTACCAAACATTGTTCAACCGAAAAGTGACCTGAGAGACATTAATCTTCATGTGTATTAGTAGCTAATCATCCCGCAATATCTCTGTGACACTATACAGGTGTGCTATTCTGTGAATCTAAATGTAGTGTTAAAAGAGTATAAAACGTTTCAGTATAATTTTTTGATGCGATGTAGATTGAAAATACATAATTGAACGGATAGAATAAAGATACATTAATAATAGTATCTCTATTATATGCGTTAAGAAAGAGCATTGAATAAATACATACAGGGTGTTACCAAAATAATGGAAACACACTGGATTTATAAGGAATCCTTTACTATTATGGCTGCTTATGAAGGTGCCTCCTAACTGTAATTATTGACACTGGATAATCCAGATGCTGATTGAGCTCTGCGGTCACTTCGGCTGCAGTTGTTTTCTTTTTAGACATTACAAACCGCTTCAATACCCGTCGGTCTCTTTCATTCATCTTCTCCATCCGTCCACTATTTTGCTTTGCCGAGCTTGTCTTGCCGCGCTGTGTGTACGCTGTCATGACTTTATACTCCGTACCTCTAGAAACGTCTAAAAGCTGGGATGTTTCGGTCATAGTTGCTCCAACTAGTCGGGCTCCTACAATTTGCCTCTTTGAAAGTCTATAAGAGCTGACATTTTACGCTTTTGGCCAAAATTCATGACGTATACAACTTCACTAAAGCTACCCCATACTACCATGATCTATAGTGCTTTTTATATTAAAAAAACTGGTAGCTAGGATTATATTTTAATGCTTACGAAGCGCATTCTTAAGGTGTACGTACACACTAGAAGTTTATTTTTTTAATTTTAACTTTTAAAATCCAGTTTTTTCACAGTAGGTCATTGGTTTATGCTTAAAACTATTTCAGTGAAAAAAAATCATATTAAACTAATTATTAATTAACTAATTAAGATGTAATGAGCTAATTAGTATGTTTTTTGAACAGTGATATCTCAAATTCTAATTTGCCAAAAAAGACAATTCTAGTTGGAAATCATTTCCAATATTATTCTTCATGTTTTGACCCTCCATCAAGTTTATTGAGAGAAAAGGTTTTCTGTTACAACTTTTTTCGCCAAGAATGCATAAAAAATCACGATTTTTTCTGGAAATTGAGGATTTAAAAATCCATTAAAAATGTATTTCTTAACTAATAACTCTGTTTGAGGGTCAAAACATCCGCTGTATTATGTAGATTATAATGATACAAAAATAATTATAATAGATTAATTTATTGTTGAGTTATCGCCGTTTGAACAAAGCATCCTATTGCAAAAACTTGTTTCTTCAGAAATTGAGTTTAAAGTTTTGGAAACTGTTTATGGTGACAGTACCTAACAAAAACCCTTATAACTAGAAAACTATTTCGAATATTTTCAAGATCTTGGCATCGTTTGAAAGCTAAGGAATTGAAGAATATTTTGAAGCAATAAAAAAAAGTTAGACCTTTTGTTGAATTTTCAGGATTTTTAGTGTGTACACATACACCTTAAATGCCACTTTTTTTCACAGGGGAACTACCTGTACCTCTGTTTTTTATATTAATATTTGCTTTTGCATTTTTAATGGAAGAATAACTAGTTTTCTTTTCAATGGAAGTATGACTAAACATTCATGATTTATAAAAATGGATAAAAAGGAAACCTTTTATTTCCATTCCGCGGCAATGGCATAAACGCACTGAAGAACTATTTTTCTTTCTAATATCCTAGCGGACAAAACAGATGTCCGATAAAATACAGCCCAGAGGGTTCCCATGCCAGAAAAAATGCGAATAATCTTTTTGCGTTGGAACATTTTCAGCCTCCATTCAAACGCTTAGGACTTTTTTTCAAACTTTCCCGTCATTGTCAGAGACCGTCCGTTGAAAAATACTGAGGTATTGAGGAAATCGCACGCTATAAATTACTGAAAGAAGGTGAGAAAAGAATAACTGAAAAACTATTGTTTCTACCTCTTTTCTGGGAATAAAACATATTTATCCAGGGGAAAAAAATCATAACTTGTTAGTTTGTAGTCATTTATTTAAATAGCTTATTTTCAAAAGCTAGAAACCTTTACTTTTCCCGTTAGTCTTAAAAAATATCCTTTTAAGGAAATGTTTAATACATATTCTTAAACCCGCTGTAGCCCAATGGAAAAGCATCGGATTAGCAACCGGAGGGTTGCGAGTACGAATCCAACCAAAGACCGTCGTGAACAAAGGGGGATGTTGCACGCAAACCTTTACGCTGCGACAGGTAGACAATTGTTACCACTGCAATTCCGTTCACACCAGCTGCATGGTATAGATCTGTGTACTGTGGATTTTATCCCTATTTTAAGTGACCGCAAGGCATTGATCAACATTTACGAACTCTCAGCGAATGACCTTCTAGAGGATCCCTACTTTTGTTCGATGAAGAAAAATTATTTTATTTATTAAAATTTACATTGAGTCAGTACATTATTTGCATTCAGCTCGATAACCTTTTTTTACTCTCTCCGATAAAGCTCGTTGTGTTGATCTAGTACGACGTTAATTAAAAATTACCAATTAGTAAATTACCTCACTCCGATAGCTGTGTCATAACGCGCTCATAGATATTCTGAGGTTTCTGGCAGATCCGGATGACGAAACCTTATGAACTACTAGCCACTGCGTGGCTAGCACGGCGTTGCCCATGCTGAACTTTGTGGGGTTAGGTGTGTTCATTGTGAACGTTTGTAATTCACCGGTGCTTGCTACGCATTTCCATTTGGTTTGCTTCGCAAAACCAACACCCCGGATAACGCCGTGGTGGCCTAGTTATTGTGAAATTGGAATTGCGAAGAGATCCATTGCTTGACGCTGTGGCAGGTAAACCTTTACGCTGTGGCAGGTAAACAATTGTTACCACTAAAATTTCGTTTACACCAGCGGCATGGTAAAAATCTGTGTACGGTGAATGTTATCCCCTTTTTAAGTGAGATCCGTCATCGTTCAGCATTTACGAGCTGTCAGCGACTGATCTTCTAGAGGATCCCTCCTTTTGTTCGGTACCCTACCCTGTGGACCGTGAGGTGTGAACGCTTTGGGGGAAATACAGAAGGTGGCTCGCCACACAATACTATGAAAGATAAGCGTCAGTCATAAATGACACTCAAGGCTCTATCGTACAAGTTAGGTAATTAGGTAAGGGGGTGGTGGTTGGACATGCAGGTGAAAGAGCCATTCCTGGAGATGTCCTCACGTTGGGATGATGACGAATTGTGAAGAGTGGGGTGCCAATTGAGGTGTTGCCTCGTCATCTGACCGTTGTTCCAAATTACGTGGTGCTGTCTTTGGATCTTTTTCTTCGGTTTGATCATAGACCGTCGCTAATAACACGTGGTGTTACTCCGATGCGGGATTAATTAAAATGTCTTAACTAAATAGTACTAGTGCAGTCGTGTCACGGTGAACTAACAACGATCAAGTTTTAGGCGGTGCAGATGCGATTCCTGTGAGCTGCATACCTCCCTAGGTGTGGTTCGTTATTCTGTGTCAATAAAGCTTTCTTTGTGTGTGTCTATTACTTGATATTGTATGTCGTATTGGGCACAGCATGGCCTTATATATGCCCCTTTGCCATATATAAGGACTTGTCCAGCTCTTTTAGTTTAAGCGGCGCAGATGCAATTCCTATGAGATGAAAACCTCCCAACGTAAGGTTTGTTGTTCTAGGTCAATAAAGCTTTCTTTGTGTGTGTGTGTCTATTACTTTATATTGTATGTCCTATTGGGCACATCATGGTCTTATAAATGGCCCTTTGCCATATATAAGGACATGTCCAGCTCTTTGAGTTTTAGGCGGCGCAGATGCAATTCCTATGAGGTGCAAACCTCCCAACGTAAGGTTTGTTGTTCTAGGTCAATAAAGCTTTCTTTGTGTGTGTCTATTACTTTATATTGTATGTCCTATTGGGCACATCATGGTCTTATAAATGGCCCTTTGCCATATATAAGGACATGTCCAGCTCTTTGAGTTTTAGGCGGCGCAGATGCAATTCCTATGAGGTGCAAACCTCCCAAGGTAAGGCTTGTTGTTCTAGGTCAATAAAGCTTTCTTTGTGTGTCTATTACTTTATATTGTATGTACTATTGGGCACATCATGGTCTTATAAATGGCCCTTTGCCATATATAAGGACATGTCCAGCTCTTTGAGTTTTAGGCGGCGCAGATGCAATTCCTATGAGGTGCAAACCTCCCAAGGTAAGGCTTGTTGTTCTAGGTCAACAAAGATTTCTTTGTGTCTATTACCTGATATTGTATGTCGTATTAGGCACAGCATGGCCTTATATATGGCCCTTTGCCATATATAAGGACTTTTCCAGCTCTTTGAGTTTTAGGCGGCGCAGATGCAATTCCTATGAGGTGCAAACCTCCCAACGTAAGGTTTGTTGTTCTAGGTCAATAAAGCTTTCTTTGTGTGTCTATTACTTTATATTGTATGTCCTATTGGGCACATCATGGTCTTATAAATGGCCCTTTGCCATATATAAGGACATGTCCAGCTCTTTGAGTTTTAGGCGGCGCAGATGCAATTCCTATGAGGTGCAAACCTCCCAACGTAAGGTTTGTTGTTCTAGGTCAATAAAACTTTCTTTGTGTGTCTATTACTTTATATTGTATGTCCTATTGGGCACATCATGGTCTTATAAATGGCCCTTTGCCATATATAAGGACATGTCCAGCTCTTTGAGTTTTAGGCGGCGCAGATGCAATTCCTATGAGGTGCAAACCTCCCAAGGTAAGGCTTGTTGTTCTAGGTCAACAAAGATTTCTTTGTGTGTCTATTACCTGATATTGTATGTCGTATTGGGCACAGCATGGCCTTATATATGGCCCTTTGCCATATATAAGGACATGTCCAGCTCTTTGAGTTTTAGGCGGCGCAGATGCAATTCCTATGAGGTGCAAACCTCCCAAGGTAAGGCTTGTTGTTCTAGGTCAATAAAGCTTTCTTTGTGTGTCTATTACTTTATATTGTATGTCCTATTGGGCACATCATGGTCTTATAAATGGCCCTTTGCCATATATAAGGACATGTCTAGCTCTTTGAGTTTTAGGCGGCGCAGATGCAATTCCTATGAGGTGCAAACCTCCCAAGGTAAGGCTTGTTGTTCTAGGTCAACAAAGATTTCTTTATGTATCTATTACTTGATATTGTATGTCGTATTGGGCACAGCATGGCCTTATATATGGCCCTTTGCCATATATAAGGACTTGTCCAGCTCTTTGAGTTTTAGGCGCCGCAGATGCAATTCCTATGAGGTGCAAACCTCCCAACGTAAGGTTTGTTGTTCTAGGTCAATAAAGCTTTCTTTGTGTGTCTATTACTTTATATTGTATGTCCTATTGGGCACATCATGGTCTTATAAATGGCCCTTTGCCATATATAAGGACATGTCCAGCTCTTTGAGTTTTAGGCGGCGCAGATGCAATTCCTATGAGGTGCAAACCTCCCAACGTAAGGTTTGTTGTTCTAGGTCAATAAAGCTTTCTTTGTGTGTCTATTACTTTATATTGTATGTCCTATTGGGCACATCATGGTCTTATAAATGGCCCTTTGCCATATATAAGGACATGTCCAGCTCTTTGAGTTTTAGGCGGCGCAGATGCAATTCCTATGAGGTGCAAACCTCCCAAGGTAAGGTTTGTTGTTCTAGGTCAATAAAGCTTTCTTTGTGTGTCTATTGCTTGATATTATATGTCGTATCGGGCACAGCATGGCCTTATATATGGCCCTTTGCCATATATAAGGACATGTCCAGATCTTCGAGTTTTAGTGGCCCCGATGCAATTCCTGTTTGGTGCAAACCTCCCAAGGTAAAGTTTGTTGTTCTAGGTCAATAAAGATTTCTTTATGTATCTATTACTTGATATTGTATGTCCTATTGGGCACATCATGGTCTTATATATGGCCCTTTACCAAAAAGCCCCCAAACCAATCTAAACATTCGTATTTTTGTTGTGAAACAATTGTTCTAATTTAGAATTTTAAGCGCTATCGTTATGTCTGTTATGCTTAGTCTTTACGCTGTGATGTTACGATCTACGATGGTCCTCACTTCCTCCTATGCATGTACGGAACTTGGGAATTCCCGCTGGATTGGTGAGAGTCTAGGCGAGAGGAAGCTCTTGTCCTATCGAGAAGGGGGTGCTTCGACCCCTTTCTGACTTGCCTAAAAAAGGAGGAGACGACTGAGTGGGGCGGACTGGACTGAGCTGTTCCTGAGACGAAACACACGAACCAAAACTCCGGACTCTACCCACCGCTGATGTCCAGCTCTTACGACTGATGTCCACATATTCCCATTCCCTCTTCATCTGACGGAAGGCCTCGGTCTCTTGTCATGATCCAGCTGCTCCCCAGGTAAAGCTAATTTTACCTATTGAACTGGACACCAATAAAGGAGTTTCCTAGAAACGTCTAGTTGCTTTCATTTATGAAACTGAATAATAATTCAACAACGCTAAGATTTTTTTCAATCGTCTCACAGAAAAACTCTTTTTTTTCCTGATTCTAATTACCTATAACTCGAGCGATAGGGCCGTGAGTGGCATTTACGACTGACGCTCTCCTTTCATAGTAGTGTGTTACGTATCGTTTGGCGAGAGGAAAGATATCACCGGGGCGACTTTTTGTTTTACCCAAAGCGTTCACGCCTCACGGTTGGCAGGGTAGGGGAGATCCAACAAAAGGAGGGATCTTCTTGAAGGTCAGTCGCTGACAGCTCGTAAATGGTGATCGATGCCAGCGGTCACTTATAAGGGGATTAATATCCACAGAGCATAGATCAAATACCATGCCGCTGGTGTAAACTAAATTTTAGTGGTAACAATTGTTTACCTGCTGCATCGTGAAGGTTAACTGAGACAACAATCTAGGATTGCGTTTTCGAAACTCGGTCCAGATTGACCGACCTGTAGAAGATGGCTGGTGAACGTTAAGTCTGTCGTGACCTCAAATATCCTCACATTGGGTGTGGTGCTTAAGATTGGAGTGTAGCTTAGGTGCGGTTCTCGTCATCTGACAGTGGTTCAAAATGACGAAGCTTTGTCCTGGATCTTTCCCTTAGGGGTTGATCCCGTACAGTCCCCAATTACAGGTTGTATTGCTCCAGTGCCAAGTTTATCAACCGTTAGACTACGGCCGGTACAGCAGTTGTACCATGACCGCGCCCAGGACGAATTTGGACAAAGGCCGGTACATTAGCTGTATTTTGAAAGTTAAAAGAATCGCTTCAAGAAAGAATTTGGACTACGGTCCTTACAACAGGCGTACCTTCAAAATTATAAGTTTCGTGCCAAGAAAGAATCGCGCTAGTTATATATATAGGTGTAGTCAAAAGGTTAAGTACTTACCAACCAATATTCACCATATTAAAATTTTAACATTAATCCCTCGAAATAATAAATAACAGCTGCTTGAACGAATACAGACAAAGCGATGGAAAGTTGATGGTCTGCTCACAATTCCAAACGGACCATGTCGTGAAGCTGTCCGCTCAGTTCCGCCTTTGGACAGGTCTTGACGGCCTGGGTGAACATTTCCATCGTATTGGGTTTTTGACCAACCAAACTGCCATCTTTGTAATATGGCAGAACCAATGAACAGAGCCCACCTTCATCGTTGCTGCTCACACCATGGATAATCTGAGACGACGAGATACTGGCAAGTTAGAGAACTCTTAAGGCAATGACTTCGGTCAATTTTGCTGGACTTTTACTTGTGCAATTTTCCTCTTTGTATTACTTTGCAATTGGAAATAAAAAAATGCCACTGATCTTATTTTTTCATCGCAGTGATTTTTAATACCTGAACTCTTTTACTCCACAGAATAAAAACGTTTTTCAAAACACGTTGTTATTTGTTCGTACAATTAATGGTTATGACACAAATTAAGACGACCTTGCTCCTGGCTGGAATTTCTGGAGGAGAATCTTAAATCACCCAGAGAATTATTTCTGGGTTATTTTTCTTAGAAACTGCGAGCGAGGGTTTCTGATTATCCTTCACTTGTCTCAATTGTCTGACGGGGAAGCAATAAGATTAACTCAACTGCTGACAATAAAGTTTGAGTTTACCCCAGATAAAGCACTGATGCCGAAGCTTTGTTCTTCATTATCCTACTATTCAATCCTCCTATTGTAGGAATTGTAAATCTGTAGAAACAGACTCTCCTCTACTCAAAAGTTAAAGCTGATTACTCTGAAAAGTTTTCAAAGATTTTTTTTTAAAAATAGTATATCTATTGTCTGACTTTACTCAATTGTTTGCCGTACAATAGATTGGCAAAAAAAAGCGATACAGTACGGAAAAAGACAATTTTCATGTAGCAACGCCATTGAAATTTCAATTACGCAAAATCTTTTCACAATCGGTCATTCTTCCCTTTTGTATTGTTGATTGTCTAATCACATAATTGGTTAATTCATAATCAATAATTATTTTTTCTTAACATTTTCTTCACCGTGATATTTTGTCCTTTATATGCCCATTTTACAAACGGTGATATATCTGATCAAGAGGCTGCCAATCATCAATATATGGTCAGTTTTTCTTATACCTCGTCCCCCCATCAAGATCTGGTTAATTTTGTTAATGACGCTGTCAGTGACCGAGCGATGTCTAATTTCAGTGACAGTGTGTGTAGTAGTGGCCAAGATTAGAGGGACACTGTACACCTAAATATTGGACATGCACATTTATTTACAATAGAATATAAAGCTTCAAAATCCACGTCACACCCGTCAGGTGAATAAATAATCTTTTTACAATTCGGAGGAGCCGACCAACCGGTATAGTGGTTAAGGTGTTAGCCTCTAGATCGGAAGGTCCCCGGTTTGAATCCGGGTTCGGGCATGGATGTTTGTAAGCGTATACCAGCTTAGGTGTTGCTTCGTCATCTGAACATGGTTCAAAATTACGATGTAATTGTTAGGGGCAATGATGGCCCTCCCACTGGGTGCTCCTTCACAAGTGGCCATCACTTCCGGCCTTGTAGTGGCCAATGACTTCGGTCAAAATGTGCCCGCCATTAGAAAAAAAAAAATTCGGAGGAGTCAAACGGTGTTTTTGCACTAGCTGGTGTGGCGAGTATTTTGAAACTTTATTTGTCTCTCTATATTAAAAAAAAGTTACCACCGCCGCTGTCGCAGGATTGAAAACTGGGTTGTTTAGCTCGATTCTTAGACGGTTTCCCTAGAAAGTACTGATCCAAAAACTACGAAATTAACATGGTTTGTTCTTCATCGTGTTCCCAGGACAATTTTGAAATTTTTTTTCCAATGCGATTTAGGATTTATGAAGTGTTAAAATTGAAAACCCGAAATTTCTAAAGCAGCAGTCCATGTCTCCTAAGTGTTAGCCTCTAGATCGGAATGTTCCTGGTTCGAATCCGGGTGCGGGCATGGATGTTTGTAAGCGTATGGTGTAGAGGCGGCTGGTGCACCTTAAATATGTCGTGGCCGAAAGTCCTCACGTTGGGTTGGTGTGGAAGTTTGGAGAGTGGGATGACAGCTCAGGTGTTGCTTCGTCATCTGACCGTGGTTCAAAATTAAAATTACGAGGTGTTGTCCTCGGATCTTTCCCTTAAGGGACTGATCCCGGACCGTCGTCAATAGCCCGTTGTGTTGCTCTAGTACGACGTAAACAAAAAATTACCAATTACCATGTCTCCTAACGTTTAATTAATTAAAAACATCATGATCAACCTTTCTAAATAAATTTATCTGCCTTTTACAAGAACTTGTCAAGTTCCAGGCTAGTGCAACAGGTTGGTAGATATTTTAATTAACGTCTCACGAGAGTCAACGTGTTATTGGTGACGGTTAGGGATCAAACCCGAATGGAAAGATCCCAGGACAACCCCATTTAATTTGGAACCATAGTCAGATGAGGAGACCACACTTTATCTGGCACACCCCACTCTCCGAAGTTCCACGCCAGGCCAACGTGAGGACATTTAAGGTTATGACAGATATAACGTATACCAGCCCCCTTTGTACACGATGGTCTTTGGTTCGATTCGAACTCGCAATCCTCCGGTTGCTAGTCGACTCTTCCAATCTGTTGGTCTATGGATCGGTAGGTTTCTGGACCGATTCCAAGGGTAGGGCATGGATGTAAAATTGTGTTGTTCTTTGGTGGGAGCAATGATGGTTGCCCCACTGGATGCTCCTTCATAAGTGGCTATCACTTTCGGCCTTGTAGTCGCCAGTGATTAAGTTGATACGCACCCGTCATTGGGAAAAAAAACCTTCTAATCGGGCTACCATGGCCAAACGATTTCATAGCTCAAACCTGAGCAGAGATTGCTTTAGTAGATCCCATTTTCCATTTTTGTAGTGCCCACAAGCTAGGGATACAAATCCCTGAATGTGCCCATTGTAAAATACCGCATTGTGAAATAAACGCAAGTTTATTTGTAATTTTGGCTGCGTCGTGTTTATTGACACACCACTCTGTCCACTACGTTGTACGTACTACACACTTGTCAATTGAACCTTAAATAAGTATTGCATATTTCCTTCGAGTGTCTATATTAATAAGTCCTAAATCACTGGTGTTTAATATTGCTTTTACTTGATTTTAGACTTATGAGTTTCTGTGTTTACATTTTTTTTGGGTTCTTATTTTTATTAGTTCATTTGGCAAAAACAATCCTTATATTACGCAGTGAGTTAGTTACCTCTGAGTCTTTACGGCGTTCGTATCGTTCTTAAGTACGTCTGTAGTGAAGTCTCTTTATAAATTATTAAATGTCTGGACTGGGAGTTACACTAATATTTCAGTATTACAAGAGATAACACTGGCAAAGATAATTATGGACCACATTTACATTATTTCCGAGTCACCTAGAGTGTAGATATATCTTCCATAGAGATGTCTGGAACTATGACCATTTTCACAACGGAAATCAAAAGTTAGGCTCAATACATGGAAAGGTTCGAACACTTACTTCATCGTGGTAAATGGTATTATGATGAACCTAGATTGTGGATAATATTTCTGAGTCACCTTGGTTGTGGATAATATTTCTAAGTTAACTAGATTGTTGATAATATTTCTGAGTCACCAAGACTGTGGATAATATTTTTGAATCACCTAGATTGTGGATAATATTTCTGAGTCACCTAGAAGTGTGAATATATCTTCCATAGGGATGTTTGGAACTATGAACTTTTTCGCAACGGAAATCGAAAGTCAGGATCAATACATGGAAAGGTTCGAACACTTAATTCATCGTGGTAGATGGTATTAAATATGATGAACCTAGATTGTGGATAATATTTTTGAGTCACCAAGATTGTGGATAATATTTTTGAGTCACCAAGATTGTGAATAATATTTCTGAATCACCTAGATTGTGGATAATATTTGTGTGTCACATAGATTGTGGATAATATTTGCGAGTCACCTAGATTGTGGATATATCTTCAATAGAGATGTTTGGAATCCGCATCGGAAATAGAAAGTTAGGCTTAATATATGGAAAAGTTCAAACATTAACTTCATTGTGGTAAATGGTATTAAATATGATGAACCTAGTTTGTAGATAATATTTTTAATCACCAAGATCGTGGATAATATTTCTGAGTCGCCTAGATTATGGATAATATTTATGAGTCACCAAGATTATGGATAATATTTTTGAGTCACCAAGATTGTGAATAATATTTCTGAATCACCTAGATTGTGGATAATATTTGTGTGTCACATAGATTGTGGATGATATTTGCGAGTCACCTAGATAGTGGATATATCTTCAATAGAAATGTTTGGAATCCGCATCGGAAATCGAAAGTTAAGTTTAATATATGGAAAGGTTCAAACATTAACTTCATTGTGGTAAATGGTATTAAATATGATGCAGAACAAGACACAACAATAAGAAATCGAAGATTTGTTTCTCCATACTTCCTCATATTTTGTCGCTTTTAAATCCAGACTCACTTCAATCGTCAACTAAACGACGCTGTACATCGAGGCAGATTTCCAAGGCATTACGCTGAAACCTCAACTACGACGCCCCCAAAAGAGAGCTAACGGGTCCAAATAAAATCCAACACCCCCTCAGAATTGACTTATAAGCCCCTTCCATCCCCTGGGGAACCAGAAGAAACGACGTGTTGAAAGAGGGACGGAAGAAATTGAGGGGTAGTGGTGTCTCGAGAAAGAAAACACTTCTTCATCATATGTTGTAATGACCATCGGGGAGAGAGGATACCGGTTCAGCCGAGCACCATCACATCGAGACGGAGAATTCGCTAAGAGTGGTATTTGTGCTTCGTTGGATCTCGGATGTAGACGGAAATAAATGAATGACCGGATGCTGGGGGAAAGAAAAACTTCCGAAAGGAAATGTGGTGTCCAGGGACTGCCCAGAGGTGAGAATGGCGTTGCTGGAGGTATTAAATGGAAGAGGGAAGTTTATATTTATCTTGCCCTATCTTAAAATGTTTTTTTTCCTTGTGGAGGAGAATTGATTGGAACAATAAATAGCCGGGAAGTGCTTTATCGGCGGAGAACTGTATTTTGAAGGGACAGCGAAGATCTACTGAAGATGTGACAACAGTCTAACTTAGATTGTTATCTCTGTCACTGTGTTTAACGGTTGCAGTGGAGTTCGATTTTACTTTGGAGTTTTTCTTTGCTGATTGGGAGATTGGGAATCACAGTTGTACAGATTGGAAAGTGTTTTGTTAGGGAAGAGTTTGTTTTGGAAAGGACGGGGAGTATTCTTTGAAGAAATGGTGAAGATTCAGAAGACTCGTTGAAGATTTGGTGGCTTATTGCTACAATATTGACCTGACAAAGCACAGTCACTAGACGTGATGTCCCATTACACTTATCTATTCCAAACAATCAGATTAAAATGCATTCACAGACAATATACCCTAGAATTTTCGTGTATATGCAATCAGAAACAGAAACCAGGTCATTTATAAATCGAATGCTATGAATAGTTATTTGCACTCCATAGTATTCTTTTAAAAATCAAATGAGACGATTAAAACTACTAGCGGTTCTAAAATCCTACAAATAGCTCCGACGATCCGTCCATTAAGATCTAACCAATTTTACTAATGAAGAAATATCTCGTCAGTAGATATTGCCACTAGGATGGTGGTGAGAATAAGATCTGGTCAGTTTTCTTCAAATGACGAGATGCGTCATCAATCAAGATTTGGTTAGTGTGGCGACGAAATATCTCGTAGAGAAAACCACGAACACGTTTGATCATTAATTGAATATATTGTGGCTT
Organism: Metellina segmentata; assembly: GCA_947359465.1. NCBI lineage: Eukaryota > Metazoa > Arthropoda > Arachnida > Araneae > Tetragnathidae > Metellina > Metellina segmentata. The sequence goes on along the minus strand of OX375877.1, from coordinate 118,666,360 downwards.
ACAATAACAGTATTGACCTGACATAGTGCAGACACCAGACTTGATGTTCCATTACATTTGCTGGTCTATTCCAAGCAATAAGATTTAATGCATTCATAGACACTATACCAAGCATGTATGCTTATATGACATCAGAGTTCGAACCCATCTAGAACCAAGTTAAAACCCAACCTATAAATCGAATGCCATGAATAGTTAATTATACTCGGTCGTACTAAATTTTTATATACCAGTAAGGCAGTTGGAAACTTCAAGAGGCTCTAAATTTTTTTTCCGGATAGCACCAATGAGATATCGAGTCAATTAAGATCTAACCGATTTTACCAATGTCGAGATATATCGTTTATTAAGATCTAACCGATTTTACTAATCCTGAGATACCTATTCTATTAAGATCTAACCAATTTTACTAAAGCCGAGACATCTCGTCCATTAAGATCCAACCAATTTTACTAAAGCCGATATATCTCGCCCATTAAGAAATGACCAATTTTATTAATGACGAGTTATTTAGTCCATTTAGATCTAACCAATTTTTACTACTGGCGAGTTATCTCTTCCGTTAAGACCTAATCAATTTTACTACTGGCCAGTTATCTCTTCCATTAAGATTTAACTAATATTACTAATGACAAGTTATCTCGTCCATTAAGATCTAATCAATTTTACTACTGGCAAGACATCTCGTCTATTAAGATCTAAGCAATTTTACTAATAGCAAGATACCTCGTACATTAAGGGGGTCCGGGACACAAAAATCATCACATTTTCGAATTTTTTTTTATTATTTTAAGAAATTCTCTGTGTTTTTCTGCTTAAAATGACGTCTAAATCATGTTTCTATCTTAATTAGAACTAGAGATATAATAATTTTTGTGGTAAGTTGTTTTGAAAATCTAACACTCTTGACAGTTGTTGTCATGGCAACAACATCTGTCTTTAAAACTTTAAATGCGTTTTTCTCCATGATACATTTTTCAAGATTTCCTGTATTCAAATTGCTATAAGTCGAAAACCGATAAAGTTTAAGGGTTAAAATTTGGAATATATATATTTCAAACATTATAATTTAATTTTGATTCAGCAAATTTGAAACAAATATTTACTTTTAAAAATATGACTTTAAAAAAAAAGTACTTTAAAATTTTCAAAAATTTTCATTCAAATATTTTATATTTTTTATTAAATTAATATTTTTTAAATTGTTGAATCAAAATTAAAGTTTATAAATTTGTGAATAATTTACTGCAAGAATTTTGAAAATTGGTCAAGAATATTTTAAGTTTTAGTAATTTAAAATGACCCCTCTTTCTATCGAAAAACTTCTATTTAAAAAATTTTTTAAACTTTGGAAAAATTTTGTGTTGTGATTTCGTTTATTAGTTAGATGGGTAATCAGTACAAAAAAATTCAAAATTCAAAATTAATTAATAAATTTTTTTTTTCAATGTGTCCCGGACCCCCTTAAGATCTAACCAATTTTGCTACTGGCAAGATATCCCGTCCATTAAGATATAACCAATTTTACTACTGGCAAGATATGTCGTCCATTAATATCTATCCAATTTTACTAATGTCGAGTAGATCAATTTTGCCTGTTTTGCAGCGCCCACCACCTAGGGAGACAAACCCCGGATTGCAAAATATTGTACATATCGTAATGGAAAATAAATGTGCCCATTGTTTTTTTAGGCTGTGTCGTTGTGTTCACTCTCACACCACTCGCCCTTCTACGATACAGCCATCACTAACAGTACTAAAGCTGACGCAGCGTAGCATAACACCGATGCTCCATTATCCTTGTTCTATTCCAAACAATCAGATTTAAATGCATTCACAGACAATATAACCGGAATGTATGCGTATATGCAATCAGAGTTAGAACCCAAGTCACCTATAAATCGAATGCCATGAATAGTTAATTGTTTGCAAGCAATTGCATTGTCTGACAAATCGTTAATTAGCAATCTCGAGCGATTCCAGTTGTGCTTCGCTAGAAGTGTGATACTCGGAGCACGAGCCGGATCGAGAATCGATGAGGGAAGATTGTTTATCGAAATCAATTTGCTTCACTGGGGGGTTTCAGCCGATGGCGACTTCGGATCCTGATCACAGGCCTCTCGGAGCCAGAGCCTCTTAGAATAATTAAGCAGGTCGCCGTATTCCTTTATCGCGAATTAGATTCGAAATTCGGCTTGATGATCATCGGCGTCTGGAACCACTTTCGAAGTAATGAGATTTAAAAATAAAACATTTGTTTGATGAGCTGAATTCGTTTCAGCTTAGCTTTCACAGATTTATATCCAAGAAAGTTGTATTTTTTATCTTGGTTTATTATACTGAAATAGTTTTCTCTATTGTGAAGCGCATTTTCAACATATATTTAAATACACAGTCCAGTAACATTAATGTGACCACCACCTACTTTCGACGTCAACGTGAATAAACCAATCACAAAAGGCAGGTGGCAGCACATTGCAGTGGAGTGTATATAAAGGATGTCCTAGGGCATCGCGAAAGCATTTCAATCGTTGGCGTAATGCAGAAACGTAGCGATTTATCCGACGTCCAAAAGGGCATGATTAGTGGCTTTCTGGCCAAGGGTGGAAGAATTTAGGAAACGGCTAATTTTGTGAACTGTTCGCGTGCCGTCGTGGTAAAAGTTATACTGTGCATGGCAAAATGGCACTATCCAAAATCAGCGGCGTGGCACATGTGGCTATAGATGACAGAGGCGAACGAAGGCTACGGACATGCGTTCGGGCGAATAAACGTGCAACTGTTGAGCAACTGACCACCCAGATGAACCAATGGGCTACCAAGAGTGTATCCTTAATAACGGTTCAGCGAACGTTGCTGCGCATGGGTCTCAGCAGCAGACGCCTGGTTAATGCACTTATGCTGACTGCTGTTCATTGGCAACGAAGGCTGAAATTTGCACGCCAGTACCGCATCTGGGCGTCCACAGAGTGGCGACAGGTGGCTTTTTCCGATGAATCACGTTTTATGCTCCATCGGACAGATGAACGTTGGCGTATACGGCGTGAAATGTCTGAAAGCAAACACCCTGCAACAATTGCCGGAAGGATCCAGGCTGGAGGAGGGAGCATTATGGTTTGGGGAATGTTTTCCTGACATTCACTGGGTGCACTCACTATTCTGGAAGGCACGATGGAACAGCGCAAGTACGCATTTGTCTTTGCGGACCATGTCCACCCCTATATGCGAATTATTTTCCCTCAGAATGATGTCATTTACCAGCAGGACAATGCGAGGTGTCATACAGCTCGCAGTGTATGTGCGTGATTCGAAGAGCTACAGGATGAGTTTACCGTACTCCCCTGGCCAGCAAACTCACCGTATTTAAACCCAATCGAGAATCTGTGGGACCATCTCGATCGGGTTGTTCGCGCCATGGATCCTCAACCGCGTAATCTAGCGCAGCTGGCCACGGCACTGGAGTTGACATGGCTCAACATCCCAGTGAACACCTTCAGAAACCTAATTGACTCTCTTCCTGCACGTCTCGCAGCGGTTCGCTCTGCCAAAGGTGGTTATTCTGGCTTTTGACAGGTGGTCACATTAATGCGACTGGACTGTGTAAAACAAGCGATAAAATTGGGGTTAGTTCGACAAAAATATACCTCGTTTATTCATGGGAGAGTTTTTAATGCATTTTTGGATTCAAATACTAGTTTCAAAGAGATGTCTTTCAAGATATTACCGATTTTTCTCGGCAAGGTAAATGGTCGATCAAGATCCGTTCAATTCTGCTAATGGTGAGATATGTCGTCCATCACGATATTGGCGATTTTTTGATGATGACATATAACAAGATCTGAACAGTTATTTCTAATAACTAGATATCTCATCTATTGAGATCCAACCATGTTTGCTATCTGCTAGAAATATCGTCCATCGAGATCTGACCTATTTGTCTAATGGCGAGATATATCGTCCATCTATATACTGCCGATTTTTCAATAACAGAGATCAAGATCTGGTTGGATTTTTTCTAAATATGAGATATCTCATCTACCGAGATCAGGTCAGTTTGCATATGATGAGATACCTCGTTGTACCAGGAGTGTTAAGCCGTTTTTATGGATAGGGAATATGATTTAACTCAAACAATGCCAAATTATTGTGTAATGTTATTTGTAACGTCACACTGGAGCTACACAACGGGTATTGGTGACGGTATACGAGGACAACCCCATGTCATTTTAAACCAAGTTCAGGTGACGAGGTCACACCTGATCTGGCACCTCACTCTCCTAACGTTGACACCACGACGCCTACTTTAGTACATTTGATGTCACGGCAGATTTAATGTGTATCAGTTTCCTTTGTATACCACGGTCTTTGATCAGATTTGAACTAGCAACAATCCGTTTGCCAAATTATTGGGAAATTTGCACAAAAAAGTGTTTTAATGTAGTAAGACTAAAATTTAAATAAACTACCTTAAGAATTCGTTCGGCGTCCGTGATTGACATTTCGTATATTATTAACTAATTTCAGGTTACTAAAAACTTATTTTGTTTTAATTTATATCTTTCTATTATGTAAATATTTTTCCAAGTTTATTCGCTTTGTGATTGGTAATAGCGAGTCACGTGTTAACGAGTCTTGTGGTTCAACGGGCTAATTAATTTGAAGCACGCGCCGACGATAAACACAGTAAAATTTTTATTAATTCATTCATAAAATTAGAGAGCACGCGCTAGAAGGTTTGCAATGTTTTCAGACGTACTGGCAAATTCGGTCGCCGTTTCCATAGCAACAGTCGAATATGAAAGTATTAAGAAGTACTATTACAACAAACAACACGGATTAGCTAAAACATTTAAAATTATGATGATATTTCCTCTGAATTTTAACAATATGCTATGCTAAAATATTTCCCTTATGTGGAAATGAGATGTCTTGTTCTTGACATTTTTTAAAACATTTTGTTTTTAGTTATACTGTACTTCCGTGTATAAGCCGAGAATTTTCGGAATGTTTTCTAAAGCTAAAGTACTGGGGTTGGCTTATATACGGATCCGCTAATCTAGCAAAAAAAGTAGGCAATTTTCCGTTACTCGAGTGCAAGCGATAAATATCGCAATAGTTTGCGAAGCGAATTAAATATGATTGCGTAGCATTCATCGGGGGTTAACGAGCGATAGCGAGCAGAGGGCAGAGCCCCCTAGTTTAAAACAATAATAATATTAGGAACAGTTACAAAATTAAAAAATATTTTGAAACACTAAAAAAGGCTTTTGGCTAAGTTGGCTAGTCCTATTAGAAATAGTTGTCTGAAATACGAATTTAAGAATTCATTAGAATGATGTCATTTTAAAATGTTTAACCTAGGAATACATGAGAATTAAAATAAAAAGCCAGAATAAAATTATAAGAATATTTTCCTTTTGATCTTGTGTAAGAAAATATACTTCAATAGGTCGCCTGGAATATATCACAAGGATGTTCGTGTATTTTTCAATTTAAATCGTTGATATGAATATATATATACAAAGTCAAATAGAGAGGCATGATGATTAATTTCTTTCATGATCCTGACGAAACTTTTCACGGAACACTTCTAATTCATTCCATGGAAATTTAAGCATAATTTAAGTTTTTAATGTTTCGGAAATATAATCTAAGAGATATTTAGACATTTTTGTCGGGGTTTTCATTACTCGAATAAAATTTTTGTGAAATGAACAGCTTTATTTAAGTAGTAGATCTATTGCAAAAATGACAAAACAGTTATTAATTTCCTGTATTATCTTAACCCATACAATGACTGTTTCGTAAAAAATAAAAAAACACATTCTTTATAATAAACTGTAAAACACTATTTTTCGTTTCATATCTTGGATAAATTCTCCAAGATTTTATTACTGGGGAGAAAAACTCCCCAGTAATAAAAGAAAACTACAAAATATAAAAATACATATAAAAAAGACTCCTAAATATTCCATACGGTATTTATTATTTCCCATTGAAAGCATTGAATAAGACTTTTGATGTTTATTTCTATTTCCAATATTCAACTTATTCCAAGACCTCAAAATATCACAAAATGTTAAAAGAAAACGTAGAAATGTATGTATCATGTCTACGAAGTATCTGTACCAATTTCCGTGTATATGTTTCTAGAAATTACTTGGTAGACTAGTAATTATATTTTTATTTTGTCGAGCAGGAATCATAAGTTGTGTCAGTAGTCCTTTTAGAGGAATCCTTAAACTATCAAACTATTTTATAGAGTTCAATTCCACATTCATGTTTCCACCATGGGCGTATTTGCTCTCTGTTGTGTCGTCAGTAAAAACTTTCATAATTGTGCGAGTATGTCGATTACTTGATGTGGTATGTCTTATGTCTGGCACCGTATGGCCAAATATGGATATTGCGCCATAAGATTCAAACCAACAATTTCATTGTCTGCCTAGCTATATTTCCGAATTTTCAAATGTAGTACAGAGGCTGTTAACACACTTTTTAGACAGTGTATATTGTATTCACAAACTAAATTACATAAAATTCTTGTGTTTTAAATGTTCTATTTGATAGCCCTTATTCTGAACTATCTTTCGACACCGTAATTTCAAGGATAATAATGCCTTTTTAATTGTCAGAAGAGGTATTCTATCCCATTCATCCTGTACAGCTTTCCAGAGTTTTGTAAGGGTTGTGGGACGACGTATGGATAATGCAGATTTTAAAAGTCCGAAAGCACAAAAATCCATAGGTGATACATCGGGAGATTTAGTGGGGATATCAGTGAAGAGTATGGCCGTGATACCGGTTTTTTGTGCCATTTCTTTTAGGAAATTTACAGTGGATTTTGATGTGTGACTGCTAGCTTTGTCTTGATGGAGTTCCACAGATTGATGGCACTGTGGGTAAAGCGATGGCATTTCATTCCGAAAAATTGGCAATAAAATATGTTCCTGATAGTATTTGGAGTTAATCTTGACATTTCTTTCCACTCTCTTTATTTTTAATGTTTTAATGTAATATGAATATTTCTCTTCGGAAAGAGCATAAATATAACCTTCGAACCACTGCTTCGTTAAAAACGCCATTTTGAATAAAAACAAACCTCTTAAGCCGCAGACGATATTTTTGACTTTTAAAAACATAGTACAACGGTAATTATTTCTTTTGCAGCAAACGATTTTTTTATAACCGCTAACCAAAATAGTCTAAAAAATGTGCGAACAGCCTCTGTACAACGTTGATTAAAATTACCGTACCCAAGTCTTGACAAAAATCAATTCTATTTTTTTTAATTTAAACAATTTAAGTCAAATGTTTTCGTCTTTTATGGAAAACAGATTCTTCGCAGAATTTCGTATACAAACTTCCATCTCCTTAATTCACAGCGAAGTTGTTTCTTTTCTAATGAAATTGAAACTCGAGTGTTTTCCATTTGCATGTACAAAATGCGACCGAGAATCATTTGCTTCTTTCTAAACTCACCTTAGAGAACGGCTCATGATTTTTAATGAGTTTACTTAACGAAAAACTGTTTCGATGCATGATTAAGTGGCACCAGAGCATTATAATGAGACCTCTTCCAATAAGCTCGCTTGCATTATGCAGCCTCCGCCTACTACAGAACCAAATAGACTGAATGGTAATTCTTGCAGTTTATTGGTAAAGGCAGAATTGATTTTTTTCAAGAGGGATTGAGTATATCGGCATCGGAAGTTGCGATGAATAAAAATATCGCTATAGTTATGCTTGGTAGGCAGGCATTTCAATAACGTCGCACTGAAGTATAGGAATGGGCTATTGGCGACGACTTGGGAGGAATCCGAGGACAACACCACTTAGTTTTGAACCAATGTCAGATGACGAAGTTACACATGAGCTGGGTACCCCACTGTCCAAACTTCCATACTGAGGAAGCGTTAGGACATTCGAGATCACGCCAGATATAACGTGCGCCAACCACCGTGTACACGATGGACATTTGCTGGACGGAGTTTCTATAGAAACCGAATGAGCATGTGCGCGCAGATTTGTGTTTCTTCTAATAGTCGATCGGTTTGAAGATCTGTCACGCATGTACATCAAGTAACGTTGCCGTACTGGAGCAACATATGAGCAATTGTTCGGGATCAGTATCCGAATATTGATTTGAGGACAACCCTATGTAATTGTGATCGACGGTCAGATGACCAGGACAGCACCTGAGCTGGGCATCCCACTCTCCATTCGTCCACACTGGGGCAACATGAGGACATTCGAGGCCACGATAGATTTAACGTGCACCATCCCCCCTCCACATGACGGACTTTGTTTGGATTCGAAATCTAAGCGGTTGAAAGTCCGATACTCTTCCTTCCGAGTTATGCTTGGGTAAAGTAGATGTTGAGTTAAGGATTTAGCTTAAGTAAGCGTATTGTTATGCATCTTTTAGTTAAAAAACTTAAACATAGCTGTTGTTACTTCAGTACCCCTTTGAAGGATTCACTCCCATCATGCATTCTTCTCTAAAAGTCGTACTTCCTGTTTTGGTTTTGACCAATGGTATCTTTCCAACGTATTCTATTCTAATTGAGAGTCACAATAGAATGGAAAGAATAGTTGCGGATTAGCAAACTGGAGGGACCAACCAAGAACTTGATCCAGTCAAAGATCATCATGTACACAGGTCTAATGCATGTTAAATCTGTCGTGGCCTAAAATGTTCTCATGTTGGTATGGTGTGGAAATTTGGGTAGTGGGGTGCCACCTCAGACACTGTTCTTATTATCTGACCGTGGTTCAAACTTATGAGGCTTTGTCATTGGGTCTTTCCCTTCGGAACGGATCTCGGATCTTCACCAATAGCCCATTATGCTTCTCCAGTGACGTTGATTATCTCTACCTACATTTTTCTAAGGAAAACAATAAAATAATCTTTTTAAAAGATGCTAATGTAATGAGAGACAAAGTACCATCTTTCGAAGGGATTCTATTCCATGCAATGGGCCAAGATAATAATTTTAAAAAATTATACTACAAACAAAGGAGAAATGAAATATTTTCAAGGCATTCTATCTGAAGGTAAGGAGTAATAAAATTTTTTCTTAAGAATTATATTCTTATGAAAACAGAGAAAGTCCTCACGTTGGGTTGGTGTGGACGTTTGGAGAGTGGGACGCCAGCTCAGGTGTTGTTTCGTCATCTGACCGTGGTTCAAAATTACGAGGTATTGTCCTCGGATCTTTCCCTTAAGGGATTGATCCCTGACCATCGTCAATAGCCCATTGTGTTGCTCTAATACGACGTTAACTAAAAATTTCCATGACCATTAACTTATGAAAACAGCAATATAATCCTTATAAATAATTATAATCTAATGAAAAAGTCATTAGAAAATATTTTTAAAGGATTCTATTTCACAGAATAGACAGATTGAATTATTTTAAAGAATTCTAGTCTAAGGTAGGTAGGTAGATATTTAATGAATGCAGTACTGGAGAAACACAACGGGCTATTGTCGACGGTCTGGAATCAACCTCCGAAGGGAAAGATACCAGGACATTACGTAATTTTGAACCACAGTCAGATGACGAAGCAACACCTAAACTGGCATCTCACTCTCTAAACCTTCAGATCACTCCAACTAATTTGATGCCCCGACACATATAATATACACCAGCCGCCCTTTGTACACGACGGTCTTTGGTTGGATTTGAACTCACAACCAGGCTACCGAGGACCTCTATTCTAAGGAAAAAGTAATATAATATTTCCAAGGGATTCTTTTCTAATGAAAAGACAAATAGAATACACCAAAAAGTTGAAAGAATTAATAAATTATTTAGAAAGATGTGGTTATTTAGTCAGGTATGTTGTGCTGTAAAAAATATTACAATTCATGGAAATCTTAGGACGGTTACACTAAAAAATTCAGTGGAAATAAGCAAATTCGCGTTATGAAACTAAAGAAACAAAATAAATTTTACTTGTAGGATAAACGTAGGGGTTGAAGTTTATCGCTACTAAAGTTTCACGAGGACACGATCATTCTAATTATAGACAAAATAAAGGGGAAGGCGAAAGTAATTCACCATCTTCGAAGAATCGATAAATAACGCTTTGCACAACCTGTTATTTGTGATTTCTTCTATCAACAAACTTTCACAGCACTGCACAATTAACCGTTGTTGAATTCTTGGAAATCCATAATATCTTTTCGGAAATAGTTCACGACTTTGGGGGTATGAGAATTTCTGAAATCGAGGACAGAAACCATTGATTCATCGAAGTAGCAATTATTCTGGTTACTCGTCGAATTTCTGTGTTTACGCTTTGCACCCATTACTTTCCTGTTTGTAAAAAAAACCCTCAAACACAATTTTATTTTATAAGTTTTTACTGATCGATGAATTTTTTTTATGAGTAAACGATTACTAGCAATGAAATAAGTTAATTTAGAAAATTTAGGCTGTTTAAGCTAAATATAGATGGCGGTAGTGTTTCTGTTTCGTATTCCGATCATGACGTCAGTTGCCGTATATTTTTAATCCAATTCAAGCACTTTATCAATCGAAATTCCAAATACTCATTTCCGAATTGATATTAATGGACCGTTGTGTTGCTGTACGACGTTGACTAAAATACCTACTTATCTACCGAATTGATACATTATGATAGTTTATTGATCAACATCAATTAGATTCAATGCCAAACGTTGTGTAAACGGCAGTAAATTGTACTTTTGGAAATGGCGATAATTTTCAAGACAAAGCATTTAGCAAACGGAAGTTAAATATTCGCAGACGATCATTAATGTTTGCTTACACTGAAAATTCCTTTCATAAAATTTCAAAGAATGAATTCTGAATTTAGCTATGGCAGTCTATTAGTTAATGCTAATTATATTAAGTTTCAAACGTTGTTAAAATTTAAAACAAAATTTGATTAAACAAACTGCATTTTGAAGCGACGCCGGTAGGTATCGTTTGATAGCGTTTAAGAGTAAATACAATCTCGCAGACTGCTTTGTTTCGCTCTAAATATCCAATAGCTGCCGAAGAGAATAATTAATACTTTAAATGTGCCAATTCAGCACATCAAGTGAATTTCAATATTTACAAAATTGATAACTTCAGGTACGATTTCATATAAAGGGGATATATTCCCAAGTCAGGTGTTGCGTTCTGATTGGTTGATTGGTGATTTTCATGGCATTTCAGTCTTCTAAATGTGAACAAAAATGCTTCCTTATTTCTAGGTATTTTATTTTATTATCTACGTCAATGAAAACTCTTCTAGGAACTACTGTGTATTTAAAAAAAAAGAGGGATTTTCAGATTAAAGAATGGTAATGGTAATTTTAGTTAACGTCGTACTAGAGCAACACAACGGGCTATTGACGACGGTCCGGGATCATTCCCTTAAGGGAAAGATACGAGGACAACACCTCGTAATTTTGAACCACGGTTAGATGACGAAGCAACACCTGAGCTGGCACCCCACTCTCCAAACTTCCACGCCAACCCAACGTGAGGACTTTCGGCCACGACAGATTTAAGGTGCACCAGCCGCCTCTACACCATACGCTTACAAACATCCATGCCCGTACCCGGATTCGAACCAGAAACCTTCCGATCTAGAGGCTAACACCTTAACCACTATACCGGTTGGTCGGCTCAGATTAAAGAAACAAGCCATACATGAAATGCCATTTTCATGGCATTTCAGTCTTCTCAATGTGAACACAAATGCTTCCTTATTTCTAGGTATTTTATTTTATTATCTACTTCAGTGAAAACTCTTCTAGGAACTACTGTGTATTTAAAAAAAAAGAGGGATTTTCAGATTAAAGAAACAAGCCATACAGAACATCAAAAATCCACTTTCTGTTATCCAAATGCTTTCGCATGATACACATTGGAATTGCCTTAAAATGTATTTTACAGCCGTTTGGGTGACATTTAATCAAATTGGTGTAGACCATAGGTCGGCAAACGTTGGCTCTTTAGTCACTTGAGCGAGGCCAAGAATGGATTTCGACTACATGCTGGTAGTAAATATCCCGCCTGTGATTCAAGGAAGAAAGCAGTTGAGGAACTTCAGAAAAATCAACAAAAACCAAGTTCTGTATTTAATTATTGGGTGCAATCTTACAACAATGTTAATATTGCAAACTTTATTGTTAGTCAAGAGATTGCTAAGAGAGCAAACCATATACAGACGACAAATACACAAAAAGTTGTTCTATAGATGCATCCGAAGAGCTATTCCGGGATTTTAAGAACAAGGAAGAACTTCTTTAAAAAAATTAAAGAGTTACCACTGTTTGCTAAAACAGTAAAGGACAGAATAGACAAAATGTCTTTGAATATAACCAATCAGCAAATCGAAGATCTTACATTGGTTTCAGCTTTATCAATAGCTGTTTTCGAATCTTGTGACATAGCGCAAGTTTCACTTTTTGTTCGATTTATTTTGTCTTCGGGTCCTAAAGAAGAAATTTTAGGATTATTGCAACTGAAAGGTCAGTAAATAAGATTATTATTATTATTATAACTGGTTTTTATTTGATGTTAGTAGCAAGTTTAAACCGATTCCTAACAACATGGTTCTTGAAAAGAAATTTGGCTCTCAAAAGAAGTCTTAATCGTTGTACTGCTGATATGTGGTTCTTTAGACTAATGAGTTTTCCGACCACTGGTAATAGACCAATGAACTATGGTATATCAATTCGAAATTCATTCTTTTTAATTTCTATTGGCAATACATAGAACTGTATTCGTTAAGTAAAATTAGGCTCGTACATTCAGTCGAGCTGCATCCAACATTGTAATTTTTAAAAATAGAATGAAATTGAAAATTAATATAAACCATTTGTCTCTTACTGATTTTTACACGCAGGATTAGCCATAAATTCGTATTTTTTATATAACTTTATGAATATTGTAAGAAATTGGAATTAGGATTTTAAATATACTCATTTTTTACCACTCGCAGTAAGGTTTTACAAAGCAGTTGCGCGGCGAATTTTTTTTGTTCATATCTAGTTTATAATGTGGCGTGTTATCCCTTCAATTGGTTTTGACAGTATATCTTGTTCATCAAAATCTGATAAATTTTTCTAAAGACGATATATCTCGTCATCAAGATATTGCAATAATTTTAGCGGAACGATTTCAAAATCTGGTCAGCTTTCTTCTAATTACGAGAAACGACGAGACCTTGACGAACGAGATATCTCGTTCTTTTGGTCAAAACTGACCAGATCTTGATCTCGCCAGCATAAACAAATCAGCAATATCCTTATGACGCTATATCTGGTCATTAGCAAAACTGACAAGATCTTTGTTGACGAGATATTTTATCGTCGATATTTGAGATATTTGGAGGGTTATACATCAAAATCCAATTTGTAAATGAATCGGTTGTTCGAGAAACCCCATAAGTCAGGTGAGAACGATTTTTGGGAAATCGAAAAAAAACTGTTTCTGCGTAAACCGACAACCTCTATATTATTATTTCTAAAAAATGTATTGTTTGGATGAAATACAATCTTTGTGCTCAATGGAGGTCTCAAAAGATAAATAATGCAATTAATTCTAGATTTTTAAAGTCAGTTGACTTATGGGGTTTCTCAAATACATATAGTTTTGACAAAAAGTAATTGCTTTCTAAACTGTATAAAATAAAATTTACACTTAGTACACCTCAAATATATGCATTCTAAAACAAGTAGAAACATCAAATAAATATGAAACACAGATAAGATTATTTATTCTATGAATAAGAGTGGTATAAATGGTGAAATAAAATTTGTTTATCAGTAGCGTAGTTCTCTGGAAACTGAGAATCAGATGTACCTATAGAACACTGGTGGATTACAATCTCTTTGTAGAAAGCTTGAATGTTTTCTGCATTTGGGATGTATTTCATTAGTTAATTTATGTCTTCAATTTTTTCTTGTTGATGGGGATTTTTCCACTTGGATATACTGGTTCATTTGGAGTGTGATAGAAGCAGATTTTTTTGTTGTTAAACCGAAAAGTGTGGCTGAAAAAGCCATCATTAAAAGGTTTGGCGATTTCAACATCCTAATGTTAAAAAGAGTTTGAAATCTGCATGAACTGCGAGATTTCAAAAGCGTCTTTCTCATCCATTGGAACTTCACGCCTTTTAGTCACTTTCTTCTAGAAATCGAGTTTTCGGAAAAATCTATTCTTCAGAGGTAGACGCATTTTTTAGAAGTGAAACACCAAGCGTCAGGTCATGCTACATAGAGTTGGCCCATATGAAGGTTTTCGTTTATTCGATAAAGCCCATAAGTCACTGACCAATGGGTTTTCTCGAATAAATGAAAAGTTTCATACGAGCTAATTCTATGTAGAATGACCTGACACGTGGAGTTTCACTTCTAAAAGATGCGTCTACCTCTGAAGAATAAATCTTTACCGAATACTCTATTTCGACAAAAAGTGACATAAGGGGTTTCTCAAACAACCCATTCAATAATGCTCAATTTTTACCACTCACAAGTCATGTTTTACCAAGTAATAGCGTAGCTTGAAATTTATAGTTCATATATTGGTTATAATATGGCGTGTTTATAGGAACACATGTCAACAATTTTGTAAATTTTGAACATTCCACGATTCACATATTTGTCATTACTGTCCACAGGATCAGAAATGAATTTCTGACGTTGATGAATTCTACGAATGAACAACTTCCCAAAAATACAAACTTCCCCAACAAACCTTTGTCACATGTGCGCGTTTCATCAAAAAGCGTTGTCAGAAATTTAAAAAAAAAAACTGCAAACTTCCATTTCCCTATAGGACCAGCCATTCTTTGAGATGGAAATGCATCACTTACGGACAGGGAATAAGATGAAACGGGGTAAAAAAGAGGACAGAAACACATATAAATTGCTGCTTTTCAAAACCAAACAGAACCGTCAACAAGGATGTAAAAACTACGCAGCATATACCGGACGCACGTACAACGCCACGTGACAACTTTTCATACCGGCGAGTTTTTTTTTTATCAACAAACAGACTGAAAACTAAATTTGTTTCGAGCGTACTGGGAAAGATAAATTTGAAATGCAAAACACAGCATCGGTGGAGTAAGTCTGAGGAGTACAAATTCACACTTTTCAACTCCATTTCTTCCAGCTCTCTCGTACTTGGGCGTATTTACTTTGGTGGAGATGAGACTCATATGTCTCACTCTTTTCACAGTTACCTCCGCCTCAATTCCCTGGACACGGTTTTTAAAAAGTGTTTAAAATGAGGTTGTACGGTTTTGACGCGATTGTTTCACTCGTGGCGGGACCTCCCATTTGGGCTTGATCCGTCTACAATTTCTCCAGTCACCCTAGAACACTATTATGGATTATATATGGATTAATAGAAACTAAATTCTGCTTAGAATAGAATTACACATTAACTTGAAAAAATTTAATTCTGATTCGAATATAACTTGACATGGATGTACAAGAAACCCTTTCTGCTTAGAATATAACTCAACATTAACGTATAAGAAACTAAATTCCGTTTAGAATATATTCGACAGAAAGTAAAAATTGTTTAGAATATAAATTGGTATAGACGAATAGAAATCTAAATTCTACTTAGAATAGAATTAGATGTTAACAGTATAAAACAAAAATATGCTTAGAATAGAATTCAATATTGCCGTATAGAAAACTAAATTCTGCTTAGAATAGAATTCACATTTCACGAAAATAAAACTCAATTTTGCATCGAATAGAATTCAGCAACGACGTAAA
Organism: Metellina segmentata; assembly: GCA_947359465.1. Taxonomy (NCBI): domain Eukaryota; kingdom Metazoa; phylum Arthropoda; class Arachnida; order Araneae; family Tetragnathidae; genus Metellina; species Metellina segmentata. Next base: position 118,650,594 of record OX375877.1, on the reverse strand, counting down.
GGAAACTCAGTTTTACATAGAATGTAATTAGACATTAACGTTTTAAAAACTAAATTATGTTTAGTATAGAATCTGTCATGGACGTTAGGAAGGTATTCGAATTAACGTCGTACTGGTATGTCCACGGGCTATTGATGACGGTCCAGGATCAATTTCCTCAAGGGAAAGAACCAGGGAAAAAACCATGGCCAGATGACGAGGAAAGACCTGAGCATTTAACATGGACGAATTAAAAACTAAATTATGTTTAAAAATAGAATTGAGCATGAACGTATAGAAATCGCAATTCTACTTAGAATGTAATTCGTTATAGACAATTCCGTATAGAATAGAATTCAACTTCGACGTATAGAAAAGTCAATTTTGCATGAAATAGAATTCGACATTAATGTTCTAAAAACTAAATTATGTTTAGAAAAGAATTTGTTATGGATGTATAGAAATATCAATTCTACTTGGAATTTAATTCGATATGGACAGTAAAAAACTTAATTCTGCTTAGAGTAGAATTAAACATCGACAAATAAGAATTTCAACTGTGCTTAGACTAGAATTAGACATGGACGTAAAGAAAACTCAATTTTGCTTAGAATAAAATACGACATGAACATAGAAAATTCAACTGTGCTTAGAATAGAATTCGACATGAAGGTAACGAAGGTTCTGCAAAAAGAATAGAATTTTGCATGGACGAAAAAACCACAATTCTGTGGAGAATGAAATTCAACAATAAAAAACTCAATTATCTTATTATGGAAATCGACATGGATGTAAAGAAAACTTAATTCTGCACAGAGATTTGAAATGCAAAACACTGCCTCGATGGAGTAAGTCCTCGAAGCACAAATTCCCACTTCTCAACTCTATTTCTTCCAACCCGCTCGTACTTCTATGTATTTACTATGGTAGAGTTTCGTATGTTTCACACTTTTCCCAATTACAGCGACGCCTTATTCCCAGGACATGGTTTTCAAAAAAGTGTTTAAAATGAGGTTGTTTGGTTTTGACGTGATTATTCTACTCTGTGTGGCGGGGACCCTCATTTGGCTCTTGATCCCTCTACAAGTTCAGCGAAAAGGGAGATGTGATTTATGAGTTAAAAGCGATGCCCGTGTTTTCTGGAAGACAATGGAGTTGATTGCTTTTACTATGGAGCCAATGAATTCTTCGCTAATTGCGTTGGTGCGTTGTTCTTTCGTTGGGGGACTCGACGGGGTGATTTTAACTGGATGAGGAAATTAAGAAGAAAGTCTAAATGAAATTGTTCTCTTCTATTGTTTTACGAAAGTCCTAGTTTTTAACCTCCAGAATCATATAGATTGAAATAATGTAATCCCATGTATTAGTCGGAAGTAAAACATAATGTCAATCGTGCATGAGGGTATCTGTATGTGTAGAAAAACCAATTTCTGCTTTGAATAGAATTCGACATGAACTCTAAAAGTTCAATTATGCTTAGAATAGAGTTGAACATGGACGTAATGAATCTCAATTTTGCTTATAATAGAATTCTATATAGCCAATATGAAATCTCAATTCTGCTTAGATTAGAATTAGACATGGATGTATGTGGGGTTAGTGGGTCGGTTATTTTTATGTCTAGGGGTTGTCTCAGGTAGAAGACTTATTTTAGAAAACAATTATATTTATTAACAAAATTACTATTTACATTACAAATAAGATAAAATGACATTAAAATAAGAATTGATAAGTTGACAGCAAGAATCAGTTTCAAAACACAAGTATTTAAGAAACTTGTCATGACGGAGGAATTGGGACAAAATAGTTAATTTAAACAGCTTAATCTATAAACGAAGGACTGTTTAAAGTCAAAGAAGATTTAGTTTACAAAATTGGTTATTACCGCGAAACGGAACAACGGAAAAACACACCCATGCTGGCGATCGAAAAATGTCTGACTGCTCATACTCTGTGAAGGCTCCAGACCGTTCTAGAAAGATAGCGCAACTCACCTGCGCAGTAACAGAAATTTAGTACTAGTAATAGAATAGTAGTTTGGTCCGATTCGTGCTGTCATCTACCGGCTTCGGTAAACAGTAGAAATTACTCACATGAAAATTCCTACATGTATAGAAAGCTCAATTTTCTTAGACAGGAATTTGACAAGGACATAGAAATTCCAATTCCACACGGAATGTAATTCAACATGGATGTATTGAAAACACAGTTCTACTTTGTATGGAATAGAGCATGGACGTATAGAAAATAAAATTCGGCGTAGAATAGAATTAGACAAGGACATATTGAAAATTAAATTAATTTTGAAATAGACTTCGTCATGGGAGTATAGAAAACGCCATTTGTGTACATAAGAGAAGTATACATAGGCGTATAGATCAATACGATTCTTATTATTGCAGAATTCGACATGGGCGCATCCAAACTCAATTCTGTATAGAATATTGTCAATTCTGGTAAACTCAGTTCTGGTAAGAATTGAATTCCACATGGACGTAAAGCTCTGCTTTGAATAGACCAGCACTATACCTGGACATATAGTATAATTACTCTGCGAAAAGACTTGGGCATGACTCTTGGCAGGAAGAGTTCATTTTATTCCCGGTAGTGACCCTTCTAGACCTCAGATGAGGTAAGCTCGTGTCTATTTTTTCTTCTGTCTTTGGACTAAACCCGCTAACGCCAACAGTTATTATCCATTCTAAATAAACTAAAAAAGGTTGCTACAGATTAACGAGAGCAATCTCTCCCTTTTGTCCCTTTAACAATATTTTTAAATTTAAGTTCAGCTGTTAAGTCCTGCTGTCTTATGCTTGGATTAGTTTGGTTAAATGTGACACTATGTCCCCAAAATTTCCAACCAATTTCATCAGAAAGAAGAAAGCTTATGAAAGAATATTAAAATCAGAGTTATCGACGTGCTTACACTCTGGCTATGCCCACATAACCTTTCTTTAGTTAATACCAAACAGCAATCATGAATAAACTAACCCTTCCATCTTCACGAGTAGTGTCGTAATTCGTTTATACCACGAATCCCCTCCCCATAAGATCTAAATAACCACATAACTTATCCCTCATACATCCGTTACGCAACACATGTTATGTGGTTATTTATTTGTTATGGGCAGGGGAGTCGTGAGATAAACGAATTACGACACTAGTCGTGAAGATGGAAGGGTTAATTTATTCATGAGTGCTGTTTGGTATTAAATGAAGAAAGGTTTTGTGGGCACAGCTTGAGTGTAAGCACGTCGATATCTCTGATTTTTATATTCTTTCATAAGCTTTCTTCCTTCTGATGAAGTTGGTTGGATTGTCCCTCATAAGGTATTCCTCAGAGGGTTAAGCGAATCGAAGTCTCCTTTTTAGTTGAATACATGCAACTTGAAGTTCCAGTATTGAGTTCACAAACTAATTGCAAAATGTATTTTATGATTTAAAAAATTAGAAAACTTCTAACTTAACCCTCCACTTGGCCATTTAGAGGAAGGATATCTTTTCATGAAAATATTACGAGTTTTTCGATGATGATGAGATCACGATTCTGTGAGGTTTGTTTCAACGAAGAGATGTTTCTTCTATCGAGACCTGATAAATAGTGCTTATGACGATATATCTCGTCATTAACCTTTTGACTTCTGCTATAGATAAAACAATCGCGATTTATTATTGGAGCGATTCGTTCAACTTTCAATGTAAAACTGCACTGGCGGCCCTAGTCTAATATCTTTCTTGGCGTGATTCTTAAAACCTTTAGGGTACAACTGATGTACTGGCCGTTGTATAAATACTTTCTTGTCACGATCATGGTATTACTGGCTGTACCCGCCGTAGTCTAAAGGTTAAGATATTGACGGTTTTTGATGATCCTCTTTTGATCGAGATCCCCTGACCGTTTTTAATGAAATCATACCTCGTCTATCAAGATCTGATTAGTTTTGCTGATGAGGAGAGGTATCTGGTTAAAACCACTACCAAGAGTTAAAACTCGAAAAATTTAATAAGCGGTATCAGAATCGTATTGATTTTGATTTCAAAATAGAGAACTTTTGCTTTTCTCTATGTTTTGTGTTACGCTTTCATTTCTCTATGTCAATATAGATGAAATACATACGATCAACTTATTCTGAACTATATCGTTGTAAATTCAACCTAAAGAAATGAAATAAGGGACACGAGAGACTGAAAGAATGGGGACATTAAACGTTATGACTTCCGTTTGTCAGAGCTCTTTACTTTCTGTTTCTGTGTACATTACTTCTTGAAAGCTTCTTTTGGAATTGGATGCAATGTATTCCCAGAGCTGGAAGGCAAGTGTTATTGTTTAGTTCTTGAACGTTTCTTTTCAAGACCATCTTGGTCAAAATGTGATTTAAAATCCTTGAGTTTGCTCAATTGAAGAGTTTTTAACTTTAAAAGACGATGACAGCACGTCCGAATGTTGACGCTTCAGATGTTTAATGCATTAACAAAGTCTGAGATTCTAACGTTTTCATTTTTATGAAACATCTTTCACTACGAGTTTAACACACTTGTCATGGTTACAGTGAGTTATAGAAAGAAAAATAGAAATGCAATTTTGTATTTATTTCCACGGCTTCTGTGTTTTACTAGGGAGTAATAAGAAAATTATCCTTGACGGTAGAGGATTTTAAAAGTTTTGAAAATGTGATTTCTCTTTTATGACAAATACATTAAAGAGGTAAAGTTGAAGGTTTTATACAGATTCTTATTGAATTAAAATATATTTTGCGTTAGCCATGCGTTACAATAGTAAAATGTATTTCGTATCTGAATTTGGAGAGCTAACTTATTGTTTTTAATTCAAATGATCTTTTACTACACTGTTAGGTTCTTAGGCTCCATAGCTTAAGGGGTTGGATGGTAAATTTTAGATTTGCTCAATACCGTCGATCAGATAATGTTCGATGAAATATATGTACATAAATAAAAAATATTTATTTATTTTCATGTTGAGTGCTATAAGAAGTTTTAAAAATGATTGTTTTTGCAGCAAATGAGGTTTTGACTAATATTGTGCTAATTATTTTCTTATCATATCAAAAACATATTTTATGAAATTTTGAATCGTTGTCTAAAAGTGAGTGATGATAACCATAAAATATCAAATTCTGCATCTGATTAAAGACAGACAAATTTTAGTTAATAAGTTGTTGAAAATGTCTATTTTATTACTTAAATTGCTTAGGTTAAATTCACAAAGCTAAGAACTTAAACTAAATGTACCAAATGAACTTTATTACTAATAAAACTTAAGAACCTTACAATTTTGAATTTGCATAGCTCATTAGCTGTAAAGTCTACCTGAATACAGCATATTTAATAACCCTGAGTGCCTAAGAAATTAATCAAACAATAGTTATAATGAAAGTGCAGGAGTTGTAATTATAAATGATATACGTGTTGTGTAGAAACAATATCTTTCTAATCGGAAGGAATATGAATTGTCCTACCTCATTTGTGTCCCGGGTGAGAATCAATCATCCTGACCGTCGAATCATCACTGAAACTCAAGAATTCTAAAGGAAAGTCCACAGAAGTACACAAGGAGACCATTTCTTAATTAAAACTTATAATTTTAATATATATAGAACATTACACTTCTTCACAGGTATAGAATCAAAGTAAACCGCAAGACAATGTTTAAGAGCGACTTTTTTCAAATAAAACCAACTGAATTCTAATTTGTATATTTAATTTTGTTAGGATCGTAGTATTGAAATTATATTGGAGGTTTGCTTTCACCTCACCTGCTCCGTATTTTATTTCTAATTCCATAAAAGCTTTTCAAAACCTAGAACAGGCGCGCATTCGCGACAATACGAAAATGGCAGATAGATTTCAACAGGAAATATTTTTTCGTTGCAGTTTATGAAATATATAACTCACTCTTTACATATCAGTTTATAGAGAATACACTTTCCGATGTAGTTTATTCAATAAATAACTTCCTCTTCGTGTAGCAGTTTATAGAATAAACAACTATTTTCATATTACTTTACAGAATAAACAGCTATTTCCGTAGTAGTTTATAGAACAAACATCTCCACGTTTCGAAACATTTTCCTCTTTCAGTTGCAGTTTATTGAACAAACAACTCCTCTTTTTGAACTAATAGAATAAACACATTTTTTCCATATCAGTTATTGAATAAACAGCTCTTTTTTTTGTAGCAGTTCATGTGATAAACAACTCTCTCCGTATCAGTTTATTGAATGAACAACTCCTCTTTTCGAAACAACTTCATCTTTCAGTAGCAGTTAATAAAACAAACTTCTCTTCTGTATTAGCTTAAAGAGTAAACAATTTTTTTTCCGTTGCAGTTTATAGAATAAACAGCTCTTTTTTCTGTAGCAGTTCATGGAATAAATAAGTCTTTCCATGTCAGTTTATAAAATAAACAAATATCTCTTCCCGAAGCAGTTTATAGAATGAACGACTCCTCTTTTGGAAACATTTTTCCGTAGCAGTTTAAAGAATAAACAACACTTTTTATCCGTAGCAGTTTATGGGATAAACAACTCTTTCCGTACTAGTTTATTTTATGAACTAATAACTCTTCCCCTGATTCAGTTTATAGAATGAACGACTCCTCTTTTCGAAACCACTTTTCTTTCCTTAGCAGCTTATAGAATACATAGAGAGAAACAACTTCATATTTCAATAGCTGTTTATTCACAACTTCCTTTTTTTGGTAACAACTCTTTCTGCAGCAGATTTTAGAATAAACAGCTTCCTCTTTCCATAACACTTAATGGAAGGAACAATTATTTTTTGACAATTTTTGTCGATTATACAAAATTTTATGATCGTATTTCCATTGACAAATTCAAAAGCTAACTTCGAGACTAGGGGTCCCGAAAGTCACGAAACATTTTTGACCGTCGACCCCTTCAAGAGTTTCGTGACCTTTTGTCGATTCCCTGTATTTTACTATTACGTAATTATAATAGGATAAGCAAAAACGACGATTATGCAAGTTTGTAGATTGTTTATTTTATAGTTATAGTGTTTATATTGTATTTATATTATTGTATATATTATTCTACACTGGCTTAACGTAGAAGGGATGCGTTTTTGTTTGTAGCATCCATTTGAACTTAACATATTTGATAGGTGGAATAAATATGTATAAATTATAAAATTCTTCGATTCTAATTACGCTGCCCTACGAAATGCTTTTCACTTGATGAATTTAAATGGCCAGTAGACTGTGGATACAATCGTGTGAGAGAAGCTGTTCCTGAAATTAACTTATTTGGAAAAGTCTGAGACATCGTTTCTGAGTCACTTCATGTCTGCATTTGGTCTAGATCAGTGTTTCCCAACCTTTTTTGTGCTATGCCCCACCTAAGCCTTTCAAAAATTCTTATGCCCCCCCTATGTAACATATACAAATACAAATACAAATACAAATATTGACGACCAGCTACAGGCTCAAGCCCAACAAGGCTGGTCCTTTGTTTATGAATTCTCCAATTCCCACTGACTATCCAATTGTGTCTTAAATTCGTACACTCCCTTTGAATTAACTATATTTTCTGGCAACGCTTTCCAACTGTCTATTACCTTATTAAAGTAGTAGTTTTCCTTAAATCCCGATTAAAATGTGTCTTATTCAATTTATACCCATGACCCCTTGTTCTGTTATCCCTATTGAAATTTAAGCCCTCTGTGTCCCCTTGTTTTACAAACTTGAAAAGCTGAATCAAATCCCCCCTCCTTCTTCTTCTTTCCAGTGTATACATGTTTAGCTTACTTAAACGTTCATTATAGTCGAAATTTGCTAGCCCCTTTATTATTTTTGTAGCTCTGTGCTGAACCCTTTCAATTGATTCTATGTCCTTTCTCATATATGGAGCCCAGAATTGTACAGCATATTCTAGATGTGGTCTTACTAAACCCTTATATAACGGCAAGATTATATTCTTATCCCTTGCAGTTACAGTCTTTTTAATATACCCCAATAACCTATTAGCCTTTTTACCCGCAGCTGAACATTGGTGACCCATTTTAAAATCCCTGTGAATTATCACCCCAAGATCCTTGACTGTTTCTCCCTCCTTTACCTTTACTCCCTGCAGACAGTACTCGGCTCCACTATTCCTGTAACCCATATGCAGAACTTGACATTTCCCTACATTAAATGACATACCCCATTTTACAGCCCATTCGGATATCTTATCAAAATCCCCTTGTAAATTTTCTATCTGTAACTTGGTATCCACTTAAAAAATTGAATTGTTCACTTAATAAACTTAGGTTTTAGGAAGAAATCACTAGGAAATTGTTAAGGAAACACAGTAAATAAATTTTCAAAACATATAATGAAAAACTGAAATTTAAATTCGAAATAATTTTAATAAAGATTTTTCTTTAATAATTAAATATTTTAATTTAGTGAGATCCTAGCGCTTGATGCTTGCTGCACAGAGATTTTATGTTAGATTCCAACTTGGTTAGCATTAGTCTCAAGTCTCCCCGTTGTGTTATATCCAGACGATTATTTTTTTTTTACCAGTAAATCATTTACAGCACTAAATCCACATTCGGCGAAATATGAAGATGGAAACGGTAACAATAGTTTTCTTGAGAATTTGGTTGAATTTGGGTAATTGATTTCTGTTTCCTCACAAAGCCATGCCATCACTCCTTTTATATTAAATAAAGTTTTAACTGACTCATCATTTTGCATTCCTGCAAGTTCTTCTTGATACTGCATATTTGATATATCAGACAAATCCACTAACATTGGCTGCATCATCCATGTTGGAAAATCTATTTGGTTTAAATCAGAAAATCTTTCTTTTAAATCAGCCGATAGAATTTTCAGATGATCGACAATAACAAGTAAAGCAGTATCATTTACTTCACATTTTTCGAGCCAATGAAACTGTTCAAAGTTTTTGTTGTTTATATATTGCTGACATAGCTCAATAAGGGTAATGAAACCAAATATCTTCGCTTTTGCATCAACACGAGTTTTATTTGTTCCTTGAAATTGCTTATTTAATATATTTCGTTTTTCAAAGATATCGGCTAAATAACTCGCAAATGCTTTACCATCGACTGTTAACAGATACTTCATTTCAGGTTTGTCGATTAAAAAATCACTTAGAGTATCAAATAGTTCCATAAATCTTTTCAAGCAGTTCCCTTTAGAGAGCCATCTTACTTCAGTGTGAAGTTAAAGTCTCACATGGTCTACATTTTGTTCTTCACAAAATAGCTTGAAGAGACGCTCACATTTGGCATATTTTTTCCATTTGACAAATTTTTCAGGAAAATTATGATTCTAAAATTAAAATAAATAAAAATAAAATCAAATACTTACCAATTTTTTAAATCAACGAGACTTTTACAGCAGTTTTTTTTAAGGAGACCTATTTCAAATTAACACCAACTGAATGCTGCGAAACACTACATAAGTTGCGACGGGCCATTCAGATGCGAACAACTGCGGATATTTTGGTCTCGTCAAACGAATTTATAATATTTATTGGACGCAATTATTTAAGAATTTGCTTTTTTCTTTCAATTTTGGCACCGAAATCTAGCATTGCATTTAAATGGCCCGGAGCAAAAGGGCTAAACTCGTGTCGAGTCCATTTTCGAATTGCCCCCCTTAACAATCAAATTGCCCCCCTGTGGGGCGTGGGCCCCACGTTGGGAAACATTGGTCTAGATCATTAGTCGATATCGACCCAGGGGTCGTTATAACATTGTTTATGCGCGACTTGGACTCAGGGGTCGATAGAAAAATGTAAGACATTGTACGGTTAATATTTAATTCGGTTAATATAATAAATATAATAAATTTTTAATATGTTATTACCATAAAACTCACTGCTCACAAATAAATCTTTCACGAAAAGTAAGAAAGTAAGATGAAGCTGATTTATTATTATCAACAATTACGCCACCGATGACTATTTATATTTCGTCATTTCCTCTGAGTCATTGGTGTTGGCGGTTTGTTGAACTAAGTGAGTTGCGGCATTTGATGACATATTCTGGCTTTGTGTTGCCGGTCTCCCGACTGCTGCTGCAGGTTTGATTTAAATTTTATTATTTCAATCTTTTTTTTGTATATTTGTTTTTAATGGTGTTTGGGGGAGTATATAAGCAATTTCTTAGCATTTTGCGGCTCATATTCGTAGAAAACACCATTTTGTGTTGTATGGATCAGGCTCCTCCCTGATGACGCCCTGATCCACCAACACTTTTGTTTTCAATAAATTCCTTTTGGTGTTTATTTTGTGAATTTTCTCTTGTTTAAGAAAAATATATTCCTTGCCATGCTATGTCTGCAGCTTTCAGCGCGCTTGCATGGTTGGTTTTAACTTTTCTTCTAACTTTCGTTTTCTTGTTTAATACATATGATTTTTATTTTTGTATACACGTTACTAACGCTGTCAATGTGAAGTGTGTGTGCTTCGTGACTCTTGACAAGATTAAAAATGTTGAGTTCAAAATGTGTGTCTCAGCCTCATATCGCCACAGAATTATGTATTCACTCTTAATTGTGTTATTATTCTGGATAGATTAATCCAAATTAACCGAATTAAATATTAACCGTACAATGTCTTACATTTTCTATCGACCCCTGAGTCCAAATCGGCCACGAACAATATTATAACGACCCCTGGGTCGATATCGACCAATGATCAAGACCAAATGCAGACATGAAGTGACTCAGCAACGATGTCTCAGACTTTTCCAAATAGGTTAATTTCAGGAACAGCTTCTCTCACACGATTGTATCCACAGCCTACTGGCCATTTAAATTCATCAAGTGAAAAGCATTTCGTAAGGCAGCGTAATTAGAATCGAAGATCCCAACACATTTACCGCTAACTTCGTTACAGCATTCTAAAATGGTCAGCCAGCTGTCTACTAAACGAGCTCTTACGGAATGGCTTTCGAGTGTATTCAGCTACTATTCGCGGTGAATTTATCATCTAATGGATTCCCTGATAGTGCTCCATATGGACTACAGCGTAAGGAGGCTGTACTTTGAAAGCAGTGGGAATTTACCTACACGGGGCAAATCGTACTAGTTTTGAACTGATTTAATAAGACGCGGGAAGTGAGAGTAAATGATTCAAGTTGTTATTTCAAAATGTAGAATGCATTAATGTTAATATTATGAGAGCCATTTTCTGTAGAGGGTGAGGGTAGTGTTTCCTCGGTGATGTTTGTTCTCAACGTGACGTCAGTTGCATTGTCTTTGGAATGCAATTTCAGCTATTTGACGATCAAAATTCTAAAGAATAAATTCTTGATTGGTTTATGATACTTAATTGGTCAATGCTAATCAGATTAAATGACAAACGTCGCCAAAACTGCGATAAGCTACGTTTTAGGTAATCCCGATGAGCATTGTGGGAGAGTATTTCGACAAAAGTAAAATCTTCCGAGGTTAAAGGAGGGAAAGATCCGGGGAGAGCATCGTGTCATCTTGAACTAAGTCTCAAATGACGAGGTCAACACGTGAGCTGACCCTCGATTCTATAAATGGGGCCGCGGTATCCGAAGGGAGAAGCAACCGTGGAGTGCGAGTTCGAATCCAACCAAATACCATAGTGTGCATAGGTGGATGGTGAACGTAAAATCTGTCGTGGCCTCAAATGTCCTCATCTTGGCGTGGTGAGGAAGTTTGGAGAGTGGAAAGCCAGCTCAGATGTGACCTCGTGGTTCAAATTTACGTGGTGTTGTCCATCGATCTTTCTACCGAATTTGATACCAGGCCGTAGCTAATCTCCCGTTGGGATGTCACAGGTGTGTTAATTAAATACATACCGAAGAACAAAATATAAAGGTTTGCAAATAACGATGTTTTTATTGTACTTATAGTTTAAAAGCCCGTGTAAACGCTAAGTGAATTTTTATTGCGAGCGTGAAAGTGCTTGTGGCGTGCTTATAAACATTAATGTGTCTTGATGTATGTTTAATAGGTAGATGAAAACTATGATATGGTGAAAGTATTTTTAATTATAGAATAAATGAAACTGTAACCATGGCATTGAAAGTGATGAAAAATTAAATTTACTGATTTTTTGAAAGAATTAAAAGATTGTCGTGGTTTGGAGATTAATTATAAATATCTAAATAATTTGTATTCATTGTGGAATTCTTGTAGTCAAACATTGCAATAATTTGTTTTCTTCTAATGACGTCATATCTCGCTCATCAAGATCACATCAGTTTTCTTCTAATAACAACATATCTCATCCAAAACCCGGTCAGTGTTCTTCTAATGACGACATATCTCGTTCATCAAGATCTGGTCAGTATTTTTCAAATAAAAAAAAACCCTAGTATTTTAAGATCTTGTCAGTTTTCTTCTAATGACAACATATCTCGTCCATCAAGACCTGGTTAGTTTTCTTCTAAAGGAGACATGTCTAGTCCATCAAGATCTGGTCAGTTTCCTTCTAATGACGACATCTCTCGCCTATCAAGATCTGGTCAGTTTTCTTCTAATGACGACATCTCTCGTCTATCAAGATCTAGTCAGTTTTCTTCTAATGACGACATATCTCGTCCAAGAAGATCTGGTCAGATTTCTTCTTATGACAACATATCTTTTTCAAGATCTGGTCAGTTTTCTTCTAATGACGACATATGTCGTCCATCAAGATCTGGTCAGTTTTTTCAAATAACAACATATCTAGTCCATCAAGATCTGGTCAGTTTTTTCAAATAACAACATATCTAGTCCATCAAGATCTGGTCAGTTTTTTTCAAATAACAACATATCTCGTCCATCACGATCTGGTCAGTTTTCTTCTAATAACAACATATCTCGTCCAAAATTTGGTCAGTTTTTTTCAAATAACAACATATCTAGTCCATCAAGGTCTCGTCAGTTTTCTTCTAATGACAACATATCTCGTCCATCAAGATCTGGTCAGTTTTTTTCAAATAACAACATATCTAGTCCATCAAGATCTGGCCAGTTTTTTTCAAATAACAACATATCTAGTCCATCAAGATCTCGTCAGTTTTCTTCTAATGACAACATATCTCGTCCATCAAGACCTGGTCAGTTTTCTTCTAAAGGAGACATGTCTCGTCCATCAAGATCTGGTCAGTTTTCTTCTAATGACTACATGTCTTGACCATCAAGATCTGGTCAATTTTCTTCTAATGACGACATGTATTGTCTATCAAGGTCTGGTCAGTTTTCTTCTAATGACGACATATCTCGTCCAAGATTTGGTCAGTTTCTTCTAATGACGACATATCTCGTCTTTCTAATACTAGTCAGTTTTCTCCTAACGATCACCAGAGGAGCTAATTACATTAATATTACATAGTACACTGCTCTCCACCTAACTCTATATACCTACTTACTTTCTCAGTTCAAAAACAGTCAGATACCTCTAACTTATCCCGTGCTTTTATGGTTTCGGCATTTGAATGTACTCTTTGTTTTCAGTCCCAAATCCCTCCAGATCATGAAAATGGAGACGGACGCGAATTTTTCCCTCCATCTACGGAGGAAATAAATTTTAAAAGCAAAGGACTTCACATCCAGTTGCCAAGAATCTCATACTTCACATCACGTAAAAAAGATCTTCCTTCGGGTAGAAAGTTGAAGTTTGAGAAACATGCCTCTCCAGTTATATTTATTCGGCGGAAAAATGCTTCGTTTCCGAAAGTCTGTCACGTGATCGAAAAATAAACCCTTCAGTTCATCGTAATCTGATCCCGGAAAGTATATGTTCCGGGAGTCGCGTTTTGCTTCGGAAGAAAAGTTGCACAGCTGAAGGTACTTTTGTGAAAATGCAAGGGTCCCTTTTTTCCGAATTCATGATATCATTTGCATTTTTGGACGCAAAATCCAAGCCTTTTTTGCTGAGCGACATCAAATGTATCGCCCTACGGAAAATATCATTTTCATTTTTTGTTCATGGAGTATATGCAAAATAATGTGTATTCCAATCACTTAGCCCCTTTTGTTTTCAAATTCTCTATCACAGTTTAATTCTCTTTAGATTGCCAGATTCACAATCGCTATGAAGGTTCTTTTGTATATTCTTAAACAAGGGGTTGGTATTTCTGATACATGTACCGACATATTTACAAGCAGGTGGTGACATTTTGCTATTATTTAAAAGTACAGAATAAATTTACCAGAAAAGCACCATAAAAGATGATAATGATAGGATAATTATTTTTTTCATGAACTACGTATATGAAAACTAATATGCATTTCATATTACTTATCCAATATATTTTTGTTTTCGAATTCACTGTCTAAGTTTTAATTTCAATTTTAGTCTTAGTCTTCAATTTTAAAATAGTTTTTCGCTCTTAAATTCGTCTATCACAGTTTATTTCTTCCTAGATTATCAAATTTAGGTTTGCTGTGAATATTTTTATATACATTTATATACATTTTCAAACAAGGGGTGGTGTATGTAGTACATGTACGCTCAGCAAACAGGTGTATGTGCCAGCAGGTGATGTGGTTGATAGTTTCGTACTATTAATATTTAACCAACCAGGTGTGTTCGCGATGAGGTAAATCACCAGGAGAAAAACTGGACAGATATTGATGGACGAGTTATCTCGTCATTATTCAAATCTTCGACGATATATCTCGTCGAAAGTCCTTGGAAGATTAAAAAAATATTACATTATCGCGTAAAACGCATGCATCAAATTCGAAGTTCACATCGTAGTAGGGCTTGGTAGAAGGGCTCAATATGGACTTCCAATGCCCAGTGGTTAATTCTTAGATACGGTTAGCCCTGTAAGTGGTTTTGACGAGATATCTCGTCCACAAAGAATGTGAACAATTTTGCACATGACGATATATCTCGTCAAAAAGAATGTCTATTGGATTGTTGATGAAGATATTGACGTTACTTGATGATGAAGAGATCATGATGAGGTCCGGTTTTTCAAATGACGAGATATCTCGTCCATCAAGATATGGTTAGGTTCGCTTATGACAAGACGAGATACATTGTCGAGACAAATACGACGAGGTTTAAAAGTCTTCGGGTACTTTATCGTATT
Source organism: Metellina segmentata (assembly GCA_947359465.1). Classification (NCBI taxonomy): domain Eukaryota; kingdom Metazoa; phylum Arthropoda; class Arachnida; order Araneae; family Tetragnathidae; genus Metellina; species Metellina segmentata. The sequence goes on along the minus strand of OX375877.1, from coordinate 118,635,558 downwards.
TTTGTCGTAAACATATATACCAATTCTACTCAGATTAGATTTGCCTGATAGGAGAGGAAGAAGTCGAGACACATCAAAAGTGAGTTATTCGGAATCTTCAATTGTGAGTGAAAATATTGTCTGAAGACGGAAATTTAACGTCGTACAATTACGTGCATTAAAATGAATATGCGTATATACACTGTATAAAAAAATTCGACGCACAAAGAAGGATTTGTACAGGGCTCGATCAACTTAGAACGGAACTGACTGGAAACGTATAGTCTTTATTGACTAGTACCGTTTCCAATTGTGTCCTGATGAGAACAGCAGACGCTTCTGGAGACGTCCAGGGCAGCGTGGGGATCCTGTCATTCAATCGCACGCCAAATATGTCCACAACAGGGCGTTAGGGTCTGGGGTGCCATCTCCTTTGATAGCCCCCTTTGGTAGTCATTTCTGGCACACTTACAGCACAACGGTTCGTAGACGACACTGCACGACCGGCTGTGTTATCGTTCCTTTCGCGGCACCCCGGACTTACTTTTCAACAAGATAATGCCCGGCCGCACACTGCACATGTTGCTGTGAATTGTCTTCAAGCTTTCCCAAAACTTCCTCGGCCAGCTAGGTCTCCTGATCTCTCTCCCATAGAGCACATTTGGGACGTTATGGGAAAACGATTGCAACTATCTCGGAAGGTTGACCATTTAGCCTGACAGCTTGCATCCAGGCCAGAGGTGGACCAACGCCTTATTAATTTACTTTCTTTGTAATGGTAAATCTCTGAAATAAATCATTAAATTATTCTGAAATTTTAATCGTTTGTGTGTCTGTCCTATGTGTTCTTCACATCCACCAATTTTATCGCAATCGGACAACTCCTTCTTAGTGCGTCGATTTTTTTGTAATAGAGTGTATATATAGATGCAAAATGTAATGCATTCATTTTTCTTAAGGGGGTCCGGGACACAAAAATCGATAAATTTTCGAATTTTTTTTTATTATTTTTAGAAATTCTCTGTGTTTTTTGCTTAAAATGACTTCTAAATCATGTTTATATCTTAATTAGAACTACAGATATAATAATTTTTTTGGTGCGTTGTTTTGAAAATCTAACACTCTTGACAGTTGTTGTCATGGCAACAACATCTGTCTTTAAAACTTTAAAAGCGTTTTTCTCCATGATACATTTTTTCAAGATTTCTTGTATTCAAATTGCTATAAGTCGAAAACCAATAAAGTTTAAGGGTTGAAATTTGGAATATATATTTTTCAAACATTATAATTTTAATTCAGCAAATTTGAAACAAATATTTACTTTTAAAAATATGACTTTTTAAAAAACAAGTACCTTAAAATTTTCAGAAATTTTCAATCAAATATTTTTTTATTTTTTATTAAATTAATATTTTTTAAATTGCTGAATCAAAATTAAAGTTTATAAATTTGTGAATAATTTACTGCAATGATTTTGAAAATTGATCAAGAATGTTTTGAGTTTTAGCAATTTAAAATGACCCCTCTTTTTTTCAAAATATTTTAATTTAAAATTTTTAAAAAACTTTTGGAAACATTTTGTGCTGTGATTTTGCTTATTAGTTAAATGGGTAATCAGTACAAAAAAATTCAAAATTCTAAATTAATTAATAAATTATTTTTTTGAATGTGTCCCGTACCCCCTTAATGATGGTTAGACGTTGTAAATAATAAACATCATTATTTTGATAAACAAGAATATTTCTTGTTTATTCAAGCTTCATTTGTTATGCAATACATATTCTTAAATAATGATGAAAAATGAAACACATAATTACTGAGTGAATCTCAGTAAAAGGAAGAGTAATATTCATATATCTGCATTTTCATTAGATATAATGATTTCATCAGATCTCGGGGGATTAGAAACTAATTATGAGCTAAAATATTTTGCTCTTTTCCCTAAAGGGCCTTTACGGTTTACATAGCATGTCTTACTTAGCATCTGATGTAGGAAAGGAGCTTAGTTATGTAATGTTTACAAACTGTTGCAATTTGCACTGCAAGACTGTTAATGGTTGGTTAATTTGTTTGGACGTAATAAATGTAAGGCTTTGATATTTAAAGCCTAGTGTATTTTTGCATTGTGAAATTGAGAGTTGTAGGTTTACGATTTGAATTTCGTCTAGTGAGACACATTTACATGATCACACTCTCAACACAGCGATACTTTATGGTAGTTAAGTATTGCTTTTACCACACACAGACGCAAAACAAGCTTAATGACTTAACAGCATCCATTGTTTGATAGAATGCATGGAGTTTTCCAACTTTTAAGAATATTCTTCGTTCCATTCCTTCGAGCAGAATATTTTGGAAATGTTATATTGTTTCTATCCTTGGAATAGAATAATATAAAACAATTTTATTGCTCCCGTCCTTCCATTAGAATTCCTTGGAGTGATTATATCGTTCCGTTGCTTGCAATACAATGCTTTGGCAAGATTCTATTGCTTACTTACAAAAAATAAAATAGCTTAAATATATTTTATAGCTTACATCATTAGAATAGAATTCCTTGGAGCGATAGTTTCTTTCCTTGCCATATAATCGTTTGGGAAAATTCTATTGCTAGCTTACAAAAAATAGAAAAACTTGAAACGATACTATTATTTCTTAGAATAGAATCTTTTAGCAAGTTTCTATTCCAAAATCAGAGATGGGTTGGTTGGGTTTGGGGTTTTATGGCGCAAGGGCCATATTTGGCCATGCTGATCTACAATATCAAGTAATAGAAACGCCCATAATTAAAGTTTTACTGACGCAAAAGGATCCTCAAATCAGAGATGGGACTTACTTTCTTGTATGCAATATTATCAATTCATATTTTATGACCGAAAATATTTTTGTTTTTTAAGTTTGATACTGCATTAATTCATTGCACTGTTATTTAATTGCAGTTTTGATAATCATCAATTGGGAGTGAAATAATGAAAAACAGCTTTCGATGAGATCGAGACACTAACAGTTACAATACTAAATTCAAGTTTAACGTGAAACTTCCATCATTTGGCTCTGAAAGCTACAAAAAAATTATTTTTACCTAGCCTTTTTCTTTTCGGCTTTAATTATGGGAGCGATTATAATGGAATCTACTGATTCCAGCAAAGTTTAAGTATGCAAAAAGAAGATTACTACATATTTCATAATCTAATCACCAGATTAATCAATAAAGTGTTTTTTCAACTTTACTTACTGAGCCAACTGCATATTCCTGAATTCGTAAAACTAACTGTCCATAAATATTATGTCTTTTTTTAATGAATCATTCCTATTATATCGATTATATGGTTATTAATCTCGAAAACTATTGATATATCATTATTTCCACAGTATCGATTTTATATACAGTACCCTACAATAATGGACCTGAAACCAAATCCTATAGCATTTGATTTAAGTTTTTATGGCACATAGTCCGAAAACGAAGAAGTTGCGCCAAGAAAGCCGCTGGGAGTCAGTATTTAGAAATAGTATGAATGAAAAGATCCAAGTAAATGCAGGATAAAAAGATCTTTGTCTGCGTAAAAGTCTGTTTTCCATTCTGTCAGACGCTCCATCCTAGTGTAGCTACCTAGGATGTAATGGCCTACATCCAAATGACAGAGGTAGTCATCACTTGGCAGCTGTGTGTAAAAAAAAATTGTTGCTGGTGTTGTATTAGTATATGGCTGGTTTGAAAACATATTCCAGACACAGGTAGGGCATTTTAAAAACAAATAGATAAATGTATGATGATTGCAAAATGCAGGATCAATACATGTTCTACCGTATTTTCAACACATTTCAATGCAGTGATTGAAAAATGCCAGATTTGTGTTTACTGTAAAGGCTTCCTATTTCACTTGTCTGACTAGAAAAGCTTGTACTGATTTATTGTAATATGGTAAGTTTATTAGTGGAAATTTGTACTTCTCTGAACTGTATATTTCATTTGCTCTAGTTTATAGCTTAAAAGTAAGGCCAGTACCTGGTATTGTAAATTGTTCAAAAAAGAATGCTAAACAGGTAATTTTAATTATATAAGTACTTGAATACATATTAAAATTGTTCAATCGCGTGGTTTTAGATTAATTTTATTCTTCAATGATTTTCTATTTTGCTTTGTGAATGGATTGAAAAGCTTGTACTGTATTTGATCTATCATATTATGGTACGTTTATTGCTTGAAATATTTAGTTCTGAAATATACTTCGTTTGCTCTAATTGATAATTTGTTAGTAAGACCAGTCCCTAGTTTTGTACATTCTTAAAAAAAGATGTCAAATAGGCAATTCTACTATTTATGTAGGTATTTTAATCCATATTAAAATTGTTCAATAACGTGGTTTTGGACGAATCTATTCTTTTAAGACTTCCTATTCTGCTTTGTGACTGAATTGAAAAGTTTGTACTGTTTACGATCTATCGTGATCTGGTAATTTTATTAATTGAAATATATAGTTCTGAAATATATTTCGTTTGTCTTGTAATCATTTTCATTTTTTGTTAAGGCCAGTACCTGGTAATGTACAATATTCAAAAAAGGATGCTAAATACGTCATTCTAATTACATAGATATTTTAATCCATATCAAATATTGTTTCATCACTTGGTTTTGGACAAAACTACTCTTCAAACAGGGTGATAGATTGCAACATCAACAAAGCACAATTGGTGTCTGTGATGTCACCATTTCAAAATTTGTCGTTCGGCGCCTTATGCGACAGCTGTGATGATGAATTTGCTGAGGGTAACTACCCACGATGATAGCTATTCATACTTTTGGTATGACAACCCACCTCCTAACGACCTTTCACCTATTCAAAAATTCACTGACCCAAGGTCGACTGTCTTCTCACCGGAGTCGCACTATACATGCATTATTTCGCAGCAACCACGAGAAAGCAGTTCAGTCACGTCTTTTGAACAAGTCAATGGGTTGGTGGTAATGTAAACATATCGAAATCACTTAAACTACGGTTTCTTAAGAAAGCGGAGCCGTTATCTAGCAGCCGTAATGTAGCTGTGGATGACGTCCCTAAAACGTTGTTAATACAGACAGATGGCGTTGGTTTCCTACAGAGCGTGGTTTGTGAGCGTAACGAAAATTAACGGAGCCACCATTTGCATGACCATTGTCATTATGGTCTCAAACAGTTGTGGAACGTTTTTTCCCTTGTAGCGGAAACATTTCACTTCATGCGCCAAACAATTCGAACGGAGGGAAGCAAAACAAACAACATTTTTTGACTGGCATTGTTTAGTTCGTTTTTGTTAAATCGAGATCGTTAAAGATGGATTGAAGATTTCAACGGATTTGAAATCTGCGGATAATTTTGCACCAGAACGATACCTTAAATGTGATTTTCTTTAAATAAATAAAAAATTAAATAATCAAATGGTAAATAATTGAATAATAAACCTGTTTTTGGTATCGATCTGGCATAGAATTTTAAGCTGATTTGAAAACCGTTCACATTTTCACTCTATCTTCAACTATACCGAAGTTATAAACTTGGACTAGAGAATAAAAAAGCCACTTTGTTTTGTTTCTCGAATAAAATAAACCACGACATCCGTCTGTATCGTCCATTCACCACCGTATTCTGTTCATCTAAGTTGACACCTATGGTCTCTGTTAAGACGGCCGCCTAGGTATGCCCGCGATATCATGACGTATCACGGCTGCTAGATAACGGCTCCGCATTCATAGGAAACCGTAGCTTTACACAATAACCTCTTTAGCACAGATTCTGGTTCTGCGTTTATCGTTTGGCACGAAAGCGATAGCATTGGTAACGAGTTGTCAGGAGAAAAATATCCACATCGATGGTCATTCATGCTTTTACGTACGGTAGCATTTTCTTAACACGCTTAGATACCTATTCAGAATTCAGCTGACCCAGGGTCGACTCCCTCCTAGAGAGAGCCCCATATGAGAGACATTTTATGCTTCTGGTTTGTTTGTCTACATTGAAAATGTTGCCGACTTTGCGAATATATCTGATATTCGCTTTTTCCGCATATGAGCAGTAGGTGGAAGATTCCTCTTTTTTCCATTCATAAATAAAACAATGCTTATAGTATTGGAAATACCATCATTTAATATACGTGAGAGAACAAAACAAGAATTTTGTTTGCAGAAATGTTTTAGATAGTTTTATTTCCAAAAAGTAAAACTCATTTGAAAAAATTAATTCATTTTAACTTTTAAAAATCTTTTAAGGCCAGAGTGTTTAAGTGCACACATCCGAATTTTTAACGTCCGGTGCCGCTGTCGCAACGCAATTGCGGTCTGAGATACATTAGATGCACCGGAGTAGTGCACACATACCTCAGACACCGCTGCGGCGACGCACGCCCAACTTGCGTGCAGTTTTTACAGCAGTTCCCCACGGCGCTGCACATGAGTCTCCGTCCTGAAGTACCTTATTTTCATAAACAAATGGAATATAAATAATAATTATTAAATGGTTTTATCCATTAACGTCTATTTTGTTACAAAATATACTTATTTTACGTCAAGTAAGAGAAATAATCACGTTTTCTTTGATAGAATGTTTATCGCAAATGGCGCGAAATGAGAACTTGCGTTATTTCAAGGTTATGCGTGCATACTTGGGCTTCGATGACGCAGCGGCGCCGCCCGTTGAGAAACCGGATGTGTGCACCGGGCCTTCTTCTTCGAAAGATGACCAAGTACATAATCCTGATCACTTGTAAGAAAATAACTTCTTTCCCACATAGGTTAAGTCCAGTTAATCGTTTATGGGCAGGAAAAAGTTGCTTCCCAAATTCAAATCAATCTAGCTTTTGGAAGTTCACTAATGCAAACTAGAAGTAAAAATTGCTTAAGAGTACAATTCCGTTATTTTGATTCGGTCTTTAGAAAGTGAAAACCAATTCTGTTCAGGTTCTCCACGGTGTTTCGAAAATATCTGGCGAAATTGTAAAGGGTGGTGAACGGCGCAAAATAAACGGCATTCATAGCTACCAAGAATTCCACTCTCCAACTTCCGCACCACACCATTGTGTGGACATTTGAGGCCATGACATATTTAACGTGTACCAATCCTCTTTGTACATGTTGGTTTTTTGTTGGATTCGAACTCGCAATTCTCCAGTTGCTAATCCGTAACTTTCCAATTGCAAACCCGTTACTCTCTAGATGCTAATCCGTTAATCTCCAGTTGCTAATCCGTTACCCTCCGCTTGCTAATCCGTTACTCTCCACTTGCTAATCCGTTACCCTCCATTTGCTAATATGTTACTCTCCACTTGCTAATCCCTTACTCTCCAGTTGCTAATCAGTTACTCTCCACTTGCTAATCCGTTACTCTCCACTTGCTAATCCGTTACTCTCCATTTGCTAAAATGTTACTCTCCACTTGCTAACCCCTTACCCTCCGCTTGCTAATCCGTTACTCTCCAGTTGCTAATCCGTTACCCTCCATTTGCTAATATGTTACTCTCCAGTTGCTAATCCGTTACTCTCCAGTTGCTAATCCGTTACTTTCCATTTGTTATCCGTTACTCTTCCAAATGGGCTAACGCGGCTCACAAGCACATTACACGCTGGATTAATTACTACTATCGACCGTTTTAACAATTGGTAATTATGATTAACCTTACACACACAGCGGTCGCGTCCTCCACAACAACGTAAAAGGTCGCGGGTATTTCTTAGATACACTATTGTAAAATGTAAAATTAAAGGTAAAGGGTGTTAAAATTTAAAATGTTCAAGGTGTATTTATTGAAATTATGCTTCAAAAAATATCATTGATATATAATAAATACATAAATATTGAATTGAACTTTAGATATAAAATAGAATACACCTGTCTTCATAGTCATTTAATCGCAGCGTTACATTCTAAGTAAATGTGCTTAGAGTGCTCCAGAGATAAATTTCTGGCAAATTTCGCAGTTGAATCTTGTGATTCTAGTAAGCTTGTTAGTTTGGCAGATTGTAGTAATATTAACAAAGTAAAAATTTATTGTAACTAAAAAAAATTCAATAAAAAAAATCAGTTTTCAGTCTTTATAGTCATTGATTCGTTGCGTTCCATTCTGAGCAAATGTGCTTGGAGTGCTCCATACATGCATTTCTTCAAATTTCACAGTTGAATCTTGTGATTCTAGTGCGCATGTCATTTTGGTAGATTGTAGTAAGATTAACGTAGTAAAGATTTCTTTGAACTAAAAAAACGGATGTAATAAACACTTACTTAACGGTCGCGCGTATCTGTTAAATACAAATGACGGATCTGCAATGACCAATTAACACCTCGAAATTCAAATTATGGCTGAAAGCAATTCTAAGTGAGCTGGAGGAATAGCCAAAGCGAGTATTCGTAGCGCTATTTGGTCTAAAAATATGTAACTAAAATCTCTAATATAACTAAATTTAAAAAAGAAATGTAAAAAATATAACTAAACTCTAGTGTATGTCTCATAAACGCGCGACTACTGGAAGGTTAAGGAGTAGAGGTAGAAAACCTACTGTCATAATATAACAACACGCGGGTGGTTCTTGAAGTGATATATGTAGATCAAGACGTTCCTTCTTCCTTCCATATGAACCTATTACGCGAACTTGCATTTAACATTATATTGCATCATTTGTAAAGATGAAAATAAAATAGTTTCCTCAGTCATTTCATAAGTAGTCATTTAAGTGGGAAGTCCCTGTGAACATTGAATAGCTTGATTAAAAAATAATATTTATTTTACAATACATTTATAATGCTAGATGAAACTAACGTGCAACGAACATTGGGTCAAATTATAAACTCATATGATAAACATGAAAGGAAAGCCATTTTGTAAAAGGATATATATATATCATTAAAATTTAAAATAAGTCTAGAATATTCACAGTAAGAAGGAATTCTTGAAAAAGTAGAAAACAATCATTTTAAACAAAATTTCTACTCAAATATTTTGATTCTCTTTAATATTTATTCAAATCAAATTCTAAGACTTTTACATCACGGAAAACAAAAATAAGGCTTCTATTTTCATTCTGTGATGAATTTAAATGTTAAAAAAATTAGAACCACATGAAATAACTGTGTTTTAATCTTTCACACTCGTGTAATTTATCATCTACTCTGAGAAAAGATGATCGTATTCCGTAGAAAGGTTATACTGCTTTTTATAGATACATTAATTTTGAACTCTTTCGCATTAATTTATATCATCGTATTTTATAGTTTATTAATTCATTATTTTATTATATAATGAACATTCAGTCCAATATTTCAGACATACGATAAACATTAAATAACTTTCCATAACCGTTAATTCGAAATTTAGGATATAATTTTGTGTGCTTCAAGCATAGCAATTATTTTTTTTGGTAGTGAGTCCTCTACAATTTGCGTTGGCGTGCTGTGGAAGTTCGGAGAGTGATATGCCAGCTCAGTTGTAACCTGGTAACTTAAACGTGGTTAAAAATTACGTGGTGTTGTCTACAGATCTTTCCCTTCGGGTGTGATCCCCTACTGTCGTTAATAGCCTGCTGTGTTGTTCCAGTGCGACGTTAATCATAATACCTAAAATACCGAACTCTACAATTTGCTATTAACTTAGTTGTTCATTGTGCTGACTGAAACAGACTAATTACTATAATACTAACTAAAATAATTTTTGTAACGAGTGAGAGACTTAAATTGATTAACTTGGTTAAAACAGGTTTGCTTACGATCAATTTAACCATCAAAAGTAATAAAGATGAAGTATTAAGTATAAGCGATAAGCGATTAGTTGTCAAATATATTAAGGAAGGATGATTACCAAGCTAGAAAGTAAAGTTAGCAGCAGTGGGTGAATATTGAATTATACACGGTTTACGGTACAACATAATAAGGTTCGAGGGTAGCAGCGAAATTATTCACTAAGGCAGTGCTCCCCAACCTTTTTATCGCCGCGGACCGAATCATCGTTTGATAATTTTAACGCGGCCCGCTGAGGGTGGGAAGGGGGGGGGGGAGACGTTGATTGTTAATATTTTAGATTGTTTTGATTTAATAATTTTAATTTCATTGTATTTAAACATGCCTTCAAAATAAAATACAGTTACACCAAAATATGAATATAAAGTTATTTAACATTGTAACTCACTAGAACGCTAAATCAATGAGAACACTGAGCTTGTTTCATTGCAACGAGACGGTTTCATCTGGGGGTAATAGGAGACAATGACACCCGAAGTGCGTTGCTCATGTGCAGTTTATTCCATTGTTTTGTTTCGGTTGCTGTCACTGCAGAAAACCCCGATTCACACAGAATGGCAATAGGGATTTAAGTGCTGTGGTGGCAATCTCAGGGTATTCCGCCATGACTTTAATCCAGAACACCGGCAGAGTTGTCGTCTCGAACGTAAGGCCGCCTTCATTTGCAATCTCCAGCAGTTGATCTTCTTGCACAGACATAATAGATTTGCCTGATTTGTTGACAAATGGGTTGCGGATCCATTCCTTACTAGTTCGTGGGTCTTTTGTAGTAGGGAAGTAGTTGGAAGTAGCAAACTCTTTTAAAAGCAAAGACAGGTGATCGTGCACCTTCTGGGTGAATGAATGTTTAGGCTCAGTCACGCCTAAACTCCTCGCTAATGTCTGAAACATGTCCAAAATGCCTCTGTTCACGCGCCGTCCCCACAACTTCAGTTTGGTTTTAAATGCCGCTACTTTGTCTGCCAACTTGAAAACAGCTGTCACATTTGTCAAAATTGGAAAATAGAGACATACAGAATTCATAAATCATATTTGAAGCTCTAGTAACAGAACAAATTTCAAGTTCTGATTTACTGCCTTCTAATTTGAGTGGACATTTCATAGATAACAACCGCACAAACCCGAGAGAAATACAACACAGTAAATAAAATGGAAATAATTTAATGTTCCTTGGGCGGCCCGGTACCATTTCATCCGCGGACCGGTACCGGTCCGCGGCCCGGGGGTTGGGGACCACTGCACTAAGGAACCTGATCAAAGATATTACACAAGATTACTGTTGTTCCTTCTTTCAATTGCTTTGCGTTTTCTTTAATAAAGGATAAAATAATTTGAAGTTTTGCTATGTAGATAGAGTAATAAATTAATTAATAATGGCCTGTCAAATATTTAAAGCATATATTGGGTGCATCCAGTAAGTTATGTGAGTTTTCAAATCGAAGCTAGCTTTGTTGTTATTATTTTGCTACCGTTGATAAGGAGTGACCTTGATTGATGCAGATGTTTAAACTCGGTGTTATGGCATAGTTTTTGTTTCAATGCGGTGCTAAGAATGGAGAAACAGAAAGTTCATTTTCGTCATATTATGCTCTTTTATTTTAAGAAAGGAAAACATGCTATAGTTGGAAGGTAGTATAATAAATTTAAGCGTGGAAATTTCAGCCTCGAAGATGATGCCCGCTGAAGACGACCATCCTTTGTAAACGGCTTTCTGTATGGTAGGACTACAAAGGAATTGTTTGTTATGAATTTTTGCCACAAAATTAGACAGTAAATTCGGAAAACAACAATGTTCAAATGGCAATATTAAAAGCAAAAATCGAAGCAAAGTGGCCAGAACTGACCAATCGTCGAGGTGTTTTCTTCCAGCATGACAATTCGCGGCCCCACATTTCACTGAGTGTCAGACAAAGACTTATTGAGTATGGCTGAAATGTTTTGTATCTCCCCCATATTCACCAGACCTTGCCCCTCAGATTTTAACCTCTTCAAGTCACTTCAATATTCTCCGAACGGCCTGGAGCTCCAATTCTTTGGAGACCGTCTAATAGCACCTCTACAACGTCTGTACAAATAAGCCTAATGATTTTTAAAAAAAGAATTTCCAGCTGCAGGAAAGATGGCTGTAAGTCACAGAACAAAATTGTGCTTAAGTGATTCAATAAAATGTTTTTATGTTTTTGTACTGCTTCGTTGAAATTTATGTTAAAAAAACGCAGAACTTTCCGGGTGACCCAATAGAAATGCAGAAATATACGTTTAGTGCAGATAAAACATTTTTATGATATACATAAATTTTTTATATATCAGGCCTCGAAATAGATTTTTTAATACAGGTGCACCTTGTGCACCTAAGTTTTTAAATTAGGTGCACAGGTTATATTTTATGCGCATATTTAAAAAAAAACGTAATATAAGAGCATTAATATATGTAAACTAATTTATTAGTTGGATATGTTTAGGTATAGGTTAGTATAGTTGATAGTAAATAAAAATATTTAAACATCTAAATTCTCCCTTCTCCGGCGCACGGCTGTCGCGACAGTCGCTTCAACAGAGCCATCTGGAAAATGTTTCGATCATCGGAAAGTTCTCTTGGCAGTGGCACAAGTAAACCTTCCTCCTGTATAAATCCAGTGATTTTATTTTCGCATAATGTGTAATTAGGAATTTTAATTACGTTCCTCTAGAGCAAAGGAGGTCGATATTAATAGTTTGTTCAAGCATAAAAATAACATAGAACAAATTCCCTCTCCCTTTTGTTAACGTTAGGTGCATGGAACGCATACCTAGCGGAAAAAAATTAGGTGCACAAATTTATTTTCATGTGCACAGTGCACCTGTGCACCCGGGTATTTTGAGCCCTGTTATATGTTATCAATTTTAATATGCATCTACATTAGCTGTTGTAAAAATTGAAAAACATTGGTTATCTAAACATAGTATTGTTTATTTATATAGAAAGGTAGGTAATAAAGGAAATCCTGTACCATTTCGCTATTAATGTCTATGATGAATCAATTAACATGAGAAGAAATCGTACGAAACGTCGTTTTAGCAAATTTGGCTTTAATAACTATATTAGGTGGCTCCTGCGAATCATCTCCGAATTGTTCTCTGTTGCATGATTTATTTGAAACTGACGACGACCATTGAGTTGTATGATGAGAAGGTGAAAACGCAGGTGATGTTTTTAAGAGTTCCAATCGCTTTTGTCTTATTACAGTTTGAATTTGTTCCTGGCAGATGATTGCATCGTAAAGAGGCATCTGTTTTAGCAGGACAGCGAAAGATTTAGCAAATATGTCGAATTCATAATCAGTCTAATTTTTATTACTTTGAAAGCCTTACATTACAAATGCCTTTTTTTTTATTTATCAAGTTTATCAGTTACCACTCTTTATTTTTATATTTATATAGTCGTTGGTTATGATACAGTTCTAAAAATATTAGCATCACACTTTTAGACCACTTAAGGCTTGTTTTTTTAAACTGTCTTATATCTAAAAAACAAAACACAGACACGCGTGGCGTGACCAGTTGAAAGCGAACTTGACAGTCATCTGTTGACACGTTTCAAGACAAGTTTCAACTTGAAAGCAGATGACGGATGACTCATCACTTGAACGATAAAGTTTAAACGGGTCAAACTGTTATGGATCCACTAAGACGTTGATCAACTCTATTGAAACAAAGTGTCTCACTATATTTTTCATTCAAATTTTATTGATCAACTATAACCGGTCAATTAAACTTGATTCGTGAGAACGCGCCTTAAATGTACGTGTTTCTCGTTACTTGCAAAGTGACCCTATTTTGATAAACAAGATATCTCGTCATTAGAAAAGCTTACCATATCTTGATGGAATAAATATCTCGTCATTAGGAAATACCTGACCAGATCTTGATCTTGGCATCATCAAAGAATTATTGACAATTTCTTGATGAAGATATATTTAATTTTTTTATGATGACAGATCTTGATGTCTTCATCAAAGAATTGGTCTGTATCTTGAATGACTAGACAACTCGTCATCAGCAAAATTGCTTAGTTAATGATGGACGAGATACTTCTTCAAAAGTACTTGGATGGTTAAAAACACTTTAAATATTCAATGGAGGTACAAACTATCAAAGTTTTACATGAAATATCACCACATGATGGGTTCAGACATTCTTGGAAATTAATATATGTACCGAACGGATATCCCATCTGCGGTGCTTGAAACAACGAGACAATTCATCAATTCAACCATCAGAAAGGATTACAAACTTAAAATAGTAGTTCTAGATACAAACTATCGATGTCTGGTATGAAGTATCCTTATATTATGGGTTCAGGCACTTTTTGAAATTAAATATCTGCACAAAATAGATCTCTCTATGGTATCTGAGGCAACGAGATACATCGAATCAACCATCACGAATGTTAAAATATTATTATCACAAAATATCCATTCGAGATACAAACTATCAAAGTGTCGTATAAAATATTCTTACAACAAGGGTTTAGACTCGAAAATCTGTACAAAAGGGATCTCCTATATGTGGTGTATAAAGCAACGAGACACATCAAGACAACTATAAAGAAAGTCAAAAACATAAAATCAAGTGGGTTAACATTTTCATTCGATATACAAACTATCAAAGTGTCGCATGAAATATCCTTACATTATGGGTTCAGACACTTTTTGAACTTAAATATCTGCACAGAATAGATCTCTCTATGGTATCTGAGGCAACGAGACACATCGAGACAAACATCACGAATGTTAAAATATTATTATCAAGAGGGTCAAAATATCCATTCGAGATACAAACTATCAAAGTGTCGTATGAAATATTCTTACAACATGGGGTTCAGACTCTCTTAGAAACTCAATATCTGTACAAAACGGATCTCCTATAAGTGGTGTATAAAGCAACGATACACATCAAGACAACTATAAAGAAAGTCAAAAACATAAAATCAAGTAGGTTAACATTTTCATTCGAGATACAAACTATCAAAGTGTCGTATAAAATATTCTTACAACAAGGGTTTAGACTCGAAAATCTGTACAAAAGGGATCTCCTATATGTGGTGTATAAAGCAACGCGACACATCAAGACAACTATAAAGAAAGTCAAAAACATAAAATCAAGTGGGTTAACATTTTCATTCGAGATACAAACTATCAAAGTGTCGTATGAAATATCCTTACATTATGGTTTCAGACACTTTTTGAACTTAAATATCTGCACAGAATAGATCTCTCTATGGTATCTGAGGCAACGAGACACATAGAGACAAACATCATGAATGTTAAAATATTATTATCAAGAGGGTCAAAATATCCATTCGAGATACAAACTATCAAAGTGTCGTATGAAATATCCTTACATTATGGTTTCAGACACTTTTTGAACTTAAATATCTGCACAGAATAGATCGCTCTATGGTATCTGAGGCAACGAGACACATCGAGAGAAACATCACGAATGTTAAAATATTATTATCAAAAGGGTCAAAATATCCATTCGAGATACAAACTATCAAAGTGTCGTATGAAATATCCTTACATTATGGTTTCAGACACTTTTTGAACTTAAATATCTGCACAGAATAGATCGCTCTATGGTATCTGAGGCAACGAGACACATCGAGAGAAACATCACGAATGTTAAAATATTATTATCAAAAGGGTCAAAATATCCATTCGAGATACAAACTATCAAAGTGTCGTATGAAATATCCTTACATTATGAGTTCAGACACTTTTTGAACTTAAATATCTGCACAGAATAGATCGCTCTATGGTATCTGAGGCAACGAGACACATCGAGAGAAACATCACGAATGTTAAAATATTATTATCAAAAGGGTCAAAATATCCATTCGAGATACAAACTATCAAAGTGTCGTATGAAATATCCTTACATTATGGGTTCAGACACTTTTTGAACTTAAATATCTGCACAGAATAGATCGCTCTATGGTATCTGAGGCAACGAGACACATCGAGAGAAACATCACGAATGTTAAAATATTATTATCAAGAGGGTCAAAATATCCATTCGAGATACAAACTATCAAAGTGTCGTATGAAATATTCTTACAACCTGGGTTCAGACTCTCTTAGAAACTCAATATCTGTACAAAACGGATCTCCTATAAGTGGTGTATAAAGCAACAAGACACATCAAGACAACTATAAAGAAAGTCAAAAACTTAAAATCAAGTGGGTTAACATTTTCATTCGAGATACAAACTATGAAAGTGTCGTATGAAATATCCCTACATTATGGGTTCAGACATTATTTTAAATTCAATAGCTACACAGAACAGATCTTTGTGGTGCTGAAGCATCGAATCTCGAAGCCGTATCTACGTAGCGTGCTTCGATGCTATTTTGTTGTCATCTATCTGTTTCCCTAGAGTTGATTTTCCCCAGTCCTGTGGTAACAACATTAGGGCGTTCGCAAATCCTCCTCGGCATTTTGCCAAAGCCATGACGTCTTGGCACTTATCACTTCCGCCACGTCCTCTTAGATGTACGCTTAAGGAACAGAATCATTATTTGACGAGCGGGCTGTATAATCGAAAGTCAGTTTGAGATCTGGGTGGAGCTGTCTACGGCCTGCTTTGGAAGAAAGAAGATAAAAAAACGGGACGTTATCGTGTTGTCTTAAAGGTTTAGGAAGTTAATTGCCGACGAATGGAAGCGGGTCATGAAATTGATTAATTCACCATCGGGTAAAAATTCAGAGAGTATCCCTTGGAGATCCCGTTCCTCCTTTTGATGCGTGTTCGCAACCACTGATTAGTTGCCATCCCGTTTGATTAAATTCTCGTTTTGGTTATTTTAATGGAATTGATATGGTTTTTTTTTATTCCTCTCTTCCTTCTTTAGATGTTCCGTTCAATAATAAATGTCTCTCAGTCTACAACGTTGTTTTAAAAAATGAGCATTAGATTATTACTTCCGTTGAGTTATTTATGCGCATCTATTTTTAAATACAAGATTAATTTTTATCGCAGCATTCCCTGGATGAATTTGCATAAAACATTTATTAAACAAATTGTTAAATTCTTACTATGATATATTCGAATTTGAAATGAGCTCTTAATATGTGCTGCATTAGAAACATGCTGTTTATGAAGTATTTATTAATGACCACCTTTTTAATTATAATTTAAAAACTAAAAAAATTTTAGGAGTTCTGACTTTAATCAGAGAAATAATTATTAAAGTGGAACAAAATATACATAAATATTTCAAGGTGACATGAACACTACGCGACAGAGAAAATATACCACACAACGATACTTATGATTTTTTTTAGTTAGGGTTATATATATATATATATATATATATATATATATATATATATATATATATTGTTATGATTATATATAGTATATATATATTGTTATGATTATACACAGGTAGCTCATATATCTTATAATTATAGATTCATAAAAAGTAATGATTATACGTATGTAGCTTATATATAGTCATGATTATGACGATTTAAAATCAGTTTTTAAGTTTGTTGCATTAAAACATGTTTTTTATAAAGTATTTATTAATGACCTCATTTTGCATTAGATTTTATGAGTTCTAATTTCAATCAGAGGAATAGATATTATTGTTGAATAAATATTAAACATTTAAACACAAAACCTCTCACCCAAGAATTAACAATTTTGTATGGTACTCTAGTTCTGAGGAGGGCAGAAATTTTATTTTAGAAATGTATTTCCTTAATATGCTCAGTTATATGACTGGCATTCCAACTAGCTCAAATTAGGACTAACGTAATCAATCTGACATGTTCACTACGCAAGGGAGAAAATATTACACACTGCGACTGTTAAGTCGCAGTGTTATGTTAATCACAGGGTGCAGTCCGAGCCGAATTAGGCGAAATGGCGTAGTTTAGAAACATCACGTAATGAGCGATATAAAAAAAAAGATAATATGTCAGTCAAGTTAATTTTGGAACTTTCCTATGGTTTCCAAATTAAGTGCTTTGTACCATTTCTAGTTTATTCTTTCCTTTTAATAACATAGATTCCTCTGTTTATATATGCATCACCGAAGTTACCAACGGGAGGAGACAGAACCAAAAATCCAACAGCACTATTGGGTGTAGTCAATATCGGAGAGAATGAACACATGAGAAGTGTATGAACCATTGGGACTCATATCAACGACGGACACATGCACATTAAAATCCATAGGTCAGTAAGCTGAGGATATCAGATGAATGGACTATAAGAAAGATAAGAGACGTCATGACTCAAATAGCGTACCTTATTTTATATATTTGTGGGGTCCCTAGCGACTAGTGTGCAAAAATTACAATACATCTATAGCAGCGCATGGCATTTTCACACTGAAAAACTTTTTTTCACTGTTTTACCATGCACACTATGCCACAATTGCTGATGTTATTATAAACATGCACACTTTGAATAATAAGCCTTATGGAGCTTCTGAAGAAACTAGGTATTACTTGTAAAGTCTTCACACACACGAAGATAAATTGCTAGTGACCTCCAGTTATCTGAAGTAGTGTGATATCAGACACTGCTTCTACTCCTATTATAGCTTCGTTTGTCGTTGCCACTCAGCCTTCTCTTTACCCGGTGTCTCGCACTTAGACACAGTTCTTACTTCGACGTTCCATCTCTTTGGATGATAAATACCCCGAAAAGTGCCAAAAAAAAATGTTGTAACAAAGTTGATTGCTATGTTGAATAAAACAATGATGGATTTTAAGTACTTTTGGTTTTGCAGGTCCCAGAAACTCCATTCTGTACCCTAGTACCATATTAGATGACGGTCCCTTGTCACATTCAGATGTACAGTAGCGGGGAAAAAACGAACCATCTCATTTATTTCCGAGTCCTATCCATAAGAGAGCAAATTCTATTCTCAAAGGCGTTCAATAAGGAATAACGTCCTTTAAAAATTCAAATTAATAAATTTGAATAAGGGGAAATCATCATATCAAATTATGCACACAAGCGATATTTCCAATAGAAACACCAAGCTTTGATACTATAATCAGATTATGCATCGCTAAATTAGTGTAAATAGGAAATTTTAGGAATTTAATATCCTTTATATCCGGATATATTCAATCTTCATCGGATATATATTCGATATATCCAATAGAAACACCAAGCTTTGATACTATAATCAGATTATGCATCGCTAAATTGGTGTAAATAGGAAATTTTATGAATTTAATATCCTTTATATCCGGATATATTCAATCTTCATCGGATATATTCAATAAATCCAATAGAAACACCAAGCTTTGATACTATAATCAGATTATGCATCGCTAAATTAGTGAAAATAGGAAATTTTATGAATTTAATAACTTTATATCTGGATACATTCAATCTTAAAGTTGGTGTCAATTTCAGTGATATTCTTGACATAGAAAGTCGGTATTTGCAGATAGAGACTAATTGTAGTTATAGCTACAAGAATTTCAAATTTGAAAACTATTTCAAACGTATTTATCGGCGATCAGTTAATTATTATACTTATTATGCAAGTGCAAAGGATTTGAGATTTTCATTATTATACATATTATGCAATTGCACCAATAATTATCATCCAATGTTTGTCAGACGTTTTTAAAAAATTTGATTGCCTCCTAAATTTGCAATGATGAGGAAAATGTAGTGTAGCGCAAAATCTCATCATTGGAATGATCTGAAACTTTACATGATTCGATTCCTAGCAAAATTTTATTAGGTTCCAATTCATAAATTTGAAACATTAATTTAATAATTATTAATGCATAATAAACACTATTTTTTTAAATAAAAATATTTGGTGGATTTTGTTTGGGTTGTTTAACAGTTAAATGGTACGAAATGTCAGCGGTATAGAAATATTAATTAGGAAGATACCCATAAACGTTTAAGAAACTTATTTAACGTTAGGAGCTCCAATCTTTTTGTACTCATAACTTTGAAACGACAAGACCTAATGATATGTAATTTGGTGTTCTTACGGGAAAGTATTAATTTGGTTCTCAATTTAATATGTAGACAGTCTCTTATTCAAACTTTTTGTATTTGAATTTATAGAAGATGTTAGGTTCCTGTCAAACGCTATCTTTGAATTTTTTCTACTCTTAAAATTGCTCGAATGAAGATGAGTGGTTCGGTCTTTTTTCCACGACTGTACATTTAGAGAATTTTATGTTTTCTCATGCTGTTTGCATATATATGCATTACTGTTCCTTTGAATAATTGATAATTTAAATACAATATAATGCAATTTTTTACATGAGTCAAGAGCTATTAGCTCCAATTTTACGTATGACTACCACACAGTCTAAAAGCATATTGTCATCAAATAAACATTGGCTTCATGGACCACTAAAAACTTTTCAAGTGATTCACTTGTAAAAAACGAAGAATACAAATTGTTTTCTAATAGCTGCTATTCTAAGCAAAGGGCAATATAATTTTTTCAATGGAGTAACTTGCAAGGAACGTAGTAGAATAGAATATCTTCCACAGATTCTATTCTAAGTAAAGGATCAATAGAATCTTTAAAAGAATCTCTTGCAATGAAAGAAGCAATATAATCTTTTTTATTTTAAGATTTAACTTACAACGATAGGACCTATAGAATTGTTCCAAGGAATATCCTGATGAAAGAATCTGTAGAATATTTCCTAAGGATTTATTTGCAAGGAATGAAGACTAAAACATATTCCATTCTAAGGAAAGGATCATTTAAATATTTCCAATGGATTGAATTGCAAGTAAAGGGTCAATAGAACCTTTTCAAGGGATTCACTTGCACGAAAAAGAGGCAACAGGTTCTTTCTAAGGGATTTTGTTCTAAGGAAATAACCAATGGAATATTTCTAAAGATTGCATAATCCATGGTTACTTTTAACCAATAGATACGGTTATTTAGTCATTAAGTAAAATATGGGTACAAGCAATATTGTTGTACTTTGTAACCACGTGACTTTAAGAGTGAAACAGAGGGTTAATAACCGACATCGATATTTTTTTAATTTTTATTTGCTTACAGAACAAGTTTTTTCGTTTTCAAGTTGTCGCTCAATATTTTCTAAAATTAATCCATAGTTTGGTACTCAGTTTATGTATTCCTACCCCCCCCCCTCGTTCTGCTTTCTTCGGAAAATCGATCGTTCATAATCCAAAAACGTTCCTTATTGCTATTTTGATTCAATGAAAGTCTACTATCGTGGGAAAATATTGTCTTATTGAAAATGGACTCAATTGTTTCATAAATGAAAGATATTTCTGTTATACTGACAAAGTCGATCAAGGGAATGGAGATATTTTGTTTGGAAAGAATGTTTGATACATTATTTTATAGGATATTTTATAGAATGAATGTAGAAAGCGCGAATGAATGTATAAAAAATGTAGCTGTATAAAAAGCATTCATAAAATACACATTTTTAACCCGAAAACTCTTGACGATAAAAGTTTCATCGTGATAGAAGCAATCTTCAAATACAAATATTAAAATTGCGCTTAACATTTCACAGAACTTCGTAATTTCTTTCAACCTTCTCTTATTGTTCTATCTTAATGTTTTTTTAAATTTCGAATACATCATAACCTTAAATGGTAAGACAGAATTTTGGTTCGTATCAATACAATAAATGCTGTATTTTATCTTCCATAAAAACTATTATTCTTAAATATTAACAAAAAAAAAACATTTAGAAGAAATCTATTCCTCTCGAATTTTGCTATAAAGAAAAAGAAGTAAATCCACAAGTTTTCTAAGCGCTCGATGATCTATAAATTCGATATTATACAAATGACAGTGAATAATTTTTCGATTAAAATTAGTTTTTAACAAATTAGAAATAACACTGTGTTATGGTCCTGTTATTGATCCTGTTGTATATTACTCTAATTCGTCATTACAATATTAAACTTCCAAGATTTTGAATTGTCAGTAGCACTACAAGGGTAAAAAAGCCTGAATTCCTTGTCTTCTCAACACTATGGCGAGTAGAAATGACAGAATTAACCATGCTTGACGATTTTCATACAATTTGTTCCAGTATTAATCCTATTTTTAATTACGACTTGAAACTGATTTTATGTTTATCCAAATTACATTTTGTAAATAACAGAAAATGATAGAAGCAAAAGAGAAAAAAAAATGCCCCGGAATTGTATAAAATACCATCATACCTCAAAATATATACATAAAATGAAATTCTGATTGAAGCAAATGTCGTCAATAAAGGTTTTATTGAAAAGTAATGGTTACATTGTGGATTAATTATGAATGTTTAAAATTATGTGACTTTCAACAAAAAGTTTGTTTCGCAATGTAAAGTATTTTAGTTTCTAAAGACTGTTTAAAATTCTGAAAAAAATCGTAGCAATGAATATGCTTAGAAATTGACATACATTTTCATTAAATTATTAAATTAATTAAATTTACCAAATTAATTCACCTGGAATACACGAGAAGGGATTTAAATAATGTACTACTGAATAACTGATTGAGCAGGTTTGAAATATCAAAATATCATCAGATGAGTTATCATAGTTTTAAATGCCTTCAATTAAATTATACATAACAGAAAAATTATTATTTTAAAAAAGTCAATACTATGAAAGATTACGAAGACAGTTCATAATTTATATTTTTCCATTGTTTATTCAGCAAGCATTATAAACGAATTAATATTACTATCAATCCAGTCTTAAGCTCCGATGGATATTGTACTGCAGATCCTTAAACATTGTAATTCAAAAGCACAAAGGATCCATCAGAAATCTTGAAATACTTTTAATCGGAATGAAAAGCTTTCTAATATTTTTTACGTGCGCAAATAAAACGTGGTGCATCGATGTTTGATGTTACTTAGAAATATCTTGATTTTATATACTTTATCTTTAACATCTTGTAAATCCCTAGTTGCATATATTTTAGGGAGTACGGTTTATGCAAAGTATGAGCTATATATAAGCGTAAAACTGATGACATTCGTTGGAATTTAAGCGATAATCATGCAGACTTACCAGATTTAATCCATTTTACAAAATGTACTTTCCTTTTCTTAGCAATTATGCACGCTTTTTAGCACCAAATTTCTCAGAAGAAAGCAATCAATTCGATCCTAAACATAGATTTTCCGTACAAACATCATCGAGTAAGAATAATTGATATATCTGATATATTTAGTATTTTTCTAGTCCGCACACAAAATATCACTCGACATTGAAGAATGTCTTTTCACTGAAAGAAGAGAATTCAATAAACTGCTTCCCGCGGAACATTTGTGTAAATCGCTAAAGGACGGCTGCTCTAGTACGGCGAGATACTACTGGAATTAGGATGCTGAACACTAGTACCATGCGGCTTTCCTACCAACAGATCCAGGGTTGCAATAGGGATGAGTTTGTTTTTGGCGAGTTTGGGGACTTTGGAGATCGCCAACTGAGATGAAGTTGTCAGATGAGAAAAGGAAAACAAGCTTTTAATAACTCTCTTTTCGCTTTCCTAAAATGTTCTAAATAAAAAAACAGCATTTTCCTAAGCTTTTACCACTTGTGTTCAGTTGTATCGATTTCTGGATCAACTTAAATTATAATTTTTGCAAACAATTTTTTTATATTTTAGTGCTTAGTATCTTAAATTACCCAAACCTTTTAAATTTAAATTAACAAACTGGAAAATTAAAGTTTTTTAAGAATTTATGTTCTGATAAACCAATACTATCAACTAAACTTTTCTTTATTTGAAGAAAATAGACTAATTTGACAAGTAGAAAATACCTAAGTGGAATTTACTCAATCAAAATAACAAATAAATACATTAGTGCATATATCTTAAAACAGTGTTTATAAACGTTAACACGAAGAAAAAACGCTATCCTTATGTTTAAAAATTCCATAGCTACATCGAATTGATTAATGTTCATCAATAGAAGCTGTAAGAACAATATAATACGTAAACTGCCCCCCCCCCCCTTTAGAGGAGTTAAAGAACAATTTTATGAGATCGAAATAATTCAATCATTCGAAACTGCTAAAGTATAGTTAAGCTACGGATAAAATTCACAAGTTAGAGATAATAAAGATTTGGAAAATGTTTACCACAAACCAAACATTTCTTTTAGATGATTGGTTATTTTTTTTTATTTCCAATGGCAAGACTGGGTACAGATTGCAAATACAAATACAGAATTGACCGAAGTCATTGTAGCCTTATCAAGGCCAGAAGTGATGGTCACTTGTGAAGGGGCACCCAGTGGGTGGACCATCATTGTCCCTAACAAAGGACAGCACAATTTACATCCATGCTCTGACCCGGATTCGAACCAGGAACCTTCCGATCCAGAGGCCAACACCTTGACCACTAGACCGGTTGATCGGCAGATGATTGGTTATGATGTTTATCATAGATTCATTATTAGCAGCTTATAGATCGAGAATGCAGACTAAACACGAGGTAAACAATTAAAAAAAATAATGACCTCCCTTACTTTGTACTTGAAAACTTTTAGTGCTTAGTATCTTGCTTTAGACAGTAAACAGTAAAGCAATACCGCTAAGGAAGGACCATTTTCTCGTAATAATTGTCTATTGTATTGTTGCTAGAATGCCATGAAATAAATAGTGATTACGTTAGCAAATGCTTTAGTATAAATAGTTAAAGAGTGCATTGGGTGCAAGGGTGACTAGAGCCATTGGGAGCAAGGGTGACTAGAGCCATTGGGAACAAGGGTGACTAGGACGTTGTCTCGACTGGGAATCTCATCATTATCAAAACTGACCAGATCTTCATGGACCAGATATCGAGTCATTAAGGTGTCAAACGATGCCAAGATCTTGCAAATATTCGAAATAGTTTTCTAGTTACAAGTGTTTGTGTTATGTAGTATCACCCTTAACAAACATGTTTCCAGAACTTTAAACTCGATTTCTGAAGAAACACGTTTTTGCAATATGTTGCTTTGTTCAAACAGTGATAACTCAAAAATAAAATAATCCATTATAGTTGTTTTTGTGTTATTATAGTCCGTACAATACAGTTTTTTTTACCCTCAATCAGAGTTATTAGCTAAGAAATAAAACATGTCCATAAAAAATCTTGATTTTTTATGCATCCTTGATGACAAAAGTTGTATAAGAAAAACTTGCAACTTGATTGAGGGTCAAAACATGAAGAATAATATCGGTTATGGTAATTTTAGTTAACGTCGTACTAGAGCAACACACCGGGCTATTGACGACGGTCCGGGATCAGTCCCTTAAGGGAAAGATCCGAGGACAACACCTCGTAATTTTGAACCACGGTCAGATGACGAAACAACACCTCAGCTGGCACCCCATTCTCCAAACTTCAACGCCAACCTAACGTGAGGACTTTCGGCCACGACAGATTTAAGGTGCACCAGCCGCCTCTACACCATACGCTTACAAACATCCATGCCCGGACCCGGATTCGAACCAGGACCCTTCCGATCTAGAGGCTAAAGAATAATATTGGAAACAATTTCCAATTAGAATTGTCTTTATAGACAAATTAGAAACTGAGATATCACTGCTCATAAACCATGCTCATTAGCTCTTTATATCTGAACTAGGGGGCCCGCCCCCTGCTCGCTAACGCTCGTCAACCCCCGGAGGATTGCTACGCAATTCTCATTGGTTCGCTGTGCGAACCTATGCTCGCTTCGCTCGCATCAATGAAGACACGTGTCCTAGCAGAAGGAATTGATTACAAAATATGATATTCCAAAAAAATATTTTTCAAATCTAAATTTGTTGTATTACATAAAAGATATATACAGTACCTCTGGAATCAGAATTTAAATAAAAACTTTGAGCAAATTTTTACTCGCAATGTGAGCGCTGCTTTGGAAATTTAATACCCAGCATGTTGTTTGTGTGTACATTTCCCCAGTACTCGAGCCACCCATACACTTTTTGACTGAGTTTGTTGTCGAAAGTTGTAGTGCACGCGTCTTGTTGTACTATAATTGTTAGACTTGAAAAGGACCGTTTTTTAAATAGCCCTGAAAAGATCCTCCGCTTTCTTAGATTTCTATTACAAACCGCAACAGCTCGTCTAAAATTCATTTTTTTTTTCAATAAAATTTCATCCGATAATGCTATAGATTCAAATAAGGCGCGAGGCTCCTAGTAAACAAACAATCGCACAATGTTGCCAAAACGCGGTAACAAATAACGTCTTTTTTGCGTGCCACGTAAGAGAAATATATATAGAGATTAGCTAATTAATAATTAGTTTAATATGATTGTTTTCACTGAAATGTTTTTAAGCATAAACCAACTACCTACTATGAAAAAAAAATGGATTTTTAAAGTCAAAATTAAAAAAAAACTTATAGTGTGTATACATATGGCCAATTTTTTTTTATGAAGGCGAGATCAAGATCTAGCTAGTTTATTTCTAATGATGAGATTTCTCGTTCATCAAGATCTGATGCGTTTTTCTAGCGACGAGATAAACTGTATTGATCCCCACCAGAAGGGATGATGAGTTCAAAAATATTTAAAAGCTGAAAACATTATGCAAATAAACGCTTTTGCAAGAAAACCATTTTGATGTTGATGAGATATTTCGTCATCATCAAAATTGGTCAGATCGTGACGAAATAACTTGCCGAACACACTTGGAGTACAACAGGCTTCGAAATAGATTTTTTAATATAGGTGCACCTTGTGCACCTAAGTTTTAAAATTAGGTGCACAGATTATATTTTTGGTGCAAATTTAAAGAAACATGATGTAAATTACTTTATTAATTGTGTATGTTTAGATATGTGAGTAGTAGATAGTAAGTAAAATTATTTAAACATTTTTTTTTTTTATCTGCGAAATTATTACTTACAAATATTCAGTCATCATCAGACCTTGAAAGTTTAAAACACATAAAAAATAAACGAGTACACTACATTTTTTAAGAAGATAAAAACTGAATTTAAAGATATATAATGAAAATATTTGTTTACGATACGCAGTGGCCAGACAATTCTCAGGAATTCCTACGGCTAAACACTTTATTGAAACACGAGGTGTTTATAGAAATGCGGGATGCCTGTCGTTAGCGGGTGGTCAAGTGATCTAAATTCTCCCTTCTCCGGCTGTCGCGACATTCGATTCACAGAGCCATCTGGAAAAAGTTTCGATCATCGGAAAGTTCTGATGGTAGTAGCACAAGTAAACCCCTTCCTGTATAAACCCGTTACGGCCCAGCGATTTTGTTTTTCCAGTAGTATGTATTTAGGAATTTTAATTTTCGTTCCTTTAGAGCGAGTGAGGTCGATACTAATATTTTGTTCAAACATCAAAGTAACATAAAACACGTCCCCCCCCCCTTTTTTTTTTAACGTTAGGTGCACTGCATGCACCTGGTGGAAAACTTAGGTGCACAATTTTATTTTCATGTGCACAGTGCACCTGTGCACCCGGGTATTTCGAGCCCTGGAGTACAATGTGGTTTTATAAAATTACAACTTTAAATTGGCTTGATTTTTTGTCCTCACCATTTCTGACACGCATTGTAGTCACTGCACGCTTCATCCACATTTTAGTGACACTTTTAAAAACAGGGATCCATTCCCTTTGGAAACCCGGGTGACCATTATAATTACAGTTGAAGATTCGTGCGGTTAGATCTGCTAACCGAGACGTAAGCGCCTTTATTCTTTGTTCAACAGACTGCTTTCGGACACTGGACATGGCATGAATGTTTGTTCTGTCTTGATGCAAAAGCTTGTCTCCTTTTTTACGCTAGATGGCATTGCATCGCATAACAGAATCGTAAACTGTTGTACTTCACACGTTTAGAGTTTGGATGGTGTTTGAAAGAAGGAGTTTCAGTGATTCCTTGGGGAAAATATTGTGTTCTTAGGTTGTGTATTTTTAATTTTGTTAACCTTTACGCTTCGGTGCTAATATTTTTTTCAATCGTCTCCAGGAACGGATTTTTCGCCTGCATGTCCGACCCCCGTTACGAAATTACATAACTTTCCTTTCATAGTATTGTGTGGCGTATATCACCAGTGCGACCTTCTGCCTTTCCCCCAAAGCGTTCATACCTATCGGTCGACAGGGTAGAGAACCGAACAAAAGGAGGGATCCTCTAGAACAGTGCTCCCCAACCTTTTTATCGCCGCGGACCGGATCATCGTTTGATAATTTTAACGCGGCCCGCTGAGGGTAGGAGGGGGGGGTTGATTGTTTATATTTTAGATTGTTTTGATTTAATAATTTTAATTTAATTGTATTTTAACATGCCTTCAAAATAAAATAAAGTTACACCAAAAAATGAATATAAAGTGATTTAACATTTTACTCACTAGAACGCTAAATAAATGAGAACCCTGAGCTTGTTTCATTACAAGGAGACGGTTTCATCTGGGGGTAATAGGAGACAATGACACCCGAAGTGTGTTGCTTATGTCCAGTTTATTCCGTTGTTTTATTTTGGTTGCTGTCACTGCAGAAAACCCCGCTTTACACAGATAGAATGTCGGAAAGGGCAACAGGGATTTAAGTGCTGCGGTGGCAATTTTAGGGTATTCCGCCATGACTTTAATCCAGAACACCGGCAGAGTTGCTGTCTCGAACGTAGTTTTAAGTCCGCCTTCATTTGCAGTCTACATCAGTTGATCTTCTTGCACAGACATGCTAGATTCGCCTGATTTGATGACCAATAGATTGTGGGAAGTAGCAATCAAACTCTTTTAAAAGCAAAGACAGGTGATCGTGCACCAACTGCGAGAATGAATGTTTAGGCTGTATCGCCTAAAATCCCCGCTAATGTCTGAAACATGTCCAAAATGCCTCTGTTCACGCGCCGTCCCCACAACTTCAGTTTGGCTTTCACATTTGCTATCACATTTGTCAAAATTGGAAAATAGAGACATACAGAATTCATAAATCATATTTGAAGCTCTAGTAACAAAACAAATTTCAAGTTCTGATTTACCGCCTCCTAATTTGAGTGGACATTTCATAGATAAGAACCGCACAAACCCGAGAGAAATACCACAGTAAATAAAATGGAAATAATTTAATGTTCCTTGGGCGGCCCGGTACCATTTGATACACGGACCGGTACCGGTCCGCGGCCCGGGGGTTGGGGACCACTGCTCTAGAAGATCAGTCGCTGACAGCTTGTAAATGCTGACAGATCTCACTTAAAAATTAGATAACATTAACCGTACACAGATCTTTACCATGCCGCTGGTGTAAACGAAAATTTAGTAATAATAATTGTCTACCTGTCGCAATGTATAGGTTAAAAATTTAAAAATGGTAGAAAATAAGTAGCATTTATGACTTATTATTCTTTATTATTTCCGAAACAGAAAGAATGATTCGCTGCGTAAAATATGTGTCGTGTAGTGCTTAGGTGTCGTATAAAATTCTACTTGTTATAAGTGGTTCAGAAAGTTTCGTCATCTGGATCTGCCAGAAACCTCAGAACATCTATGAGCGCGGGATGACACAGCTATCGGAGTGAGGTAATTTAGTAATTGGTAATTTTGAACTAACGTCGTACTAGAGCAACACAACGGGCTTTATCGGAGATAGGAAAAAAGGTAATCGGACTGAACGGCACATACTGTACTCACTCACTGTAATTTTTAGTAAATAAAATAGTTTTTTTTTTCATTTTCTGTCAAAAAAACAGGACGAACTTTTGCATCATACCTCAGTTGCTCGAAATACACGATTTTTGTTATACTAGATACCCACATCCAGAAAATAATGATCGTAGAGTAACAAACAAACCGATCAGGTTTGAGTAATCGAAGTCATGCACTCCCTTAGTTGTAGTCCAGTTCTGGGTGCATTATGAATTTGACTACAAGTGGCATCAGTGGGTGACCTAACTACTCTCTTAAATATTGACTGATTCAAGGTATTCAAAACTCTTCATACAATCTCAACACACAACTTCAATTTCAAAGCGATTGACCGGTTTAACTGGAATTTAATTAGCAAACGAAGGGTTGCTAGTTCGAATCTCGATCCAACTCAAGACTGTCGTGTACGTTGGGGATGGTGCATGTTAAATCTGCCGTGGTCTCAATTGATTTCACGTTGGCTTGGTGTGGATGTTTAGACAACAAGGTGCCAGCTCATATGGTGACCTCTTCATCCTTTCGGGGTTCGAAATGGCGATGTGTTGTCCTAGTATCTTTCCCTTTGGTATTGATTTCGGACTGTCGCCAATAGCCCGTTGTGGTGCTCCAGTAATTAATTTAACTACCTATCGCATTCGGTAACAGGAAGTAAATACCGCGTTTTCTGGTGTTTTGTTTGTTTACATCGGGAATACGTGGCTGAATGTTTTGTGGTATAAATTTAGTATGAATTTGGAACAAATGTGTAGTATGCTTTTGAAATAAATTTAGAATGCATATGGAATAATTGCAGTATGTAATTGGAATAAATGTAGTTTGCATTTGTAATAAATGTAGTGTGCATTTGGAATACATTTAGAATGCATTTGGAATAAATGCAGTATGCATTTGGAATAAATGTAGTGTGCATTTGGAATAAATTTAGAATGCATTTGGAATAAATGCAGTATGCATTTGGAATAAATGTAGTGTGCATTTGGAATAAATTTAGAATGTATTTGGAATAAATTAAGAATGCATTTGGAATAAATGAAGTATACATTTGGAATAAATGTTGTGTGCATTTGGAATAAATTTAGAATGTATTTGGAATAAATTAAGAATGCATTTGGAATAAATGTAGTGTGCATTTGGAATAAATTTAGAATGTATTTGGAATAAATTAAGAATGCATTTGGAATAAATGCAGTATGCATTTGGAATAAATGTAGTGTGCATTTGGAATAAATTTAGAATGTATTTGGAATAAATTAAGAATGCATTTGGAATAAATGAAGTATACATGTGGAATAAATGTTGTGTGCATTTGGAATCAATGTGCCGGCCAACCGGTATAGTGGTTAAGGTGTTGGCCTGTAGATCGGTAGGTTCCTGGTTCAGATACGGGTCCGTGCATGGATGCTTGTAAACGTATGGTGTAGAGTAGGCTGGTGCACCTTAAATCGGTTGTGGTCGAAGGTCCTCACGTTGGGTTGGTGTGGAAGTTTGGAGAGTGGGGTGCTAGCTCAGGTGTTGCCTTGTCATCTGATCTTTCTTCTAGGGGATTGATCCCGGACCGTCGTCAATAGCCCGCTGTTTTGCTGTAGTACGACGCTAATTAAAATTACCATTACCATTGGAATAAAGGTAGTATGCATTTGGAATAAATGTAGTATGCACTTGGAATAAATGCAGTATGCATTTGTAATAAATGTAGTTTGCATTTGTAATAAATGTAGTGTGCATTTGGAATAAATTTAGAATGCATTTGGAATAAATGCAGTATGCATTTGGAATAAATGTAGTGTGCATTTGGAATAAATTTAGAATGTATTTGGAATAAATTAAGAATGCATTTGGAATAAATGAAGTATACATTTGGAATAAATGTTGTGTGCATTTGGAATAAATTTAGAATGTATTTGGAATAAATTAAGAATGCATTTGGAATAAATGCAGTATGCATTTGGAATAAATGTAGTGTGCATTTGGAATAAATTTAGAATGTATTTGGAATAAATTAAGAATGCATTTGGAATAAATGAAGTATACATGTGGAATAAATGTTGTGTGCATTTGGAATCAATGTGCCGGCCAACCGGTATAGTGGTTAAGGTGTTGGCCTGTAGATCGGTAGGTTCCTGGTTCAGATACGGGTCCGTGCATGGATGCTTGTAAACGTATGGTGTAGAGTAGGCTGGTGCACCTTAAATCGGTTGTGGTCGAAGGTCCTCACGTTGGGTTGGTGTGGAAGTTTGGAGAGTGGGGTGCTAGCTCAGGTGTTGCCTTGTCATCTGATCTTTCTTCTAGGGGATTGATCCCGGACCGTCGTCAATAGCCCGCTGTTTTGCTGTAGTACGACGCTAATTAAAATTACCATTACCATTGGAATAAAGGTAGTACGCATTTGGAATAAATGTAGTATGCACTTGGAATAAATGCAGTATGCATTTGTAATAAATGTAGTTTGCATTTGTAATAAATGTAGTGTGCATTTGGAATACATTTAGAATGCATTTGGAATAAATGCAGTATGCATTTGGAATAAATGTAGGGTGCATTTGGAATACATTTAGAATGCATTTGGAATAAATGTAGTGTGCATTTGGAATAAATTTAGAATGCATTTGGAATAAATGCAGTATGCATTTGGAATAAATGTAGTGTGCATTTGGAATAAATTTAGAATGTATTTGGAATAAATTTAGAATGCATTTGGAATAAATGAAGTATACATTTGGGATAAATGTTGTGTGCATTTGGAATCAATGTGCCGGTCACCCGATATAGTGGTTAAGGTGTTGGCCTGTAGATCGGTAGGTTCCTGGTTCAGATACGGGTCCGTGCATGGATGCTTGTAAACGTATGGTGTAGAGTAGGCTGGTGCACCTTAAATCGGTTGTGGTCGAAGGTCCTCACGTTGGGTTGGTGTGGAAGTTTGGAGAGTGGGGTGCTAGCTCAGGTGTTGCCTTGTCATCTGATCTTTCTTCTAGGGGATTGATCCCGGACCGTCGTCAATAGCCCGCTGTTTTGCTGTAGTACGACGCTAATTAAAATTACCATTACCATTGGAATAAAGGTAGTATGCATTTGGAATAAATGTAGTATGCATTTGGAATAAATGTAGTATGCATTTGGAATAAAGGTAGTATGCATTTGGAATAAAGGTAGTAAGAATTTGGAATAAATGTAGTACGAATTCGTTTCTTTGTCAAACTGGTGTGATTAAATAAGGTTATTTAGACAAGAACGGAATGAATTGAGAGGAACTTCGTTTTTAGTGAAATGTTGTAGGATTTTAATTAACTTTTTATTTACATCGTATAAAGTGTGTATCTGAAACACGAACTTAAATATTCCACTTTCAGTCCTACACATAGATTTAATCAACATTCTTATACTAAATTTTATTCATGTTATTTTGCCACTTGCGTGACTTGCAATTTTGTTAATGATGGTATGTAAAACGTTCCTTAACACAGCACCTCAAAATTAACAAAACTTTAGCGTCTATTATTTTATGATTCTTTTCAAAGTAACCAGTTTTTAAGGTATAAAATTTATTTTAATGAAAATATTGTAACCTTAGCTGTTATTGTTTGTAGCAGTTTTCAATTCCTTTAGAAGCGGTCTTTTTAGTATTTTATATATATTATATCGAGTTTTTTAAAAAAGTACATTTTGTTCCCGGAAATGATCCTTTGTTTATATTTTGAAAGGAGTGGCAGAAAAAGTTTATTAAAATGAATTTATATTCATGTTTTTAAATTTTGTTCTTACTCAGCATTTTTTAGGTATACTGAAAAACATCTATTGTCTTTTTTAAGGCTAATCCCTGCTGAATAATTTTTGTTCGTAACAGTTTTTTTTTTCAGACCATGCTAATTAAAGCATTTTTATTCTTTTACATAGAGCTCCTGTAAAGTTTTTAGCTGGAAATGAAGTTTCTTGATAATTTGTAGAAACTGAAATAAAGCGAATTTATATTCATATTTTTAAATTAACTTGTAACAAGCATTTTGAATTGACGTCGCTATGAAGCAACAAAACAGGCTGATAGCGACTAGTGATGCAACATCGACAGCAAAACATCGATGTTGATAATAGATCGCCAAAAAAAAACCATCGATGTTTTTTGTATCATTGTATTTGACCTTTTTTCCTCCATTACTTAAAACTGGTTTAGTAACATCAAACCTTAATGTTCGCGGGGAGGGGGGGGGGTTAGGTTCCTAGGAGATGCCTGGGTGTGCGTCTCTGATCACCCCTCGGCACGAATCTGTGAAAACTTTTCCGGCTCAAAACGAACCTAAGGTTGACTGATATCAATGAGCCGGACCACATATCTTCAGCGCACACATTCACGGGTCGACCACGTCCACTCCCTATCGTGTTCATCCTGGGCAGATAAGGGTTTTTCGGACGGCGTGTCACTAGGCCCACTTCTAATATTTTTCTCATTAGAGGCTTTCGCTAGCTTCGGTAATGGTAATTTTAGTTAACGTCGTACTAGAGCAACACAACGGGCTATTGACGACGGTCCGGAATCAGTCCCTTAAGGGAAATATTCGAGGACAACACCTCGTAATTTTGAACCACGGTCAGATGACGAAGCAACACCTGAGCTGGCACCCCACTTTCCAAAATTCCACGCCAACCCAACGTGAGGACTTTCGGCCACGACAGATTTCAGGTGCACCAGCCGCCTCTACACCATACGTTTACAAACATCCATGCCCGGACCCGGATTCGAACCAGGAACCTTCCGATCTAGAGGCTAACACCTTAACCACTATACCGGTTGGTCGGCTTCCCTAGCTTCGGCTAATCCGCTGTGGGTTTTCAATAACTCGGTACGGAGGGGTCTGCTTCCATTCGAAGGAAGGAAGGGAGGGGGGAATAATTTGTAATTTGCCGCATTTATTAATATTTACAATAATTTGACATAAGTACCACTAACTTTAAGTATAATTAGGTATAGGTACGTAACAATAATTATTGTTACTTAAAATTAATTATTTATTATCTTATAGGGGGGGGGAGAATTTTTTTTTTAAATTACGGCGGGCACTCGATTGCTAATCATAGGCCACTGCAAGGCCGGGAAGCGATTGTCATTTGTGAAGGGGCACCCAATGGGCGACCATCACTACCCCTAACTAAGGACAGTACAATTACATCCATGTCCTGACCCCGGATTCGAACCAAGAACCTTCCGATCCAGAGGCCAACACCTTAACCACTAGACCGGTTGGTCGGTATATACTGTAAATAAAATTATACTGTATATATACTGTAAATAAAAACTATTGAGGCCTATAATTATCATATGCCCTAATATTTGTTATTTAGTCTGTAAAAAAAGAAGTTTGTTAACTTTCTCCAGCTTAAGCCGACTTCTTTTTACACTAACTATTCCACCAGTTAGAGAAATTACTTCATGTTTTGAAAACATTGACATGGATGTCGCATCTCTACTGGTACTTTTTGCATTTAAAAATAAAACATCCACAACGTAAAAACATCGACAAGTATAAACATCCATGTTAAAAAAACATCGGCTTAAAAAAACATCGGTTAAAAAAACATCGATGATAAATACATCGCTGTTTTTGTAAAACATCGCTGTTTTTGTAAAACATCGATGTTTTGAAAACATCGACACCGATGTTGCATACCTAATAGCGACGGTCCGGTATTAATCCGAAAGCGGAAGATCCGAGAACAACACCCCATAATTTTGACCCCGGAATACCTGAGCTGGCACACGACACTCCAAACCTCCACACCACGCTAACGTGAGGACGTTTCGAGCCACTACAGATTGCACGTGCACCAGCTCCTTTTGTACATGACGGTCTTTAATTGGATTCGTTCAATTGTTTCACTTGGCAATTTTGGGTCATACTGATATAAACTACCCTACCATAATAAACCAGACAGCAAGATATGATGGTATAAGCGAAAGAGTACATGCTTTAATGGGGGAATGGTCCCCTACATGCAGCATTTACACTAGCGACCTTTCTGGGCATAATTTAAACACGGTTTTTATACACAGCTATGGGTATTTGTATCCATTTCTGCTGCAGGCATATCGCCAGATCAGCTGTAGATTTGGGACGTGGTTCCCTAGTCCATAAGCATCCCTCTAACTCGTCCCACAAATGTTCTATGGGGTTTAGGTCGGGACTGTGAGCAGGCCAGGGAAGACGTTTTACATCCATATCTCGATACCACTGCTTGACAGAGGCTGCAACGTGACATGGAACGTTTTGTCTTCCTGGTAGTAACATTCGTCCATTCCATAAAATTGACAGATCGTAGGAAGAACTTGATTGTCCCAAATGTTCATGTAGGTGTCGGCGTTCAATTTACCAGGAACAACATGCAAAGGTCCCAGGCCATTCCACGAAAACACCCCAAACAAGTTGTCGGATTTTGTTCAAATCCTCTGGCGTCCTGTCCATTATTGTAGGGTAGTGCAATTTTGTATTGTTTGTTTTAAGAATAAAAAGTCTAATCCCATGTCCGAATAAACACCGCCAAAACAATTATGGTCACAATTTTAAAGGGCATATCAAACGATCCAGTGGCCAGGGTGCTGGTGTTTCAATCGAAAGGTTTCTGGTTCGAATCCGGAGTTAAGACATGGGTGTTTTGTTTTCCTGGAATGAATGTATGTCCTCTCTATAAACGGACTATGTCTAGAATGTGTGGAAGTACTTCGTGCGTAACATCAACTGATCCCGAAGTGCTCCAAAGTAATTCAAAGTGATTCGCAAATCTAACTTTGCAGTGACATGATGCTTAGAGTCAATTGGTTTTACATTAGCAAATAAATATTTCCAAGGAAATCGTGATGAAAACACCGAGCATCTTTAAAATTCTTATGCAGAATTTAAAGACTGAAATGTATACATAAGACTTTTAGCATTGGATATTAATTTATTTTTATCGCTAGCATTATTTATGAATACTGAGAGTCTTAGGTTTTACCTTTTTTTAATTTAAAAAAGTATAACTTTATTTATAATATATGAACTATGCTATAATGCTGCAATTCCACTGAACAAAATTTCAGAACAAACCTACTCACGAGATCTAAATAAAAATACTCGTGTTGAAAAACACACAGGATTTATCTTTTAAAATGTTTAGATGTTTATTGAAGAGTGGGAGAAGTTTGGAGAGTGGGGTGCCTGCTCAGCTGTGACTTTGTCATCTGACCGTGGTTCAATATTTCATGGTGTTGTCCTCGAATCTTTACTTTCGGGGGTTGACCCGGACCGTAATCAATACTCCGTTATGTTTCTTCAAAGTGACATTAATTAAAAAATATAAAATTCTTGTAAAATAATTAGAAATTCTACACAATTTCTGTTTAAAAACTTTGGATATTAATTCACCAAATGAATAGGCCAAATTTTGAAAGCAAAATTATTAGCAGTATTAACAATATTAAAGCAGAAAACATTCTCAGGAAACTAGCGAAATTCGAATATCATCACAACCGAGATTAAGAGCCAAATGTGGCGGATTCCGTCGTTGTCAAGGAAAAGCGAGTCTCCGCATCTCTCGATCCGATCGCCAAGTTTCTCCCGGAGATACGATGTGCTTCGATGTATCCATAGCACGTTCTATTGGCGAGGGCGAAAACAACAAATAAAAGTCAACTTTGACGAGGCAAATATTTATATTTTCCATGCAAACGCTTCAACTTGGCGAGCAGGGTAAACAGAGCAAAATGCAACACCATGCATGTAAAATATTATGATGTTTCCAGTTCGGAAAGAGGCTATTTTCGTCTGGACTGTTCCAGATACGTGTTAGCAATTCGAAATGTGATATGAAATATGATAAACTCAGCGTCAGGATGGTTATAAAAGTCATCTTTGAGCGCGAATTTATGGTGTGTAAGTTTGGAGAGTGGGGTGCCAATTCAGGTGTTACCTCGTCATCTGACCGTGGTTCAAAATTACGTGGTGTTGTTATCGCTTAAGGTAATGGTAATTTTACTGTACTAAATTTTTTTCGTACTAAAACAACACAACGGGCAAATGGCGACGGTCCGGGATCAGTCCCTTAAGGGAGAGATCCGAGGACAACACCTCTTAATTTTGAATCACGGTCAGATGACGAAGCAACACCTGAACTGGCACCCCACTCTCCAAACTTCCAACCAACCCAATGTGAGGACTTTCGGCCACGACAGATTTGAGTTGCACCATCGGCCTCTACACCATACGCTTACAAACATCCATGCCCGAACCCGGATTCGAACCAGGAACCTTCCGATCAAAAGGCTAACACCTTAACCACTATACCGGTTGTTCGGCCCTTTAGGGCTGAGATTTCTAAGTATATTTCATTAATTTTATATGTAATATCGTATCGCTTTCGAGAAAATGTTTATAATAATAAAGACGTAAAACAGATTAAAATTTTTAATTTTTTCTAACTTAAACTTTGTAGACCAACCGGTCTGGTGGTTAAGGTGTTAGTCTCTCGAACGGAAGTGCCATGTTCGAATCCGAGTCAGTTCATGGATGTTTTTAAGTGTACGCTGTTGAGTTGGCTGTTCTATGCCTTAAATATGACATGGCCTAAAGTCCTCACGTTTGGTTGGTATCGAAATTTGGAGAGTGGGGTGTCAGCTCAGCTGTTACCTCGTTATCTGACCATGGCTTAAAATTACGTTAGTGTTGTATTCGGATCTTTCCCTAACAGAATTATCCCGGACCGTCGTCAATAGCCCGCCGTGTTACTCTTGTTCGACGCTAATTAAAAATTACCATTTCCATTACCAACTTAAGCTTTAAATAGTTTTTAGAGACTTTGGATTTATTAGTATCGTTTTCTCGGTAATTTCTCTTGTACCAAATATAAAGGAGATATTTGTTCTCCTTTCGTTTAGATATAAAAAATTAGCTCTAAGTTTTAAAATTAAATACTTTTGCAAAAGTTTGAAAGTAACCGGAGGATAATGAGTTCAAATCCAGCCAAAGATCGTCGTGTACAAAAGTAATTGGTAAGTTTTAATCAACGTCGTACTAGAGCAATACAATACGACGGTCCGGGATCAATCCACGAAGGAAAAGAACCGAGGACAACACCACGGATTTATGAACCCCAGTCAGATGACGAGGCAACACCTGAGCTGAAACCCCACTCTCCAAATTTCTACACGAACCCAATGTGAGGACTCTCTGTTACGACAGATTTAAGGTGCACCAGCAGCCTCTACACCACACGCTTACAAACATCCATGCCCTGACCAGGATTCGAACCAGGAACCTTCCGATCTATAGGCTGACACCTTAACCACCAGACCGGTCGTGGAGAAGGGCCTCCTGCTCCTCAAATCTGCCGGGGCATAAAATGTCCTCACGCCAGCTTGGTGACAAAGTTTGGAGAGTGTGGTGCAAGCTGAGGTGTGATCTCGTCATCTGACCATGGTTCAAAGTTACGTGTTGTTCTCCGCGGATCTTTCCCTTTGGAGATTGATCCAGTACCGTCATCAATAGCCCGTTATGTTGCTCTCTGTTACGCGCGCGCGCGCGCGCGACGTTAATTAAAAAAAATTCCAAATTAGCCTCTATGGTTTGATTCCGGAATATCGCCAATAGCCCATTGCATTGATTAAGTGTGACGATAATTAATGTACCTACCTAATCTTAATATTTCACATCTAATCTAAAAATCTACCACTTTTCACTTTGTTAATTTAAAAACAAATGGTTTGATCAACATAAAAAAATTCTTGCATTATTGTCGGTCATACATCGGTCTGGAACACCCACGGTGTTCCCTTCGATAGGTCCAGGAGCCATATTGAAGGTAAAGATACGACTACTAAACCTCGTCATTTTTTACCGTCGTCAGAAGACGAAGTCTGAGGCACTCCACTCTCCGAGCTTCCACACTACACCAACGTGATGATATTTGTGGCCAGATTAAAAGTGCAAAGCCTCGCACATTATGGATTGCACGCAGGCTAAAAAGTTTATTTAATATATTTTTATGTTATAATGATTAAAATATGTGAGGCTACTTATTTTATAAGTAGATTTTTATGATTAACCCTTCTTTGCAAAATGGTGGAAATTTCCATCATAACATTGAATGCCCAAAAATTATATAAAAGAACAAGTTCACTTTAAGTTGATCGTGTCTGGATACCTTTTTAATGTCCATTGCATAAAAAAACATAGCTGTCAAAAATAAGCAAGTGTCACTATCAGTAAAACGAGCTTGAAGTTGTCATTCCGCTGTTTGTTGTAGTGGCAATAAACGTATGATTTCGTTTTTAATTTTGTTTTATTATATTTGAGTTTCTATTGCTAAAAAAGTGAAAATAAGTGGAAGAAAGGTTTGTAACATTCTGTTATTTTTAGAGCAATTTCTGAAAGAGTTTGCGCTTAATTTAAAAAATACCACATGATACCATCATATTGTTTTTTGCTAAATTTATACTATAAATATATACTAAGATTTTTTTAACCATTTTTCCTTTAATTTTGAACATGAATTATATCACCTTGATTTATTTCACCAATAAAGAAAAAAATCATGCAAAGAAGGGTTAAGTCATATATTACATCAATATAGCAATGCATTATGATCTGTATATTGTTTATATAGTTAAATATGTGTTAAAACTACTTGTTTTACATACTGAAATCAATGATAATTACTTAGGTTTCTTTTACAGTTTTCTGAATCATTCAAAATTATTGAAAATATGCAATATTCCTTCATTTTCAGAAGTTTATATCGAATCTATAAGATACTGAATCGAATAAAAAAATGTGCATTACATTTTTTTCTTTTATTAGATAGTTTTATTTGCGAAATTGTTTATTTGTCTAGTGATGGACTATATTAGACTGACATGAAAGGTGTTTTCGTAAATCCTCAAACTGAAAAATATACGGTTTTTTGATGAGTTGAGACCTGTAGCAAAAGGACTTGATAAACAGCAATTATCACTATTAAAGCACTTGGCTCTCTTCACCATAAATAATGGCGGTCATACGTCATACTGAATGATACCACTTTTAAACCTTATCTCAATAAAGTTTGCTTATTTCAGTCTCAACTTTTAATCATTTACTCATTCATAAGCACTTTACCTACCTTGTAAATTTGATTGCATTCTGACAATTCCTTTAAGGTACAATTTGTTTTATCTTAGTGTGCATATTGAAAAAAATAAAGTGCTGATAATATTTGACTTTCCTTTGTAAGGTTAAGGACTTATACTGTAATATTTCTAACAAACAGAAAATTGTTTTCAGTGAAATCAAATTGAAGTTTCTTAAAAAAATTTCCATGATAAATTATATTGATTATGCAAATAGGGTTGTAGAATCGCATTCAATTAAGTGCAGCGAATATATTTTCCCCAACGTGAAAAACATATTTCAATTCTGTTGTAAATTTATGACCTTTTGGTTTTAAACCAGATCGGTAAAGTTTACAGGAGAGAAGCAAAATAAGTTGGGGATGGTATTTGCTGCATGTAATTGTGTGGTTCTAATCCCTCTGTCTAATCAATTATTTTTTTGGTATCCCAATTTTTCAAAAACATATCCTTTGAAAAAAAATTTAATGTTATAAAATCACAAAAATCATGTTCATTGAGTGGCTCATTACATTTACCTAAAACATCGCTGATGTATCGATGCCTCGCTGATTGAATCGATTCCTAATTACGACTTAAGTTTTACCTTAGAACCACTTTGATTAATTTGTTATTGCGACTGCTTTGTGTATGACTAAGAAAAGAGGAAATGTTATTTTGGTAACCTGCATATTGTAACAATCACCATAACTTATAAAGTGTGTTACGTATCGTTTTAAGCCTGGAATTGAAGCGAATCAGATGTAAATAAACTGAGAGGTCTGTTTATTTGCATGTGTTTTTAACAGATAATCTGAATTTTACACTAAGTCGGATATGCCATGACTCTTACTCATATTGCAAAACGACTGAAGGACTTAATTATTGCGTTAAATGTTAACGTAATTACCTGCACGTTTCATATTTAATGGTAAACCTGGAAGGCAACTCATACGAAGCAATATTAAGAATTTGCATTGGTCTACTTAATACTGTATTAAAAAAATGAAAGGAGAAAATTATAATTAAATGTGATTGAACTGGTATTATTGTGTTGCTTGGGTGTCAAATCTCGGTAATTACTTTCGTTTAACATAATTTTCATTTAATTTAACCTAGTTAAATTGTCATTTTACAAAGTGTTCAAAATATTGTGCAATCCGGAAAGTTCCGCGTGTTTTCAATTCAAAGCTAGCTTTGTTATTATTATTTCGCTTCCGCTCATAAGAAGTGTCATTGATTGAAGCCAGATGTGTAAATTCGGTCTTTTCTGCTTACACTGTTTAATTATAGCATGTGATCTGGCAT
This sequence comes from Metellina segmentata, assembly GCA_947359465.1. NCBI lineage: Eukaryota > Metazoa > Arthropoda > Arachnida > Araneae > Tetragnathidae > Metellina > Metellina segmentata. Next base: position 118,593,747 of record OX375877.1, on the reverse strand, counting down.
AGTACTTGTTTCACTGTAGTGCTAAGAATGGAGAACCAGAAAGTTCATTTTCGTCATATTATGCTCTTTTATTTTAAAAAAGAAAAATGCTAGTCAGACTGCTCGTAAAAAGTGTTTAGTTACTGTTTTTGAGGCTACAGTTCGAAGGGGGTTTATTAAATTTAAGCGTGGAAATTTCAGCCTCGAAGATGATGCCTGCTTTGGACTGCATCCCAAAACAGTAATACTTTCTGTATGGTAGGAATACAAAGGAATGGTTTATTATAAATTGTTGCCACAAAATCAGACAATAAATTCGGAAAATATTGTTATGAAATGGCAGAATTAAAAGCAGAAATCGATGCAAAGAGGCCAGAACGGACCAATCGTGTAGGTGTTGTCTTCCAGCATGACTATATTGGGCCACATATTTCGCTGAATGTCAGACAAAGACTTATTGAGTATGGATGGGATGTTTTGGGTCAACCCCCCCCCCCCCCATATTCACCTGACCTTGCCACCTCAGATTTTCACCTCTTCAGGCCACTTCAATATTATTTAAACGGCCGGGAGTTCAATTCTTAGGAGACTGTCAAACAGCACCTCGATAACTTCTTTACAAATAAGCCTAACGATTTTTTTTAAATAAGGAATTTTCCAGTTGCCTGAAAGATGGCAAAACGTCATAGAACAAAAGTGGGCTTATGTGATTCAATAAAATTTTCTCATGTTTTTGTACTGCTTCGTTGGTATTTATCTTAAAAAACACGCAGAACTTTTCGGATGACCCAATACATCGAGAATGCGCTTCATAAATTCAGCTTATAGATTTTCATTTACGAATAAATATAAAAATATCAATTGGGTAGATTGCGTGCAAGTTAATATAATGAGAAGACATTAATAATCTTATGTTTTTATTCTTTTCGTTTTCATTTTTCAAGAGTTCGCAGTATTCAAAATTCACTTACGTTTTTACAAACATGAATTTCTGAATATATGAAGGAGCACAGATATTTTTGTTTTTGAAACAAACTGGTTTCTAGGAAATATTTTTTCCGTCTAAGTCAGATAATCAATTTTCTGCAAACACTATAAAAAGTAAATTCGCCTTTTGAAAGTAAACATACTAAATGTGTCTCGAAAAATGAAAATTAAATTAAGAAATACTGGATTTCCAATACAACACTGATGTTAATTTATAGCTAGATGCAATTCAAAGATGACATAATCTATGAAATCTACCAATCATAAAATCTTAATTCCACTACGTTGGTACAATATATGAATTGTATTCCAAAAATCCTCAATACCTGATTACTTCCTGTGATTTTATCTAAGCCTCTTAGAGTTTGACTTGCAAAACACAACTCATTTCACCAGTCGTAACAATCCCGCAACAATAGATGAAGAAATCGAGCTACGAAAGATTGTCATTGTCAGCAGTAGCATTCCTGTACTATAGAAACCGAAAGGGAACGAAGTCTCTTTACAATGGAAAACGGCACACAATAAAGGACTTTCCTCTTCTACCTAGAAACCAGCAGTTTCGCTGAAAAAGAAACCAGGATGTTGTCCAGGAGTTTATTAGGTTTCTCGCAACTATAAACTCAAAACATTGAGCAAAGCTAACTGAATCAACGGCGCTGAGAACATCCGATTTAAAGCTACTTCCCTTTTTGACGTGACTACGTTTTTAAAATCGGAATATATACTGGCATGTGCGTGACAAGTTGAGCGTAACTAAATATTTACAACTGCGTTTTGTCTTAGGGTTTCAGAACTATTACAAACACACAGAAGATAAACTTGGTGCGATCAAGAAACAACTGTTATACCAGCCGTATATACACTATCCTACTATAATGGACCGGACAGGAAGATGTGATGGTATAAGGAATAGAATGCATGCTTTAATAGGGAGATGGTCCCCCACGTGCTGCATTGACACTAGCAATCCTTCTGGGAATACTTTCAACAAGGTTTTAATACACATATATGGGCATTTGTGTCCATTCCTGCTGCAAGAATGTCGCCAGCTCAGCTGTAGATTCAGGACGTGGTTCCCTGATCCGTAAGCGTTGCTCTAACTCGTGCCACAAATGTTCTATGGGGCTTCGGTCGGGCCTCTGAGCAGGCCAGGGAAGACGTTTTACATCCATATCTTGATATCACTGCTTAACAGAGGTTGCAACATGACATGGTGCGTTGTCACCTTGGAAGTAAAATTTGTCCACTCCATAAAATTGCCAGAGCGTAGGAAGAACCTGACTGTCCAAAATGTTCATGTAGGCTTCGGCGTTCAATTGACCAGGAACAATATGCAAAGGTCCCATGCCATACCACGAAAAACACCTCCAAACAAGTAGTCGGATATTATGCATATCCGCTGGCGTCCTGTCCAATATTTTAAGGTTGTGTATAGTCTACAAATTAGTATCAAACTGCCAAAAAATATTTTTTAAAGAAAACGGATGTAGTCTTGTTGAAAGAGTAGTGGATTAGCAACTGAAGGGTTGCGAGTTCGAATCCAACTAAAGACCGTCGCATACGTGGGGGATAGTGCACTTTAAATCTCATAGCCTAAAATAATCTCACAGCGGTTGGCGTGGTGTGGAAGTTTGGTAATGGGGTGCCGACTCAGATATTTCCTCGTTATCTGATCGTGTTTGAAAATTGCGTGGTGTCGTCACAGCTAGACCGTTGCCAATAACTTGTGCTGCTCCAGTGCATTAGTAATTCAAATACATACTTATTATTTTGTATAAGCAAATTTTTGACTGAAATTTCCGGAAAATGAAATTTCACTTCTGATAGGTAAAACTTCCGGATATGTATCTATAAAAACAAAATAAATCAGCCACAAATTTTCATTAAAGAAAATGTATTTTGTAGCCCGAAAGCCAATCGAAGATGAAAAAATTATTATTTATCCATCAATTCTAAAATCCCAATATTTCTTTGATGGGTAGTGTAGCGTTGTATGGGGTCTCTCTGACCACAGCTTTGATATTGGTCCTTCGAGATTTCCTCTGTTACGTGGATTCGCCGTCGAAGGCAATCGGCTGGCGAATTTGTGACCGGATGTGGGTAGACCCCTTGTCTTTGAACTGTAGCACTGTCGACAATAACATGTGCGGTCTCCACCAACAGAGAGAGAGAATCGTTGAACACATGAACGTGAACGGACTCAGAACTACTCTGTTCCTATGAAGCCTCGGGACTAAAACCCTATTTGTATATACCATCTATTAGCCTCGAAATAGCCTTAACTTATGTATATCTTCAATAACTAATTAAATTTGCTGTATTTTTAAAATCGTATTAATTGTATTCAAGCCACTCGCCGCGTAAATTCTACTCACGACGTTACAGTAGGTAGTTAATTAACGTCACCCTGGAGCAATACAATGGCCTATTGGCGACGGAAGAGTAATATCCATCGAAATACGCCATCTTGACCTATGTTCAGATGATGAGGCAACACCTTAGCTGACAACCCATTTTCCAAACTTTCCGTGATGACATTTGAGGCCATGTTAGATTTAATGTACATCATCCTCCGTGAACACGACGGTCTTTGGATTGACCGAGTCTCGAACTCCTAACTCTCCTATTGCTAATCCGATGATCGTACAGCTAGGCTACCGCCCCATTACGAATTCAAAGTCGAAAATCCCCAATTGACTGATCACCTGACTATAATTTCGTCATTCCTTCTAGGTTACGAAAGCAAAACAACTCGCATTCCAAAACATCATAACAGAAGTCAAAATCAAACGCAGAGATGAAGAATTCGATCAACGGTAGATTATTATTGCCTGTATAAACACTACTGTACCACAGAAATCACGAACATTCGGGGAGGAATTTTGTTTTACCATGAAATCAGTATACAATAAAGCATGTTTCCATTCTCTATGGCAACCCGATGAGGCTCGATAGAAAAACAGGTCCTGGAGATAATAAGATTACACATATAAAAACTGAAAAAATATGAAATGCTGAATCATGCAAACGGGTGTTGAAACACATAGTTTCATCTATTTTCTCTTTTTATTCTGTTTCTCCCCTATAAATAATCAAATTCCTTTTCACAAATAAATGAGTTTGTGACTGTGGGAAATGTATGGATTTTTGTTTTGTACATTTGAAAACAAAAAAGAAAATACCAATTCTTGGTACCTTTTTTTTGTCCGCATAAATCAATTTGCCACTGTGAATTCTAGAAATCGTAATCTCTGATAGGCTGAAATACAGGAACTACTTAAAAAACAAAATAGGGCGACAGTAAATTTTTTTATGAAGGATTGATGAAAATATTTTATTATAATCCATGCAGTTCGAAGATGAAATTTTTTTTTATCTATTAACCATAAACCGCGAAATTTCATTTCGTGGAAACATGAATTTGATTTAAAAAATCCACATTTGTGACAGCTGATCTACTGTTTTGATTTTGTCCAAACCTTTTAAATTTGGTGGGAACGGGAAACAGCTGTTATTTTATAAATTCACAATCGAGACAAATTTCCCACACGGTAAAACTTACGTCATACATAAGAAATCAAGCTACGCAAAAAGGTCAATGTCTGCACAGCTCTGATGTGTGAATATTCAAATAGAGATCAAATATTCAAATAGAGATCAAATATTCAAATGGAAATCAAATATTCAAATAGAGATCAATTAGAAATCAAACAGAAATCAAATATTCAAATAGAGATCAATTAGAAATCAAACAGAAATCAAATATTCAAATAGAGATCAATTAGAAATTTAAAAAAATCAAATATTCAAATAGAGATCAATTAGAAATCAAACAGAAATCAAATACAATTAGAAAATTGTGCACAGTAAAACATTGACTTTTTCTACCTGATATTCCTATGAGCTCCAGTTGTAAAGAAAATCCGATATCTTCCAGAAATTCATTAAATTTCGTTTTTTTTACTAAAAACATTATGCAAAGTTAAGTGAATAAATGGTGTTGACAGCATTCGGTATCTTCAATTTTCGCTTCTTGTTCCGTTTCTCGCAAATCTATAATCACATTCTCTTTCGCAAATGAATTTGTTTGTGAAATGCGTGAAAGACAGTGATTTTTATTTTGTTCTGCTCACAAAACAGCAAAAGCTTTACGAATTCATTATTTCTCTTTCATATCGGTCACAAACAAATCAATTTATTACTGATGAATAAACTTCTATTCTGGTATGTATGTGTTTTTGTTTGGTCCAACTTTCGAAACAAAAAAAACTATGTCAATTCGTTATATCTGTTTTGTACAGCCTAAAGAAATAAATTCCCCACAAAAAAACCCAGAAAGCATCTGCTAGGTAGAAATACTTGATCTCTCTCTAAAATCAAACAACACAACCATAAATCTTCAATGAAATACTGATGAAAATATTTTTACAACCCGAAGCGATTCGAAGATGAAATAATCTTTCAATGTCCATCAATCGTAAAATCCTAATTCCCTTTCGAGGAAGCATCATAAATTCAATTTATAAAATCCACATACACAACAGTTCATCTCCTGCTGTTCGTGATTTCTTCCAAACCTTCTGGATTATAGAATGCCTAGTATAAGTCGCTGTTCAAAAATACACCATCATAACAAAAAGTCCCACAAAAATCCGTCCGCAAGCAAATGAAGAAATTCAACTGCTCTAGATGGTCATTATCTGCAGGAGCACTGCTTTGCAACAGTAATCAAAGGGGGCAAGGTCTGTTTACGGGTGGGGGGTGGGGGAAAGCGACACACAATAAAACATTTTCCCTCCTACATGGCAACCCACATTGCTTCGATCGAAACGAAACTGAGATGTCGCCCTGGAGTTTATTAGATTTCTCATATATATTGAGAATTGCTGAAAATACTTTTTGCTTCTTTCTCTTGTGTCGCTTATTTTCGTACTTTTCCAGTGCGTAATATAAATAAATATGCAGAAGGGAAAAGGTGAACGGAAAATTAAATTTCCACGTTCCCCGTGTGACTGCAGACACACGCTGGATGATTCAATTTTAAAAAGGCATCGGCAGTCTTCGTGGAGGAAGTTAAACCTGCTCCGAATTCGGGAGGGAGAATTGGAGTATAAATAAAGCCGTGTTTGTGTTTCTCTCTTTTGTTTAGTGTCTCCCTTCATGTAAACAAATAGCGCAAGATCTATTGCAAGTGCCATTAGTTGTCAACGCGTGCTGTTTCTGTCTTGTTTTTCTGAAAAGTTGGGCGTAATTGAGTGCAAGTTCTTTGGATTATTCCATCCTGATATTCCTCCAAGTCATTTCTGGGGGTATGTCCACTGCGCTACCAACCTTCGAGTTGTAAGCGGTGCAGGTTTGATTTCTGCTAGGTGCATTCCACCCTGGGTGTATTTCTTTCTTCTGTATCAGTAAAACTTTCATTGTGTGTATGTAGATTACTTTACATTGCATGTCTGCCGACCAACCGGTCTAGTGGTCAAGGTGTTGCCCTCTGGATCTGAAGGTTCCTGGTTCGAATCCGGGTCAGGGCATGGATGTAAATTGTGCTGTCCTTTGTTAGGGACAATGATGGTCCACCCACTGGGTGCCCCTTCACAAGTGACCATCAATTCTGGCCTTGATAAGGCTACAATGACTTCGGTCAATTCTGTATTGTATTATGTATTGTATTTGTCTTTGCAATCTGTACCCAGCCTTGCCATTGGAAAAAAAAATGACCAATCATCTGCCGACCAACCGGTCTAGTGGTCAAGGTGTTGGCCTCTGGATCGGAAGGTTCCTGGTTCGAATCCGGGTCAGGGCATGGATGTAAATTGTGCTGTCCTTTGTTAGGGACAATGATGGTCCACCCACTGGGTGCCCCTTCACAAGTGACCATCAATTCTGGCCTTGTATAAGGCTAAAATGACCTCGGTCAACTCTGTACTTTGTATTGTTTTGTATTTGTCTTCGCAATTGTACTGCCTTGCCATTGGAAATAAAAAAAAACATTGCATGTCTTGTGTCTGGTGCAGCATGGCCAAATATAGTCCTCGTACCACATGACCCCAAAATCAACCATGTGATTTTGACGAGATAAATCCTCTATCCATCTGTGCCCAACTTTGCTACTGACTAGACAATTCATTATCTGGATATTGCCGATGTTGTAATGATAGAGAGAAACAAGATTGGCCAGTTTACTTACAACAAGATATCCATCACATCTGGTCAGTTCTGCTAATGACAAGATACTTCTAGGCAATCACTAGGGGCATTTGATTTCCTTAGGAGGAGAGAAAAAAAATCGACTTTGTATTTATTACTTAATTTTATTATTTTGGATCTTTACTCTTCTAGTGGTTTAACTCAGTGTCTAACACTGCCCTGTTGTAACCAGCCTCTGATAAAAATCCTGTTCAAAGTGGTCACCAGTTATGGAAAAGGCAAATTTGTTTTTCCCACTTGTACCCTCATGCCCCTTGGATTGATAGATACTTTCGCCTTGACGAGTTATCTTGCCACTAGTAAAAGTGGCCAGATCAATCTTGGTGGATACTATGTACTGTCCAAAGCTCTTCAGTCAAATTTCAGTCAGAAAGTCAAATTTCAATTCGAGAATGGCCCAGCTATGAATGATTAACTCTTCAAGCGGTTTCGACCAGCTCTCTCGTCCAATAAGATCATACTTATTTTGCTAACGACGAGAAATTTCGTCACATACCTCGTCGGGACAACCACAAGGAAGGTTAACAGACTCGGCAAGCAGACGGGGAATTTGTAGAGTGTGCCACTTCATAAAGATGTAAATCCTATGCAGTCAATTTTCATTGATATGTCATTAAAATATAATCACACTCTACGGAGTGGCTATAGTAGATAGGCAGAAAAATAATGTATTTTTTATTAATGTAACACTGGATCAAAACACTGCGTTATTGGGAACCCAAAGGGAAATATAAGAGGACACTATGTAATATTGAAACAGGATAAGATGACGAGGTAACACTTGAGCAGGCATCCCACTCTCCAAACTCCTCCACCCCGCAAACGTGAGGAAATTACCGGTTGCTAATTCGTTACTCTTCGAATCGGTACACTGCGGTCCTCCATTTTAAAATGATTTCTCATCAAAAGATAATCACATTGTATGTAGATGAGAGCTGATACTTGAATTAACGTCTCACTGTTGTAACACAACGGTTTGTTGACAATGGTCCGGGAATTTTGGTTTTAAATGCTTTCTAACAAAAATACCCATGACATTATTTCAAATTTGATTGTGAATTAATTTTAAAAGGGGAACACATGACTAAATAAAAAACCGATTAAATCAAGATACCATCACACATCCATTTCATTTGATACAAGGAATGATCAGCTATTAAAACCTAACTATCTAGTTATGATAGATACAGACTAAATAAAATTTAACTGAGGATAATTTAGACATTCTCTCTATATTTGTATAAAATCTGTCAAGAGAATTTCAGGACATCAAGTGTGTTCCTTAGACATTTATCCTCTGCTGTTCAATCGATTTAAATTCCAGGGAATATATCCTGATATTCCTTTTACCCAAATGGTCGCACTTTCAAACTCTTTGACGAAAATGAATGCATTATAGTGCTTTATTTGAAATGTGCCTATATTTATCAGGAATGAATTCCATTAGGATACACAGCAATATGATGATCCCTAATAAGTTATGGTACAAGCATATTTTGAATGTGTAATGGCCGACAGTGAATCGATATTACAAAAGCTTCCTTTTAGATAGTGGTATAAGATCATTATTTGAGTATATGGGGATCTGGCACGACGGGGCCTTCTGGACCTGGTGTAGGCTTTCCTACACCAGGGGGATGTGCAACAACAGATCATTATTTGTGTATTAAGAATTAGTGTATAAACGAATACAAATCTTGTAACAGATAAAATACTAACAGAGATCTGAGTTTAAAATAATTTAGGCATGAAAAAAAAATTGCAATTTTTTCTTCCTTTTTACAAGCAAACTTTTCTTATAAAATGATTTTTCATGATTCTGTTAGGTAGATATTTTAGTTAATGTCGTATTAGAGCTACACAATGGGCTAATGGCAATGGTCCGGGATCAAACCCAACAACAAAACGTAATTTTGAACCACGGTCAGATTACGAGTTCAAACCTGAGATGGCATACCACTCCCCCCAACTTACATTCTAACGTGAGGATGTTTGAGGCAATGACATATTTAACACGAACCAACCCCCACGTACACGGCGGTCTCTGGTTGGATCGAATAATACTTGGATAAAGAGTTAAAAATAACCATATATGTCATAGTTTCACTAATAAAACAGAAAGTACAGAAGCAACCTTGCATCCAAGGATACAAAATTTCACTCCTATCAAAATGAAGTATCGCCCTTTAATTGGTCTTTATTTCTTGAGTGCCAAATCCGCAATGGATTTCAGCTGAATCATCAGCAATCCCCCGAAGTTAGCAAATTTGAAGTGTAGCACGGATTCCGGACATTAGAACACTTCCGTCATTACAGGTAATTGGTCAATTGCAGGGAACTCTCGCTAAACGCAGGTGTTAGTGGTCTCTTATGATAAACGTCCTCGTTAGCAGGATGGATTCTGAAATTTCCGGGCTTATCGAATCGCCGTGAAACTCTGTCTAGGTTCTTGGTTACATTGCGAAAGTGCTTTCTAGCAACAGTTCTTTTCTTTCAACTGTGCTTTATAGAAAATGTGCTTATGATGCTGGAATTGGGAATAGCGCGATGGCTTAACCTTTAGACTTCGGCTATAAATATTACAAGTCCGATATTTTCTTGGCGACGTAACGACCGTATTCTAAATTCTTTCTTAGCGCGATTCTTGTATCTTTTAATGTGCAACTACTGAACTGACGTTGTTTAAATTCTTTTTTGGCGTGATTATGGCAATATACGGCTGTTCTGATGTAGTCTGAAGGTTAAGAAAAAATGTAATGGATTGAAGTAACGAACGAAAATTCTAGCTTGATGTCCTAGCTTGTCCTACAAAGGTAATCGTTTGGCAAGATGGTTTGAAACAGTGCAATTTCGTCTACCAAGATATACTCCATGGTGGAGGCTTAAAATAATTTATGGAACATTCCCAGTCTATTCAAGACGTAGTTGATGTGCTATAACTCAAAGTATGGATACTATCATAAAACTGTATTTTATACCTTGATATTGCTTAAAACAAACACAAATTAGAATTAAGTTAAAATATAAAGGTTCTTTTTTACAACATTACTTTGTAATACATGGTCTTCTTATACTGCAATTGGGATCAGTGCGATGGATTAAGAAAATATGCAGTACATTAAAGTAAAACGAACGGGAACTGTAAATGTTCCATGAGAATCGCAATCTTAAAATCAATTTGAGGAAAATTGTTCAGTCGATTCAAACCGTAGTTGATATTACATTACTTAAAGTGTGGATATACTGCTATATAAAATGATACTCTATTTCATACCTTGACATTGCTTAAAACAAATACACGTTGACGTTTATTGTATGCTGTTCTGTAAGTGCAATCTAAATATTTACCCTCCTGGTGGATACCTGAAGGAGATATCTCGACATTAGAAAATCTGACCAGGTCGTGACGGACAAGATATCTCGTCATTAGAAGAAAACTAACCCTTGATCTCGTTATCATCAAGACATCGGTAATATCTAGATGGCGAAATATCTCGCCATTAGGATAATTGGTTGGACCATGATAGACGAGATATCGCGTCGAAACCACTTCGAGGGTTACCTCTGCTAGTAGTTGTCCTACAAAGGTATCTCATTAGCAAAACTGACCACACCTTGTTGAAAGATATATCTCCTCATTAGATCAAAACAAGATCATGATAATTAGAACAGATCCAACCAGACCTTGTTGAACGAGATATCTCGTCATAAGAATAAAACATTATTATGGTAATTAGAACAAAATCTAACCAGACCTTGTTGAATGAGATATCTCGTCATCAGAATAATACATTATCATGGTAAATAGAACAAAATCTAACCAGACCTTGTTGAACGAGATATCTTGTCACCAGAACAAAACGCGTTTATGATATTTAGAAGAAATCTAACCAGACCTTGTTGTACGAGATATCTTGTCATCAGAACAAAACATGATCATGATAATTGATACAAAATCTAACCAGACTTTGTTGAATGAGATATCTCGTCATCAGAATAACACATTATCATGGTAAATAGAACAAAATCTAACCAGACCTTGTTGAATGAGATATCTCGTCATCAGAATAATACATTATCATGGTAAATAGAACAAAATCTAACCAGACCTTGTTGAACGAGATATCTTGTCATCAGAACAAAACATGATCATGATAATTGATACAAAATCTAACCAGACCTTGTTGAACGAGATATCTCGTCATCAGAATAAAACATTATTATGGTAATTAAAACAAAATCTAATCAGACCTTGTTAAATGAAATATATTGTCATCAGAAGGAACCACAATTCATATCATAAGACGATAGTTGATCAGACCTTGTGGAACGAGATATCTCGTCATCATAAGGAAACACGGTGATGATCATTGGACGAAATGTGACCATAACTTGATCTCGTCATAAAACTACGGTATTGTATTGATGACGAGTTATCATCCCGTCATTAGCGAAATTGTTCAGATCTTAATGGACAAGATATCTCGTCATTGGGAAAATTGGTCAAATCTTTACGGACGAGATATCACGTCATTGGAAGGAAACTAACCCTTGATATCGTCTTCATTGAGTGAAGCAATTTCGGCATCATCAAAAATTCGACAATATCTACATGACGAAATACTTCGTGATTAGCAAAATTGGTCAGATCCTGTTAGACGAGGTATCTCGTCGAAACCACTTAGATGGTTAAATATAATAAATTAAGATCAAGTAACAAAAACACAAAATTGGTCCGTAAAAAAATTGTTTTTCGCTAAGTGATTTCGTTAAGGATAAAACTCGCGACCCACCTCGAAGAGCGACAGTTTTCGATACCCCGAAATCCTTTTGTGATTCTGTTTCGTTTAACATTTCTCAAAGGGCTCGGGGCTCCCAAATTGATTTGTTGCCCCGAAAAAGCACTCCTGCGAACAAACGAGCAAGTAGAAAAGATAAACGCCATAATAACGGCTAGGAAATAAGACAAAAACGCGAGCGAAGATAAAATAATCTCAAAAGCAAATCAATCGAGGGATGAAAACTACCACTGCAAAAGCCGAAGTCATTTTGCCGAGCAGGTTGGTGTGGGGAAGTACTTTCTCGGTTGGAATGTATTGTTACTGCTCCAGGGAGTATTGGTTAATTTCGCTTTTGTCTGACGAATCAAGATAGCTTTTAGGGCTCTAGTAAATACATAATCTTTGAGGGAGTATTTTTAATTTAGTTTCGAAGGGGGAGACTATCGATGAGAAAAAACAATTGGGTATGAACGATCGTAAAAAAATTCGCAAAGAACATAATTAGACAGCTTCTTAATGAGATTCTTTTGAATTTGTCTTAATTCTTTTAGTGTGTTTTTACGGTCTTTAATTCCAATGGCCACGATTCAGCGCTCTTTCAATGCTGTACCGTATTAATAAAATACAAAGATTATATTTAGCTAGTATAAATACACGTCGTTTCTTGGGTTGGTTAAATATTGATTCCGAAGGTGTCCAAATGATCCCTCTTCTTTCATAGAAAATTGTAGATATCATTTAAGTGTAAGGAAAATAACTTTTTAAGACTATTTCAGGTTTTTTAGCTCCTATAATTTAGTTTGGACGCAAATAAGAATACATATGAAATCATCTTTATAATCCAATTCACATATATCGAACACTAGGTGTAAGAGAAAAATACATAAGCTGATTCTGAGTTAACTACTAAATAAATAGATTTAGTTTTGGAGTAGTAAGGAAATGCCTCTTAAGTTCATTTCTAGTATTATAAAAGGAAGTGTTTGTCTGTTTTCTGTGATCCAAGTCTTGATGAACTGTGGCACTTTCAGTAATAAGATTTGGCACACAGGTATTCCGAATTTTTTGCAATTTTTGGGTAGCGACGAATTTAAAAATTAATATATAGAACATTTCAAAATGAATTTAATGGAATGTATTTATTATTGTTTTCCTTAGAATGACAACACCATTAAGATATGACATATTCTAAATTTATTTTTTCCGTGTTTCCGTTTGAACGCTTTCAGCTGAAGAACAAAACAAATAAAAAGTTTTAACAGGAGTTATGTAGTACTTTTTCGATCTCTTAGATCGTTAAAGACAGAGTAAAAATTTCAACGGATTTGAAATTTGCAGCAAATTTCACATTTGATCGATACCTAAAATTATGATTTTCTTTAAATAATTTCTGTAACTTTTATCTGTAATTTCACGCAATGGCTAGTTTTCTATAAGAATGACAATCCTACGGCTAATAGTCTTGCACTCATTTTTTCTATTCATGTTTTTTACTTGTAGTATTATTGTAGTAATGGTACAAAGTATGTAATATTTCTGAAGTTTGACATTATTGTTAGGTGATAAGAAATTGACATGGTATGATATTCATGATTAATTTCTTTTCATGCAATTGCATTTTTTAATTGAAAATTCGATCAAACTGATCATGAAATTGCAGAGCTAGCTTAAAACTTGACCGCGTTCAGTGCAGACAGAAAAGGGAATCGGTTAGAAGTTTTTAAAACAAATTAGCTGGAACTCCAAAAGCAAGCAACCTCAATCGTCTGCGATTAAGACAGAACAATTTTAATTCTTCAAAAATCTAGTTTTAAATTTTTTCTTACGGTGATACCGTTCCGATATATTTAAAATTCGCCTTATTCCAAATGTCAGGCAGTGTAACGCGAATAATTGTGGCACCTGTCTTTTATTTCGGAAATTATGTTACCATTTCGAAACCGAATCTCTGAATTGAAAGAAAAATGCCACATTTATTTTGAAGCAAACATATTTTGTTGTTGAAAATTGTATTAAGCGGCACGTGCAGTAACTGAGCTTATTTTAAAAATAAATGTTATCAAAGTAAACTCAATGGATTACAATTTTTCCAAATCACAGCTTTCAACAAACGCTTCACAGGTACCTAAGTTGCATAAAATAAGCTTCAAGTTATGTTATTCCTAAAGAAATTTCCTTTTCTTTCGCCTCTTCTGCACACCTAGGAAAAATAAAGCGTGTGCAGCCTACGTTACCCACAGGGTTCTAAATAATATGTGTACTGAATTTGGTGTAGATTTGCATACAGAATAGAAAGACGCCAATTCCGCTATTATATACCGATATTCTTTGAATTGTATTGTTATGCAATTGTTCGTCTTTGCTGAGAACATATTTAAGCATTGTGTCAAAATTGGGGAATTATCTTGTATCGGTGTCAACCGCATAAGATAAAAGATAGTTGATAATTACACAAAATGGTATATATATAGCAGGTGATTTGGAAATGCTATAAATAATGCATATGCTTCGGTTAACAGTTTTGAAACTTCAAACGGGATTTTCTGGGGAACAGCCTTCGTGCACGTGGTTGGCATGACATATAAAATCTTTGCATTGATCGACTTCAAATTCTTACACCATGTCCAGCAAACCTTTTATTACCGTTTGACGAGCCGAAAAATCGATACGTTACGTTTTTATGTTTTATGTTAGGAAAATCGATCATTTTGGTTTAGTTAAATCGATTCTTTTGGATTTGTCAGATCGCCATTTCTTCAAATATTAAAAAAGATCTGGTTTGTCAAACAATAGCTACATGTATTTAAAGTAAAAACGTAGTTCCCATTTTTTTTTCAGATCACTTGGAATTTAGAAATTATACAGCCAACGAACTCGGAGAATCGACGGTCAAACCGGGTTAACAGGTAGGTAGATAGAGATAATTAATATCAGACTAGAGCAAAGCAATGGACTATTGGCGATAATCAACACTACGTAATATTGAATCATAGTCAGATGACGAGGCAACACCAAAGCTGGCACCCCACTCTCCAAATTTCCACACCATGCCACGGCAGATTTAACATGCAACATTCCCCCTAGTAGGCGACGGTCTTTGGTTGGATTCGAACTTGTAACCTTCTGGTTGCTAATCCGTTTATTTTCCAATCGGTATCGTCAATAGTCCGTTGTATTGCTCCAGTACGACGTTAATTAAATGCCTACCTACCTTTCAGCCGAGCTATACATTCGTCGAAAATATAAGACTGAAACAAACATGACATTTAACATTGAATCTTAAAATTAAACTCAAGTTTATTCTAACCTTATCTTTAAGGAGCTTTAAATTATAGACTACCATCCTTGCAGAGGTTTCGAAGACTCGCAATGAATATAAGGTTTATACGTAGAAGGTGATATATCGTTAAAACTTATAGAAAGTTCTTGAAATATACTTAAGGAACGTCGATGATGTTCCCGAGTGTAATTACTGCTTTTAATGAATGATTATTTTAAATACTTATCGCGGGCGCACGTGAAAAGGCAATTTATTTTCACGGGGCCCTAAATCCTGATTTAGGTTAGCAGCTATTAGGTTATTGTTTTAACAAAAAAATTACCTGTATGATGTAAACTGCAAAATGGCGGTGTTTTCACGAAATAGATTTGCGTTGCTTAACGGAGGAGATATTAGGGAAACCGTTTTCAACAATTGGGGAAATTAATTATCGCTATAGATGCCATTACTAGACAGAAATCGAATTAACCTTTAAGAGACTCGTAAAATTTCAGATATGCGAATATAATATTTCTGTGTTTGAACTAACATTACTTCAGTAGCTACTGCACACTGTTTTTCAGGTATTAAAAATTTCCGAGTACTTTCAGATCTATTAGGATGGTTGGGGTTTTATGTACTCAAGGACAAATTTATTAGGCAATTATTTTTGGTCTTAATATTTGAATAGCTAAATGTAAAAAGGAGTCATGTTGGCACATGACCCTTTTTTTTCACGTTTCATGTTTGAATTTATTCGTGTAATAGAAACGCCAACGCATCGTTTAATGGCAAAAGGGTAAAGTCTCCCATCGAGATGTGTCTGTGATTTCCACAAGACACTACAATTCAATTTTTTACTAGAAACGTACTATTGGAGAACAAATGTTTTTTTCCTCTCCTGAAAATTTTAGAAAATGATCCTTGACCCCTTTTTACATTTAGCTAATCCCTTGATTGGTTGACTTGGAGGTTTTATGGAACAAGTGCCATTCTTGGTAAACCTACATCAATCACAAGACAGGGAATGCCATATTATTGTGAAAAGAAAGGAGTGACGGAGAGGAGAAAGAAGAGAAATATCGTTTGGGACTCCTTGGGTCGCGACCCTCCAGTTTATCAGAAGCAGTTGACCCCATGGGAAAGGAATAAATCACTACAAACCTCACATCCGTGAATCCCGTTCACAACTAACGAAGATGTTTCCCTGATGGGACTTGGTATTAGCAGAGGCGGATTAAGCGGGAGAGGACTAAGCGGCTGCGTAGGGCACCAGAATACCGAAGGCATCGAGGTCTTTAAATGTATTTTCATTAGGGTTAGAGGACAGTTGTGAGAACGTCTTTACAATGTACGTCTTTAAGTGCAGTGAAAAGAATTTCTAATACAAGATGATCCATAAGAGCATATACTGTATTAGCTATAAAACTTGGTTTCACCCATATAAAAGAGGTTTTAACTGAAATTTGTAATTCAGAAGAAGAAAAAAAAGTTATCATAGTGGAAGCAACTTCACTTCTGAAGAAATGGACAAAATGAAATCGCCCTAATACCAAAATACACCTTGAGTTGAGAGTTGTTTGGAATACTTTTTTCCCCAATGTCGGACACCGGACTCTATTCTTGGCAAATTGAAACCGCCCTAATACCAAAATACACCTTGAGTTGAGAGTTATTTGGAATACTTTTTCCCCAACATCGGACACCGGACTCTATTCTTGGCAAACTGAAACCGCCCTAATACCAAAATACACCTTGAATTGAGAGTTATTTGGAATACTTTTTCCCCAATGTTGGACACCGGACTCTATTCTTGGCAAACTGAAACCGCCCTAATACCAAAATACCCCTTGAATTGAGAGTTATTTGGAATACTTTTTCCCCAATGTCGGACACCGGACTCTATTCTTGGCAAACTGAAACCGCCCTAATACCAAAATACACCTTGAATTGAGAGTTATTTGGAATACTTTTTCCCCAATGTTGGACACCGGACTCTATTCTTGGCAAACTGAAACCGCCCTAATACCAAAATACACCTTGAGTTGAAAGTTGTTCGGAATACTTTTTCCCCCCAATGTCGGACACCGGACTCTATTCTTGGCAAACTGAAACCGCCCTAATACCAAAATACACCTTGAGTTGAGAGTTATTTGGAATACTTTTTCCCCAACGTCGGACACTGGACTCAATTCTTGGCAAACTGAAACCACCCTAATACCAAAATACACCTTGAATTGAGAGTTATTTGGAATACTTTTTTCCCCAATGGCGGGCACTGGACTCTATTCTTGGCCACTACATGGCCGGAAGGGATGATCGACTACTTCCAATGGCCTAAGCTAAGGACTTGTCTTTGGCCACTACAAGGTCGAAAGTGATAGTCACCTGTGAAAGGGCCCCAGTGGGAGGACCATCAATTCCCCTAACAGAGGACAGAACAATTTTACTTACATGCCCTGACCCCGTATTTGAACCAGACCAACACCTTAACCACTAGACCGGTTGGTCGGCCTATTTGATTTGGAATATTATTTTACAAAGAATAAATCCTAATAGTAAATCGCTACAATCGATGATTTGCTAGTAGCATTTATTCTACAAGTAAATAATATGCAAACTATTGAAAGGATCTATAAAACTAAAGTCATCAGAAGATTTTATCAATAATTTTAGAAGATTTTTTTAAATGTTTAGAAAAAGGCAACTGATTTTTCAGGCCAATCATTTAATGTAAAAGATGGACAAACTCAAAGTCAACAAAAGAGGAAAGTGTTTTTTTTTTTTTTTATGAAAATAAAAATGTCGGGCACGTGAATTTACAATACGAGAAACTTTCATAGTCAATGCATTTTATGTGTCATGTGATAACACCAAAAAATAATTATCTCAAAGAACTCAGACGTATGAAGTTGTGGAGCCTTTTTGAATATTTTTTTGATTGGGATTTATCAATAGAAGAAAAAAAGAACACGATAAAAAAGTTGAAGGATATTTACAAAAATGACATTGATGTTTGTACTTTTGATGATGAATGAAACCATTTTTCAATATTTCTAAAAGAAAACGAGATCACCATAAAAACACCACCAGAAATCTTTACCGCCAAAAATATCTTGCACATTTTCGAATGTTGAAATATTATTGAAAAGTTTTTTTATAACAATTTTGGCCTAATCTAATACGTTAGGAGAAAGATCGTTTTCTGTTTTAAAGCGTCTAAAAAATTATTTAAGGAGTACTATAGGAGAAGGAATATTATTTAATATGGCCATTCTGTATATAGAGCAAAACATTTTAAACCGAATTTACACTGCCAAAATAACGGACGAATTTGCAAGAAAAAGCAATTACGGAAATTCATATCTGTTTTTTTGCTGAATTTATTTAATAAGCTACTGTATGAAATTTTTGAATACTTTTCTTTTTGTAAATAACTTAATGAGAGTTTTTCATGTAGCTTTTTTTCTAACTTGAGTTTGATGGCCCCGAAAATTTTACCTCTTGGGCCCCTACTGACCTTCCAGAGGTTCGTTACCCTAACCTGTCGACCGTGAGGTGTGAAAACTTTGGGGGAAAGGCAGAAGGTCGCTCCGGTGAAATCTCTTTAACGCCAAACGGTACGCCACACAATACTATGAAAAGTAAGCGTCAGTCGTAAATGCCACTCAAGGCTCCATCGTTCAAGTTAGGTAATTAGGTAAAGGGTGGGGGGTCGGACATGCTGGCGAAAGAGCCGTTACTGGAGACGATTGAAAAAATCTAAGTGCCGCGGCGTAAAGGTTAAGGGTTTTAAACACGCTTTACTTTGATAGTATTGTGTGGCGAAAATCACTAGAGCGACCTTCTGCCTTTACACAAAGCGTTTCACACCTCACGGTCTACAGGGTAGGACACCGAACAAAAGGAGGGATCCTGTAGAAGGTCAATCGCTGACAACTCGTAAATCTATGCCAGCGGTTACTTAAAATGGGGATAACATACACCGTACACAGATCTATACCATACCGCTGGTGTAAACGAAATTGTAGTGGTAACAATGGTCTACCTGCAGCAGCGTAAAGGTTAATTTATGTCACCCTTGAGGAGCGCAACGGGATATTGGCAATGGTCTGGGATCAATCCC
This sequence comes from Metellina segmentata, assembly GCA_947359465.1. Classification (NCBI taxonomy): domain Eukaryota; kingdom Metazoa; phylum Arthropoda; class Arachnida; order Araneae; family Tetragnathidae; genus Metellina; species Metellina segmentata. The sequence goes on along the minus strand of OX375877.1, from coordinate 118,574,405 downwards.
TTGATGAAGGATCTGAGGACAACGCCTCATCATTTTGAATCACGGTGAGATGATTACACCTGATCCAGCACCTATCTGCAAACTTCCACACGACGCCAAAGTCGAACATTTGAGACCACAACAGATGTAACTTGCACCAACCCCTGTGTACATAACGGTATTGATAAGACTAATAATAAGAGTCGAAAAAGAATGAAAATTAGGAATTTTTTAAGTTTCAAATACTACTTACGTTACACCGTTACTGAAGGGTTGGGCTTACTGCGAATAAAGAATCAATGGTATGCTATACTATCAATTTATGTACAAGATTCACGGGACGTGAGTTAAGGTATAAGTTGAAATAATTTAGTTCGTTTATGGAACGGCCTTTTGTTTGAGACAGGATATTATCCGGCCTAATTATTCGAACACGGCTTTATAATGGATGCTAATTTGTCTAAATGCACGTCGTTAAGGATAATTGTGTCATTTGTTACTTAACTGGGATAGGTTTCCATTAAATTCCTTCCTTTGGACAACCTAAAAAACTTCTAGATAATTTCCAAGAATGAGATTGAATTGCATTTATTCAGTGATTTTGAATCATTCATCACCAAAGGCTTTTATATATCTACTGGATTATTAGAGAGTGAAAGTGCACGCTTAATGGTTTGGATGCATTTCAAAAGAGTTCTATTTTCAGCTTTTCTGGATTGAAATGTGCTATACCTTCAACCGATGTCCTAAGCCAAAACCAAGGAAGATAATGTAGTATATATTTATACCATTTGAAGTTACTAAATAAACGTTGCACAATGACTAAATTAGTGTAAGACGGATTAAAGAAGACTCTATGTAATTATACAATGCAAACAATAAGTTCATAATGAATCCACAAATTTTGTTTCAGTTTTAGTAATTTAATAATAAGTAGCAATTTATAATTGGTTAATTTTAAGTTAACTTAAATGTATACAGAGGCTGTTCGCACATTTTTTAGACGATATTGGTTAGCGGTAATAAAAAATCGTTTGCTGCAAAAGAAATAATTGCAGTTGTACTATGTTTTTAAAAGTCAAAATTATCGCCTTTGGCTTGAGAGATTTGTTTTTACTCAAAATGGCGTTTTTAACGAAGCAGTAGTTCGAAGGTTATATTTATGCTCTTTCCGAAGGGAAATATTCATATTCCGTTATCCAAAAACGATGTGAAAGTCATGGTTTTGTGATATCTAAAGCGTCGATAGGTAATATCGTCAACAAGAAAGGAAAAAAACTTAAAATTGGAGCCTCAAGTGGGACAAAAATTCCAAACAAGTATCCAAGGAAGAAACGGACATCTTCGACTGTTGAAAATGTACGTTGTTTAATGTTAGAAGAGTATCCCCCTAGTCAAAGGACAGTTTCAAAATCATTAAAATGCTCGGTGTCCACTGTAAACAAAATGATAAACGCTGATTTAAATCTTAAGAAAGCGAAAAAACGCAATGTGCATCGTCTTTCTCCAAAGCATATCACTGAACGCAGGACACGCTGCCGAATTCTATATGAGAAACACTTATCCAAAGAAAAATGGAACACAATTGGCACAATAGATGAATCATGGGTGTATTTAAATGATTGCAGCAAAAAAAAAGCCATTTATTATCATAAAAGGGGAGAAAAAATTTAAGTACATGGTTCACAGAATCGAAAGAAAGTTATTCTAAGTGATTCATGAGGGGTGCTGGTTTTGCCATACAATGGCAAGTTAAAAATAAAGAGAGTAGAAAAAAATGTCAAGATTAACTCCAAATACTATCAGGAACATATTTCATTGCCAATTTTTCTGAATAAATATTATCGCTTTACCCACAGTGCCATCAATCTAAGGAACTCCATCAAGACAAAGCTAGCAGTCACACATCAAAATCCACTGTAAATTCCCTAAAAGAAATGTGACAAAAAACCGGTATCAAGGCCATACCCTACACTGATATCCTTACTAAATCTCCCGATGTATCACCTATGGATTTTTGTGCTTTCGGACTTTTAAAATCTGCATTATCCAAACGTCGTCCCACAACACTTATAGGACTCTGGAAAGCTGTTCAGGAGGAATGGGAAAGAATACCTCTTCTGACACTTCAAAAGGCATTATTATCCTGGAAATTACGGTGTCGAAAGATAGTTCAGAATAAGGGCTATCAAATAGAACATTTAAAACACAAGAATTTTATGTAATTTAGTTTTGTGAATATAATATACATTGTCTAAAAAATGTGTGAACATCCTCTGTATAACATAAATAGCTTCAAAAAGTAATCTAAATGTTTATGCAGATTCGAAATTTGGTATGAAATTTAGGTATCGACACTAAATATTTAGAAATGTGAACAATTTAGTGTAGAGACGGCCTCAAATGTAAACTCGATGCATAATTTTAAAGATGTCATTTCCTATCGAATGGTATATTTGAATTTGCTCTATTTTGAACAGTGAATGGATCAAGTGGATTGGTAATCTCATTTTAAATACTTTTATAATAATATAATAAAATAATTTTAAAATACGTCTATAAATGCCCGTCTATAATTTCTCTCTCTATCTCTCTCTCTCTCTCTCTCTATTTATGCAATATATCCGTCGCCTTGTCGACCAAACGGTATAGTGGTTAAGGTGTTAGCCTCTAGATCGGTAGGTTCTTGGTTCGAATCCGGGTTCGGGCATGGATGTTTGTAAGCGTATGGTGTAGATGCGGTTGGTGCACCTTAAATCTGTCCGAAAGTCTTCTCGTTGGGTTGGTGTGGAATTTTGGAGAGTGGGGTGCCAGCTCAGATATTGGCTCATCATCTGACTGTGGTTCTTAATTACATGGCGATACGCCGAATGGTTTAGGCTGGGTCGGTGGTAACTAGTTGAATACCATTAGAGCAGAAACTCATTAACTTACATTGTTTCGACGACACTTAACATTTATTTCCATGATGATGAAAAATTCATTTTCATATTGTTATGTGTTCATAAGATATCTAATACTTTCAAAATGCATAAAAGCTAATAGCTATTCTTTAAACATCAGTGAAGTAAAAAACTCCTTTAGTCAGTTCCTGAGTTTCTGTTTTAAGACGACGAACTTGATAGTGAAAGTAATGAGATATTTTCTAAGACATTTTAAAACTTTATTATATTAACTTTCTATCTTGAAAGTTCAAAATTGCAATATCAGAACAGCCCTTTGAATAGCGAATGTCAAAGTGAACAAAAGCCTTTGGTGTAATCGATGGACAAGACTCATTAACTGTTAGTACAAGAGATGAGGTATTTTGTTTCTAAAACAGTTTTTTAATTTATTACATAAACTTTCTATCTTGTAAGTTAAGAATTGCAATCACATCAGAACAGGCCTTTGAATTGCAAATGCCCAAGTGAACAAACGCCTTTGGTGATTGAAATCGATGAACACGATCCAATAATTTCCATTTGATCCAGCAGTGCATTCTATATACGGATTTTTAGCGATTTCATTTGTAATTCAAATTTGAAATTGCGCGAGCTCGGTTAAAGCTCGAATCATCTATATGGAGATGGGATTCTGTCCCGGTACGTCCAGACCTCAAACCACTTTCCCCCAAAGTGAATTAAACTTCAACCAAAACAATAACAAGCCATTGGAACTCAGAGGAGCAGGCAGGCTCCGAAAGTTTCGATTTGTGACATAGTCCAAAGAGAAAAGATGGATCCACCTAGTAACGAGACCATAATCGATTGAGAGGTTAAAAATAGACATCTCTTTAGAGAAGAAGAATCAATAAAAACGAAGGAGATTCTCGAAATAGACATTATCCATTTGTCACGAAGTAGGCCACCATTTACATGATAAACACGAGGTTGTTTGCAGTGAGTGCTTCTATGCAAATTAAGTAGCGAACATTACGTGGAGATATTTTACGAATGGGGATTTTCGGGATGAGGACATTTACATTGTGGTGGTGAATATTCATGCTATGCGCATTGGTTTATGCGGAGATATTGTATCCACGGAAATATACTGAATGTATTTAATTGATATTTCGACTGCTTTTAAAACCATGATACGTCTGTGAGTTTGCATAAGGTAATTAATGTCTATATATAATTCTTAAATGCAACATATTTGGTAAAATATACATTATAATAGTAAACTTTAGAATTACGTCATAACTAAGGCATTTTTTTGCAACAAATGCAACTTTTTTCACACATTCTACGCTGCATGTAAAGTGCTAAAACCAAAATTACTCCTACATGGGGTATATTGTAAGTGAGTTATAACCGCAACATAAATGCAACTTTTCCCATAAATGCAACTTTTTGCATAAATGCAACCCACTTGCAACTTTTTATATTTAGCTCAAAATTAAATAGGTAACTATTTTTCCAGGGTAATATTTCCGAGCATATATATATTATAAAACAATGCAGATGATTGGAACGCAAAATTTTGTTGCCCAGAGCTGCCAAAACGTTTGCTGAAAATCAAAAGAGCTACGAATGTTTGATTCGTCTTGTAGAAAATTTGGAATCGAAAGCGTACAACATCGAGACAGCAAATGGAAATATCAGATCTATGGATTTTAAAGAAGTTCCTTGCAACCTTAAAGCATATCTTAAAAAACTTAAAAAAAAAAAAACGTCCTGACGGTTATTGCTACACTTTCTCGAGTGATTATTTGCTACTGCAACAATGTCAGGCAACATCAGTCTGTTGAGCGCAGTTTTCAATGTTAAAGAGATTACTGGCGAAGGATCAACCATTCAAAGACGTCAATGTTCTTCTTTATTTAATTATGTATAATAATACTTTTGTATACCACAACAATTGTTCATTAAAGCTACAGTGAACACTTAAAATGTCAAAAATTTACGAAATTGCAGAATTTTTTTTTAAAGTTTATTTTGTTATTTTATATACTCTTCCATCAAACACAAAAAAAAAATTCCGATTTTATGCTTTTTTTGCTGAATTATGGGGTAGTTTCGTTTTCCTCCGCCATGGCTACGCCCCTTTGTTTACGTTTTGCAGCCACATAAACACAGCTGTCAAGTCAGCGAAAATATGGATTATTTTCTTTTCTCTTCTCAAAGCCTCACAATTATTCAGGACAGTTTACAATTTATCAAATTTGAAATGGCAACAGTAAATTTTAACTGTATCTGTGACTGAAACCGCATATCATTATTTGTATACAAACTTACAAAGCGTTATTTTCCCATGTGCATATAAGCAGTAGCAATCATTTTCAAAAGCTGTTGTTATCATTTTGTTGCTATGGATCTTGTTTCAAAGAGATGGAGGAAGCCAAAAGGCCGACCCAGCAAGAGAAGGAAAGCAAATGCAGAAAATAGCCAGAAACGCTATGCAAAATCAGAATGTTCTGCTAACATTGTTGAAAGGCAGGAACCAGCTCCCCAGCCTGAAGCCAACTACATAATCACTCACAAAACTGTGTTTGATGAATTGTTGGAGAAAGTTCCCTGCAAAAGCTGTAAACAATGTTCACTTGTTGTGCATCAACACCATTCTTTGGGATATTCGGTCAAGCTGGAGCTCTTGTGTGGTACATGCGATGAGAGCTATGGTACTGTGTTTTCAAGTCCTCAAGAAGAACCAAAAAGCTCTCATGACATCAATGGCAAGTTGGTGAGTGCCTTCTTGTCCATAGGAAGAGGCCATGCTGCCTTAGAAACTTTTTCTTCTATATTAAATATGCCTGTTATGGACAAAAAAACCTTTTCTAAATGTATGCTGAACTTGTCTATTAAAAATCAAGACGTCAAACGACGAATGCTGCAAGTGTCCCGTGAAGCTGCTAGAGCAGCTCATATCAAAATTGATGGCGCACTTAGTACTAGTGTCGTAATAGATGTCAGTGTTTCTTACGACGGTACGTGGCAGAAGCGAGGGCATACTTCAAAGCTTGGATTAGGTATTGTCATTGACATAATAAGTGGCCTTGTCCTCGACTTTGAAGTACTATCCAAGTACTGTCACAATTGTGTGATGACTGCCAAGGAACTGGGAATGGGTACTCCTGAATTTTGCATTTGGAAAGAAGGGCATGTTGAAGAATGCGAAAAGAACTTCGATGGATCAAGCGGAGCTATGGAAATGCATGCTGCCCTAAATATGTGGAGGAGGTCTGTGAGCGATTGCAGTATGCAATACGTGTCGGTATTGAGTGATGGGGACTTGAAGACTTTTCAGTTCTTGAATCAGAATCAAGTCTATGGGCCTGATCTTGAAATTCAAAAGGAAGAGTGCCTGAACCATGTAGCAAAAAGGTTGGGCACATCCTTAAGAAATAAAGTCAAAGAATGGCGCATGAAAAAAGTGACGCTCGGTGGTAAAAAGAAAGGCAGCTTGACTGAAAAAAATATAGTTAAGCTGCAAAACTTTTATCGCAAAGCAATAAGAGACAATGTGCCTGACACACAAAAAATGAAGTCTGCTATATATGCTAGTTTGTTGCATTGCTCATCTAATGACAGAAAGCCACAGCATACCAAGTGTCCTGATGGGGAAACATCATGGTGTTTCTACCGAAGGGCGATTGCCAAAGGGGAAATGCCAGAATCTCACGCTGCAATGAAGACCCACCTGACGCCACAGGTTGTGGAAAAGATTATGCCAGTTTATCAGCGACTAGCATCTGATGCTATTTTAGAAAGATGTGTTGCTGGTAAGACGCAGAACATCAACGAAAACATTCATAGCTGCATTTGGAGGAAATGTCCCAAGGAAGTGTTCGTTTCACGAAGAAGGCTGGAGTTAGCAGTAACTGATGCTATTCAAAAACATAACTTGGGATATGTGAAAGCTCTTGAATCGGAGGATAATCCCTCTTTAGATTCAAGTTTTTCTCTGATTATTGCCAAAAGACGGGACCACAGGCGTAAAACGCAGAAAAATGCTCTGGTAAAAAAAACGAACCGAAAAGAAAATCGGTGAAACCGGATGCAGCATATTGTGCTGGAGCATTTTAATTTTGGTTACATCAATCAAATTATATTAATTTTTTTCAGAATTACTTTTGTTTTACTTTTTATACATTTTTTATCGTGTATTATAACATACATACATCTTGTATTACAACACTACTCTACAATTATGACATACATGTTTTTCAATTCAATAGCAGTACTGTAAAATTTTATCATCTTCTTCTATCCTATATTAGTGTTTAATTAAATTTAATTTGTGTTCTTTGTTTCTTGTAGTTATTTACTAAGAAAGTTAAAGACTTTCAATTTACGTAAAGTTTTTTACCATCCATATGCGTTATGTGAATTACAATTATGTGCTTAAAAACTGCATTATAAAGAATGCATGAACTATATTTGTGTTATGCTAGAGTTCTAGAGCTAAATATATTCCTAAAAATTATTTATACTCTTTTGAAATGAAAAAAGTTGTTTTTCTCCAAATCAAAAAATTGCTTCGAACTAAAATTTCAAAATGCTCCGGACGTCTCAATTTTCATCCTATAACTACAAGACTCTCCATATTTTCTCCTGTTATAAGTATTAAAAGATTTTGGGATGCACATATATAATAATAATTGTGTGAAGAGAAAAATTTAACTTTTTAACTAACAATTTCATTTTTTTTCTTAAAAATTCCTTTTAAGAGCACATTTTTATTCATTACTAATAAACTATCATATTAAACATGACATTGCTTCCCAAAATTTTTTAAATAGTGTCTTAAGATAAGAAATCAAGAAAAAAATCAAAGATATTGAAAAAATTGGAACGCCCGGAGCATTTTGAACTTTTGTTAAATTTTTTTTTTTAATTTCAAATATTTTAAAAATTAATAATATTTTTTACACCAAATTTTTTTTCCAGGTTTAGTTTGACAATTTATATTATCAGACAAAATTTTGAGCTTTTTTATTTAAAATAAAGAAAAAATATTTTTAGTGTCCACTGTAGCCTTAAGGGGGTCCGGGACACATCAAAAAAAATTTTTTATTAACTAATTCAGAATTTTGAATTTTTTTGTACTGATTACCCATGTAACTAATAGACAAAATCACAACACAAAATTTTTCCAAATTTTTTTTAAAAATTTTAAATTAAAATTTTTTTTAAAAAGAGGGGTCATTTTAAATTGTTAAAACTCAAAATATTCTTGATCAATTTTCAAAATTTTTACAGTAAATTATTTACAAATTTATAAACTTTAATTTTGATTCAGCAATTTAAAAAATATTAATTTAATAAAAAATAAAAAATATTTGAATGAAAACTTTGGAAAATTTTAAGGTACGTTTTTTTTAAAAAAGTCATGTTTTTAAAAGTAAATATTTGTTTCAAATTTGCTGAATCAAAATTAAAGTATAATCTCTCTATATTAAAAAAAAGTTACCGCCGCCGCCGCCGCCGCCGCCGAAGAATTGAAATTTTTGTTGTTTAGCTCCATTCTTAGACGGTTTCCCGAGAAAGTACTGATCGGAAAAATATGAAATTAACATGCTTTGTTCTTCATCGTATTCCCTGGATAATTATTAAGATTTTTTTCTGATGCAGCTATTAGTTTAGGTTTTATTAAGTGTTAAAGTTGAAGAAGTGAAATTTCTTCCGCGAGTGAGCAAAACACATTCAAAATTTCAGTCTTTAGTCGTGAGTTTTTTTTAAGAGTACCTCTCAACGTAAATTTTTGCAGCTCGTCGAGTTTTTTTTGAAATTTAAATGTGGTTCTTGATAATATTTTTTTGAAATTCGGGAAAAATCGGGACATTTTTGTTACTTTTTTTTAAAACTGCCGTATCTATATCTAATTACTATTAGTTTTTAATTTTTAAAATATAGCAGTATACCTCAGAATATACTCTTTCTTACGGTACTATTATTTTTGAAATCGGTTAATAATTAAATTGGATGCGATCAAAAGTTCGTCATACAAAATTCGGAATCTTTGGATATTTTAACTACTTATTGTTAAAACCGTTTTGTCTACGGCAAAAGCCATTATTTTTTAAATTTGAAAACATCACTGAATACATTACATTACACTCTTTCTTATGGTACAATTATTTTTCAAATTGGTTAATAAATAAAATCGATGCAAATAAAAGTGGGTCATACAATTTTCGGAACTTTCAGATCGTAACTTCCGATACAAAACTAAAATGGTCATATCTGTATAGTATTACTGTTAATTTTTAATTTTAAAAATATTGCAGTATACCTCAGAATATACTCTTTCTTACGGTACAATTATTTTTAAAATTGGTTCATAAATAAATTCGATGCAATCAAAAGTTGGTGACACAAATTTCGTATTTTTCAGTTCGCATAGCTGCTTCCGAAAGCAGTAGTGGGTTACACTTTTGACTATCGGGTTTGCCAGATATCAAATTTATCGTAGCAACAATTGCCATAAAAACGATTTCTTTTTATTTGGCGAGGAAAAAGGCTCGCTTTTTTCCCTCTGTTTTCAAGACAGTTTACCGACAAAGTACAGATCGTAAAGTTTGGATATTAACAATGTTTAGTTAAAATTGTACAGGGAACAAGATGCAGAAGATTTTTTACTGATGCGGCTATTAGTTTAGGGTGCATTAAGTGTTAAAGCAAAAAAAAAGTTAAATCACTTGCGAAAGAAGTATTGGTTTGAGAAAGCAAACCAAACGGATTGCGTAGCAATCCCCGGGGTCGGCGAGCGTAAGCGAGACGCAGCGAAGCCCTCGCTGTGACGTCATGAACCGGAAAGTGAAATCAGCATAATACGAATTATTCAGATAGTTTCACTCTGTGAAAGTAATGTTGGTTTGCGAAGCAAACCAAATGGTATCTGTGACAGGAGTGTTGGTTTGCGAAGCAAACCAAATGGGATTGCGCAGCAATCCCCGGGGGTTGGCGAGCGTAAGCGAGCAGGGGGCGGAGCCCCCTAGTGTTTGAAAAAGATATATATACCAAATTTCAACCCTTAAACTTTATCGGTTTTCGACTTATAGCAATTTGAATACAGGAAATCTTGAAAAAATGAATCATGGAGAAAAAAGGATTTAAAGTTTTAAAGACACATGTTATTGCCATGACAACAACTGTCAAGAGTGTTAGATTTTCAAAACAACGCACCACAAAAATTATTATATATCTAGTTCTAATTAAGATAGAAACATGATTTAGACGTCATTTTAAGCAAAACAACACAGATAATTTCTTAAAATAATAAAAAAAAATTCGAAAATTTGACGATTTTTGTGTCCCGGATCCCCTTAATTCCGATTTTTGTTCACTCTTTACAAATAATTTATTTTAGATTTTAATGTATCAAAAATAAATGCAACTTTATACCCATAAATGCAACTTTAGGGAATGATAAATGCAACTTTTTCCATTTTTACAGCAACAAAATGTTTTCCTAGGGAACAGCTACACTCTACGTTTATGAGTGATGGCAACGGCTTTGGCGATTTTTTTGGAGCACTTCTAAAGTTGCCAAGGAAAGAATTATTTCCTAACTCTTTTAATGTCACAATTTTTTTTCTTTTTACAACACACTTTTTAAGCATATTTCAGAACGTTTTAAAAAGTATATTTAAAAAAAACTTTCACAAAAAGTAGTAAGCTTAAGCACATATCAAAACACACTTGTGAACCAGCAGAGAAACTAAGCTACGAATGGTAAGAATAACCTGAAACTTATCAATTACACTAAATGCAGTGAGCATGTTGAAAAAGGAAAAAGATTTACAAAAGAAAAAAAAGCAAGAAATAATACCTGATAAAGTCAGAATTCTCTCGTAAAAAAATAATGAAAACGAAAATGGTCAAAAAAACAAAACTCTTAATCCTGTCATGAAAACTATTATAACAAAATAAAAATTCCACAACTGTCAAAATACAAATAAATGGACCAATGGTATCACAGAAAACGATTTAAAAGAACCAATGCAATCAAATGATATTTTAAAAACAAAATTACCAATGAGAGGAAAGAAAAAAATTCAAACGAAACAATAAAATCAAACGACTTTAACGGATTTTTGGAAGAACTTTCTAGAATATTCAAAATGAAAAAAAAAAGTTTCCGTTTGCGGAGGTTGCCATGAAAACCACAACAACAGCAAAGAAAGATGGGTTGCCTTAATTTATCGTAACTCGCTACTAGAAGTGCGCCAAAAAAAATCGCCAAGCCGTTGCCATCACTCATAAACGTAGAGTGTAGCTGTTCCTTTCCTAGTCATAACTGTTTACAGACTCAGTCCACGGTATTCCGGTAGGAAGATTAAAAGAGTAACCAAAACTTTACCAAATATTTTAGGGAACGTGGGGTATGGAGCTCGGTAAATCAGTCGCGTCCCCAAATATTCACACGCTCGGGTGGTGTGGGTTAACCTCGTCATTGGACCACGGTAGTCCGGTAAGAAGATTAAAAGGGTAACCGAAACTTTATCAAATACTTTAGGGAACGTGGGGTTTGGGGCTCCCCAAATGTTAGCAAGCTAGGGTGGTGTGGGTTAATCTCATCATCGGACCACAGTTCAGACTTACGTGATGTCATCCTCTGATATCTCTCCTTTGAGTTAATACCGGACCATCACCAATGTTATGTTGTACTGCTCCAGTGCGACACTAATGAAATACCTAACTACCTACTGAATGTATTTAATTTATATTTAGACTGCCTCCAGATTCATTATACATCTGTAAGCTTGTATATGTTTATACACATTCTTAATGCAACCTGTTTAATAAAATATGCATTCGTCAACTCTCGACTTTGCAGCAATCATAACTGTTTGTATTTGCTACAGTTAAAATATTTTTTATCGTGCGAATCATGCGGATAGAATGTTTTTAGCGCAAAAATCATGAGAAAAAAGTTTTCAACGAAATGGTTTATCTGTAGTAAAATATAAAAAAGCATCAAAAAATGGCAATTAGAGATGAAAGTATGATTAAAAAATCAATAGGGGGCTACATTGGTGGTGCAAAATGCCTACCACCATCACGAAGAAGTAGATAAAACAGTTGTTACAAACGTTGTTTAAATAGTAGTGTATTTTTGTTCTGGTAGATGTTAGACGTTTTTCTATTCCGAAATAATAAATGAGTTTTTAATATCATGTTTCCGTCTCTATCTGTTAACTTTTGAAGCTTTTAACATTTCATCACCAGTTTGACTAAGTTTTTACCTGTTCTATCCTGCCATCCTGTTGTTACATATTCAGAATTGCTAACACAAGTCAACCGACACAGAGCATATGCGATGAAGGGTCAGCTTTTATCTGTTAATGAAATGCACTGTGTTAAGCGTATTTACTCTTCATACAAGAAAGTTTTTTATTTAATTTAACCCTCTCCTTGTGGTTATCATCTCAATAGAAAAACTGACCAGATATTGATGGATGAAATATCTCATCATTGTAAAAAACTGACCAGATTTTGATGGATGAGATATCTTATCATTAGAATAAACTGACCAGATATTGATGGATGAAATATCTCTCATTAGAAGAAAAAATGACCAGATTTTGATGGATGAGATATCTCATCATTAGAAAAACTGACCAGATTTTGATGGATGAAAAATCTCATTATTGGAAAAAAGTGACCAGATTTTGATGGATAAGATATCTCATCATTAGAAAAAACTGACCAGATTTTCAGGGATGAGATATCTTATCATTAGGAAAAACGTATCAGATATTGATGGATGAAATATCTCATCATAAGAAAAAATGACCAGATTTTGATGGATGAGATATCTCATCATTAGAAACACCTGACCAGATTTTGATGGATGGAAAATCTCATTATTAGAAAAAAGTGACCAGATTTTGATGGATAAGATATATCATCATTAGAAAAAACTGACCAGATTTTCAGGGATGAGATATCTTATCATTAGGAAAAACTGATCAGATATTGATGGATGAAATATCTCATCATAAGAAAAAATGACCAGATTTTGATGGATGAGATATCTCATCATTAGAAAAAACTGACCATATTTTGTTTTCGTCATCATCAAAAAATCTGCAATATCTTGCTGACGAGAAACATGGTCAGAATAACGGAAAAAATATTTCGTTGTAACCAATTAAAGGGTTAAAAGGCGAATGATTTAAACGATTCAAACGGTTCTGATATTTCCAAGAAGTGTAATGATGCTCTTTTCCCTCAGAACACATACTAAATAACCCCATTTATTGGTTGAAACAATCCTACAAAAGATTATATTGGTCAAGAAGATCAAAATTGGATTGAAATCAGGTACAGAACACTGGCATCAGATTGAGCAACAAGTATGAATCACTCAGAGGGTAAAACTTCTTAACAATAAATTAAGTATGTACATTAAGAAGATATAATCGGATAAATATCCACACTTAAACAGTTTAAAGAGGCATTTAAGTACTCAGAACCTTCAATTTTAATGACTCTAACTCTAACACTCAAGAATCTAAACGAAAAAACAAATTGTTTATAAATATCTGAGAAAGTATTCATCTAAGTTGGAAGTGTGTTTGGAGGAGCTGGTGTTTGATACTAACAATCCTTGAGTGTGTCTCGTATGGTACCATAATTTCGTGACTCAGCAGGTGTTTCTGGGGTCAGAAATTGGATTTTAGACTCAATAGTTAATTGAAGCATTATTCGAGTACAGACTCACTTAGAACACGGTGAGCTTGGCTACTAATTAAGCATCCAATCCACTTAGCAAGAACGGATGTCAGAAGCATCATGTGCGGGTATGATTAATCACCGTTATTATATTATAAGAGCGAATTTAATGACATGCTATCTAATCTGTTCCAAGGAATGTATTTAAAATACATGGGGTATGCATTGACATTTGTATGTGAGGTACAATTATGTATTTTTAGTAATATATTTTGGGGAATTAGAGTATCTTAGTTTCGCTATATCTTCGAGTAGAGTAGTATTGCCCTTACTCAACAGCTCACTGAGTGACTAAATAATCATATCTATTGGTTGAAAGAATACATGGATTCATTCATTGGCCCATTCCATCAAATATAATCTTTTGAAAGGATTCCCCAAGTGCTCATTTATAATAGTATAATGTTTTGGAAAAGTTCTATTACTCCTTAATTAGTATATAGTTCAATGGAAAGATTACATTGCTAATTTTTTCTAAACAGAATTCATAGGAAAGATTCTATTGCTTATGTTTTAGAATATAATTCTTTGCAATGATTCTATATTGCTTTTTTCCCTTAGAATATAATTCTTTGGAAGGATTATATTGCATTTTTTTAGAATAAAACCCTTTGAAAAGATTCTATTGCCATTTTCCTAAAAACAAAATCACTCGTCGTTAGCAAAATGGTTCACTTGGAGTGTTAATATACAGTAGAACTCCAATTATCCGCATCGATTGGGACCGGACCCATTTCGGAAAATCGAAAATTCTGATAATTGGATTGTTTCCGAAAAAAAGGGTCGAGTATGTATTTTAATTAATTTTAATTACTGTATGTATGTTGAAAATGGGAGAAAAAAAACTATTTTTAAACAAAAAGAGCTTTTAATTAATTAAATGAAAAGGCAATACTTTTACATGTTACGCGTACTTACAAGTGCGATACATAAGTACAGTATGTACGTATCGTACTGTAAATGAAAGTCATTGCTTGCTAAACATCTCGGTCAAAGTAAGCTGTTTGACTGTCTTCATCCGTTTTCGGGCAATCAAGTCGCGCATCCGCTTGATAATGAGAAATTGCATGTTGTCACACTCGGGCTTTCGCTCCATCCACTTCAACGCAGTTTCTAAGGCGGCAAATGCTTCACTAGCAGATGGTCCCGTTGTCTGCTTCAACTTCGACAGTAAAGTCATCTTCTTCAACGACACTTTCTTCTCTCAAACTTTTAATAAGTTCATCATCATTTAGAATTTGAAACCCAGAATCATTATTTTGCGAATCGCAATACGTTTCCGTCTGAATTTTTTTTCTGAAATTCTGAAAGCGATTCGGATAATCAGCGATTCGGACAGTCGGAGTTCGGATAATTGGAGTTCTACTGTACATTTACATGTATTCAGTTTGTTCCCTTCCCTCGAAAGTATGCATAAAATACTTTACGTTGAATGAGCGGAATGCACATAAACATAATTTTAAATGTTTTAATATATGGTAATTCTAAATTCTATTCTAAAGGATGTGAGCCTTTCTATTAGGAACCTGTTTAACCCCCTTGTGGATTTCTCAACGAGGAATCTCATCACTAGCAAAGCTGACCAGATCTTATGGACGAGATATCTCGTCAGTAGAAGTAAAATGTCCAGATCTTGATGTCATCATCTTACAAAATCGGTAATATCCTTATGACAACATATCTCGTCGCCATTAGCAAAATTCTACAGATATTGACGGATCAAATACCTCATTGAAACCACTTGGTCTGCTATATACATTTAATGAATTCATTTCCTAGATTCAGGCAGGTTTTTGAAACCATAACACAGTTACTCGATTTTAAAGAAAACAAGCTAAAAATTGATTAAGACGTTGGGAGAGAACCCCTTTTAATGAAAATTAATTTAAATTTAACTTTTTAAGTTATGAAATATATCTTCCAAGAAAAATTAAAGCACAATCCATCAAAAGGAAAAATATTTTCATTGCTTCCAGCATTTGAAATATTTTTGGTTATCCAGTGTTAATTAAAAGCATTTTCTCTCACCTTAAAATTTATTTTTACAAGCAACATCTGCGTGTTTTTTTAAGAAATACAAAACATTTATTCGCTCAAAACAGATTGGATGGCTAAAATTATTCGAAACTGGTTGGTAACGAGAGAGACGAAGAGGGCACTAAATTTATATTTTAAAGGCTAACGCTATTTTTCTCAAGAAATGCCTTAATTTGTGTGCATTACTAAGCTCGTAGGTAGCGGGCTTAATTCCTGGTCCTTTTCATCGATCGTTAATTACTCAAGATTACTCAATTTATTTTGACAGAGTTCTGGTAACCTCACACTAAACTCAATATTGCCCATATCGTTAATTAACAACCTGTTCACTTCTTACTCAAAGGTTTCGCTAAGTAAATTAATGGAGTAATCCTATTAATTTTCTCCCTTAGCTAAGCTAGAAAAATAATAACCACCATTGAGTTAACGATGGAATCCGGCGTAGGACGATGTATTTGCAGCTATAATATATTCACTCCTTTATACAATCATAAATGTTGCTGTTACGATGTAGGTAATACGTTAACCAAAATATTAAGACAATATCGATTCATCAATGTTAATTTATGATGATAAAGACAGTCTGTGAGGTTTATTTTGATGAGATTTTCTTCGGCATTGTGTTGTTCTGCATTGCTATGCTGTTGAATGAAAATGCAACATCAAGCATTTTGGATGGACTCGAAATTTGGCGCATGCGCAGTTTATCATGATAAATACAATAATCAGACCTCCAAGTGGTTTAAATATTGTCCATCAAGATATGATAGATTTCGCTAATGGCGAGAAGCTCAGGTGCAGAATTATGTTCAGTGTTCTGCAATACAACTCCAAGCAGCTGCAATTGTTTTGCAAGCATTGTGTCCTAATTTTGAAAACTGCAGTGAAATTAGAAACAGACGTAAAACACAATTATCGGCTAAATATATATTCCACATATTTATAATATCTATAAAACATCTATATATATAATTCTCTTACGTGGCACGCAAAAAAGACGTTATTTGTAATCGCGTTTTGGCAACACTGTACGATTCTTTGTTTATCGCGAAGTCTCGCGCATCGATTGAATTTATAGCGTTATCGGATGAAATTTTATTGAAAAAAAAAAAGGAAATTTTAAGGAGCTGTTGCAGTTAGTTTATAATAGAAATCAAAGAAAGCGGAGGATCTTTTCAGGGCCAACAATTATAGTTCAACAAGACGCTTGCACTACAACTTTCGGCAACAAACTCAATGAAAAAGTGTGGGTCGTTTGAGTGCTGGGAAAATGTATGCACAAACAACATGCTGGGTATTCAATTTCCAAAGCAACGCTCACATTTCGAGTCAAAATTTGCACAAAGGTTTCATTTGAATTCTGATTTTAGAGATACTGTATATATTTTTTCTGTAATACAGCAAATTTAGATTTGAAAAACATTTTTTTGGTAACATATTTTGTAAACAATCCCTTCTGCTAGGACACATGTCTTCATTGAGGCGAGCGAAGCGAGCATAGGTTCGCGCAGCGAACCAATGAGGATTGCGAAGCAATCCTCCGGGGGTTGGCGAGCGTCAGCGAGCAGGGGGCAGGCCCCCTAGTCTCAATTAATTCACTTACTTTATTTAAAAACAAGGCATACTTTCAGAATTTGGAATTCTGTCAATCACTTTTGAAGTTAAATATTCTGTCATTGACATAGAAAAGGTGTTATTTATAAACTGTTTGTGGTAATTTGTAAGATGTAGGGAAGTTATTCCGTAGCTATAAAATATGTTTGGCAAGGAGCGCACTTTGCACTGAAGAGCACCGTAACTTATGATTTAAAAAACAATCGGTCGAAATTTTGATAAAATTAAGAAAAAATTGTTCTGAAGAGACTTTGTTTGTTCTGCGACGTGCACATCGTAGTTTTCAGCACTCTCTTGCTCCCGATACGAGAAGCATCAACATCAAGATAGTGCAGATTGTTTGATGACGATGAGATCAAGATCTGATTAATTTTGCTAATGACGAGATACCTCGTCCATCGAGGTCTGCAAATTGTTTTGCTAATGATGAGATACCTCGTCAAGACAACTACCTGGAGTGTTAAAATTTAATCTTGTACCCGAATAGGTAAGTAGTTTTATTAAGGTCGCACTGCAGCAACACAACAAACTATTGGCGGAAGTCAGGGATCAATCCCCAAAGGAAAGGAAGATTGGACCGAGTTTGGAACTTACAACCATCCGGTTTCTAATTGGTTACTCCAGGGCTCGAAATACCCGGGAGCACAGGTGCACTGTGCACATGAAAATAAAATTGTGCACCTAATTTTTTCTAGCTAGATGCATGCCGTGCACCTAACGTTAAAAATGGGAGGGAACATTATATGTTATTTTGATGCTTTAACAAACTATTAGTATCGACCTCTCTCAGTCTAAAAGAACGTAATTAATATTCCTAAATACACACTATGCGAAAAAAATAGCTGGGCCGTAACGGGTTTATACAGGAGGAAGGTTTACTTGTGCCATGCCACCAGAACTTTCCGATGATCGAAACATTTTCCAGATGACTGTGTTGAAGCGACAGCCGTGCGCCGGAGAAGTGAGAATTCAAATGTTTAAATATTTTTATTTACTATCTACTACTAACCTAACTAAACATACCCAAATAATAAAGTAGTTTACATTATATCAATACTCTTATATTACGTTTTTTTTAAATGTGCACCTAAATTATAACCTGTGCACTTAATTTAAAAACTTAGGTGCACCTTGTGCACCTGTATTAAAAAATCTATTTCGTGGCCTGGGTTACTCTTCCAATTAGCCTACCACGAATCTTACGCGAATAGTATATGCTTGCAATACTGGTTGAGATTTAACTCAAAATATACGAACTACCTGGAAGGGTGAATCCCAAACATTGCATTGGTAATTTCCATAGTTAGTAAACAAACATACCTGTCACAAAACAATACATTTTGAGGTTTACTGAATTCGACAAAAGAAATATTGAGTGAGAGAAAATGGTTTTGCATCTGCTCGCGTAAGCGAAACGATGGTGAAATTATACTTTCAAGGTTGTTTAGGGGTTTTATGGCGCAATGGTCATATTTTGCCATGGTGTGCTAGACACAACACAGACAATATCAAATAATAGACACGCAATTAAAGTTTACTGACAAAGAACAGAGAAACGCAGCCGGGAAGGAATGCGTTCGCAAATCGATCTATAAAATACTTCGCTTTCGCAAATATAAACCAGACGCTCAAAGCTTCATTGATGTCACCATATTTCACCTTTCGTTTTTGTTCTATTCCTCGCTTGTAACAGGACCCTTAATGGGCGGCAGTTGTCCGGTTGGAAGGCTAGTGGATTAGCAACTGGAAGTACTGCGGGTTCAAAACTCAAGGTCAAATCTGTCGTTGTCTTGTCCATGGATAGAACACTTCAAATAGGGCCATGCACGGTCCACACAATCTCAGTATTTTAAGGCAATTGTCCGAGTACAGGTCCTCCAAGGGAGAGTCACTAATTTGTTGAATGCTCGCCAAGATGGCCGGGCAAGAGAGGACGTGTTCGGGACTTAATTCTATATCACAGTTTTTACAGCTGGGTTATGTTCTTGTTCCATCCGGCTATGGGCATCGGTCTATGGGTCAAATCTGTCGGAACATCATATGTCCATCCAATTGGCATGGCGAGGAAGTTTCGAAAGTGGGACTTCAGTTCAAGTGTTGATTTGGTCATCATTATTCAATATTACTAGATGTTGTTCTCTGATCTTTCTCTTCAGAATTCATCTTGGACCGTCGCCACTGATCAGTTATATTTTTGCTGTATTGCGACGTCAATTGGACTATCGTTGTGATGCTTCAGTTCGACGCTAATTAAAATACTTAACTACCTACATTTGAACCTCTCAGTTAGTTTTCTTCCTGATTTCCCTTTTACACGTTCTATTCCAACATCAAATACCTGTTTTCAAGTTAAACCACTCTCTCTTTGCCTCTATTATGTAAGCATCAACCACATTAGGCTTTTAAGAAAACACAGTCAGTTTTCCTATGAGAATTCAAGATTACAATAACACAAATCCTGCCTGAAAGTTAGAAAAATAGAAATGAAATCCATTTTTTCCAGTTACCAAAATGGTGGAACTCTAAGAAGGAAAGTGGCTTTTGATGATCTCTGAATGGAGGTACATTTTAGTCTGAGAAAATGCGGCTGGATCCATTACAGGAAAATGGGAGTAGAAGTATGGAGATTTTACTAAAAAAGGATCTACAATCCTATAAAAGTATAATTTTCCACAGAAAAAAATAACTGAACGTTAGTGGTTAGTATTATAAGCATAAAAAGTGTATGCATAAAAATATTAATCATTCTCGTTGATGAATTGAAGAAAACTGAACATGAATATTCTGATAGTTAATATAATCTTCTAAATGGTTTTGGCAAGATATCTCATCTATCAAAATCTGACCAATGTTGCTTATGACGAAATATCTCATCGTCAAGATATTGCCGTTTTTTTTATATTGGCAAGATAAAGATATGGTTTTCTAGACGACATTCTCGTTCATCAATATCTGGTCAGTTTTGCTAATGACTAATTACCTCATCGAGACAATTACCAGGAGGGTTAAAAGAATAGTGAGCATGGAACATATCGAACTCCAATTGTCTAAAAAGCCAGTAAATAAATAACCTAGCTTCCATATACACTCATTGCCATAAAAATTTGCGCATCAAGAAATAACCGTGGGATCGTAACGAAACTTGGCATGAAGGTACATGTCGGCCAGATATGCAAATGGTAA
This sequence comes from Metellina segmentata, assembly GCA_947359465.1. Classification (NCBI taxonomy): domain Eukaryota; kingdom Metazoa; phylum Arthropoda; class Arachnida; order Araneae; family Tetragnathidae; genus Metellina; species Metellina segmentata. The sequence continues at coordinate 118,553,928 of OX375877.1, read as the reverse complement.
GAAATGCAGAGTGATTGTGCATTGTGTAATGCCACTAGAGGGCATTGAACTTCGTTCTTCTTGGAGTATAGAACAAGAAAGCAGAGCTTGTTTTAGTGTACTTAATATTTTGCAAAGGAAACGCTGAGGTAGACATGCCGTTACTCCGCCATCGAAGACAATATGAGCAGCTGCTAGAGTTCGAGAGGGGAAGGATCATCGGATGATGGAAGCTGGGTGGTCAGCTCGGCGATTAGCTCGTGAAGTAGGCCGTTCGGATTTTACTGTGAGGAGGTGTTGGGACCAGTGGACAGAAGAGACGTCATTTACACGGCGATCAGGCTCAGGACGCCCTCGACTGACCAGTCGTCGAGAAGACCGTCACATCATACGAAACGCACGCGTAGAGCCAACTGACTCATTGGCCGCTATCCAGACACAGGCAGCACCTTCACTTCAGGCCTCTGTGTCTTCCCAAACCATCGCAAGGCGCCTGGCTGAAGGACATCTGGTATCGTGGCGGCCATTACATGTGCTGCCAATGACACCCACCCACCGACACCTCCGTTTGGAGTGGTGTCGCTCACGACGGGAGTGGACTGCTACGGAATGGAACCAGGTCGTCTTCAGCTACGAATCTAGATTCAATTTGAGTAGTGATGACAATCGTATTCATGTGTGGAGGCTCCGTGGTGAACGCCTCAATACTGCCTTAACTTTACAAAGACATACCGCTCCCACAGCTGGTGTGATGGTATGGGGTAAAGTTGCTTGTGATACACGGTCAGCCTTAATATTGATCCATGGCAAAATGAGAGCCCAGCGGTACGTCCATGACATCCTTCAGCCATATGTGATGCCACTCATGGCAGGGCTACAAGGAGCCATTTTTCAATAAAACAATTCTCGGCCACACACAGCAAGGATGTCACAAGACTGCCTCCACCACATTACCACCCTTCCCTGTCCCTGCTCTATCCACAGATTTGTCACCATATCTGGAATGATTTTGGACGGCAAGTTGTACACCCTACGAGCTAGAGGCGCGTTTACAGCAACTGTGGAACCAGATGTCTCAGGACATCATACGGAACTTGTATGCCTCAATGCCCGCTCGTATCGCATCGTGCATTCCCGCTAGAGGGGGTCCAACAGAGTACTAAAACTTCCGTTCATTTGTACTTTTTCCCTAATAATTGATCCATTTTCTTTGATTTTCTAATCACTTACTTATATCAAAGTAGTACTTACATGTGTAAAATTTCGTTTCATTTTGACGACTTTTTCTTGGTGCGCAAATTTGTATGCCAATGAGTGTAATTATTGGATAACCGGGAAGGCTACTGGCTAGAATCATCATAACCTTATGAACCTGCACTCAAGATGGTTAGCAAATCAAAATCTACATGTACTGTAAGGTAAAGAAGCAGAAATTAATAATATTTTGAAGTTAAACTATTTAAATCCCACCTGAAATTTTTAACCCTTTTGAACCTTTTAATCCTCCTGAACTTTTAACCCTCCAAAATATTTTAACCCTCCAAGTTTCTACCAAACATTTCGTCAACAAATTCTGAGCAATTTAGCAAATGACGAGATATCTCGTCGATAAAGTATTGCAAGAATTTTTGACGACAAAAAAACCTAACCTGGTCAGTTTTCTTCTAATGACGAAGTATCTTGTCTATCAAGATCAGATCAGTTTTCCTAGTGACGAGAAATCTCGTATAGACAGACACTAAGAGGTTTAAAAATTGTTTTCTCCTGAACCAGTGAAAACAATGACAATATTGCAACAAAGGTTTGACAATATTGCGGTATATCTGGATTATCGCAAGCGCAATACACTTGTACATGGTATCGTTTCAACCTTGGGGGTGGTTGTCTCCACGCGCTATGTCATCATTAAGCAAAATGGTTCGCATCTTGGAGGACCTTATTTCGTCGCTCAAAATGCAAAACGTCGTAAGTCAAATATTCCATTTTAATTCGTTATTGCTTTTTGTGGCATTTTGTAATCTCTAACCTGGTGGTAAAGTCTATTATATCATCAGCTGATCCAATAAAATTTGCTACCAAATTTATATAATAATAATATAATCAAATCTCAAGTAAAGCAGTTAGTTTTTTGTTATCCTAAAAAATGCAGTTTTAATACGTACGTCCTTTTGCATTTTGAGTGACGATATCTCGTAATTAGAGGAAAACTGATTAGATCTTGATTTAGTCAACTTAAAAAATAGGGCGTATTTCGGTGACAAGATAAATGTTCATTAGCAAAATTGGTCAGATCTTAGTAGACGACATATCTCTTCAAAAACAAACGGGATGTGTTTAAAGCATGCAAAAATTCCATTTTAAAGCAATCTGGTTAGTTTCATTTCTGTTCAACTTAGATTTGGATGATTCATTCCAGTCATTTGGAAATATTGCTGAGATTATAATATAGAACTAGGATTTTCAAATAATAAAGCAGTTTACCAGTCCAATTCTACATCTGGAAAACCACATTGTGTATTTAAAATATTAAAGTTATCCTTCAAGACTGACGTTTCTTTGAAATGCAAGTCACGATTTAATTCCAAGAACCTAAAACTGTTTCTTCCATACACTTGTGCGAAAAAGCGTCTCGTATCATTCGAGAAAAGCCGCTTTATTTATAAGCTTAAAACAAAACTTTCCATTTTGCGTCCCGACTTAAAACATTTTCAGCATTCACACACACCTGCCTAAATTCTACGACACGAAGAATAAAGTGAAATGCAAGAAAATAAGCCCGAAAACAAACTGCGTCATAAATTTGGGGAACGTTCCCGCCAGTGAATGTCGTTAACATCTGCCGTTCTTTTTTTGCGGTTCCGTGGAATTTTATGGCGAACACGTTCGATTCCCCAGACGTTCGGTGGAAGTACAACTAGTTAGCTCAGGAAGTAATAGACGAAGGCCATTGGGTTCCATGGATTAAATTATCTCGGATTCCCCATTACTTTATTCTATCTTTCATTAAATAGGGGTTACCGTTTAAAAATTAAAAGAACTCCCGCAATTAAATGCTGTTTAGAAGAATGCTTTATTAAAATATAAACATCAGTTGAAGAAGTTGAGAAAGCAATTGGCCGTCGGATTCTGTGGTTTAGATTATCACGGATTCCAATGCATTTATTCTATCTTTTATTAAATATGGATCGCCGTTATAAAAAATTTAAAGAACTCCCGCAAACACTGTTGAAGTATAATGCTTTATTGAAATATAAACATTTGTCGATGAAGTAATTGGCGATGGCCCGTTGGGTCTATGGATTAAATTATATTCAAATTCCATTGCATTTGTGTCATATTTCATTAAATAGGGGTTATCGTTTAAAAATTAAAAGTACTCCCGAAATTAAAGACTACTGAAGTATACTTTATTAAAATGTAAACATTAGTCGAAGAAATAATAAATGATCGCCGTTGGGTTCTATGGATTAAATAATATCGGATTCATGTAGATTTATACTATCGTTCATTAAATATGGGTTAGGTTAAAAAATTAAAAGAACTCCGCAAATAAATTATAGACAATAGTTGACGAAGTTGAGAAAGCAATTGGCCGTTGAATTCTGTGGTTTAGATTATCACGGATTACTTCCACGGATTTCATTTATCCTTTCTTTTATTAAATATGGGTTACCGTTAAAAAATTGAAAGAACTCCCGCAATTAAACACTGTTGAAAAATAATGCTTTATTAAAATATAAACATTTGTCGATGAAGTAATAGGCGATGGCCCGTTGGGTCTATGGATTAAATTATCCTCAAATTCCAGCGCATTTGTGTTATATTTCATTAAATAGGGTTACCGTTTAAAAATTAAAATTACTCCCGCAATTAAATATTGTTGAAGGATACTTTATTAAAATGTAAACACTAGTTATAAATATTATAAGTGATCGCCGTTGGGTTCTATGGATTAAATAATCTCTATTGCATGTAGATTTATACTATCGTTCATTAAATATGGGTTGGGTTAAAAAATTAAAAAAACTCCCGCAGTTAAATACTGTTAAAGAATACTTTATTAAACTATAAACATTAGTGGAGGAAGTAATAGGTGATCGTCATTGGGTTCTATGAAGTAAATTATATCGTATTCCAATTCATTTATGCCATCTTTCATTAAATATTGGGTTACCGGTTAACCTTATGCAAAATTAAAAGTTGTTTAGTAATTTAGTACATTACGACATAAAATATTGATCAATTCTTAATATATTGGAAAGAAGTAAAAAATTAATTCAAAAACGTAAATACTAAAACTTAAATTCTTTAAATATTTTTGTTTTTAAAAAATATTTTCTTCTCAAAGCAATTTTGGTGAAACAATCTAATTGCCGTATTTCAATCGCAGAAATATTCCATGTTATTATTTTTGGGATTTTGAATTGGTTTATTCTTTTCTGCACACTTGAGAATTGTAGGCGACGCAGGTTTGATTCCTGCCAGGTATATTCTTTCCTGGATGTATTTCTCTTTACTGTGTCAGTAAAACTTTCATTGTGTGTATATGTCTATTACATCTAGCACAGAATGGCCAAATATGGCCCTTACACCATAGGAGCCTCAAACCAACCATCCTTACTGTAAAACTATTACAAATATAACTGGGTTAAGCACCTACGTTACCTACAGGGTTCTAAAGAATAAATGTACCAAATTTGTATAGAGACCAGACACCAACACTGATTTATATTATAGACTCTATAACAAAACAAATCGACGCCCCAAGAAGGAGTTATCCGATTGCGATAAAAAGTGGCGGATGTGATGAACTTATATAAAAAAAGAAACAAAATAAATTTCAGAACAATTGAAGGATTTATTTCAGAATTTGACCGTTACAAGGGGAGGAAGTCATTAAGGCGTTAGTCCACCTTTGGCCTGGATACAAGCTGTCACCCGGCGTGGCACAGACAGAACACGTTTTGGTATGGTGTCCTGAGGAATTTCTTGCCAAATTGTTTCCAACTGTCGGGCTAAATTGTCAACATTTTGGGAGGGTTGCAATCGCCTTCCCATACGTCCCAAATGTGCTCTATGGGAAATAGATCGGGAGACCTAGCTGACCAAGGAAGTGTTGGGAAAGCTTGAAGACAATTCATAGCAACACATGCCGTGTGCGACCGGGCATTATATTGTTGAAAAGTAAATCTGGGTTGTCTCAAAGGGAACGGTAACACAACCGTTCGTAGAATATCGTCAATGTGCCGCTTTTCTAGATCGAGAGGTGCAAGATCAGTTGTTGTCCGTGGTTGACTGTGGTTCAAAGTTACTTGGAGTCCATGGAATTGATCACAGAACTTCGTCCATAGACAATTGTGTAGCACCAGTTTTAATTTGTAAACATTAACCATTCATCCTTTGTTGTTCACGCTCATCGTCTTTAAAAGTTCGCATGAGAGGTCGCTCGTTTATTGAGGTAAAGATACTATTTATTTCAACGACATTTTTGTACTTAGCTGTCGATTACATAGCGAAAGAAAAAATTAGGTGTTGCTGACCAAACATTACGAAACCTGTTAATTGCTTACTGTATCCATAACCATTAGAGTTCGATTCTTGTAAATTAAGTAACTCATGAGTTTCTATTACATCTCTGAAAACGCCAAACCATTAAGATATTTTATCACTCCCAGAAGACGAATTTTTTTCGAAATTTCTCAGAATTAATGTTAGGCATATATGTAATTAAAAATATACATCCTATTCAAAGAGTGATATTTTCATTTTTCACTATAGGAAACGTTCAAAATAAGCATTTTAGAACTTTCAAAAGGTGCATTATGTAAAATATGTACATTGTGTGTAAAAATAAGCTGAAGTAAGATATTTTTTTCAGAGGGTATTTTGGTATAAATTTACCAAAATAGTCAAACCAAACTTTTGTTCACCCCTTTTTAAAGTATCTTCATCTCGCAAAAATCGGTTTTTATTTCTTATTCAGTAAATCCATTAAAGTTCCTTTCGTTTCTTATAATGATGACAAATGTGGCTAAACTATATACTTTTGATTCGGATTTGGATTTTTACTCCTGCTATCCATGCACGCGGAAGCTATCCTAAAAAAATTACACGAAATGATATTTAAGGTATCCGAACACGTTCGAGGCCCTTTTTTCAAATGTGTTATACACATATTTTAATGATATTTTTATGTTTAGTGTTATTAAGCAATAGCATTGGGCTATAAATATTTTTTTTAAACTTTGTAAAATAATAATTATGTATGAAATTTTAAAGCAATTTGTCAAAAACTTCAAATGTGCTACATGAAACTCTATTCAACCAATTCTGAAAATGATGCTACCAAATGAAACTACATGCATTTTTATAGCGAATGAACTAGAATCAAAAATATATTTAAATAAACAAAAGTTTTACAAGCCATCGAAAAATGAATGCAAGATTTTTGATAGTTTTACAGTCCTATTTCTTAAATAAATGGCGATAATTTAAAAACATTTCAACTCACCATAAGAGAGAGAGTATTATAGTTCTCTAGACAACGTTATAAAGAACAAGTTCTTAGAATTTTACGAAAATCCATCCATAACATTTTGTGTTATAACATTTGAAGTGAGGAAATAATGTATAAATCTTAATTTAGAGAAAAAATAGTTTGAAGTGTTTGTTCTCTCTCTCTCTTGTTTTTACTTTTTGTGTAAACAATTTTGTTCTTCACTTCTATTTAAATATTTTCACTATAGTTTCAAAAGAGAAACCATTTAAACATTTGAAAAAACTTTCTAAAAATACATTTGCAAAAAAAAAAGTGCATTTTAGACTTAAATTTTGACAGGTGTTTGGTTTTTTAACAGTCATTTCAGGTGTTTTCGATACCTACTTCCGGTTTTACCACTTCGATTAAAATCTTAATACATCTGCAACTAATTAACTTAGAGAAAAAAATCAAATATGTTTTGGAAGTTAAATAAATGCTCTATCAAATAAGTTGGAAAACTTTTTTTGTAATTTTTGGTAAAAAAAGGACATTTTAAAATTTTTTGACCCTTAACATGAAATAACTGCTTTTTAAATGATCAATTTGTTTCTTTATTCTACGGTGATTTTTGTGGAAAACATACGACGAGCAGTTGGATTTGTAGATTGAAATGCTGAACACAGTCGGTGTAATTTGTGCAGTGAAGGGAGAAAATGCAATTGCGATACATAAAAAAGTATTTTCTTTCGTAGAAAATGTCTGATAAGTCACGTGGTGTAGAGTTCAGAACATAACGTGTCTCCCAAGTTTGATCATATACTATGCAGATGTAGGTAGATATTTTAACTAATGTCACACTGGAGTAACACAACGGACTATGGGCAATGATCCGGAATCAAAACGAAAGGGAAAGATCCGAGGACAAGCACGACGTAATATCGAACCACTGTCAGATGAAAAGGTTACACCTGAGCAGTAGCCCCACTCTGCAAACGTTGGTAGGATTCGAACTCGTAACCCACTGGTTGCTATACGGTTACCCTACCAACTAGGCTATCGCGGTCCGTGCCATGAAGAGATTTGTTTTGAAACTGAATACTCTGTAATAAATAACGATAGGATAACGATTGGAACTTTTAAAGGAAACTGTGAAGTACACACACACTTGTAAACATACTAGACTAAGAAACAATTGCATAATAGTGCTGGAAAGCAACATTTTAGGTAAGAAAATGTGTAGTAGTATGTAGTGTAGTAGTAGTAGAATATGCATAAAAGTGTAGTATGTTTAGTATACACCAATTTTTTTTTATTACAAATTTTCGTTGCATGTTGAATATTTTCTAAACCAAAAGGCAATGAATTGGAAATAATGTGTCTTTTTGCTGGATATTCTTTACTAGTTCTCTCATAGAATTGTTCTTAAGGCATTTGTTTTAAAAGCTAGTTTTTAACGAATTTTAATTGAGGTCCTAAGATTTATGATCGGGTGTATATAACTACTGTTTAAGGTGATGCAGAAATTTTTACACAACTAATTTTGTTCTGCACCTCTTTTCTGTGTGCGAAATACTAATAAGGAGATACAGTACCCTTTGAACAATTAGTTTTGTTTTCATATTCACAACTAACTGTTTTAGTGAACCTTATTCTACTACACATTAAATATAGATTACAAAATAAATAATCTTTTCATTCCTACAAATTAAAAATTCAATTTTTATGGAAATATTTCAATATTTTCAAATTCCTAATCCTTCTTTAAATTTTATTTTTTTAAATATTTTTTTGTATTTACCTTTGATGACATGCTCGTCCTAGCTTTGTGTATTGGATTGCATGTACCACAGTTATTTATTTATTACAAATCTTTTCGTAACAAATATTTTGAAAAACAGCAAAAGAAAAAAAAAACATTGATGTAAGCAATTTCTCTATATCAAGTACAATAAAAGTTTTAGCATTTTAAACACTGAAAAATAAACTGCTGAGAAAAACAACTTAGAACTTTTAAATACTTTCGATTTCGGGCCTTATATTCGACAGAACTTTAAGATTGAAGAAATTTTGCGCACATATTCTTTAAAGTTACATAATTAATAAGTAATAAAAAATTTTCAGCATTTGTATCAAATTTGGGATATTGTGTTTCTTTAAAGTATTATATTCTAAAGACTAATTTTAACTGTCTTAGTCGTATCTCGGATGTGTCAAAATGTATTGACGTAGTATCCTTCATTGACGAAAGTGACCAGATTCCGATGGATGAGATATGCAATGAATAATAGAAAAAAAACCTGAACTTCATGTCGTCAAAAAATTGACAATATGTCAATGACGAGATATCTCGTCATTAACAAAATTTATATCTCGTCGAAACCAATTGGAGGGTTGAAACACATAGAATATTTATGATAAGTCTGAGTAGAGTTTTATTTGTATTTATTATTTTCGCAATGACTTTATCAAACGCTCTATGATTTCTTTGATGAATTAAATCTGCTGTTTAGAAAAATAACGTGCTTTTCATACAGTTTAAAGAGGTAGGTATATATTAAATCAACGTCACACTGGAGAAACACAACGTGCTATTAATGACGGCCCGGGATCAAACCCGAAGCGAAAGATCTGAGGTACTATTTGGAACTTTTTAATTAATGTCGTACTAGAGCAACACAGCGGTCGATTGAAGACGTTCCGGGATCAAACCCGAAAGGAAAGTTTCGCGTTATTTGGTACTTTTTAAACTAAATTGGTAGTAGAGCAACACAACAGACCCTTGACAACATACCGTGATGAATCCCGAAGGAAAACATTCGAGGTACTCGCACAGCACATAGAGCAACACAAATGGCTACTGACAACGGTCCGGGATCTATCCCAAATAAAAATATACAAGGACAACGTAACTAATTTTGAATCACGGTCAGATGGTGAGGTCACACCTGAGCTGCAACTTAAAGAAAACAAGCGCAATGAATGGTTAAAAATTCGATTTTTAAAAGTTGCGGTTAAAGTAACAAATTAGATCTCCTTTGAGCCAAATGTTATGCACATAGCGAACAAAGGAGTAATCAAAGCGTATATTGATTATTTCAGAAAATATGAGAAAGGCCAAAACGGAAGAAAGAATAAAATTTGCGCTTAAATATGGAAAAAAATGCATGCTTCCGGAGTGATAATGAAGATGTCGACGTCATAGAGTTGAGTTGTATGAAGCTTGCGGAACTTGCTGTCGAGACAAAAAAAAAGGAAGTGCTCTAAAATTACATGCAATTATGTCGTGATGGGAGAGTTTTCAGAAATTACTGAACCATCCTGATGTTTAAGTCAGTAAAGTTGATAAAAATATGTTGGCATCAATCAGAGAGAATAATGCTGCAATGGCTTTCCCCTCCATGAATTCTGAAACAAAAGTATATTCAAGAATAGGAAACTAACTTTCTTCGACTGGAATTTGTCTACCTTTTTTAAAGTATGGAGATTCCTTCCGTTTTCTGGAGCCGCGGTTGCTCAGTTGGAAGAGCAATCACTTATCAATCGTCGTATACACGAGGATTGAGGCACGTTAAATCTATCGTGGCCTCAAATTCCTTCCGGTAGTAGTGGTGGGCAGTTTGGATTATGGGGTGCCAGTTCAGATACTGTTCCTCTCATCAGGCAGTGGGTTAAAATAACGCGGAGTTATTTTCGGATTGTTCCCTTCAGAATGGATACCGGACCTAAGTACCTAAGGCCGCGGTGGTCCGGTTGGATTAGCAACAGGTGGGTTGCGAGTTCAAATCCAACAAACAGCGTCGACTACACAGGGGGCTGATGCACGTTAAATCTGCCGGGGCCTCAAATGTCCTCATGTTGGCGTAGTGTGACAGTTTAGAGAGTGGGATGCCAGCTCAGGTGTTGCCTAGTCACCTGACCGTGGTTCAAAATGATGTGGTGTTGTCCTCGAAGCTTCCCTGGGGGTATTGATCCTGGACCATCGTCAATAGCCCGTTGTGTTGCTCGAGTAAGACGTTAATTAAAATACCACCTTACATTAGTACTTTCTTTTCTTCTATCAACATTCCTTTCATTTTCTTAAGAATATTTCGATACGTTTTTAAATCTATAGAAATTACAACATCATAGAAAAGAAGATAATTTTTTACATTTCTTAAAACTGATAAAATTTCAATTTACTTTAATTTTGAGATGTTTAACAAAATTTTAAACTTCAAAAATAGGACACAGTAAAGATTAAATTATTGAACACAAAATATGCCCAATTTAGCCGACCAACTGGTCTAGTGGTTAAGATGTTGGCCTCTGTAACGGAAGGTTCCTGGATCGAATCCGGGGTCAGGGTATGGATGTAAAATTGTGCTGTCCTTTGTTAGGGCAATGATAGTCATCCCACAGGGGGCCCCTTCACAAGTGAACATCACATCCGGCCTTCTAGTAGCCAAGGATAAGTCCTTAGTGCCCGCCATTTGAGGTAGTCGTCCATCACTTCAGCCCTTGTAGTGACCAAGGACAAGTCCTTAGTGCCCGCCATTTGAAGTAGTTGTCCATCACTTCAAGCCTTGAAGTGGCCAAGGACAAGTCCTTAGTGCCCACCATTTGAAGTAGTTGTCCATCACTTCAGGCCTTGTAGTGGCCAAGGACAAGTCCTTAGTGACCGCCATTTGAAGTAGTCGTCCATCCCTTCAGGCCTTGTAGTGGCCAAGGACAAATCCTTAGTGCCTGCCATTTGAAATAGTTGTCCATCACTTCAGACCTTGTAGTAGCCAAAGATAAGTCCTTAGTGCCCGCCATTTGAAGTAGTTGTCCATCACTTCAGGCCTTGTAGTGGCCAAGGACAAATCCTTAGTGCCTGCCATTTGAAGTAGTCGTCCATCCCTTCAGGCCTTGTAGTGACCAAGGACAAGTCCTTAGTGCCCGCCATTTGAAGTAGTTGTCCATCACTTCAAGCCTTGAAGTGGCCAAGGACAAGTCCTTAGTGCCCACCATTTGAAGTAGTTGTCCATCACTTCAGGCCTTGTAGTGGCCAAGGACAAGTCCTTAGTGACCGCCATTTGAAGTAGTCGTCCATCCCTTCAGGCCTTGTAGTGGCCAAGGACAAATCCTTAGTGCCTGCCATTTGAAATAGTTGTCCATCACTTCAGGCCTTGTAGTGGCCAAGGACAAGTCCTTAGTGCCTGCCATTTGAAGTAGTCGTCCATCCCTTCAGGCCTTGTAGTGACCAAGGACAAGTCCTTAGTGCCCGCCATTTGAAGTAGTTGTCCATCACTTCAAGCCTTGAAGTGGCCAAGGACAAGTCCTTAGTGCCCACCATTTGAAGTAGTTGTCCATCACTTCAGGCCTTGTAGTGGCCAAGGACAAGTCCTTAGTGACCGCCATTTGAAGTAGTCGTCCATCCCTTCAGGCCTTGTAGTGGCCAAGGACAAATCCTTAGTGCCTGCCATTTGAAATAGTTGTCCATCACTTCAGGCCTTGTAGTGGCCAAGGACAAGTCCTTAGTGACCGCCATTTGAAGTAGTCGTCCATCCCTTCAGGCCTTGTAGTGACCAAGGACAAGTCCTTAGTGCCCGCCATTTGAAGTAGTTGTCCATCACTTCAAGCCTTGAAGTGGCCAAGGACAAGTCCTTAGTGCCCACCATTTGAAGTAGTTGTCCATCACTTCAGGCCTTGTAGTGGCCAAGGACAAGTCCTTAGTGACCGCCATTTGAAGTAGTCGTCCATCCCTTCAGGCCTTGTAGTGGCCAAGGACAAATCCTTAGTGCCTGCCATTTGAAATAGTTGTCCATCACTTCAGACCTTGTAGTAGCCAAAGATAAGTCCTTAGTGCCCGCCATTTGAAGTAGTTGTCCATCACTTCAGGCCTTGTAGTGGCCAAGGACAAATCCTTAGTGCCTGCCATTTGAAATAGTTGTCCATCACTTCAGGCCTTGTAGTAGCCAAAGATAAGTCCTTAGTGCCCGCCATTTGAAGTAGTTGTCCATCACTTCAGGCCTTGTAGTGGCCAAGGACAAATCCTTAGTGCCTGCCATTTGAAATAGTTGTCCATCACTTCAGGCCTTGTAGTAGCCAAAGATAAGTCCTTAGTGCCCGCCATTTGAAGTAGTTGTCCATCACTTCAGGCCTTGTAGTGGCCAAGGACAAATCCTTAGTGCCTGCCATTTGAAATAGTTGTCCATCACTTCAGGCCTTGTAGTGGCCAAGGACAAATCCTTAGTGCCCGCCATTTGAAGTAGTTGTCCATCACTTCAGGCCTTGTAGTGGCCAAGGACAAATCCTTAGTGCCTGCCATTTGAAATAGTTGTCCATCACTTCAGGCCTTGTAGTAGCCAAAGATAAGTCCTTAGTGCCCGCCATTTGAAGTAGTTGTCCATCACTTCAGGCCTTGTAGTGGCCAAGGACAAATCCTTAGTGCCTGCCATTTGAAATAGTTGTCCATCACTTCAGGCCTTGTAGTAGCCAAAGATAAGTCCTTAGTGCCCGCCATTTGAAGTAGTTGTCCATCACTTCAGGCCTTGTAGTGGCCAAGGACAAATCCTTAGTACCTGCCATTTGAAATAGTTGTCCATCACTTCAGGCCTTGTAGTAGCCAAAGATAAGTCCTTAGTGCCTGCCATTTGAAGTAGTTGTCCATCACTTCAGGCCTTGTAGTAGCCAAAGATAAGTCCTTAGTGCCCGCCATTTGAAGTAGTTGTCCATCACTTCAGGCCTTGTAGTGGCCAAGGACAAATCCTTAGTACCTGCCATTTGAAATAGTTGTCCATCACTTCAGGCCTTGTAGTAGCCAAAGATAAGTCCTTAGTGCCTGCCATTTGAAGTAGTTGTCCATCACTTCAGGCCTTGTAGTAGCCAAAGATAAGTCCTTAGTGCCCGCCATTTGAAGTAGTCGTCCATCTCTTCAGGCCTTGTAGTGGCCAAGGACAAATCCTTAGTGCCTGCCATTTGAAATAGTTGTCCATCACTTCAGGCCTTGTAGTAGCCAAAGATAAGTCCTTAGTGCCCGCCATTTGAAGTAGTTGTCCATCACTTCAGGCCTTGTAGTGGCCAAGGACAAATCCTTAGTGCCTGCCATTTGAAATAGTTGTCCATCACTTCAGGCCTTGTAGTAGCCAAAGATAAGTCCTTAGTGCCTGCCATTTGAAGTAGTTGTCCATCACTTCAGGCCTTGTAGTAGCCAAAGATAAGTCCTTAGTGCCCGCCATTTGAAGTAGTCGTCCATCTCTTCAGGCCTTGTAGTGGCCAAGGACAAATCCTTAGTGCCTGCCATTTGAAATAGTTGTCCATCACTTCAGGCCTTGTAGTAGCCAAAGATAAGTCCTTAGTGCCCGCCATTTGAAGTAGTTGTCCATCACTTCAGGCCTTGTAGTGGCCAAGAATAGAGACGAGTGCCCATCATTGGGGGAAATAAACTTCAAATGAAAAGAAAAGCATATGAGCGGATTTGCTGTCGTATGATCAGAGAAATGAAAGTCTTGTGGTCTTACGAATCGACTGGTGCCGTTTGACCATCGAATTGTAGACTAGTGTTTTAATTGATGCTTGATAAATACTTTAGACAGTCAATAATGTGTCCAACATTAGCATTCATGGTTTTTGTCACAGCCACATGATGGATATTTAAACCGAGAGAGCGGAGGAAATTACATGAAAATTCGCGTACATACGCCATGTATTTCAGAAGAACGTCGATGGTAGAGAGGTAGTTATGAATATCGTACTGGAGCAACACAATGGGTTATTTGCGACTGTCCGGGATAAACTGCCAAAGGGAAAACTCGAGGACACCATCACGTCCTTTTGAACCACTGTCAGAAAACGAGGTTACTCCTGAGATGGCACTCTCTAAACTTCCGACACCACGACAACGTGAGGACATTTGAGGACACTACAAATTTAAAGTGCATCAGCCCCCTTTGTACAAGACTGTCTTTGACAGGACCGAGTTTCGAACTCGTATTTCTTCGTTTGCTAATACGATGTTCTTACAACAGGGCTACTGAGACCCCCAAAATAAGGTATAGAAGAATGGAAGATCCTAGTAGAGGCCATACAAATGAATATAACAACTATAACACATCAAACGTAGTTTTAAATGAAATTATACAGTAGTTAAATGAAAGACCATAGTACATTTCCTGAAAGTTGTTAACCAAAAAACTCTTAAGACGCTTTACGATATACATAGCATGTATAATCTGATCCATACAAGTATTACTAAAGTTTTTTTAACAAATACTTTTTGTTTTATTGTTTAATAGTTTATTCGATTATTTCTCAGATGAGCATAGCCAAAAACAAGGTTTAAACTTAATAAAGAAAGGGTATTTTACATTTAATTGTAATTTTACTGTGTTTTTCTTAAAATAAATGTAATAATATTTACCACGTTTCATTATTTCTCAGATGAGCATATCCAATCACAAGGATGAAACTTCAAGAAAGGGTATTTTTCATTTTATTTGTAATTCGACTGAGGTTTTCTTAAAATAAACGTAATAATATTTACTACATTTGATTTATTTTCACTCATGCAGTTGTGCAGCAGTGAATAGCATAATAATTACAAAAAAATTATTTTAACTCTCACTGGATCTGTCCCTTCAATTTAAACTTTCATGTGTTAAAATAAAAGGAAGCAGTTTCTCTAACTATGCTTTTCAAAGATAACTGCTTTATTCACTTACCATTAAGTTTAACAACACTTAGTAGATTAAACAATGAACTCTCTCCGGAGACATTTTCTTCAAAGCAAATTCAACTCTTATCACTGAAATGCTTTAAGAAAGATGTCCCGCTTATTTTCTTGTTTAACTTTTCAAGATTTTGAGTAATCACTATTTATTGGTTTTGAATCGAATTATGCATCTATGAATACCCTCGTATTCATCACCTTTTCAAACGATAAATCGGAGTTAAATTGTTGTCTTAACTTTACAGAAGCCGTGAGTTCTTTTTGAATTTCTAAATTAATTTAATTAGAAAGTCGCAGTTAAAGAAAACAAACATAAACCGATTGATGTACGTGTTATGACCCAAAATTTTCTGCATTCTTGTTACACAATTTAACTCTACAAGTGATTTCGACAAGATAGCTCATCTATCAAAATCTGATTAATTTTGTAAATGGTGGGATGTTTAATCATTAAGATATTCCTATATTTTTATGATGACGATCTGGCTAGTTTTCTTCTAGAGAAGAAATGTCTCGACTGTAAAGATAGATCTAGTCAGCTTTCCTAATGACGAGATATCGCGTCGAGAAAACCATCAGGAGGGTTAAAATAGTATTGATTTCCTCACAACTCACAATTTAATGACTGAACACATTATGTAAATGAATAGTTATCTTGTTTGCTCCTTTAAACTTTTGACTACGGTCGGTTCAACAGTTATACCTTGATCGCACTAAGACATATTTTAGACTACGGCCAGTACAGCAGATGTACTGTTTCTGTCGTTGTGAAATGAACCGTGATGTGTGTGTGGGTATAACACAAAAAAATATTTAATTAATAAAATAAGTAAATTTTACTAAAGATATACAAACGCGCTTGCGTTCTTCTTGTTGATGTTGCAGCAGCAAGAAATTTACTGCACATGAACGCGTCAAATAAGATTTTAGTCTACGGTGTGTACAGCAGTTACACATTAAAAGTGATAAAAATCGTGCCATGAAAGAATTTAAACTACGGCCGGTACAGCAGTTGTGTCTTGAAAGCTATAAGAATCACGCCAAGTAAGATTTTAGACTACAGAGAGTACAGCAGTTGCGCCTTGAAAGTGATAAAAATCGTGAAATGAAAGAATTTAAACTACGGCCGGAACAGCTGTTGTATCTTGAAAGTTACAGGAATCACGCCAAGTAAGATTTTAGACTTCGGCCACACACAGTACAATAGTTGTATCTTGAAAGTGATAAAAATCGTGCCATGAAGGAATTTAAACTACAGGCGGTTCAGCAGTTGTATCTTGAAAGTTTTAAAAACCACGCCAAGTAAGATTTTAGATTACGGCCGGTACAGCAGTTGTATCTTGAAAGTGATAAAAATCGTGCCATCAAATAATTTAAACTACGGCCGGTACAGCAGTTGCATCTTGAAAGTGATATAAGTCGTGCCAAGTAAGAATTTAAACTTCAGACGGTACAGCAGTTGTATCTTGAAAATTATAAGAATCACGCTAAGTAAGATTTTAGAATACGGCCGGTACAGCAGTTGTATCTTGAAAGTGATAAAAATCCTGCCACGAAAGAATTTAAACTACAGCCGCTACAGCAGTTGTATCTTGAAAGTTATAGGAAACATGCCAAGAAAGAATTTAGAGTACGACCGTACAGTAGTTCTACCTTGAAAATGATAAGAATCGCGCCAGTTACATAAAAAGATAATAAAAGAATTCTTTGATTTTTATTATATGTAAGTAAAAAATTGTATTTACAGGTCCGTGGTAGCCTTGTTGGAAAAGTAACGGATTAGCAACCAGTGTGGTGCACGGTAAATCTGTCGTGGCATCAAGTTAATTGGTAATGGTAATGGTAATTTTTAGTTAACGTCGTACTAGAGCAACACAACGGGCTATTGACGACGGTCCGGGAGCAGACCCTTAAGGGAAAGATCCGAGGACAACACCTCGTAATTTTGAACCACGGTCAGATGACGAAGCAACGCCTGAGCTGGCACCCCACTCTCCAAACTTCCACGCCAACCCAACGTGAGGACTTTCGACCACGACAGATTTAAGGTGCACCAGCCGCCTCTACACCATACGTTTACAAACATCCATGCCTGGACCCGGATTCGAACCAGGAACCTTCCGATCTAGAGGCTAACACTCAAGTTAATTAACGTCGGTCTGGTGTGAAAGTTTGGATAGTGGAGTGTCTGCTCAGGTGTTGTCTTCATCTGACCGTGGTTGAAAATTACGAAGCATTGTCTTCGTGTCATTTCCTGCGGAATTGGTCCAATACCGTCACCAATAGTCCGCTGGTTTGTTCCATTGCGACGTTAATAACATACCTACTTCAACTGTGTTCGCTATTGCAAATATAAAGCACCACAAGGCAAGAAACCATTTATTTAAGCTACAGTTTGGTCTGGTTTTCTCATTAGTTCATTCGAATTTATGTCTATAAGTAAAAATAAAAACCATTACATCAACGAAAACATATCTCATTTTAAAATGAAACAAGAATAATCGATAAAAGAGCAATTTAGCAAGAATTATTCATGTATTTGTAATGCCTTTGCAGATGAAAAAAGTTTGATAACATACAATATATGCGTACTGTTTCCTTTTGATAAAAGAAGGGAGTGTAACCAATGTATAAAACCACATATTAAACTAAAACTACAACAACTGTACATTGCCGATTCCGTTGTGTTTTATATAGTTTTACTTGAAATCACCATATAAATGCAAAATTTCCTCGATAAGTCGTTATTATTCGAAATGTGTAAAACATGTAAATATTTCAGAGCATTTATGACGAATCAGGCAGCTTCAGCATGAGCCAAAACAAATATCACATCTATTCACAAAAGATAAAATCCATTTTAGTCGCCAGTTTGTATTCTAGACAATTCAAAGAAACGAAACGCGGTAATAAATAATTCCGAAGACATATGCCAACTACTATTCCATGGTTTCTCTCTGGAAGACAGCATGAATAATTCCTGACAACGTGATATATTTTACCAGATAAAAACGACCGTGGTGACAGTGTAAACGTGACCTGAAATGTCATCGTAGTTATAAATGCATTTATGATACTCACATGGAATGGACGTGAAATACGATCTTGTGATCAATGTATCTTTTACATGTATCATATATTCGTTCCTAACTCCCCATATTGCGGATGATTCTAGTGTTTATGTATCATCATTTCACATGTGGACAGAACTCTTATTTTCGAGATTCATATGTAGGAAGAAGGGATGCGACATCGATGTCGATGTTTTTAAAAAAAGTATCGATATATTGAAGTCAATGTTTTTGTAACATCGATGCTTGTTGATGTTTTTACGTTGTCAATGTTTTATTTTTAAATAAAAAAAAGTACCGTTTTAAAAATTTTAAAAATAACCAAGTAGCATAATTTTTATAATCAGCAAATTGAACATACTTTTAGACCAAAGTGACCAAGGGTGAAGGGTCTGAAAAGTAGGGATGTGACATCGATGTCGATGTTTTATAAAAAACATAGATGTATTGGAGCCTATGTCGCATCACTAGTTGCTAAACTAGTTTTTTGAAACGAGGGAAAAAGTTTAAATACGCTGAATTTTAAAAACATCGATAGTTTGGGGGCGATGCGTTATCAATATCGATGTTTTAATTTCGAACATCAAAGTTTCAAAACATCGATTTTTTGCTGTCGATATAGCATCACTAGTTGCTAAACCAATTTTAAGAAATGGAGGAAAAAGTTTAAATTCACTGAATTTTATAAACATCGATGTTTTGGGGGCGATTTATTATCAACATCGATGTTTTAATTTTGAACATCGATGTTTTAATTTTGAACATCGATGTTTTGCTGTCGATGTCGTATCCCTAGTAGGAAGGTAAAAAAAAAGATTATTATTCCCTCAATTGCAAAAGAACGGTAATTTAACTACAACACGTCATTTTGAACCACGGACAGAGGACGAGGTTAAACTTGAGATTGCATCTCTTTTTCCAAACTTCCGCACCATGCCAACCAGTACACATTTGAGGCCTTGACAGATTTAACTTGCACCAGCCCTTTTGTATCCGATTGTCTTTGGTTAAATTGAAAATCACAACCCTCTGGTTGCTAATCCGTTATTCTTTCAACCGTCCCGCTAAAGAACGGAAGTTGTTTCTTCTCATTAATTATGCGCTCTTAGTATAATATTCTTGTCATTACATCTCTCAATGCCGACCAACCTGTCTGGTGGTTAAAGTATTAGCCTCTAGATCGGAAGGTTCCTGGCTCGAATCCGGGTCAGTGCATGGATGTTTGTAAGCGTATGGTGTATAGGCGGCTGGAGCATGTTAAATCTGTCTTGGCCTCAAATGTCCTCGCTTTGGGTTAGTGTGAAAGTTTGGAGAGTGTGGTGACAGTTCAGGTGTTGCCTCGTCATCTGACCGTGGTACAAAATTACGTGGTGTTGTCCTTGAATCTTTTGCTTAGAGGATAGATCCCGAACCGTCGTTAACAGCCGGTTGTGTTGCTCTAGTACGACGTTAATTAAAAATTACCAATTTCATCTATCACTCACTCATTTGTCCTCTAATCGGTTTCAGTGTTACGGTTGCCTGGTTAGAAAAATTGAGAGTTAGAACCCACCCAAATACAAAGCGCACCAAAGAAGCTGGTGAACGTTAAATCTGTCGTTTATCCCCAAATCCCAATGAGATATTTATTCCAGGATCATCTTGAATGTGTCCATGCTAGGGATGTCAACTCTCTTAAAATAACCGGGTTTTTTTGTCCGTTGTAACTGCCCTGGTTTAACCGAATAAAGAAAAATGGTTTTTAGAATAACCGGATAAAAAAACGATTTTTAAAAACTCCAAGGTGTTTCTATTTAGTTGAAAAAATACTGCTGAATGTTGTTAATTGTTTTTATTTATCACATCAAAACTGTTACAAAAATTTACATTAATTCTAAAATAAACCACAACTTAATTGTTTCAAAATGAAGATACACAGACTTTCTAATAATTAAAACATTAGTTACCTTGTCGATATTGTTTTATCTATTCATCCCAATACTTTTTATTTACTCTGCTCATAAATACTAGCTCAGTTATATGCTGCTTAGTTAATCGACTTCTGTCATCCGAAACCACAGAATTTAGAGCAGATACTAACATTTCAGATGGCACTGAACTTGCAACAGCTGTCAGATACTTAAAAGCTAGCAATGCTAATGCAGGCGAATATGTCTTTTCTTTGATCCCAAAATTCAAGTGGACTACTATCTATTAACAACAGAGGCTTCTGCAAATATAGTTTGAGTTCGTTCCGGAAAATAAGGATCTGCACCCTGCGATTTTAGAAAAACGAATTTTGTTAAATTTTTGCTATGTTTTACCCAAAGAAGGCTTGGGTTTGTTGAATCGGAACTCTCTGGTATTGCTGAAGGATGCGATTATTTTTCTAATTCATTCAGGCAGTGCGTTAACTCTTTGCTGACTTGGGAAACTGCTTGCCAAGCAACTGTGGAAGACATATAGGCCCCGTTCACATGAGGCGTTTCAATGCGCGTATGGCGAGGCTAGCAAGGTCCCGCCATTAAATTATGTTATTTATTCCTCTTTCTCAAGTATCTTCTTTGCGACCTTGAAGAGCGGGACTTTGATAGCCTCGCCAAATGCGGGTTTTACGTGCCTCATGTGAACGGGGCCATAAAGTCGTAATTAAACGTTGTCTGGTTTAAATGTACTTTAGATCATCGCTTTTGTTTATATCTCAACTCGCATGGACTAAACAATGCAAAGTCAGAGAATGAAAACAAACTATGTCACGGGTAATGGTAATGGTAATTTTAGTTAACGTCGTACTAGAGCAACACAACGGGCTATTGACGACGGTCCGGAATCAGTCCCTTAAGAGAAAGATTCGAGGACAACACCTCGTAATTTTGAACCACGGTCAGATGACGAAGCAACACCTGAGCTGGCACCCCACTCTCCAAACTTCCACGCCAACCCAACGTGATGACTTTCGGCCACGACAGATTTAAGGTGCACCAGCCGCCTCTACACCATACGTTTACAAACATCCATGCCCGGACCCGGATTCGAACCAGGAACCTTACGATCTAGAGGCTAACACCTTAACCACTATACCGGTTGGTCGGCAACTATGTCACGGGAGTGGTTGATAAGTGATATAAGCTGCGTGGATCTTGAAAAATCAGTTATGAAAAAAGAACCATTTGCATCCCATAAACACAGGCCACAAATATAATTTCCATGAATTTTCGGGCCGGTTTTTATTTCGGTTATTAGTTTTTAAAATAACAACCGCGGTTATAACCGTGTCAAGAAAACACCAAAACATACCGGTTAACCGAAACGAAAAAAACGACTTATTGGTTTAACCGGACGGTTATTGATATCCCTAGTCCATACATGGTATACCGAAACACCACAGTACGAGACAGACTAGTTTCTTGCTACACGCAATCGTCGATGGCCTTCTCTTCATCTTATATATGTTCAGAGCTTGGGTAGGTATTTGAATTAACGTCACACTGCAGCAACACAACGGGCTATTGGTGAAGATCCGGGATCAATCCCGAAGAGAAATAATAACTCGATCTTTAATCAAATATCTTGAATAAATTTCGATAACAGTATCACGTCATTTTAAACCAATGGAATATGACGAGGCAACACCTGAGCTGGCACTTCACTGTCCAAACTTCCACACCACGCCATCCTGAGGATATTTGAGACCACGACAGATTTAGCGTGCACCAGACACCTTAGTACACGACGCTCTTGTGTTGGATTCCAACTAGCAACCCTCCATTATGCTGCGGCATCTTAATTTGAAGTAAACAAGCTTCAGTTTAAAGAAATATTTGGTGGATTTAGATACTGCTATGTAATTTTAATGTATGACAGTATCTACGGCTTGTTTAAAAAATAATATTCTTGGATAAATTCAAATTTGAACCAAATTAACTTCTGAAAAGAATCGTATTACTTGCGTTTCGTACTTTTTAGAGTTCTACTGTTAAAAACTACTTCAATGTATACGAAATTCGATATCTTTTCGTAATAGTCTTAACCAAGTCGCTTTTGTTTAGCATTTCTGTAACTCCTGTTTCGTTATTCAATCCAATTTAGGTTACGTAGCCATACGTAACCAGGAAAATGATTATTTGATTAGCTTTAAAAGCTCATGATTAAAATTCGATACTCTGAGAGAAAGTTCATACATAACTATTTTTATTCAATTGAATGGGTGATATAACTCGCTTTGTTTTCAGAAAATATTTTCGAACTGTTTTTTAAGGGAACAAACATTTTTATAAATGTTGTCAACATTTATAAAAACTTCTGCGTTGGTTTTAAGCTACAATCAATTATTCTCATGAATAATAGCATAGCTTTTATACTCACTGTGTAGCTCCAAACAAATGTAATTGCATTTCGAGTTAAGTTCTGCAATACCGAGGTAGTATTTTCGCAAGGTATCTTCAATATTTGATATTCTTACTGCACATTGTTTTCCAATTTGAACATACTGAAAAGTTTAGAAAACATACACGAAAAGAACCGTTATTTACGAAGGTATATTTTTGTCAGCGCGATGCTGTTGACTTTGTTTACGTCAACAGGAAATTTTTTTAAAGAATAAAGTTCGCATTTCTTTTTTCTCAGAAAACAGGATATAATATTTATTTTTGCTTTTGCAAATTTTGAAACACAGCTCATCTGATTAACAAAAAAAAAAAATACGTTCTAAAAATGTCATGCAAAAAAATTCAACTTCCAAAAAAAAAAACTTTTTTTTGTTGTTTCTAGTCCGGAGTATTCCCTGCTCTTTTAATAATCCCCTAGAATAGGGAAAACTTTTCTCGCTAGAGGGGAAACTAAATCGCTCGTTATCGTTTGAGTTAATGTGACTGGAGCTCAGTCTCTTTCTATCCACTCGTGGGGGAAACCCGATATGTTTCTCGGAGCAACATACCAGCGATTAATCGATGATTTTTCTGTTGCCAAAAAGGAAAAAGAAAAGCATGGAAATTATACAGCAATGGTCCATTATTAACCGCAGCATACGACACTTCCGGTGAAAAGTGATGTCGATTACGAGTTGATATATCGTCGATTGCAACTGATGTAGCTAGCGATTAATCGATGATTTAGACACTGCTTTGAAAGTTTGAAGTTTGTAGCGGGAATGTGACAATTTTACAAGTTGCACACAGAGTCAACTTTGGCTTTGTGAACATTTGCTTGATGGAAACATGTTGACAGTTTAAAAATTCTTCATTGTTGATGCTTACGAAGCGTATTAGGATTAAGGTAAGTTCATTTTAAATATTTTTGATAACTTTAATGTATCAGAAGATATTGATATTGGAGGTTGAATAACAACTCTTATGATGCAGTGTTTTTTTTAAATTGATGTATATATAACAACTCGGCGATATCATCATGATTAAAACTCACAAGCTAATATGCAAAATTTGCTATATCTGATTTAAGTTACTGTCAGCTGTAATTTACTGTCTGTTACTTTGAAAAATGAATTAAATTACATAATCATAACGTTTTATACGTATGGTATTACCCTTTACATCTCTGTTTCAGAGAATTCAAATTACGATAATAACATGTGGTTTTTTAAGAGAAAAATATAAAATATATTTCTTAAAATATGGCATTGACTTACTAGTATTTTAAAAATAGGTATTAACATTTCATTAAAATTAATGGTATCAGTATAAAAACTTTGGTTGTTAAATAAAATTGATTTTAAAAATGACAATTAAATGAATAATTTATATTTTTAGATTTTTTAGATATTAGATATTTTTTATAAGAATGCGCTTTCATAATGCGAAAACATTCATAATGCGAAATTATTCTTATATTCTCGAAATCCCATTGCTTCATAGCGTTAAATTATTGAATAATCAAGAACGTTTTACCAAGATTTGAAATTTATTTAATACAACCTTAAATAATTTATATTCAACTATTCCATTATGATGAAGAATTTCCTTCTATAACCAATTCAACACATAAATATATAATTGTCAACCTAAGTATAACATTTGCAAATACACTTTAATAATCCTTAACTAAATGCAATTTGTTATTAAATACATTTAAAAAATGTTAGCATTAAATTTCAATGAAATTCTCTAGCACTGAATATAAAATATTTAGAGATAAGTTTAATATTAGAAGAAATAATATTGTGTTATAATTAGGCAAAAATGTAATTTTTTTCAATGAAAAGCGGAATATTTCAATTTAATTATAAGTTTTATTGACATACTAATTAAAACATTCACTACGACAACTTCTGTAATGTTTTAAGAATTATTCCTATACTTAAAAAGCATTACGTTTTAAATTTTATCTTGTGTACACGAACTAAAATGCCGTAATTTTTTAAACATTGTCTTAGTTCTTAAAAAATTTAAGAATTTGTCAGTAAGAATTTTTATTCTTCAAATTTAAAAGTCGTTTCTATTTTTATTCCATCAAGACGTGTTTGAAAAAATAAAACCTACATGCCTACAAAATAATTTTAATTAGAAATAAATATACACCAAGAATTAAAAATTGTTGTGAGAGAAAAAATTAATGGCATTTTTAATTTCTGCTTAGTGCCGAGTTTAATTCTTAACCCTTTAAAAATACTTCCACAAATAAAAAAATGCAAATTTTCTGCATAAGATACAAATTACTATCATATTAATTTTGAATTGTGAAAGAGAAATTGAACTGAGAACTGCCATATTTGCTATGGACTTATGGCGTTATTCCCCTGCTTACATATCGCATTATCGCTTATGTCCGTACATGTAAAATGACTGCTTATGTAAAATATACCAACCGACATTGAGAGCATTATTATTAAATTAAGTCTACAATTGCCATATGTTTTTTACTGTAATTAGACTCAGTTCAAGTAATTTTGAAATCATTAAGAAAGTAGGTGCTTGTTAACTTGCAGTAATTAAGATAGAGTAAAAATTTGCATGTCAAATAATTTTCTAACAGATAACATTAATTTAAGTTTGAAAATGAATTAAATTTACCCTGTGAATGCGCGGGTGGAAAATAACTCGTCATATGACGGAATGGGAAAGTAAGTCAATTTACAATATATTGACAATAAGCACCTCTGACAATTTTGGGGTCTCTAAAATTACATCCGCATTCTCTAAATCTACAAAGTTTAAATGAAACTTACTGAATGTCTAAAATTAAATAGTTGTTTTAACTCGATTATATTTCAACTAATAAATTTTAATAAAGGTTTAAAATTTATATAAAATCTGACACTTAACATATAGAGAAAACTTTACTAGAGGAATAGTTGGGCCCTCAGATTCACAGAAGAAAACATGGCCAGAAACGTACTACTTGAAAAGCACATTTTTTTTGGTTTCAAATATACTTGTTTTGTTAATGGTATTTTGTCTTGAGATAGATGCAATACTGGAACAGATAAAGCCATTTATGATAAAATATAGAAAATCTATAGATTGGTTCTGTGTCAGACAACTCATGGGTGAAACATTAATTTCGCTATAAAATCGCTAGACTTGTGTATATTTAAGAGTAATTTAGCGTATCAAACACTTTTTTAAAACTTACCAATCATGATTGCAAATCATCCAACTATATGCATTTAATGTACAGATGTTTTCTATGTCTCTCTCGTTTGGTGGCAATGTTCTTGGAACACTTATAGTAGCGAGTTTTGACAGATGAAGTCAACCCATCTTCATTACGATTAATCCGGTTTTTATATGGCATCCTCCGCAAGCAGAGAGTTTAAATTTCAATTTTTTCACGTTGTTTAATTTCCGTTAAAGTTTATTATTTTCCATTGAAAGAAAACAATTTTGGTATGCATTAATTCCTTGGCGATATAGAATTTGCACCAAGAGCGTTACCACCAACAGATGCATAGAATGTAGCTGTACCGCATTTAATAATAGGTTTTATGTTAATAATTTTATGTTATTTTATGTTAATAATTTTATACCAGTTTGTTTACGGAAATTATTAGTGCGAGTGTCCACAGTTTATTTTACGTTAGACCCAAGAGTACTACAATTTTTAAAGTGGACTGCATAAAGAAATAATGTATGCAGAAGCTACCTTGGAATTCAAAACTACAAAACCAAACAAGACTTTTATTATAGTTGAATACTTAAATGATGGCGACCAGTATGACACGGACAAACTCTGTTTTGAAAAAAAATACCTTCTTAATAATAATTACGATTCCCTTTAAGGGGGGCCGGAACACAAAAAACCTTCAAAAAGTCCTTTTTCTTTTTATTTGTCTAAACAATTTAAAATTTAATTATATTTCATTTGACACCAATATTATGATTATATCTCGAGCAGAAGATATAAACAAAAGAATCTTTGGACATCCGTCCACAAAAATTTTGAAACAAAAATTATGTCGACGTATCCTTAAAGCTGCTAACAAAAGTACAGTTGCATACAAATTGTACTATAGAAAGGTACTATTAACCAAAATCAACCTTAATCAAAGGTATAATGACAGTAATGGATTTATTTACGTACCCGGAGGTTTCTAAATTACCAAAATGATTTGTGGAGAAAAGTGATTGTTCTCCATGATAGATTTGCACACTTTTCCCAAATTGAAAATCATATAACTCAAAATCTATTCAAGATAATTGCATGAAATTGTGTATGTATATTCTTCATACATATTTAGGTGATTAAACTTTAGGAATTATAACAATTATTGATAAGTTTCCAAATATAAGTGTTTTTATAAAATATAAATTAAAAAAATACTCATTTTAATATTTATAATTTTATATTACATTTATATTTATAATATTTAATATTTATATTTATAATATTTATATTTATAATATTTATATTTATAATATTTATATTTATAATATTTATATTTATAATATTTATATTTATAATATTTAGTATTTATATTTATATTATTTAATATTTATATTTATAATATTTAACATTTATATTTTTATTATTTAATATTTATATTTATAACATTTAATATTTATATTTATAATATTTAATATTTATATTTATAATATTTAATATTTATATTTATAATATTTAATATTTATATTTATAATATTATTATATTTATAATATTTATAATACATTTTAATATTTTTGTATGCGTGTGTGAAAAAACTGCAAAGACAAATTTTTAAATACATTATCTGCTTTTAAACATGTAAATACTGTGTCTTTTCATGAGTAAGTTCTCAAGTTATATAAAAAAAATAGCAGTCACTCTTTTGAATATGTTTTGAACTAATATCAAGTGAATTTTTTTATCATTTTCTATTTGTAAACTAGATGGTATGTCTTCATTAAAAATTTCAAAACAATATCTTTATTAGCAAAATATAAAAACTTAAAACCTGTGTCCCCCCCCCCTCCCTTAAAAATAAAATCAAAATTGTGCGGGAAAGTTGCCATGTGCATGAAGTATTAAAACAAAAATTCATTTAATTATAAATCAAGAGATCATACTCGCACGCTTTAATAACGCTGAAACTATTAGTCAACAGCACCAACGTTTATTAAATTATTTTATGTTTCAGTTTCTTTGGGCTTTTTATTTTGTATTTATTCTATATGTAATTTGAATTTTTTTAAGGATTTCAGGAAAAATTAAAGTTTGTGTCTTATAGCTCTTACTAGTAGCAGAGTGCGATTTGAAAAGTTCTAAGTAAAACTTTCAGTTTTCAAACTGTTTGACAAATTTTTACATACTTGAAAGAAATGGAAGATATATGTAATTTTATCCGTTATTCCTCTTGATGGATTTGCCTACCCTACTTCCGTTTGCCTACATTGTTTATCTGAAGGAAAAAGCTTCACGTGGACAAAAACAAGAGCTTTGCCTGGCAAAACAGCATAAAGTTAAATCCATATTACGGCATATATTGGGATTTATGCTGTGTTAACTACAAAGCCATTGTTTTGTTGGTAAATGCATTTCTTTCAAATTTAGTAACTAAGTCTTAACTAGCATTTGTTACGGGATAACCAATAATGTTATTCATGGATGATACATTCGCAGTGATTATTATAAATCAGTTGCGATTTATAAGTGACAGTAAATGAGGTTAGCTTTTAACTTAAAATTCTATAACTACATTATGGAAATTAGTGTACACAGATCTATCCGAATTGCTTACTTTCAGTTATATAAATAATATCCACATGGCATCAAAGTCGTTATGAAATTTTTCATCAGTGTTGTATCTATTTTTTAACAGGCTGCTTTTCTTAGAATTTTTTTTTCTTATCTTATCTTTTTAATGTAATTGTAATTTTGTTGAGGTGAAGTCTTTAAAGAAACACCTCAGAGATTTCAATTTCGTGTAACATAACTGAAAATTATAAATTGCCCTTAACTTCAAGCCTAATAATACTTCAGGTAAGATTAAATTTTTGTTGATTGTAAAATAAACATTGAAGTTTAAGTCTTTTTCTTTGTTTGGAATTTGCATTCTAAAAAATTGTAATAAGATGTAATTAATTTCAAATTTAGGCACCAAAAATGGTTAGTAAAAACTAAGGTATGGTAATTTATAAAAAAATATTTATTACGTTACTAAGAGTTGAGTAAGCAGAAAGAATTAGTAAAATGTCGTCTTTTTCAAAAAGTAATTTTAATGTCAAGAAATTCAAATAGAGAAAAATGAATAATTCGCAAATAAATAAAATCATTTTAAAGCACGTAATTCTTTAAAAATGTACTTGAGCTTTATTTTTGAATCAATTTCGCTCATAAACTTACAAAGAAGTGAGCTAATATAAGATTTATCTTTAGGTATTCTAAGTATAAAACGGGTTTTTACTGAAATGTTTAAATTATCAACTTAAAAATTCATGATATGAATTCTTAAGTTATTATTTAATTAATTATTTTATTTAAAGTTTGTTAGCTCTCAACTAACATTTCATATCTCTCTATGTATAAAATTAGATTATATTTAAAAATATATAAACGTACTTTACATTATAGATTAAATGTAACAAACGTAATAGTTTACAAATTGTTAAAATCATTTTAAATTTTGAAGTGAAATGAATAAAATCACAAATAAAAAACCCTCATTATAGGGGAGCCGAGACACAAAAATCGTCAAATTTTCAAAAAAACATTTTCTGTATTAAAAAATTATTTGTGTCTTTCTGTTTAAAATGACGTCTGAATCATGTTTCTATCTTATTTAGAACGAAAGATAGAATTAATTTTGTGGTTCGTGGTTTTGATAATCTAACACTAAGACACATGTTGTCATGGCAATAACATCTATGAAAGACGTTATTTAAGTCTACGGAAACCTTTAAACTATGCAGAAAAAAGGTAGAACTTGCAAAAATCAAACTAAATCAAAGATTTAAGAGGAAAGAAGGAGTTAGATAATCATCTGTATGCTCTTAATGGATATTTAAACATTTTATTAATTGTAAATCTGTCTTTAAAACTTTAAATGAGTTTTACTCCATGATGCATTTTTTCAAGATTTAATGTATTCAAATTGTTATAAGTCAAGAACCGATAAAGTTAAAGAGTTTAATTTAGAATACATCTTTTTCAAACATTATACTTTAATTTTGATTCAACAAATTTAAAAAAATATTTACTTTTAAAAATATAACTTAAAAAAAAAGTACCTTAAATTTTTCATTCAAATATTTTTATATTTTACTGAATTAATATTTTAAAATTTGCTGAATCAGAATTGAAGTTTATAAAATTCTGAATAATTTTCTACAAGAATTTTGAAAATTGACCAAAAATATTTTAAATTTTAGCAATTTAAAATGACCCTCTTTTTTCAAAAATTTTTAAATAAATTTTTTTTTAATTTGGAAAACGTTTGTGTTGTGATTTTGTTTATTAGTTAGATGGGTAATCAGTAAAAAAAAAATTCTAAATTCTAAATTAATTAATAATTTTTTTTTCTAATGTGTACCGGACCCCCTTAAAACAAATACGAACTCTGCGAATACGTAAATTGATGAAAATACTTATTTATATACATAGATATTTGCATGATTAGTTATTAATTTTTAATTTTATTCAAACTTCACATAAAAATTTTCATGGCAACTGAAAAGACGCAAATACCCCAAGAGAAAAATAGTAAAAGCTTTCAAAATGTTGCATTAATCAATCTAAGTCAATATAAAAACATGTTTTAAAATAATCTAAAAAAGATTGCACTGAAAGAAAACAATAAATATGTTTGCTGGACAGGTTTTCGTTTCTATTTAAAATATATACCAATTAGACTCAATAATTTCTTCTGTTAAATAACTTATATTCATGAATTAAAATAAAACTGCTTGCAAGAATAACATAAAAGAGATTGAATCTATCCTGTTTAAAAAAATAGTACCATGGAAAATTAAATTGAAATTTGACACTTTGAACCAACCAAAGGAAATTTAGCACTTTGAAGAAACATCAGTGCATTTTATTAAAAGTGATGATATAGCATGGAAATTATTAAATGCTGTGTTAAAAATATTTTTTAAAGACCATCAGATAATGGAGAAATTAAATTTTATTTTAAACATCCAAGAAGTAAAAAGTATCAGCAAAATAAGCTTCTTCTGAGCCCCCCACATCTCTACTATTATAAAAAGAAGTGTTTGTTTGATGTGTTCTTGTACTCACCTGACAAATCTATGGCACTTACTGTAATGTGATTTTACACACTGGTAGTCCGACCTTTTGGCAATTTTTGTGCGAAGCCCGAATTTTAAAATTCAATCTAGAACATTTTAAAATTAATTTAATGACATATTTAATTATTATTCTTTTCCTTAGAATGTCAACACCTTAAATATATGACAGATTCTAAATTTATTTTTCCATGTTTCTGTTTTTACGCTTTGAGCCGATGAACAAACAAAAAAAGAAGTTTTAACTTGTATTATTCACTCTTATAATATGTAGTTCTCTTTTGTATCTCCAAGATCGTTAAAGATAGGCAAATTCAACAGATTTAAAATCTGCGTAAAATTTAACATTAGATCGATACCTAAAAATATGATTTTATTTAAATAAATAAATAATTTTTAAAATGATACTTTTATAATTTTTCCAATACGAACGGGGCCGCCGCGAAGAATGACCTTCGTGTGCTTCGAGATTAATTCATTTTGATTTCTTGAGAAACGCATTCGGGTGAAGCAAAATAAATTATTAAAGTTATGACTGGCGTTCTTTAGTGCTTTTTTCGATCTCAGCGATCGTTAACCCTTCTTTGCATAATGGTGGAAATTTCCATCATAACATTGAATGCCCAAAATTTATATAAAAGAACAAGTTCACTTTAAGTTGATCGTGTCTGGATACCTTTTTAATGTCCATTGCATAAAAAAAACATAGCTGTCAAAAATAAGCAAGTGTCACTATCAGTAAAACGAGCTTGAAGTTGTCATTCCGCTGTTTGCTGTAGTTCCAATAAACGTATGATTTCGTTTTTTTAATTTTGTTTTATTATATTTGAGTTTCTATTGCTAAAAAAATGAAAATGAGTGGAAGAAAGGTTTGTAACATGTGTTTCTGTTATTTTTAGAGCAATTTCTGAAAAAATTTGCGTTTAATTTAAAAAATACATGATACCATAATATTGTTTTTTGCTAAATTTATACTATAAATATATACTAAGATTTTTTTAACCATTTTTCCTTTAATTTTGAACATGAATTATATCACCTTGATTTATTTCACCAGTAAAGAAAAATCATGCAAAGAAGGGTTAAAGATAGAATGAAAATTTTAACGGATTTGAAATATGTGGAAAATTTTACACCAGATATAGATACCTAATACGTTTGATTTTCTTTTAATAAATAATTTTTCAATTAAATATTTATACTGTCGCTAGAGATTGTGACGTCAAGCCGATTGGATATCTTTGCAATTCGAATTTGGACGCATTTGGCAGTGGTCACACTTGACCCCACGAAAAGAACTTTCACGGGCAACGCCGTGCTGGCCAGGCAGTGGCTAGTAAAAGAAAATTTTCATTTTACATGAAAACCTACTTAGGGTTCGCAGGTTTTCTATAAGTTCTTAGGGCCGGTGGAAGAGTAACGTACTAGCATTCTGAGTTCGAATCTAACCAAAGATCGTCATGAACAAAGGGGAGTGATGGACGTTAAATCTCAAATGTCCTTAAGTTGGCGTGGTGTGGAAGTTTGGAGAACTAAGGTGCCAGATCAGGTGTGACCTCGTCATCTGACCTTGGTTCAAAATGACGTGGTGTTGTTCTCAGATATTTCCATTTTGGGGTTGATCTCGAACCGTCACCAACAGCCCGCTGTTATGCTCCAGTAATACGTTAAATAGCTACCTACCATTAAAGCATTGGTAATATATAGATAGCGAAATATATCGCCATGAGCAAAATTGGTCGCATATTAATATACAAGATATTTCATTGAAATAAATTGGAGGGGTTGATACCACGAGGTAAAATAATCCAAAGAACATGCACTCAATTACATCTTTCCAATGAGGAAACAAGATATAAACATACCCGTGAATAAAGAATTGCTCGTGCAATAGAATATTTAGAAACGATTTGTTTGGACTAAAAGTTCTTGATAATTGATTCGCGTTTGTGTTCTAGCATAAAATTTACAGAGTACTGAACAAGCTAACTTTAAAATTGCTGCTAATATATGGGATGAAAATAATACAATCACGGCGGAGACAACAAAGCATTTCTCCTGAAGAAATTACTCGAATAAATTCTACTTATATCATCAAAAGACAATTGAGCTTTCCTTTTACTCTCGAAACGAGTTTCAAATGTTTGCTATAAGAGACAAATTGCATAATTATTTGATCTTTTCCAGAAAAGAGAAAATGATAATAGAAAAAGTATTGATTGTATGCTGGAGTTTAAAGTATATCGCTTGTGAAACACCTGCTACTGTAAAATTAGCTTTCCTTAACTTTTTATTGTATGATTTAATATTTAGTAGCCTTCTTAAAAAGACATTACACAGGATCTCCATGCAATAATTTAGAATAAATAAGCATGCTTGTTTTTAAGGAAGCTAACGAGCTTTTTAAATTATTCATTAAGTTTTACTATTATTGATACATATGTGTTACCCTACTTTGAATGTGTTTTCAAATAGGAAATCAGTATTAAATATGATTTTACTCAACGATCTTCAAGTTTCATATTTAACTAAAGGAACTCGTTAACCTACTTAAAACAAGCATATAAGACATGGAACTGAAAGATCGCGATAAATAAAATCATAGTCAATATTTGGTTGGATTCCAACTCACAACCCTCCGGCTGCTAGTCCGTTACTCTCCAACTGTTCTACCACAGTCCTTCAGTGTGAAGATTTTAGTGGAAACACAAGCAAGTACTGGAAGATGAAGAAAATACTTTTGTTATAAAATTATTCCGCTATATGATTTATCTCCGTTTTGATGACATTTTGATGATCTCTGACAAGCTATTCGAGTGAAACAATTAAACCCAGTAGCTTGAAACACACTTTTAACCATATATCCCGGCAGAATTAGCCCTCGTGTAACACAAAACAACCGTAAAGCGGTAAATAAACCGAAAGTGAATAGGATTCATCGGTATGAATATAGATTCAAGCAATCGGTAAGTTTTAATATTTCTAGGAGATATAGAACTAATCTAAACATGAAACAGGGGGAAAAAACAGAAAGAGCTATAAGTACTATAAGTAATATAGAATAGGGCTTTAGAATGAAGGGAAACTATAAAGGATAAATCTGTAAAACCCTACTTCTAAATCATTCAGAACTACGATGAGAAAGGTGATATTTTCGACGATGCAAATTAATCCGAGAAAATTCGGATGCAGAAGACTCGAACAATTGTGTAAATGAGTATTGGAGTTCAGTTCTTTTATAAATAACGATTGGTTTGACAGCATAGATTGTCTATTATGCTTGAATAAAAGTTGTATCCAATGCTGGTTATATAGCAGTAACCGTGAACGTAAGAATCTAAGATTACAGTATTAAAAAACTGAAACTGTAAGTATAATAGTAAACACTTTATTAGACTTTCTATTAATTAGGTACTGAATGGTTTTTTCAAAAATGCTCCAGTTTACACCCAGTCTCAAGGCATAACTTGCCCAATGACAAGAGCTTGCAATTGAGTACACATTGGAACAGCATGCGACAAAACATAGGACAGACGCATGCGTATCATATTTCCATACATAAAACGTAAGACATTTTGGATCAATGTGAGGCTTACCTGCTTGTAATTATTATAAAACACCACTTACGATTTTTTATTGTGAATGTATTAAAATTATTAACTTTATTAGACTTTCTATTAATTAGGTACTGAATGTTTTTTTCAAAAATGCTCCAGTTTACACCCAGTCTCAAGGCATAACTTGCCCAATGACAAGGGCTTGCAATTGAGTACATATTGGAACAGCATGCGACAAAACATAGGACAGGCGCATGCGTATCATATTTCCATACATAAAACGTAAGACATTTTGGATCAATGTGAGGCTTACCTGCTTGTAATTATTATAAAACACCACTTACGACTTTTTATTGTGAATGTATTAAAATTATTAACTTTATTAGACTTTCTATTAATTAGGTACTGAATGGTTTTTTCAAAAATGCTCCAGTTTACACCCAGTCTCAAGGCATAACTTGCCCAATGACAAGGGCTTGCAATTGAGTACACATTGGAACAGCATGCGACAAAACATAGGACAGGCGCATGCGTATCATATTTCCATACATAAAACGTAAGACATTTTGGATCAATGTGAGGCTTACCTGCTTGTAATTATTATAAAACACCACTTACGATTTTTTATTGTGAATGTATTAAAATAATGTACAATCGTAGAAAAAAACCGAACCACCCCTCTTCATTCGAACAGTTTTAACAGTAAAGAAAAATAAAAATAAAAAAATCAAAGATGGTGTTTGATAAGAACTGACGTCTTTCATAATTTTAAATACATAAACTTTGATAAAGACTTTCATAATATCCAACATGAACCCCTTATATTGAGACACAATTTCGAATCTATATAACAATTTAACTTCAGATACCAAATTTTATGTTATTAGAACTTGCCGTTATGAGGATAAAAAAATTAGAGCTACGAATACTAAACCAGTTTCTTATATTTGCATGGATATATTCCTAAATAATACTTCTATACCGCTAATATTTTGTAACAGGTTACTGTTAAACAACCCAAACACAATCCACCTAGTATTTTATTTAAAAAAAATTATTTTGTATGCCATAATAATTATTAAATTAATGAAATATTATGAATTAGAACTTTATATTATTATGGGTATCGATTCAGAAGGACGTCTAGTATGACCATGCAAAATTTCAGCTCTTCCCCATAGTTAGTTTTTGAGCGACATCAAATTTTCCCAATAATTGCGATTTTAGGGACAAACCCAAGAGTTTATAAAACAACTGCCAAACCTCGAATAATAGTTCTCGGATCATTTGCACTTGCATAATAAGTTCACTAACGTAATCCTCTAATCGTTTGCACTTGCATAACAAATATAATTCTCGGATCACCGAAAAATACTCTTGAAATCATGTTTAAATTTGAAATTCGGGTATTTATAACTACAATTTATCTCGATCTACAATTACGACTTTCTATGTCGAGATGAACCCTGAAATCGTCAGTAACTTTAGTATTGAATATCTTGGGATATAAAGGTATTAAAGTTATGAAACTTTAAATTTAGACTGATTTCACGATGCAGAATCTGATTATGGCATCAAAACACAGTGTTTCACATTAGAAATTTTGTTGTTTATGCATAACTGGATATGAATACGTCCCTTTCAGCAACCGTTTTTCGGATTTTAATTTGTAGAGGACATTATTCCCTATTGAATGATACCTTTGAATTTGCTCTCTTCTATGAATAGTGTTCAAAATAAAGGTGGCAGTTCATATTATTTCCGCGACTATTCATTTTGATAAAACAAAAAAGAGATATTTTGCATTCTGAATTTAGAAGAGCCAATTATTATGCATCGAAAATGCGCCATCTCTCCCTCACTTGCATCTTTTTGACTCTTAAGCCGACGTTTTCATCATTTGACTGTAACACTAGATAAATCAATAATATTTCCGTTCCGAAATAAGAAATGCACATATACCTCGATCGTTGAAATATATGCTGCTGTGATAGATGATAATAATTAGGATGCGTCACTGAATATCATTCCCCTTTCTACGATCACAGTGTCTTGATTAATGCGATCAACCACCGGGATGAATAATATCCGAGATAATACCAGCTGCCATTGGGAAATGAATTTCCACAGTCCTTGCCAGTAGAAAATTTCTCTATGCAAATCAAGATTGGAAAATACTTTCAACAATTGCCTGATGACGCCCTGACATACCAACACCACTTGCTACTTCCTTAATAATTATATATGCATATATAATTGAACTAAAAAAATTAAAGGGAAATTTAAAGGAGTATTTTAAAGAATGATGTGGTGGTGTTGGATCGGTGCGTCCTTTAATTTCTTTAACTGAATTATACAGGGGTTGGACTAAAATATGGAAACACTTCGTGAAAGGTATGCTTGAAAGAAATGTTTATTCTTGTGAAATGTGTAGGTGGCGCTGGTGTTTTCGCCTACAGACGCCACCTATACAACGTCGTAAATACGCTGCGCAGGTCACTCGTTGTCGGGGCACTGTTCTGTGAAGTTGTAATTGCAATAATACAGTGCCGCAAGCGGAGAAACTTGCAATCCTTTTCGCTATCGCTTGGGCACAACACCAAAACTACGATAAATGGAATATTCCCACAGACAGCCTCTCCATAGTCGTGCACCCTACAACAATTTCAAAAAAAAATTCCACTGCCTAAAAAACAAGAGCACTACTACAAGATAATATCCACAAAAAGTTCATTAACTGGGTCAAAGCACATATTGGCATAATTGGTAATGAAAGGGCTGACCAGCTAGTCAAGGAAGCAGCAATGGGCGAAACGGATTTCAAGAGGTCTCCGCAATACTACCGAAATGTCACGTGAAGAGCTCAATGAAAAAGGTAGCCATGCAAAGATGGCAGGAGGAATGGGAAACAGAAACAACAGGAAGGAGAACCTTCACTTTTTTCCCAAAAATCAACCCAAGAAAAGAGCCGTATGGTCCCTACCTCACGTCATATTTCACAGGCCAAGGACCCTTCCCCAGCTATTTGAACCGATTCAATGTGGCAAATTCTAGCAACTGCACCTGCGGACAAACAGGAACGCGAAATCATTACATCTTCAAATGCCCCCTAACGTGTTCTCATCATCACACGCAGCCATCAGATGTTAATTATGCGGCATGGGAAAAAAACACAATCAGCAACGATCAAGCCTAGTCAAAGATAATATCAGTCATGAGATTCCTTTCTGACAACATAGACTACCTCATCCAATAAACTGTTCATGTTCCAATACATATCCGGATCCAAGAGTATCTTGACCACGACTAATTGACTTTTTTTTGTATGCAACTTTGTATAATTACAGTGTACAATGTACTGCATAACGGGAAACTTCATTATGAGAAGTTCTGACCGTGAAATCAAAGAAAGAGTGCCTTCACGGTTTAATCCGCAGCGTGTCCACAAAAAAACCACTTTTACCTGTCCTATAGACGTGGGGTAAGGTGCACACCTGCGGTGTCCAAGTCCAAGTTGTAATTGCATCATGTCAGAGCTAACAGACTTCGAACGTGGGCAAATTGTTGGAGCTCATCTCGTGGGTGCTTCCGTAAGCAAGGTAGCAGATGTGTTTAGTGTTTCAAGAGGTACTGTATCTAAGATTTATTCTGAATATTTGAATATCGGAAAAGTATCATCCGCTAAATCTCATTGCGGACGAAAGTGTATGTTGAATGATCGTGACAGACGATCATTAAGAAGGATTGTGACTAAAAATAAGAAGACTACAGCTGCAAAAGTTGCTGCTGAAATGAATGTCGTGCTCAAAAACCCTGTGAGCACCAAAACAATAAGAAGGAAGCTCCATAAGCAGGGTATTGCTGTACGAGCTGCATTTAAAAAAAAAACATTAATCAGTGATGCTAACGGCTGTACCAGGAAAAAGTGGTGTTTAAGTCATACAGCCTGGACTATGGAGCAATGCAATACAGTAATTTGGTCGGATGAGCCTAGTTTCACACTGTTTCCCACTTCTGGCCGTGTCTACGTCTGGCAAACGCCATTTAAAGCCTATAAAACAGACTGCTTGTTGCCAAGAGTGAAACATGGCGGGGATTTTGGGATGGTTTGGACAGTCATATAGTGATTTTCTGTGGGCCCCATGATTACTCTGCAAGGGCACATTAAAGCCAAGGATTTTGTGTACATTTTGACCGATCAAGTCCAGCCCATTGTACAAACTTTGTTCCCCAATGGATATGGTATATTCCAGGACGACAAAGCCCCTGTTCACACAGCTCACATCGACCAGGACTTGTTTTCTGAGCACTAGGATGATTTGTCACATCTCCCCTGGCCACCACAGTCATCAGACTTCAATATTATTGAATCTTTGTGGTCTACATTGGAGAGAAAAGTGCGTGATCGCTATCCACCACCATCATCGTTATCTGAACTTGCCACCGTTTCGCAGGAAGAATGGTACAAGATTCTTTGGGAAAACATACATTGACTGTATTTATCCATATCGAGAAGACTGCAAGCTGTTTTGAATGAAATCGGTTCTTCTACTCCATATAAGGTAAGGTTACATGTTGTTTTAGGTGTTTCTAGATGTTTATCCAACCCCTGTATATGTATATAATTCAGTTAAAGGAATAGCTAGCTTCAATTAAACGATAGAATGTTAAATGCTAATTTTATAGAGCATTTTAAAGAATGAAGGATTGTTGGAGGATAAGGGCGTAATCAGGGAGGAGTCTGACCCAGTCAACACATAATAGTGTTTTCTCCGTATTAGCTGAGGTACGCCAAACATTGCTCGTACCATATTGTGCAAAAGTGAAACACAAGGAAAACAATATGTCTGAATAAAAAGTTAAAACATCATAAAGACAACACACATTAAAAAAAAACATAACACCGAACTGTACAACACAGCAAAAAGAACTTTGCGCTAACAAGCTCCATACAGAGGCTGTTCACACATTTTTTAGACGATGTATATTGTATTCACAAAACTAAATTACGTAAAATTCTTGTGTTTTAAATGTTCTATTTGATAGCCCTTATTCTGAACTTTCTTTCGACACCTTAATTACTAGGATAATAATGCCTTTTGAAGTGTCAGAAGAGGTATTGTTTCCCATTCCTCCTGAACAGCTTTCCAGAGTCCTGTAAGGGTTGTGGGACAATGTTTAGATAATGCAGATTTTAAAAGTCCGAAAGCACAAAAATCCATTGGCGATACATCGGGAGATTTAGTAGGGATATAAGTGAAGGGTATGGCCTCGATACCGGTTTTTTGTTCCATTTCTTTTAGGAAATTTGCAGTAGATTTTGATGTGTGACTGCTAGCTTTGTCTTGATGGAGTTTCACAGATTGATGGCACTGTGGGTAAAGCGATGGTATTTCATTCAGAAAAATTGGCAATAAAATATGTTCATGATAGTATTTTGAGTTAATCTTGACATTTTTTCCCACTCTCTTTATTTTTAACTAGCCATTATATGAAAACCAGCAACAATCATGAATCCATTAGAAAAACTTTCTTTCGATTCTGTGAACCATGTACTTAAATTTTTTTCTCCCCCTTTATGATAATAAATGGCTCTTTTCTCTTCTGCAATCATTTAAATACACCCATGATTCATCTATTGTGACAATTTGTTTCCATTTTTCTTTGGATAAGTGTTTCTCATATAGAATTCGGCAGCTTGTCCTGCGTTCAGCGATATGATGCGGAGAAAGACGATGCACAATGCGTTTTTTCGCTTTCTTAAGATTTAAATCAACGTTTATCATTTTGTTTACAGTGGACACCGAGCATTTTAATGATTTTGCAACTGTCCTTTGACTAGGGGGATTTTCTTTAAACATTAAACAAAGTACCTTTGGAATAGTCGAAGATGTCCGTTTCTTCCTTGGATGCTTGTTTGTAATTTTTGTCCCACTTGAGGCTCCAATTTGACGCTTTTTTCCTTTCTTGTTGACGATATTACCTATCGACGCTTTAAATAACACAAAACAATGACTCTCACATCGTTTTTGGATAACGGAATATGAATATTTCTCGTCGGAAAGAGCATAAATATAGCCCTCGAACCACTGCTTCGTTTAAAACGCCATTTTGAATGAAAACAAACCTCTCAAGCCGCAGACGATAATTTTGACTTTTAAAAACATAGTACAACTGCAATTGTTTCTTTTGCAGTAAACGATTTTTTATTACCGCTAACCAAAATCGTCTAAAAAATGTGTGAACAGCCTCTGTACTACATGATGGTAGCCATTAAATGCCATTTATAAACTCCTCATTTAATTATTACAGGTCAAGTTTAAGAATAATGAGTTTAATATCATAAGAAGTGTGTTGAAAGTGTCTTGTTGACATTGTTCTATTTTTGCTATAGTTTTTAATTACATTATTTTATAGTGTTCGATTCCTGCTTTATTATTTGATAGTCAACCACCACGTCCATATAAATGTTGAGCTGTTTCAATTAATATGTGGTTAGTCAGTTTTAGCATAGAACAGTTTTTTTTTTTAGTTTAGCAAAAACTTTACAGTTTTTAGCATATAAATATTTCAAATGTAATTCTGATAAAAGAGAAATGGTATCTATTATTAAAGTGTATTGATAAGATTATCACATTTATATATAGAAAGTTTGATTTTGAATTACAAAGTTGTTGTTGAAAGTCACTAGCTGACTATCAATTTCATTGAAATATATTTTTTAGAGATTTTACAGTTCCAATAAATCAATTTAATAACCGGAAATTTAAAATAATCTTAAAATCATAGATGTTAATATCAATTCTACAGCTCACAATAGATAGATTTAAGTCTAAAAAGTCGGCTTTATTATTTCCTGAATTTGTTTTTGAAAAGTACATTCTTCTGAATATATCGATTTCCATAATTTTTTTAAAATTACTATTTAAAATAATTAGAATATCTGTGTATAAAGTGGAATTTATTTGTAAGCATATTTTACTTCAAAATAATTAGAAAATGGGAGAAATGCTAGAGTTTTGGGACGTACCATTAATTTGAGTGTAAATATGTTCACTGTTTTAAATAAAACTATTGAAAACACAGTAATTAACTAGAAAATCACATTCCTCAAAATTAATGTTAATTAACTTTTTAAAATCATGATAAAAATTAATTGCGATGTCTTTCAGCTTGTCAAGTGGTATGCTGATAAATAGGTCTTTAAAGTCGTAAGTTATTAATGTTAGTTTATTTCTGTAATTTATAACATTATTATTATTATTATTTTATTAATGCAAGCGTAACCTTCTTCAAGTTGGTGTTGATAATTATTATAAATACTTACAAAGCAAGAGACCGGGATTTATCA
This sequence comes from Metellina segmentata, assembly GCA_947359465.1. NCBI lineage: Eukaryota > Metazoa > Arthropoda > Arachnida > Araneae > Tetragnathidae > Metellina > Metellina segmentata. The sequence goes on along the minus strand of OX375877.1, from coordinate 118,512,146 downwards.
TGTAAGTATTCGTATCACAAGGCACGTATCGAAATTTAATTAGATTTTTATGAAGTTTATAAAAAATGGTAATGTACGGAAAAATAATATGGTGATTAGCAATTTTTAATCTTCTTCTTAAAGATGAATTTTTTAATGATGTAGTATTGGGAGATTATAAAATTTTTTTAAGTATCAGAAGTTTTTAACTCATACAGTTTTTTATGCAAATAATAGCAAAATTTTCTGATGCTTTGCCTAATGGTGTAATAATAAATTTATTTTGTAATTTTAAAGGTGGGCAAATTACCTTATAGTTAACAGCATGGTTTACAAAAGAAGGGAGACTTGAATTAATAAAAATTGTAAGGTAAATTCAAAGTATTCATTTTATTTCTATGGAAAAGTAAATAAAGTAGTCAATTAAATGAAAGACAAAACACAGAAATTATCAATGTCTTCAAGGAAACGTTTAAATACAAAACCTATTTCTCAATATTATAGATAGATCTGAATATAGTGCCGTAAAATATTTAATTTTCTTACCAATATTACCAGTTACACCATGGGGCCTATACTATCCCTTATACACGGAGAATAATTTATGTTACTGTACAAGCACTCACTGTTTACCTACATAAATTAACTTACTTCTTTTATAATTATGATTAAATATTTTCTTATCCGAGGTATATCATATTTAAAGCGTTTTTATGGTATGATATTTGAAAGGGGAAAAGGGTTAATTAAGTTGTTTACAATTTTATTAAAATTAAAAACTGGGTGTTTTAATCCTATTGTTACATAAATTAGATTATCATCATAAATAGCTTTTTCCGCTTTTATTTTAGAAAATATAGCTTTATACAATAAAAGACATGCAGTATGAGCAGAAAATGATGATTTAAAGAGTCTAGGGTTGTGAGCAATTTCTTAAACTTAAGACAAATTCCTTCATTCATAGAGAAGATAAATATTTTAAGGGTTTAAAGGAGATTAAAATGTTCAATAAAATGAGTAAATTTTTTAAATTTATGTAAAGTCTACAAAAATGTTGATTTTAATCAGAGGGTTTTAGTTTTTTATGAACCCCGATGTAAATTTACGAGTTAATTAATATTTTATTAGGAATAAGTTATACATCCTCTATTCGGTAATCTCTCTCGAAACCTGAAATAATTTATAAGTGTTATAGTTACTTAAACTCATCTGTGTAGTTTAAAATAAATCGTTTAAATCACAAGGGGCTAGTGTTTTATATATTATCATGCAAATATTTTCTATAACCAGTCTTAATTTAGTGGCGTTAATAATTTCATGTATAGTAATTTTAGTATTTAAACCATGTAAAGAGAAGTGATGGAATTTTACGTTAACTGGATTATATTGAAGTTGTAGTTTTAATATTTAAACGATGTAAGTTTATACTTAGATTCAAAGAGTTGCCGTTTTGACATGTGTAACCACATAGGCTGTATTTTAGATAGTGTGCAATATTTGAGGCCTTACATGCGGGTGAAGCAGAGTTTTTCGAGTTAGAACTATTAATTACGGTGGAACTCTCTATATGTGGGCAAGTCTTACAGCGTTTATCATTCCATTGATATAAATAAAATTTATTCGAAGCCAAAATTAATATATTTATCATTTATTGTTATTAGGGTAACATATTTTCGATCCATACGAGTCTTCTATATATATTAAACTTAAAATTCTTTTCCATGACCCGTAATATTGACATGATGTGTTTATAAATGACATTTAATGGATGTCGTCATGCGCTTTGGAGCTTGTTAGCGCAATGTTGGGTAGGTCTGTTCTGTCTTAGATTGTTCTTGAGGTGAACGGTTCGGCTTTTTTCTTGTTAATGTGTGCTGTATTTAATTTATGATGTTTTAACTTCTAACGCGCACTTAGGCCGACCAACCGGTATAGTGGTTAAGATGTTAGCCTCTAGATCGGAAGGTTCCTGGTTCGAATCCGGGTCCGGGCATGGTTATTTGTAAGCGTATGGCGTAGAGGCTGCTGGTGCACTTTAAATCTGTCGTGCCGAAAGTCCTCACGTTGTGTTGGTGTGGAAGTTTGGAGAGTGGGGTACCAGCTCAGGTGTTGCTTCGTCATCTGACCGTCGTTCAAAATTACGAGGTGATGTCCTCGGATCTTTCCCTTAAGGGATTGTTACCCGACCGTCGTCAATAGCCCGTTGTTTTGTTCTAGTACGACGTTAACTGAAAATTACCAAATTTTCTAGTGCATAGAGATTGTTTTACTTTTGTTCAATGTGTTGTTTTCGGGAGCGATTGAGCAATTTTTAGCGTACCGCTTCTTATACGGAGAAAACACCATTTTGCGTCTCCTGGGTCAGGCTCCTCCCTAATGACACCCTGATCCACCTACACCACTTATTATTCAAACTATTATACAAAATTTCCCTTTGATTTTCTTTAGTTGCATTATTATCTTACTCGCTATGGTAGATGTCGCTGCTTAAAAGCACATACGGGGAGAGTTCTGCTTGATTAATATTTATTATCTTTTAGCATAATTGCGTTTTTACTATTTTGTATTTTACAGTTTGGTATTTTTATTTTAGAAAATATAAATCAATTTAAAAATTGATTGTGAGAAAAAAAGTTTAGCATCAAATGGCTTTTGAACAATAGAATGAAAAGGAATTAAAGTTGAAGTTCTATTGCAAATTGTATATTGCAGGTGGCACTGTTGTGTAGTGACGCATCCCGACTGACAACTCCTCATGTAAGTCATGCTTAGCACTGTAATAAGAGTTGAGAAAAAACCTACACTCACCAGATGCAGGTTTTCAAAATTAACTTATGTAAAGGTGATTTGTATATATATACAAAGCAATTTTACATAAATTAATATTGAAAACGTTACCGCGTAGTTTTCATTTCATTCAAGAGATATTTGACTCCTCTAATGATCAGAACAATTCATCATGTAGGAAATCAGAGTTTAAATAAATAATGTTCAAGTAATAGTAATATGAAACATGCGTAATGATTCATTGTTGTAGTATGAAGATAGTGTTAATACATGAGCTATAGTTGATATGTGAAACTAGAGAGAATGTACTATGAAGCTATAGTGAATACACGTAGCTAGTTGATATATCGAACTAGAGTTAACATTTGAATCTATGAACCTAGTTGATGAAAGAAGCTAGAGGGAATAAGCGCTGAAGTTAGTTGATCAATGAAACTAAATTGCTAGAGTGTTTAGATTAATCTACGAATACAACCAAATGATTAAACCTGCCGAAACGTATTTTATGTGTTACCTAACCAGGTAAATATTAATTTTTGAATATTAAACTTGAGATTAATCGAAATAATTTTCAATTTTGCATAAATTCTGATAGAGGACGTGCTGCTTAGTAGAGAAGGGTCATTTTAAGCATCAATTTTGAATCGTTTTTAAAGCTATTTTGAATTGTAGTAACAGTTGCAAATAATTGTTTTCTATGAAGATTGTTTCAAATTCTGGCAGACGTATCTTTTCCTATTTAAATAGAAAATTTTGTTGGATAGAGTGCTTAGAGGTTAAGTTGAAAACTTAGTGAAGTAAATTGCAAATGTATGAAAGTTCCATCCCGTTTGGATGATTCTTCAAAATTATACAACTGGGTAAAAAACAGACAAAAAATTAAACTCTGAATGTTTATATTGAATTTCAACGAAATTTCTCTTTTTTAATTATAATATACAATCTCAAAATGTGAGTCAATTGACTTCGAAATTTAAGGTATAAATAACGCAATGGCGATTATTTTTTAGTGCACTCTTTGGTCTGATATTGGAATTTTTATCCGACTCCTATGAAGCATTTCTTAAGTCGATTCTACTTTTCATTAAAAGAAAATGTTTTCCGATAGTTTGCTCCCAGAAACCTCAAAAAAATAATTCTCGTGAAAGAGTGTCATTTATGCCTATAATCACTTTAAAAAAGAAAATTAAAAAAGCATTAGGAGAAATGATGGGATAGTTAAAAATCCATCATAGAGTTAAATATTGAATAATTCAGATAAAAATGCATTGAAAAGTAAGTTCACAACTGTGTGAGCATTGTACGTAGTAATTTTTAATGGTATATACATTCTGTGGTAAATTCATTACATTTATCGAAGTTAAGTTTATAATTTTAAAGGAATATGATTATTTCTTACTTTCACATATGTTTGCTATCTAATAAACCTTTGAATACCTGTTTCTTAACCCCCCAAATGGTTTGAACGAGATATATCGCACATCAAGATCTGACCCATTTTCTAATGACGATATACTTCGTCAACCACCTGGAGAGTTAGTTTTGAAATGAAATATATTTAACTCTTTTCGATCCACAACAGCAAATAATTGGTAGTAACTGCTGAAAAATGACACTCCTTTATTTAACAAAAATATGTATAAAATCACTTTTTAACATTTTAAATTATGAAATTTAAGGAAGCATTTAGATAAATCCTTCTTTTATTGAAATTCAGAAGCTATTGTCCTACAGTTTAAAAGAACAGCCTTTGGAAGTTTCCTATTTCCACGCAAATTCGAAGGACTAAATGTACTGCTTAAGTTAAAAACTTTCAATTATTTTTTGGGATCTCAGAATGCAAAACATTCTTTTGTTGCAACCCCATTAGTGAACTTAAACCTAGAAATTTCCAATTAAATTACTATCTTTGAAGAACTTTTTTTTCGTGGGAAATACTATTACGGCAACTAAGCCCAATGGCCTTCGTAGAAGAATCTGTTGTTCTTAAGACTGGAGATTTAAATGTAGTTAGAAAAAGGAATTTACATAACGGTCTGCGGCCGTTGTATAATTTATTTTTAGAATAGAAAAGCGATAATCTTTTTTTCCTCAAATTTTCTATTTGGCGTTAATGCTTTCAGTTTAATGCCTATTGTAATGAAAAGGATTTTTTGTCGAAATGTTGTGTTTGGTTTATTGAGTAAAAATTAGCACGCCTTATTTCCTTTCGGGCAAATTTTTGTTGCACAAAAGAAACTGTCACTCGCATTATCTTGCAGTGATTGTGTTTAAAATGCAAGTTCTAATAACACGGTGAATTTAATGGCTTTTCACCCACTAGAGATGTAATCTTTGTATAATAAATTATTTCATATTTGAAGTAATTACAAAAATTGTCTCGGGACAAATATATAGTACAGATTAACATACAGTTAATTATACAGTTAATATTTAAGAAATATATAGTACAGATTAACATACAGTTAATACTACTTATTCAATTATTTACTCACTTGCCGGGCTGCGCCGGCTAGCGCTCGGCGGTGTGTAACAGTGCTTTTTTTTTAAACTTTTTTACACACCTTAATTAAACATGTTTTGATTTGTATATTTTCTTTATTTTTATGAAACAATTCTTTAAATCATTGCGTATTCAATCAAATATTTAAGAAAAGTTGGTCGAAAAATACATGTACCGTTACAAAATTACCCATGTCTAGTGATATTTTGCAGAAAATAGACATATCATTAACATCTAACTCATAAATAATATTTCTGCAGTAGGTAATATACTAGAACACATAATGCAAACAAAAATAAATTTCCAATCCATGAAAAAATGCAAAATTCTGAAAAAAAAAAAAAAAACACGCACGTATCAATTCAAACGTGTTGAATTTCAACTTCCTGAATATATTGTGAAATTGAATAATGCGGCAAAAGACTTTTCAACGATATTGACAAAGACAATAATGATTTATTAACAAAAAAAAAACGCATATTTATAATACTTGGCAATCCTCAAATATGTCCGCAACATCTCGCAGTCAACTCAAATACCCAAACACGTAATTCTAAATCAAATTTAAAAAGTAAACATTAATTCTGATGCGGCCAGATACCGGGTAGCAAAATTACGTTTAAATTACTTTTACATCAAAGGAAGAAATAAAAAGTCAGTTCAAACATAAATATTACAATTTAATTCCTTATTTTGCATAGAAATTGACCTTGGCTATTTGAAAACAGCAAGAATTCTAAATATCTGGGGTATTTTATTTACGTTGAATGTTGCCATCCGACGATACACAAATAATGTCGATTTTGGGTCCATGTACGTTAGTGTTTTATGTATATATATATATATAGAGAGAGAGAGAGAGATAGATAATGTTCGGTAGCTTTTACTTCGTATTAAATATTATTTTCGAAAGACAAATTTATTTCGATTTATCGACTATAATATTATAAACATTGAGATTTTAATTTAATGATTAAACTTCTTGGTCAAAATGTGTGCATTAGCCAATTAAAGAAATTACTAGCAAACCTGTATTTTAAACTTTCAGAATGTTTTAATTACTTAAATGTTATCAAAAATTATAAACGAAATGTAATTGAAGTTTCCCTAAAAGGAACACTATGCATTGGAAATAGTTCAGTGTATTCTACAATTAATTACTGCTGCGAATAATTAATACTGAAACAGAATAAATAGTTGAAGGGAATTCTTCATTACTTTTTAACTATCGAATTGAGTTGCGTCCTTTTTTTTTAATCGAAGAAATATTATTTATGATAAAATAACATTTAGAGGATCCCTTATAATAGTCGTTTGCTATTTGTAAACTAAAATCCTGAAATAGACCAGTCAGAAAATTATACCGCAAAATATTGAGTTAACAATGCAGATCATTTTAAATAAACATTCTTTTTAAGATGATCACGTTTTACAATCCTTGAGTAACAACATTATTTTCCATTATGGTTTCCAAATATTTCATTATAGAATGAAGATTCCTAGAGAATAGGTTTAGAGTGGGAAAAAAGGCATCTGAACTAAACAAGTGATTACCAGTTAACACAACTAAAAGGAAACATTTTCTTACCATTTACAAAGAGAACATTGTGGTGAAGTTATGAAAAGCATACCTGTAGAAGAAAAAAAAAGGAAATTAGTTGATTTTTAACAGTATAAGACAATAAAATCATATAAATGTTTTATGGTTAGGATTTCACATAATGACATGAGATGGCGACGATGACATCTACGATTTTAGTGACTATTTATGTGGTGTTTCAGGTGAACACAACATTTTGTCGTCGCGATAAATGACGCCGATAAAGAATGAATCCTTTTGTTTGTTTCGTCGCTGTCATATAGGTTTGTATAGTCATTTGAATTTAATAAACAAATGATATTTTAAATCATCTTTCCATGACGTCACATGATATAATACCTGTAGTTATTTTAAAGGTATTTTCATTAATATCATACTGGAGCAACACAGCAAGTTATCGGTGACGGTGCGGGATCAATCCCCGAACGGAAAGATCCGAGGACAACACCACGTAATTTTGAGCCACTGCACATGATGTCACACAAAACACGACTTAACTCAAATAAGAGCATTACATTTATGAGGAAATATACCGAGCATGTGGGCGGAATCGCCACACGATCTCACATGGGCGAGTCCCAAGGACTTACGAATCGACTTGGGCCGATCGACTACATCGATCTTCCAATGAAATAGACTAAGTGCGTTCGCAAAGCTCTCATGACTGGCTCAAAGCTTCCATGCAATAATAGATCGAACGAAAGCGGATTTGCATAAAATCGGACCACTTGTTAGGGGGTGTTTTTTGTGGTATGGCCTGCATGTTGTTCATGGTCAATTGAACGCCGACGCCTACATGAACATTTTGAAAAATTAGATTCTTCCTACGCTTTGGCAATTTTATGGAAAGGACGAATGTTACTTCCAGGACTACAACGCTCCATGTCATGTTGCAGTCTCTGTCAAGCAGTGGTATCAAGATATGGATGCAAAACGTCTTCCCTGGCCTTCTCACAGTCCCGACCTAAATCCCATAGAACATTTGTGGGACGCGTTAGAGCGACGCTTACGGACCAGGGTACCACATCCGAAATCGACAGCTGAGCAGCCGAGATTCTTGCAGCAGTAGTGGACACAAATACCCATAGCTGTGTATCAAAACCTTAAAGAAAGTATGCCCAGAAGGGTTGCTAGTGTCATTGCAGTAGGTGGAGGATCATTCCCCTATTAAAACATGTATTATTTCCCTTATACCATTACATATTACTGCCCTGTCCATTATTGTTGGGTAGTGTATCTACCAAACGCTCGGTTTGAAAATTCATCTCGTTGTTGAGGGAAAACGTATGAATTCTAAAGTGGAAGAGATTATTGATTGGTTCAAATGAATATTCGGCGTGATTGAAAACACTAGTCTTCTCTTCGATAGTGAATTTGCTCAACTCGATTCTCACGAAAGATCTTAGGACATCAGCTCCACTCATTTGTTCTGTCTATATCAGAGGTCGATGAATAAGGCTAACGTACTTCATTATGCATAGAAAATAAACGGGAGGAGTCTAACAACCACACTTAATTGACTATGTGACCCCTCATTTGTTCTGTCTATATCAGAGGTCGATGAATAAGGCGAACGTACTTCATTATGCATAGAAAATAAACGGGAGGAGTGTAAAAACCACACTTAATTGACTATGTGACCCCTCATTTGTTCTGTCTATATCAGAGGTCGATGAATAAGGCTAACGTACTTCATTATGCATAGAAAATAAACGGGAGGAGTCTAACAACCAAACTTAATTGACTATGTGATGAGTGGATTTGCTGGTATTTCCTAGATCATCGACTAGAAATCTAGTTTTCACTGGGGTGTAGCTGGCAAGACGACTGATATCGTAAACATGAACAGTAATGTACGTACTCGTCGATGAACCAAAGTGTGAAAGCTGATCCTCCCGAATCACGTTGGGTACTCCCTGGAACATGGCAGCCAAAATCTACAGCACCACAGAACAAAAATGTGAGACTTAAGTCGGTGTGAGTACCACTCACAAAAACTTACCATCAATTCACATTTTAACCTAAGACACATAAACATCTTTATCACCCTTCAATTTACCTTTACGATGTGGCAGATTGACTTTTGTTACCTACCACTAAGATATCGCTTACACCAGCGGCATGGTAGCGGTGAATGTTATCCCCCTTTTAAGTGACCGCTGGCATTGATCACAATTTACGGGCTGTCAGCAACTGACCTTCTAGAGGATCCCTTCTTATGTTCGTTGGCCCCCTACCCTGCCGATCGTTAGGTATGAACGCTTTGTGGAAAGCAGAAAGTCTTCGGGCGATATCTCTTCTCACGCCAAACGATACTATGAAAGGAAAGCGTCAGTCGTCCATTCCACTCACTCTCAAGTTAGATAATTAGGTATGGGGGGCTCGGAGAATCAGGAGAAATGCCGTTCTGTGAGACTATTGAAAAAATCTAAGCTCCGCAGCGTAAAGGTTAAATTTATGATGTATAAGATATAGTATTGTAGGCTTTCTCGCTTCAATGTTCGCTGTTCAAAGTTTTATCGAATTTATGAGAGCGATTTATCATAAATGTTGTTGAGAAATTTTATGATGTTTTTTATAAATTTGCTATTTTTTCATAACCTTCCACTATGACATTTTAAATTAATTTATGAGAATCACAATACTTTTTCATGATACGTTTCTACAGTAGTGTTTAAAATTTCGATATGAATGACTAAACAAATCTTACCACTACAGGTGTATAAGCATTACCTCAGAAATTCATTGTTTCATTTCAGTTATCGAATAATTTTATGCTTGAAAAGCATAGATTGTAATGCAACGTAAGAAAGAGCAATAAACTCTATAATGTTTTCAATTCAGTAGACAAAAACATTTTTTATCAATGAATCGATTGAAAGAAAATCTCAAAATTTCAAGCAAAAAGGAACTTTTTGTAATTTGTCAAAGTTTTGAATTTAATGTCAAAATCCTAACCCACTGAGTGACGAACACGAAAATTTTCGTTCTGCAACCTACAGTCTTCCTTGCATGACGCTTAGCCACTTTGAACCCTCTTGATCAATGGAATGTTTCCAAACATTCTTTCAACCAATAGATGCGTTTATTTAGCCATGATTTCTTACTGGATGAAAAGCAATATGTACATAGAAATCTCGTTAGTGTTGAAAGCATGTTTCTTCAAAGTTAACTGAACGTCATCTGACCGTGGTTACAAATTACGTGGTGTTGTGCTCGGATCTTTCGCTTAGGGGTCGATCCCGCACTGTCGTCAATAGCCCGTCGTGTTGTCTAGTACGACGTTAATTAAAACTTACCAAATTAGCAAAGTTAAGGGAATGTATGGTTCTCTCAAATGAGAACATTATCATTTATGTGTTTGAAAAATAGTGACATCATTGAAATTATTTTTAAAGAAATGTTGTATTGTTTTGAGAGATTTATTTCCTAATAAAGTGAGGTTGCTTTTACCCCTAAACACCTTTAATGACTAAATAACCAAATCTTTCTAAAGAATCATAGATTCTTTCAACTTTTAGATAGATTCTAATGGTCTTTAGAGAAGCATAATTCCCTGTTAGAACATAATCTTTTGGAAATATTCTGTCGATCCTTTTTAAATAGAATCCTTTGGAAAGATTATATTCCTCATTTCCTTAAATTGAGTACTTTCGAACGAATCTATTGCTAAATTTCTTTAATAAATTACCATTACAAAAATTTTATTGGTATAGAAAATCAAAATTGGATAGAAGTCATGCAAGGGAAGGCTCTATGAAGGTCGCAACATAGGAATATGCTTGAGGAATTCTCAGAGTTTAGATACTCAGTGAATAGTTTTGAAAAACTTTCCGTGCATTTATCCATGCTAAAAAGACAAGTCATTTTTCAAGTTCAGGGCTTACATCATAAATATAATAATGATTTTTTGCTTTATAATTTATCTGTCTCAATTCTGCTGTTGAAATTAGATTAACTACTAATGCTTAGTGTAATTTTCAGTTCGATTCTATTTCGCCAAATAAAATAATCTGTTTAAAATTTATAATACTTTTAACTTTTCTTTTTGGTTCCATTTTGTGTTGACTGTTATGGGAAATTTTAATATTATTTTTCTAAAATAAGTGATAAAATGTTACTTGTAAAAATATTTGTAAATAAAAGAGTTTCAAACCCTTTTCCAAGTATAAAGTATCCGATTTACATAAAGAGTACAAATTTAATCAATAATTGAATGGAATCCAAACATAATTATAAGTTCTTTATGAAGAAATGGGAAAATGCCTGTTCCAACCGGTTGTTTTAAAACATATATATCAAATTAAATTTACGTATTTTAACTTTAAGAGTTAATGAAAAAATAAAAGCCTCTTCTTCAAACACAAAACAAAAGACAGGTGATATGTTCTCATTAAAGCATAAAAGTTTGAAAGGTACGTTTTTATAAAGTTATATAAATTTGTATATAAATCTATTGCGTTACAAGTAAAACGCAAATAATATGTGCCCATAAAAAGATAAAACATGTAATAAAGTATAAAAGTTTTATAACATTAATAACTCTGCAAACGTTAATTAACCATATAAAAATATATAATTTTACTGTCTACAATGGTGTTTTTCTTAACGATGTTTAATATTTGATTTTATACATCATAAAATATATCTTAGATTTTAAGTTACGTAAGACATTTTTTTACGAAAACATTTTATAAAACTTGATTATTTTAATGTGAAAAAAATACTTATAATTATTTTTAATTTTACTAGCCTAAGGTATGTATTCATGATTAGAAAATATTGTGGAAAAAATCTGAATTATATATATACATTCAAAAGGAAATGTGTAAGTTCTGACGTAATACATAATTAGATTTATTGAGTAAACCATCATTCACTTTGAAACAAACTAATATTTATAACGCAATGATTTCAGAATTATAAAACGTGTTTTTAATGACACAAACTTTGGATAACCAAACAATAAATATTATACCAAAACTACTGCAATCCTCTTTTTAAAAAGGTTTTTACGGTAAAGCAATTATTGCAGAAGGTTGTCTTGTTTCAATTATGCGTGATTTGATGGATAATTCCATTCATACCATTCGAATGAAACCTGTTAATGAGAAAAGGTTGGAGACATTAAAAAACGTTTATGTTCAGGGTTCCTAATGGATATTTGATGTTTTCAATTCCACCCAAGAACTTGCTTCTGGGCAATTTATACCGTGTGGAATAAATTATGGAACTAATAGGAAGACAAAAATGTGAAACGAACGACGAATAGAGAAAATGAAATGTTCGATGCTAGAATATAAAAGATTTAATCATAATTTAATCAGTTCTCACGAAATTTATTCGATTATTTGATCCATCCTGTGCGGAATTTGTTTTGATGCGAATTCAGTTTTGTGTTTGATAAATATTTCAAATATTTTTTGTACTTATTAGTGGATTTTATGCATAATTTCAAAATATTACTTATTTTTTGCTCCGTGAATTTTAGATCTTAGACCGTCTTGTCCTTGTAGGCTGGCGCACGTTAATGTGCCCCGGCCTCAAATGTCCTCAAGATGGCGTGGTGTGGAAGTTTGCAGAGTGGAGCTCCAACTCAGGCGTTGACCTCGTCATCTGAACGTGGTTCAAAGTGATTAGGTGTTGTCATAGGTTCTTTTCTTGGATAATTCCTGAACCGCTGTCAATAGTAATTATGCTTCTCCAGTGAGACGTTCATTAAACTACCTACCATACGTTTTATAGATTTTGTGCTTTTTAAAAACGTGTTTTCATTCAAAGTGAGACATATGAAACGTATTATTCGAGTATTTGCCATAAAAGAACTATATATTGCTGTTTAATGTATTATTTCCGATTTGACAAAAATTACTGCCTAATTCATCTGCAATTATCCTCCCCACCTGTGGACAGAGTCCAGGATGAAGTGTAGTTTGAACTTCCTTATCACTCTTTAAAGTCTACAAAAATTTAAAGAGGACCCTATATCACGATAGTGTGACAAGTTGACAAGAAACAAACTATTAGGAATGGACCAATTTACAGCCTAATGAGTGGAGAGTGGGTCAAGCAGTTACTGATTGAATATGGAATGTGTGGACTTATTGGCATTGATTAGAACATTGGACATGAAAGTGGATTTAATTGGGATGGAGCTACTGACGCAATACATAACTGAGAATCTTTTAGAAGAGCAAAATACATCTTATTCTGCATCGTTATATTAGCATAAATATGAAATTTCATGACTATACTACCTTCATACCACATTATATTCAGTCCTGAAATTCGTGGCAATTTCAGTGATCAACTAGACGTAGAAAGTCGTTATTCGTAGATCGAGACTATTTCAAACTTATTTTTCAGGGATCTGAGAATTATATTTACTTCACAAGTGCACAAATTTAATAATTACAATATCACATTTCGTATGCAAGTGTAAACGATCCGAGAATTACTATCCGAGGTTTGTTAAAAGTTTTTTAAACTTGTGTCGCACCCTAATATAATAATAATGATGAAAATTTAATGCGATGCAAAAACTAATAATCCGAATAAGCTGAAATTTTACATGGACGTATTAGAAGTAATTTTAAATCGATTCCCGTTAAAATATAACAAGGTTCTATTTCATAATTGTTTCAAACTTTACTTTAATAATTATTAATACATACTAAAAACCATTTTTTAAATAAAATACTATGTGAATTTTTTTTTTTTTTAAGAGTAACATGGCACAAAACATCCAGTGCAATCAAAATATTATTAAGTAAGATATTCATAAATGTCTTTAAAACTGATTTAACGTTAGAAGCTTCAATCATTCTGTTCTCATAACTTCGAAACGGTAGGATTTAATGAAATCAAATTTGGTATCTGCAGTTAAATTTTGATACACACTGCTGGCCACCCAAATTTCAACACCAAGAAAGACAAGAGATATCACAACAAAATTTATTTTGTAGATAACATGTTGACCAAGTATCAAATGATTAAATTTATAGACTTCTGTGAAGTGTAGTTCCTGCCAAAATCAGAAGTCAGAGTAGCCGCCATTGTTGGAGATCACCGCAGCCACACGCCTCAGCATTGATTCAAAGAGACTTTGGATGTGTTCTTGGGGTACAGCAAACCAATCAGCTTCCACACGTTGCCAAAGTTGATCTGGTGTGGCAGCTGGGGATGTAATCTGGGTCAATCGTTGAGCAACCATGGACCACATGTTTTCTATCGGCGAAAGATCCGAAGAGCGAGCTGGCCAGGGAAGCAATTCAATCTGGCGATTGACGAAGAACCCTTGGACAATGCGTGCCACGTGTGGTCGCGCATTATCCTGTTTAAATATGGCTGTGGGAAATGCCTGAAGGTAAGGAAGAACAACTGGCTCCAACACCTCGGAGATGTAGCGCTGGCTGTTTAAAGTGCCGACAATGCGTACTAGAGGAGTGCGAGAGTGATATCCAATACCGCCCCATACCATAATACCCGGTGCAGGACCAGTGTGGCGGTGCATAACGCAGCTGTTCAGCATCTTATCTCCCCGGTGTTTCCAGACTCGAATCCGACCATCGTGGTGTTGCAGACAGAAGCGTGACTCGTCAGTAAAGACAATTTCATTCCATTATGTCGTCCACACCCTTCTTTCATCGCACCATTGGCGGCGGAGACGTCTGTGGTTCTGCGTCAAGGGTAGACGAAGCAATGGACGTCTTGCGGACAGACCACTCTGCTGTAAACGGCGTCGAATGGTAATCGCAGACACTGGATGATGAGTTACAGACTGAATGTGCTGTGCTATGGTTCGTGATGTGGCTGAGTGATCCATCACTGCCATACGCACAATATGCCTGTCATCACGTGAAGTGGTGCACTGAGGTGGATGCGATCGAACACGTCGGTCCGTTGTACCCTCCTGCATCCAAAGATCACATATCCGCATTTCAGTTGTTTGGTTTCGTCCAACACGACTACCGATTTCCCTGAAAGATAATCTACAATCTCGGTAGGCCACTATCCTTCCTCTGTCGAACTCAGATACCTGATCAAAAGATGATCGCTGTTTTCTACAAGGCATAATTGATCGTTTTTTTGAAAAAAACTACAAGAAAAACACAATTGCCGTCCTTGAAATCGTCGAAATCAAGCACTTTGAAGTGGCGCCACAGGCGCGCGTGACGTGCGTCTGCGCTGAAATTCTAATCATTTGCATATCTCACCTCCGCTAATGCATGTTGTAAATTTCATATTATTTGCATGCTTCCTTCAGGGTGTTGCATTTACGGTGGCCAGCAGTGTAGATTTGAAATTTTGTGTCGAAATAGGAAGATTCTATTGGAAATTCTGAAGTTGGTGCTCAATTTAATATGAATACGACCCCTTATGCATATTTTATGCATTTGGACATATAGAAGACGTTAATTCCTATCAAACGCCATCTTTGAATTTTCTTTACTTTTCAATTTGAACAAATAAAGAGAAGTGGTTCGATTTTGTTTTGTGACTGTACATACAATGTGCATGTGATTGGTTGGTTGTTTTGGGTTTTATGAGTCGGGGGCCTTATTTGGCCAGTTGCGCCAGACCTAAAACATACAATATAAAGTAATAGAATGAATATCTAAATTTATAACGCAGGGTACGCCTCTGTAGCACCCTGTAAAATAATTCAAATTCAAACACATTTTTGCAATGAGTAATGCATAATAGTAAGTTGTATGCGTAACAAATGTAGTGACTTGAATTTACCTATAGTTGGCGTAGGTATACACACACATAACTAAATATTTTGCATCACGAAAAAATTCTACAAGTCATTTTTTCTACCGAATATGCCCTGGTAAAAGTAAACGAAATTGAAAGCAACAGGAATACCAAAAACACACAGTGAGAGTATTAATTCACTGATATCTAAGCATTTATCCATGAACTTAACCAAATTATTTTATTAAAGTAAAGAAAAATGCTTAAATATATTATTATTTTAGTTTCAATGCCTATCTTATTCCTTCCATAACAAATAAAATTGCTAGCAGATTTCAAAGGCTATCTAAATTCCAAGTTCTCTACTATACAATACTTTATAGCTAATTTTTATAGCTTACAATACAATGTTTTATAGCATAGCAATATGCGAGGAAAAATACGTACTGCTTTTTATTGGGATCGAAATCATAAGAAAACTACTTTAAATAACAACTGTGACAGGACATTTGTAGAAAAACGCTATAAAATCAACAATACATCACTTTTTCTGTTTGCGACAAGGAATCTTTAGCTTTATTCCATTGTCAGGCAAATCTTTATTCCCTATTTAAATCTCCTTATGGCTAGTAAAATATTGTATACAAGTAGCAATAAATCGAGGAACGTTTCCGATTTTAAGCGGAGGAAAGTTTGGTTTGCCATTCTTGTGCTTCCATTATTCATGCTTCAGAGAAAATGAGATCAGACATTGAAAAATCATTGTAGTTAGCATTTTAGGGTAGATTATGTGTCAGAAATAGTATTAAATACGACAAACTAAAATGGGATAAATATTAGAAGCCTGCATAAAATTAGTTTCCATTTTCCTAAATCATCGAAGTGGTTTTGACGAAATATTTATTCCATCAAAATCCGACCAGTTTCACTAACAACAAGATATCTAGTTATCAAGATATTGCCGGTTTTTTTGATGACGGGGAGATCTAAATCCTTGTCAGTTTTGCTACTGACGAGATCGATACAACCACCAGGAAAATTAAATATCTGAATTTGTTGAAGCTGACTAAAATCCTAGCCTACATTAATAAGTAATATACTCTATAACAAATCGACGCAACAAGAAGGAGGATTTCATGAGTTGTGCCGGGCCCGATAAGTAACAAAGGCGCTGACTGGGGACATCAAGTCAAGTGGGACATATGGTCTTTAGTGACGAGTCTTGTTTCCAACTCTGTGTCATGACGACAACCGCAGACGGGTAGATCTAATCCTTGTCAGTTTTGCTACTGACGAGATCGATACAACCACCAGGAAAATTAAATATCTGAATTTGTTGAAGCTGACTAAAATCCTAGCCTACATTAATAAGTAATATACTCTATAACAAATCGACGCAACAAGAAGGAGGATTTCATGAGTTGTGCCGGGCCCGATAAGTAACAAAGGCGCTGACTGGGGACATCAAGTCAAGTGGGACATATGGTCTTTAGTGACGAGTCTTGTTTCCAACTGTGTCATGACGACAACCGCAGACGGGTAGATCTAATCCTTGTCAGTTTTGCTACTGACGAGATCGATACAACCACCAGGAAAATTAAATATCTGAATTTGTTGAAGCTGACTAAAATCCTAGCCTACATTAATAAGTAATATACTCTATAACAAATCGACGCAACAAGAAGGAGGATTTCATGAGTTGTGCCGGGCCCGATAAGTTACAAAGGCGCTGACTGGTGACATCAAGTCAAGTGGGACATATGGTCTTTAGTGACGAGTCTTGTTTCCAACTGTGTCATGACGACAACCGCAGACGGGTAGATCTAATCCTTGTAAGTTTTGCTACTGACGAGATCGATACAACCACCAGGAAAATTAAATATCTGAATTTGTTGAAGCTGACTAAAATCCTAGCCTACATTAATAAGTAATATACTCTATAACAAATCGACGCAACAAGGAGGATTTCATGAGTTGTGCCGGGCCCGATAAGTAACAAAGGCGCTGACTGGGGACATCAAGTCAAGTGGGACATATGGTCTTTAGTGACGAGTCTTGTTTCCAACTCTGTGTCATGACGACAACCGCAGACGGGTAGATCTAATCCTTGTCAGTTTTGCTACTGACGAGATCGATACAACCACCAGGAAAATTAAATATCTGAATTTGTTGAAGCTGACTAAAATCCTAGCCTACATTAATAAGTAATATATTCTATAACAAATCGACGCAACAAGAAGGAGGATTTCATGAGTTGTGCCGGGCCCGATAAGTTACAAAGGCGCTGACTGGGGACATCAAGTCAAGTGGGACATATGGTCTTTAGTGACGAGTCTTGTTTCCAACTGTGTCATGACGACAACCGCAGACGGGTAGATCTAATCCTTGTCAGTTTTGCTACTGACGAGATCGATACAACCACCAGGAAAATTAAATATCTGAATTTGTTGAAGCTGACTAAAATGCTAGCCTACATTAATAAGTAATATACTCTATAACAAATCGACGCAACAAGAAGGAGGAGTTCATGAGTTGTGCCGGGCCCGATAAGTTACAAAGGCGCTGACTGGGGACATCAAGTCAAGTGGGACATATGGTCTTTAGTGACGAGTCTTGTTTCCAACTCTGTGTCATGACGACAACCGCAGACGGGTGAAGAGACGTACAGGGCAGTGCGGGGATCCTTCCCCTTACTATCGCACGCCACACATGCCCACACCAGGGCGTTGTGGTTCGGGTGCCATCTTCTTTGCCGCCGAAGCCCTTTGGTAGTCATTTTTGGCACACTTACTGTACAGCGGTACGAAATTACATTCTACTGTTACCGTTCCCTTCGTGACACCCCGGACTTACTTTTCAACAAGATAATGCCCGGCCGAACACGGCACGTGTTGCTATGCATTGTCTTCAAGCTTTTCCAACACTTCCTTGGCCAGCTCGGTCTCCCGATCTCTCCCCCATAGAGCAAATTTGAGACAATATGGAAAGGCGATTGCAACCATTCCGGAATGTTGACCATTTAGCCCGACAGTTGGGGACAATTTGGCAAGAAATTCCGAAGGACACCATCCGAGAACTTTTTCCGTCTATGCCACGGCGGGTGACAGCTTGCATCCAGGCCTGAGGTGAACCAACGCCTTATTGACTTCCTCCTTTTGTAACGCTCGAACCCTGGAATTGATCATTCAATTGTTCTGAAATTTGAATCGTTTGTTTTTCTATGAATGTTCTTCACATCCACTCATTTTTATCGCAATCGGACAACTCTTTCGTGGTGCGTCGATTGTTTTGTTATAGAGTGTATTTGAGGGCCGAATATGGTCTTTAGCTCAGGCAAACCAATACTGTGTACTGTATTTAAAATGCTGGTTCATTATACATATCTGACAGCCGGGTCTGGTCTACGATCCAGGTAATAGTATATGGCGGGGCGTGTCAGGACTATGAGGCATAGTAACAGCATTTGGAAGACAGTAACAGTACTGCGAATCTGATAAAACGCATGGAGGGCCGCTTCGCGTCTGAGGACAGGTTTAGCCAACCAAAGGGCCAAATGTATGTTGCGAGATTGTAATTTGAAGGATCATATCTGTACTACGGACAAGATACATTTACCCGGAGGGTCGTATCTGATCTGAAAACTTGTAAAAAATATTGTGATGGCCGAATGTAACAAGCGGGCCGGATAAATCTGTCGGAAAGGTTGTATATGATCTGCCGGCTGAATAAAAATATTTGGAGGGCCGTATCTGGTCTCAGCGGCTGCGATCAATCCATTCGATACGAATTATTTATCTTACGCGGATGGTTTTCTGGGGTCAAGTTGGTTAAACATGACACGAACGAGAACAGCTATTACTCAGATAGGTACATAATATATGTATGCTCTTTTGATAGCATACATATATTATGTATGCTATCAAAAGAGCATTTATTTAGTTGCTTCGAAGTAGGGAGTTAGTTAATTACCGTCCCGCTGGTATAAAGCCACGGGCTATTGGCAAGAATCTGGGATCAATCCTAATGGAAAAGATCCAAGGACAGCGCCATGTAATTTTGAGCCACGGTCAGATGACGAGTTCACACCTGAGTTGGCACTCTGCTCTCTAAACTTCCACAGAACGCCAACGTGAGAACATTTGAGGCCACGAAATATTGAACTTTTACTAGACGCCGTGCACATGCCATTCTTCTGCTAGTTTCTCTTTGACTGTAACTTGTTTCAAATTTTAAACCCTTCTTAGCTACTTTTAGATTAATCTACGTTGAAATCAATGTAAAACAAGTAGATAGTATAACGACAGGCGATCTTTAGAATTCTATGAGGCCTATATATTAATATCGTCTGAATCACATTAATTGATTATGGTATATTGAGTCTAACGCGATCACGTCCTTTAATGAAGTATAAAACCTACACGAGCTGAAAGTTCCAAAGGAATATTTCAGAAAAATGATTAATATTCCCCAGCTGGTATACGGACTTAATAAACGCTGACTTTTACATTTTAAGCTTTGAAGCATTAAGGTCATGATGAATAGCATCATACTCTCAAGTTAAGGTTCTGCTGAGAATTATGATGGATATAACAGAGCATTATAAAATAATCTTTAGATAGATCAACTTGGGCTTAACTGTTTTTCGTATTACCAATTATTGGATGTGAACTATGTAATTTCCGTGACTGTAGTAAGCAATTTCAATAAGTATTCACTACAATCTAGTAGTGTTTTTTAAACGATGAATAGGAACTTATAAATGGAATTAAGAACATTTTACATCAATATGCAGAAAATTAAGTGTTTTACCGCAGTTACGATTTTATTTAGGTAGGTAGTTGAAGTAACGTCACACTGGAGGAGTACACGGGCTATTGGCGACGTCTACTGGCGACGTAATTTTGAACCAAAGTTAGATGGCGAACTATTTAATTTTCATCATTCGGAAAACACTTTAAATTTTGAAAATTTTAAAAATTGATTCATTGCTTATTTAAAAAAATATGTCACAAGTAAAATATTTGTAAATGAAATACGGTTTTTATAGCTTGGATACTTTGATGTTTTAAAATTCTTTCAGTTGTTTTGTCAAAAGAGATTCGTTAAAAATATAATTTATAACATTTTTGTGTTCTGTTTGCCTCTTGGCACAGTATAACGTTTCACAATAAAGGATTATATTCAAAAATGTACGATCATCCCAAATAACATATATATACATTGCCATAAAAATTTGCGCACCAAGAAATAATTGTGGGATCGTAACGAAACTTAGCATGAAGGTACATCATGTCGGCCAGATATGCAAATGATTAGAAATGCAGCGTGATTGCGCATTCCGTAATCCCCCTAGAGGGCGTTGAACTTCATTCTCCTTGGAGTATAAAGCAGGTAAGCAGAGCTTATTTGAGTGTACTTAATATTTTGCAAAGGAAATGCTGAGGTAGACATGCCGTTACTCCGCCATCGAAGACAATATTAGCAGCTGTCAAAGTTCGAGAGGGGAAAAAATCTGGAAGGGGATGAAAAAGGGGATGATGGAAGCTGGGTGGTCAACTCGGCGAGTAGCTCGTCAAGTAGGCGGTTCTGATTTTACTGTGATGAAGTGTTGGGACCAGTGGACAGAATAGACGTCATTTAAACTGCGACCAGGCTCAGGACGCCCTTGACAGACCAGTCGTCGAGAAGACCGTCACATCATACGAAACGCACGCGTAGAGGCAACTGCCTCATTGGCCGCTATCCAAACACAGGCAACACCTTCACTAAGGGACATTGTGTCTTCCCAAACCATCACAAGGCGCCTAGCGGAAGGACATCTGGTATCGAGATGTCCATTACGTGTACTGCCAATAACACTCACCCACCGACACCTCCGTTTGGAGTGGTGTCGTGCACGACGGGTTTGGACTGCAACGGAATGGAACCAGGTCGTCTTCAGCGACGAATCTAGATTCAATTTAAACAGTGATGACAATCGTGTTCGTCTGTGGACGCCCCGTGGTGAATGCCTCAATCCTGCCTTCGCTTTACAGCGACACACCGCTCCCACAGCTGGTGTGATGGTATGGGGTGCCATTGCTTACGATACACGGTCAGCCTTAATATTGATCGATGGCACAATGACAGCCCAGCGGTACGTCCATGACATCCTTCAGCCACATGTGATGCCACTCATGGCAGGGCTCCCAGGAGCCATTTTTCAACAAGACAATGCTCGGCCACACAAATCAAAGAATGTATCAAGACTGCCTCCGCCACATTACAACCCTTCCCTGGCCTGCTCGATCCCTAGATATGTCACCAATCGAACATATATGGTATGATTTGGGACAGCATGTTGGACATCCTACGAGTTTGGTCGAACTAGAAGCGCGTTTACAGCAACTGTGGAACGAGATGTCTCAGGACATCATACGGAACTTGTATACTTCAATGCCCGCTCGTATCGCATCGTGTATTCGCGCTAGAGGGGGTTCAACAGAGTACTAAAACGTCCGTTCATTTGCACTTTTTTCTGCAATAAATGATCCTTTTTCTTTGATTTTCTAATCACTTTCTTATATCTAAGTAGTACTTACGTGTGTAAAATTTCGTTTCACTTTGACGACTTTTTCTTGGTGCGCAAATATATATATATATATATATATATATATATATATATATCGTCCCAAATTTCTAAGTATTTATTTACTTCTAGTCCAAGAAGTTGACAAACTGATGCATGTTCCATTTACATTGACTTACGTATTGACGCTTCTAAGATATTCTGACCTATGCAGTTTGACGTCATATATGATAATATTTCTACTTCCATCTTTTGCAGATATACTACTGTGATCAAAACGTACCCGGGATGCTGTCGTAAAACCAAACGTATCATTTTATTGAACAAAATTTATTACAACTCCTTCAAAGTACTCTCCTCCGACTTCAATGCATTTCTGTAAACGTTTTTTCCAATCCTCAAAACAAGCCTTAAAGTCGTTTTAGTGAAATCCTTTCAGGGTTCATATCGAGTTTTCTGTTATTGCATCCATGGACATAAAACGGTGACCACTAGGAAAGAGTTTCACAAGTGGAAATAAGATAACGTCACATGGTATCATATCAGGTGAATACGGAGCAAAAATACGTAGAAATTATCTCTTGGGACACTTCAACGCGTTGTTTTTGGAACAACTCGTGAAACGACGCGTCGCAAACGTAAATGATTTTTCGAAATTGCTTGACAAGAAGCAAATGATCTAGGAACTTGCTCAATAATATCTCTTACTGTAAAACGACGATCACTAAGTATCAATTCTCTGATCTCATTGACAGGTTGATTATTAGTCGAAGTGGATGTTCTACCAGATTTCGAATCATCTACGACAGATTCTATCCCTTCTTTGAACTTTTATACAAATCAAATGTTGTCGGTTTTGATAAACAGTAAAGACTATAAAAGCTTTTTGCAACATTTCAACTGTGTTTGAAGCAGAAATTCGATTGCGGAACCAAATTTTAATGCGTGCTGAAATACAGTCGACAGTTGAATATTTGCTCAATTACAGTCGACATTTTGGAAAATCAACGAAATGAAAAGCCTTTTCTTATTTAAAAACAAATTTATTTTCAGACGATAAAACTAAATGAATCCCTGATTGTTGCCACATGTAAATCGTAATTGTAAATGTCCGTTGTAAAAATATTTGATAAAAGTTTGCAAACGATATCTACTATATATGTATTTTAAAGGAAGCATTCCGGATAAACTTTTTAATCACACTAGTATATTTCGAATTTTAAATGGAAAATAAATAAGTATATATATTGTATGGTCTTTTATTTGGAATAACTTCTATAAATAAATCATTTTCAAATTAATTCTTAAAGGCGCGTTCTCACGAATCAAGTTTAGTTGACCGATTATAGTTGATCGATAAAAGTTGAATACGACTTCAATCAGTTTTTGTTCACACATTTCAATAGAAACTGATCAACAGTTTAATAAGCGAAAATATAAAAGTTACAATTGAAAATTTATTTATTTATAGAAAATCACGTTTAAGGTTTCGGACTGGTGAAAAATTTTCCGCAGATTTCAAATCTATTGCAATTTTTACTCTATCTTTAACGATCACCAAGATACAAACTTGGCCTATAGAATAAAAAAAAACACTTTTGTTTTGTTTCTCGCATAAAATAAACCGCGGCAAATCGTTTGCTTGGAAATAACTTGAAAGCAGATGACGGATGACTCATCACTTGAACGATAAAGTTTGAATGGGTCAAACTTTTGTGGATCCACTAAAATGTTGATAAACTCTATCGAAACATAGATTCTCACTGTAGTTTTCATTCAACTTTTGCTGATCGACTATTAGAAGGCAGTTAAACTTGATTCGTGAAAACGCGCTCTTACATACTGTTTACCCTAATGATGACGACAGTTAATTCGGAGTGGATGTATTGTTGGACTGTTAGGGGGTTTAGGAGAAAGTAAAAGCACATATACTTCATAAGTGCATATTCATAAATCATTTTGTTTATACGGATCTAATATCAATATTATCAGGTCGGTTAGATGGGTAGGTTTTATAGGACAAGGATCGCAATTGCCCAATCTGAGTCAAATATAAGATAAAAACATTTGGTAATGGACATGCACACTGAAGGAAAGTTACTGACACAAAGGACAGAAAATTAGACCAAAGGAAAAATTGAACCTAAGCTACCTACTAGTGATGCAATATCGACAACAAAACATCGATGTTCAAAATTAAAACATCGATGTTGATAATATATCGCCCTAAAAACACCGATGTTTTTAAAATTCAGTGTATTTAAACTTTTTTCCCCATTTCTTAAAATTAGTTTAGCACCTAGTGATGCGACATCGACTACAAAACATCAATGTGTTGAAACATCGCCGTTCAAAATTAAAACATCGATATTCATAATGTAACGCCCACAAACTATCGATGTTTTTAAAAGGCAGTGTACTTAAACTTTTTCCCCATTTTTTAAAACTGGTTTAGCAACTAGTAATGCGATATCGGCTTCAATACATCGATGTATTTTATAAAACATCAATGTTTTGAAAACATCGACATCGATGTCGCATCCCTACTATCTACAACAACTCACAGTTGGTTAGCAGGGGGAAAACTCACTGGTGGCCATTATATTATCGGTATATGGGTAATATAGGGTTAATGCAAAATATCGTTCCGTTTTGTTGACAAAAATATAAGAAAATTTATTGTATTTACTAAAATTTAAATTTAATTAATGCAGTATGTGCAGTTCTGTTCCATGACTTTTCTCCATCTATCCTGTTGCTATATCATCCCGCACTCATAGAAGTTCTGAGGTCTCTGGTTAAAGAACTGATTCAGGTGACGAAACTTTCCGAACTACTTATGATACGAGGACTTGTCAGCGGCAGCCTCACCCTACACTGCACGTATCTTCTTTTGCTTTGCGAAGCATTCTTGCCTTTTCGGATATAAAAAAGCATAATAGGCTGAAAAATAATCCTGTTTTTTTGCCATTTCTAAAGCCTAACAAAATTATATTACGTAACCCAATACATTTTCCCCAGGTACTTGCTAAAATTCCTTCTTTCAAACAACATTAAAATTTTACAAGTGTGAAATTGTTGTCACATCGGTTTTGCGATGCAATATCATCTAGCTCCAAAAGCGGGACGATCGTTGGCATCAACCCAATATTAATCCCATATGTTGGAAGGACACCCAGACACATATCTATCATTTGTGGTTATGGATGCGCATGTTCTCTTAGGACTTGTCACCCTGTTTCCCGACGAATATTTCATTCTGGAACAGAACCAAATGCCTTACTAACAAATACGAGCGAAATGATTGGCGATAAAATCTTATTTCATTTGATGATTGGATGCTTTGACGTGAATACGTCTTTTAATCGGTTTATAAAAAAGCGTTAGAACAGTTCTGTCTCATGATTTCAGAACTTGAAGAAACATCCAGAAGATAAGTATAGACAAAATATGTCTGTTCCTGACATGACCTGCGGACCGAGTGCGCAGGCGCACTGGACGTGGGGAATGGATGCGTGACGTGTCCAAATTATACGGTGCTGGGCTAGCTTCGGGACTGTGTCATTTTGAATTATGAGGAGAGAAGATTGAATAATTAGTTTCATTCGAAAGCTACCAAACTACGCTACAGTCTCAGACCTTTAATCAATACAATTATCCTTTAACATTGATTCCACTACAGTCGTTAAAACTTTTAACTAATTATTCAATATGCGCACTAAACAATCGTTCAAACTTTCTATGTTTGATTTATTTTTTCCACATCATTCCCGAGTTTTCACTTCAAAGCGATGGTTTGTGTACTTGATACACTCTACCAAATTTTTAACTTCTAAAATGTCTGCTTGAAAACTTTAAATGCAATATAATTTGATAAAGTTTGTTTACTTCACTTTATGTCTAGAACAGCGGTCGTCAAAGTGGTTGATATAACCATATTAGGGGTCGATTCGGACTCAGGTGTCTATAGGAGGTCAACAGAAAAATTTTAAACATCATTGAACGGGTAATACTATTTTTTAATAAATGTTAATACTTGTATCTATAAATATATATATATATAATTCTCTTACATCGCAAGCAAAAAAGACGTTATTTCTTATAGCGGTTGGCAACACTGTACGATTGTTTGTTTACCACGAAGCTTCGCGCCTCAATTGAATTTATAGCGTTATTGAATGAAAAGTTTATTGAAAAAAAGTAATTAGTCGAGTTATTGCAGCTTACAAACGACATGCTTGATATTCGATTTCCAAAGCAGCACTCACATTTAGAGTCAAAATTTGCTGAAAGTTTCATTTGAATTTCAAATTGTTCAAGTTCTGTTTCCAGAGGTGCTGTATAATTTTTCTGTAGAACATCAAATTTATATTTGAAAAATATTTTTTTGAAATATATATTTTGTAAACAATGCATTTACGTAGCATTTACGCAGCATTGATGCGAGCGAAATGAGCAAGTTCGCGCAGCGAACCAATGAGGATTGCAAAGCTATTTTCCGGGGGTTGGCGAGCGTCAGCGAGCAGGGAGCGGGCTCCCTAGTATTATTTATCTTTTCTATCAATTATGTAATGTTAAGGAGGACGTGAAATACAAAAACGCATTCCTTCTACGTTAAGCCATATATATGTACTGTATTATAGATACAATAAACACTTATTATGAAATACGCAATCTAAACATTAACATAAGCGTCTCTTTTATTTGTCCTATAATAATTACTTTTGTAAAATAGTCGAATACTTATAGTAAAATAGTCGAATACTTATAGTAAAATAGTCGAATACTTATAGTAAAATAGTCGAATACTTATAGTAAAATAGTCGATAAAAAATTAAGAAACCCATGACGGGATTGACGATCAAAAATAATTTAGCAACCACTGTTATAGAAAGTAGGACGCAATATCTATGTATGTAATTCTCTTACGTGGCACACAAAAAAGACGTTATTTGCTATCGCGTTTTGGCAACACTGTACGATTGTTTATTTACCACGAAGCCTCGCGTCTCAATTGAATTTATAGCGTCATCAGCTAAAATTTTATTGAAAAAAATTAATATTAGTCGATCTGTTGCAGCTTACAAACGACAAGCTGGGTATTCGATGTCCAAAGCAGCGCTCACATTTCAAGTCAAAATTCGCTCAAAGTTTTCATTTAAATTCCAAATTGTTCGAGTTCTGATTCCAGAGGTGCTGTATAATTTTTCTGTAATACAATAAATTTATGTTTAAAAAATATATTTTTGGAATATTATATTTTTTAAACAATGTCTTCATTGATGCGAGCAAGGTTCGCCCAGCGAACCAATGAGGATTGCAAAGCAATCCTCAGGGGGTTGGAGAGCGTTAGCGAGCAAGGGGTGTGCCCCTTATTGCATTATAATCTCACTCTTTCAGTTACTTTTTTGTATAAAATGCAAACCTTTCTTTTGCATTAGTTTGATCGTATTAGTTCTCCTCGATGAGGTAAACAAACCTGAAGTATTTCACGAGGAATTTCACTTCTGAAGCATATCCGCCCAGAACTAATTAAGTTATAAATCATCGAATTAGAAATGCGTGATGAAAACGTATTTGTGCACGGAGTTATGCAACCTCTACCATTGCATACCAATTCCTGATAACCGGGTTAGCTCCAAACTGAAGAGGACCTTCTAGGTTAATGCACATTGACTAACCCATGGATGATCCGGTAGTGTCACAAGCAGAGTGTTTGAATTAATCGACACTGAATTAATGAAAACCATCTCAAGCAAAAGAAGAGACAGGGGGTTCGTGCATGCGTGTAAAGAGGGAGTAAAGGAACTAGCGGAAAACGATTGTAAATTCCTACAACGGAGAGCGAGTAAATGAGATGGTTATGAGAGGAACTCTGGGTTTTCCCACAGAGGTGAGGTCCTCATTAATCTTTTATGTCACCCGTAACTCACGCATCGGATGAGCAGAAAAAGTTAGTTCCCCGGTTAATCTGGAAAGACTCGGTAATAGGGTTTTACGCGTGTCTTTTATGTGTGCAAGAATTAGTGGACGAGTGATAAAAATGGAAATTAGTAGTTCACTTGGCGTTGGGTTTTAGTAGTTGGGCAGTACTTTGATAGTGTTGATGGTCAAAGCTTACTGAAAACAGGAAAGATAAAATCTAAGTATGATGGTCGTAAATGTGTGTAGGGTGACCATTGAGGGTATATTAGGTGTCTTAGTTATCAATAACGTGAAATAAATATACTCTGTGAGTTTCACGAGATTTACAATTGATGTAATGTTTCTTTCTCCCCACAACACAGATAATGACTAAATAACCGCATCTGTTAGCTGAAAGAATCCTACGAAAGATACTAATGGCCAATAAAGTCGAAACAGGTTAGAACTGATGCAAGGTATAATCCATATTGAAGAAGGTATATGTTAGTGTTAACCACACTGAGGGTTAATGCTAACTTTACCTTGCAATATCAATAAAACTTCGATAGTGTTGACGGTTAAAGCTTACTAAAAATAAGAAAGATAAAATATACTAGGGGGCCTGCCCCCTGCTCGCTAACGCTCGCCAACCCCCGGAGGATTGCTTCGCAATTCTCATTGGTTCGTTGCGCGAACCTATGCTCGCTTCGCTCGCATCAATGAAGACACGTGTCCTAGCAGAAGGGATTGATTACAAAATATATTCCAAAAAAATATTTTTCAAATCTAAATTTGTTGTATTACATAAAAGATATATACAGTACCTCTGGAATCAGAATTTAAATGAAAACTTTGAGCAAATTTTTACTCGCAATGTGAGCGCTGCTTTGGAAATTGAATACCCAGCATGTTGTTTGTGTGTACATTTCCCCAGTACTCGAGCCACCCATGCACTTTTTGACTGAGTTTGTTGTCGAAATTTGTAGTGCACGCGAATTGTACTATAATTGTTAGCTTTGAAAAGGACCGTTTTTTAAATAGCCCTGAAAAGATCCTCCGCTTTCTTAGATTTATATTACAAACCGCAACAGCTCGTTTAAAATTCATTTTTTTCAATAAAATTTCATCCGATAACGCTATAGATTCAAATGACTCGCGAGGCTCCTAGTAAACAAACAATCGCACAATGTTGCCAAAACGCGGTAACAAATAACGTCTTTTTTGCGTGCCACGTAAGAGAAATATATATATAGATTTGTCATGTTGCAACTGTGTATAGGGCAAACATTGAGCGGAATTTAGGTGTTCTTGTTTTTAAAAACGTGAAATGAAGTTAAAAACGTTAGCACTAAGAGATTTCCTGGTAGTGTAGTGTTGATTTTCCATTGCAACACATAATGATTAAATAAGTGAAAGAACCCTAGGAAAGATTATAATGAGCAAAAAGGTCAAAACAGGTTAGAAATCGTGCAGAGCAGAATGCACGTTAATAGGATATATAAGTGCGAACCCCTTTGAGAATTAATGGTAATTTTATCTGACAATCTTTAAAATAAATGTATAGTGTTGATGGTTGAGACTTATTGAAGACAGGAAAGATAAAATCTACTTATCGTGTCTTAAATGTGCATGGGTTGAACATTGATGGAAAATTATTGTGTCTTTGTAATTAGAAACGTGAAATGGTGCTAACCCTATGAGCGCTACACGATTTCCGAATAGTTAACTGTTGTTTTCTCCTCCCATCCCAGCACACATAACGATAAAATTGTCACTTCTTAGCTGAAATAATCCTAGGACAGATTATAATGTTCGAGAATGCCAAAACAGGTTACACGTCATGCAGGATAGAATCCATGTAGCAAAAGGGATATATGAGAGTTAGTGGTAACTTGTATCTAGTAACCTCTAAAATAGTTTGATAGTGTTGATGGCTAATGCTTACAGAAAACAGTAAAGACGAAAACATTAATAACGTCAAATAGGGTTATCCCTTTTGGTGCTTGTCTTCACGAGGTATTGTGTCATTTCAAGACTAACCAGATTGGGATGCGCGAGACATATCGTCATTTGATTAACTGACCACTTTGGGATGGATGAGATTTATCGTCATTGGCAAAGCTGATCAGATTGATATGGACGAGATATATCGTCAATAGCACAATTGACCAGATTGGGGTGGACGAAATATATCGTCATTAGCAAATCCTACCAGGTTTGGATGAACGAAATATACACCGTGATTAGCAAAACTGACCAAATTGGGATGGACAAGATATATACTTAGCAAAAACTGATCAAATCTCGTACACGTCATCATAAGAAAATCGTCAGTATCTTGATGTAGAGACATCATGAAATCAGCGAAATTGACAGATTTTAATTAACGAGATAACTGGTCGAAAACTCTTCTAGAGTTATGCCCTGTGAGCTTCACTAAATTTCCCCGATTAGTGTTGCTTTCCTCACAGGTCACACATAATAACCACATACTATAATGAATCTCAGGATAGATTATAACTGCCAAGAAGGTCAAAACCGGTTAAAAATCATTCATGAAGGACTTCATGTTACAGAGAGGATATATGAGTACGAATCTCTCAGTGGGTTAGTATAATCATCACGCAAACGGTTTTGAACACATCTTTCAAAATTAAACGATCCATCAAGATTAAGTGGTCGTTGTGGTTCACTGGTTTTACCCACTGCACTAGAACTTGCGAGGTGCAAGCGGGGCACATTTCATTCCTCCTGGATGTAATTATTTCGCTTCTGTTTTAGTAAATCCTTTCCTTGTGTGTATTTCCATTTGCTTAACATTTTTTATCCTGGATGGGTCAAATGGTTTTGGGTAATTAATTAATTAATTAGTGACGAGGTACCTTTGTAAAAAGCGTGACGTTTACTTTTGTTATTATACATGCCTTAATTATTCATTTAGAATATAGATAATTTTCAGGACACTTAAAACAAATGACTAATAAATGTATTATATTTATAATATATTTAGAGCTATTATTTGTATTACGTAGCATTAAAAAGCACTCAAAAATTACAGTATACCTATCAGAATCAATACAGCTATGAGAGTCAAGAACTGATTGAGAGTACAGCAACTAGAATTTCTTTATACGCGGGCGAAAATAACTTGATAATCTTACTTTATTCTCCATTTTAACCCGAATTCATCGATTAACTTTTTCATATTATACATACTAAGGATTAAATTACCTGAATTTTATCACATGTTCCACATAAAATTAAATGTTGTGATAGACACATTTATAAGTGCTCTAATATAAGAGCTAACAGACACAAGAGGTCATTTTCACTGGCGAGTAAATTAACAGTTACTTTATTCACTCTCTTGAATCCAAGTCTTCGGTTTTCCACATTGTACACACTATGAATTCAAGTACTTGAATTTACTATCTCCCGAAATTAGTTTTGTGGGAGATACATTCATAAGTGCTCAAACCTAATTGCTTACAGATTCAAAAGGTTACTTTCAAGTGCGATTGAATCAATAATCTGACTTTATTCACTCTCTATAACCACCAATTCTTCAATTAACTTCTCCATATTGTACACACTAAGGTAGTAGGTAGGTAATTAGGGTCGAATGGAACAAGGTCCAAAATTGGACAAGAAGCGCTAATCGCAAGTTAAAAAGAAATCAAATCAATAAATATAAAAATATTGTAATAAAAGGTTGATGTGTAAGTCCTGCGCAAGAAATATACGTAACACAAAACTTATTTCATGATCTTTTGAAAATCGGTAATGGATAGTATAAAAATAAATCAAAAAGGGAATTCACGTAAAGACACAGCAGATATCAGTGACTGAAAAACAGAATGATGAAATTCTATTATTAAAAACATGCTGATCAACAGCATGACTTACCATATAAAAAGCATAGAAATAATGGATGGTATAAATATGATGGATAAAATCGCTACATGAAATTTAAAATCCAATGGTATACATACTAAGGTTTATAATACTTGACGTTTATTACCTGTTCCACTAAAATCAATATTTGTGATAAATACATTTCTAAGTGTTTTCTAAACACGATGAATTGCGTAACCGGAAACAACTTTGTTAGAAATGGAGAAACTAAGAATGTCACCCACATTCTATTAGGTCCGTCCCATACGTGCCCGGCTTAATTCCCTCTCTATAGATGTGTCCACAATATCAAATACCTATCAAAGTTTCCCCAAATCCGGCCAATTTTCAGCAGATAATCCCTCCTGCAGTTGTACGAGTGCAATTGTACCTGATGGGCGATTTGATCTGTCTTCAGGGGATTTGCCCCGCAATTGGTCCCGCACACGTATTTGCAAACAAGGGGATTTCCAATAAATTGGGCTTACTGAAGCCCTACAGCCAATGGGCGCCCTAGAAACGAAATGTGTGGCGGGTTTAGTTCCAACAAACTATTGGGAACTGTCTTTTAAAAATGCTGGAGGTGTTTGAGTGGTGGTAAGAATGTTGTAATCACTCTTGGGAGTGAATACAGATGTGGTGGGGGTTTTATTTGGGTATACAGACTCAATATTCGATATTTAATCTTAATAAGTAATATGGTATTAAATTACTTCATATATACGTGTACACTAAAAGTTTTTTTTAAAATTTAGATGTTAAAAATCCAAATTTTTTTCACAATAAGTTTCATTGATTTGTCAAAAATGAAGATTAATATAATCATTATTTATATAGTTTATATAATTAGATAATTAAAGTGTTTTTTGAACAGTAGTATCTCAGATACGAATTTGTTCAGAAAAACAATTGGAAATTATTCCAAACATTATTCTTCCTTCTATCACGTATTATAAAAAATAGTGTTTTTTTTTTTTTTACAATTCTTTTCACACAAAGTCTAAAAAAATCAAGAGGTTTTCAGGAATTTCAACATTTAAAAATCAACTAAAAATTCATTTCTTAACTAATAACTGTGATTGAGGCTCAAAACACCCACTGTATCATATATATTTTAATGGCACATGCACAAATAATTATAATAGATCAATTCATTGTTGAGTTACCACTGCTTGAACAAAACATGGTATCGCAAAAAGACGTTTCTTCAGATTGAGTTTAAAGTTTTAGAAAAATGTTTGTCTATGAGAGTACTTAACGAAAACCCCTGTAACTAGAAAACGATAGTTAAAATATTTACGAGACCTTGAAATTGTTTGAAAGCTCATGAGTTAGAAAGTACTTCGAATTAACCTTTTAAACACCGCTATTCATTTTCAAAGTTTTTTATTTTAATTTTTCGCTTAAATGGCTTATTTTACAGCTAGTATAACTGTTCTAGACCTTTTTTGGCTGAAAAAAATCCCAAGTATGATTTTGAGGATGTTCCCATATGGGAACATTGGCGTTTGGGATGAAGTTAATAGGGGCATTTTTCAGAAAGGTAATTTTTTTGCAAGAGACTCAAAAGGAGGACTAAGTTTGGTTTCTATTTCATACTTTTATATATTTCTCTTCGGAAGAATACATTTTACTCTTATTGCCAGTGCTACGGGGGAAGCAAGATAAATATATCTGCTTTTTGCATGCAAGGCACTGCTTTCTAATATTCTTCTTGCACAATTTTGCAACGTCCTTGGGTGCAAGCGACGAGATAGTGTTCGTCTTTCTTAGGTGAATTGGTAGATGAGATCGTGGTCCTGGTCTGGTCTTGCTGAAACGACTCTTGATCCTAATGGAGCCGCTGCTTTGGCACCATCCTATTTGTCTGAGTAAATTTCCATCCTATATAGAAACTCATTAGATGAGCATACTATCCAAATTTTGTACCTAAATCTTATGGTCTTTCCGCGAATAAGCATCTTACAAGAATAATGTCCGTAATATGGCACCATTGATCTGTCAATGCTGAGTTTATCGTGAAAAACTCCAAACTGAATCACGTTTCTACACATATTATCGTATATTGACGCAATCTTTTTTAGTTTATTACCCAGTTGAACATCCTTATTGTTGTCAACAAGATGAAAGTATTTTTTAAGCTGACGAAAGCGTGCTCTAGCCATTATCTTAGGAAAGAATGTAACACATGTGTCTCCAGAATTACTCTAATATAAGTCCTCTGTAGGCACCGTGTGGTAACCGCTCAAAAGAAGTAGACCTAGGAACTGAATAATATATTCACAGCTACCTGTTATAATCTGCCCCTTTGCAGTGTATACAACGCTGTCATCGCAACTAGATGTTGCACTTAATTCATAGGGAGTATTTTGTGGAATAACTCTAGATGATCCATTGTCTCGGTTCAGCCAGCTTTTCAAGGCTTTTTCCTGAAATATTATTATCCAATGTTGCATCCCTTTTCCATCTGGGATGGGGTTCTTGTCTTCGCTTCTTTGCACTTGGAGCAGAACATGAGGGTGCGCTTCTCCTTTGATCTTCGCCCGAATCGGGAATTCGGTGATCTGAAATAGTCGAATCACCATCTTCATTGTTAATCATCAGATCAATCTGGCCACAAACATCTTGAGAACGAACCTCATTCAAAGCTTCAACGTTTATTTGTTCTTCATCACTCAAATCAGCGTCTTCATCAGATGGCAATATGCAAAGATCCGGATCGTCTATATCCTCGAGCTCGTCATCGGATAGGCTGTTGAAAAATTCCTGCGCGGCTCGCACGAACTTGCGATGTATCTCTGAAAGATGTAGTGGACACGGAGTGATACTTGAGAAGCACTTGAATAGTCAATTCCTATTAGGAATGGCGTATTAAGTAAAAAAAATTATTAAAACTGCATTGTTCAGCGTATACTATACAGTAATACTCTCTGAGATAGGCGAGAAAGAAAATCTTTGGTCAGAATGAAACCCATTGGTTGAAACCGTAACGACTACAGGTCACGCCTTCGTCAAGTCTTGAAAAAGGAATGTTGTTGGAATGTGATCTTTGCAAAGGTCATTCAAAACGCGCTCCTCTCTTTTTCTACCCGTAAATCACGTGATACATTTCAACTAACCATTTCACCAAAGGGGAATGTGGTTACAATTCTTGTAAAGTGATTAGATTGAAAGAAATCATCCAAATCGCAAACATTTATAACTATAACAATGCGATTACCTTACAATAGAGTATCACGATTTGCAGAGAAAACGGGTGTTAGGCACATGCAGATACAAAAGTGCCAGCTGGAAATATGAAAGAATCAGCCTCCACATTTATTAAGTTACTCATAGCAGAAGAATTGTGATAATTAAAAAAAAAGGAGAATATTGACTCAAATTTTGAGAGTTAAAAAAATCCCCTCAAACACTATACCCCAAACGCCAATGTTCCCATTTGGGAACATCAAAATTGTTGTAAGAATTACTACTTACAAATGATACTTGAAAATGTTTTGTTAATTTGTAAAAGAATATATGTCCCTTGACTACCAAATCACGTCAGTAAAATTGTTTTTAAATTTAATTTAAAAACAGCGGAAATTAAAATGCGCATGACACTTTGAAGTTCACAAATTCAGTAAATTTGACTTAAATTATGTAAAAAAAACTAAATTTATTTTTTGGAAAACGGTGGCACCTAAAATAAATTCATATTATTATGTGACATTTCGGAAAGTATGAATATTCTAAACAAAAAATAAAGTTATTAAAAAAATTCACAAAAAAATGTTCCCATTTGGGAACATTGGCAGGTAAAAGGTTAATGCAAAAAAATATCGATATTCTGATCGAGTTTCGTGATTTCTAATGCTTACCTACACCTTAGTTAAGAATTCAAACTTTAATAAATTGGACGAAGGTTCGTATGAGGGATTTCTTTAGTGTAAACCAAACCAAACTACCAAAAGAAGAAAATGCTTCCCCTTAAATATAGTGGTGGGAACAATGTTGTATTTGCTTGAGAAATTAATAGTTACCATGGGTGTTTGTTTTGAACTCCTCAATATTTCATATTCGGGCATTTAGTAGTTAATCTTAGTACTTAATATAAATGTGGGGGGGGGGGGGAATGAGCGAAAAATTTCATATGATCGATTATTTTCAGTGGAAACATAAACCAACTATCAAAAGTGAAAAAACTTCATTTCTCTATAAGGTGTATAACCGGTAGCAGCATCGTTGTAATCGTCTATGTGCGTGATTAAAGTTGCAATAAGGGTTTGATTTGATATACAGGCTCAATATTTGATAATCGTTTATTTAACATTTAAATTTAATTAATAATAAAAGCATTCAAGGGCTTTTAATTCAGAAAATGGGATAAAATTAAATGAATGAAGCTTCGTATGAGTAGATTTTTTCTATGTAAACACAAGCACTCTACCGAAAGTACTGTCTGGGAAATGCAAGTGTTTGAACGGTATGAACAACTTTTTTATACACTAACCTACAATAATGGACGAGACGCAAGTTGATTTCCATAAAATCCGACTACTTGTTTGGGGGTGTTTTTCGTGGTATGGCCTATGATCTTTGCATGTTGTTCCCGATCAATTGAACGCCTACACGACCTTCATTCCCTTGGAATATCAATGCAATCGTATCACAACAAGATATATCGTCATTAACAAACCATCATATCTTAGTATCTTGGTATTTTGTCGAAAACACTAAAAAGGTTAAATTTTTTTGGCTCCATATTTATTGGTTTTAAACTAGAATTGAATTTCAATCTTTATTTCGAAATGTTTTGTGTTTCGTTTTCGTGTTTTCGTTGAACTCGAATAATTTTGCATATTATTCAAGTAAATGAATGAATATCAAAAACATTCAGTCACTTAGTCATAGTAAAAATATGACTGTACCTAAAGCTACTTTGTGGCATAAAATTCATAAAATACAACTCGTGATTGGTATGCGACTTCCTTCATGGCATAACATTTTTTACTATTTGTTTAATCAATACAAAAATGCAATCCTCGTATTTTTCAAGAGAAATTATACAAATATGAATTAAATTACTATGATATTTTCATCCGAAAATCCTAACTTTGTCATACCTTGCTTCCATTAAGTTAAAAATTGCAATGAAATCCAAATAACTACTCAGATTACTTAATTATTTGTATTACTTCTCACGTTTCAATAAATATAAAAGCTTAATCCAATCTGGAAATCCAAATCAACAATAATCGTTAGTTAAACTTAACGAATAATTTCCAACTATACCATCATTGTAACACGAGTAATTAAATTCAAGGAAAATAAATTATTTAGATTACAGAGGATTTATTCCAAAAAAATAACTCTTCTTTGTTTATGTATTCATTGCTTTTCAAATTAAATTACATTCTTATCATACTGTAAAATTACAAGTTACAAAACCCATTGCGATAAGCATACAATGGACTCTAGAAATCATTTATTGTTATTCAAGTGATTAGTATTATTTTCTCCGGAGTAATCTCAAATAAGAAGGGCACATTGAAACATATCCTTGATACATTATGCTTCCATTGTTCTAGAATATATATTCTCTAACATTACTCAGTTAATCCAGTCTAGTAAATCAATTAATAAATCTGAATTCGAAAATATATCTCACACAATCAGTAATAATCACACAAAAAGTCATCAATAGAGAACACAACTCCATTAAAATCACCTCGAAACTACATATAAATTAATGGAGCTACAAATTTAAATATATCATTGCGTTGCCTAACATATCAAATTACATACTTTTCACAACATGCAAATTAACACAGTATGTTAAGTTTAATACAAATATATTTCTGATAATAAGTACATTTTTGTATATGAAAATACTTTAATAAATTTATTTCAATAAATATGTGTAGTTAAAAGCTAACCTTTTAAGTTAAAATGTCCCGTAATTTTCACTTTGTTGTTTGTTACTTAATTTCTATCTTAATTAACAATTAATTAATAATTATCATAGTAATATGAAATCTCTAACTGAGAGCAAATGTATTCAGCATTAATGGGACGCGATACCATTTAAAAAATTTTCTTCATTTTTTATAATAGAATTAAAATATCGTTGTTTTTCTATTGCTTTGTAAATAATAAGTTGATTTTAAAAGAAAAAATATTGTCAAATATGCAATTTAAAAAAAAAAATTCAATTTTTAGAAAATTGTTTTGAATTTTTTTAAAATGCTACTTTTTTTCAATTTTTATTATTTTGCTTAAAATTGTTTTCTTGACTTTATTTTAAATATACTCAACAAAACTGTGTATGTATTTTTAAATCAAGAAAATAGTTCATTTTATACAATTTTTTAAAGCTAAAATAATACAAAAAGCACCGAAAAATAAAAAATTTTATATTTAACTATTTCAAAAAAATGTAACACTTAGATGTAAATCCATACACAATTTTATTTTAAAGGTATATAAGAATAAATGAAAAAGTTTGGAAACTTTTTCTTTGATAGATAAAAAGCCTTAGCATTTTGAATATGTTATAGTGCAAAAAAAACCAAAGATGAGAAAAATGCTTTTAAAGTTTCAAAACCCGTATAAGAAATTATTTACAAAACTCAGAGCTATTTGGAATTAATATGTTGATTTCCATACCAATTAAAGCAATTCAAAACATTTTTCACTCAAATTCAAATATTTAACTAAAATATAACCCGTAAGAATAAGTTCATTTAGTTGAAGTTTAAAAATATTTAATTTTCGACGCGAACTCAAAAATTCATCAATACATAATGTATCAGCTTTTAATATTAACTTTTGTAGTATCCAGTCATAATAACTGTACACAAATTAAAATTTATTACAAAAGCATTAATCAGAGTGTACATTTAAAAATAGCCAGATTTATTCAAAATTCCTTGTTTTTTTTAGTTCAATTTTTTGTCAACGTAGCCGTGCAGTTTTAATTTTTTTCTGAGCTAGTAAATAAACTGCTGTCTTCTTTCTATTTCTTAACTATATTCTACGATAGTCTTTATAGATAGCAAGATGTTTAGAATGCACACTCAATAAAAATTGTCTTCGTTTCGAAAACCTGCTACAGGTTTTAGAGTATCCACATTGAATTCTGTGATAGCATCACAAACAGCAATCGTAACACGTTGCAGTGATGCACAACTTTGATTTGAGCACTTACTCCATATAACACTGTGCAGGCTTACATTCTAGTTTTGTGTGGTATACCTTACAGAACATTGTAACAGTTCAGTTGAAGCAAGCCTTTGCTAAATTGGCAATATTTTTGCCAAATGCGATTCGTTGATTGGTGTTTTAATATGCCTCGTATGAGAACCAGGAAGAACCATGAGCCAATGCAGCTTGATAAAAGCACCAGGAATCTTCACTATATTCTTGCCAATACACTTTGAATTAAAAACCAAAAATTTCGTCTCTGAAGGTCGCACACTTATTTCGAAGCGCGTAATTTTTCTTGTGTCTTGGATCAGAAAAGTGTAAATTTTTAACTAATGCAGTTGCGAGTTTAAAATTTTTCACACTTATTTAGAAAGGTTGTAGCTCTAATTAAAAGCAATAAAAAAATTCGATATTTTGAGTGATTTTTAGGTATTGCATCCCCTTAATTGAACCTTATAACTGAATCAGATTCATAGAAACTAATAGTTTGTATGGAGATTCTTAATTTTTACACATATTTTAAAGTAAAAAATCATGAACTATCATGAAATCTATGGAACAAGTATTATAATGGATAAAAGGTGATGGTTCAAATAATTATTTACATATTCAATATATGTATTCAGTCAGGCCTAATGCAAAAATGAGTACACGAAA
Organism: Metellina segmentata; assembly: GCA_947359465.1. Lineage (NCBI taxonomy): Eukaryota > Metazoa > Arthropoda > Arachnida > Araneae > Tetragnathidae > Metellina > Metellina segmentata. The sequence continues at coordinate 118,472,366 of OX375877.1, read as the reverse complement.
TAAATAATAATAATATGGGAGATATGGATAATATTGCATATGAAGATCTAAAAACTCTTTTCTAACTAAATTTTTAAAAAAATATCAAAACAAATTTTTTGTTAACTTTTATGTTTTTGTATTGAACACAACTAAAGATTATATTACTGTTTACTCTTATTCTAATAAATGAAGTCATTTTGATGTAAAAAATACTTTTTATACTAACAATTGAAAATTTAAAAATATGTATTAATTTTATCTGAATCACCTAGAGACACATCCCTGATACATCTATTTCTTAACCCACAAATAAAATGACAAAAGTAATAAAAGGTTTGTCTCTTTTAAGCAAATATGCTTAGTATTGAGACATCATAAAATAAAATATAAACTATTAATCTCAGCTCGTATTAAAATCTTAAAGGAAATCCACAAGAAAATATCTGAAAGTCTCAAAGGGTATTCGTTTGACATGGATATTAATTTGCATGTCTCAAATATATATACTTGTTCAGCAGAAACCACACAAATAGAAAATTTTCTTATACTAAATACATAATCCCCTCTAAAGCTGAGCGAGATAACATCGATTGAATCTGGAAAGGATGTATTATTTAATATTTCTTGATTTAATTTTGTTGTTTCTGATAATGCTATAACCTTTAACACTTATTTTGTAATGCTGCGAAGTTATTGAAATGTCACGTAACAATATGTAAGCTGTAACCTTGTTTACAATACCTTTCATATATCCAGATCTTTAAACTACAAATTGCATCTTTGATACAACATAACTTTGGACCCTTTTCAATAAATACAGTAGAAATGCTGTCACTGTTTTGAAAGATAAATTACCCTCTTATATGCTTGAAGTTAAAAAACCTTGTCAAATTTTCAGTACATGAGCTCTCTTCAATGTAAACAACAAAACAGACATTTTGCTAAGATTTTACTTCTGCTTTAGGTATACTCTAGCATGATACAGGGTGTTTCAGTAAGTATACTCTAACTTTGAAATGAAATAACCATGAAACAGTGATTGATAGAAAGATGAAACAATTGGTATGTTTCATGAGCATACCTAGAATTTGAAATAGACCCGATTACACAATTAGTTAATGATTTGGCTAATAGATGGCGCTGTAATCTTGGTTCTTTGCCCTTTTAATTAGTGTGTAAATCAACACTTGCAAACAGATTCAAATCACATGACAATTGATTCGAAATGGCTACTTTGAACAGTAATGATTTGACACAAGCGAAAGGAGAAGTTTGAAGCCACCTGACGCAATGTGTGTCCTGAAATGGATACACATGCTTCATAGATGAACTGTTCAAGCATTTGAAGAGATTCTTACTGTAAACAATGTCCCAAAACCCCAAAGAAATCGCATGGATTGCGATCCGGAGAGTATTTAGGCCAATCTATTCCGGTGATGTTACCATTTGAATAATTTAAAACAATGATTCTATCACTGAAGTATTTATCAAAGAAGATGGAACACTGCAGAATTACGTTGTGGTCGGGAACCATATTGAACAAACGTGATCCCTTTACAGGAGACTGCAGCGACAACTATTAGGAAATGTTGTACCTAATATTTATACCGGTTTATTTAACATCTCAGATATTCCCATTAAATGTACAACTTGTTTCATACTTATATATATCATGGTTTCATAATTATGTCATTTCAAAGTTAGCGAGTCCTTTCTGAAACACTCTGTACATATTAGAGGTTACCGTAAAATGTAGTTTATCACCGTTTTGACAACGTTTGCGTTTACTCCAATTGATGTTAACCAATCTACTATAGCTTTGTTTCTCTGCTGGAAGACCATTTTTACCACTTCATGAACTTTATGTTCCACAAGAACAATAAGATTTGTCAGGAGTATAATTCATCAATTTATCGGGTCCAAGTTTGACTAAAATTCCTTTAGAAGCACTTTGGACACCACGTTTGAATGAACAGCACACCGTAGAAACGGAACTGAACATGGATGATTGATTAACCCCGGACACAGGTTTGATTGATTGCTCGTTCAGTGCAGACGGTGAATTGAACGGTTTGAGCATGAACAAAATGATCCGCTTCGTGTCGGTATATCAAAGGAAAGTGAGTGTTTGTGCTCGCTCAATTTTGACGGCGTTTTTTGGTTCCCTTGCTCTACGTACAATCAATCACTGGGGCCATCGTTAAGAAACGGGTCGGGGATCGGAACATAGAAATATTTATTTTTCTTCGGATTTTAAAGTGATACTATTATTTAAGTAGTCTATTTGTAAGCATTGTGTGTAATCTGTCAAATGTATAGCTTAATACTATTATTTTTTAGTTTTTAAAACATCACTGAATATGCCCATATTAATGTCAAAATTGATGTGTCCATTCATGTGTATTTAGACTAATAGTGGTATTGGGGAACTGCGCACTTCTAAATTTAAGATAAAGAAGAGGTGTCTATTTAAAATGTATTTCGATATTTTTGCCCCCCCCCCTCAATTGAAGAAATTTAAAATTGTCGCACTACTAAAATATTAATACGTTTTGCCGAAATAAGCCGAATTGAAAGAAAGATTCAATATTATGTAACATAAAGAACGGAACATTTAAACAATAAATTTTCAGTTTAATTTCAACACACAACCAACCAAATTGATCGCGAGCACATGGAACATTTTGTGCCCGAGCTGTCAAACCAGAAAAACCAGAGAGATTGATTAACCAAACCTGTCGCCGTGGTTAATCAATCATCCATGTTCAGTTCAATTTCTCCGGTGTGGACGGGGTTTTACACGAACTCGATAGAGCAATTAAAGGAGAAGTTGGAAAGGAACATCCTTGAGAAGTCAACATCATTCCAGAAGTCTTCCGGAAAACTGTAGGATTGATGTCGTTGAGTAGTAGAGTTGTAGGTAGAGTTGTTGCACTTGAAAGAGGTAATAATATGAACCCTATATTACAATTGTGGGGGAGAAGATGAAAATAACTATTTGCACTCAAGATCCTACGTCAACCAATACCAGTGAATTTTGGGCAGTCACATAGATGAAATGGCTCAACGTCCATCTAGAAGTCTTCCGGACATTCATGGAATCTATGCCTAGTAGCATTGTTGCACTTTGAAAGGCTAAAGAATTATCTACACGATACTAGGTCCATGATTTTTGAAACTTCAGCACAAACTAAATTACACTGTGACGTGAATTAATTACAAATTTGTTCTGCGTGAGTTTAAAGATAAATTGACATCCCATTAACTCTAACAGATTAAGGGGATATGGTACACTATTGAATAGAAATATGCGATAAATTAACCCATTAGAAATATAGGGTAAAGATTCCCAATCATTTCAAGGGTTAATGAAGATCCTAAGTATTAAAAACTAACTGTCCCCTGCATGGAAGTGGTGACAGTAGGGAACACTATTTTGCATCAGAGGATGTCCACAACTGGTTGTTGACACGAAGATAAACCACAACAATGAGGGTTAGAATAACTTTATATTTATAAGTCTCTCGAGATTTCCGAGTAGTGAAGTACTGCTTTTACCCCACTGCACATCTAATTAGTAAATAACCAACTCGATTTAATGAATGATTCCATTGGTCAAGAAGATAACAACTGGTCCGAAGGCATCTAAAAACTTCATATTTGAAGGGAAATTACAAGTGTAAACCCATAGGAGGGTTAAGCCTAGTTTCAATTTAGAATTATTTTTCAAACTCCGAGTTAGTAAGTTAGGTTAAGATATAAATAAAGGAACACATTTGTGAATAAAATAATTGGGGAAGAATATAACAGTTATAAATATGTCTCCTTCAAATTAGTGTAAAAACTATTCTAAAATAGTGACTTAATTTAATAAAAATTTTATTTTATTTCCTGGAATCAAGCATACAGTATAAATAAAATAAGATGAAATATTCCTTCGCATATCTATCGTGTACGTAAATTAAATCATTGCTGTATGCATTGTTCGCATTCTATTTTATGTATCCTGCGTAAGTATTCGTATATAATTGAGATTCGCATGAGTTTGGAATTAAAATAAACAAACTAAACAATTTAGTTTTAGATTTAAGCGGTGGATTTTAGTTTTCAATTGTCTGAAAGTTTTTGAGATTATAATGTAATCTTGAATATTACTTTATCTGTAAACCTAGTATTCTTAAAATAGCTTTCTTAATACGAAGTTCAATATACTTCTGATGATAAGAAAATTTTATTCTTTTAAAAATAGTTCTTCCAGTATGCCTATGCTATTGAGAAAGTATTTCTCAGAAAATATTCTTCTTAAATGATTAAAATCTTTTTGTGATTGCTTCCTTTGATAGGAAGTGTTTCTAGAATTTTTCACATTTACATCGTCTAACTGAAAATTTTCCGAAGGATTACAAATGTTTTTTCTTCCTACAAATGATTAATATATGTTTATAAATACAACTTCTCTACGACTATCTTAAAAGCTATTTTATTCATTTAAAATGGTATAAATGCAATGTAAATAAGTAATTTATTAATGCATTCTAGTCTCGAAATTGAAATATTTATACGGAGCAAAAAATAAATATTCGCACTTTAATAATTTATGTATTCAAGTAGATTTTATGTTCCTCCCCCCCCCTGGGTGATATTTAAGAAAACAAACTTTTACATAAAAAATACAGAATTCATTTAGGTACACTTCTACTTTTTAATGGGGGTCTGTTCTTTTAAGCATTCAAATCAGGAGGAATAAGTCTAATTACAATACACTGGGGTGAGGGGGGGGGTATCTTCTAGAATCTAAAATTATTTGTGTATCTATCATAATGAAACTTTGAATAAACAGTGTTATCGTTTCTATACAGAAACGTAGGAGTCTTTAAAGTTTAGTAATAATTTATTTGAATTTACATGAATAAATCTACAAAACGAATATTTACAATAACATCTTACACGCAATTTTCTCATTCATCTCATGTATTTGATACCAAAATTACTGAAATGAGTAACTGAAATTAAAACCAAACTATGTAACTCAATTAAACACACTTCATACTAAACAATATCAAATAAACAATACATTTTAATTTATCTCACATTTGGTTCAAAATTTTGAATAAAGTTCTTACTTTTGTACAAAATAATGGAAATGTTTTGAAACTAACGATTATTCAACTTCATGTCAAATTTCAAGGGTGTAAGATTGATAGTATTATAGAACGAACAGTGTTAAGTATTACCATTATGAGAATTAGGAATGCTAAAATGAGGCTAAATGAGTTACAACTGAAGTAATGGGTACTGTAAAAATCTTCTTTGGGAAAGAATTAATGTCAGTTTTTCTTTCTACATTTTTTATCAGAATCCGAGCACTAATGAGCTCTGTAAAATTTAAAGCTTTCGCCATACAAAAAGGAAATCTGATAACATAATATTAGCAACTTAGTAAAAATTTACAATAACGTAAGACTAGAAGACCTGTAATTTTCTGTTTGTACCTAAGATGGCGGCACTATACAAATATCTACGCAAATCAGTTTTTGTATGACACACACGCAATACGGTTTATTAAATTATGGTAGTATGTGTAGATTTTATTTATTTCTTTTACAAAACATTTTTTGATCTTATATATCTATTTTTTAAAAACACTTTTTTTTAACTCCGTGTTTTTTTTTCATGGTTTGAAACACGCAGTTCGTTGGAATAGAATAAACCAATATGCTTAAAATCAAAAACACAAAACTATAATATTTATTTACAAAACACTGGATTACTTCCAATTACATATAGTAGAACAGGAATAAGAATAATTAGGACAGGAATAAGAGTTAATAGGTAGGTCATATAATTATCGTTGGACAGAAACAACACAACGGGCTTTTTGCGATAAACAGGGATAAATTCCGAAGAGAAAGAGATAGAATAGAAATAATATAGAAACGAAGAAAATGACGAAAGCGGTATTTTATGCAAGATTAAATTTCATATAGAAAACCATTTCATATATATACCATCTAGAAATTTTTTGATTAGCACCTGATTTCTCGCAAATATTTATAAAAAAAAATCCATATTATATCTAAACCTCTTTCTCTCTTCCTCTGTTTGTGAAGAAAAAATGTGGTTTTACGTTTCACAGTTTTTAATAATAAAAAATTATAAGTATAATGATTTACATTTACCCTATGATAAGTAAATTATTCACGTTGTATTACTTTGACTATGATTAAATAATAATTTTCTGCGAGAAACTATTTTACTATGTATTTTTGGATTGTTTACAGTTTTTTAACTTAAATTGGAATATTAAGATTATTTCACTGAGTCTAAATGTCCGTATTGTATCTGTACAATCTCCCCCCCCCCCACTTCTGCATCTGTGCAATCATTTCCTAACTCGCCACACTGTATTTCTAAATATCAAATTCGAAAAGTATATGTTTCTATTTTCACTTCATTAGACAATTCCTTAACAGTAAAAAATGATTGATTTCTTCCTTTTTCAACGAACTATATTTAAATCGATATATTTTCCTTATTTTGTTTCAAACAGATGGCGCCAGCAATCTTTTGATTTTCCACATCATGGAAAATTATGTAATTTGTAGACTGCGCGTGTATAATAAAGTTCCACCAAGAAATATAGCTTCTTAAATCGAACTTTTAAAATTGCCATATATAATTTTGATAAATTATGTTAAACGGACGAATGAAAATCAAACGAGGAAATAAATCACGAATAACAAGAATCAGTAGTTATTTAAGTTTTATTTCAAGCTGTTAAGTTCTATAATTAAAACAAATGACAAAAAAAATCAAGCACATTCCAACGTGGAAATGGCTACACAAAGGAACTCCAACGATGCTTTTGAATTGATTGTTATCAATAGGTAATTTTAATAGCTCAGTTTTTGACTGATATCGAAAACAAATCTAAAGACACACAAACTAATTGCCCCCAACTCTCCAAGTTATTTCGACGAGAAATCTCATGGATTAAATTTGAACTCATTTTGCTAAAGACAAGATATTTCGTCATCAAGATATTGCCTTGTTAAATAAAGACAAGATCACGATATCGCCATTTTTTTATAAGGAGGAGATCATAATCTGATAATTTTTCTAATGATCGTGGTTGAATTTCCTTTAATGACGAGAAATTTCGTACAAGGAGCTGGTCAGTTTTGCTAATTACGAGATACCTCGTCCAGAGAAACATCAGAAGGATTATACTACTTAAAAACATGACTCAAAAATATAACAATAAAAATTTAAATATAACTTTATTCTGTTGAATCACTTAAAAAAAGGAGATATCTATCAGATAGAGAACGTATTTTTTTAATCAATATAATTCGTTAAATTTATTTATTAAGATAATTAGATGAAAAAATATTAACATAAAGTGTATTTCTAATAAAAGTATCGCAATAGGTAGGAAAAAGACTATATATTTTACAAGAAACTTAAAAAAAACTTTGAATTTATATTTTTAATTACTGAGACAGCAATTAAAGTATTTAAACGCTTTTCTCACGGGACGCATGCTTGCTTCTTTAAACACTTTTTATTGCTGGCTGGTTAGGAAATTTCTAAATATTGAATGCAATTTAAAATCGTTCCAGAAGTGACTTTTCCTCAGCTGTACTATCATAGCGGTGAAGAGGGTTGTACAGATTCTCTCTAGCGAGTATCGGACTTGTAAAAATATTTTCCGAAATTATACGCAATTCCGATCAAACGTTACCGTGCTCATTGTTGGTTCTGATATATTTCATAAAAATTCCCTAGTATTTTAAGGGTTTTATCAGTTAGGTAACATCAATACGAAATACGTATATGAAGAGCGTTCTACCATAAACATACTTCTGGAATTTGTTTTGCAGAAAAAGCTCCCATAATTATTTTTTACTAATTATCTCACTAATTTTTTTAAAGTTAGATTAACCTTTTGAGGGGTTTATACGCATATATTCGTTTTTATTCCCTGTGGTACTCCTAAATAATTTCAACTTTCCTCACCAGGTGTCAGTATGTGTCATTATAGATGTTGTGGATTAGAAGAGCACTGTTAGGCAATGTAATTGTAAACAAGGGGTACTTGTTAACAAACTATACAAGCGCCCAAGTGAAATTCCGAGAAACTAAAAAATTGCGAAATATGAAAACTGGTAAACCTGAGGATGTAATATGGTGATCCCGTATTTCTTTGAACCACAGCTGATAGCAATATGTTTAGTTGAAAAATATGTGGTTGAAACGTTTGGGTTTTAAAGTAGTTGTGTGCTGCATTTTCTACTGCCGTCCATAATATATTGAAACTAGGGGGCCCGCCCCCTGCTCGCTGACGCTCGCCAACCCCCGGAGGATTGCTTCGCAATTCTCATTGGTTCGCTGCGCGAACCTATGCTCGCTTCGCTCGCATCAATGAAGACACGTGTCCTAGCAGAAGGGATTGATTACAAAATATATTCCAAAAAAATATTTTTCAAATCTAAATTTGTTGTATTACATAAAAGATATATACAGTACCTCTGGAATCAGAATTTAAATGAAAACTTTGAGCAAATTTTTACTCGCAATGTGAGCGCTGCTTTGGAAATTGAATACCCAGCATGTTGTTTGTGTGTACATTTCCCCAGTACTCGAGCCACCCATACACTTTTTGACTGAGTTTGTTGTCGAAAGTTGTAGTGCACGCGTCTTGTTGTACTATAATTGTTAGCCTTGAAAAGAACCGTTTTTTAAATAGCCCTGAAAAGATCCTCCGCTTTCTTAGATTTCTATTAGAAACCGCAACAGCTCGTCTAAAATTCATTTTCTTTTCAATAAAATTTCATCCGATAACGCTATAGATTCAAATGACTCGCGAGGCTCCTAGTAAACAAACAATCGCACAATGTTGCCAAAACGCGGTAACAAATAACGTCTTTTTTGCGTGCCACGTAAGAGAAATATATATATATATAGATATATGTTGTTCTAATTCTTTACTACGGTCAGTTATGTTTCTATTGAGCAGAAAATCATTGACTTTTCCTTCTGGGAACTTTAATGCACCTACAGTTGCATGTTTGCAATTACCCCATATTTTTAAGGGGAGTTAGTACCTTTTAGACCTTGCGTTGCTCGCGAAAACATACTTTTTTCGATTCATCATAAATAATTGAGTTTTTTTATATTGTATTATAAAATTGATACAGTTTAAAGATAATTGTATGGCTTTTAAAAAACAGCAGTCATATTTGTAATCAAAAATATTTTTTTATATAAAACCTAGCAAAACTTATACATAATTTCTTCGTTTTGAAATTTACCCACTTAACTTTCCCTCAAGTTTAAAAAAAAAACTAATAAACGTAGAGTTAAGAAATTTTGTATGGTTATTCTAAAAGAAGATCTTAGTTCTCTGAAATATGGATTTGTGTATGAGAGCTATAGTTTTTTATTTATAGATCCATACATAACTAAAAAATTTTCAAAGTTGACTTATTTTAATAGTTTTAATTTTTATAAATATTTGTACTTCAAATATCACAAATTCCTTAGTTCACAGAATTAAGACATTCATTTGCTTCAATTTGGTGCAAACATTTGGGTTTTACAGTGCATCTTTCAAAAGTTATCTTGTGGGAAAGTTAAGTGGGTAAATTTCAAAACGAAGAAGTTGTGTATAATTTTTGCTAGGTTTTATATAAAAAAAATTTTTAATTACAAATATGACTGCTGTTTTTTAAAAGCCATACAGTTATTTTTAAACTGTATCAATTTTATACTACAATATACAAAACTCAATTATTTATGATGAATCGAAAAAAGTATGTTTTCGCGAGCAACGCAAGGTCTCAAAGGTACTAACTCCCCTTAAGGGACGGGGTAATTGTAAACATAACTTTGACAATAGTTTCGTTAAATTTGGATGAACAGTCAATGTGTTTTTCCGTGTAATTTTGTATTTAATCGTATTACGCACGTTTGAATTGCGCTTTATTATATTTTTCGTGTTTTGGGGGATCAGGAAGACTGATTTATTAAAACATCTCACATATGGTGAAGTTCTTGCAACTGACCAAGGAGGCAGTCACGCATGAAGGAGGCAGACGTGAAAATGAACAAAAGGAAGCCGAGTGAGAAGAAAATGAAAGAACCATGATTAAGTAATATACAAAGAAAGAAGCTAGGATGTCAAATTATTGAAAGAATTGACTAACATTTACGGTGAAGAGTTTGAAGTACTCTAAACATTGAAGCAAAATATAGAAGACTAGCTTGTAGGGGAAGTTAAATATTTTACAGCTATCCATGGAAGACACTGAAACGACTACGTTTCTGCTTGTAGATGTTACGGGAAAGAGAAAGAAAACCCATTTTTCTATGTATGAAAGGTGGATGTCGTTTCAGAAGAGGAGTTTGAGATCTTCGGACTCAAATGCATCGATAATGAATAGACTAAATTAGCTATGGTTGAAAAAAAGAAATTCTGTGTTACCAAAGACCATGTCAAAGCAATGTTACCTACTTCAACCTGTAACATAGAAGACCTTAAAGAAATTTTCCAATTTGAGGGCATTGTTAATGTGTAAAAAATGTAATGTTTGTTGGTACCTAAGTTTGTATTTTTCAATTTTTAGTTTTTTTTTTTTTAATTTTAAAGTTTGTAATTTTTTGTGTTTGACACACTAAATACATTCTTTGTTCAGTAAATGCTTTAATTATTTATTCTTATGTATTCCTGAATGTTCACCTCATGATCAATGCAACTTTCAAGTGTCACTATATTTGGCTGGGGTTAGAAGTGGGAGTATTTGGTAAATGTAAAGATCAAAACGAGGTTATTGTAAACATGGTATTAGAAGGTAAATTATCATTGGAGTTCCTTATACTGCCATGACTACTGCTCACGCTGTCACTTGTTCAATATTCAATATCACAAGGAAAATTGTTGTTTACAATTACCCTTACTTTTAGGGGTAATTGTAAATACGTGGGGTAGTTGTAAACAGCCGAGAACGGTGTTAAATTTCTTTTCTACAATATTCGTACTAATTAAATATCAAAGTATAATAGTGACAAGTTAGTTTAGTAGGGTTAATAATGTTTAATTACTTTATCAAGAATTTCAAAATAGGGATTGAAAATGAACATACAAATTTTGTTTATAATTACACCGTCTTACCCTACCACTAAACAACCCAATAATGACATTCAAAAGTATTAATCGTTTTGAAAGGGAATGTTTTCTATAAAATGACTTTTGTATCATAGTATAATGTCCAACAGATAGTTTGAAATAGTTTATTAAAGGGAGATTTAATTCAAATGAATGAGATACTTAGATTGGAAGGCAAGATGTTTAAGGAAGAACTATACTTTATACTTTGGAAAGCTGGAATGACACAATACATCATTGTCTATTAAAAATTACTTCATAGTAGAATTGGGTTACATTGCGAAAAATACTATTTGTATCATAAGTTAATTTTTGTAGTGTTGGCTAAGTTTTCCACAATAGTACAATATCTTTGGAAATAAGTGCTTTTTAGTTCATCTGATTTTGAAAATTGATAGCTATGAGCGAACAAGGGTAAGAAATCGCGTCTTTTTATTTTATCTTTAGTGCATCGTATATAGATGTGATACTTTGTCATGGACGAACAAAAATTTATTGTCCTATTTATTTTTCAGCATGGGTCAATAAAAATTATATTTCGATGCACAAATTAATAAGTTTCACATCTACATAATGAATGACATGAATACGATTCATTCATTGATACAAACTTGAATTTCTGAATCATTTAATTATTTTAAGAAATGATTGCTTGTTTATTTGGGTATAAATTCTATTTCGTATGAGATTAAACAGTTTTAATTTTAATAAATTTTATTAAAATTAATTTTATTAAAATTAATTTTATTAAATTTTATTAAAATTAATTTTATTAAATTTTATTAAAATTAATTTTATTAAATTTTATTAAAATTAATTTTATTAAATTTTATTAAAATTAATTTTATTAAATTTTATTAAATTTATCCGCGAATGTTTTCAAATTTTTAATAAAATTTCAAAGCATTTTTTAAATTTCATGATAAATCTTTGGTTTTGTAGGAATATGTATTTTTTCTTTAAAATACTACATTATATAAACAATAAATAAATTTTACATTAAATAAGTACAGCGCATACTTTTCTGAAGCACGACTACAACTGATTGCGACAGTATTCGATTTATGGATTACATTAATTTCAGAAAGTAATAAAAGAATAGTTTGAGGTTACAAACACGAATTACAGTGTCCTTAAGTCAACTAAAGATATTAGGTTCTTCTTTCGTAACTACAAATGCCTCCTGGTGCCAAATTACTTCACGGGATTAAAATCTGAAATTTTCTGAAATCTAAATTTTGGACAGCCACCGTCCATCTCGATATTTTTAGCTATAACTATTGTAAACACTCTTTAATCAAATCTGGTCAGCAGAAATGACCTACATTAACAATAGAAGTATTTATTTCTGTATTTCACCCTACGGCAAGGATCACTATCGACTGGAAAGACATAATTCCTTGTTAGCTTTAAATGGTGGCTATATGTTGGGATCTATTCGCTTTCCAATGTGGCCAGATATCCATTAAAATCTCGAAGAATAGTTTATAAACTGCAGTTTACCAACTATATTATATCTGTCTGGAATATAATTGGCAGTATCCAATATATAAATTTGGATGATGTCGTTGGATGGAATTATGTGTCTCCCATCATCAAGAAGGTTTATAGTTTTTTTTCGTCAGAATAACCGATTGTTGCTTCTCTATTCTATTTTGTATACATTTTACACTAATTTATAAGAATTTTTTTCATTTATGCTTAATGCGATTTCTTAACACCACTCCTTGTAGATGCCTCGACAAGGTATGTTTTAAGGAGGGGGGGGGGGGCTGAAACACAAAAAACCATCAAAAAGTCCTTTTTTGTTTTATATTCTCAAAAAATTTGAAATTTAATTCTCTTTTGTTTGACACCAATTTTATGATGATATCTTGAGTAGAACCGAAGTTATAAACAAAAGAACGTTTTGATAGCTGTCAAAGTTTTGAAACGAAAAATATGTCGACATCCGAAAAACTGCTAACAAAAGTGCAATTGCCTATAAATTGTACCGTAGAAAGGTACTATTAGCCAAAATAAACCTTAATCAAAGGTCTGAAGCCATTAACGGATTTACTTACGTATTCAGAGTAAAAAATCCATTAGGTACTAAAATTTCACTTTTGTAACTGATTTTCATTAATGAAACTTTAAGGTGATTTTTCTCCATGGTGTATTTTTTACACTTTTCTCAACTTTAAAAGGATATAACTCAAAATCTATTCAAGATAATTGCATGAAATTTAGTATGTATATTCTTCATACATATTTAAGTGATTTGTCTTCAGCAATTTTAAACATTATTGATATGTTATAAAATATAAGTGCTTTTATAAATTATAAATTCAAAAAATGCTAATTTTTATTCAAATTATTTAAATATTTTTTTATATGCATGTATTAAAAAACTGTGAAGACAAATTTTTAAGTATAATATATGATTTTAGAAAATGTAAATATTTTTTATTTTTATTTTTTTTTTATTTATGAATAATTTCTCAAGTTATATCAAAAGTAAGCACAGTCACTTTTTTGAAAATTTTTAAATTAAAAAATTTTTTGAATTGATATCAAGTTAAATTTTTATATTTCTATATTTGTAAATTAGGTTCTATGTCTTCATTAAAAATTCCAAAGCAATATCTTTATTAGCAAAAAAAATAGAAAACTGTGTCCCACCCCCCTTAAAATTTAATTAAAGAAAAAGTGTCCAGATCTTTAAGTACCAGATGTCTTGTCAACACAAAAAAGTGACTAGATATTTAAAAACAAGATATCTCGTCATTATAAGAAAACTGACAAGGTCTTGATATCGTCATCATAAAATTAAATTTGCAATACCTCTATGACGAGAAATCGATCATTCGCAAAATTGGTAACATCTTGATAGACGAGGTGTACAGTCTAAACCTTGAGTGTTAACTAATATGAAGAAATAATTCTACAGTCTGTTATTATCTGCTTGAGAAATAGCTGTTGTTTTCGTTCTAGTTATTTTAACCAGTCCGTCAATAAAAATACCGTAGACATAATATAAATTATAGTAAATCGATTGACTTCAGACTCGAAGACCAAATACTGCCCTCCATATACAATTCTCACGTTTGCATATTATTGAATGCCATTTAAACATTATTATTATGCAATATATTGTAACACATCGGTGGAATTTTCGATGGACTTTATCATAGTTACATTAATGAGCTTTTTATAAAATATAAAATCTGCTGTGGGGATGGAAATGAATAACCCGTAAAAATCTGACTAGTCAATTAATTTAATTTCACTAAAGTGGTAAACATTGAGAGACAAGCAAAACCTAACGTTCTTTAAACTATGTAATTTTAATTCGTGTGTTAAAGACGACAAAGTCATCACAATGAGAACATTTATGGATAATAGTTGTTCATAAAAATTTCTTAAATTCATTGAAGATTCAAAATTTTATTGTCAAGAGTTTATTTTCTATTTTCATGTGTATAAATGGCAAAAGATGGCGCCACGATAACCATGGATTTGTCATCAATTTTTGACCCTCTGAGGGTCATGCAAGGATTATTCCAACTTGCAACCTGGAGTTTTTCCTGAAATAAATTCAAAACAGTTTAAACGTCTTGACCAATAAAAACTTTCCAAATGATTCTAAGACAAGGAAATGACAAGAATATTTTCAAAGGAGTCTATTCTAAAGAAATCAGCAAATATTTCCTAAAAATTATGTTATAAGAAAGAGAAAAGGTCCTATAGAGAATATTTCCAAAAGTTATATTCTAATAAAATGAACAATGCAGGACTTCCAATGTATTTTAACCTAATATCAAGGTCTTTAGAATTGTTCCAAAGAATTCTATTTAAAGAAATAAGCAACATAATTTCGTTCCAAAGGATTCTATTAAAACAAAATAACAATGGAATAGTTTAAAAATATTCTGTTTTATAGATTGGGTGATAGAATGCTTCTGAATTATTAAATTATAAGGACCGGGTCTGTAAAATTGTTCAAAGCGTTTCTATTTTAAGGAAAGTACTAATTACTTCTAAAGATTTAGAAATACAGGGATTCAAATAGATGTTATCCTTGATTTATTATGCTTGTTGTAGAGGAAAAAAAACATTTTATTTATTAGAAGTCTCTGGTCACTCAGAGATTTTAACATCAAGAAAGTTAAGAAATTAATTAAATTCATTAGTTTCAATAAAGAGCTCTTGTCAGAGAAAATAATTTTGGAATTATTTTCTTATTTTGCATGCATCATTTAGATATTTCAGATTGAATCATAACGAACAGTACACTTTGTTGAAATTTCTATAGTGGAAATTGCTTGAAGCGATTTCAAAATGGTTTCAATATTTTTTAATGTTTCAACAAAAGAGATGCTAAAGGACGACCAACTTGAAAATATTAGGAAAATACATAAAAGAAAGAGAGAAATACTGTACTGAAAACTGAAATAAAGAAATCATAAATGCTCATCGAGTCGGATTATTAATTTGTTCATAAAAATAAAACAACTTTTCCTGAAATTTTCGGATTAAAATTTTAATACGTGTAAGAAATTAATGTGCGACTCTAAATAGATAATTATTCCAAATTATATTTTAGCCATCTATGTAAAGTTACTTTGTAAATTAGTATTAATAATAATAGGTGGAGGAGGGCACTATAAATATAATGCATATTAAACTAAGGATATTTGAATTAGTAATGAAGAAAATGTACTAGTAACAAGAACCTTAACTTTTAATATTTTCAAATGAAGATAGAATGTGGTATTTATATATTAGTAATATTTATTCTCCTGAATATTAATGAATGAGAATAAATATTACTAAGAGAGTAAAAGTTTTATTATTTTTTTGTGCAATTTATAAGAAAAATAGAAACTTTTATATTGGTCTCTCAACAGCAAATATATTTAGTTTATTTTTAATGTAATACCATTAGCATTTGTTAACTATAAGAAGCTTTATTAAGACACAGCTAATCAGTAAATGTTTCTTTTATATTTTTTACTAAACTCAAACGAAAATATCATTATTATTGTTCTTTTTTTAATAAAATTAATGATTGGAAACTATTAATTATTTTACTGTTGTTGGTTCTGTACAGTTACAAAATGTATTTCTTTCATTAGTCTTATTTTCTTGCAATAAGCCTATGAAATAAAAGTAATTTTAATTATTTTTTAGTAATAAATGTTTCAGTAATACTCACTAGACCATATTCGATAATTTAAAGTCAATTACTCAATTGTTTGAACAGATAATTTGGGAAGGATTATTTGTTCTACTGTTTTCCACAATCAGTCATAGCATCCAATAAATTTATTTATCAAATATTACGTAAAATAAATTTACAAATTAGTTTTGTATTTTGAATTTGAATTTGGTTAAAAGCTTTATTTAAAAGCTTAGTTTTTAGTTTTGTTCGACAAAATTGAATTAGTACCATTGTCATTGAATTAGTACCAATATGAATATCACCTATATAAATGTCTGTGACGAAATTGATTCTATTTCTAATAAATTAATCACATTATTAAAATATGTTGTGAAAACAAAATATCTATATTTAACAAATGCGTGCAGTTTAATAGGTTTAAACATATAAGATTTTATTGATATCAATGACATTCACTGTGTTATTTATCATTCTTCTGCTTATACATTATATAAATCAGAATGCTGCTTTAATGTTTTCAGCGAATTACAATTGTCATTAAGACGTGATAAACTGCTTTTATTGAAGGTTTTATTTATTAAATCTTATTTCTCGGCACAATTTCAGAGAAATTTTCCTAAGAAGCAATTCTTAAGAGTTAAATAAAATTGAAAATATCTATGTAAGTTTACTGAAAGTGCGATTCACCCTTTTGAACAGTCTAACTTTGAATCATTAATTATTCGCATTCTAAAAGACACAGTCTAGACAAGATCCATAACCATTGATGGAAAGACATCTTCTCAGAAACATTCGATATAGTTAGCGATAGTTATGCTCGATACTGCAGTTGCAAATATAAAATATTATGTAATTTAAATTTATTTCAATGAAAGGACTCGCATTTTATTTTACTCCTATTAATGTTATCTGTTGTATATATTTTCAGAAAGTATTGGTAAATAAAGTATCTACATTTTGCCTTATGTTTGAAATTGAGATTCGTGATCTGATGAAAGTCAGTGATGAAAGAGCTATACGAAATTCACATTTACGGAAATACAAAGAATATGAAGTTTTATTTCAGGTACCTTGAAAAACAATCCAAAGTGAAGTTAATAATGTAATTTGACATATTAATTCCCAACAGGACTAGTTATCAAACAGTCGCTGAATAAAGATAATCTGTTTTACAAAAAGCAAAAGGTATACTGAAAACACAATGCAAATTGTAAATCAAACCTTGAGCTTTACTAACTGCAAAAAATTTAACTAAAATCAAAATTTATTCAACACAAGAGCCCATTTCAAAAGTTAAAAAATACAACTAACAGTAAGACAGATTTAACATCAATAGATGAGTTATGCATCTCTTTCAGTTCTAAATCTCAATAATGTATAAGTTACTTTATAATTGTTTAAATGGGTAAATACGTTAATTCCTTACCTTAAATTTTTTCAGATGCACCAAATGCTTAATTACAAGCTGTTGAGAAATAAATTTTCATATTGTAATGTGCCACTGCAATCCGGTTGAAAAAGTAATGGGTTATTTACCGAAGGGTTACGAGTTCGATATCAATGAGACTTCCCTGTTATAAGGGATTGGTACACGTTAAATTTGTCGTGGCCTCAAATGTCGCACCGTTGGCATGATGTGGAAGTTTGGAGAATGGGGATCCAGCTCAGGTGTGACCTCGTCATCTGACCGTGGTTCAAAAATATGTGCTGTTGTCCGCTGATCTTTCCTCTGATGACCCATAAATAGACCAGTGCGATGTTAGTTAAAATGCCTACCTACCTTCATACTGTAATCTGATCAAAATATACATAGATGTAAAAATACTTTTAATTTATATATTTTTTACCTAAAAGCTAACTATTGTTAGTTAAGCAACTCATACTGCAAAACTTCCGTTGGTCAATTCGTTTATACTCTAGGCTGATGATGTTAATGATAGTTTACCTCTAAATGACATGAGTACGGTAATGCGACATCTGTATTACAATCATCAATACCAAACTTTGTGTAAAGAAATACAAATGAAATGATATTCAGTAACTTTACTTAAACATTCTTCTAAAATATTCATGTTAATTCGAAAATTTATTAAAGTATTTCTACATGAAAATAACAATTGTTATAAGCAAAGGGAAATGATTTAGTACAAATATTCAGAATTATCCTCCTTGCAAATACGAAACTTATTTTTGTCTATTGTCTATTATTGTTGTGAATAGCACAAGGCAAATTCTAAAAAATAAAACGAAGAAGAATATTTCGAAACTGTTTTAAACATGACGCTCTTGTATTTGAATAGAAATAAAATGTTCTTCTACGTACTGTCTCGCACTATTGCAGTATTCATTATTTATCGCAAAAGTACTTTTGGGAAATAAAGAATAATATTTTCACTATTTATCACAGTTAAACACCTTTGGTTGCTCATCATTAACTTTGAAGTATAGGTTATTTCACTACACATCTCTGTACAAAGACCCTGCATATAATTGTTTCGCGGTACATTATTTAGCGCAAAAGTACTTTTAAGAAATAAAGAATACTATTTCTCACAGTTTAACACCTTTAGTTGCTTCATCATTATCTTTGAAGTATAGGTTATTTCTCTACACATCTCTGTACAAAGACCATACTTATAATTGTTTCGCGGTTTTGCGTTTAAGCGATTAACAATAACATCTATAGCTAGAATATAGAATTATTTTAATGTTCTCGAAGTCCCAGGTGGTAAGTAATTAGTTCAAAGCTTTTTTGTTACTTAGGATACTTAAAATTTCCTTTATTTTGAAGACATCTTTTACATAAAAGCCAACCAGTTTATTTCTGTTTAATCGAAAGAATTCATTTAAATTTGTTTCAAAATATCAATGTTTTATTTAAAGGTTATGTGAGACTAGGAAACTAATTATATCAACTAGCTATAGCTAGGATATATAATTATTTTAATAGTCTTGAAATCCCAGGTGTAAGTAACTAGATTAAATATTTTTTGTATGAAATATACTTAAAGTTTCCTATATTTTGGAGACTTCTTTTACATGAAAAAAAAACCGCCAATGAGTCTATTTCTCCTTAATCGCAAGAATTCATTGAAATTTGTTTCAAAAAGCAATTTTTTTATTTGAAGGTTATGTGAGACTAGGAAACTAATTTTACGGTTAATGAATACGTTTAAAAAATTCTTGTTGCAAGACAGATTAATCTGTTTAAATCCTTATCTACGCAATTAATCTGAATTGAAAGAACTCCTTAAGACTCTTATATCAACCTAAAGTCATAGAGTAGAGTATGTATCATTCTATTCCGTAACAAATTATGTAACGATTATAAAAAAGATAGAAAATGTAGTTGAGAAAGAAAATCTGGCAGCTCTAACATGGGCTCGATATCTGTAGAGAGCAACGATTTGTAACACAATATAAAGAAAACGTAGTATTTTTATAAGTTTGGTTTTTTATTTCTTTCATTACAGAGTATTCAATTAAGCACTATAAAGTCTACCATTCTATACAACCATAGAAATAGGCGACGTTTGAGAACTATTTATTGTTTCCAAATAAATAGATCAAAAGAAATAAATTTGTAATTGTTTTTAAAAGCTGCGTAAATCAGTTTCTATTTCAAAGTATTTCTGTGGAGGAAAGTATTTGAAAGAGTAAATTGATAAACAATGCTTCATACTGGTATTTTTAAGATTAAATTGATCAACAATGTTTTATACCTGTATAAGGTTAAATAGTTTAACAGTGTTTCATACTGGTATTTCGAAGATTAAATGGTTTAACAATGTTCCATGCCGGTAATGTGAAGGTTAAATAAATTAACAATGTTTCATACCGGTATTTTGAAGTTTAAATTGATTAACAATGTATCATATCGGTATTTTGAAACCGTGTAAGTTAAGATACTATCTGTGAAAATAAGACATTTTCCCCGTTAATAGTGCATGCCAATAGTCTCTTGCGATTAAAATATTTAATTTAAATGAATCGATTCACTTTTTTCATAAATTCGTTATTATGTGATTTTTTTTTAAAAACTATTAAAATAACTGTAAAAGACAGTTAGCGAAACAGATAATTACTAAATTTTTTTCTCTTAAGTTTTTTTCCTTTTGTAGATATTCAGAGAAAAGAATAGATTTCATAAGTTTAAATTCTAAGCAGGCTTAGCTTAAATTTAGCTACAGGGATGCATTTTTAAAGATAAATTTTCTTACGCATGTTGATTATACCACTTTTGCTTATTACTGGAGCCTATGTGAATAGTATTTCACTTTTTCTATTTCCAACAAATGTGATCTATAGTATTTTTTTGTGTCGTTATATTCCTACAAGTTTGAAACGTTTTGTAAGTATGATCGAATTAATCCCTGATCTTCGGGACATGTACAAGTAATGTACTATTGTTACCTCAAAACACGATTAATTGCTAAATACCCACATCTTTCTTAAAGAATTCATGGATTCTAACATTCTTTAGAGAGAATGGTTCTATTGTTCCTTTCCTTGAAATATAATTATTTGGAGTGATTTCATATTTCATTTCCTTGGAATATAATTATTTGGAGTGTTTCCATATTTCATTTCCTTGGAATAGAATTCTTTGGAATAATTCTGTTGTTCATTTCCTTGGACTATAATTATTTGCAACGATTCTGTTGTTCATTTCCTTGGAATATAATTATTTAGAGTGATTGCATTGTTCATTTCCTTGGAATATAATTCTTTGAAAGTATTCTGTTGTTCATTCCTTAGAATATAATTATTTACAACGATTATGTTGTTAATTTCCTTGCAATAGAATTCGTTGTAATTTTTCCGTTGTTCATTTCCATGGAATATAATTATTCAGAATGATTCTGTTGTTCATTTCCTTGTAAATAATTATGTGCAACGATTCTATTGTTAATTTCCCTGGAATTGTTTTAAAATGGTCTAGTGCCTTTTGGGCCACCGAGTATTATGCAGAAAAAAAATAGACTTTACGGAAAGTTTAAATTATGAGCCATTAAGGTTTCCGTAAAAATATTTCTTGTTGCCATTTACCTGAAATTGGGATTGATGAAATGTGGAAAGATTTAAAACTGGAGTTTTATTCTTCCAGAAAAATTATAGTACAATTAGCAGAATCAAGTATTATGTAGAAAAAAATAGACTTTACGGAAAGTTTAAATTATGAGTCATTATGTTTTCCATAAAAATATTTCTTGTTGCCATTTACCTGAAATTGGGATTGATGAAATGCGGAAAGATTTAAAACTGGAGTTTTATTCTTCCAGAAAATTTATAGTACAATAAAAAGGCTCTTTTTCTCAGAGCATTTTGAAAGACACGATCACTTCTTAAGAGTTTGCACAGAGCAAACATTTTCAGCACTCGTGAAATGATCTCACTAATGAAACGAAGAATATGATTTCATAGGAAAATACGCAAGGCTTTTAATGAGTTAAACTAAATAAATATTTAACTCTTAAGTTCTACATTGGATCGTGTATAAAAGGCTTTTAAGTACAGTTTCAATAATTCTCAATTTCGTGCTAATACTCCAAGGATATCCTATTCAAAATTCGCCAGTCCAAATTTTATATACTTTTAAGATGCTCGTGTTTCTCAATATCAATTAAATAGAAGACTACAAGTACATTAGCGTAAGTGAGGATTAGTTTAAACTTTCTTTTATTGTACTATTAGCAAATTTTCAATGCTTTTTATTTTATGCTCTTATTGTGTATGTATGTGTTATCCTGCAGATTTGAGCGTTTTGGTTCAATTAGTTGTAAAACTATTTTCTCCAAAATAACAGTTCGAACATTTGAAATTATTGCGATAGCATTTTTGATTATTGCAATATTGTGTTAATAGCATTATCAGACTTATTACAAACGTAGAAACTGTTTAAGTTTCTTATGCACTGCATATACATTGTAACTCGCATCTACTAAATAACATTTTCAGCTTGATATCATATGAGAACTGGTAGCCGGCTTAGAACAGAAACACATTATGATGACACAAAACTAATTCTTTTTCTATTCAGGTAGGTATTTAATTAACGTCACATTGGAGCAACACAACGGGCTATAGGCGACGTTCCGGGATCAACCCCCGATGCAAAACAATCGAAGACAACACTATGTAATTTGGAATCACGGTTAGATGGTGAGATGACGTCTGAGCTGACACCCCACTCTCCAAACTTCCATACCATGCCATCGTCAGGATAGATTTTACGTGCACCACCCTTTGTACACGACGGTCTTTGGTTGGATTTGAACTCGTAACCCTACGATTTATAATACGTTTGTTTGACAACCGAGCCGACCAACCGGTCTAGTGGTCAAGGTGTTGGCCTCTGGATCGGAAGGTTCCTGGTTTGAATCCGGGTCAGGGCATGGATGTAAATTGTGCTGTCCTTTGTTAGGGACAATGATGGTCCACCCATTGGGTGACCCTTCACAAGTGACCATCACTTCTGGCCTTGTATAAGGCTACAATGACTTCGGTCAATTCTGCACTGTATTGTATCTCTGTATTGTATCATGTATTGTATTTGTCTTTGCAATCTGTACCCAGCCTTGCCATTGGAAATTTTAAAAAAAATGTTTGACAAACGATATGGTATAACTATCATATTTGTAAAACATGATATTCTTTAGCCCTCAATATCGAACCTGAACTTTCCTAAAAAGTATGTTTTTTGCAATGAAAATATATATCATATTTATGGCATTTATGGTATTTCGCTGATATAGTGCATAAGGAATCGGTACCTCGGGTGAAATACTAAATCAAGATTTCAATGGAAATTCACGGAAAGATATTTATTCGTGGTGATTTGTAGTCTCCATCTGAGTTATGGATATCGAAGACGTTTTTATTATTTTTTACAACCACTGGGGTTGTATACTTATAGCATTGTGCATGGAAAAGGTCTGGGAAAATTTTCTACAGAAAATATTTGGCCCTTGTGACACTTGTTCCAGATATATAATTCTATGACTTATTTGATACCATTTATCAGTGTGGATTCTATATGAAATTTCAGCTAGATTGGTTGGTTTGTGGTTTTATGGCGAAGTAGACATATTTGGCCGAAACGCCAAACACAAGGCAACTAGCGATGATAAAAATACCAGCCAATTCGTTTAGATTTCTGATGTTTTATATACTGTTCAAGGTGAGTTATCATGGAATGAACTGATGGTTACTTAATGATCAAGTAGGTCTAAATGCTTTAATAATGACTGCGCCACTTGGACAGAAAAAGGACGAAATGGCATCAAACAAGAATTTCACAATGTAAATTGATATATCAGATGGAATAAGATGGGTTCCACTTGCAGTAAAGTCGAATAAATATTTCCAGAAGATGATAGTTATCCAGGGCCTTAACTTTTGCTCCAGCAATCGTTTTTGTGGAGTACTCATTACCACAGTCTAAAACTTCAAGTAACTTAGTATTAAGTATTGGTTGATACCACAGAGTCGTAGATCCCTGTCGGAATGTCTTTATGCGGAGAACATTCAACGTAGAAAAAGATACGACAACAATTAGAGGATAATGAGTTTCCTTGTGCACTGTGGATGCATGAATGATGTCTCCACGAGCTTTCTGATTGATTGGTTGGTTTGGGTTTTATGGAGCAAGATCCAATAAGGAATAAGCTGCGCTAAACACAAGATAGTGACGGGCTTTGTGAAAAACGATTACTCTTTTCCATTTGAGTCAACTTTTTTCCATATCGAATCTACGAGAATACATTCAAGTTTAAAACACTTCGTTCGAACGGCTCTGGGTTTTAATCCTAATCAAAGCATGGATCTTCATGTTGGCTTGGAATCATCTGCAGTCCTCCAAGTTGGTTATACAAACTATCTAGTCCATCCTAGATCTGATGGATTCGTTACCAAATTATTGCTAGTTTTTTTGGTCAAAATCTGGTCAGTTTACTTCTAGTAACAACATATGTCGTCCATCGAAATTTGGTCAGTTTACTTCTTGTGACGACATATGTCGTCCATCTAAATTTGGTCAGTTTACTTCTTGTGACGACATATGTCGTTCATCGAAATTTGGTCAGTTTACTTCTTGTGACGATATATGTCGTTCATCGAAATTTGGTCAGTTTACTTCTAGTAACGACACATGTCGTCCATCGAAATTTGGTCAGTTTACTTCTTGTGACGACATATGTCATCCATCTAAATTTGGCCAGTTTTGCTACTGACGAGATACCTTGTAGCGACATAAATCATTAGGGTTAAGGCGTAGATCCTAGTCCAAACAGCCTTAACTAGAGAACAATGAAGCCATAAGGCAAACCCTTGAAGACTTCCTAGGATTTAGAATGCCAACATATAAGAGAGTTTCTGGGGAATATACCTTTACAAATACGGTTTTCAGATACCATTTTAAAGAATTACAAATTTAAAATGTACTATCTTTCATGGTGTGTGCCATTTTGGTTCTTTATTGGTGCAAGGAAAATGGTAACCAGCAGCGAACTTTTGGAAAGTTGCTCAATTCTTTGGAGAGTACCATTCCACAATAATTTATTCCTTTATCAAAAAAATATGGCTTTGGGTAGCCCAGTTCTTTAGACAAAAGAATAAATTATTGTGGAATGGTACTCTCCAAAGAATTGAGCATCTTTCCAAAAGTTCGCTGCTGTTGTTCTTAATAATGTCACTTCGGGTTTGATCTCGGTTTAACTCGTTGTGTTGTACCAGTCCTATGGTAATTTAACTACTTACCTGCCTACCTAAATAATATGATTAAATGTGTTTAATTACTTTAAAGCATCTTGTACATCACCTCAAATAAAATACCAGATATTAAGATCGTTGCTCAATTTAAAGGAGAATCAATTACAAAATAAAAAATTGAATGTAATTAATTGCTTTGAGTTGAATAAAGCCCAATATATTTGTACAGCAATACGTTTTCATTCAAAAGCATTTACTAAACGAATATTTCGTGTTAATTAGAATTAGGTGTTTGTAACACAATAATTACTCACACGAGTAAAACAATTTACGGTACGCTTTTAAAACACTTAGGCAGAATAAAAAACTTTCAACATAAATTAACATTGCATGTAGTTTTTATACTTGCTCGCAGCATATTCGTAACATTAAATGTTCTTTGAAATAACAAGCAAAATTTAATCCCAATCGTTAGGGAGGAAAGCTTTTGTGGGACAAACTGCAAATCAAATCATCTCTGTCATGAAATCGCCGTAGAGCATAATAAATTGAGCAAAATCTTGTTAGTAAATGCTTTTAAGTTTGTCCTGGGAGAGCGTTAAATGTTTATGAACCTAGCACACGACATCCGGTGAATCCGATTTTTATCATTTGCTCTAAAGGTTCGCATTTTTTGTTTTTGTTTTTTTGCTCTCAGCATAATGAAAGAAGAAACAGTCAATTTCTGGTGATGAGCTTTTCTTTCCGGAGTGCACCTTAAAGAAGAAAAAAAAGAGAAAAGAAGAGAAAAAGAATAGATCCAAACGAGAAAAAAAATATGTAATCCGTTTTTTGTTTTTTGGGGCTGCAGGTTTGTTATTGTTGAGATTGGCGTGGATTGTGGTATAAATTAGATCTTCAGAAATTTCTAAAATGCCAGTTTTGATGCAGTTTTTTCGCAAATATTCATTTCACAGGGGAAGTGCATAGTTGTGATTTAATTTTGTTGGATGTGTATTTTTTGTAGAGTGTATGAGGTAGTATTAAAAGTGGTTCCTCCATTAACCTTCCACAATTCAAAAGATAACCAAATCTTTTATTTAGTCATACTTTTCTTTGCTATAGAAGAAACGCAGCACTTATGCTTTTTGAAGGATATATCGGTTTAAGGCTTTACCCTGAATAAAGTTAAGTCTAGTCATATTGATAGAGTAACGGATAAGTTGCCAAAGTATTAGCAACTGATTAGTTGCGAGTTTCAGTCCTACCAAAGACCGTCACGTACAAAGGGGTTAGTGCACGTTAAATTGATCGTGGACTCAACTATCTTCACATTTGTGTGGTGTAGATGTTTGGAGTGTAGGGTGCCAGCTCAGGTGTTGCCTCGTCATCTGACAATGGTTCAAAATTACGTGCTGTCCTTGGATCTTTCCCTTTTAGGATTAATCCCGTACCGTCGTCAATAGCACATTGTGTTGCTTCAGTATTTTAACTAACATCGTACTAGAGCAACACAACGAGCTATTGCCGACGGTCTGGGATCAATCCCATAAAAGAAATATCCGAGGACAAACATCGCGTAATTTTGAACCACGGTCAGATGACCAGGCAACACCTGAGCTGTCACCTCACTCTCCTAACCTCCACACCAACCCAATGTGTGGACTTTCGGCCGCGACAGATTTAAGGTGGACCAGCCGCTTCTACACCATACGCTTACAAATATCCATGTACTGACCCGGATTCGAACCAGGAGCCATTCGATCTAGAGGTTAGTACCTTAACCACTAGACCGGTTGGTCGGCTTCTCCAGTATGAAGTTAATTAAAAACACCTTTACCAACATATCCACCTTATTCAAAACTCCCCTAAAGTAGAGAATCATTGACTCCAAATCATTGATTTTGTTTCAACCATTTTTCTTATTTTTATTTCTTTAGAATACATAAATAATTTACATAAACAGAAAATGTTTTTGATTTATGCTCCACAGTGGCGCAGAGGTGACAAAGTGGACAAGAGGGGGGATTTCAGAAATTTAAACCGATTGATGGCTGTCTGAGCATCGAGGAGAAATATAAGACAGACCATTGTTATTCAGAGGAGCTTCAAAAGGTGTGACCAACATATCGACTAGCAGTCACGTGACTGTACTGTGAAATATTGAATTGGTTGGAGGATTTGGCATCTTAGCGATTCATTTGGCGACATAAAATATTATGACAGGGCAAGTGTATGAATGCGCATTTCTATAGTTTTGAACAAAATGGTGAAATCACCAGTCCCCTAATATGTCATGCGGACCAATCAGACAATGAATTAATGAATGGCTGACTACTCCACGTTCCCCACGGGTTAAATAACTTTTGAACCTATTCATTCGAAGGAATATTATACTGAGCGGAAGAGAATGGACACATCTAGGTAATCTCATTTGCAATGAACACGCATAAAATCGTAAAGAAAGTATTGAATTGTTTCAACTTAAATAATTAAAGATTGTATAACTAAAGTGAGTATTTGCATAAAAATCGTGATCTGCCTTAATGAGTTGTTTACACTCATATGAGATGCAACGTTATACTATACCTTGACAAACTAGACATCTATGCGTGCATAAACGGGATTGTCTGATTCAGTGTCAATATTTTTATAAGTTCAAAAATTTATAATGATTGGTAGGTAGGTAGTTAATTAACAACGTGCTGGAGTGACACAATGAAATATTGCCGACGGTCCGGGATTTATCCTTAAGGGAAAACTCCCAGGACAACTTAGGCTGAGGAGTATGGTTAAAGAGTAACGGATTGACTAAGTTGAGGAGTAACGGATTAACCAGGTTGAGGAGTACCGTATTAGCCAAATTTGAAGAGTAACAAATTAACCAGGTTGAAGAGTAACGGATTAACCAGGTTGAGGAGTAACGGATTAACCAGGTTGAGGGGTAACGGATTAACCAGGTTGAGGAGTAACGGATTAGCCAGGTTGAGGAGTAACGGATTAACCAGGTTGAGGAGTAACGGATTAACCAGGACGAGGAGTAACGTATTAACCAGGTTGAGGAGTAACGGATTAACCAGGTTGAGGAGTAACGGATTAGCCAAGTTGAAGAGTAACGAATTAACCAGGTTGAGGAGTAACGGATTAACCAGTTTGAGGAGTAACGGATTAACCAGGTTGAGGAGTAACGGATTAACCAGGTTGAGGAGTAACGGATTAACCAGGTTGAGGAGTAACGGATTAACCAGGTTGAGAGTAACGGATTAACCAGGTTGAGGAGTAACGGATTAACCAGGTTGAGAGTAACGGATTAACCAGGTTGAGGAGTAACGAATTAGCCAAGTTGAAGAGTAACGGATTAACCAGGTTGAGGAGTAACGGATTAACCAGGTTGAGAGTAACGGATTAACAAGGTTGAGGAGTAACGGATTAACCAGGTTGAGGAGTAACGGATTAACCAGGTTGAGGAGTAACGGATTAACCAGGTTTTGGAGTAATGAATTAACCAGGTTGTGGAGTAACGGATTAACCAGGTTGTGGAGTAAAGGATTAATAACCGGAGGGTTGAGGGGTCAAGACGGTGCTGGTACACGTTGAATTTGTCGTGGCCTTAAATGACCTCACGTTTGCATGACGTGGTAGTTTGGAGTGTGGGCGGCCAGCTCAGGTGTGTCACCATCATCTGACCGTAGTTCCGAATTACGTTTAGTTTTCCTCGGTACATTCCCTTTCGGGTTTGATCCCGTATCGTCGATAATACACAGTTGTGTTGCTTTAGTGCGACATTAATTAAATAGCTAACCTAATCTCGAATGTTTCTCCAAACGACGGGCAGATAACAAGGTAGACACTTGAGCTGGCACTCCACTCTCTAAACTTCCAACCTGGGGACTTTTGAGGATTTAACGTGCACCTTCCCGCGTATATACGATGGTCTTTAACTGGGCCGAGTTTTGGACTCGCAACCTTTCTATTGAAATAACGTTGCTCTTCTAATGGGTGTACTGCATCCCCTTATAATATTTGGATCTAGTCCATTCTTCTTGACGAAAGAAGATCCATTTATTAAGAAAAATTTTTCCGTAGGTTTCTTATAGTGTAACGGATGTTCGAAATCTTCTAGAGATGTAATTGCGGATTCTTCCAGACTTTACATATGTGTGTTGCAGTGTGCAATGGCTGATAGAGAATCGTTTATGTTTGGTAGTCCAGAAAATGGCAAATGGCCAATGTAACACAGTTACGCGTGCTGTAAATGAGGGGTCATAGGACAGTTCTAGGAAACATATACCATGTAATCTGACTAGGCTATTCGATGGACTAAACTATCAGTTCAATTCGATCGCTCAATGGGCGTAATGTGCAATCACCCTGCGTTCAGGTCTGGTTTACGTTTAAACAATTTAACAATACAACAACAAATGTTTCACAATCAAGGATGGTATTCTTACGATTGAATGAATTACACTTTTGGACGATTGCGCACACACCACACAACCAAATTTCTACAAATTTATAACTATAGACGATTTACTTATCACTGATTTCAGTGTACATAATCATAATTTAACAACACGAAAAATGAAACAGTTAAATATTATTTACATATAATTACGCAACTGTTTTGAGCTACTACATCTAAGTTTTAATAATTGAGTCGTATGAATGAATAAGTAGGTAGTTAAATAACGTCTCACTGCGGCATAAGTACGGGCTATTGGCGACGTTACGGGATTATCCTTCGAAGGTAAGGATCTCAGGACAACACCTCTTTATTTCGAACCACAGTCCGATGACGTGTTCAACACCTGAGCTGGCAACCCACTCTCCAAACTTCCACACCACGACATTATGCTCAAATACGTTTTACGTATGATTTCCCGTTATACAACAACGTCAACAACTGATACATTTGAATGGATTACACTTTTATACAGTTTACACGATTGCAGCAAATACAACCAATTATTCACTATTATAGACAATTTACTTGTAATTGCGTTTAGTGCATGCATTTATCTTTTAACAACCACGGCAGATTAATAAATTATATGCTACGTACTTATGATTGTGCTGACAACTATGCTCTCACAGCTATGTTTTCACAATTTTAGACGTTTTACTTATATGATTGCTCAACTCTCTCACAGCTATACTTTAACAGTACTCAAGGGATTCACAGTTTTAGATGTTTTACTTACATAATTTCGCAACTCTCCTACATCTATGTTTTAACAAGACTCATGATTCACAATTTTAGACGTTTTACTTATATGATTGCGCAATTCTCTCACAGTTATGTTTTAACAACACTCATGATTCACAATTTTAATCGTGTTACTAATATGATTGCTCAACTCTCGCAGCTATATTTTAACAAGACTGAAAGGATTCACAATTTTAGACGTTTTACTTATATCATTGCGGAACTCTTTTACAGCTATGTTTTAACAAGACTCATGATTCTCAATTTTAGACGTTTGACTTATATGATTGCGCAACTCTCTCGCAGCTATATTTTAACAAGACTCAAAGGATTCACAATTTTATATGTTTTAATTATATAATTGCGGAACTCGTTTACAGCTATGTTTTAACAAGACTCATGATTCTCAATTTTAGACGTTTGACTTATATGATTGCTTAACTCTCTCGCAGCTATATTTTAACAAGACTCAAAGGATTCACAATTTTATACGTTTTACTTATATAATTGCGGAACTGTTTCACAGCTATGTTTAAACAAGACTCATTATTCTCAATTTTTGACGTTTTACTTACGTGAATGTGAAACTCTCTCACATCTGTGTTTTAAAAAGACTCATGACTCTCAAGTTCAGACGTTTTGCTTATATTATTGCGCAACTCTCTTACAGCTATGTTTTAACAAGACTCCTGATTCAATTTGTGACGTTTTACTTATATGATTGCGCAATTCTCTCACAGTTATCTCTTAACAACACTCATGATTCACAATTTTGGACGTTTTACTTATATGATTGCTCAACTCTCTCGCAGCTATATTTTAACAAGACTCAAAGGATTCACAATTTTATACGTTTTACTTATATAATTGCGAAACTGTTTTACAGCTATGTTTAAACAAGACTCATTATTCTCAATTTTAGACGTTTTACTTATATGATTGCGCAACTCTCTCACAGTTATCTCTTAACAACACTCAAGATTCACAATTTTGGACGTTTTACTTATATGATTGCTCAACTCTCTCGCAGCTATATTTTAACAAGACTCAAAGGATTCACAATTTTATACGTTTTACTTATATAATTGCGAAACTGTTTTACAGCTATGTTTAAACAAGACTCATTATTCTCAATTTTTGAGGTTTTACTTATATAATTGTGAAACTATCTCATATCTGTGTTCTAAAAAGACTCCTGATTCAATTTTTGACGTTTTACTTACATGAATGTACTACTTACATGAGTGAATGTACTGCGATCATTGTATGCAGAAATTCCGTCATACCGTGTTCGATTCGAATAACTTTGACAATACAATATCTTATTCATTGCTTATTTTCATAAAAATTCTATAATCTTGTGTCAATAGTGTTATTCTGAGAACAGTGTTTAAATACATTTTCTGGTGAGCTTAATATATTTAAGTAATTAAGTGGGTATATGAATTAACGTCGCACTAGAGTAATACAAAAACCTCTTGGTGACAGTCCGGGATCAAACCCGAAAGGAAAGGTCAGAGAGCAATACGTAATTTTAACACATTCAGATGACGGGATCTCTCCTGAGCTTGCACCCCACTCTCCATACTTCCACACCACGCAAACGCGAGGACGATTGATGCAACCACTTCAGATCTAACGTGCACCAGCCCCATTTGTATATGACGGTTTTTGTTTAAATTCATTCGAACTTGCAACCCTCCAGTTACTAATACGTTACTCTTCCAATCAGGCTATCCCTAAAGTAATTAGGATATAGCTAACACGCGTGTGGGTATAGAGGAAGGAAAATACAAATTCACTGTCATGCCACGCATAACTTACCCTTCTGCTGGTTGTCTTGGTGAGGTATTACGTCATTAGCAAAACTAACCCAAATCTTGATAGACGAGATAGTACCTCATAATTGTTACAAATATGATATATCGTCATAAAATTATCGGTTATATCGTGTTGTGTTGTTACTGATCCATGTAGCCCAGCAAAGCTAGACTAGGTCCATGATATCGCACACTCTCAGGAAATCAATGACCAATAATGGTCGCTCCAGAAGATCTTCTTTATCAAGTCCCAAGCACTCAAGGATATGATCCGGAGTGGCCTGGCCTTTGGAACACTTGGTACAAATTGGAAAGTCCTTTTCTTTGTTGGCATAAGTCAATGTTTTGAGTATTCATAGATAGGGGAAAGGGGCAGCTTTTGTAATCCAAAAAGACCGGAGC
Source organism: Metellina segmentata (assembly GCA_947359465.1). Taxonomy (NCBI): domain Eukaryota; kingdom Metazoa; phylum Arthropoda; class Arachnida; order Araneae; family Tetragnathidae; genus Metellina; species Metellina segmentata. Next base: position 118,439,937 of record OX375877.1, on the reverse strand, counting down.
ACCAAAGGTAGAAGTCTGACTTAGCTCCTTTGCCTACAGGCTTTAGCTGGGCAAAACGGAATGGCCTTCACGCCTTGGGTGACCCTACCAGGAGCATACACTCCCGACGTACTTTACCCATTCCTCCCTGGAGCACCCCCTCGCCGCGGTGATATCGTGATGACGATATACTCATGAGCATAATTAGATAGACCTTGATGGACGAGATATCTCGTCGAAACCATTTGAGGGTTGTCTTACCAATGTAGGAGCAGTAGAGCGATATTCAATTACTACCATTTAACTTTACCAACTACCATTCGTAATGTTCAAACAAAGTATTTAATGGTAGGGGTGACCAGGACTTGTTGACATAAGGGGTAAGTTTGCATTCACCTTGAATTTTTTACCACAATGATTTGAGAGCGGATGTATCGACACTATTTAACTACACGTATGTTGCATCATCCACTCTAGTTTCAGTGTGATAGAAGCTTCCAGAGATAGAAAAACCGGATTTGTGTTTTTGTGGCAAAACAGGTTTTTTTTTTCAGTTCAAGGTTTTGTTTATGAAGCTGTAGAACATGTTGAGGCGTTATCAATGATTCTGTTGGATAGAGTAAGCAATAACGATTGCATTCATGTACTGGAATTGTTTGTAAAACTTATGCTAAAGAGTGAGGGAGCCATCTGGTCTCATAAGTCCTGGTATAGTCCTATATTTCCACAGTGGTAAATACACGCAAACTTTGGAGATGGCCAGAAGTCGGGGACGCTATCTGGTACAACCGCAACACAATCTGATATATTTCACAAATTTTTGCGAAACTTAAACCCACTAATCCAAGTGGACGATCGCGCTGCTTATTTGGTGGACACGAAGAGTTAAGATTTCCTTATTCTTTTTTGTTTTGTTTTTAGTTTTCCTTATTTTGTATTAAAATATAAGTTTTAAAGTGATAAACACTCATTATTGCTTAGATCCTATTATGACATGCTACGCCAACTTACCCCAGGCGTTATGCCAAAAAAACTCCACATCAGGGAAAATTGGCATAGTTTGAACACTTTAGTAAACAATATTTAACGAGTAAACGGTACTATTTTAGTGATGTGTTTTCCATTAATTTGTAGTCAAGTAGTTCTAATATCAGCAGCATTGGTTATAAAAACTGAAAGCATTTATAAAAAGACAGAAAAATCAAACACCAAAAATTATGCCAACTAGCCCGGGTCTCCTGGTAAATGAAATCGTATTAACTATCTCCAAGAATTAAATTATATAAGAAATATTTGTAATCGATGCTTATTGTTTGGACATTATGCAGTAATTTTTCTCACTTAAAATTAAGGTTAGTTAAATTAAGGTTGAAAATAAAGGTTAATTAACTCTTTAAATCAATGCAAGTTCTTGAATAACATTACTTAAATTCAATCCCCTTACAGTAACTGTTTCGTGGTTAAATATATGTGCATAGTAAATCTTGTAATAAAAATAGTAATTTCTGAAACTGAATGTTGCATTTTCAATTGATTGGCCAAGCAGACAGGAATTGTCAGTAATTTCAAATGGAGAATCCATGTTAGTGGATGATGAGAACTTAAATTGATAAATATAAGTGATACTATATTTAAATGAAAACTGTTTCTGTCCCTGAATGCAAGTGTATAATTTCGTGTTCAATTGAAGTACTGAATCATAAATATCAGCATTACATACTGCTAATTTGATTTTGAAACAAATATTTTGGAGGATTGCACAGTTAATAAGTTATGCAAGCCAAGTGTATACGTTTAATTTGATACTTATAGTAAACTGCACACATTATCTTCGAGTATTCTAGGAATTCTTGATTTGGTAAAATTTAAACATCCTGGTTGTTTTCTAGACGAGATATTTCGTCATTAGGCATCACGTTCTTTAAAAACTGACCAGATTTTGATGGACGAGATACCTTGTCATTCGGGAAAAAACTGACCAGATCTTGATCTAGTCATCCTAAAAATATTGGAAACATATTTAATCACGAGATATCTCGTCATTAGCAATATTAGCCACATTTTAATAACCGAAATATTGCATACCCTTGGAAGGTTAGTAAAAATAATGGAGGTGAAGGTATGCCAAGCAAACTATTCATTTAAAGTGATAAATTTCTAAAAGTAGATTATCAAGGCTGTTTCCTTCATTATTTTATCTTCTTACTGTACTCCATACTTGCATTATTATTTTCGAACTTTCCTACAAATTCTCAATTTTAGACAATTTAACCCTCTTGGCGGTTGTCAGGACGAGATATTTCGTCATTAGCATCAATTCGTTCATTAGATTTCGCCGAAACTGACCAAATTTGGATAGACGAGATACCTCGTCATGAGATAAATTGTTTACATCTTGATGGAAGAGTTATCTCGTCATGACAGAAATTGGTTACATCTTGCTGGACGAGATATCTCGTCATGAGATAAATTGGTTAAATCTTAATGGACGATATATCTCGTCAAGAGGGAAATTGGTTAGATCTTGATGGACGATATATCTCGTCATTAAAGACATCGGTTACATCTTGATGGACGATATATCTCGCCGTGGGAGACATTGGTTACATCTTGATGGACGATATATCTCGTCATAAGAGAAATTGGTTACATCTTGAAGGACGAGATATCTAGTCATGAGCGAAATTGGTTACATCTTGATGGACGATATATCTCGTCATGAAATAAATTGATTACATTTTGATGGTCGATATCTCGTCGTGGGAGACATTGGTTACATATTGATGGACGAGATATCTCGTCATGAGAGAAATTAGTTACATCTTGATGGACGAGATACCTCGTCATGAGCGAAATTGGTTACATCATGATGGACGATATATCTCGTCATGAAATATATTGGTTACATCTTGATGGACGATAGATCTCGTCGTGGGAGACATTGGTTACATCTTGATGGACGAGATATCTCGTCATGAGATAAATTGGTTAAATCTTAATGGACGATATATCTCGTCAAGAGGGAAATTGGTTAGATCTTGATGGACGATATATCTCGTCATTAAAGACATCGGTTACATCTTGATGGACGATATATCTCGCCGTGGGAGACATTGGTTACATCTTGATGGACGATATATCTCGTCATAAGAGAAATTGGTTACATCTTGAAGGACGAGATATCTAGTCATGAGCGAAATTGGTTACATCTTGATGGACGATATATCTCGTCATGAAATAAATTGATTACATTTTGATGGTCGATATCTCGTCGTGGGAGACATTGGTTACATATTGATGGACGAGATATCTCGTCATGAGAGAAATTAGTTACATCTTGATGGACGAGATACCTCGTCATGAGCGAAATTGGTTACATCATGATGGACGATATATCTCGTCATGAAATATATTGGTTACATCTTGATGGACGATAGATCTCGTCGTGGGAGACATTGGTTACATCTTGATGGACGAGATATCTCGTCATGAGAGAAATTGGTTAAATCTTAATGGATGAGATATCTCGTCATGAGCGAAATTATTTACATCATGATGGACGATATATCTCGTCATGAAAGAAATCGGTTACATCTTGATGGACGATCTATCTCGTCGTGGGAGACATTGGTTACATCTTGATGGACGAGATATCTCGTCATAAGATAAATTAGTTACATCTTGAAGGACGGGATATCTGGCCATGAGATAAATCGGTCACATTTTGATGGACGAGATATCTCTTCGAAATCACTCGGAAGGTTAAATAATTGAAATGAAAGTGAAGCGTATGTTAAAGTAATTTTTCATTTAAAGTAATAAAGTTTTGAATGCAGATGAAATGCTATGTCTTATTTATTAATTTTTAAATGTTTTACTTAATTCAGTTATACCTAAAAATATAATAAACGTCGGGACAATTCTCACTTTTTTTCGTTTGAATGCTGATTTTTACTAAAACATTCGAACTTCTGCATCAAGTCACTGTATTTTCCCAAACGAGGAAGTGAAGATAAGTAAAAAAGTGAGCTGAACATAAAATAAAAAAGTGAGATTGCTCTCTAAGGTATGTTGAAAAAGTTCAAAAGCCCGAGTCGCGATATTTCGAAAGAAACATTCTGAAACGATTCCTAGAATTTCTGTGTTAAGATTTATTCTGTGAGGAAACTTCTGTTGAAAACTTGTGTGAAACTTCGAAGTGAAGTTAGAAAGAATAAACTAGGTTCTTTTCAGTATAACAAAAATAACAACGACTGAAAAAGCTTGCATGAATTCTATATTTACAAAATAATATATTACTCTAGGCTGCGTTGTCACGTAACTCTCTTTAATCTATTTTGCATCTTAAATGGCCTAGTTTTAAAATGTTTTGTTTTAGCTCTGAATGTATTTTTATGCATCATCAGAAACTGCTGTAAACATTTAAAAATAAAACGACTTTTATTATACGTTTCTTCTTCAACACGTTCAATTAAAGTGAGTACATATTTACATGCCTCCATCGTAATAATACAAGGAATTATTGAAAATATAATTTTCGATATTTTTGATGCTTAAAAAGGAATCAACGCAGCTTGATTAAATGTGAAAGTTTCTGATATGAAATGTTTTTTTCAACTTTAATCCTACAAATAGTTACGATTAGATATTTCGTCCATAAACATCTTACAAATCTGCTAATGATGAGATATCTTGTTTGATACATTGCCAATTGATTTATGGTGAAGGGATCAAGTTCTAGTCATTTTGTAGGATGACTACCTATGTCATCCATTAAGATGTGACCAGTTTTACTAATGACAAGATACCATTACGAGGTTACCAATGTTTATCCAAACTTAAGTGTGAAATATTTTTTATTATAATTTCATTATTTTTGTGCATTTCATTCTTTTTAACAGATGTTTCTCATTTCACATGTTCAGAGTTTATCGCACATATATTCTAGATTCACAATACGTAAAAGAAACACCAAAAGTGGGTACGTAACTTCGGAAGTCTTTAATCTAGTAATGATACAATCACTTATTTCACACATCATATTATTATTTTATACTGTATCAATATTTATACTGTTAATAATTTATGTACTAAAATTATAATTTAAAGCTAATATCTCCATTAAAACAGAACACGGGGGAAAGAAACAAAAGATGCACTTGTAAATAAAATAAAAAAAACTCGTTTAATAATTTAATTTTATAAGTTGAAATGTTAAAAAAAAAACATAGCTCTCAGCACCTCGATTAAAAAAATATCTTCGGATTATTCAGTTATTTTTCTCGTACGCTTCATTTCGTATAAGCATAAGTTTCTAACTACCAATACTAGGTATATATTGTAGTTAACAAATGAAATAATGCATCAATGCCGTCATCGATATTCCAACTAAGCCTTTTCTCATCTCACGCTGCTTTAAATACTACGATGATGACCCGTAAATTACTCGTAATTCACAGACATACTTACAACCATCGGAGCTGTCATCGAAGCAATTCCGTTGAAAAACAGATGCCATTCAGAAGATGGGAACACAAATTTTACCTTCTGTAATGGCGATCTAAATATACCCAGGAAACCTTCCCAATTAGCTGGTAATACATAAGTACTTATTTCTTATCATTGCTATAAGATGGAAATATTTGCATTGCATGTTCAATGTTCAATAGTAGTAGATTTAGTAAAGCAAAAGCTTATTCTCTCTTCTTCAGATGTTTCTGTTTTTGAAAAATATAGATGAAAATGTTTGTGAGCCATTCAAGGTCCAATTTATGATAAGATGTGGTAAGCTAAAGCCTTTATTTATGTTCCCCTCAAATATCAGTATCTGTAAGAGAATGTAGATTTGCATGTCTTGCAAATCTACATTCCTAGTATTAAATTGCATGCCTAATCAAAACGAGTTTACGTGAATGCGTAAGCAAATGCTTTTACTTCTGTTCTTTAAATTCCCCAGACACTGTCTGTAACAGAATAGATTTAGAAAGATTTGTACGGCGTCCAAACAATGAGTTTACACAAATTGGAGAGATTTTACTTTGATTCTTTAAACACTATAGTCCATAAAAGAATATAGATAGAAATGGTTGCTTTGCATGTCCAATCAACATGAGTTTATGAGAATTCGTAAGCAAATGCTTTTACTTCTGTGCCTTAATCATCACTGTCTATAAAATAATAGATGTGTGGTGAGATCTCTGTGTGAAGTTTCTGTAGTGGAGTCTCTGCTGTGAAGCGATACGTAATATGTAAAAAGGAACTGAACTGAAGTAGTGGTTCAGTAAATTAATAATTAATATAAAAAGAACAGATATACTTCACCAACGGAAATTATATTAATACCAGGCATTAAGGAATGTAAAGTCTCAGAACGGTTCATCAATAAATAATTTGAATGTTTTAGTCGTTGTATTAATTCATATGGGATTAAATATTCCATAATGGTGACCCGGACGTGATTTAGGACCCATAGATGTAAGAAGATTTACATTGAATATCCAGTCTAATCAATATGAGTTTACGAGAATTCTTAAATAAAAGCTTTACTTTAATTCCTACGTAACGCTGTGTACAAAATAATAGTTATTAATGTTTACATAGCCTGACCAATGAATGCGTTAATACCGTCTATAACAGACTACAGATATAAATATTGCACTGCATGTCCAATTAACATGAGTTTATAAGAATTTGTAAACAAATTCTTTTAGTTCTATACCTCAAATATCGTAGTCATAAAAGAATAGATGTAGAAAAATTTGCATTATTTGTCCAATCAACGTAATACGAGAAACGTATAGATAAAAAATTACGAGGTATCGTAAGCAAATACTTTTACTTCTAATCCTTAAAAACTGGTGAGAACTGGTCTGTAAAAGAATACATGTAGAAAGGTTTGTAGGTAGGTATTTCAATTAACGTCGTACTGGAGCAAAACAATGGCCTGTTGACGACAGTCCAGGATCAATCCCACATATGAAAGATACGATATGTAGATGTAGAAGGATTTGCATTACTTGTCGAATCAACATGAGTATACTAGAATTCGTAAGCAAATGATTTTACTTTTATTCCTTAAACATCCCTGTATATGAAAGAATAAATGATGTAGAAATATTTGCATTGAATGTCCAATCAATATGAGTTTACAATTATTACAAAACAAAAGGTTTACTTTTATTCTTAATACAAAATAATAACGTTAGAAACGTTTTCATAGCATGGGAAAGGATGAGTACATACGAATTTACAAACAAATTATTTAACTTCTATTCATCAAGTATCAATGTCTATAAAGGAATAGAGGTAGAAGAATTTGCATTGCATGTCCAATCTCAATATGAATTTACGAGAATTCGTAAACAAAAGCTTTTAATTTGTTTCTTAGGGATCTCTCTCGAAAAATTATCGATCGAAGTATTTGCGTTGCATGTCCAATTCAATATGCATCTACATGCATTGATAAAAAAATTCCCTTCCTCTCATCTACCATCACTGTCTATGGTTTGAACTGTGTCCATAGAGGGTTCAGGTTTTGACCTCGTCATCTGAGCATGGTTCAAAATTACGGGGTGTAGTACTCACATTTTTCCTTTCGGGATTAACTTCGGACTATCTTCTATAGCCCATTGTGTTGCTACAGTATGACATTAATTAACTACCAGCCAAGCATACATTGTCATTTTTATATTTCATTTTACATCAATTTAAAAAGCGTGTAACTTTTGTTTATGTATTGCAAACTATCTATTTAATAGAATGCGCTGGAAATTACGAGGGAAATAAAATCCTGTCTTGATACCTGCAATCATAGTGACAAAATATGCTATTTATTAAGTTAAACAACTTCGACTACAGTTTACTTTTGGAAGTAGAAGAATAATAAAGTATCTTGGCTATATTCCAAAAAAAAACCAGGATAGTAAAGACATCTTTTTCATCGTTTCGTCCACTTATATCAGTTGTTAATACAAATTATGATAAATTATTAACTTTTACAGTGTTAAAACTTTACTTCAGTTCTTAAATAAGATATTAAATACTATCTAGTATTTCGACTAATATCCATGTTGATATTCTAACCAAAATTAAATAAAAGGAACAACTCTTACGAATACATTTGAAATTAATACAACTTTAAAATGTAATGCCGATCCAATGTTTATTGTTTAGAATACAAAATGCATAGATTTATGTACCTCGTTTTCACTTGCGGTACATTTCGCTTGCAATAAACCACAAAATATATACAGCCAAGAGATTTATAGTGCAATTTTTATGAGCAATACTTGCTTTTAGAAACGTTACTGTAGCTTATTGATACAGGAAAAATGGAAAAAATTTAGAATTATTTGAATCCATGCCTAAAATTGTTGAGCAGACTGTAGGAACTCAAAGCACCACTGCAAAAATTAATTTGCAATGCAGTAACTTACACAACATTGCAACAAATCTCCACCTTGAAATACTTTTGAGTTGATTGTCTCTGCACTGTCTTTCAAGTACTTTACCACATTGGATGTAATAGCTATATCGGTGACCCAGAATAGCTACGAACACGAAACCTTATGATAATTCCATTGCACGATAAAGCATGTATAAGTACACCAGCGATCTTGATACAGATAATACGGTTTCACGCAGCTAGCAATCTTTCAACTTGTAGTAGAATCTATAGAATGCATTTATATCTAAATTCTAAATACGGAGTACTGTGAGAACTTATGAAACTACACAAATTAATCTATAATACAGTAGTATAGAAGTATAACGTACACTACCTTACAAATGGTCCGGACGCCAGCGGATTTGCATAAAATCCACTACTTGTTTTGGGGTGTTTTTCGTGGTATGGCCAAGGACCTTTGCATGTCGTTCCTACTAAATTGAACGCCTAAATGAACATTTTGGACAATCAGGTTCTTCCTACGCTCTGGCAATTTTATGGAATGGACGAATGTTACTTCCAGGACAACAACGCTCCATGCCATGTTGCAGCCTCTGTCAAGCAGTAATATCAAGATATGGATGTAAAACGTCTTCCCTGGCCTGCTCAGAGGGCTTAGTTGTTCGTTTCACTTACATTTATTTGAGAATAAAATACATTTTCAACTATTTATCCTCAGAATATATTTTTTTAATTAATTCTCCTCTGAAAACACAACCAGCTTAACAAATCGTTAGTGAGCAAACTTAACACCAATCCGATTAGAGCGTTTGAAAAAGCGTTTCACACACCGCTGGCGAAAAACTCGTGCTTTTAATTCATCGTTAAGCAGCGTGGAAGGGCCCTACAAGACAATGCTGCCATCTGGGCAGAGTCCAAATCCTTTCAGCTCCGTCGGCTATGACACCCGGGAAAACAGTTTTTTCCCAATCCATTTTTCCAGGCAGGGGCTTAAAAAAGTCGTGAAAAGAGCAGAAGCGTCGCTCGTGGTACGATGCCTCGAAACAAAGCGAAATGAAATTTTCTTGAATGGCAGGAACTTTAACGCTCGTGTACCGGGGAAAGTGTTTAAAGTGGAAGCTTGTCAGACCATTTACGTTTTCTTGTGATGACAGATGTAAAATGTACACATGTTTGCATTCTGAGGACTGGATGGTTATTTATAGTCGGAAGTCTGCAACATTTGATTCAGGATGCCTTACATAATTTAGCCGCAGTAGACGAGTAGGAAAAAAACGAATTAGAAAACGGAGTCTCGAGAATTTTAATCCAACCAAAGATCATCGTGTATGCTGGTGCACGTTAATTACACTACCCTACACTAATTGACCAGAAGCCAGCAGATTTGCATAATATCCGACTACTTTTTAGGGGTGTTTGTCATGATATGGACTGCGACCTTTGCATGTTGTTGCAAGTCAATTGAACGCCGATGCCTACAGGAACATTTTGGACAATCAGGTTTTTCCTACGCTCTGGCAATTGTATGGAATAGACAAATGTTACTTCCAGGACGACAACGCTTCATGTCATGTTGCAGACTCTGTCAAGCAGTGGTATCAAGATATGGATATAAAACGTCTTCTTTGGCCTGCTCAGAGTCCCGACCTAAACCCTATAGAACATTTGTGGAACATTTGTCATGTTGCAACCTTTGTCAATCAGTGGTATCAAGATATAGATGTAAAACGTCCTCCCTGGCCTGCTGAGAGTCCCAACCTAAAGCTCATAGAACATTTGTGAGACGCTTCAGAGCGACGCGTACGGACCAGGGAACCACGTTCGAAATCTACAGCTAAGCTGGAGACATTCTTTCAGCAGGAATGGACACAAATAGCCATAGCTGTGTATCAAAACCTTGGTGAAAGAATAACCAGAAGGGTTGCTAGTGTAATTGCAGCACGTGGGGGACCATGCCTCTATTAAAGCATGTATTCATTCCCTTATACCATCACATATTGTTGTCCGGTTCATTATTGGAAGGTAGTGAATCTCCACGAAGAAGTAGGGGCCGCGGTAGCCTGGTTAGAAGAGTAGCGGACTAGCTAACGGAGGGGTGTGAGTTCGAAACTGGATCGAACCAAAGACAGTCTTGAACGTGGAGGCTCGTGATCGTAAAATATGTTCTGCACTCAAATATCCTCACGTTGGCGTGGTGTGGAAGTTTGGAGAGGTGAGGTTCCAGCTCGGGTATTGACGTCGTCATATGATTCGGTGTTGTCCTCGGATCTTTTTCTAGGAGATCGATCTTGGATCGTCAACAATAGACCGTTGTGTTGCTGCAGTGCGACGTTATGCAACTACCAACCAACCCACCTCCGAAATGCACTAATTGATTTATTGACAATGCACTTGACATTGTTTCATGGATTGACATTGTTTCCAGCGCCGTATAAGTATAAAACATCAGGTTTGCATCAAGATACTCAAGAGCATTTACTCCATGAAAGAAAATGGGGGGGGGGGGTGAATAAAATGAGCATGTAAACACATTGGCATGAAAATTTAACCTTCCTAAAGTTTTAGCACCGCCTCTAAAACTGCCCTACGGTGACTGGTCTGATACAAAAACTTGATACAAGTTGTAATTAGTACCATGCAAGGGATACTTCAGTTTGAACACTTGAATCTTTATTCCTTTGGAATTATGAGGTGCAAAAGGATTGGTCTCATATAAATTAAATGGTTTTGTGGAGGGTTGCGTGTATATGGACTCGTACTAAGATCATAACAAAAACATTTAATAACAAGCAAGGACAACACCAACACGTACAAAATAGTGATGATTAAAGTGAGGCGGAGTTTATATACAGTAACAGTGTGACGTCGCCGCTGATGACGTATCACACACCCTGCGCACCATATCATTACACGTCTGGGTTACAAATATATGAGGTGCCAAAAGGATAGTACCCATATGAATTTAAGTGGTTGTGTGGAAGGTTGCGGATTTATGGACTCGTACTAACATTATAAAAAAAACATTTAATAACAAGCGAGGACAATACCAACACGTACAAAATAGTGACGAATAAAGTGAGACGGGGTTTATATACAGTAACAGTGTGATGTCGATGCTGAGACGTATCACAAACAACGCTGCGTACCACATCATTCCACGTCTGGGTCACAAATATATAGAGTGCCAAAAGGATAAGGCTTATGTATTTAAGTGGTTATGTGGAAGGTTGCGTATTTATGGACTCGTACTAACATTATAACAAAAACATTTAATAGCTAGCAAGGACAACACCAACACGTAGAAAATAATGATGATTAAAGTGAGGCGGAGTTTATATACAGTAACAGTGTGACGTCGACGCTGATGACGTATCACACACCCTACGCACCATATCATTACACGTCTGGGTCACAAATATATGAGGTGCCAAAAGGATAGTACCCATATGAATTTAAGTGGTTGTGTGGAAGGTTGCATATTTATGGACTCGTACTAACATTATAACAAAAACATTTAATAACTAGCAAGGACAACACCAGCACGTACAAAATAGTAATGCTTAAAGTGAGGCGGGAGTTATATACAGCAACAGTGTGAGGTCGGCGCTGATGACGTATCACAAACGCTGCATACCACAGTGTAATTGGGAAGTCCTATCCCGACGAGTTAGCTCGTCAAAACGACTTGGAAGTGTTTAAATCAAAGGGGGATTCGCAGACATTAATCAATACTTTCAAGACGGATTAAATTCTTAGTCAGCATGGTGGAATGGTCCAGATAAATTTCATCTGACTAAAGAAGGAGACTAATCTGTCCAGGTTTCATGCCTTTTGCCTATTTAAAGCCAAGCGGATTAAATGGACTGAGAAATTAGCCTCTCACTAGTCTTGGGTTACACACATAGTCACACTGCAGAAAATGTCACAGATTGGAAGCTTAATTAATCACATATGAAATCTAATCGCGTAATGTGTATGCATTAGGCATTGAAATTCTCACCCCTCACATTAAGAGCAACAAGGGGCCATGTGATGTGATTTTTATGCAAGAGGATATGTTGAGATTAATGCACAATCTGCAAGTTGCAAATTTGTCCCGTTAAGGTCTAATTATCACAAATAATTGGTGTATTCTTAAAAGCATTTCAAGGAGAAAAATCCGCTTGTGAAAATAATTAATTATCTAATTTAGATATAATTAACAAATTAGCATGATTTATTTTTAAAACGTGATATCTGAAATACTAATTTGTTCAGAAAGACGATACTTGTTGGAAATTGTTCTTAACCCTCTGGCTGATTATCCCGCGATTTCCACGGGCAACTCAAATGTAGCAAAATTTGCTCATCCCGCGATTTTCGCGGGCAGGTGTTTTTCTATCTTTATTGAGGGGCGCATCCCGCTTTTTCATCGTTTAACCAATGAAATAAATTCAATACAGTGTTAGACGTTAAATTTAGATTTTGGTCAACAGTTGTCGCTAGTCGTCCACTAAATTGCGGCATTTGAAGGTACTTTGTATTTACCGCTCTAACTTCGCGCCTTTGTTTGGCGCCTTTTTCTAATCAGAAATGGCTGCTAGAAAACGTTCAGCGACTGACAGAGTATATATTCCTGATGATTTATCAGATTCTGAAAGTGATTTTAGTTTTGATAGTAATAGTGATATAGATTTTTCGGACTGCTCCTCAGGATAGCGATGAATCTGATCATGATTCAATAAACTTGCAAAGCGTTAGGCAGTGGTGCAAAATTGATATGAAGAATATTCCTCCTCGTCCAGTTCCTGTTCGTGGAAATCCGGTAATTACTATGCATATAGCTAACAATAACTTCTGACAGTTTAGTTTCTCATGATAAAAATCTATATAAAAAGTCTTTTCTAGAAAGAAAAAAACGCATATTTCAATTCTCCAATATATATAGATTTTTAATATGCAAAAAAAAATACACGATTTTTGTAGCGATTTCGGGCTACAAATTGAGCAGTCAGAGGGTTAATATTATTTTTCGTGTTCTGAACCTCCATCAAGTTATAACCTGAAATATCTTAATTATTACAGTTTTCTAATCAAGAAAGGGTAAAAAATCATCATTTTTCAAGAATTTCAACATCTAATAATCATTTAAAAATTCTTTTCTTAACTAAAAACTCTGATTGAGAATCAAAACATCCACTGTATTATATAGATCGTAATGATGCAAAAAACGTTATAATAGGTAAATTTATTGTAGAGTAATCAAATTCAAAAAAAGCATCCTTGTAAGGTTCGCCATCTTGCATCTTACAAGAAGTGAAACGCCAAGTTGGCAACCCTACATAGAAAACGCCAAGCTGGCAACCTAAGAACAAAGCTTTTTCAATTAAAAGAAACGTCCACAAGATTTCAAGCGAGGAAGTGCGGCAAAAGCCAATTAAAAAAGTCAGAGCAATAAATAGTTACCGATACAACTAAAAGATAAAAATCCATCTTTAGAACAGGAGGTCAAGTAAAGATTATATACAGCCGGTGGGAGGAAAGTTACACTTTTCAATGCCTATCCAAATGTAATTGCTATTTTATACTACATGTAACTTACGTGACGTGACCGATTAAATTTAGTAAAATGTACTCCAAATATGGAATTTTGACTCTGTGTCTTTTGAGTCTTTTACTGAACTTTCACGACGGAGTTCATCAACAACCATCGGCCTCTGACCACTACTATCCTACTGAATAAACGCAGTTGTTCAGAAATCGTGTTTAAAGTTTTGGAAGCATGGTGTTTTATGGTGACAGTTCCAAACGAAAACCCTTGTAACTAAAAAACTATTTCGAATATTAGAAATATCTTAGCACATCGTTTGAAAACTAAGACATTGGGTAATTGGTAATGGTAATTTTAGTTAACTTCGTATTATAGGGAACACAACGGGCTATTAATGATGATCCGGGAAAGATAATTTTTAGTTAACGTCGTACTAGAGCAACACAGCGGGTTATTGACGACGGTCCGGGATCAATCCTTTAAGGGAAAGATCCTAGGACAACACCTCGTAATTTTGAACCACGGTCAGATGACGAGGCCACACCTGAGCTGGCACCCCACTCTCCAAACTTCCACATCAACCCAACGTGAGAACTTTCGGCCAAGACCGATTTAAGGTACACCAGCCGCCCTTACACCATATTAATTATTTGTTTCAATCTGTCACATACACCTGAATATTCTGTACTGATCCAGGTACAGGTATCAGCAGACTGTGAATATACTTGAACTATTGCTAATACTAAGGTTCAAGAGGTGTAAATTGAACTTTTAAGAAAGAAATTTCATTAGTTTTGGTGATAAATTTTAACTAAATTATACATCTTTTGCTTTGCCATGTCAGTAATCTCAAAAGCAGTGATTCGCATACTAAAGTTTGATTAGTATATAAAAGGTCCAAGACAAATTTAAAATATGACCTCATTTTTAAGATTTTTATCCTCTTGTGAACTTTATAAATCAATCTGAACAAATTACTTTTTTTATGTAATAAAATAGTGAACTTTATTGAAAATGTACCTTCAATCAGAACAAAATAAAATTGTTACAATTTTGACCCAAACCTGAATAGCTATTGGCAATATCCCAGAATCAAATTCAAGGAATATATCTGAGGACAACACCACGTAATTTGAACCATAGTCGAATGACGAGGTCACACCTGAGCTGACACACCACTCTCCAAACTTACTCAACACACACCAACGTGAGGACATTTGAAACCATGACAAATTTATTGAGCACCAGCCTCCTTTGTACACGACGATCTTTGGTTGGATACAAACTCGCCAAATTGTTTGTATACATATATATTTTTAGCTTTTTTAAATTATTTTTACTGTACTGGTTGTTTTTAAATATTATTTAATATTGTGTGTTGGAGCAGCTTGTCCTCTATTAGACCTTACGACATAAAACCCAAACAATCCAACCAATCATCAAACTCGCCAAACACCAGGAATACTTGGTGTTAACCAATTAGTCTTAAAGCAATATAAGGAGTAGGGCAAAATCCAAACCAAAACCTAGACTGACTGTCACATTTTTCTATAGCATCTCTAGTTTTTGTGGTAAGAGTACAACTGTTTTTGTATAACTGATTTCACGGAACACTCCTTTCGCAGAGTCAATCTAATGCGACGAAGAAACTATCTTAATTCTTTGTATAATCCTGATTTGACTTTCTGGTCTATGACGTTGTAGTATTCACCCAGTAGATGGCGCTCCACTCTGCCGTAGCGCAGAGTTGTATATAAAGTCGGTCTTTGAATACTAACACCAGCAGACGCACTCGTACTGAAGGCGAGACGAACCATGTAACTAACCTATTATTGTTTATTAAAGTTCTTGTTGTTCCTGTTCCCGAAGTGCATTCTTTCTGCACCCATATATTTTTAAGAATCGACAAAGTTCGACCTCCTCTCACACCTCCTTATTCTGGACCACATCTGGTTGTTAACCGTACAGACAAAAATTTTGTCATTGAGTTAAATGGTAAGAAAAACACTGTTTCCATCGACAGAGTAAAGCCAGCTTTTTATTTTTCGGATACCATGGAATCCCCAAAGCTATCTTCCCACATTGACAAACTTAAATCGGTCACACCTAAGCCACAATCTAAAATACCTGTAATTACACGATCGGGACGGTGTGTACATTTCCCCGATAGACTTGTCATGGAGAAATAACTAACATTTTTTTCCCTCATTGTGTGTACTTCATTGAATTGTGAATAGCTACATTACTATTTAAAATTGTAAATATCTTCAATTGTATGTGTACTCATTTTCTTATTTTGTCTTGCTTATCTGTGCTGTATTATTACCTATGTTTATCGTTCCTTCGTCACTGGAGGGATACTCTGTAGTATTCACCCAGTAGATGGCGCTCCACTCTGCCGTAGCGCAGAGTTGTATATAAAGTCGGTCTTTGAATACTAACACCAGCAGACGCACTCGTACTGAAGGCGAGACGTACCATGTAACTAACCTATTATTGTTTATTAAAGTTCTTGTTGTTCCTGTTCCCGAAGTGCATTTTTTCTGCAACCATATACCGATCTCAACAACGTTACAACATGGGCTCCGCGCCCTACTCGCTGACGCTTGCCATCCCCCTGTGATAGCTGCACAATCCCACTAGGTTTGCTTTGCAAACAAACACTCCTGTCTCAAGTGATTTCGCCTTTGCTTTACTTTAACACTTAATGCATCCCAAACAAATAGCCGCATTTGTAAAGAAACCATCTCCATCTTGTTCACTATACAAGTTTCAATAAACCATGTTAAAATCTCGTAATATTCTAATCTGTATTTAATCATCTAACCGTCTGAGAATCGAGCGAGAAAACGAGCATGACGTCACATCGAGTTTAAAACTTTAACAAGATGAATTGTCTAACAAAACTTTGAATAATTATTCTATTATTTTGATGGAGGCTACAGTAGAGAAAGACAAAACTTTGATGTTCTAAAATCTTTACAATCGTAATTTTAACTATATACAAACTTATAAAAGTCTCAAAAAATAGTAAAACACATGAAGTTGACGAATACTTTTGTGATTTACTGTATATATTGATATTTTTTGTGTACCCCGTTCATATACCAGGAATTCTAAATCGATTCTTCTTTGGGCCCAAAGCATGCATTGCCAGAAATATTTCCCAATCCAAGAGACTTTCGTTATTTTCTTCTTTTGATCGTGACAGGTATATGAGTAAGACTTAAAAGAATGATTGATCGTTTCCTCCAAACACACATACACCTCAACACTACTTCCGAAATCTTGGTGGGACTTTTTCTTTTACTCCTTTGTGATTTTCCATTTCTCTTCGAGCAGTGCTGTCTCCACTTTTATCATTCTTTTCTATAAAGTGTATAAATAATGACAAATGTTTTGATGTGTTTTGAGTTGCGAACAAACGATTGGTATATCAAAGGAATCCCTCTATATATGCTAAAAGTAAAAGGAATAAATATCGAATAGTTTATATAGTTTTTTAGAGAAGTTTTATAAAATGCTTCTCCTATCTAATTCGAAATATAAATGACATTTATTTTCAATATATCAATCAATGTGCGTAGGTTTGAGAGGGTCTTCTGAATTATTGATGCGAAAATTATAAAAATAAATAAATTGACTTAGAAACAAAATATCACGGATTTACACTTTAGAACTGCATTCGACGATATAGAGAGGTAATTGGTAATTGGTAATTTTTAGTTAACGTCGTACTAGAGCAACACAACGGGCTATTGACGACTGTCCTTGATCAATCCTTTAAGGTAAAGATCCGAGGACAACATCTCGTAATTTAGAACCACGGTCGAATGACGAAGCAACACCTGAGCTGAAACCCCACTCTCCAAACTTCCACACCAACCCAACGTGAGGACTTTTGACCACGATAGATTTAAGGTGCACCAGCCGCCTCTACACCATACGCTTACAAACATCCATGCCGGACCCGATATCGAGAGGGAAAATAAACAAAGAACCATGGAAATATTTAAAAGGACAAGAGGATGGGGTTGTTGCTTTATCGTCACACTTGCGCAACAAACGGGCTATTGACGATGGTCCGGAAGCATATTACCAACCTTTACCTGGGATAGAAGACATGAGGAAATTTTAAGCCCGCTGATTCGTTGCTATCTCTCTCCGAGATCTATGACGTCACTCCCCCATAGTGCGCACTCCGCGTGTGTGTAAAGTATCACTATTTACTTGCAACGTTTGCGAAAAAAAAAGTTGAAACTGCTTCGACCGAAAACAGAATACTAATAAAAGAGAAAGCGATAGCTTTCAGATGATTACCAAGCGACAGTTCAACGGCTAGTGTCGTGTACTCGTAATTTGATCGTAAATGTTTTGTGTTTACTTTTAATTCCAGTATAGATTCTACACGCATAATTAAAAAAAAATCCATTTTCGAACTTTAAAGGACGCTTGTGACCTTGAACATAATAGAAGGCGGAAACAGGGGTAATGGTAATGGTAATTTTAGTTAACGTCGTACTAGAGCAACACAACGGGCTATTGACAACGGTCCGGGATCAATCCCTTAAGGGAAAGATCCGAGGACGACATCGCGTACTTTTGAACCACGGTCAGATGACGAAACAACACCTGAGCTGGCACCCCACTCTCCAAACTTCCACGCCAACCCAACGTGAGGACTTTCGGCCACGACAGATTTAAGGTGCACCAGCCGCCTCTACACCATACGTTTACAAACATCCATGCCCGGACCTTGATTCGAACTAGGAACCTTCCGATCTAGAGGCTAACACCTTAACCACTATACCGGTTAACCTTTACCTGGGATAGAAGACATGAGGAAATTTTAAGCCCGCTGATTCGTTGCTATCTCTCTCCGAGATCTATGACGTCACTCACCCATAGTGCGCACTCCGTATGTGTGTAAAGTATCACTATTTACTTGCAACGTTTGCGAAAAAAAGAAACTGCTTCGACCGAAAATAGAATACTGATAAAAAAGAAAGCAATAGCTTTCAGATGATTTCCAAACGACAGTTCAACGGCTTGTGTCGTGTACTCGTAATTTGATCGTAAATGTTTTGTGTTTACTTTTAATTCCAGTAAAGATTCTACACGCATAATTAAGAAAAAATCCATTTTGGAACTTTAAAGGACATTTGGGACCGTGAACAGAATAGAAGACGGAAACAGGTTTTTTTTCGTTATTTCTGGGGATATGTTGTATAGATTCGTTATTTGTGTTGCAGAGGTTTTTTCACCGGCTTTCAGTCCAAGTAGAAACTGCCGAGTAATGACAGAGTCCACGTGAAGCATCGCCATTAATGATGATGTCACGTAGTGACGTCATAGTCGACAGTTGAAAACAACAAATCAGCGGGCTTAAAATTTCCTCATGTCTTCTATTCCAGATAAAGGTTGTTACTATGCGGTCCGGAATCATTCCCGGAGGAACGAGGCGAGGACAACACGACGTAATATTCAAACACGGTCAAATGACGAGGCAGAACCTGAGTTGGCACCATACCATTCCAAACATCCACACAACACCAACGAGAGGACATTAGAAGTCAGGACAGGTTTAACCCTTACGCTACGGCGATAAGATTTTGGTCTCACAGGACGGCCCTTTGGCCTGACTTTCCAAGCCCTCTTACCTAACTACCAAACCTAAGCGATAGGGCTGTGAGTGGCACATTTACGATTGACGCTTTCCTTTCGATCTAGTGCGCTGTGTACCTGCGGCCGAGAAGGTGATCCTATCCACTACCTTCTTTTTGACTGTGATCTCACAAGTCAGTGGCATTTGTTGAAACCTTCTCTGCAACACTACTCTCATTGGTGCCAAAATACTGCCAAGGACTGACACTGCCATCACAAATTCCTTAAAGTGATGGAATTTCTCAGCTCCAACATTGATTATACCTGTGAGAGCTGAGAAGTCTAAGTCGAAAGTTCTCAAAATAACTTTAATTTTCTTTCGAAACTTTTGTAGGTCATTTTGGCTGTCTGACATCTGTATTTAACATTATTATTTTTTTTTGAAAATTATTATTATTGTTTGTTGTTGTTGTTTCTCATGCCTACACTGGCAGACCAGAGGAGTGCCAGGCCCGTCGAAGACGGCAAGAGGCGTGCGCCTTCCATGTTATTGAGCCCCATTGGTAGGAAGTCCGACTTAGCTCGACATACATGACACATCCGTTTTAAAGGAAAGCCCCCTTTCATACATCCATTCACTCACACCTATCGTAATTTAGATCCCAATCAGAGGCCGATAACCCCTTGATCAGGTACCCCCAGAGGTATTGATTTAGTATGGGAATATGGGGGACTTTGTAACCACGACCTATTTAACGTGCCCCAGTCACCATTAGTGAACACGACGATCTTTAGCCAGGTCGAAGCGCCGATCTCGCAATCATCAGAATTGCAGGCTCCGCCGAGGACAGAATTCACAACCCTTCTGATGCGAGCCCGACGCTCTACTGACTGAGCTACCGCGGCTCATTTTTTTAAAATTGCTGATCTGATTTGGTTTTTTGTTTATGTTTATGTCCTTTTTTTGTTTTTGTTTTCTCATTTTGTTCTGTGTCAATTTTTCAAACTTTGTCATCCTCTTCTTTTGTCATTTTGTATTTTTGTGCTTTCAAGTTTCGTCCTTCACTTGCCTTTCCCCTTCTGTGTACTTAAATGTTTATGTATGTATTGTGGATTGCTCAGCTCTCCCTTATCCCAGAATCTCCTCCGTAGGGCGGACTACACAGCTGAAAGTCGTACTGGTGAAACAGTGTCCGCCTACTGCATCCAGTCCAATCCAAATACTATTGCGTGGCGTGAGAAGAGATGTCACTGGAGAGACTTATGCTTTTCTCAAAGCTTTCACACCTCACGGTCGGCAGGACAGGGGGCAACAGAACAAAAGGAAGGACCCTCTAGAAGGTCAGTCGCTGAAAGCTCGTAAATGGTGATCGATGCCAGCGCTTTTTTTAAAGGGTGATAACATCCAAAGTACACATATCGATACCGAATATTTAAATGAAATTTTAACAGTAACAATTGTTAACCTGCCGCAGCGTACAGGTTAAAAATGTGTTGATAGATTGATGCTGATAGATTGATCGTAGTTTTCGATTGTTGCATTTTGTAGAGGTTTGGAGTGTCATCTGACATACACATCTATCCAATGATTCAATATTTGCGGATATTTATGAAAACAACGATACGGCAGATCATAATTCTCACGTAGAAAAGAGCACTGTCACTTCAATAGGGACGATTTGTCTTCGGAATCAACATAAGCGTGGTAACCTGAAATTGAGGAAACAGATTGATGACAACCCGACATTCCTACTGCTCCTTGGCTGTTGACATCTAAGAGTTATGGGTAAATTGATATGTCGAGTGAAAGCGTTTTTAAAATATGTCCTGGGGTCTAATGCGTCTGCATGGGGGTCATCACCAGAAATTTACGCGTCATGAAAAGTGTGGATATTATAGAGTGCTACGAGGAAAAGGTTAGTTTTGATATCCCATTCTAATAGTGCGGGAAAGTTGACTCATGAAGTAAAACTAATGTGTAAAAAAATTCATTCCGATTTATTGATATATTTTGACTTCCCAAGGGGTTCAAACACTCCTAAAAGATCAAAATTCGGGCATTTTTATAAAAAATGAAAATGTTTACAATTACGTACTAAAAAGTTCTACGTTGCCAACCAACCGGTCTAGTGGGCAACGGGTTGGCCTCTGAATCGGAAAGTTCCTGGTTCGAATACGGGGTCATGGCATGGATGTAAAATGTGCTGTCCTTTGTTAGGGGCAATGATGGTCCTCCCACTAGTGCTCCATCACTTTCGGCCTTGTTGTGCCTAAGGACAAGTCGTTAGTGCCCGCCATTGGAAGTACTGACCATCGCTTCCGGCCTTGTAGTGGCCGAGGAAAAGAAGTCAAGTGCCCGCCTTTGGGGGAAAAATCGTTCTAATAGAGCCTAAAGGAAAGTTAATACATTCAATATACTTTTACGCACTATTAGAACGTAATTGTAAACATTTTAAATTTAAAAAAATGTACCCGAATTTTGATCTTTTTGGAGGGTTTGAACCATTTGGAGAGGCAAAAGATATCAATAAATCAGGATGAAATTTTTTACACATTAGTTTCACTTCATGAACCAACTTTTCCGCACTATTAGAATGTGACTGCAGAAAAAAAAAAAAAAACTTTTTTCGACCCACCTTGGTGGATATCTCAAACTTACGAAACTTCAGGAGGTGTCAGCCTAGATGACAAGTGAGCTGTGGTAATAATATTGATAATGCGGAAAACATCAGAAATCGTGAGCTAAAACTAAATCATGTTACCTCCCATATAGATTGTGGCTACGGTAAACCAGTTAGAAAAGTAACGGATTAGATACCGGCGAGGGTTGTGAGTTCCAATTCAACCAGACCGTCGTGTTCAAAAGGGGCTGGTGCACGTGAAATATGCCGAGGCAGCAAATGTGCTCACATTGGTGAGGAAGCGTGGAAAGTGGGTTGTCAGCTCACTTGGGCGACCTCGTCATCCGTCCGATGTTCACAATGACGAGGTGCCCCTTTTTTCAAGTTTGATCCTAGACCGTCACCAATAGACCGTGCCATTGCTCCAGTGCTACGTTACTTAAAATTCCTACATACATCAGCGTGGTGGTAATTGCAAGAATTCGTTGTATTCCTTAAAGTTCTGTTGAACCAACGAACTAAATAACGTCATAAATGCATAGCCATGTTAGTGGGGTGACAGATAAGTTACCAACTCGCCATCTGGCCGTGGATTACGATTACTTGGTGTTTTAACAATCGAATCCTATAATTTACAAATTGATAGAGATGGTTTTTGATGGTTTCAAAAGTCTGGAATCAAACCGGAAGGCGAAATGCGAGGATATCACCACGTAATTTTGAACGAAGATCAGATGACGAGGGGTAACACCTGAGCAGTAACGTCACTCTCCAAATTTCTACAACACGCCAACCTGAGGACTTTTGAGGTCACGACTGATTTAACGTACACGATGGTCTATTCCACATCCAGTTATTGTCAATTTGTTCATAATGACGGCATCAAGGGTCAGTTTTCTCCTATTGATGAGGAGCTCAGGTGTTCCTTCGTCATCTGACCGTGGTTCAAAATTACGAGGTGTTGTCCTCGAATCTTTCCCTTAAGGGACTGATCCCGGACCGTCGTCAATAGCCCGTTGTGTTGCTCTAGTACGACGTTAACGGAAGATTACCATTACCATCATCTGGAGTATCAACATTAATTAGATAGGAAGTGAATTAATGTCACATTGAAGGATCACAATAGTCTATTCACTACTGCCCGGGTAATTGGTAATTTTTTAGTTAACGTCGTACTAGAGTAACACAACGGGCTATTTGACGACGGTCCGGAATCAGTCCCTTGAGGGAAAGATTCGAGGACAACACCTCGTAATTTTGAACTACGGTCAGATGACGAAGCAACACCTGAGCTGGCACCCCACTCTCCAAACTTACACGCCAACCAAACGACTACTGCCCGGGATTAAAGTCAAAGTGAAAGATTCAATATCAACCGTCTTGAGATTTTGAACCATACTCTGATGACGGGGTCAACATCTGAACTGGCACAACACTCGCCAAACTTCCACACCACGCGAACTTATGGACATTTCACACCACGACAGATTTAACGTGACTCAGCCTCCGTGCACGCTGTGGTCTTTGCCAGACCGAGTACTCGTAACCCTCCGATTTCTAAGTTATTGCTCTTTGAACTGGACTACCATGGATCTCTAAAATAAGCCGACCAACCGGTATAGTGGTTAAGGTGTTAGCCTCTAGATCGAAAGGTTCCTGGTTCGAAACCGGGTCCGGGCAAGGATATTTGTAGAGGCGGCTGGTTCACTTTATCTCTATCGTGGCTGAAAGTCCTCACGTTGGGTTGGTGTGGAAGTTTGGAGAGTGGGGTGCAAGCTCAGGTGTTGCTTCGTCATCTTACCGTGGTTCAAATTTACGAGGTGTTGTCCTCGGATCTTTAATTTAAGGGATTGATCCCGGACCGTCGTCAATAGCCCGTTGTGTTGCTCTAGTACGACGGTAATTACAAAATTATCAATTGACACTAATATAATTAGGTAATTTAGTATTTTAACTAACGTCCCACTGGAGCAACACAAAGGCCTATTGGCAAAAGCCCATGATCAAACCCTAAGGGAAATATCCGAGAACTTCACCTCAATAGCCCGCTTTCTTGCTCTTGTATGTTAACTAAAATTACCATTACCATTACCGAGAACATCACCATGTAATTTTGAACCACCGTCAGATGACGAGGTCATACCTGAGATGGTACCCCATCTCCAACCTTACACACCACACAACACCATATAGATCATGGTAATGGTAATTTTAGTTAACGTCGTACTAGAGCAACACAACGGGCTATTGACGACGGTCCGGGATCAGTCCCTTAAGGGAAAGATCAGAGGACAACACCTCGTAATTTTGAACCAAGGTCAGATGACGAAGCAACACCTGAGCTCGCACCCCACTCTCCAAACTTCCACGCCAACCCCATATAGATCATATTTGATAATGGTAATTGTAGTTAACGTCGTACTAGAGCAATACAACGGGCTATTGACGACGGTCCGGAATCAGTCCCTTAAGGGAAAGATTTGAGGACAACACCTCGTAATTTTGAACCACGGTCAGATGACGAAGCAACACCTGAGCTGGCACCCCACTCAACAAACTTCCACGCCAACCCAACGTGAGGACTTTCGGCCACGACAGATTTAAGGTGCACCAGCCGCCTCTACACCATACGTTTACAACCATCCATGCCCGGACCAGGATTCGAACCAGGAATCTTCCGATCTAGAGGATAACACCTTAACCACTATACCGGTTGGTAGGCGATCATATTTGAGGCCACGACAGATGTAACGTTCACCAGCTTTCTTTGTACACGACGGTCTTTATTTGGATTCGTACTCGCAACCCTTCGGTTGCTAATCCGTTACTCTTCTAGCCGACCGACCGGTATAGTGGTTAAGGTGTTAGCCTCTAGATCGGAAGGTTCCTGGTTCGAATCCGGGTCCGGGCATGGATGTTTGTAAACGTATGGTGTAGAGGCGGCTGGTGCACCTTAAATCTGTCGTGGCCGAAAGTCCTCACGTTGGGTTGGTGTGGAAGTTTGAAGAGTGGGGTGCCAGCTCAGGTGTTGCTTCGTCATCTGACCGTGGTTCAAAATTACGAGGTGTTGTCCTCGAATATTTCCCTTAAGGGACTGATTCCGGACCGTCGTCAATAGCCCGTTGTGTAGCTCTAGTACGACGTTAACTAAAAATTACCATTACCATTACCTTCTAACCGAATTATCAAGGCCCTTAAAATTAATTAAAAGCCATGCAGAAGATTGAAAGTTGTATAACGGATATTTCCCCATAACGGAATCAGTGATTTCCAAATTTATATTTATGGGTAATCCTGAAACTTAAATTAAATGGCTTCTGTGCCCAAATTGGACTTAAATTTTAAATTCCAGTTGGGAGCTTTCCTGGACACGCGCATCCAAATGAATGCGATACCAGAAATGCCAACTCAATTGTCTTTGGAAATTCGATTCCCGATTCCGGGGTCAAATTGCGGCTTATAAAACGCCGGACACTACCCTAATTAATCGTCTGGGTCCGTGGATATGTTCCCACAGAAAGGCAATGCATATGCATTCTCAATTACTCGCAATGTTGGAAATTTCATGATGGAAACCAAACCAACTAATTGTAAGCCACAAATAACTTAATTAACTTATCCCTGAATATTCAATGAGGAATTTAGAGAAATTATTCGAAGGCTGACGGGTATGTGAAATGAGATATTTTCGTGTTCGATATGTTTATGCATTTTACCCCACCCCCACCCCCGATGGTTGTCTTTCGGAAGGATGCGAGGTTTAAATTGGGTACAGATAAAGACTAGTATACACGAAGGCTGGTGCACGGTAAATTTGTAGTACCTTAAAATATCCTCACGTTGGCGTGGTGTGGAAGTTTGGAGATTGGGCTCTCAAATCAGGTGTTTAACTCGTCATCAAACCGTGGTTTAAAATTACGAGGCGTTGCCAGTGGATCTTTGGGGACTTCGTGGCACAACAACATTGCACTTGCAACATTCGAGTTGCAGGTTTGAATCCTGTCAAGTGCATTCCTCCCTGGGTGTATTTCTGTCTTATGTTTTTATCCCGTTGTTTGACTCGAGTGTAACGTTAATTAATAATACCAAATAGCTCTTTTGTGACACTAAAACTTTCGGCGTGTGTGTATGTCTGTTACTTGATATTGTATGTATTGTGTCTTGCGGAGTATGGTCAATATATAGCACTTGAACGCCCCCCCCCCCATAAAATCCCCAACCACCAAGCAACGAACATTGGATCTTTCATTTCGGGATTGATAGAGTACCGTCAGGAATAGATAATTGTGTTGCTCCAGTGGCACGTTATTGAGTTGTCTGCCTACCTCGACGAAGTATCTCGCCCTTAGCAAAACTGACCGGATGTTGCTCTCGCCGTTATCAAAACTGACCAGATCTTGCTCTCGCCGTTAGCGAAACTGACAGGATATTGCTCTTGCCATTAGCAAATCTGACCAGATCTTGCTCTCGCCGTTAACAAAACTGACCAGAACTTGCTCTCGCCATTAGCAGAACTGACTAGATCTTGCTCTCGCTGTTAGCAAAACTGACTGGATCTTGCTCTTGCCATTAGCAAATCTGACCAGATCTTGCTCTCGCCGTTAACAAAACTGACCAGAACTTGCTCTCGCCATTAGCAGAACTGACTAGATCTTGCTCTCGCTGTTAGCAAAACTGACTGGATCTTGCTCTTGCCATTAGCAAATCTGACCAGATCTTGCTCTCGCCGTTAGTAAAACTGACCAGAACTTGCTCTCACTATTAGCAAAACTGACCAAATCTTGTTCTCGCCATTAGCAAACTGAGCAGATCTTGCTCTTGCCGTTGGCAAATCTGACCGGATCTTGTTCTTGCCATTAGCAAAACTGACGAGATCTTCCTCTCGCCATTAGCAAAACTGACCAGATCTTGCTCTCGCCGTTAACAAAACTGTTCAGATCATGCTCTTGCCATTAGCAAAATTGACCACATCTTGTTCTCGCAATTAGCAAACTGACCAGACCTTGCTCTCGCCGTTAGCAAAACTGACCGGATCTTGCTCTTGCCATTAGCAAATCTGACCGGATCTTGCTCTCGCCGTTAGCAAAACTGACCAGAACTTGCTCTCGCCATTAGCAAAACTGACCAGATCTTGCTCTCGCCATTAGAAAAACTGACCAGATCATGCTCTCCCCATTAGCAAAGTTGAGTAGATCTTGTTCTCGCCATTAGGAAACTGAACGTATCTTGATCTCGTCATTAGCAAAACCGACCAGATTTTGCTCTCACCATTAGCAAAATTGACCAGATATTACTCTCACCATTAGAAAAACTGACCAGATCTTCTCTCACCATTAGCAAACAAGACCAGATCTTGCTCTCGCCATCATAAGAAAATCAGTATTATTTCTGTGACGAGATATCTCGTCATTAGCGAAATGGATCGGATTTAGGTGGACGAGATGTCTCGTCGAAACCACTTGAATTGTTAAGGGAACAATGGACTTTCAAAACAAGTTTTTGCAGTTACTATCCATCGCTATAAAATTTGTACAGGCTGTTAACTACTGAAAGCTAAACTTTGTCCAAATGTATTATCGAATCCAACCAAAGACCAATGCGTACTAGGGAGATGGTGCACGTTAAATCTGTTGTGGCCTCAAATATCCTCACATTGGCGTGGTGAGGAAATTTGTAGACGGTGGTGCTAGCTCGGGCGGGTGTGACCCCGTTATCTGATTGCGGTGAAAAATTACGTAGCGTAGTCTTCGGATCTTTCCCGAGGGATTTGATACCGTATCGTCACCAATAAGAAATGTATTTAGAAAATAATTGAAACTAATTATTTTTTTGTCTCTTACTTTTATGAGAATGCCATTTGTGGAACTAGTTTATACACATTTGATTTCATTGAAACTCTACTTTCTAAGAACAGAATTTTTCCCCTCCTTAAGAAGAAACAAATTCGAAATATCCTAATTCTGCGAGCGTGAATTACAGAAATAATCTTGATGGATATAATATCGTGTTACGAGTTTGGGGCAAAATACTAAGGTAACCACGATAGAATTTTAACTAAAAGTAGTAGGTTCTTTTGGATGTAGAATATAATTCGTTATAAGTGAAAAATTTATATTTAAACATCAATATGTTAACTAATTCCATGAATCTTTTCGTATCGACATTTGCTGTACGTTTATCAATCGTCATTTTCATCTCCATTTCGGTACCACTTAGTGAAATATTATCAATAAAGATAACATTAATGTATTAAAATATTAATAAAATGGTTTTAAAAACATATTTCAAAGGAGTACTTCTGTGCCAAAGCAGAATAAAGTTCTTCATTTGGATTCAACAAATCACTTCAAAGTAATGAAAGTTATAACAAAACAGTGACCATGTCTTCATGTCAATGCATTAAGAAAGTATAAAAACCCAAAACATCGAAAAGTACTTTTGTACGATAGAATAAAAAATGTATAAAAATTATTATTTTTGTACGCTGAACTGAAAATAAAATCAGTAAAAATGACGTACCTACAGAATGTACCTAGGCCCTTTTTTTTCCAAAGTACAGAAAATTTATTGTCTGATAAAATATAAATTAGAACTTTACTTATGAATAAATATCGTTTGGTTAAATACGTTTTACGTATTTTTTTCAACATATTCCGCCCATATAGAATTCCGAAAGGAGTTTAAAGATAGAACCCAAAGAAAAAGATTAAACGTCCAACAAATGTTTGGAAAACTACCACAAAACAAAATCAGAAAATAATGTTTTGATCTTGCGTTGTACTTCCATTTCTTCAAATTGGGTCTCAAAAGAATGAAACTACGATTTCCCATTCTATTCGATTGCAACAAAACATTCTAAGGATTTGCATTCTATTGACTAGAATGATCCGTATTCTTTTTCAACATGGTATACCGAATCATCATAAGCAGTTTATGAGCTGAAAAGAACCTATAACGTCACCAAGCTAAATACAATCTAGAATCTTAGTACAGATAATCATTTCACTGATATAACCTCTTTTGGGAGATGCTCAGATCATTTATGCCTGGAGTTATACTGAATCTCAAGCTTTAAAATATTACTCAGTGCATTTCAGCGTATATTTGGTTTCAAACCCATTCACTGTCGTAAATTCAGAATAAACTCTTGTAGAAGAATGTTGGATTACATCGTAGGGGGAAATAACATTGCATTACGAATTATAAAACGAATGCCCTTTGCCGAATAAATTCATTCCAGTTATCCTTCCTGGTGTCAATAGCAAGACTGACCAGATCTTGATAGACGATGTATCTCGTTATCAAAATGTTTCAGATCTTAATGGACGAGATATCTCGTCATTAGAGAAATTGATCAGCTTTTGATTGACGAGATATCTCGTCATTTTAGCTAAATTGGTCGGATCCCAAAGGATAAGATATCTTGACATTTGCGAAAAAAATATTGGCCAGTTCTTAATGGACGAGATAAATTGTTATTAGTGAAATTGATCAACCCTTGATAGACGAGATGGGTTTAGCAAAATTGGTCAGATCCCGAAGGACAATATATCTCTTCATTAACAAAATTGGTCAGAACTTTATGGACGAGAGATCTCGTCGAAACTTTTGAAGGGTTAATTGAAGTTTTCTTACTCTCTAGATAGCATTCAAATGCCTTCATTTTCGTAATTTACAGCAAATGATGTGTTACATTATGCGAGGAATACAAAGTGAATATTGGTACAGATTGCTTTTAATACGTATGAGAATTGCTTTCCAGGTGGTGGAAACAATAAACTTCGTGAATGGATTGCCGACTATGGTGACAGTTGACCTTGTGACCATTGACTACCGACCTACTAGTGACCTCGCGTGACCGGAGGTAAGTGTCCTTTAAGTCAACATTGCATGGACTCTAATTGGATAAGTGTTATGTGTAAGTACACGTAAAAAGTACACATAATTATCCAGGTTATGATAGACAGAATATGACACCATTAGAAAATAATGAAATCTTGATGAACGAGGTATTTCGTGCCTTGCAGAACTAGTCAGCTCTTGATGGTACGAGATATCTCGTCATTAAAAAAATGAAGTCATCTTGATGGACAAGATATTTGCGACAAGATAAAAATGAACTGATCCTGAAGGACGAGATATCTCGTCAAAACCACTTTATCAGCCAATCTTTAGTGTTTTCTTGAGAAAACAAAACACTGTTATATCAGATACGCATCGTGTATTCGCATCACCTTTCGACCACACATCCATGGAGCTAATGATATAAAAATGCAAATATAATTTCATTTTTAAAATAAATTCTTCCGTTCACACCCTCTGGCAAAGAAATGTTAAGCAGCTTTGTCGATTTAAAGCATGCCATTCACGTCGTTATGATCACAAAGTTTATAAGCAATTTTAACGGAATCTTAAATGCATTCCTCCATAGGTCATTAAGGAATGAAACTGTTTTTATTCGAAAATAAAATAAAACTATCGGTTCCCTTCCTTAATTTATGATTGATTTTTTGCAAATGAACAGAAATAATATCCATCAGGGAAGAAAGAATAATATTTGTCTTCTTGTGCATTTCCATACTTTACTCCTGAGAATCAAACTTTATATTCCAAAAGCAAATGTATTTTTCTGTTTGACCCATAAATAAAACATTTCAATCTGTATGATTGGGAATTGGAGCTTGGGAATGTAAAATGGAAGCACAAAATAGATATCAAATTGAATTTCCCGGTAATTTCTCCAATGGATTTAATAACACTGCTGTACAAAAAAACCCTATTTTTTTTCGATCCCTGACACCATTCCTGCTGACTTCCTGAATTCGAATATGAGCCCCGTTTTCCCCCCATCGCCCACCGTTTTCAGGGGACGCACCCCCTATGTTTATCACTTTTCGATATAATTTTATGGACCTAAATTTTATTTGGAGTGGTAAGAAGATTATTTTAACCATTAAATTTCTTCTGAGGGGCCAGAGCTTCTGAAAGCTCCAAAACATGAACATTTGTAGCAAGAAGAGAAATTTGGGGGATTTGCCCCCTTAAATTGTAAAACAAAATCGTTAAAAATGATCGTTTTTTCTGGTTTTCTTTCGCAATTTTTTCATTTATTTTCTAAATATTCCAGCTTCTAGCCCCCTATTGTCTTCTTCAAACAACCCCAACTAATAAAAAACAAAAAACAATTTTGGTTAAAGTCGGGTAATGGGGAGGTGGGAGAGGTCCAGAATCCCTCGCGCAAGAAATTTAGAAGATTCATTCTACGACGTTGACGCTCTCAATAACTTACGCGCTTCGTTGTTTCCACTGGAATTTTCATGCTTTGACAATTTTAAACTTGCATTGCTTTTACAACTATAGTTGTGAACTGTAATCGTTATCTTCCCTCACAACTTTTCGTTATTCGAGGCGGGGATTCTGTATTTGAAATTTGTTTACATTGTGTAAAACGGTCCAAATTTTTTGTGCTCTGGCTTTTTCAAAGTGAATTACAATACGCAAGTGTAAGTACCCATAAGTAAGGGGGTCATATTCGGATTTAGGAGGTCATTTTACATAAGAATCATCAGGAATGGTGTCGGGGCTGATTTTCATGAAGAGCAGTGAAATCAGTTTATTCCTGAACCATGTTTAAGGAAGAAAATAGCTTTTCATCTTATTGAAAAAGTGCGGAATTATTTGTAATTCTACAATTATTTTATGGTTTTTTCTGCTATTTTATATTCAAAAAAATTACGATGTATCGTTTAGCTATGTATTTGTAAAAGTAAAATTAACTTCTAAAGTATGATGTTCGTATTATTTAGTTCAACTCTTGTAATAAACGCTCTGTAAAGTTACATTCAGCTAAAGAGTTTTGCATTTCATTCTGTCCTATTTTTATTTTAGGTAAATCGAGTAATTCTATATTTTTAAAGTGAAAAACTTATGCTTCTCACAATAATTTTATTTTTGGAACTATTTTTACTCTCAAACTGCTATAGCAATTATTTTCGGATTGTTTTATATATTTTCTAACTTGAAAATTGACTTTTAACCTTCCAAACGTTATAAGATTAGATTTCCTTGCGGGATAACATTGATTTTACTTTATAACCCACATACTGGCTAAAAACCCACATACTGACTAAAAACCCGCATCTATTGATTGGAAGAATCCGATAAAAGATTCTATTGGTTACGAAGGTCAAAACTAGTTAAGAGCCATGCAGTGAAGACTGCAGGTTGCATAAGGGAATTACAATGAATGGAATAATTAAATGATGAATCAACTCGACGAGGTATGTTGTCTAAAATATGGGCAATTTTGCTAATGAAGAGATAACTCGTTGAGGCAAAACTGCCGTGTCACACCAAATGGAGGAGGGGGGGGGCGCTCGATGCAGGATAGGCTAAAATACAACTAATTAAAGACACGAAAACAGACATGACATCTCTAAAATAAAAACAGGTAAACCTCGTTAATACCTTCATTCTAATCTGGTTTTTCATACTGTTGCGGTATATTTCATACTGATTGTAGGGCCCCGAGCGATCTGGTATCTGGTCCTACTTATTGTCCTCCTTGTTTGCAAGTACAGCAAACACTTTCCATTCTTAAAGGAAACTTTATTTTAAGGACAAAATACACACTCATATTCATACATCGAAGAAGCCTTTCTTGCTCCCACGCCGAGGTTTCCGCGTAATTCTCCTGTGTCTCCCCTTTCAGGGTCACCCCTTCTCCTCGTGGGCCAGCGCTTACCGCGCCCTACACTGACATCACTATAAACTAGAACATAGGAGGCCCTATGTCATTATATCTACAATTAAATGGGAGGGGTCATAGAACCATAATAATTGACTTTGGGATGGGTGGACGTCTTATTATCGGTCAGAACATTGATTATGAAGATAAGATTCAATGAAATGAAATCGTAAATAAACGGAAATATTGTTTAATACTCGATTTTTTTTCTATGTCGAAAATTAATGTAATAATAATTAAACGAAATTTTTCCTTGTACATATTGAGAGCTAATGTACAAATTTTTACAAGTCTTGCTAAAGTAGATATTTATTAACAAGCTTTAATTTTATAAGTTTCTCGGGAAAATTTATAAGTGCAGTAAAACCCCGATTACCCGATTTTCCGCTTTAACCGAGCTATCAAATATTTCGAGGATTTTTTTTTAGGTTCTACATTTTCAATTTTTAAAAACTACCAAAAACAATTCTGATCTCACAAACATTCAGGAAAACGAAATCTGTCACTAGATAAAAGCTAACGAACACCTAGAGATTACAGACAAAATGATCGTTGATAACGTCAATAAGGAAAATGAATCTAGCGATGATGATGTAAAAAGACAGTGACGATGAAAATCTCCCATACCGATGGACTAAGAGCTATCGAAAGTGCTATTGAACATATACAACAACAAGAAAAAGCAACACCAGCAATCCTGTTATCCTTAAAAAAATGGCGAAACATTGCTGCAGAAGAACGCTTTAGTAAAGTAAAACAACGAACAATTAATGACTTTTTTAAGTAAGAACTCTTTAATTATGATAACAATATTAACTCAGATTACTTAACACATTAACTCAGATAAATGGGATTCTACTGTATCTAAAAGCCCACAGATTGCACAGCAAAATGCATTAGATTTCAATACCCATCTGTACTACCCCAGAGAAAATAACAAACAACAACGCAACCTAGCACTATCATAGTTTGAGAACGGCCCCCTGTCAAATTAATGTCGTGGATTACTGTACCACTACAAACGGAGAAAGGTTCCTAGCTTTACACACCCAGAGGAAATAACAAGCAACAACGCATCCTAGCATTATCATAGTTTGAGTACGATCCCCTGTCAAATTAATGTCGTGGATTACTGTACCACTACAAACGGAGAAAGGTTCCTAGCTTTACACACCCAGAGGAAATAACAAGCAACAACGCATCCTAGCACTAACATAGTTTGAGTACGATCCCCTGTCAAATATATGTTGTGGGTTACTGTACCACTACAAACGGGGAAAGGTTCCTAGCTTTACACACCCAGAGGAAATAACAAGCAACAACGCATCCTAGCACTATCATAGTTTGAGAACGATACCCTGTCAAATTAATGTCGTGGATGACTATACCACTACAAACGGGGAAAGGTTCCTAGCTCTACACACACAGAGGAAATAACAATCAACAACGCATCCTAGCACTAACATAGTTTGAGAACGATCCCCTGTCAAATTAATGTCGTGGATTACTGTACCACTACAAACGGGGAAAGGTTCCTAGCTTTACACACCCAGAGGAAATAACAAGCAACAACGCATCCTAGCACTATCATAGTTTGACAACGATCCCCTGTCAAATAAATGTCGTGGATTACTGTAACACTACAAACGGGGAAAGGTTCCTAGCTTTACAGACCCAGAGGAAATAACAAGCAACAACGCATCCTAGCACTAACATAGTTTGAGAACGACCCCCTGTCAAATGAATGTCGTGGATTACTGTACCACTACAAACGGGGAAAGGTTCCTAGCTTTACACACCCAGAGGAAATAACAAGCAACAACGCATCCTAGCACTATCATAGTTTGAGAACGATCCCCTGTCAAATTAATGTCGTGGGTTACTGTACCACTACAAACGGGGAAAGGTTCCTAGCTTTACACACCCAGAGGAAATAACAAGCAACAACGCATCCTAGCACTATCATAGTTTGAGAACGATCCCCTGTCAAATGAATGTCGTGGATTACAGTAACACTACAAACGGGGAAAGGTTCCTAGTTCTACACACCCAGAGGAAATAACAAGCAACAACGCATCCTAGCACTAACATAGTTTGAGAACGATCCCCTGTCAAATTAATGTCGTGGATTACTGTAACACTACAAACGGAGAAAGGTTCCTAGCTCTACACACCCAGAGGAAATAACAAGCAATAACGCATCCTAGCACTAACATAGTTTGAGAACGATCCCCTGTCAAATTAATGTCGTGGATTACTGTACCACTACAAACGGGGAAAGGTTCCTAGCTTTACAGACCCAGAGGAAATAACAAGCAACAACGCATCCTAGCACTAACATAGTTTGAGAACGATCCCCTGTCAAATGAATGTCGTGGATTACTGTACCACTACAAACGGGGAAAGGTTCCTAGCTTTACAGACCCAGAGGAAATAACAAGCAACAGCGCATCCTAGCACTAACATAGTTTGAGAACGATCCCCTGTCAAATTAATGTCGTGGATTACTGTACCACTACAAACGGGGAAAGGTTCCTAGCTTTACAGACCCAGAGGAAATAACAAGCAACAACGCATCCTAGCACTAACATAGTTTGAGAACGATCCCCTGTCAAATGAATGTCGTGGATTACTGTACCACTACAAACGGGGAAAGGTTCCTAGTATTACACACCCAGAGGAAATAACGAGCAACAACGCATCCTAGCACTATCATAGTTTGAGAACGATCCCCTGTCAAATTAATGTCGTGGGTTACTGTACCACTACAAACGGGGAAAGGTTCCTAGCTTTACACACCCAGTGATAGCTTTACACACCTAGTCCCCATCGCCATCATAAAACTGAAGAAATTTTTGTGCCACGGATCTTCAATTTATTTTACTCATAGGAAAAGCGGGGAGAAAACTGGCAAAGTGAGCATACCCAAAACTCCATCCACCACTCCAGTCGTGAAATATTAGAAAATGGGTGCGGGGAGGGAGAGTTTTACTTCCCTTCGCTTCATTTCTTCTTGCGCAGAGCGAAGAACGTGTTGAGTTGCAGTGAATCTTCTCGCGTGATGTTTGATGATATTTCAGAGTTTTAACTCTTTATGATGTTTACTTTTTCGGTGTACTTGGGGGAGAAATGTATTGCTGTAGTTCATCTGTAAAGATTCAGAGTTCCTCGCTAGCTTTTTTATTACGTATTTATGTTTGGAATAATATTCTTATTTCCCCCAAGAACGCGATGGGTGTTTATTCGGCGATTTTTCCCCAAAGAGAATCGAGTTGAAATGAAAAAAAGAAACGAGTTAGTGAAATCCAGGTTTTAAAGTTGTTTCAACTCTGTTTGGTCTCAAGAATATATTTAACGTGCATCAAACACAAATGGTGTTGAATATGTTATTTAAATATTAAAGCTATGAATAAAGTCACTGGTGCCCTTGCACAGTACAAAAGAAAAAAATTTGTAAAATGTGCTTCCAATCGTTTATTTCTCATCGCTTGTGCTTGGGTTTAGTTCTTTAATGACATCATCAGTGGATTGTATCTTTGAACAATAAATTTTCAATCTATAAAATAACAACTTAATTCCTAGTTCTTTGTAAGAGTAAACTTTAACTTCGTTGCAAAAATTACTCATACAAAGAATAAATATATGTTACTTTTACGTTATGAAATATAAACAACAATTTGAGATAGAATTTAAACATACATATTTGCAACAGTATGGTGGTTTAAAGTGGAACATGGAAAGCCTACATTGTGGACTGGCAGTCATATACGGAGCAAAGAACAAGTCTCTCTATACAGGGTGGTCCCGAATTCATGGTACAAACTTTAATGGTAGGTACAGGACATTGTAACAATGATTTATTGTATAGGAATGTATAGTCGCAAGTGACGCGGTGAGGCGAAAACAGGGGAAATAACGGCCGAAAGGAAAAACAAAGATTTTATTGAAAGCGGTGTTGACAAGTGTCATGTTTACAGTAATTGTTCAAAATTGCGTCCACCAGTATCGATACATGCTTGACAGCGTCGGTGGAGCGATTGGCGTACACGTTCAAAGATGCCTGGTATTTCACGCACACCTGCAGCAGCTACAGATAAGCGAGCGACGAGATCCTCATCTGAGTCAACTGGAGTCTCATAAACAAGATGCTTTAGATGTCCCCATAAAAAGTAATCGAGGCTCGATAAATCGGGAGATCGGGGTGGCCAAGGGACTGGTCCACCACGCCCAATCCATCGAGTACCAAACGTGGCATTCAGGTAATTCCGTACATCAATGCTGAAGTGTGCTGGCGCCCCATCGTGCTGAAACCACATGCGGTTACGAATGGCGATCGGAACATCATGCAGCAGTTGTGGTAACACTTCTTTCAGAAAAATAAGATAGCTTCCGCCAGTGAGCCGCGTGGGTAGTAAGTATGGGCCAATCAAAAAGTCGTTCACAATACCAGCCCACACATTAATACTGAAACGTTGTTGAAACGCATCTCGACGCGTTGCATGTGGATTATCGGTTGCCCACACATGGGAATTGTGCGCATTAAAGACACCCTCGCGTGAAAATGTCGCTTCATCTGTAAATAGCACATAATCTACGAAATCCGGCTGCAACGCACATTGCTGCATCACCCACAGGCAGAAGTTCACGCGGCGAGGATAATCTGCCGGATTCAATGCTTGTACTTTCTGAAAATGGAAGGGGTGTAAGCGATTTTCGTTTAACACTCTGCATACAGTCTGATGACTCACACCTACGTCACGCGCAACAGTTCTTGTGCTTGACTCGGGTCTATCAGCCACAATGTTCAAGATGCTTTCTTCCAGCCTTGGAGTGCGTACAGCTCTTACTCGACCAGCGCCATGTCTGTTGACGTCGAACGCACCTGTTTCACAAAGTTGACGATGTAACCGTTGAAAAATTCTATGATCCGGCATTCGTCGATCAGGATACTCCGCGCGATACATTCGTAACGCAGCTCTGCCGTTACCATTTGCACGGCCGTACATGTAATGCATGTCTGCTTTTTCTGCATACGTAAAGTCACCCATCGTCTACGGCAGCACAATTGTGAATGGCGCTTTTCCCTACTGCGATGCATCATGTTCAACAGCGGCTAGACATCTACTGCCCTCTACCGGCAATGATACCAACCGATCATTCCATTTCTCTTTCCTTTTATTTCCCCTGTTTACGCCTCACCGCGTCACTTGCGACTATACATTCCTATACAATAAATCATTGTTACAATGTCCTGTACCTACCATTAAAGTTTGTACCATGAATTCGGGACCACCCTGTATATGCCACCAGAATGCGATTTTAAAGACGTATTCACATCTTATATAAAACGTTAGGTTCTCCAATATTTTCGTGGCTATTACAGCTTTGATTGGTTGTGTGACGTCACAAGTAGGCGGAGTTTCTAATTGTTTTGATTGATTCTGTGACAAGAGCGAGATGAGATAACTTAAATAGTATCATTACATTTGAAATCGCCATTAAAATAACATTGAGTATAAAATGATTGCCGTGCGCAGCTCATTGTTTTAGCAGTGTTGATCAAAAATAAGTTTTATTATAAATAAGAATAACTTAAAATACTTCTTTCCATTTAAATGGTAATGTATTTTGTTCGTTACATTTTATTTTAATTTTGCAAAAATGTATACTCAACAGAGGTAGGTAGAAGTGGTTACGATGGTGTACGTCAAATCTGTCGTGGCATCACATATCCTCGCGTTGGGGTGGTATAGAACTTTGAAGAGAGAGAGGGAGAGAGGTGCTAGTTCAGGTTTGACCTAGTGATCTGTCCTTGTTACAAAATTACGAGGCATTGTCCTTCAATCTTTTCCATCGCGATTGATCCCAGATCTATAGCCCGTTGCGTTTTTTCCCAGTGTGGAGATCATTAAGGGGTCTCAAGACCCTTAAATCTCAAAATTTTCGATTTCTTGAAAAAAATATATGTGGAAGCCCCATCTTTTCTGAACATTTTGGTACTAAAAGTTTAACGATACTCCCAAAACTTCCGGAGTTATCGAGAAAAGAATAAAACAACTCTGTTGAAAAGTAAACAAAAACTTGCCACTGCCGCTCCCAACTTTTGACAGCTGGGAGAGCATTTCTAAAACATTCTTCTCTAGATTAATTCTTTTAGCAGAACAGCCACACTTAATATCAAAATAATCTTGTGAATGAGTAGTATAATAACAACTCAACTTCTATTTTTTCTTCCCTTGTTTGTTTATTA
Organism: Metellina segmentata; assembly: GCA_947359465.1. Taxonomy (NCBI): domain Eukaryota; kingdom Metazoa; phylum Arthropoda; class Arachnida; order Araneae; family Tetragnathidae; genus Metellina; species Metellina segmentata. The sequence continues at coordinate 118,400,799 of OX375877.1, read as the reverse complement.
CTTTGCGATTTTGAATTTCCACGTTTTTTCATCTGTTATGAAAAGTGTTCAAATATGGTAAATCGGCCAAAACGATCATCCGGAAAGAGACCGAAGAAGAAAAAAGATTTCAAGGAAATAAATTCTTGAAGAAATCTAAGTCTCAAAGTGGCCAAGTTATTTTTAAAAATCTTTCGTCAAACAAAAGTGCAGCTGCTAGAAAATTGCCGACTGCACACAATGTTTTGCAGTCATTGGAAAACGATGTTTGCGTTGAATTTCATGGCTACAGATTAGTGGATATTTATTTATTGTTCTCACAACTAGAAAAACATATCTGTTGCTCTGTGTGCCATGGGAATGTTAAGATTATTGAGAAATCCACTATTGGATTGTGTTCAAAATTTATTTTAGTTTGTAGACAGTGCACGGTTCAACAGAATTTCAATTCCTGTGAATTGATTGGACACAAAAAAAATGTACCAGAAGTGAACAGGCGGTCAGTGTTGGCCATGAGATTTATAGGCCAAAGGTTATCTTCACTCGAGACATTTTGTTCAAGTTGTGTGTTTGTGTTCTGAGACATGGGCTTCGGCATGTGTTTGCAAAGCCCATGTCTCAGAAGGCGTACGACAAGATTAATTCAAAACTTGCAGACGTGAGTGAGGTGCTCGCAAATACATCGACGAGGAAAGCTGCTGTGGAAGAAAAAATCATTGACGGCACCGTAAATTCTATTGCAGTTAGTGGTGATGGGACATGGAAAACCCGCGGTTATACATCTCTTGTCGGTGTATGTACTTTGATCAGGGCTGACTGCGTAAAAGTGGTCAAAGTCATGTCGTCGTATTGCAAGGGGTGTGACACCTACAAGGGCCCAAAGTTCGGCCTTAAATACAGTGCCTTTCTGGCTAAACACCAGCATAACTGCAAAAAAAACCACGGTGGGTCTGCTGGACAAATGGAAGTGAGCGGCATGCAAAGGATTTTCTGTCGATCAGAAAACAAGCATGGTTTAAAATACCAGCAGTACATAGGGGATGGAGTTTCCAAGACGTTTTCGGCAATCGTCCAAAAAAAGCCATATGGTGACAATGTTACAGTTGCAAAAATAGAGTGCGTGGGACATGTCCAAAAGCGAATGGGCAGCCACTTGCGTAAATTAAAGGCATCACTTGGTAAAAAGAAGTTGAAGTTGTCGGATGCAAAAACGATCGGTGGAAAGGGTTCCTTATGATGCTGTCATAAATAGGCTGACGGCTGCATGTATGGCTGTATATGGCAAAATAGCTGCATATATGGCTGTATGTGACTTCAATGACGGATGCAAAAGCCGAGTTGAAATTATACGCGCTTTAGGTTTGAAAATCTGCCAGACAAATGTTGTGAAATGTATTACTATGGACAAAGTGCGCATTGCGACTGCAAAAAGGCGAGCAACCGAAGCATCCTTTGAAGCTCGTAAGGCCAAAAAAATTAAAGCAGCAGTAGAAATAGAACAATTTAAGGTTACTGAGGGCTGCACTTATGATCCTGGAGCTTTTTAATTAACCATAGTTTATTTAATTTCATTTTATGTTATTTTTCAACTTTAACTTTATTTTTCTCAAAACGCAACATTTTAGTTTGCGCGTTGGATTTCTCAGAAACTATTTATCATATTAATCTGAAATTTCATACATATACTCAAAATAAGTTCCTTTATGACCTATACATCAATTTTCAGACAAATTATTAACATAATTTTATTTTAACAAATTTTTCAACTTTAATTTCATTTTTCTCAAAACGCAATATTTTAGTTTGCGCGTTGGATTTCTCAGAAACTATTTATCATGTTAATCTGAAATTTCACACATATACTCATAATGAGTTCCTTTATGACCTATACATCAATTTTCAGACCAATTATTAAGAGAATTTTGTTTTAATAAATTTTTCACTTTTAATTTCATTTTTCTCAAAACGCAACATTTTAGTGTGCGCGTTGGATTTCTCAGAAACTATTTATCATATTAATCTGAAATTTCATACCTGTACACAAAATAAGTTCCTTTATGACCTATACATAAATTTTCAGACCAATTATTAACAGAATTTTTTTTATCAAAATTTTCAACTTTAACTTCATTTTACTCAAAACACAAAATTTTAGTTTGCGCGCAGGATTTCTCAGAAACTATTTACCATATTGATCTGAAATTTCATACATATGCTCACAATTAGTTCCTTTATGACTTATACACCAATTTTCAGACTAATTATTAACAGAATTTTTTTTTAGGAGTTTTAGTTAAAACATTTCTTAAAATTAAAAAATTAAAAAAAAAAATTTATTAAAAACATATTTTTTGTTTTTAAATTTCTTAAAAAGTGTGTATAACATCGAAACTGAACAGTTTTCTATTAGATAAAATTAATTTTGTACATTTTGATCAATTTTGTACTTCAGAATCTTGCGCGCAGTAAAATATTGATATTAAAAAGTGTCCAATTTAAATTTCTTAATAACTTTTTTAAAACATTTTTTAATTAAATAAAAATTTGAGAAACAATGTAAATATATGTGAATATTATATGGTAAAAGTTTAAAAATTCTGCTTTGTTTCATTAATAAGTTATATTGGTTTGAAAAAGGATATTTTTTTGCATACATGGATAATTTTTAAGAGTCCTGAGACCCCTTAACTCCTTACCTATTAACTATTTCCGAGCGAGAAATGATAGGAGGTTCGGTCTTACGCTAGTTGCATCGGTAGAAACTGGTCGAAATGAATTATCTCCAAAATTGTATTCGGTTGTTGACGGCGTATCTGTTAAATTCTTCCCATGATTTCTTTCTTTTTTCTTTGTCAAACAAACTTTAATTGACGCGTTCTTGCAAGATATATCTCGTCAAAACTTTTGTAGGATTAAAAAGTTTTCTTAACCTTTTATAATTTGTTTCAGTCTCATAAATAACATTATCTTTGGAATAAATATAAGAAAATGTCAGCATATATAAGATATAAAAAATAAAAAATCATAATTTTATTTTATTTTATTGAATGTATAACAAAATGCCATTCTTCCAGTAAGGAATAACTTCTAGATGACATTATATCCTTTTATTGAAGAATTTTATTGAAGAATGAACCACATCGTTCCTAGTCTTACTTTGTAATGTTCTTTTTGTTGTGCAATATTACAAAAAAGTAAGCTCTCAGAATCTAGATTTATTCTCTTGAATTCATAACAAAATGTTATCTTTGAATAATGAATAATCTCTAGATGACATTACTTCTTTATTTTGTTATTAAAGAAAGCTTTTTTTCTTCTGAACCCAGTCCTTCTTCGCAATGTTTTCCTCGTTGAACCTCTACGAAGTCCCAATATCTACAGAACAAATGCTATGAACAATCTACTTCAAAATGGCGCGTGACGGGAAAAGCCTAGTCATTTTCGAAGATGTTCTTCATAAAAAACGTTTTGTTGGAACGAGAAAAGTTACATGCCTCCCTAGCTCAGCTTTAATGCAGATAGATATTTCTATGATTTATCTCTCTCTGGGCGGACTTTTTCTTACAAAGCGAGAAAATTGCAAAGAATCTCTTCTCGAAGGAAAAATAGGAGAGGGGAATTTTATGCTTAGGTTTTTTGTGGTATTATTTCACAAGAAAACTAGATTTATATATATATATATTGTGAGTGAGAAAGAAATGTCTCCGAGCTTATAGGAAAGACCTAGAGGGGTCGAAGATACTTGAATCGAGTACAGTCATATTTAAAGTACACTCTGAGGATATTTTACTCACATTTAAGCACTCATATATGTCGGAAAGTATTTAAATTTATACGAGAGAAGTAAGATATCGTCCACACTTTATGTTTTTTATCTAATTACATAAATGTAGGGGGTTTAACACGTTCGTCATTTTTCTGCAAAGCTTCGTTCTTTTTCGATGCACTTGTACCAGCGTTCCACAGGCTTGTGTATTCCGTCAAGAAGAAGAATTTTGGTGGATCCACCATTCATTTTTATACCGCTTCCCCCACTTAAATGTCCGTTTAATCTGCAAAGAATACGCTACTTTGTCGATTAAAAATCACCGGGTTTTGTGTTGGCATGGCGTGGAAGTTTTGAGACGTGGGCTGCTAACTCAAGTGTCGACCTCGTCATCTGACCGTGGATCAAAATGACAAGTAGTTTACCATGGATCTTTTCCATTGTTTTTGAACCCGGATCGCCGTCAATAGCCCGTTTATGGTACATTGTCGATGGAAAATCACCGGGTTTCGTGTTGGCGTGGTGTGGAGGTTTTGAGAAAAGGCTGCCTGCTTAGGTATTGACCTCGTCATCTGACCGTGAATCAAAATGACGAGGTGTTTAACGTGGATCTTTCGCTTTGTTTTTTAACCCGGACAGTCGCTAATCGCCCGTACATGGTACAGTGCGGCCTTAACTAATTACCTTCATAACTTACATATTTTACTGCATAATTCGGAACATGTACAATAAATGGAACTTTATGTGTACTAATGTTCAATTTTGTGCGCCTTTTTAATAAATACGATTTTATGCAATGAACATATCATTTCAAATATGCAACTTACACCCTGAAGCCGTAGGCCAAGTAGCGGATTTGCTGCCGAAAGGTTGCAAGTCCAAAACTGGATGAAACCAAAGACCGTCCTGTACTTGGGAACTGATGCACTTTAAATCTTTAGTGGTTTGACGTTGGAGCATTGTATAGAATGTGTGTGGTGTTCCAATTAAGGTATTGACCTCGTCATCTGACCGTGGTTCAAAATTACGAGGTTTGATCTGTGTATCTTTCCCTTCGGGATGGATTCCGGACTTATACCGGACCGGTATTTATATTTTATGTGTGGTAATTGATTGCATGATAATCCCTTGAAAAGAAAGTTCCATGATTAAAACCTGTTGTTTCAAATGCCTACATAAGATTGAAGATGGATCCCGTTGTGGTGTTCCACCGTGACGTTAATTCAACTACCATCCAACCCAACCGTGATCATAATAGTCTCTATCATTGGTATGTCTCTTATTAGGGAATGTCGTCATGGCGACGATTCTACGTGGTCCGGGATACCTTTGAAGATTTCACTGCTGTGGTGTTCAGGAGTTAGATCTTCCCCAACTGATTGCATAATAATCCCTTGAAAATAAAGTTTCATGATTAAAACCTGTTGTTTCAAAGGACGAAATAAGATTGAAGATTTAAACGAGATTATTTTCAAAAATTCATAACATTATCATAAATTTATAAAATTTTCACGTCATTCAGCATGTGTAAAAATAACATTATAGACAAAAGTAGAAACCTGACATATGAAAATATGATATGATTTCTCAGACGTTTACTTTGTTTTTATTGTACTAATTACTTGAATTGTATGAATTGTATAGTTTTGTTTTCGTACTGACATGTTTACTATTTTTTTATATTATTTCTGCTAAAGTAGTTGTGTGTGGAAGGAGTATAAAATCAGAGTATAAAAAATATATTTTATCTATTTTTATTACAAACCAGAAGAAACTATTAAAATAACTATCTTACATAGCGCTGAAATAAATTCTTATTTGTGCTTCACCATTGGCAACAATTTGATCAACGACTGACAAAACGAATTTACTGAAAAAAAAAACCTAAACAAGCACTTGTAATGCTTTGGAAATTAAAAACTGCTCTGAATATTTTCAAATTTATATTTTGAAAATAAATTGTTAAGTCGCACTGCCGAATAATGCATCAAAAGGAATAAATAAGCATTCAATTTACAAATGAAATTTTAGTGGAAAACATTGGAAGTTTCGAAAAAAACGGGAAAACAAAAAGGAAACAACAGAGGTGGTTGAAAAGGAATTTTCACGACTTTCTAGTTGAAACCGTACAAAAAATTAACATTTTCTATCCCATGTCTTCGATTTTTTTTTTAAACGTGACGAGTTTATTTTACAGCCACACATTGGAAAATACGAAATATTTTAGCTTCCTTCTTGCAATAGTTCCCATTCAGGTTAATTTAAATCACAAGAAATTAGACTATAATGATTCATAACCATTCTCTAAAATGTTTCATAGGACAATTTTTATAATTTTAATGTCATTTTAAGGTTTGGTCTTGCCCAACCTTTAAATTTAACAAAAAGCATATATTTATTTACTCATTTCTTATATTTATATTTACTTATAGTTTCAAGTTGTGACACGCATTGGCTAAATGTAAAATGTATTATAATCATGTAAACAATACCCTATAAATACTTGTATATTTTCACCTAATTGTTCAATCGAAATTAAATAGGACTTTTTTTGTAGATAAATTTATAGCATTGCTATGATGTGTATTATATGACATTTTGGGAACACAATTTAAAGTTCAAGTTCATTTAGTTATTTGATCATGAATTTCGAAAAGCTTAATATTTCTAAAGCAAATTTTTGTTTTATTTAAAAAATTTTAATACATAATTCAAAAACAAATTAAAAGTATGTACGCGAAGATTATGGCTAGTTTAAATGTAGGTATGTAGGTATTATAATTAACGTCGTATTGGAACAACAGGGGCTATTTACGACGGTCCAGGATCGTTTCCCAAATATCGTCGTGTACAAAGGGGGCTGGCGCACGTTAAATCTTTCGGGTCTCAGATGTCCTCAGGTTAGCAAGTAATGGCAGGTTGAAGAGTGGGTTGCCAGATCAGGTGTGACCTCGTCATCCGACGTGGCTCAAAACGATGTGATGCTGTCAACGGATCTTTGCCTTCTGGTTTGATCGCAGACCGTCGGCAATAGCCCGATGTATTGCGCCAGTTTAAAGTTAATAAAAACAGCTATATCTACCATTAACAACGTAACTCAATTAAATTTTTTGTGTGTGATAGAGAATATTGCACATTATCTTTCAACAAGAGGAAAGCCAACTGAGCATAATTTGACCAACAATACAATGTCTTACTGCAGTCAAGCAGCAAATTGGCATTACAAGGGTCCCGCGATGTTAAATTGAATGACTACACATTATGTTTTCTGTAAAGAGAGGGAGTACACATGCGCATGCCGTATGTATTGCACCATGCTGTTCCAGTGCACGGCAGAGCTAATAGTGCTCGTGATTGGTAGTTTAAGATCCATATTAAGAAAAAAGGAAGAACAAACTGTCTGATCCACTTGCAGCTATTTAATTGGGTTTCAGCTTCAAGGAGAGATAGTAAAAAAAGGATTAAAAAAGACGGGTAGGTATTTAATTAAAGTCGCTCTGGATTTACATAGCGGGCTATTGGCAATGGTCTGGGAAACCCGAAAGGAAAGATTCGACGACATTTATTATATTCCAACCACTGGCTACCGCTGAACAAGCATAAAACAAGTTAATTAACGTAAATTTTCGGATGTAAGTTATAATCTTGTTATAAATTCCATTTTTTTTAATATTTTGTTAAAACCTAGAATAAATAGAGGTCGTGGCTCAATGGATGCTTCCAGTGTATAAACAACCTGCGAATTGTCTGCAGCATTGGTTCGTATTCTTCTTTGGTTGCATTTCTGTCTTCCGTGACAAGAAACTTTCATTGTGCCCTGCTGAACCCAACTTCACAAGATTTGGCTTATGATAAATTGCCTAAGCTATGCTTTGGACTGTACAGGTATGCGATATAAAATCATAGAGGACTTTGTATAGATTCAGAAGTGGCCATAACTAGAACTTTGAAATTTAAAAATGGATATAAAAAACTTTTCCTGTTTGTCCTCAATGCATAAATTCACCGGCTTCTCCGTCTCACATGCTTACGTGTATTGATTTGGATTTCCATGGAGTTTTGACTTCCTTTGATTGTTTTGGACTTTTTAACCCTCCTGGTGGTTGTGTCGACGATGTATCTCGTCTTTATCGAAACCGAGTCGTTTTTGATGACGAGGTATCTTGTCATTAACAATAAAATTGGTCAGATCTTGATAGACAAGATATCCCTTCGAAATCACTTGGATGGTTAACGATCCTGGATATCCAATCGGCGAGGTATCTAGTCATTTGCAAAACTGATCAAATCTCGATGGTTATATCAGACGAATTATATCGTCATTGGAAGAAAACGACCAGGTCTTGATGGCGTCATCGGAAAAATAACAGCAATATATTGTTGACGATATGTCTCGTCACATTAGCAAAATTAGTCCGATTTTGATGGACGAAATACATTGTCATCAGCAAAAATAGTCCGATATTGATGGACGAGATACATTGTCATTAGCCAAATTAGTCCGACTTTGATGGACGAGATACATTGTCATTAGTCAAATTAGTCCGATTTTGATGGACGAGATACATTGTCATTAGCAAAATTAGTCCGATATTGATGGACGAGATACATTGTCACTAGCAAAATTAGTCCGATATTGATGGACGAGATACATTGTCATTAGCAAAATTAGTCCGATTTTGATGGACGAGATACATTGTCATTAGCCAAATTAGTCCGATATTGATGGACGAGATACATTGTCATTAGCCAAATTAGTCCGATATTGATGGACGAGATACATTGTCATTAGCAAAATTAGTCCGATATTGATGGACGAGATACATTGTCATTAGCAAAATTAGTCAGATCTTTATGGACGAAATTCCAATTGGAGGGTTAAAGACGAGTTGTTTCATGGACTTCGTCTCGCATGTGATAAACCCAGAGGAATCAGTAACACCAGCTGAAACAAATACCACTCTGGGGAATCGTAAAATTCGATCCTCCACTCACAACTGGCATTTACACCTGCAAACGGAGCTCTATAGATTGCTACACCTTCCCTCAGCTCATCCGAAAGTCTTGCCTTAGCTCGTCATTGTCCCCGTTCCCTCAACAATTGCCACTGAGTGGCTGAGACTGATCGCTTGACGTCATCAATTGTGGTCCGGTGTCGGCAACAAGGAGAGATCGCTTTACAGTCTCCCCCGCATCTCTCTCTCCGCAGAATTGAAGGGAGTCTGCTGACAATAGGCTTGTAATCCTATTCCAAGTATACATTTGTAACGGGAACCCCGCGCGATCGATTGGACAAGGAGATAGGACTGGAGGATTCGTGTAGGGAAGAAAGATGCCTTGTGTATCCGTTAATCAGAAGTGGGCGCAGTTTGCTGCAAAATGTGATGCCTTGTAAGCGGCTTTCTTGTGCAGCATGGTTAAAGTAAGATCGTTAGGTTTTCACTGAGATTGCCATTCTTATACAAGATTAATTTGAAATAAATGGGTTGGTAATTATTTAATTAACATCACACTGGAGAACCGCAACGGGTTATTGGCGACGGTTCAGAATCAAAGCCGAAGGAAAAGATTCGACGACAACACCGCGCCGTGGTGCGGAGGTTTTTAGAGTTGGGTGCCATCTGAGGTGTTGCCCTCGTCTTCTAACGGTGGTTCAAAATTACGTGGTGTTTTACTTGGATCGTTTCCATCGGGAATGATCTCGGACCTTCTCCTATTGCCCGTTTTCTGACCTGTTGTGTGTAGACCACTCCAGAGCGACGTTATTTCCAGTACCTACCTGCCGAGGACACCAAGTACTTTTGAACAACTGACAGATGACGGACCTGACCTGGCGCACCACTCTTCAAACGTCCACACCACGCCTACGTGAGGACATTTGTGACCCCGACAGATCCAATGTGCTCCAGTCCTTTTGGGTACACAAGGAATTTTAGTTGGATTCGAACTCGCAAACCTCCGGTTTCCTAATCTCTTACTGTTCCAACCGGACTACTGCATCCCACTTATAAAAGAACAAGTGAAATAAATGGAAAATCGGAGATAAGAAAATCTTAAAAGACCCATCCAGTATTAGCTAGGAAATATTCTGGCTGAAAACTGAGAAATAAATGCTATTTATTTTGGCAAAAAATATTTTTACACTATTCTCCAATAATGGACCGGACGCTATAGGATTTCCATAAAATCCGATTAATTGTTTGGGGGTGTTTTTCGTGGTTTGGCCTGGGACCTTTGCATGTTGTTCCAGGTCAATTGAACGCCAACGACTACATGAACATTATAGTCAATCTGGTTCTTCCTACGCTCTGGCTATTTTTATGGACGAATGTTGTTGTTGTTGCACATCCCCCTGGTGTAGGAAAGCCTACACCAGGTCCAGAAGGCCCCGTCGTGCCTGATCCCCATATACTTGCAAAAAGTCCTGATCAACCAACAGCTGCTTATACGAAGCGCCAGAGAAGAAGGTGATCAGGACTGGCAGGTATGGACGAATGTTACTTCCAGGACAAGAACGCTCCATGTCATGCTGCAGCCTCTGTCAAACAGTGGTATGAATATATGGATGTAAAACGTCTTCGCTGGCCTACTCAGAGTCCCGACCTAAGCCCTATAGAATATTTGTGGGACGCGAGTTAGAGCGACGCCACGGACCAGGGGACCTTGTCCGAAATCTACAGCTGAGCTGGCCACATTCTTGCAGCAAGAATGGACACAAATGCCCATAACTGTGTATCAAGAACTTGTAGTAAGTATGCCCCGAAGGGTTGCTAGTGTTTTTGCAGCACATGGGGGGAGATAGACGAATGTATTATTTCCTTATACTATCACATCGTGCTGTCCGGTCCATTATTTTAGGGTAGTGTACATAAAGTAGTATTTATTTTGATATTGTCTGTAATTAAAACATAAACGTCTTTCCTCTAACTTATAAAGTATTGTAATTTTTAACTTTGAAGTTATCACGTCACATTTTAGTTGGTAAATAAATCGAAGAAAAGTCACTTGTGCTCATTTGAAATAACTAAAAATTTTAAGATATAAGTACAAGGTGATTCATAAGTAGGGCAACTTTTTGCAACAAATGCAACTTTTTTTTTCACACGTTCTACGTTTTATGCAAAGTATTTTTAAAAAATTCCTCCGACATGGGGTATATTGTAAGTGAGTTATAACCGCAACATAAATGCAACTTTTTGCAAATCGCAACTTTTTACAATTTACCTTAAAATTAATTCATATGAAATTACTATATCATTTGTTGGCCTCTGAATCAACCCTTCAATCACGTGTGTCTGACATTGCAAAAGTCGAAGTATTGCGGATCAAACAAGAAGTTCATGGAAAGAAGGTATTAGTCCTAACAGACGAAAGTGAAAAAAATAGCAAGAAGTATTTTAACACATTGGTTGGCACTCATGATAATCGAGAGTAAACTTGCGTAATCGACTGCAGAGTTTGCGAGGTGAGTTTCGATCATCAATATGTTGTTTCTATGTAGATGACGTTTTAAAATCTCTGAATGTTGAGCGAAATAATTTTGAGCTTCTGGTATTGGATACAGCATATTATATGACTGCGGCTGGAATCACACTCAAGGAGTTTTATCCGCGATTGCTCCAAGTTACTTGAGTGGGACACTTGTTTCACAAGTGCAGAAGAAGTCCAATGCAACAATGTCAGGCAATATCAGTCTCTGTTGAGCGCAGTTTTTCAATGTTAAAGAAATTACTGACCAAGGATCGGTCATTCAACGACATCAACGTTCTTCTGTATTTAATGATGTACAAATAAATTTGGAATTTTTTCGTTTTTTACTAATAATTTCTTTTAGATTTTAGTGTATCAAAAATAAATGCAACTTAAGCGAATAATAAATGCAACTTTTCCCATTTTTACTGCAACAAAAAAGTTGCCCTATTCTTAAGTAAGTATACAATTTCAACACTTTATATAACAGTGAATGTATAAGATATTTTATGTTACCTGTAACAGAAGTGTAGGTGAATGTTTCAAGTTTCTTAGAGACAGTCAAATATGTTTCATGTGTGCGCCCTTAGTCCCACTACACACATGGAACCAGTAACCCATCTCTCCCCAGACGCGTGTTAGGGTATCTGAAGCAAGTGCAGTGATAGTGGTTGCCATACGTTGTTTAAATTTCGCTTGATCAATAGGAAGAGGATGATTAAATGCGTTATCTTTTATGTAGTCCAAAAAAAATACATGGTGTTGAATCAGTGCATCTGGATGGCCATTGGGTTAGTGTCATGCTGTAGTCGACGCTTCGTCAAATCCATCGGTGAAGATGTTAATAGAGGTAATTTCGCATGTCACCTGACCAGCGGGGTGGTGCACCATCCAATTGGAGAATAAAAATTTCCGACTTTATTATCGAATTGGAGAGTAAAGTTTTTTGACTTTATTATCCAATTGGATGACTAAAGTTTTTGACGACATCTACCTATACACTCGGACGTCATGGCTTTGGAACTTTGCACAAACAGCCCATAGTTTCAAATTTTTTAAGCCAATTGTTAATGAATTTTCTGGTTGGAGGTTCTTTACCAAATCATGATCGAAAATGCAGTTGCTAAACGGTGACAGATTCCGTTTTGCTCAATTTATGAATACCAAACGCCTTCTCCACTGCAGGCGCAGCCATTTTCACTGACTGGTCACGTGACATGCTCGCTATCGCATACGTCACTTAGCTCGTGAGGGGGGACAAACTTTATAAAGATACCTAGCTAAAAGTTTGCATTTGGGGACCGATGAACTTCATGGAAAGACTACGCTTTAGGTCCCGAAATAATAACCCTCTACTTAACCCTTCTCACTCTTATTACTATAGGTCTACTAAGACAAGAACTCCCGGCACCCAGATTGGACAGTGGTCCAATTGGAGAATAACGTTTTTCGACTTTATTATTCGATTGGATGACTAAAGTTTTTCGACTTTATTATTCGATTGGACGAATAAAGTTTTTGATGACATCTGCCGGTACACTCGGTCGTCCTGGCTTTGGAACTGTGCACAAACAGCCCGTAGTTTCAAATCTTTTAAGCCGATCGCTAATGAATTTTCTGGTTGGAGGTTTTTTTCCAAATCGCGATCAAAATTGTCGTTGCATAACGGTGACAGATTCCGTTTAGCTCAATTCAAGAACACAGCGCCTTCTCCACTGCAGACGCAGCCATTTCCACTGCCTATTCACGTGACCCGCTCACTATCGCCTACATCACTTCGCTCGGGAGGGGGACACAAACTTTATGAGTATACCTAGCTAACAGTTCGGATTTGGAAACTGTTTCTTAAACTTTTCCTGTTTTACAGCATCTGGAAACTGTATACTTTCTTATGAATTACCCTGTACCTGATAATTCATGGGATTTCAAAAATTTTCTCACTAACCATTGATCCACATTGAGCGCGTGATTTCAGCTGTCGTCAGGTCCACTATTGCAATCCTATAATCAAATTCCTTCCTAACCACCAAATATTAAAAATAACTGGAATAATTTCATTGAGTGTACTTTTATGTAGTAAATGACTTCAATTTGCATATACAAAATATCTACATATACAAATATTCAAAAAATATCCATGGGTAAAGCCCATCCTCTTATTTGAATGCTTCTTGTGCAAATCAAAGGTTTAGTTACTTTTAGTTTCGTAAGGAAGAAATGACTTTACGTGTCCCACCATCCTGATTTTTCCATGACATCATTGCATCAAACGAGGCCTCGATTTACCCAGATTATTTTGCACTCCCCAAATTTTGGCTTATAGAAGTATAGTTCTTCAAGGATCCCTTTGGTGAGAACGTGTCAGTCTCCGTGGTAGTCACTGTCACCATAGGAGGTTCTGCCACATCGCGCACACCATTTGCCATTTGCGTGAGCTCTTGGGGGAGGAGCCATACCTTCATAGATGACTTTGACGAAGAAGTCCAGCCTTTACATATCGTATTGAAAATACAATACTCCAAGCTGCCAGAACTATTTCAGCTCATGCGAGATACGAACTACTGATCGATCACTACTTTTTACTAGGAATGCGACATCGATGTCAATGTTTTCAAAACATTGATGTTTCATTGGAGCCGATGTTTTTTTTAACATCGATGTTTATACTCGTCGATATTTTTACGCTGTCGATATTTTATTTTTAGATGAAAAAAATTATAAAAACTAAAATATGACCAATAACCATAATTTTTATAATCAGTAAATTGAACATACTTTTAGACCAAAGTGGTCAAGTGTGAGGGGTCTGAAAAATAAGGATGCGAAATTGATGTCGATATTTTATAAAAACATTGTTAATTGTTCTGGTTAATTTTTTTACTTTGTTTTGACAGTTAAAAAAGTCTTAGTTACAAATTAATACACACGGAAAAAGACAAATTAAATGTCCCCTCCTCGGCAAACATTAATGTTTGAGGTCGTAATACTAGTTTTAAGAAATAGGGAAAATAAGTTTAAATACACTGGTGCTTATGAACATCGATGTTTTAAAGCATCGATGGTTTTGAGGTGATGTATTATCAACATAGATGTTTTAATTTTGAACATCGATGTTTCAAGACATCGATGTTTTGATGTCGATGTCATATCCCTACTTTCTACCAGTTCCTTAACACTCTCAGTGCCACGAGATTTACGAGTAGTGTACTGTTGCTTTTAACACATAGTATACTTAATAACTAAATGACCACCCTGTTTTCAAGAGAATCCACGGATTCAGTCTACCTTTTGAATGATGCAATTGATTCTTTGCTTGGAATATAATATTTTATTAAGATTTCATTTAATTTTTGCAAAGAATAGAATCCACTGTAAAGATTATAGTTAGAATAGAGTCCGTTGGAGCGATTTTTATTTGCTCCTTTCCTTATAACAAAATCTTTTGAAATACTTATTATTCTTTTCCTTAGAATAGAATCATTTGGAAATATGTAATGTTATTTTTCCTTGGAAAATAATTCTTTTTGGATAGATACAATTACTCATTTCCTTAGAGTAGAATCCGTTAAAAAGAGTCAACTGCGTCTTTCCTTAGAATAAAATTCTTCTGAACGATTCATTATTATTTAATTTAGAATAGAGAATCTTTTGGAAATATTTGTTACTCTTTTACTTAGAAAATAGAATCCTTTGCAAAATTTTATTATTAGTCTCTCAATGTCTTCCAATAGAATCATTAAAAAATTTTATTACTCCTTTACGTAGAATAGAATCCTTTGGAGAAAATGTGTTTTTCCTTTTTTTAGAACCGAATCCTTTTAAAATAATTTTTTATTAATTAATTACTTAGGTTGTAGAACCTTTTGGAAAAATTTATTACTTTTCTAACAATAGAATCCTTCGAAAAGATTTAATATTCCTCTTTACGTAGAATAGAATCCTTCGGAAAGATTTAGTATATATATATTCATCTTTGTGTAGAATAGAATCCGTTAAAAATAATCTATTGGTCAAGAAAGTCAGAATTTACGGGAAGTCATGCTGTTAAGACTGTAGGTTGCAAGACAGAATTGATGAAAAATTAAATTTTAATTATGCTTAATTAGTATTAGTGATTGCATCTTGTTAAGGTATATGCTTACTTTATAATATGTCGATATCCCCCTAATTTACTACAACCCACAACCTCTATCCACACTGTCTTTTTTACCTGGAATGTTTTCCTTCGCCTCCAGCTACTAATAATTTGTGATTACATAACGGAACCCAGACTCCAAGTTTCCTGTCAATTACGAATGCTTATCCACCTCCCAAAAACAAAAGTGTCAGCAACCACGTATCCACTCCCTGCACTCACTTACCAACGCGGAGACGCCATTAGGAAGGAGGCACTTTTTTAGCCGAAACAATCATTCCCAAGTCCTTAAGTGTACCTTTCAAGCCAGTTTCCATTTGAGTACGAGGATACTTCATCTCCCTTCTTTCCACAGGCAGATTTTTTCCCACCCCCGAAAGGGCGTTATGCCGTCGACTTTTATCTTGTGCGAGAGAAACCACCAAGGACCCTGCGAGCAAAGATTGATTAAGATCAAAAGCTTTCTTTTGTAAGCGGAAGGGATAGTAAATTAACGCTCAACTGGATGGAGCGAAGAGCGGGGGTTTCTTAACGTGGACGACTGAATAAACTCGGCAATGACTAATTACCTGGTTTCATAGGAGTAATTCTGCTTGCAGATTGAGTAAATAACTTGTGTCGGTTCCTGCGATGCGGAGAGAGAGGAAGTGACGTGGGATTTTCTTGTTAATTTATCGAGGTTTTTGAGGATCGATTTCAAAATAATCAAGTCACGTAAAAAAAGCAGAGACAGCCGTTTAGAAGACTAGCTGATTAACAACCGTAGTTCGAAATAGAATACTACAAGTGAAGAACACCGTGTATGTAGGCCGACCAACCGGTCTGGTGGTTGATGTATTAGCCTCTAGATCGGAAGGTTCTTGGTTCGAATCCGAGTCAGTGCATGGATGTTTGTAAGCGTATGGTGTAGAGTCGGCTGGTGCACATTGAATCTGTCGTGGCCGAAAGTCCTCGCGTTGAGTTGGTGTGGAAGTTTTGTGAGTGGGTTCCTTGCTCAGGTGTTACCTCGTCATTTGACCGTGGTTCAAAATTACGTGGTGTTGTCCTCGGATCTTTCCCTTAAGGGATTGATCCCAGACCGTCGTCAATAGCTCTAGTACGACGTTAATTAAAAATTACCAAATTACCGTTTATGTGGGGCCTGATGTGCGTTAACCCTCCTGCTGGTATATCTTATAAGATAGATTTAGCAGATTAGCAGATACCGAATTCGAATCCAGCCAAAGACCATCGTGCACAAAGGGGTCATAAATCTCTCGTGGTCAGAAATGTCCTTATGTGGGCATAGTGTAGAGGAGGGTTGGGTGCCAACACAGGGCGGGACCACGAAATTACTTGGTGTTGTCCTTGGATCTTCCCTCTCGAGTTTGATTCCGGACTTCACCTTTACCTCCAGTGCAACGTTAAATAAAATACCTACCAACTTGGATATCCTCTCTTAGAGTAAAACACCAATGTTGTCTTGACAAGATATCTCTTCCTGCACAATTTACCACATTTGGACACAAGATATCTCGTCTAATCACACAGAGGGTTAAACCTGTCGTGTCCTCAAATGTCCTTACTTTGGTGCGGTGCGATAAGTATGAAGAGTATGATGCCAGCTCAGGCATGACCTCGTCATCCGACCGTGGATGAAAATCGCGTGCTGTTGTCCTTGAATCTTTCCTTCGGGTTTGATCCCAGAACGTTGCCAATAGCCCATTGTGTTGTTCCAGTGCCCAATGCTAATTCAACTACCCAACAACCACACAAAAACATACATAGAACGCAATTTATAAAAATCTAGTTGCCTCTGGGGACTGGTGATTTTTAATTAACGTCGTACTAGAGCAACACAACGGGCTATTGACGACGATCCGGGATCAATCCCTTAAGGGAAAGATCCGAACCTTTGTGGACTGTTATAATGGCTAATCACATTTTAGGTTGGATATTTGATGTTGCAAGGTCGATATTTGTACAAACTATTTTAAACTTATGTAGAACGAAAATATTTGGGTGATAAATTTAACAAAAGGAAAACAACTTACCACCAAAATTTAATTATTTCTAATTCATACTCATTCAAGTATACCAACTTCAATCAACCTGCACATCAGACGCTTTTTAATAAGTTGTATTGCATTTATTGCATCGAAGGGAAGATCTCATTTAACAGTTACACTCACAGAATTGGGCCGACCAACCGGTATAGTGGTTAAGGTGTTAGCCTCTAGATCTGTAGGTTCCTGGTTCGAATCCGGGTCCGGACATGGATGTTTGTAAACGTATGGTGTAGAGGCGGCTGGTGCACCTTAAATCTGTCGTGGCCGAAAGTACTCACGTTGGGTTGGCGTGGAAGTTTGGAGAGTGGGGTGCCAGCTCAGGTGTTGCTTCGTCATCTGACCGTGGTTCAAAATTACGAGGTGTTGTCCTCGGATCTTTCCCTTAAGGGACTGATCCCGGACCGTCGTCAATAGCCCGTTGTGTTGCTCTAGTAGGACGTTAACTAAAAATTACCAATTACCTCACAGAATTGGTTGAATTATTTCACTTTTCCAATCACTCCTCTAACTATGAATTCGCCTCCATGTTTAGATCAGCGAACTATAAGTAAACCCTGACTGCGAACCTAAAGGACGCAGGGAACGTTAATCCCTAGCAACGCAAGCAGCTAAGGGTGGGGGTTCGAGATTGTCTCTGTCACTTGTAAGTCTGTCGGGACTTCTCCTTCAGTCGAGATTAAATTTAATCCCCTTTAGATAATTCATCGAGCTTCCCTCCGAATACACTGCTTCGCTCATAATTTGTCATTTATCCGGGAATTTATCGCTGCTCCTTTTGTCCTGCTCCGATAATTAGATGAGAATTAGTGCGAAGACGATGGCTGCTGTGACAAAAGGGATGAATTCGGTAGGTGGTGTCTTGGTTTTATTGAAAATTGACAGAGGTTCATTTTGTGGAGTGAGTTTCATTTGGGTTTGAGTGGAATCTTGGTAATTTTCTTCTTGATGTTTGGAGAGAAGCGGCTCAATCCCATGATAGTACTTTACGCAAGTCCAACTTGATTGGCTAGTTTCACGGGCTTGGCTTCACTTGGATATCTCGCCAATCTGATTGTTGCAGTAACCATTTTGATTTTGATCTCGCCAACTTATCCTAAGGGTACTTATACTTTTAAAGAGCCATTATTCGGAAGGCAACAATGGCCTAATGGCTAAAGTCACCTACCTTCAGATT
The DNA here is from genome assembly GCA_947359465.1 of Metellina segmentata. NCBI lineage: Eukaryota > Metazoa > Arthropoda > Arachnida > Araneae > Tetragnathidae > Metellina > Metellina segmentata. Next base: position 118,382,227 of record OX375877.1, on the reverse strand, counting down.
GACGTCTGCAGCGGAGGATGACTTCCGGAGTTCGAACCCGTCTGGCGGAAATGTTTTTAGATCCTCCAAATTATTTAAAAAAAATTCCAATTTAATTCCTTTTGAGTCTAAATTACTTTTCCTAATTTTTAATACCCTTTTTATATTTTTCCAAGCTTCCGTTGATTTTACATAAATAATCTAAGAACCACTCCTGAACTCACTACCAGCTGATATTTTCCCGCCCCTCTGCCGTCCCCTTTGCTTTAGGATGATGGTGTCGTATCCAACCCTGGTTTAGGACCATTCTGATGTAACAAAAAGCATACATAAAACACTAACTTATATAATTATTAACTAACACTAACTTATATAATAATAAAAGGATACGATTTTCGGCTCCCACCTCTACCCACCCATAGCCATGGATCTGAAAAGAAAAGAAGAAAGCAGAAAGGAAGAGATAAATCGCCAACAGAAAAATTCTCATGAAATACGTATTTAGGTCATGTCATCCGATTAGCCAATCAAGTTGGACTTGCGTAAAGTACTATCATGGGATTGAGGCGCCTGTGTTTCGAGGGCCACTGAAGTACCGTTGGATGAGTAACGTATTAGCAACCGGAGTTGGTTTGAATCCAACCAGAGACCGTCATGTACAAAGGAGCCTGGCGCGCTTTATACCTGCCGGGGCCTCAAATATCCTCACGTTAGTGTGGTGTGCAAGTTTGGAGAGAAAGGTCAAGTGTGACCTTGTCATCTGACCGTGGTTCAAATTTTTTTGATGGTCTTCTCCCGTGGGGTATTGATGCCGGAACATCCTCAATAGCTCGTTGTGTTGTTCCAGTACGAGGTTAATTGGAAAACGCACCTACCTCATGATGGTCATTTATAATTAACGTCATACTAGAGCAACACTACGGACTATTGACCACGGTCCGGGATCAATCCCTTAAAGGAAAGATTCGAGGACAATAAAACGTAATTTTGAACCACGCCTACTTCTTGATATTTAGACTTCCGTTTAGGGCCGGTAAGGTAAGGTAACTTTAATTAACGTCGTACTAGAGCAACACAACGGGCTATTGAGGACGGTCCAGGATCAATCTACTAAGGGAAATATCTAAGGACAACACCACATAATTTTAAACCAACGTCAGGTGAAGACGCAACACCTGAGCTAGTACCCCACTCTACAAACTTCTACACCAAGCCAACATGAGGAGTTTTCGGCCACGACGGATTTAAGGTGCACCAGTCGCCTCTACACCATACGCTTACAAATATCCATTCAGTGATCCTGATTCCAACCAGGAACCTTCCTATCTAGATTCTAACACCACTAGACCAGTTGGTCGTCCCTTGATATTTGGGTTGGGTTGGTGAGGAAGTTTGGAGAGTGGGATGACAGCTCAGGTGTTGCTTCGTCATCTGACCGTGGTTCAAAATTACGAGGTGTTGTCCTCGGATCTTTCCCTTAAGGGAATGATCCCGGACCGTCGTCAATAGCCCGTTGTGTTGCTCTAGTACGACGTTAACTAAAATTACCATTACCATTACCCTTGATATTTGGAGGGCCGCTGTTGCACGGTTAGATAAATTTGGTAATTTTTTGAATTAACGTCGTACTAGAGCAGCACATCGGTTTGGTGTCAATCCTCTAAGGGAAAGTAATGAGGACAACACCATGTAGTTTCGATCCACGGTAGAACGGTTGTAAGAGTAACATATTAGCAACCGGGATGGTTGTGAGTTTGAATCCAACCAGAGACATTCATTTACAAAGGAGCATGGTTTACGTTAATTCTGCAGTGGCCTAAAATATCCGTTAGCGGTGTGTGGAAGATTGTAGAGGGTTGTGAATCAAGCGTGGCCGTCATCAACAACCCTGTTGTATTGCTCCAGTACGAGGTTAATTCGAATACCTACCTACTTTTTGATATTTAGACTGTTCGTTTGGTGCCGGTGTAGGGAGCAGTTTTAAGAGCAATAAATTACCAACCGGAGGGGTTTCAGCCAAAGACCGTCGTGTACATGATGGTTGGAGCTAGTTAAAATATGTCTTGGCGTAATATCATCACTTTGGCGTGATGTGAAGCTTCGAGAGGTGGGTTGCCAGCTCAGGTGTTGTTCTCGTCCTCTGGCCGTGGGTCAAAATGACGAAGGGGTTTACTGACGAAGGGGTTTATTCGGATCTTTCCCTCAGGGAGATATCTCGGACATTCACCTTGGTCCAATGTGTTTTTCCAATGCAACGTTAATTACTTACCTACCTACAAAGCGGGTTTCTTTTTGTATAAGAAATTATTTATAACTCGACGTTTTAACGCAGGTTAAGGTGTATCGTGCTTTTCAAGTAAATGTGTTTTTAATTACAGTTGGTTTAATTAAAATCAATGCATTGTATACTAAAGGTATTATCTCTTATAGATTATTAGATCGGATGTTTAATTAACTTTTCGTAACTCTAAAGCAATATTATTTCAGCGATAATCGTCTTTAGAGAAGTGTAGATTTAATAGGTTTTAATGAATTAATATTTTAACTTTTATATAGGACCGGAAGGGTAACGAAATAGAAAATAGTTGCAAGTTCTGATCATATTTTGGGTTTTATATTGTTGCAAATTTAACTCCTGTGTTAGTATTAAAGAGTGTTTTAAATTGCTAATGTTACCATTTCGTACAGAAATATTTATGGGTTCCAGTGTAATCACTATTGTAAAGCACAGGTCCTATTGTAAAGCACAGAATTCACGGTCAATCCAGTTTCCAGGTAGTCTGTCATGTAAATGTTTATGCATCTCAGATCACTGTCAAAAGAATTGAAAAGGGTTGTGTTTTAAAGTTTTTTTACTGTGATGAACCATAGTGACAGTAATCCATGGTCTGCCATTTTTTTTCTGGGTCGTAAAGATTCACACATGTTTTACAACTCCCGTTACCTTCTTAAAAAGAAACTAATCTCTTTCCACAAGATAACATATCAGAAGTTGTTCATAACACTCTTGCCGTTATTACTTGTTCCCTTCAGTGAGTTTGTGAGCTCACTGCGAACAAATTATACTGTAGCATAAGTTCTAAAATAATGTTCCTTACTTTTCCTTTCCATATGCCTATCCGGGTGGCGATTGTTATGTGATACGACGTTCATTTTGAATGAATTTATTCATCTCCATTTGGTGTTTCTTCCAAGTCACAGAAACTGGTCGACTACTTCAAGGTTCAACCTCAATATCCACTTTACCAGCTTCCGACGAACGGAATATTTCTACCCTCATACTCATGGTACTTTCAACAATTTTATCACCATAAACGGATTTCAGACGACGAAGCCTTCACTTTTTCAGCTGTTGAAGCATTCAATCACTGTACGTTGTTCTAGACGGTTTGACATAGCTAGCGTTCTCAACTCCATAACAATGGCGACTGACAGAAAATCGGAGGAAGTGGGTCAACGACCTTTTGAATGCTTGTAGTACGAAAATGTAACTATAGAAGGAAACACGCGTCGTGCTGTATAGTGTTTTGTTTTCCCGTTCCATGCGAATGCGCATTACTTATCAGCTAGCCTCGTTATAACTGATATACACCACCCTTCAATAACGAATCGGACGCCAAAGGATTTGCATAAAATCCGATTAATTGTTTGGAGGTGTTTTACGTGGTATAGCCTGCGATCTTTGCATGTTGTTCCTGGTAAATTAAACACCGTCGCCTGCATGAATATTTTGGACAGTCAGGTTCTTCCTACGCTTTGGCAATTTTATGGATTGAACAAATTTTACTTCCAAGATGACAACGCTCCATGTCATGTTGCAACCTCTGTTAAGCAGTGATATCAAGATATGGATGTAAAACGCCTTCCCTGGCCTGCTCAGAGTCCCGACCGAAGCCCCATAGAACATTTGTGGCAAGAGTTAGAGCGACGCTTACGGACCAGGTAATCCGAAATCTATAGCTGAGCTGGCGACATTATTGCAGAGTAATGGACACAACTATCCATAGCTGTGTATCAAAACCTTGTTGAAAGTATATCCAGAATGGTTGCTAGTGTAATTGCAGCACGTGGGAAACCATCCCATTATTAAAGCATGTAGAATTTCCCTTATACCATCATATATATTGCTGTCCGATCCATTATTGTAGGGTAGTGTATGTCAAGAGAACGCATTTGAGTAGAAGTATAATCTCCAGTTTTCGTATCGTATGCTTGTGTTCAAAATCCCTCCGTCTTAACTCTTAACGTTTCAGTCTTGAACTGAAATTAATCACGCAACACCAAAAGGCATAAATTATATAAGTTCACAAATTGTACTTGTTTTCATTTACCGGTTGCTTGTTTATGGTTGCGCTGATAAACCATATCAACCTTCTTGGTAATTTGTTAATTTTGGTAATTTTTAGTTAACGTCGTACTAGAGCAACACAACGGGCTATTGACGACGGTCCGGAATCAGTCCCTTAAGGGAAAGATCCGAGGACAACACCTCGTAATTTTGAACCACGGTCAGATGACGAAGCAACACCTGAGCTGGCACCCCACTCTCCAAACTTCCACGCCAACCCAACGTGAGGACTTTCGGCCACGACAGATTTTAGGTGCACCAGCCGCCTCTACACCATACGTTTACAAACATCCATGCCCGGACCCGGATTCGAACCAGGAACCTTCCTATCTAGAGGCTAACACCTTAACCACTATACCGGTTGGTCGGCCAACCTTCTTGGGGGTAGGTTGTTGAATTAACATCGTACTGGAGCATATCAATGGGCTATTGGGCACGGTACGAGATCTTTCCAAAGGGAATATTACTCACCATTTTCATTAAGGTGTTGGCCTCTATATCGGAAGGTTTCTGATCGAATCCGGGTCTATTTATGGGTATTTGTTAGTATATGGTGTATATAGGCGGCTGATGCACATTAAATCTGTCGAGGCCGAAAGTCCTCATGTAGGGTTCGTGTGGAAATTTGGAGATTGGGGTACCAGTTCACGTGTGACCTCGTCTTCTGATCATGATTCAAAATAAGTGCGCTTTGGTCTTGTCTTTGGATCTTGAGATCTTGATCCGGGACCGCCGCCAATAGCCCTAGTTTACTTCCAGTGCGACGTAAATTAAGACACAGAACTACCTCGTCAGTTTTAAATGGGGTCAGTAGACGAGGTCAACACATGAACTGTCACTCTACTCTCCCAAATTCCCCACGCCGACCAACCGGTATAGTGGTTAAGGTGTTAGCCTCTAGATCGGAAGGTTCCTGGTTCGAATCCGGGTTCGGGCATGGATGTTTGTAAACGTATGGTGTAGAGGCGGCTGGTGCACCTTAAATCTGTCGTGGCCGAAAGTCCTCACGTTGGGTTGGCGTGGAAGTTTGGAGAGTGGGGTGCCAGCTCAGGTGTTGCTTCGTCATCTGACCGTGGTTCCAAATGACGAGGTGTTGTCCTCGGATCTTTCCCTTAAGGGACTGATCCCGGACCGTCGTCAATAGCCCGTTGAGTTGCTCTAGTACGACGTTAACTAAAATTACCAATTACCCAATTTCTTAGCTGACCAACCGGTATAGTGGTTAAGGTGTTAGCCTCTAGATCGGAAGGTTCCTGGTTCGAATCCGGGTCCGGGCATGGATGTTTGTAAACGTATGGTGTAGAGGCGGCTGGTGCACCTTAAATCTGTCGTGGTCGAAAGTCCTCACGTTGGGTTGGCGTGGAAGTTTGGAGAGTGGGGTGCCAGCTCAGGTGTTGCTTCGTCATCTGACCGTGGTTCAAAATTACGAGGTGTTGTCCTCGGATCTTTCCCTTAAGGGACTGATCCCGGACCGTCGTCAATAGCCCGTTGTGTTGCTCTAGTACGACGTTAACTAAAAAATTACCAATTTACCCAAATTCCCCACAACGCCAACGCGAGTACATTTCAGGCTACGGCAGATTTAACGTGTTTTAACCTCCATTTACACATTGGTCTTTGGTTGGATTGAGATTCCAAATAGCGACCCACCTGACGTTAATCCACAACCCTTCCATCCGGGTTACCGTGGTCTGGGTAGACAGTTCTTTACTAAAAACGAGATTTAGTGAAACGTAAGCTAGAAGAGAAGCGAAAGATCGCAGGAGTTCAGCAATAACCCGAAGATTTCGAGAGTGCAACTGAAGTATTGAAATCTGTTATAGAAAATTGGAAACGATCCAACCAAATTTGAAATATTTCAATCTAATCTCATTCTAAGACTTTTTATTCGTCTTGGCTTTTGTCCCATAAAGCTGAATTCTTGAAATGAGACATTAATTTATTAAAATTGTCTCTTAAAATTGTACATTAAAGTAACAAAGTAACTAACAAAAAATTGTGCATTAGTGTACATAAAGTTCATTTACATCTTCTGTATTCATTTTCATACAGCAAAACACCCTACCGAGCCGCGGTAGCTCAGTCAGTAGAGCATCGGGCTCGCATCGAAAGGGTTGTGGGTTCTGTCCTCAGCGGAGCCTGCAATTCTGATGGTTGCGAGATCGGCGCTTAGACCTGGCTAAAGACCGTCGTGTTCGCTAATGGTGGCTGGGGCACGTTAAATAGGTCGTGGTCACAAAGTCTCCCATGTTCCCATACCAAATCAATACCTCTGGGGGTACCTGATCAGGGGGTTATCGGCCTCTGATTTTGATCTAAATAACGATATGTGTGAGTGAATGGATGTGTGAAAGGGACCTTCCTGTAAAACGGATGTGTCATGTATGAAGAAGTCCAACCCTCAGGGGCAATGGCACCCCCAATTGGGCCATATATGGCCCGCACAACAAAATACCCTACCCTACAATAATGGACCGGACGCCATCGGTTTTACATAAAATCCGACTACTTGTTTGGGGGTGTTTTTCTTGGTATGACCTGGGACCTATCACGTTGTTCCTGGTCAATTGATCGCCGATGCCCACATGAACATTTTAGACAGTCAGAATCTTCCTACGCTCTGGTAATTTTATGGAATGGACGAATGTTACTTCCTGGACGACAGCACTCCGTGTCATGTTACAGCCACTGTCGAGCAGTGGTATCGAGGTATGGGTGTAAAACGTCTTCCCTGGCCTCCTCAGAGTCCCGACGTAATCCCCTTAGAAAATTTGTGGGACGCGTTAGAGCAACCTTAACGGACCAAGGAACCCCGTCCGAAATCTACAGCTGAGCTGGCGACTTTCTTGCAGATGGCATGGATACCCATAGCTGTGTATCAAAACCTTCTTCAAAGTATGCCCAGAAGGATCGCTAATGTAATTGCAGCACATAGGGGACCATTGCCCTATTAAAGCATACATTATTTTCCTTATACCATCACATCTTGCTGACCGGTTCATTATTGTAGGGTAGTGTATAAAAGATTGGAGGTAATTCATTATTGTCCCATTGGATCCTAAACGGGTTATAGGCGACTAACTGCAATGTATCGCTCAGATACAGTTTCAGTGAAAGGACAAGTTCTTTGGAACCACTGTCCAAGGCCGAATACACCACACCAGCTATCCCCCACCTCCAATGTGCAAACTTTCACACCATTTGAATGGGAGAGGTTTTGGGGCCACGGCAAATTCAATGTGTTCTAGCCTGCGTATAAACGACGGTCTCTGGATGAACCTACTTTCAAACTTGCAACCCTATGTTAGCTAATCCATGACTCTACCAACTGGACTACTATCGTAGGGTGGGCCAAAAAAGGTTCATTCTAATAGTGCGGAAAAGTTGACTCATGCAGTAAAACTAATGTGTAAAAAATTTCATCCCGATTAATTGATATCATTTGCCTTCCCGAGGGGTTCAAACCCTCCGAAAAGATCAAAATTAGGGTAATTGGTAATTTTAGTTAACGTCGTACTAGAGCAACACAACGGGCTATTGACGACGGTCCGGGATCAGTCCCTTAAGGGAAAGATCCGAGGACAACACCTCGTCATTTGGAACCACGGTCAGATGACGAAGCAACACCTGAGCTTTCACCCCACTCTCCAAACTTCCACGCCAACCCAACGTAAGGACTTTCGGCCACGACAGATTTAAGGTGCACCAGCCGCCTCTACACCATACGTTTACAAACATCCATGCCCGGACCCGGATTCGAACCAGGAACCTTCCGATCTAGAGGCTAACACCTTAACCACTATACCGGTTGGTCGGCATCAAAATTAGGGCGTTTTGTATAAATTATAAAATGTTTACAATTACGTTCGAATAGTGCGCAATAGTAAGCTAATACATTTTTAGCCACAGAGGTGCGGTCGCTTCATTATAATTGCGAATTTAGACTGAAACCAATTACTAAATTTATGTACTTCATTTACTAAATCGTAATAAATTAAGTACATTAACTTAAGAATAGTCTATCAGCGCGCTAACAAAGGTGGTTACAAAACTACGAGACTGAAATCTCAAGAACAGCTTGAGGAATTTAAAGCGTGAACGCATGACGCAGCATGTGCACGTCAGAAGTCTCTTGAAGTGGAAGTGGAAGTAGTCTCTAATTTGCATAACACCACACATTCAATAAAAACGATAAAAAAAATTGTTTAGATCAGTACATATCTTCTGCCTCCCCAACAAGGGCCAAAAAGCAGAAAAAACTGATCAGCCATTTTTACTGTAATTGGAAAAGTCGATATTTTGCAAAAATGTCATTTCTTCAGTTTTTCTGCTATTTGACCCCCATTGGGAGACAGAAGATAAGTACTGACATAAACATTTTTTTACCGTTTTTATTGAATATATCAGCTTACTTTTGAGCACTATTAGAACGTAAGTGTAATCATTTCAATTTTTTATAAAAAAAGGCACTAATTTTGATGTTTTTGGAGGGTTTGAACCCCTTAAAGAGGCAATAGCTATCAATAAATAGGGATGAAATTTTTTATACATTACATTTACTGCATGAGCCAACTTTTCCGCAATATTAGAATGTGATAGCAGAAAAAAAAAACCTTTCTTCGGCCCACCCTACCACTATGTTTACCCACACACAGATTAAAATATATTGGTGAGTCATAATTAAAATAAAACTGTAACAACGCAACGGGCTATTGTCAACGGTCCGGGATCAAATCCTAAGAGAAAGCTTCAAATGTAATTTTGAACTACTGTCAGATGGCGAGGTCTCACCTGATCTGCCATTCCACTCTTCCAAATACGCCACCACGCAAACGTGAAGACATTTGAGGCCACGGCGTATTTAACGTGCACCAGCGTACACGATGATCTTTGGTTGGATTCGAATTATGCAGTCTCCGGTTACTTATTCGTAGCGAACTCGGCTACTGCCGCTGAATTATGAAAGGCATCCTGGATCAAATGTGGCAGATTTCCCACTATAAATAACCATCCCCTCCTCATAATGAAAACTTGTGTGCATTTTACATTTGTCAACACCAGAAAACCTAAATGGTCTGACAAGTTTCCACTTTAAACACTTTCCCCGGTACACAAGTGTTAAAGTTCCTGCCATTCAAGGAAATTTCATTTCGCTTTGTTTCGAGGCGTCGTACCATGAGCGACGCTTCTGCTCTTTTCACGGCTTTTTTAAGCCCCTGTCTGGAAAAGGGATTGGGAAAAAACTCTTTTCCCCGGTGTCATAGCCGACGGAGCTGAAGGGATTTGGACGCTGCCCAGATGGAAGCATTGTCTTTTAGGGCCCTTTCACGCTGCCTAACGATGAATTAAAAGTACGAGTTTTTCATCAGTGATGTGTAAAACGCTTTTTCAAACGGTCTAATAGGATTGGTGTTAAATTCGCTCCCTAGCGATTTGTTAAGCCGGTTTTATTTGTAGGGTGAAATGAATTAATTAAAAAAAAGTATTCTGAGGCTAAATAGTTGAAAACATATTTTATTCCCAAAGAAATGTAAGTGAAACTAATAACTAAACACTCTAAGAGTCACGTGATTTTCGGCAGCAAGGTAATAAATATGATTTGCTCTATTTATATGACTTTGTCTAATTTGTAATTTACTGCGTATTATTGGTTGTACCTAACAATTCATGACTAAATTGCCACATGTATCGAATGGAAGAGTCCATGGTTGTATTATTTGCTGTCTATTTTGTAATTTACGGCGTATTATTTATTTTACATGATAATTCATGACCAAATTACCACATGTATCGAGTGGAAGAGTCCATGGATGGATTCTTTACTGTCTATTTTGTAATTTATGACGTATTGTTGGTCTTACCTGACAATTCATGACTACATAACCACATGTATCGAACATAAGAGTCCATGGATGGATTATTTTCTGTCTATTTTGTAATTTACTGCGTATTATTGGTTGTACCTAACAATTCATGACTAAATTGCTCATGTATTGAATGGAAGAGTCCATCGATGGATTATTTTCTGTCTATTTTGTAATTTACGGCGTAAAATTGGTTTTACCTGACATTTCATGACTAAATAACCACATGTATCCAATGGAAGAGTCTATAGATGTATTCTTTGTGGTCTATTTTGTAATTTACGGCGTATTATTGATTTTACATGATAATTCATGACTAAATAACCACATATATCGAACAGAAGAGTCCATGGATGGATTATTTTCTGTCTATTTTGTAATTTACGGCGTAAAATTGGTTTTACCTGACAATTCATGACTTAATAACCACATGCATCCAATGGAAGAGTCCATAGATGTATTCTTTGTGGTCTATTTTGTAATTTACGGCGTATTATTGATTTTACATGATAATTCATGACTAAATTACCACATGTATCGAGTGGAAGAGTCCATGGATGGATTCTTTGTACTTTGGATAGATTACATTAGTACTTTGAATAGACTCTTTCATAAATATTCAGTGGAATATAATCATTTGGAAAGATTATTTTGTTCCTTTCCTTTGAATACAATTATTTGGTAATGATCTATTGTTCCTTTTCGTCGAAATATATTCTTTGGAAATATTTTATTGCCTCTTTCCTTAGAATATAATCCTTTGGAGTGATTCTAGTTACTAAATAATTAGGAGAGAATTCCTTAGAACATTCCTATTTCTCCTTTGTTTAATACAGATACCTTTGGAAGCAATCAATTGCTATTTTCCTTAAAATGGACTTCATTGAATTTATTTTATTGCTTTTTTCCATAGAAAATAATAGTTTGGAAATATTCTATTTTTGATTCCCTTAGTATGGAATCCCTTGGAATCATACTACACAGTCCAGTCACATTAATGTGACCACCTGTCAAAAGCCAGAATAACCACCTTTAGCAGAGCGGACCGCTGCGAGACGTGCAGGAAGAGAGTCAATTAGGTTTCTGAAGGTGTTCACTGGGATGTTGAGCCATGCCTACTCCAGTGCCGTGGCCAGCTACGCTAGATTACGCGGTTGAGGATCGATGTTGGGAACAACCTGATCGAGATGGTCCCACAGATTCTCGATTGGGTTTAAATCCGGTGAGTTTGCTGGCCAGGGAAGTACGGTATACTCATCCTGATGCTCTTCGAACCACGCACATACACTGCGAGCTGTATGACACCTCGCATTGTCCTGCTGGTATATGCCATCATTCTGAGGAAAAATAATTCGCATGTAGGGGTAGACATGGTCCGCAAGGACAGATGCGTACTTGTGCTGATCCATCGTGCCTTCCACAATGATGAGTGCGAACCCAGTGAATGCCAGGAAAACATTCTCCAAACCATAATGCTCCCTCCTCCAGCCCGGATCCTTCCGGCAATTGTTGCAGGGTGTTTGCTTTCAGACGTTTCAGGCGGTGTACGCCAACGTCCATCTGTCAGATGGAGCATAAAGCGTGATTCATCGGAAAAAGTCACCTGTCGTCATGATTTATGGACGTCCATTTGCGGTACTGGCGTGCAATTTCCAGCCTTCGTCGCCGATGAACAGCAGTCAGCATAGGTGTATTAACCAGGCGTCTGCTGCTGAGCCCATTCGCAGCAACGTTCGCTGAACCGTAGTTGAGGATACACTCTTGGTAGCCCCTTGGTTCATCTGGGCGGTCAGTTGCTTAACAGTTCCACGTCTATTCGCTCGAACGCATCTCAGTATCCTTCGTTCGCCTCTGTCATCTATAGCCCGTGGTGCACCACATGTGCCACTCCGCTGATTTGGGATAGTGCCATTTTGCCATGCATGGTATACTTTTACCACGGCGGCACGCGAACAGTTCACAAAATTAGCCGTTTCCGAAATGCTTCTACCCTTGGCCCGAAAGCCAATAGTCATGCCCTTTTGAACGTCGGATAAATCGCTACGTTTCTGCATTACGCCAACGATTGAAATGCTTTCCGATGCCCTAGGACATCCTTTAAATACACTTCACTGCAATGTGCTGCCACCTGCCTTTTGCGATTGGTTATTTCAAGTTGACGTCGAAAGTAAGTGGTGGTCACATTAATGTGACTGGACTGTGTATTTCGCTTTTTCTCAGAATTGAAGCAGTTTGAAATATTCTTTCGCTTCTTTCCTTAGAATAAAATCAATTGGAAGAATTCCATTTTTGATTTCCTTTGTTTAGAATTCCTTTGAATTATAACATTAATCATATACATAGAAGAGAAAAGCCATAGGAAAGATTCTATTGCTCTTATACTAAGAAAATAATAGTGTGGAAATATTCTATTTTTGATTGTCTTAGTATATAATTCTTTTGAATGCATTGCTCTTATCCTTAGAACAGGAGCCCTTTTAAATATTTTACTGCTTCTTTCCTTCAAATAGTAGCTTTCGAAACTAGTGTAATGATTCTTTCATTAAAATAGAATCTTTTGGAAAGATTATATTTGTCAAGAAAGCCAAAATTGTTTAGAAGTCACACAGGAAAAACTTCAGGTTCCAATGTGGAAATATGTGTATTAACCCCTCAGAGGGTTCAAACATATAAAGAGCTTATCTGAAAAAATTTGGTTTAGTGTATGTACTGTCAATATTGAGAGGGTCGCTAAGCAATTTATCTTTTCCATTTTAGAGCAATATATTATACTTATCTCCACATTAACATTCGTTAAATTTGGAAAACTGAAGATGAAGCAAGTGAAAAGGTCGTTGGTAAAATAGTAAACTGAAGATTTTCTAGCACTGTACAAAAATATCTAAACAAGTATAAATATAGTTATTCTAAAGATAATCAAGATTATTATTTTTTAACTTGGTTTTCTGCAAAAACAAAATTGAGGGAATATTATAAAGATATGTTTTATTCATCTTCTCTCTCTCTCTCAAAGCATCTACTTTTTATTTGTGAACGCTTTTAATTATTCATTTTGGGATTGTTTTGGAATAGGTGGAAACGTAAATCAAATACAAATGAACATTAAATACAAAACTCACCTTAAGTTTTTCTTGATATGCATAAAGTACATTATAATGCTAGACATTTTATACACGTAGTGTATATGTAATGCATAGAATTTTAATTCTTTGAAAGTATGCTAAATTGAAGATGGTTCATGCAAATTTTAGGAACTAATAATTTTGTTTGAAATACTTAGAAACATTTCGCAATGTAGAATTATTTTCATTTTCATTAATTTTTGTTCAGCAAATTATGACTACATCTACTAAAACTTATTCAAATCTTATAAACCATATATCTTTAAATTCATACCGCCGAAAAAACTACAATCCCCAAAATCTTATGTTCCAACACACCAAATCAGATTGAAAGTGTTTTTTCTTAAACAACCAGACAAGATAAATCTTACTGTAACTTAAGTTAAAATAACTGAAAACCATATCATACCAAAAACGCTGGGAGTCCTTGGATGCAATCATAATTCTACACATAAAATTTTTATTAAATTATACGATAAAGATATAAAAGCAATCAAAATTTCAAAGCAGGAAATGGAATACTGATTTTAACTCATTTATCATCAACAATGCGTCTTTGCGAAAGTCGAACCTGTAATGTATGCAATACTTTAAAATTAACATAACAATAAAAACTACAAAAGAATATAATTTTGAAAAGGATTATTGACAAAGAGGGGAATCAGCATAAATTGAGTCTTAAATTGTATTTTCCTAAAGATCTGCAATCTATGTGAAAGGAGGAAACATATTCAACAGCGCATAGTTTTCGAATGCTTTCAGTAAAAGAGACATCCTTTCGCAGTGTGCAACACCGGATTCGGAAATTCAGGACACATCATCAACAATTCTTGGAACCTTTCCTCGAGCCCCCATTGGAATAAAAAAGATTTCCTTATTTTCCTGACAGCCTTGGATGTAAGGAAATTGCAATATTTCGATTTTCTGAGAGTTGCCTCAGTAGCTTTGTGGGACGTTTATTCCATGCAAAAATCATTCTATTCCTGAGCACTTATTCTATTATTTCCAACAATTGGTTGGTTTGAGGGTTTTATGGCACAAGTGCCTTATTTTATCATGCTAGCAACAATTGTAAAATCCAACCACGAAATTTTATCTATTAGCTGACACAGCCGACTAACCGGTATTGTGGTTAAGGTGTTTGCCTTTAGATATCGGCAGGTTCCTATTTCGGTGTAAAGCCTTCTGGTGCACCTTAAATATGTCGTGACCGAAAGTCCTCACGTTGGGTTAGTGTGGAAGTTTGGAAAGTGGGGTGCCAGCTCAGATGTTGTCTCATCATCTGACTGTGGTTCAAAATTACATGGCCTACACCGAATGGCTTAGACTGAGACGGTGGTAGCTAGTTGAATATTAGCTGACACAATGTTTCACCAAATTCAGCATTTGTCATCACTGATTATGATATAATAGCATCATACGAAAGAAAAGACATCGGTCTTGTGAGTAAAACTTTAAATAGTATGAAATTGACGCCTTGGAAGAACGATTGCAAGAGAAGCGGAGTAACAACCGGAGGCTTGCAAGTTGGAATCCAACCCAACACCACCGTGTACAAAGGGTGATGGTGCATGTTATATCTGTTGTGACCACGTTGGCGTGGAGTAGAAGTCTGGACAGTGAGGTGCCAGCTTGGGTGTGACAGTCATATTATTGTAGTTAAAATTTATGCTGTCCTCGGATCTTTCTCGTAGGGTTTGACACCGGATCGTCACAAATAGCCCGTTGTGTTGGTCAATGGTGACGTTAATTAAATACCTACCTATCTATTTCGCCATTAGAAAAAGCTGACCTGACCTTGATCTAGGAGATATCTCGTCATTAGAAAAAGCTGACCAGACATTGATCTAGGAGATATCTCGTCATTAGAAAAAGCTCACCAGACCTTGATGGAGTAGATATCTCGTCATTAGGAAAAGCTGACCAGACTCTGATGGAGGAGACATCTCGTCATTAGAAAAAGCTCACCAGACCTTGATGGAGTAGATATCTCGTCATTAGGAAAAGCTGACCAGACTCTGATGGAGGAGACATCTCGTCATTAGAAAACGCTCACCAGACCTTGATGGAGTAGATATCTCGTCATTAGGAAAAGCTGACCAGACTCTGATGGAGGAGACATCTCGTCATTAGAAAAAGCTCACCAGACCTTGATGGAGTAGATATCTCGTAATTAGGAAAAGCTGGCCAGACTCTGATGGAGGAGACATCTCGTCATTAGAAAAAGCTCACCAGACCTTGATGGAGTAGATATCTCGTAATTAGGAAAAGCTGGCCAGACTCTGATGGAGGAGACATCTCGTCATTAGAAAAAGCTCACCAGACCTTGATGGAGTAGATATCTCGTAATTAGGAAAAGCTGGCCAGACTCTGATGGAGGAGACATCTCGTCATTAGAAAAAGCTCACCAGACCTTGATGGAGTAGATATCTCGTAATTAGGAAAAGCTGGCCAGACTCTGATGGAGGAGACATCTCGTCATTAGAAAAAGCTCACCAGACCTTGATGGAGTAGATATCTCGTCATTAGGAAAAGCTGACCAGACTCTGATGGAGGAGACATCTCGTCATTAGAAAAAGCTCACCAGACCTTGATGGAGGATATATCTTGTAATTAGAAAAATCTTGATCCCGTCATTATCAAAAAATTGGCAATGTCTTAAATTGGGAATCTTTAAAGAAGAACCTCTATGCAGGAAATGCAATATGGTGGAGGAAACTGCCCACCACATACTTTTTGAATGCGAAGCTCTGCTTCACATAAGGCACTCAAGTCTAGGTCTTGGAACAGAACTTGATACAATTCACGAAGAACCTGTCAAAAGACTTTTGGTCTTTCTTAAGGAATCTGGCTTTCTCTGACAGGAGTATCGAAAAACAATGTGGTTTGAGGCAATATTCCCTATTGGAATCAGCACCTAGGGCTTGTTTGACCTCCCCACTCTATATGAATATGAATATGTCTTAAATGTCTCATCATTATAAAATTTTACATCAACCAGAGAACATTTGAAAATATGACATATTTAAATTGCACCAGCTCCTTTTGTATATGACAGCCTGGCTGGATTCGAACTCTCAACCCTCTTCGCTAACTCATGCGTTACTCCTCCAATCGGGCATCACGTCCTTCTTTTCCCTTCGAGTAATAAGAAAGCTTTGTATCGACGAGAAATATCGTAGTTAACAAAATGTTCCAGACCTTGGACGAAGTATATCGTCGAAACGCGAAGAGGGTTGATCCGTGTGCAGTGTGAACCAAAGAGTGGAAACTGATGATCCAGGAAGTCCAAAGAAAAGACGTGAAAGGGTTAAAGACCCTTAACAGAACACAATCCAAAGGATTGTGATCCCAATAACAAAAACATATTCCAGACCTAGGAGTATAACTCTCATAAATGCATCAATTCTTGATATAAATAATCCATACTCCTCATAAAATTCAACGTCAATCCCGCTGCAGTGATATAGGCCATTCCAAAAAAAGAAAGGATTCCAACTTTATTTTTATTTGAAGATACTCCAGAAGATTTTCCTCCCTAAAAACAACTGTCCTGGTCCACCCACCCCTCCGAAGTGATTTAAAATTCCTTTTGCGCTGAAGTTAAGAGCAAAAAAACTTCCTCTTTCTGCTGTAGGGAATTTAGAAAATAAATCCAACGTGCACACATACGCATATTTTATTCAGAATCCCTCGCTCCGGTTTGCTTCCAAGTTTCTGGAAAGGAAGGAAGTCTCGTACGCGTATGGGCCGTCTCTCTTCTATTGATTATGAGGGATTTGTTCGTATGTGGGGAGTGCTGGTTGGGTATTGCTGCTTCGGGCTTTTGACAGTGCGTGCAAGAATTCATGCCGTGCACGCGTATATCTTTCGGTACTGGAGGGAGATTAGGAGCCCTGGAGTACAATAAATGAGGGGTGAAAGGTGGAAATGAGATCGTCCCGGAGGCAGTTTTCTAAGCGGCACTAACTTAGATGCGTGGAGAACAGGAAATTATGGATCAATATTTGCTTTGGGGTGGTCTTGGGCTGACGCCGATCGCATAAAAATGCAGCGGAATTAAATTGTGGACTCAATCCAATGTTACATCGGAGCTTTACTTTTTGTTGGTTTTTAGGGTACTGTTGTGTAAGGGTCATATTTGCCAAACATGCGCCAAACACGACAGAACTTCGAGTTTACCTTTCTTATGGCGTGTTGATGTAGCTGAAACGTACACAAGACAAAAATAAAAGTAGTCCATATTTTTGGGGTTTTGTTGTGTTGCATATTTACTTCCAGTGTTGATATTAAAGAGTGTTGTAAATCACTAATACTAACATTAGTCTTTCATGCGTTTGGGTTTACTGGTTCATGTGTTTACAGCACTGTTTAGTTTATTCTCATGAGTTCATTTGGCTGATGTAATCCTTTGTATGGTATGCAGTGTATCAGTTGCCTCTGAATCACTAAGCTGTTCGTGTAGTTATATATGCTTGTGTGCTGAGGTGTGTCTATAATAATTAAATGTCTTGTTGGCTTTAGAGTTGCAGTCTTCTTTCACTATCATATTACACAACATGTTGTGCAATGGCTATATTTGTTTAAGCTGCGCCCAACACAAGACAGTAAACCTCAAGTAACTCTTTTAATTCGATTTTAAGGTTTTCATGTGCAAGGTTCGTATTTGACCAAACGCAAGTTACCAAACCTCTGGGTTTTGTTATGGTTTTATTGGTCAAAGGCAACATTTGACTATATTGCTCCAAACACTATACAATAAACCTTGAAGCTTAGATTTTTGTTGCATTTTAGGACTTTGTTGGGCAAGCCATATTTGTATCATATTTGACCAAGCTAAGCGAAACGCTAAACTACAAATTTCGAAGTTTACCTTTTCCTTGGTTAATAAGTTTAATGTGCCCCCAAGGGCTATACTTAGTCAAACTGTTCCAAATACAAGGTAATAATCCTCGGAGTTACCTTTTTAGAGCTTTCTTGTGGAGGGTCATATTTGATGAAGCTGAGCCAATCACACGACTACATACATAAAAGTTCACCATTTTATTGCTTCTTTATTGTTTTATCACAAAATGTCTAAAATGTTGAAATAATAATCACCCAGAGGCCCTTGTCAAAACAAAACTTTCTGGAAAGCAGGAAATTATGGATGAATATTTGATGCGAAATGGTCTAGGTCTAGTGTTGATCACATAAAAATGGGCATCTAACTAAAGTGATATTGTAAAATAGTCTTACATAATCTCTGGGATGAATAAGATTTCTCTTTGGGCTTCCAAATGTTTATCTTGACAGTATATTTATATCTATGTTATACAATATATCAAAAGATTTACTTTCAAATCCTTTTTACATGCATATATACACTCTATAACAGAAACAATCGACGCACCAAGGAATCGTCCGATTGCAAAAAAAAATGGTGGATGTGAAGAATATACTACGACAAACCAACTATTAAAATATCAGAACACTTGAATGATTTACTTCAGAGTTTGACCGTTACAAAGGGAGGAAGTCAATAAGGCGTTGGTCCACACCTCTGGCCTGGATGCAAGCTGTCATCCGGCATGGCATAGACTGAAAAAGTTCCCGGATGGTGCCCATCGGAATTTCTTACTAAATTGTCTCCAACTGTCGGGCTAAGTACTCAACATTCCGGGATGGCTGTAATCGCCTTTCCATAACCTCCCAAATACTCTATGGGAGAGAGATCAGGAGACCTAGATGGCCAATAAAGTGTTGGGAAAGCTTGAAGCTAATTAATAGCAATACGCGCCATGTGCGGACAAGCATTGTCTTGTTGAAAGTAAGTCCGGGGTGTCACAAAAGGAACGGTAACACAACCGGTCACAGAATGTCGTCTACGTACCGCTGTGCTGTAAGTGCGCAGATATGGCTACCAAATAGGTCTGCTATCAAGGGCTTCCTTACTGTATAGTTAATCCGTTGTATGTTAAACCGGTGTAGTACGGAGGGGAGTGCTTGCCCTCAATCGGCAGTCAAAGGAGATGGCACCCTAGACCATAGCGCCCTGCTGTGAGCATGTGTGGCGAGCGATGGTAAGGGCAGGATCCCCACGCTGTCCTCGACGTATCCATACTCATCTGCGGTTATTTTGAGGACACAACTGGATACAGAACTCGTCTTTAAAGACTATACGTCCGCAGTTAGTGCCATTCCAAGTTGATCGATCCTGGCACAACTCCTTCTTGGTGCGTCGATTTTTTTTGTTATAGAGTGTATACGTAATATGCATATTAGTTTGCCGTGCCTTTCACTTGAATAATACACAGTTTGTGTTTTATTTCTTCCTCTCAGAATATTTCAAAAATCTGTAATCCTTTGTCACCTCATTGTGTTTTTCTGTGCGTCCATGTTTTTGTCCTTGTATGTTACTCATGTAATGTGCTTTTATAATTGTTAAATGTTTTATATGCATAGTAAATTCTTATGGACTTCCCTAATCCCCGTAACTTCTCCATAAAGCGGACCATACAGCTGAAATCCACACACGTGAAACGATGTACTACTTTCCTGCATCGTGTATCTTCCTACTTTATTCAACTTAACGTATCTTTAAGCGAATACAGCCAAATCGTTCCTTGTACTAAAAAAGATATATCATCGGACATGAACATTTTCCAAACCTGTGGATAACTATTTTCTAACGCGTATTTATTTCCTTTCAATTAAAGCCCACTGGTAGACCGGAAGGAAGAGCAATAGATTGCAACCGGAGGGTTGGGAATTCAAATCAACCACAGACCCTGGTGTACAAAGGGGGCTGGTGCACGCTGTATGTCGTGACCTCAAATGTCTTTACGTTGGCGTGGCGTGGAAGTTTGAAAAGGTAGGGTGCCGTTTCTTGTGCGGCCTCGTCATCTGACCGTGGTTCCAACTTACGTGGTGTTGTCTACGGTTCTTTCCATCGGGGGATTGATCACGGACCATCGTCAATGACCCGTTATGTTGCTCCAGTACGACGTTAACTATCTACATTTCTGATGAATTAAAAGAGCACCTAACAACGCATCATGACTTAGACTACAGCAAGCCTCACTGAAGTTCTGGAAAAAAAGCTCACACATACGGTCGATCTACCGAAAATGCGGCGAAAATAGGAAATTCTGGATCAATATTCGCTCTAGAGTGTCCCCTGCCTGGTGTCGATCAAATAAAATGTAATATGGAATTAAATTCTGGAAGCCGAATGAATTCTGGAACATATATGAGTTTTCTTTTCATGGAATTTCAATATCTTCCATTATATGTCCGTTAAAAGGGTATTGTAAGTGGATTTTTGTTATGAAATCCAACGTTTGGACGTTTCCCATAACTCGTACAGGGAATTTTATAAGTTTATACGAAAAGAGTTTGAAATACATATCAAGTTTTAGGTTTATGAAAAGTGCATTTTAATAAATTTCAAAGAAATAGTGTACCTCTAAAGGAAAATTTAATGAATGCTTTTCAGATTGTTTTTGTATGTTGTTCAGAGAAGCGCGGTTTATTATCTTTTGAGTTCTGAAGTTCTAGAATTTAATTAAAAAGACAAAAGCATCAACGTCAGTAGACATCGGTGTCATTGGATTTTCCGTTATAAATTAACGTATTTCGCCGAAACAAACGGAATTTTTCTAACCTTTCGTTTGGCATTATTTGTGTATTATTCTTATACGAAACAAAGAAAGTGAAGCCTAATCAATACTTTTGAGTACTTCTTAAGCTATTTGTTGGAGTAACACGCTGAAAATAGTAGTTCTGCACAATTATATTGTGTTACTGCCAATAGGCAGTAATTAATATGGCTAATTGGAGGTAAATTTAGATTTTGTCAAACCGTCTAATTGCTATATGCATTTCTACACTACCCTACAATAATGGACCTGAAGACAGGATTTGCATTAGATTTGACTATTTGCTTGGGGTATGTTTTGTGGCATGGCGTGGGACCTTTGCACGCTGTTCATGAAAAATTGATCGCCGACGCCTACATGAACATTTTGGACAATCCGGTTCTTACTAAGCTATGACAATTTTATGGAATGGACGAATGTTACTTCCAGGACGACAACACTCCGTGGCATGTAGCAGCCTCTGTCAAGTAGTAGTATCAAGATTTGGATGTAAAACGTCTTCCCTGGCCTGCTCAGTGTCCCGACCTAAACCCCATAGAACATTTGTGGGACGAGATAGAGCGACGCTTACGGACCAGGGAACCAGGTCTGAAATCTATAGCTGAGCTGGCGAAATTCATGCAGCAGGAATGAACACAAATACCCATTGCTTTGTATCAAAACCTTGTTGAAAGTATACCCAGAAGGGTTGCTGGCGTTATTGCAGCACGTGGGGGACCATATCCTTATTAAAGAATGTATTATTTCCTTATACCATCACATATTGCTGTATGGTCCATTATTGTAGGGTAGTGTATATTCTTGCAAATGGAGATTATCTCACGTGGCGTCCTTTCCAAATGGCCCTTTGGCGGTGGAAATCTTAGTTGATAATTCCATGACAGGGATGGTACCGTTTTCCTGATCCTTTCCTCACATTGAACGCAAGTAGGTGTATAATTAACTCCACACTGGAGAAACACAAGATGCGATTCAAGACGGTTCTTTATCAACCTCCGAAGGGAGACATCCGCATTGCCACCAGAGATGTTTAGGAGCTTTAAGTAACCACATATTTTGATGCTAGATTGGTATTTTACTTTACATGGTACTGGAGCAACAAAACAGGCTATTTGCGACGGTCCTGGACCAATTCCATGAGAAAGATCCGATTACAACGCCACGTAATTTTGAACCACGGTCAGATGACAAAGTCAACATATGAGCTGGCGCTCCACTCTACAACCGTCCACACCAAACGCCGTAAGGGCATTGGTGGCGCAGACAGATTTAACGTGCATGAGCTCTCGTGTACACGACGGACTTCGACTGATCCTAGTTTTGAACTCTGAACCTCCAGTTACTAATCCGCTACTCATCTACAAGGGATAACGCGGCCCTTGTGTATGTTTGGAGGTAAGTATTTTAATTAACGTCGCATTGAAGCAACACAACGGGCTATTGGCGACGGTCCGGGATCAATACCGAAGCCAAAGATCCAAGGACAGCACCACGTAATTTGGAATCACAGTTAGATGGCGATGCATGTTTTAGATAGGTTCAACTCGCATGTATCGATGGCACACTGACTGATCGAAGTTTTCTAGTCTGTTCAAGCACACGCGAGAATGCGGGTCACCAACCGCCATGCGCTCTTGGAAGGTTCCCATTTGATCCTGAAGTTCTTGATGTATCTCGACTATTAGTAACTAAAATGGGAATGCTAATTGGTTGTGGTTGATGCTGCATAGGGGATATGAATCCAGAAACGTAAACGCGAGCGATTTATCTCCAATGAACTCCAGAAAGCAATTACTCCCCTTTTATCTCGTAGGCGATTAACCCGGCTGGAATAACAGTTCTCTGTGTCTATCCTATCTAAAGTTGGTGATCGGGTTTGGTTGATACCAAATTGGGATAATTAATATCGTGTAAAAATTGAGATCCTAAATAATTGGGGACCTGAGTAGGAGAGATAAGATTCTAAGTTGTTTCCAGTAAGCGTTGGGATAAGAATTTAAAATATGTCTGGACTCGTGACCGAAGAGAACTGTTCTCTTCTAACTGTTCTATTTTGGTGTAATTTATACCAGCCTAATCCTCGAAGCATCGTCAACCTTCCGAGTGGTGCAGCGTTGCTATTACCTAACAATACACTTAAATGGCAACACATTTCTAAGGAATCCAGGGATTATTTCAATCTTTATAAAGATTTTATTGGTTCTTTCCAACGAACAGATTCCTTTAGAATGCTTTCATTGATTCTTCCCATTGAAACTAATTCTTTTAAACGATTCTATTGGTTCTTCACAACAAACAAACTTATTTTCAACATATCTATTTGTCCTTTTATTGGAATGGAATCCTTTGGAATGATTGTATTAGTCCTTAGCTTGGAATGAAAATTCTTTTACAAGATTCTATTGGTGCTTATTTAGGAATGGAATCCTTTGGAACGATTCTATTGGTTCTTAGCTTGAAATAAAATTATTTAGAACGTTTCTATTGGCCCTGAACTTGAAATGAAATTCTTTAGATATATTCTACTGTGCTTAGTTTAGAATGTAATACTTTGCAACGTTCTTATTTATGCTAAGTCTGGCATTGCATACTTTGAAATGATTCTATTGGCCCTTAGCTTGTAATTAAATTCTTTAGAACGATTCTAATGGCGCTTGGCTTATAATGAAATTCATCAGAACGGTTTTATTGGTGCTTAGTTTGGAATGGTGCTTAGGGTGATATAGAATTCTCTGCACCAATCCTATCAACTCATTCTGTAGAATAAAATCAAATGCAAATATTCTATTGCTAATTTAAATTCTATTGGTTAGTTCCTTGGAGCAAAATTCTTCCAAAATATTCTATTGATCTGTATGATGGAATCCACTGGCAAGACTTTATTGTCGGTTCCTTAAATTGAATTATTTGTAAATATTGTATTGGTTTGAAATGTTGCAGGGAAACCTACAGTTTACAAGATGGAATTGTGAATGTGACCTCCTCAGAGGGTTAATTAACCCACCTTTAGGAATAAATGTGCAGGACTTAAAAAAAACGCGTGTGTCTGTTTGTTTTGGGGGTACAGACCAGTAATGGTAATTTTAGTTAACGTCATACTAGAGCAACACAACGGACTATTGACGAAGGTCCGGGATCAATCCCTTAAGGGAAAGATCCGAAGACAACACTTCGTAATTTTGACCCACGGTCAGATGACGAAGCAACACCTGAGCTGGCACCCCACTCTACAAATTTCCACACCAACCCAACGTGAGGAATTGTGGCCACGACAGATTTAAGGTGCACCAGCCGCCTCTACACCATACGCTTACAGACATCTATGCCCGGACCAGGATTCGAACCAGGAACCTTCCGATCTAGAGGTTAGCACCTTAACCACTATACCGGTTGGTCGGCTGGGTACAGACCAGTTGCTTTCAAAAATCAATTTATTACGGAACTCTTGCATCTGAGTGGTGTGTGACAGAATTACTTGTTCGTACAAAATTTGTGAAAATGCAAATAATTGGACTTAAAAATTAGCTGTGAGTTTAGAATTACAATATACCGATTAACTACTACCTACTTGTTATCTCGAAATATACGAACCGTTTAGAAGTCACTTGTGACTTAGTCTTGCTCCCACGAGAATGTGGTATAATAACGTGGTTTTGAACGAGTCTATTAATTAAATTATGGTATTGGTAGAAAATTTAACAAACCTCTTTCTTAATTGGTGTCATTAGTGCTGATTATTGCAGGGAGTTTTTCTTAGTTTATCTTTCGATTGGAAAGTTGGCGTGGGATAAACCATTTATGGGGATAGCTTCGCATTTCTTGTTGGTTTCTGCGTATCAACCCTTATCCCAGATAATCCTTCCTGCCTCTTTATAAATAAACTGACCCAGAGTCGATTGCCTTCTCGCCAGAGCCGCATTTAACTTTGTTGGAATTATGATCCAATTTTAGTGTATTTATACCAATTTAGATTCCAGCAATAGTCTTATTCACCTGAAAAACTATATTTTGCCATTTTTAATCTGTCTGGTGATTTATCTTTGCTTAAAAATTGCACTTTAGTGTCCTGTATCTGATGTAAAAGCCTGTTCCCAACTGTTACCAGTTCTAAGCGAAGAACTATTTGATTTACCACTTGAATCTTATCATTTTTTGGACTAATCGTGCAGTTTTGTCTCCGTGAGACATATCGTCATCAACAAAATTGACCAGATATAGACGAGATATATCTTGTCCAGACATTTGGAGGGTTCAGTTTGCTCACCATCAGAACACTTTACACAAAAAATTGTAGGGAAAATGTTTTGTAATGAATAAGGAAACTACGTTTATTAAGCTGAGTTGCGTTTACTCCCATATCTGATAGTATTTTATCTTATACCAAAATTTACTCTTCCAAAAATGTCTGCAAAATTTGTATTTTACTGATTTTAGCATTTATGTGTTTGGTTAAATATGCATAATGTTTGGACTGGAGAAGTTATTGTCAGTTTCAGATGAATTCCCTAACAAATCTAACTGTTTTGGAAATCTTAATGGAAATTGGAGTACCACATAATAATTTTAAAAATAAGTATCAATATTATTATATTTAAATAACAATAGTGATGTACACAATCAATATTATTATATTTAAATAACAATAGTACACAATAATCTGTGGTACAGTTAAATAGTGATTGGAAACATAATTATACTTAAATAATAATTAGTAATGTAGGTATATAATTATATCTACATAATATAACTTGCAAGAATGTTACATAAATATATTTACATAATGAATAACAATATTGTTACATAATTGTATTTAAATAATAACTATTACTTGGTCTTTCTGTTAATTAGTCTTGCATGGATTCAAAACTTCTTCGTCTAAGTTCCATTCCCAGAAGGAAAATAATAATGTTTTATAAAAATGAGAGGAATCTTTTATCAAATTATTCTTCACTAATGAGAAAAATCCTTTTTAACAAACTAGAATTCCGTGTGTTTGTGATGGATTCTTAGAAGATGAAGTACACAAATCATTTGGATGGTCTCCAATGCAAATTTAATTTTTGGAATGCAACCAAAGTTTAAGAAGGCTGCCCTAGCTGGGAAAAGAAGTACGCTAGTTTTCGTGGGAGTGTGCAACAGAAAATGCAATTTAGCCATTTGATTAAATTACTTCCTTTTCGCTTAACTCGAAGTATGTAAATTAAATAATATTTTACCTTCTGATTAAGTGTGGTGAAATAAAAATGTCGATCTTTATCGGTTGTGAAAGTACGAACTCTTTTCGCTTGAGACTTAATGAGAATGCTATGAGCGTATGAAAGTGAAAATATTTTTTTCAGATCTTGTGGTATTTACAAAAAAAAACTTCTTAAGTAACTCAATTATCGAGTTGTTTTTTGAGTTTTCCGTAAATAAAATAACGTGTTCTGATTGGGCGTATTTAAAAATGGTAGATGCGATTACATGTTTATGCATAATTTGTAAAATTAAAGTACTATGTTATTCTCACAAATGAAATTGCTCATGTTGGTACTTGTATAGAAGATGGTCAACATTTTTGCGAGCTCTTGGATCACGTGTGTAATAATATTGGGTACAGCTACACTCTACGTTTATGAGTGATGGCAACGGCTTGGCGATTTTTTTTTGGCGCACTGCTAGTAGCGAGTTACGATAAATTAAGGCAACCCATCTTTCTTTGCTGTTGTTGTGGTTTTCACGGCAACCTCGGCAAACGGAAACTTTCAATTTTCATTTTGAATATTCTAGAAAGTTCTTCCAAAATCCGTTAAAATCGTTTGATTTCATTGATTCGTTTGAAATGTTTTCTTTCCTCCCATTGGTTATTTTGTTTTTAAAATATCCTTTTATTGCATTGGTCCTTTTAAATCGTTTTCTGTGATACCATTGGTCCATTTATTTGTATTTTGATAGTTGTGGAATTTTTATTTTGTTATAATAGTTTTTTTTTTCACGACAGGATTAAGAGTTTTTTTTTTTTTTGATCATTTTCGTTTTCATTATTATTTTACGAGAGAATTCTGACGTTATCAGGTATTATTTCTTACTTTTTTTCTTTTGTAAATCTTTTTCTTTTTCAACATGCTCACTATATTTAGTGTTATTGATAAGTTTCAGGGTATTCTTACCATTCGTAGCTTAGTTTCTCTGCTAATTCACAAATGTGTTTTGATATGTGATTAAGCTTACTACTTTTTGTGAATTTTTTTTTAAAATATACTTTTTAAAACGTTCTGAAATGTGCTTAAAAAGTGTGTTGTAAAAAGAAAACAAAATTGTGACAGGAAAAGAGTTAGGAATTAATTCTTTCCTTGGCGACTTTAGAAGTGCGCCAAAAAAAATCGCCAAGCCGTTGCCATCAGTCATAAACGTAGAGTGTAGCTGTACCTAATATTGCCCCGGGAGCAGAAAGTGTTTAAAACTGCGACGTATACCGCAGAACTAAGTCTTTGCAGAACAATTTTTCCTTAATTTTATTAAACTTTTGGCCGATTATTTTAAATCGTAAGTTACGATGTTCTTCAATGCAAGGCGCGCTCCAGGCCAAGCCTTTGTTTCTTTTCTAGCAACGGATCAACCTCCCTACACAGCCAAAAGTCCTCACGTTGGGTTGGTGTGGAAGTTTGGAGAGTTGGGTACCATCTCAGGTGTTGCCTCGTCATTTGACCGTGGTGGTGTCCTCGAATCTTTCCCTTAGGGGATTGATCCCGAACCGTCGTCAATAGCCCGTTGTGTTACTCTATTACGACGTTAATTAAAATTACTCTTACAATTACCACCATACACCGCCCAAATAACCACAA
This sequence comes from Metellina segmentata, assembly GCA_947359465.1. Lineage (NCBI taxonomy): Eukaryota > Metazoa > Arthropoda > Arachnida > Araneae > Tetragnathidae > Metellina > Metellina segmentata. The sequence continues at coordinate 118,354,450 of OX375877.1, read as the reverse complement.
AAATTTAATAAGTAACACATCTTTTATGTCAATGACAAAATATTTAGCTTAAAAAATTATCGATAGAATTGCAAATTTAGAAAGTATGGCTCGGTTTTAAATAAAGTAAGTTAATTAATTTCGATTTTAATTATAAATATGTAATGCATAGTTAGCCGATAATTGTGTTTTACTTTTGTTTTTCCTTTTACTGCAGGTTTCACAAATCGGACAAAATGCCTGAAGAACAATTGCAATTACTGAAGTTATGTATTGCGTTTAATCTAATGCACATCGAAAAAATTGGCTTTTACTATATAAATGTATTTAATATTTCTGGTGATTTACCGTAACGCTCCAGGTGGTTGAATCGAAGAGGTATCGCGTGATTTGAAGATAACTGACCAAATGTTTACCCTGTCATCATCAAAAAATCAACACCTACTACGACGAAATACCTCGTCATTAGTAAATTTAATCAGATCTTGATGTACGAGATATCTTGTCAAATTCACTAGAAGGGTTAAATTCGAAAATGTCCTGTACTAATCAGCTTCTGATGAAACACCTATTCAAAATCACCACCTTTTCTGGGAAGGGGACAATTTGTTTTTCCACCTTCCCGTTTCCTTCTAATGACGAGGAATCTCGTCATTAGTAAGGATGGACGAGATTTCTCGTCATAACCAAAATTGGTAGGATGTTGGATGTTTGGTAGGATGATGACGAGATATTCCCTATATCCACTTAAAGGGCTAAAGTTCTGCATTGATGTATTTTTACATGAAGCACGTCGTCTATTATAATGCCACTAATTGATAGTTCCTCAAAATATTTTGTAGCAATTTTACTGATAGTTAGTACTAACGATCAAAATACTAACTTTTTAATGATAAAATATAGCGAGAATATATAAATATGTTGGAGAAGGGGGGAAAGGGATACACGCGTTTCGCTTAATTAGGGAAGTTCGAATAATATTTTGTATCAGACATGCAGTGTGTCCAGAAACTCTCTTTACAATTTCAAAAATTTATTATAAACGTAAATGAAAAGATAGATAAGTGGCAATTATTACTAGTTGAGACGTATATATTTAAGTTTTTTTAGCATCGTTTAATACACTTCTAAATGGGCAACATTAGTTGCAAGAAGCACATAAAGACATCAATCGATTTCTTGCCATGTTCGCTGTAGCATACCCTCATCAATGGTGGCAATGACATCAGTGATCTTCTGCTTCAGATTAGTGATGTCCTATACCTTTGTTCCATATACCACCACATTGGAAACTGCATGTTCGTGGGTTCCTAAATGAAACATCTCCAGACCGGTGGATTTGAAGGGTTGCCCCAATTCCCTGGCCACCTTGTTCATCAGATATCACTCCTTCAACTTCTGTCTATGGGGTTATGTTAACGATATCGTATATGCCATTGCCATTGCCACCATAGATGAGGGTAAGCTACAGCAAACATGGTAAGAAATCGCGTACCCTTTTGAAGGGCTTCATGCAATTAATGGTTCCCATATAGAGGTGTATTATAAATGAGACATAAAATCTTAAATATATACGTTTCATTTTGTAATAATTTCCACTTTTCTGTCTTTTCATTTGACTTTGAAATAAAATCGAGTACAGTCTTCATGGGCTTCGTGCTATTAATGGTGCCCATTTAGAGGTGTATTATATAAATGAGACAGAAAATCTTAAATATATACGTTTCATTTTGTAATAATTTCCACTTTTCTGTTTCTTTATTTGACTTTGAAATAAAATCGAGTACAGTCTTGATGGGCTTCTTGCAATTAATGGCGCCCATTTAGAGGTGTATTATAAATGAGACATAAAATCTTAAATATATACGTTTCATTTTGTAATAATTTCCACTTTTCTGTCTTTTCATATGACTTTGAAATAAAATCGAGTACAGTCTTGATGGGCTTCGTGCTATTAATGGTGCCCATTTAGAGGTGTATTATATAAATTAGACATAAAATCTTAAATATATACGTTTCATTTTGTAATAATTTCCACTTTTCTGTCTTTTCATTTGACTTTGAAATAAAATCGAGTACAGTCTTCATGGGCTTCGTGCTATTAATGGTGCCCATTTAGAGGTGTATTAAATGAGACAGAAAATCTTAAATATATACGTTTCATTTTGTAATAATTTCCACTTTTCTGTTTCTTTATTTGACTTTGAAATAAAATCGAGTACAGTCTTGATGGGCTTCTTGCAATTAATGGCGCCCATTTAGAGGTGTATTATAAATGAGACATAAAATCTTAAATATATACGTTTCATTTTGTAATAATTTCCACTTTTCTGTCTTTTCATATGACTTTGAAATAAAATCGAGTACAGTCTTGATGGGCTTCGTGCTATTAATGGTGCCCATTTAGAGGTGTATTAAATGAGACAGAAAATCTTAAATATATACGTTTCATTTTGTAATAATTTCCACTTTTCTGTTTCTTCATTTGACTTTGAAATAAAATCGAGTACAGTCTTGATGGGTATCGTGCAATTAATGGTGCCCATTTAGAGGTGTATTATATATATATATAAATGAGACATAAAATCTTAAAAATATACGTTTCATTTTGTAATAATTTCCACTTTTCTGTTTTTTTATTTGACTTTGAAAAAAATCGAATACAGTTTTAATGGGCTTCGTGCAATTAACGGTGCCCATTTAGAGGTGTATTAAATGAGACATAAAATCTTAAATATATACGTTTCATTTTGTAATAATTTCCACTTTTCTGTTTCTTTATTTGACTTTGAAATAAAATCGAGTACAGTCTTGATGGGCTTCTTGCAATTAATGGCGCCCGTTTAGAGGTGTATTAAATGAGACATAAAATCTTAAATATATACGTTTCATTTTGTAATAATTTCCACTTTTCTGTTTCTTCATTTGACTTTGAAATAAAATCGAGTACAGTCTTGATGGGCTTCGTGCAATTAATGGTGCCCATTTAGAGGTGTATTATATATAAATGAGACATAAAATCTTAAAAATATACGTTTCATTTTGTAATAATTTCCACTTTTCTGTTTTTTCATTTGACTTTGAAAAAAATCGAATACAGTTTTGATGGGCTTCGTGCAATTAACGGTGCCCATTTAGAGGTGTATTAAATAAGACATAAAATCTTAAATATATACGTTTCATTTTGTAATAATTTCCACTTTTCTGTTTCTTTATTTGACTTTGAAATAAAATCGAGTACAGTCTTGATGGGCTTCTTGCAATTAATGGCGCCCATTTAGAGGTGTATTAAATGAGACATAAAATCTTAAATATATACGTTTCATTTTGTAATAATTTCCACTTTTCTGTTTCTTCATTTGACTTTGAAATAAAATCGAGTACAGTCTTGATGGGCTTCGTGCAATTAATGGTGCCCATTTAGAGGTGTATTAAATGAGACATAAAATCTTAAATATATACGTTTCATTTTGTAATAATTTCCACTTTTCTGTTTTTTCATTTGACTTTGAAAAAAATCGAATACAGTTTTGATGGGCTTCGTGCAATTAACGGTGCCCATTTAGAGGTGTATTAAATAAGACATAAAATCTTAAATATATACGTTTCATTTTGTAATAATTTCCACTTTTCTGTCTTTTCATTTGACTTTGAAATAAAATCGAGTACAGTCTTCATGGGCTTCGTGCTATTAATGGTGCCCATTTAGAGGTGTATTAAATGAGACATAAAATCTTAAATATATACGTTTCATTTTGTAATAATTTCCACTTTTCTGTTTCTTTATTTGACTTTGAAATAAAATCGAGTACAGTCTTGATGGGCTTCGTACAATTAATGGTGCCCATTTAGAGGTGTATTAAATGAGACATAAAATCTTAAATATATAGGTTTCATTTTGTAATAATTTCCACTTTTCTGTCTTTTTATTTGACTTTGAAATAAAATCGAGTACAGTCTTGATGGGCTTCGTGCTATTAATGGTGCCCATTTAGAGGTGTATTAAATGAGACAGAAAATCTTAAATATATTCGTTTCGTTTTGTAATAATTTCCACTTTTCTGTTTCTTCATTTGACTTTGAAATAAAATCGAGTACAGTCTTGATGGGTATCGTGCAATTAATGGTGCCCATTTAGAGGTGTATTATATAAATGAGACATAAAATCTTAAAAATATACGTTTCATTTTGTAATAATTTCCACTTTTCTGTTTTTTTATTTGACTTTGAAAAAAATCGAATACAGTTTTAATGGGCTTCGTGCAATTAACGGTGCCCATTTAGAGGTGTATTAAATGAGACATAAAATCTTAAATATATACGTTTCATTTTGTAATAATTTCCACTTTTCTGTTTCTTTATTTGACTTTGAAATAAAATCGAGTACAGTCTTGATGGGCTTCTTGCAATTAATGGCGCCCGTTTAGAGGTGTATTAAATGAGACATAAAATCTTAAATATATACGTTTCATTTTGTAATAATTTCCACTTTTCTGTTTCTTCATTTGACTTTGAAATAAAATCGAGTACAGTCTTGATGGGCTTCGTGCAATTAATGGTGCCCATTTAGAGGTGTATTATATATATAAATGAGACATAAAATCTTAAAAATATACGTTTCATTTTGTAATAATTTCCACTTTTCTGTTTTTTCATTTGACTTTGAAAAAAATCGAATACAGTTTTGATGGGCTTCGTGCAATTAACGGTGCCCATTTAGAGGTGTATTAAATAAGACATAAAATCTTAAATATATACGTTTCATTTTGTAATAATTTCCACTTTTCTGTTTCTTTATTTGACTTTGAAATAAAATCGAGTACAGTCTTGATGGGCTTCTTGCAATTAATGGCGCCCATTTAGAGGTGTATTATAAATGAGACATAAAATCTTAAATATATACGTTTCATTTTGTAATAATTTCCACTTTTCTGTTTCTTCATTTGACTTTGAAATAAAATCGAGTACAGTCTTGATGGGCTTCGTGCAATTAATGGTGCCCATTTAGAGGTGTATTAAATGAGACATAAAATCTTAAATATATACGTTTCATTTTGTAATAATTTCCACTTTTCTGTTTCTTTATTTGACTTTGAAATAAAATCGAGTACAGTCTTGATGGGCTTCGTACAATTAATGGTGCCCATTTAGAGGTGTATTAAATGAGACATAAAATCTTAAATATATAGGTTTCATTTTGTAATAATTTCCACTTTTCTGTCTTTTCATTTGACTTTGAAATAAAATCGAGTACAGTCTTGATGGGCTTCGTGCTATTAATGGTGCCCATTTAGAGGTGTATTAAATGAGACAGAAAATCTTAAATATATTCGTTTCGTTTTGTAATAATTTCCACTTTTCTGTTTCTTCATTTGACTTTGAAATAAAATCGAGTACAGTCTTGATGGGTATCGTGCAATTAATGGTGCCCATTTAGAGGTGTATTATATAAATGAGACATAAAATCTTAAAAATATACGTTTCATTTTGTAATAATTTCCACTTTTCTGTTTTTTTATTTGACTTTGAAAAAAATCGAATACAGTTTTAATGGGCTTCGTGCAATTAACGGTGCCCATTTAGAGGTGTATTAAATGAGACATAAAATCTTAAATATATACGTTTCATTTTGTAATAATTTCCACTTTTCTGTTTCTTTATTTGACTTTGAAATAAAATCGAGTACAGTCTTGATGGGCTTCTTGCAATTAATGGCGCCCGTTTAGAGGTGTATTAAATGAGACATAAAATCTTAAATATATACGTTTCATTTTGTAATAATTTCCACTTTTCTGTTTCTTCATTTGACTTTGAAATAAAATCGAGTACAGTCTTGATGGGCTTCGTGCAATTAATGGTGCCCATTTAGAGGTGTATTATATATAAATGAGACATAAAATCTTAAAAATATACGTTTCATTTTGTAATAATTTCCACTTTTCTGTTTTTTCATTTGACTTTGAAAAAAATCGAATACAGTTTTGATGGGCTTCGTGCAATTAACGGTGCCCATTTAGAGGTGTATTAAATAAGACATAAAATCTTAAATATATACGTTTCATTTTGTAATAATTTCCACTTTTCTGTTTCTTTATTTGACTTTGAAATAAAATCGAGTACAGTCTTGATGGGCTTCTTGCAATTAATGGCGCCCATTTAGAGGTGTATTAAATGAGACATAAAATCTTAAATATATACGTTTCATTTTGTAATAATTTCCACTTTTCTGTTTCTTCATTTGACTTTGAAATAAAATCGAGTACAGTCTTGATGGGCTTCGTGCAATTAATGGTGCCCATTTAGAGGTGTATTAAATGAGACATAAAATCTTAAATATATACGTTTCATTTTGTAATAATTTCCACTTTTCTGTTTTTTCATTTGACTTTGAAAAAAATCGAATACAGTTTTGATGGGCTTCGTGCAATTAACGGTGCCCATTTAGAGGTGTATTAAATAAGACATAAAATCTTAAATATATACGTTTCATTTTGTAATAATTTCCACTTTTCTGTCTTTTCATTTGACTTTGAAATAAAATCGAGTACAGTCTTCATGGGCTTCGTGCTATTAATGGTGCCCATTTAGAGGTGTATTAAATGAGACATAAAATCTTAAATATATACGTTTCATTTTGTAATAATTTCCACTTTTCTGTTTCTTTATTTGACTTTGAAATAAAATCGAGTACAGTCTTGATGGGCTTCGTACAATTAATGGTGCCCATTTAGAGGTGTATTAAATGAGACATAAAATCTTAAATATATAGGTTTCATTTTGTAATAATTTCCACTTTTCTGTCTTTTCATTTGACTTTGAAATAAAATCGAGTACAGTCTTGATGGGCTTCGTGCTATTAATGGTGCCCATTTAGAGGTGTATTAAATGAGACAGAAAATCTTAAATATATTCGTTTCGTTTTGTAATAATTTCCACTTTTCTGTTTCTTCATTTGACTTTGAAATAAAATCGAGTACAGTCTTGATGGGTATCGTGCAATTAATGGTGCCCATTTAGAGGTGTATTATATAAATGAGACATAAAATCTTAAAAATATACGTTTCATTTTGTAATAATTTCCACTTTTCTGTTTTTTTATTTGACTTTGAAAAAAATCGAATACAGTTTTAATGGGCTTCGTGCAATTAACGGTGCCCATTTAGAGGTGTATTAAATGAGACATAAAATCTTAAATATATACGTTTCATTTTGTAATAATTTCCACTTTTCTGTTTCTTTATTTGACTTTGAAATAAAATCGAGTACAGTCTTGATGGGCTTCTTGCAATTAATGGCGCCCGTTTAGAGGTGTATTAAATGAGACATAAAATCTTAAATATATACGTTTCATTTTGTAATAATTTCCACTTTTCTGTTTCTTCATTTGACTTTGAAATAAAATCGAGTACAGTCTTGATGGGCTTCGTGCAATTAATGGTGCCCATTTAGAGGTGTATTATATATAAATGAGACATAAAATCTTAAAAATATACGTTTCATTTTGTAATAATTTCCACTTTTCTGTTTTTTCATTTGACTTTGAAAAAAATCGAATACAGTTTTGATGGGCTTCGTGCAATTAACGGTGCCCATTTAGAGGTGTATTAAATAAGACATAAAATCTTAAATATATACGTTTCATTTTGTAATAATTTCCACTTTTCTGTTTCTTTATTTGACTTTGAAATAAAATCGAGTACAGTCTTGATGGGCTTCTTGCAATTAATGGCGCCCATTTAGAGGTGTATTAAATGAGACATAAAATCTTAAATATATACGTTTCATTTTGTAATAATTTCCACTTTTCTGTTTCTTCATTTGACTTTGAAATAAAATCGAGTACAGTCTTGATGGGCTTCGTGCAATTAATGGTGCCCATTTAGAGGTGTATTAAATGAGACATAAAATCTTAAATATATACGTTTCATTTTGTAATAATTTCCACTTTTCTGTTTTTTCATTTGACTTTGAAAAAAATCGAATACAGTTTTGATGGGCTTCGTGCAATTAACGGTGCCCATTTAGAGGTGTATTAAATAAGACATAAAATCTTAAATATATACGTTTCATTTTGTAATAATTTCCACTTTTCTGTCTTTTCATTTGACTTTGAAATAAAATCGAGTACAGTCTTCATGGGCTTCGTGCTATTAATGGTGCCCATTTAGAGGTGTATTAAATGAGACATAAAATCTTAAATATATACGTTTCATTTTGTAATAATTTCCACTTTTCTGTTTCTTTATTTGACTTTGAAATAAAATCGAGTACAGTCTTGATGGGCTTCGTACAATTAATGGTGCCCATTTAGAGGTGTATTAAATGAGACATAAAATCTTAAATATATAGGTTTCATTTTGTAATAATTTCCACTTTTCTGTCTTTTCATTTGACTTTGAAATAAAATCGAGTACAGTCTTGATGGGCTTCGTGCTATTAATGGTGCCCATTTAGAGGTGTATTAAATGAGACAGAAAATCTTAAATATATTCGTTTCGTTTTGTAATAATTTCCACTTTTCTGTTTTTTCATTTGACTTTGAAATAAAATCGAGTACAGTCTTGATGGGCTTCGTGCAATTAATGGTGCCCTTATAGAGGTGTATTAAATGAGACATAAAATCTTAAATATTTGCGTTTCAATTTGCAATAATTTCTACTTTTTTGTCTTTTTTTTTTACTTCGAAATAAATTTTAAAAACTATAAAGAGATTTTATGGACACCCTGGACTACAAGTACCATTTGTTTTAAAATTAAAAAAAAATCAGCTACAGTTTAAGTCCAGTGATGACAAAACACTTATTAATATGCAAAACGTTTCAGCTTAGTGACATGATGATAACTTTGTTTCTTATATGCACTACTGAAATGAATTACATCTGGTATTCACAATCCTATTCTGTCGAATAATACACACATCGAAATATATATAAATTTTTTAATGACAGATTATCCTATACATCTGCTTATTGAGGCTCAATGGTGAATATTGCTACATTATTACTTTCTATACAGAATCTATCTGAAAATACTATCTATGGAAGGGAATATATAGGTTATTACATTATTATGTACCTAAGCTTCGAATTGAAAAGATATTTCGTAAATCGAAACTTTAACGAGGTTCTTCAAAATGTTATAGATGATTGCGCATAGTATAAGGTATATGTTTTCCTGCAGCGCTTGAAGTGTTGTATTCTACACTATATATTTGATAGATAGTCTCTTTCAAAAACAATGTTTGCACATAAAATATGTTATCCTAAAAGCAATCTATTTTATGCGTTGTAGTCAAGAAAATTGTACCTTCAAATTCAGACACATTTCCTCTCGTACAATGTTCCTAACACATAGATACATTTCCTGAAATATTTTATTACAGACTAATTGGTTATATTTCTAATAATTAAAATAATATATACTTTTTAAATTAAATATATCGTTACATATTAGAGAATAGAAGAACTCTAAGGTTTAAGAATAGTATGATTGCTAATTAAGGTCTCGTTTCTCCTAGCTTTATGAGGCACATTTAACCATCCTAATGTATTTGACGAGATATCTCGTCTAATATGATCTAACAAATTTTGCTAAAGGCGAGAATTGTTGTTTAAACACTATTGCATATTTTTTATGATGACGGGAACACGATGTCGTCAATCTTTTTAATATGACGAGATATCTCGTCCCTAGATATCTGGTTACGCTTGCTAATGGCATGATATCTCGTCGAAATAACTACCACGAGGGCTAGAAATTAGTTTAATTTGTTCAAACTGATTTAGAAAACACAACACTAGTCTTCACAAAGAAGTCTGTTTACATTCTCAAGTAGGAATCCTAATAATCGACCATTACTTTTGAGGGAAAAATAAAAAGGATTTTGTGCTAGATAACACGAATTTAAGCTTGGAAGAAAAGATAGACTATAAGAATATACTTTCTCAAAATTATATCTCATCAAGATAATGTAAATTTTTCGAAGATGATGAGATCTGGTCATTTTTTCCAAAGACGAGATTTCCTGCCAAACAAGATATGTTCAGTTTTGGCAAGATAACCCGTCAACCACAAACACCACAACAGTTAAAAATTAATTTATTCAAATTGCTTCAGTAAACACAACAATAGTCTTCAAATAGAAATGTTCTTAGGTAGGAAAATTCCCAATGATCAACAATTACTTTTGAGGGAAAAATAAAAAGAATTTTGTACTAGATAACACGAATTTCAGCTTGGAAGAAAAGAAAGACTAAAAGAATGTACTTTCTCAAACTGATATATCGTCATCAAGATAATGTAGATTTTTCGAAGATGATGAGATCAATGTCTGGTCAGTTTTTCCAACGACGAGATTTCCTGTCCATCAAGATCTGTTTAGTTTTGGCAAGATTAACCCGACAACCACAAACACCACAAGAGTTAAAGATATGCTAAATTTATTCAAATTGCTTTCGTGAACAAAACAATAGTCTTCAAATAGAAATGTTCTTAGGTAGGAAAATTCCCAATAATCAACAATTACTTTTGTGGGGAAAATAAAAGGGATTTTGTACTAGATAACAAGAATTTGAGTTTTTAAGGAAAGAAAGACCATAAGAAAGCACTTTCTCAATCTGATTGATGGGCAACAGAAGCGAGAGAGCGTTTCAAATTCGTCTTGCGTCCACGTGAACGCCCGTGTTCCTGAATTTTAAATAGCTTTTCGTAAGTTCGCTTTAATCTTTAATGATGTCTTACAAACTTTATCGAAGCGAATGCAAATTCGACCGTCGATGTGTTTTCTGTCGGGGCTCGAAATTAAATCTAAACAAACTCTCCGCCGTTCTCTGAAGGTAATCTAATTCAGATGTCGTTGCTGATGGAAAATGTTCTGAACAGGGATGGCAACCTGTTATGACCCTTCATAACCGCTACCAATGAGAACAGAAAGTTTCGTTTGGAATTTACTTTGATTCTTGATGTAAATCGATGTATGAAAGGAAATTTCGAAATCAATCGATTTCGTTTGAAGATTCAAATCTAAAAGAGATTTTGGCAAGATATGTCCATCAAGACGTCTTTCAATTTGCTAATGACGAGATGTCTTATCATCAAGGTATTGTCGATTTTTTAGGTAGGTAACTAATTAACGGCACACTAGAGTAACACGACGGGCTATTGGTGACGGCGTCCGGGACCAATCCCGAAGAAACATTCAAGTTCGGTAGTTATTTTAATTAACGTCGAACTGAAGCAACACGAAGGGCTATTGGTGACGGTACAGGATCAATCCCAACTGGAAGGATCCTAGGAGATCACGTAATTTTGAACCACGGTCAGATGAAGAGGTCAACACTCGAGCTGGTATCCCAATCTCCAAATTCCACACTATGCCAACGTGAGGACATTTAAGTTAAGATAGATTTAACGTGCACTACCCTCTAGTAACAGTGTTTGTCTGGACCGAGTTTCGGTTGCAAATCCAATAGTCTTCCGACCGGGTTACTACGGCTTGTGGTACTGGTAGGTCTACTAGGTATCATCTGCTACACAAATGTACCTAGGCTTTGAAAATAATCACACAAAATAGTTTATACAATGAATAGCATTTAAAAACAACGCACCTTAAAATCAGACAGTTGAGATCAAAGTAGTTAAAAATCTATTCTCTGTTTTACACTAAATCGAGTCGATATGTACATTGTTAATGCATTTCTACGATTCCTCATCAATTTATCACATTTAAACATTGTTACATAATCAATGAAACGGTACAAATTTCAATGCTTTCTTGATTTTTATCGGGAATTTAATCATTGTGCCTGCTACTTTAGAAATTAACAGCTTTTAGCAGCAACGTAAGACAATATTTACAAATGGGGACGGTAAGATTAAATTCCGCCGTAATAATATTTGATTCACTTCACCAAGTAGCTGCTTATTATTCGCAAACATTATCGAAAACAAGCGATAGAATTTTGTGACTTTCTATAATCTCAATTCCTTACTAAATATATCAGTAGACTTAATGTAGAGAAACAATCTAAGAAGAATTTTGTTTTTTATCAACACGTCTATATCCACCTTTGTAACCACAGTAAATTTACTTGCTTGATTACAAATCATATTTATTTGATGTCTAACATCAAAATCTGCCTACTGGAAGAAAACTTGCTCTTTGCTTTTCATGTCTTACAATATAGTGTTTCTAAGGACACATAAAATTTTTTTTAGCCCCAAAAGTATCCAAATGTAACGAATTACTTTTTTATAATTCATTGCTAAGTACATTTTATAACTATTTAGTTCATCAATCCCTATTTCCGATACCAAATTATTACTCACGATAAAATTACATTAAAACATTTTACAAATAGAAAGCGAAGCAAAAATAATATTGATTGAAATTCACAACAAACCTTTAGCAAGCAAGGATAGGTCAGATCTTTCAGTTACAAACACTGATATTACCTTATAATTTTTTATTACTTGCCTCCATCGTCATTGTCTTTTATTTAACATAACTTGGCAAAATATGGCCTTAAAGTCATAAAACCCAAAACCAATGAATCAAATATTGTCATAAAGCTAGTATTTGGGTTTTGAATGCAGGTTTAAAAACCTGTGAAAGAAGCTTGATAGGTAAGCGCAAAGTCCAAGTGCAGATATAAGTTCGCCTATACAATAGAATCTGCGGGAATTGTGGGGTAGGGAAAGAGGTTTGACATCAAGACCATCTAGGAATCTTATATATATATATATATATATATATATATATATATATATATATATATATATATATATACTAGCAGAAATACCCGGCTTTGCTCGGGTTGAGTTAATAATATGTTGAATGAAAAGTCATCATCAATTCTTTTTCATAAAAGAATGTTAACATCATTTAAGTGTGCGGGGAAAAAATATAATACCAACTTAACTTCTCCATCGCCTTTACAACTTATTTCGGACACAAATATGTATATATATATATATATGTTGTATCCAACTATATAATCCATTTCATATTCGTCACACTCCTGCTGAAGTTGATTTTAAGTTTTGGAGTGACTGCGAATTTTCCCGTGCATTCAATTTCAGTAAAAATGGCGAATTTTTGGTGGATAGTCGTGCACCTATTTTTCCTATGAATATGTTTTCATTGTGCCATTCTTTCACCTAGTATGCGACAATTTCGAATTTCGTCATCAATATGAGATGGTAAATTAAACTGTTACAGCATTCGTTACTAATTTAGTTTGAAGCAAACGCAATTTTTCTTAAAAATTCCGTTCAGCGGCAGGTGGAATAAGGGAACTTCTGTTAGATATATAAAGCAGAGTTGACGTTTGTCTGTTATCTACACTAATCCACCTATTGACCAATCCACACATTTGATACACTTATATTTTAGAACCCTGTGGATATGATAGGCTACATATTAACCTGCGTTAATTATGTCCAAGGGGGCTAAAAATTTACGGCATTCGTGAATAATTTAATTTGAAGCAAACGCACTTTTTTCCAGAAAATTACATTCAGTGGCATGTGAAATAACATTGCTTTTGTTAGAAATACATGTCATGATTAAACCCAATCAATTAATTGATTTTACGTCGCTTTTACAAAAAGAAAATCATTTTCAACGAACGAATCACATGCATCTAAGTTGGGTAAGAACAGCTTCAATAAATAGAGTAAGCAACCTCAACTTTCTGTCTCTTTTTTTCTAAGACGTAAAATTTCAATTTTTCAAAATTACTTAGTGTGATATTATTCCAAGATCAACAAAGTCTTGTTAAAAATTCCCTTTTCTCCAACACACATACAGTTTTAAATTGAACCCTAATGGTATTTTTAAGATCAGAAATTTGGTTTCTAAATGGAAAGCACGTATCTATTTAGAATGATAGATGTAGTTACTTGACTATGGCGTAAACTTTCAATAACATGCATGAAACACGAAAAACAAATGAAATTTAGTTTATTTTAATCGGCTTTCAATGAAAAGCTATATCAAAATTTTGAAATATATTTTGAAGTACAAAGTATGACTACCCGTTTTAATTAAACGTAGCCCATCTTATTTTAAAGTTAGTTTTGAAATTTTTCATGTCATTTTAAAATAATAAATTACACACTTAAAAAATATTTTGATTTGTAAATTTTATTTTCTACACACTATTACGTATTCAACCAAAGATTTAAAGAAAGTTGGTGGAAATATACATATGCCACCACGAAAGTACCCATGTCTAGTGATATTTTGCAGGAAATAAATAAAATCCAACTCCTAAATAATAATTCTGCTATAAGTAATATACCGGAATACATAAGCAAACAGAAACAAAATTCCTATCCTTAAAAAAGGCAGAATTCTGAAGAAACAAAATGTGTTCTAGCGTGTTGAATTTCGACTTCCTGAATATATTCTGAAGTAAAACAATTCGACAAAAAACTGGAACAATATTGATAAAGACAATGATTCATAAGCAAAAAGAACACATATTTATAATACTTGGGAATCCCCAAATATGACCGCAATCATCTCGTTTTCAACTCAAATACCCAAAAAAAGAATTAAAAATCAAATTAAAAAAATAAAAATTAATTCTGAGGTTGCCAGATTACCGAGTAGCGAAATTACGCTTTTATGATCAATGATTTTATCGTTTGTGCTTTTCGTGCTCCATTATAAAATTTAAGTAAATATAAAATTAAATGTTCTAAATATTCTTTCTTCTTCAATGAAATATTTATAAATATTATTTTCATCATGGAAATAAGTAAAAATTCAGTTCAAACATGAACATTATAATTTAATTTATTTTAAGAAAATTGTTTTTCGATCAACACTGGTAAAGAAATCTGAGTTGCATGCAGCAATCGTTTTGCACTCAATGTTATTTCAATGGCGATTTCAAATTGATTTTGGCTTAGGCCTTAGGTCAATTTTAGGCATCTTAGGATTCGAATTTTTCAAAATCCTTTCTTAGTGCACCCCTACGGTACAAGAAGAATCCCCCTGCAAACTTTCAGCTTCCTAGGACTTGTAGTTCTTGAGATACAGTGATGAGTCAGTGAGTGAGTGGTATTTGAATTTTATAGATATAGATATATATATATATATATATATATATATATATATACATATATATATATATATATATACATATATATATATATACATATATATATATACATGTATATATATATATATACATATATATATATATATATATATATATATATATATATATATACATATATATATATATACATATATATATATATAGATATAGATATATACATATATATATATATAGATATAGATATATACATATATATATATATATATACATATATATATATATATATATACATGTATATATATATATATACATATATATATATATATATATATATATAGATATAGATATAGATATAGATATAGATATATATATATATATATATATATATATATATATATATATATAGAGAGAGAGAGAGAGAAAGAGATAGATAGGTACGATTCCTTTCTGGTCTTGATGTCAAACCGATAATCACTTTTCATGAAATTCCTTCTTACCATGCGAAAAGAAAGAATTCCACATAGTGCATCGATTCATATCAGATCAGCAAGGCAGCCCTTAAAAAAATGCTAAGTCCAGGAAAGTTAATAAAAACTAATCTTTAAGTACAAAAATGTTTCTAGAGGGAATTCAATTTGGAAAGTATTCCGAGCGACATGTCTGCAGTTCATGAAAAAAGCACATGAATTATGATAATAAATGCATGCAACCAAATATTCTTCTTAAAGTAAAAAATATATTTAACTATCGTCTAGGGCTGAACTTGCTTTTTCAATACATGAGTGTAGAGAATTTTATTTTGTGAATAAAGTTTTCTGAAAATATTTATTTTGTCCCAATTTGCTTAAATTGCACTGTTAACTGCTATTTTTAGAATCTTCTACTTCAAATCTAACATCTAGTATGGAATTTCATGCACTGTTCCATTTATATTTAATCTTTTCCTATTAATTCTTTTCGTCCATAGCCCGTTGTGTTGCTCCAGTTTCGGGTCATGTAAAATCCAGTTCCATACCATTCCTATTCTTTCAAAGTGAATTGAAAAACGTATTCGTTAAAGGAAGCTTCTATCTGGAATTCGTACGTTGTAGAAAATACAAACATGTTGGATATGCAATGTAGAAAAAGGAAACTATTCGAAACAAATATAAGTAGCGTTTTCTGTCAAGCTAAATATAGATGGCGGGAGAGTTTCTACGGTCATATGAGTTTACATCTACGTAATTCCAACGTGACGTCAGTAAGTTTGTTTTTCGAATACAATTTCGGCACTTCACCAGTGAAAATTCAAAAAAATAAATTATGATTCCGATGTTGATGTTCAGTATTTTATTGGTTAATATCGAAAAGATTAAACGCCAATGTTGCCAAAACGGAGTTAAATTGCATTTTAAGACAACCTCGAAATTGTCCCCTGCTAGAGAAGTTAAGCTTGGGTTTCCTAAAAAAGTGGAGCCGTTATCAAACAGCCTTGATACGTCATGATGCCGCGGGCATAACTAGGCGGCCGTCTTAACAGACTCCAGAGGTGTCAACTTAGACGGACAGAATACGTTGGAGAATGGGCAACACAGACGGCTGTCATGGTTTATTTTACTGGAGAAACAAATCAAAGTTGCTTTTTTATTCTCTTGTCCAAAGTTTCTAACTTTGGAATCGTTGAAGATAGAGTGAAAATTTCAACGGATTTCAAGCAGCGTAAAATTCTACGCCAGATCGATACCAAAACCAGTTTTATTATTCAATTATTTACCATTTGATTATTTAATTATTTATTAACTAATTAATTATTTATTTAAGGAAAATCACACTTAAGGTATCGATCTGGTGTCAAATTTATCGCAGATTTCAAATCCGTTGAAATTTTTATTCGGTGTTTAACGATCCCGATTTTACAAAAACAAACTAATCAATGGCAGTCAAAAATGTTTGTTTGTTTTGCTTCCCTCCCCTCGAATCGTTTGGCGCAGGAAATGAAATATTGCCGCTACTAGAGAAAAAACGTTCCCAACTGTTTGAGACCGCTATGACGACAGTCATGGAAATGGCGGCTCCGATAATTTTCGTTACGCTCACAAACAACGCTTTCTAAGAAACCAACACCATTTGTTAGTATAAACAACGTTTTAGTGACGTCATACACAGCTACATCACGGCCGCTAGATCACGGCTACGCTTTCTTAGGAAACAGAAGCCTTAGACAGCAGAAGTAAAGTATTTGCAGACCGTCTGGTGTGTTTTTTTACACTGAAAAACTCTCACGTCTGAGTCAGACGCTTTAGTTGCCAACCGTATTAACGCAAATTCACATATCCAGACAAAATGAGTCCTGTCATAAAGTAGGCAATGGACAACTGTAAATCGAAAAGGCGTATTATATCCGCATGAAAAACAGAGAGTTCTGATGCATTTCAGTATTTTTTTAACCTTCTAAGTGTCCTACCTTCGTGTCGAGGAAGGTAGGTAGGTTGTTAATTAATGTTATACTGAAGAAACACAACGGGCTATTGGCGACGGCTCTAAGATCAGCCCCAATAGATCCGAGGACAACATCACGTAATTTTGAGGCGCGATCATATGACGATGTTAACACCTGAGCCGGCACCAAACTTTCAAAACATACAGCCCACGCCAAAGTGAGGACACTTGAGACGATCACGCATACAACGTGCACCAGCCCCGTAATCTCTTCGGTTAAAGGCTGAACCAAGTTTCGAACTACAAACCTTCGGACTGCTAATCCGTTACTCTTCCATCCAAACTACTGCTTCCCCGCTAAGTAGACCAGGAACAACCATTTTGTTAAAGCTTCATGCAAGAAATTTAAACTGAACTAATTGTAATAAAAAGTAAGGTTTATTGTAATATAAAGTAACTATAAGTAAATTGTTAATCGATTTATATAGAGTTAACTCTCTAATGTTCAAGAAACTTAAAATCTCGCATTTGTTACCGATTCCTTCTCTCAATACCTCAAAGGGTTCTAGCATTTTAAAATGACGAGATTCTTTTCAAATGTCGATAGCAAAATATATATCTACATTTATACATTAGCAAGGAGCATATTTCAGAAGCTCTTAAGCAATGGTTCTAAGTTCTCTGAAATGTTCAAAGGCCTTCCCATCTGAACGAAATAAATAATACGAAGTGACGATTTAAGCATTAGAGGCTGAAGGAAAACATCGAAACAAATACATGAATTATCCCGGAAATGCAATTCTAATGCACTTAATCCTTACATACGGTGCGATTGAAACAAAAATTACTACATTCCCGTTTGTTTTGCATTGGGGTGAGGTTGCCTTACTTAAAAACATCAAATATATCTCAAGAGTTCCGACTTCTGAAGAAAATTAATTTGTTTGAAATAAATTCACTTTCATTTTCATGTGATTTAAGAGGGTGGAGAATGTTCTGAGTTTTGCCAAGAAAATTAACTTAGATATATTAATAAGTCAAAGGTTTCATTTTGTTTCAGAAAAACAATTTAATTAGTGAGTAAGGATTAATTTTTTTCAGGGATCATATTTGGTGATCGATCATTCTTTGCATCGAACAACGCAACGTTACTATATTGCATACTATGCGTTGGTCATTGCTCATGCTTTACATTTGAAATTAAATGTGTAATGGCGATCGAGTATAAACTTAGATGTAGAATATTGTATGTCACAATGCGTGGTTCATTACACATGCCTTAGATTGCAATTAATAAGTGTAATTGCGATCAAGATTAAACTTAAAAATACAGTATTATCCGTCACAAAACGTGGTTCTTTTCTTACAATCAATGCAGGATAACAGAAGGAGAAAAGGACGCTTCTTCAAGAGTATTGTACTATAGATATCTTACAATTTGATACGTGCTATTTACCAAAAGTACATTTACTTTTATAAACATTGTGCGAAAGCACCAACTTTCCCTGTTGGTCTACAACTCTTCAGTCCTCTTTTCTCCCACTCATTGTTCTTTAACTCCTCAATCGAATGATCATTCAAAGACTAACTCGCCAGCACCCCTCTGAGATCCAATGGTTCCTTCTGGCAGATTCCTCAGTGTGTTTGTTGGCCGCTGAACCTCACATTATCTTTGAACATTAGATTATTCAAACAATTTTTAGCCCGTTGTGTTGCTCTTGTACGACGTTAATTGAAAAAAATACTAATAAAATTACCAAACAATTTTTAGTAATTATTCCAATACTGTGGTAATTTCTTCTAACACTGTGGTAATTTCTTCCAATACTGTGGTAATTTCTTCCAATACTGTGGTAATTTCTTCCATTTCTAGTAATGGCATGCACTCAGTGAAAGTTCTACCGTTTAATTGGCTATAGTTCTCAAACAATAATAAATATGAATTCGTAGAAAGCGAACCTAAAGAACTTCAAGGGAAATAAACAAATGAGGGCTCGACATATGGATCAATTATCCCTTTCAGTGGTTTCCTCAGCGAGGTTTATCGTTATTAGAAGAAAAATGACCAGATCTCGATGTCTTAGATAGGTAGGTAGATATTTAGCGTCGCACTGGAGCACTACAATGGGCAATTGGCAACGGTCCGGGAGAACAATTCATTAAGACACAACACCACATCCGGGAACAGTACCTTGTAACTTTCAACCATGACGAGGTACTAACTTTCACAGCACTCCAACCAAGTTTCGACCCCTACCCCCTATTGTTGATGTGTTACTCTACCAACGAGGCAACAAAATGCCTGACCATTAAACGCGGTATAACCAGAGGTTACCCTACTAATTTAAAATACTTGTTGACTAGTGTATTGAACCAATCTTTTCAAGAATTCATCATCCATACGTGAATTGCGGATGTCAGTTACCAATTCATAAACAGAGCTTTACACAGCCCCAAAATAGACTCGAACACACACCAAACCTTTTCGTCAAACTCACAAAGGCCTCCCATCACGTATTCACGAAGCAGTTTCCCAACCCTTCCGTATACAATGAAGTCCCTATTTTCCTGACAGGTCGTACCAGACTGCATAAATTCATTTCCTTTATAGTGCTGCTCCGATGAGAAGACATATGACCTTGGGGTCCATTTGGAGAAGGGGATTTTAGCAGGTGGGATGCGCACATGTTTGGCGATTGCCACAGGATCAGGGATGTCAGACTATATATCACGATACAGATTAACTAACTGCTACAATTCTGTTGCACATAAATCTATACATTTTTTGTCGATCCAACATGGTTCTTGAAAAGAAATTTGGCTTTCAAAAGAAATCTTAATCTTTGTACTGCTGATCTTTGGCTCTTTTGACTAATGAGTTTGCCGACCACTGACTTATGTGATTGGTCCCGGACCGTCTTCAACAGCACGTTGCGTTGCTCTTGTACGACGATAATAAAAAAAATACCAAATTACCCAAGGAACATTAAAGACACACTTTGTTGTGAAATCTCAGTGAGAGGCTTTTTTTGTCCGTATTCAGATTTCAACTACCTTGGCATTGCTGTTGAATATAATTTCACTGCTCCGCCAATCGAAATGAAAAAAAAAAAATTCGAACCTATAGATGCCAGTTAATTAGTCCACATTAATTAGCCCTTTGAGTGATTTCTACGAGATATTATGTCTGTCAAATTCCGATCAACTTTACTAATTTCAAAATATCACGTCATCAAAATACTGCCCATCTTTTGAAGATGACATGATTAAAATCAAGCCAGTTTTCTTCGGTTAATTTAAAGCCAAACGTGTTGCCAAAGCGGCGATATACCTACATTTTAACGTAGCCCCGGCATGTATCACGTGACCGTTTCTTTATATATGTGCCGTTATATGTTAAGTTGATACAAAAAAAAACTCTAGGAAAAAAAAACATTTGTTAGAATATTCTAAAGAAAGGCATGCGAGTTAGAAACAATTAAAAATTTTATACGAAAACTCGCGTACTTGAAAAAGTACTTAACTAAATTTCTTACGCTTAAAGAAGACATTTCAAAGCACACAAGATGGTAACCACAATTAAGTGTTTCACGGTAATTAAAATATTGTTTTGTTTACCCCTGGTTGAATATGAGTTATCTTTATTCTCAAAGGAAACCTAAGCGCTCTCTATTTTAAATGGTAAGAAAATTAAATACTCACAATTAATTCAAATGCCGCTGCTTTAATATGATTTAGCTTTTTCACTGTAAATTTAAAAGAGGTTTTTTGAGAAAATGGACGTAGAAATGTCTGTAGAGAATATACAGTAGTAGAGGACTTTTTTATGTCAAGCTAAACGAACTTGGTGGTAATGATTTTGAAGTGGAACGTACTTATTATACGTTTTCCGTATGATATATCATTTGGATTATTTTTGGACCATACTTTTCGCACCTCTATAACAAACATTTAGAAGTATGCATTCCAAATTTATGCATGACAGCAATTGAACAACAACAGTTAACAACGCCTTCAAACCGACTGTAAAGTTATATTTTTTGGTAACCTCGATATGTATAATAGAAGCACATTTGGAAAACAGGAAATAAACTTCCAGTCTTTCGACTGGTTTGTCAGATTCTGCTACAAATCCTTCTCACATAGCTTCCGATGTTTATAAAACACTTTACGACATTTAGTTAAATTTCTTTCTGCGACTTTGTAATACATTGATCCAAAATTTCAATGAGGATTTGAAACGAAAGTTTATTTATCTCCATTTTTATATAATGTTAAATAAATTATCTTAATTTGAAACTATTTATGTTGTAGCTTTAATATTTAAAAGCTAATATAGCTAATATATTAACTGGTTCACATTTTTAATTCATGACTGATATTTTGAACTCATTTCACATTACAAAACATTATATTTGTATAGATTATAAGAAATAAAGTTTACATCTATTTTATAAATACAGTTGAACACTTACTTATCCAAACTCCAGTTATCCGAATTGCTTTTAGGGGGAAAAAAAGAAATCAGCAAAATTTGCATTTTAAAAGTTTCTGATCGGTGAATAATAAAAACGAAGAGTACAAAGTGTCAGTTGAGGATATAAGAAATATCGTTGAGAAAATTCCAGGATAATCCGAGTGTAGTGAAGAGGATGTAAACGAGTGGCTGAATTATGATTCTTCAGACACTTGATTCCAAATGCTCAGTGATGATGAACTCTTTGAAAGTGTGAGAGAAAAATTCATTGATTACCCAGAAGATGACGACGATATTTTACTCAACCTGACATTGGACCGTCAACTGGCAAGTTGCATGAGTGCCTTGACACAGCTCTAAGATGAATAGAGCGGCAGCCTGAGAGTACGATCATCTACAACTACTCATCGTAAAGCACATGTGAGACTTGGCTGAACGGAAACGATTAAAAACAACGAAACAAATGGTTTTTACCAATATGTTCAAGCAATTCTACATTTTAAAACAGTATGTAGGTACAAAATGTAAACAAAATAGATTTCTTAATCGTTAAATTACATTTCTTACTAAATCAAAATTCCTTTTGTACTAAAAAATAACCTCTTTTCGTGAATTATTCAATTATCCGGATGTTCGACTACCCAGATGGAGTCTGGTCCCAATTGATCCGGATAATTAGAGTACTACTATATATTAGAAAAATATAAATTTCGGTACTAATCACAACTTATTCCTGTTTGAACACGTTTAAATTTCAGAAAATGGATGGTAATTACCATAAGCTATATACAGGGGTTGGACAAAAATATGGAAACACCTAAAAAAAATCTTTTAATCTTGCCTAATATGGTGGAGGAAAACCGTTGGCATTTAAAACAGCTTGCAGTCTTCTCGGAATGGATAAATACAGTTCCCGTATGCTTGCCAAGGGAATCTTTTACCATTCGTCCTGCAAAACGGTGGCAAGTTCAGATAACGATGATGGCGTTGGATAGCGATCGCGCACTTTCCTCTCCAATGTAGACCACAAAAATTGAATAATATTGAGGTCTGATGACTGTGGTGGCCAGGGGAGATGGGACAAATCATCCTCGTGCTCAGAAAACCAGTCCTGGACGATGTGATTTATGTGAACAGGGGTTTTGTCGTCTTGGAAGACACCATCACCATTGGTAAACTAAGTTTGTACCATGGGATGGACATGATCGGCCAAAATGTTCACATAATCCTTGGCCTTAATGTGCCCTTGCAGAGTAATCATGGGGTCCACAGAAAATCACTATATGGCTGTCCAAACCATCACAGAATCCTTGCCATGTTTCACTCTTGGCAACAAGCAGTCTGTTTTATAGGCTTGAAATAGCGTTTCCCAGACGTAAACTCGGCCAGAAGTGGGAAACACTGTGGAACTAGACTCATCCGCCCAAATTACTGTATTCCATTGCTCCATAGTCCAGGCTGTATGACTTAAACACCATTTTTTCCTGGTACAGCCGTTAGCATCACTGATGAATGTTTTTGAAATGCAGCTTGGACAGCAATACTCTGCTTATGGAGCTCCCTTGTTATTGTTTTGGTACTCACAGGGTTTGTGTGCACGACATTCATCTCAGCTGTAACTTTTGCGGCTGCGGTCTTCTTATTTTAGCCACAATCCTTCTTAATGATCGTCTGTCACGATTATTCAACACACTTTCGACCGCGCTGTGATTTAGCGGAAGCTATTTTTCCGCTTTTTAAATATGTGGAATAAATCTTAGATACAGTACCTCTTGAAACACTAAACACTTCGGCTACCTTGCTTATGGAAGCACCCACTAGATGAGCGCCAACAATTTGCCCGTGCTCCAACAGTTTATACCATGGGATGGACTTGATCGACCAAAATGTTCACATAATCCTTGACCTTAATATACCCTTGAAGAGTAATCATTGGGTCCACAGAAAACCACGATATGACTACAAAAACCATCACAGAACCCCTCCATGTTTCACTCTTGGCAACAAGCAGTTTGTATATGGGCTTGGGATGACGGTCAGAAGTGGACGCTTTTAACCGGTCACGTAAACCCGGTCAGAAGTGGGAAACAAGACTGATCCGACCAAATTACTGTTTTTTATTACTCCATAGTCCAGGCTTTATGACTTAAACACCACTTTTTCTTGTTACAGGCATTAGCATCACTGATGACTGGATTTTGAATTGCACCTAGGCCAGAAATACTTTGCTTATGGAGCTCCCTCCTTATTGTTTTGGAACTCACTGTGTTTGTGAGTACAACATTCATTTTAGCAGTGATTTTTACAGCTGTGGTTTTCTTATTTTTAGCTACAATTCTTATTAATGATCATCTGTTACGACCACTCAACACACATTTCGACCGCGCTGTGATTTAGCGGATGCTATTTTTCCGCTTTTCAAATATGCGCAATTAATCTTAGATACAGAACCTCTTGAAACACTTACGGAATCACCCACGAGATGAGCTCCAACAATTTGCCCACGTTCGAAGTCTGTTAGCTCTGACATGATGCAATTACAACTTCACAGAATAGCGCTCTGAGACAACGACTGGCCTGCGCAGCGTATTTACGGCGTTGTATAGGTGTCGCCAGTAGGAGAAAACACCAGCGCCACCTACACATTTCACTAGAATAAACATTTCTTTTCAAGCATGCATTTCACGAAGTGTTTCCATATTTTTTTCCCCAACTCCTGTATCTTCCCCTTTTTTAGATAAATATAATCTATTAAATTTATTAGATTTCGTAGTTTGCACTAATGTTTGACGAATAAAATACGTATTTAAAATCAAAACACTACCTACTGAGGACACATGCTTAAAAAGTCGAGCATTACAGCTCTTTTGTCTTGTGATATCAGAACTAACAGTTTAGCAAAACTACCAGAATATAAATTAAGCATCGGGTAGATAAAATATGTCTGTACTTGAAATAACCTACTCACACTGTGAGCAGGTACACTGAGCGGGGGTAGGATGTACACAATATGTCTAAACTCTACTGTACTGGGTGGGCCTTGGGCAAGTGTGACTTAGAAATTAGTACTGCGTTTAGTGCTGTCAATCGAAAACTAACAAAATACGCTTCAAATAATATTAAACAATTAAACTATGCTTCATTCCATAGTCCAACATTAAACCCGAGTTTACACTTCAAAACTACGATTTGTGTCCTTGACACAACCTATGAATTTTTCATTTTCAAATCAATTAGTAGCTGATTAAGCTTTTTATTACCAATATTTTTTTTTATTTACTAATTTATGTATCACTGATGTAACCTTTAATACTGATTTAAAACTTAGTTGGATTTCCTTGTTTATTTTAATTCCGATACATAATGTTAAATCGTATGCATTAATAGGATACCGAGGACATACAAATAAAATGGCAGTCTAATTTTTTTATACTAGCCACTGCGATGGCTAGCCCGGCGTTGCCCGTGCCTGTGGTGCAAGGTATTAAACTGGTGTAAAATTTTCCGCTACATTTCAAATCCGTGCAAATTTTTAATCTGTCGTTAACGATTCCGATTTTACGAAAAAAACTAAACAATGCTTGTCAAAATACTTTTGTTGTTCTCTTTCGTTATATCGAAGAGGAAGGGCAGGAAATGTAATTTTTTTTAACGTTTTTTTTTTTTTTCTAATGGCGGGTACATTTGACCGAAGTCATTGGCCACTACAAGGCCGGAAGTGATGGCCACTTGTGAAGGAGCACCCAGTGGGAGGACCATCATTGCTCCTAACAATTACTTCGTAATTTTGCATCATGTTCAGATGACGAAGCAACACCTGAGCTGGTATACGCTTACAAACATCCATGCCCGAACCCGGATTCGAACCGGGGACCTCCCGATCTAGAGGCTACTATAGGCACCTTAACCACTATACCGGTTGGTCGGCATTTTTTTTTTTAACGTAAAGTGGGCAAAAAATGCAATTTGTTTACTTTTGGAAAGCGGAAGTTGATGCGAAGTCACAATCTATTGCGCAAATATAAAAAATATATTCAATTTGAAAATTATTTATTTAAAGAAAATCATATTTTTAGGTATCGATCTAATGTGAAATTTTCCGCAGATTTCAAATCCGTAGAAATTTTTAACGATCTAAGCGATAGACAGAATAACTAAGTAACTCCAGTTAAAAGTTTGTTTGTTTTTAATCGTCTGCTAGAAAATTATTCTTTTGCGCAAAATCGAAACGGAAACGAAAAAAATAAATTTAAGATCTGTGATCTATGCTATTACATTCAATAATATTAAATTTCATTAAATTCATTTCAAAATGTTCTAGATTGAATTTTAAAATTCACCGCCACTTAAAAATTGCAAAAAATGTGGACTGCCTGTGTGCCAAATCCCATTACTGTAAGTGCCATAGATTCTTCAGAACTTTGCGTGCAAGAAAAAAAACATACAAACACTTCCTTTTATAATATTAGAGAAAAACTTCATATCTCTCTCTCCCCTATAAACACAAAACCCTGAATTGCGTAAAACAAAAATGACTGAAAAAATAAAAATCATGATTGATGCATAAAATACTTCCTTTCCAAATCTTTGTTTATAAACCTTGTTATAATCAATATATTTGAAGTTGATATTTCTTATTTTTTACCCACTCACACTCAAAACAAATTTCATATTTTAACCTCAAAACGATACTGAATACCACCATTTTCATAAACTGATGATAAAGTTATAAATTTCAGAGGGAATCGAAATTGACTTCTGCATCGCGACATTTAATTTCCTGCGAACGTGAGATTCAGATATTAATATCACGTTCTTCATTTCGCGTGGATAAAATATGCGTTATTTCTCACGTGAAGGTGGCATCATTATTCACAGCAGAGCGAAGAAAAACAGCCTCCGGGCACCAGCGGAGATCCATTCTCCCCAAATAAAATGCGCGGTTACAGTTTAGGACCCCGAGGACAGAATTGACGTGGTGGAGTTTAATGCATAAATTAAGCCTTTCCCAGATTGAAAATATTTAAATGCACTCAACTCTTGTGACTGTTACCTGTTATGGGAGAGGGTAAAGGCACTTTGATGGAATAGATAACTTATATCTCGAAGTATTTGCTCGGAATTATATGAGACAGGTGTTTCGTCGAGGGATAGTGTCTCATTTAAATGCAGTTGGGTGCCAGTAATGAATGTGACGGAGTTCTGGCTCTTCTCGTGTGAGAGGTAGTAAGTAAACAAGTGGGGGACGCTGTTAGGTTATCGGAGGACGAATTATTTATTCACCAGGATTGCGTGGAATCAAAAAGTGTATAACAGAATATGTCTCACACTCTAAAATGTGGAATGTAATACCATCGATGTGATAATAAAAATTTGTTTTGAAAAATTGTTCATTATAGTGCTCACGCACTCTTCACAACGAGGCTATATTTTGTAGAAGAAAAGTTTTCTTTATTGTGCTCACGCACTTGGCTATGCATCTGTCTATTGTAGAACAAATGTTCTTTATATTACTAAAGCACTCTCGACAATGCAGCTATCTTTTGCAGAATAAATGTTCTTTATTGTGAACACGCACTCTTGAGAATACAGCTCTTTTTTGAGGAACAAATTATTTTAGTTGCAGTTATCTGATGTAGATAAAATATTCTTTGTAATGCTCACACACTCTTGACAATGCAACTATATGTGGTAGAACAAGTAATATTTAGAGTGCTAAAACACTCTTGACAATGCAAATATATTTTATCGAATATAAATGTTCGTCATTGTGCTCACACACTCTGGACAGTTCAATTATATTTTGAAGAACAAAATTGTTTACAGTGTTCTTTATTGAAAATTCTTTGTTCAGAATTCTTTATAGTATTCTTTATTGAAAATTCTTTGTTCAAAATTATTTTTAGCGTTCTTTATTGAAAATTCTTTGTCCAAAATTCTTTACACAGTTCTTTATTGAAAATTCTTTGTTCAAAATTCTTTGTTCAATATTATTTACAGTGTTCTTTATTGAAAATTCTTTGTTCAAAATTCTTTATTGAAAATTCTTTGTTCAAAATTCTTTATTGAAAATTCTTTGTTCAAAATTATTTATAGTGTTCTTTATTGAAAATTATTTGCTCAGAATTCGTTATAGCATTCTTTATTGCAAATTCTTTGTTCAAAATTATTTAGTGTTCTTTATTGAAAATTCTTTGTTCAAAATTCTTTGTTCAAAATTCTTTGTTCAAAATTCTTTATTAAAAATTCTTTGTTCAAAATTCTTTATAGAATTTACGTTACTCTAGAGCAGTGGTCGGCAAACCGCGGCTCGCGAGCCGTATGCGGCTCTTTAGCCACTTCAGTGCGGATCTGCCACGAATGGATTCCAACTCAATGCTAGCAGTAAATATCTGTATCCCGCCGGTGATGCAAGGAAGAAAGTAGTTGAGGAACTTCAGAAGAGTAAAAAAAAATCAAGATCTGTATTTAATTATTGGTTGCAATCTTCCAACAATACAAATATTGCAAGCTTTGTTGTTAATCGAGAGATTGGTATGAGAGGCAAATTATACATAAGCATACATTAAAAGTTGTTTTATAAATGCATCCGAAGATAAAAATTGGAGAAAATAAATGTGATCGTACTTCACTGAAAAAGTGGTATGCATTGAAATACCTGGAGAAGAAAGACAATATAATTTTCAACACCTGGAATAGTTTTCATGACTCCTATCATCAGTTAAAAAAACTAGCATTTGCTGTTCTTTCACTTTTAACCTCTACATATTCATTCGAACTATATTTTTCCAGCATGAACCTTATCAAAAGTAAATTGAGAAATCTTCATTTTGATGAGAACCTGGAATCTTGCTTCAAATTAAAAACAACGACATACAAACACAACTTATCCAAACTTTCCAAGGAAGTTTCAAGTTCATTGTTCACATAAAATGCGTGTTTTATCATATTTTTATTTTAATGTTAAAAATATTTTTTTGTCAATAAATATGATTATTATTACTATTACGATATCTGGTTTTATTTAATGTTAGTAGCTAATTTAAACCGAGATTCCTAAAAACATGGTTCTTGAAAAGAAATTTTGGCTCTCAAAAGAAATCTTAATCTTTGTACTGCTTATATTTGGCTCTTTTGGACAAATGAGTTTACCGACCACTGTACTAGAGCAACACATGGGTTATTGGCGACTGCCGGAGTACTTTCCGAAGTGGAAATCCTAAGACCACGTTATTTTTAACCGCGGTCAGATGACGAGGTCAACACCCGAGCTGGCATCCCTCACTCCAAACCTCCACACCACGTTAATTAGAGGCCATTACACATAAACCAAACACCAGCCTTTCGGTCTTTGGTTAGATCGAATATTTCGAACTCTTAACCCACCACCCTGCTAATCCGTTACTTTTCCAATCATGACATCTGGGCTCGTTGGCGTGGTGTGGACGGTTTGGTAAGTGGTTGTGACAGCTGAGGTGTGACCTCGTCATCTGACCGTGATTCAAAACTATATGGATTTGTCCTCGAATCTTTCCTGACTGTTTTCATTTCGGACAATCGCCATTTGTCTGTTTTGTTGCTCCAGTGTGACGTTATTATAAATACAAATCCAACCAAGACAGTAAGTCGCCCACCTGAGTTAGAGGAAACATTAAAATATCTTCTTTTGAATGGGGATAAGATATTAACTTTGTGTATACAACTCCAACATAACTTTGTGCCGACTCCAAAATAAAATCCTAGTAAGTATACTGTAAATATATTTTAACCACCACCCATTACATAACTACATTGATCCATGTGGGGTTCCATAAATCCACTTTTGCGGATGCAATCGACAGTTTATTTTAATTCCGTGTTGTGGAAGTATCGTCAATTTTAACAACGTCTTCACAGTAGCTCTGAAACAAGGGAAACCGAATACCTCTCCCCTTTCTTGCCCGACCGTTAAGTGCTTTAACACGGCACGACGTAAACTCACCCCACCCTTACTGCTGAATCACTCGCTTTCTTCGTATTATGTTTCAATATTAGAGGGTGGAGGATGCCTATTGGGCACTTTTCGGCACCCTGTAACGAGGCCATTTGGGGCAATTGCCCATCGATCGAGCAGGGCATTGTTATGTCCTCACTTAAAAGGAAACAGTATGCAACAGCGACACCTGAAGGTGGATGTGGGAAATGTGATGGATGGACTGATATGGTAGCAAATAGACTTGAGTTTGGAAATATTTCTGGATTTTAAAACGGTTGTTAGTAGGCAACAATATATCTCCTTATAAGCAAAAACTTAACAGACCTTGATGGATGACACATCTCTCATTCGAAGAAAACTTACCAGATCTTGATCTCGACATCAGGAAAATACGTCAATACCTTCATGACGAGATTTTTCGTCATAAGCGAATTTAGTCAGACTTTGATGGACGAGATATCCCCTCAACACCACTTGTAGGGTTAGAAAAATGCGGTTTTTCGTGTGGAGTTGATTTTCTTTATTTGTTTTTAAGAAACCGGTTAGATAATCAAGACATTATATTGATAAAGATTCTTAAAGGTGTCCAAGACACAAAAATCGTCAAATTTTCGAATTTTTTTTTTAATACTTTAAGAAATTATCTGTGTTTTTCCGCTTAAAATGACGTCTAAATCATGTTTCTATCTTAATTAGAACTAGAGATATAATAATTTGTGTGGTGTGTTGCTTTGAAAATCTAACACTCTTGACAGTTGTTGTCATGGCAACAAGATCTGTCTTTAAAACTTTATATGCGTTTCTCTCCATGATACGTTTTTTCAGGATTTACTGTATTCAAATTGCTATAAGTCGAAAACCGATAAAGTTTAAGAGTTGAAATTTGGAATATATATTTTTCAAACATTATACTTTAATTTTGATTCAGCAAATTTAAAACAAATATTTACTTTTAAAAAAAATACCTTAAAATTTTCAAAAATTTTCATTCAAATATTTTTTATTAAATTAATATTTTTTTAAATTGCTGAATCGAAATTAAAGTTTATAAATTTGTGAATAATTTACTGCAAGAATTTTGATAATTGATCAAGAATATTTGGAGTTTTAGCAATTTAAAATGACCCCTCTTTTTATCAAAAAATTATAATTTAAAATTTTTAAAAAACTTTTGGAAAAATTTTGTGTCGTGATTTCGCTTATTAGGTAGATGGGTAATCAGTACAAAAAAATTCTAAATTAATTAATAAAACTTTTTTTTCAATGTGTATCGTACCCCCTTAACACGATAGAAAGCTTTTTGTAGTTGTGAAGCTTGTGTTCCTCTTAAAGGGAAAGTATGCAGCAGCGACACCTTAAGGTAAATATGATGGATGAACTGATGTAATAAGGAAAATAGTTAATGTTGTCCAGGTTTATGTTGGCGAGGTTTCTAGTTTTTAGAACGTTTAACCCTGCTAGTTATTTTAACAAGCTATTTTTTTGTTTTTAAAATTCATCAGATCTTGATGGACGAGATATCTCGTCGAAAAACCACTTGGAGGTCTTAAGAAATATAGTTTTTTAGTTTACAGGAGGCTGCAGTATCAGAGGGATATACAGGGAAGGAGTTGGGATTGCCTATTGAGTAACAATGGAAGAATCCCTACTGATCTACCAAGAGGGATTGGAGTGGCCTGTTTCCGCTTATTAACCGGACATGACTCTCTTCAACAACACCTACATAAGATTGGGGTGTGTACCTCCCCGATCTGTCCGCTTTGTAGCGATGATTTTATGAACAGACAACACCTTGCGGAGTGCTCTAGTTTACAGGACATTGACACCAGGGATACTTCTCCCCAAGGACTTTATTCGCTATACTGGACGGCAAGACAGCGTATGGCCGAAAGGCCTTGAGCTGGGCGTAGGATAAAAAAAAAAGTTTCTCACGTGTACTTCATTTGCTTTACTTGTTTTGCGAGAAGGTGGTAAGAAAGTAGTTACATATTTTAATTGATGAAGTTTAATATAACGATAAGAGAAAGATTTTAGTATCTGATAAATCCTGTTGCGTTCTCACTTAAAGAGATAGCTGTATTATGCAATAATGACATCTGAAGGTTAATTTCACGAAATGTGATGGATGGTATGGTTGAATTTTATAGCGAAGTGTCAGATCTTGCTGAATGCCGACTAATATCATAATTAATCTTAATAATAATAAATATAAGATGAGTATGTGACTCAGTGAATGATTGCGCGTGTGAGCCAGGTAAATATAAGTCCAATGTCTTGTACCAATGTTCATAATACCAATGTCATGAAAAAATAAATCCTAATGGTAGAGATCTAACATGATGGATGGTGAGTGAGTGAATGATTGCGCGTGTGAACCAGGTAAATATAAGTCCAATGTCTTGTACCAATGTTCATAATACCAATGTCATGAAAAAATAAATCTTAATGGTAGAGATCTAACATGATGGATGGTGAGGGAGTGAATGATTGCGCGTGTGAACCAGGTAAATATAAGTCCAATGTCTTGTACCAATGTTCATAATACCAATGTCATGAAAAAATAAATCTTAATGGTAGAGATCTAACATGATGGATGGTGAGTGAGTGAATGATTGCGCGTGTGAACCAGGTAAATATAAGTCCAATGTCTTGTACCAATGTTCATAATACCAATGTCATGAAAAAATAAATCTTAATGGTAGAGATCTAACATGATGGATGGTGAGTGAGTGAATGATTGCGTGTGTGAACCAGGTAAATATAAGTCCAATGTCTTGTACCAATGTTCATAATACCAATGTCATGAAAAAATAAATCTTAATGGTAGAGATCTAACATGATGGATGGTGAGTGAGTGAATGATTGCGTGTGTGAACCAGGTAAATATAAGTCCAATGTCTTGTACCAATGTTCATAATACCAATGTCATGAAAAAATAAATCTTAATGGTAGAGATCTAACATGATGGATGGTGAGTGAGTGAATGATTGCGCGTGTGAACCAGGTAAATATAAGTCCAATGTCTTGTACCAATGTTCATAATACCAATGTCATGAAAAAATAAATCTTAATGGTAGAGATCTAACATGATGGATGGTGAGTGAGTGAATGATTGCGTGTGTGAACCAGGTAAATATAAGTCCAATGTCTTGTACCAATGTTCATAATACCAATGTCATGAAAAAATAAATCTTAATGGTAGAGATCTAACATGATGGATGGTGAGTGAGTGAATGATTGCGCGTGTGAACCAGGTAAATATAAGTCCAATGTCTTGTACCAATGTTCATAATTCCAATGTCATGAAAAAATAAATCTTAATGGTAGAGATCTAACATGATGGATGGTGAGTGAGTGAATGATTGCGTGTGTGAACCAGGTAAATATAAGTCCAATGTCTTGTACCAATGTTCATAATACCAATGTCATGAAAAAATAAATCTTAATGGTAGAGATCTAACATGATGGATGGTGAGTGAGTGAATGATTGCGCGTGTGAACCAGGTAAATATAAGTCCAATGTCTTGTACCAATGTTCATAATTCCAATGTCATGAAAAAATAAATCTTAATGGTAGAGATCTAACATGATGGATGGTGAGGGAGTGAATGATTGCGCGTGTGAACCAGGTAAATATAAGTCCAATGTCTTGTACCAATGTTCATAATACCAATGTCATGAAAAAATAAATCTTAATGGTAGAGATCTAACATGATGGATGGTGAGTGAGTGAATGATTGCGCGTGTGAACCAGGTAAATATAAGTCCAATGTCTTGTACCAATGTTCATAATACCAATGTCATGAAAAAATAAATATTAATGGTAGAGATCTAACATGATGGATGGTGAGTGAGTGAATGATTGCGCGTGTGAACCAGGTAAATATAAGTCCAATGTCTTGTACCAATGTTCATAATACCAATGTCATGAAAAAATAAATCTTAATGGTAGAGATCTAACATGATGGACGGTGAGTGATTGAATGATTGTGCGTGTGTGAACCAGGCTAGTAAGCCATTAGTATATCATTGGTATAGTTTATCATACCACTACAATTTAAAAATAAATCTTTATTGTACAAGATCTGTCATGATGGATGGTAAGATACATGAAATAAAGTTGAGACGCTTTATCTCTGGGTTAGAGAGAGAGAGGCATATCTGACTTTCGTATAGATGGAAGAGTGATTGGAATTTCGTATTTATTCGTGAATTGTTTAATTTGGCTATCTGGTGTGAATTAAACATTTAATTTTACATATTAACGATTGGTATCTAGAATTAGAAAGGATTCATTACATTATAAATTACTAGCCCCCCCCCCCCCGCTCGCTAACCCCCGGAGGATTGCTTCGTCATCCTCATTATTTCGCTGCGCGAACCTATGCTCGCTTCGCTCGCATCAATGAAGACGTGTGTCCTAGCAGAAGGAATTGTTTACAAAATATGATATTCCAAAAAAAAAATGTTTTTCAAATCTAAAATTGCTGTATTACAGAAAACATATATACAGTACTTCTAAAATAAAAATTCCAATGAAAACTTTGAGCAAATTTTGACTCGAAATGTGAGCCCTGCTTTGGAAATTGAATACCCAGCATGTTGTTTGTGTGTACATTTCCCCAGCACTCGAACCACCCACACTTTTTAATTGAGTTAGTTGCCGAAAGTTGTAGTGCAAGCGTCTTGTTGAACTATAATTGCTGGGCCCTAAAAAGGACCGTTTTAAAATGGCCCTGAAAAGATCCTGCGCTTTCTTTGATTTCTAGTATAAACTGCAACAGCTCAAGTAAAAAAAAAAATTTCAATAAAATTTTATACAATAACGTTTATAAATTCAATTGATGTGCGAGGCTTTGTGGTAAACAAACAATCGTACAATGTTGCTAAAGCGCGTTAACAAATAACGTTTTTTTTTAGTACCACGTAAGAGAATTATATATATAGATGCTGAATACTCTCTTGAAAGGATATATAGCTTTTTACAACTATAATACAACATCATCTGAATCTAGGAAACTTTATGGATGAACTGATATTATATTTAATGTGTGCGGTTTTCTAGAGTTATATGGCGAAAGATTTACGACTTTCTTACAATTCGAAGAAATAGTGAATTTTGTGTGTTCTTAATTTGTTATAGCTAATTTTTGCTGAAAACAGATCTATAAAGTACATAAGTAAAATCAAGTATCTGTTTCCTATTATTATTATTATTATACATTAACACAAATTATAACCAACTGTTCACACCTATTGATTGAAAGAATCACAGGAAAGATTCGATTGGTCAAGAAAGTCAGAACTGGTTAAACGTCCTGCAGGGAAGACTGCAGGTAGTCGAACGGATATATTCGTGTGTGATCCTCAGAGGGTTGAAAGATTTTGTGTAGAGAAGTGTTATGAATAGCTTATACCATTCCATACGTATTGAGTTTTGATGCTAAAGTTCATCCTGTTTATAGCGCTATATGGGCATTGCATTGCAAAACTGTGCAATCACAAATGTAAAATTATTCTGTTGTTTAAAAGAAGAAATTTCAACAAATACTTGGGAAGAGAAAAAATTGTGTTAATGGGTTTTTTAAATTTTGTTAAGTATTCAAAATGGCAGAAAATAAGGAGCATTTTGAACATAGTATGCTATTTTATTTTTGAAAAGTCAAGAATGCTTCGCAGACGCGATAGATGTGTGTGTGTAGGGTGAGGCTTCCCTTGAAAGTTACACGTGAAGTAACTAGTAAGTGGATTAGAAAGTTTTGTCACCTGGATCCATGCAGCAGTCAATAACCTCAGAATTTCTATGCTACCACCGGACCACCGGA
Source organism: Metellina segmentata (assembly GCA_947359465.1). Classification (NCBI taxonomy): domain Eukaryota; kingdom Metazoa; phylum Arthropoda; class Arachnida; order Araneae; family Tetragnathidae; genus Metellina; species Metellina segmentata. Next base: position 118,318,705 of record OX375877.1, on the reverse strand, counting down.
CTCTATACGGCACATACAAAATTGACTAAACGTGACTTTTAGTAAATAAAATAATTTTTCCTCATTTTGTGTAAACTAAAAACGGTATAAAACTCTTCCGTCCACCCAATAATAAAAAAGAAAAAAATTCCCAATTTATTACGTAAGAGTGTTTAACATCTTTTTACGAATTCGAAGAAACTTCTTATTCAACTGCAATATTCAGATCCGTAAAAATCCCATTGAACACTTTACTTTTCAAATTTTTTGCAGCATAGAAATGAATAATCCGAAATAAAAATTAAAAAATCTTCTCTTGAAGAGAAGATTTACAATAGCCATCCACACATTTTAAACTTTTCGCGAACAACGCCACGTATTTGAACCCAGTAAATATTCTAATATGAACTTTACGATTTCGTCTAACAAATATTCTCTTTGTGTGTATTCAATCGTGAAATATTCATTCTCTTTGCTTCAATTTTTGCATGAATAGTATACACATAAAAATGTTAAATTTGAAAGGCTTTGGAGAAACATCCAGAGACCATAGAGATTATGAATCTTTAATTAAAGTTGAACGTTAAAATCCAAAGAGCTTTTAGCTAACAGGAATCCTCTTAGATAAGATTTAAAGTTTCTCGTATAATTGTGTCAGGAATTTAATTAATTCCATTAAAAGACTTAAGCTGCTTTTTTATTCTCTTGTTGTACCTTATAAATATATAAGTTTCGTCATTAAATAGAAGTGGTTACGCTTCTGGTGGGTGTAAAAATTGCATAATAACATTTAATTAAACTATGAATAACGGTATCACGTCTCATCTGTGTGAAGCTATTGCATCTAGAAAATAGTTACCAGGGCTATTGTGAGTTTTATGTACTCCTAAATAAAGTCTCGTGTGTTATTTATAGTTGTTCTCTAGAAGTCAATACTTACATGAGTTAAGCATTGGGAACCTTCAATTGAAAAATATAAGTTTTTCAAATAATAACTAAATTGAAGAAGTAAACAGATAAATGAGTGTTATCCTTGATCGAGTGTGTCCTATACACTTACAGTGATATAAAGGTGAGTAATTTTTACACATGAAGTGCATCATCTTCACATATTTTTTTACATGTATGAAGTTGTGTAAATTGTTATAACCGTCTGCTTATTCTTCGGTTTTATTTTCCTTAATTTATTTAGTTAAATTTACTTAGCTAACAATACTAAATAGTGAATTTTAATGTTACTTTTCCCACTGGGGGAGTGTCAAAGTATCTTCGAGTGGTAACATATATTTTTATAACGTAATGAATAAATAAAAGTACATTTATTAGAATTCAAAATTGAACTCTAAAACTTTAGAAACATTATATCAATCCTTTTAATAGGATATAATCCGTTGGAACAATTTTATTGTTTCTTTCCTTGCAATAGAAGCTTTGAAAATATTCTATTGGTTATTTTATTTGCCTTTAAACCTTTAAAAAGAGCATTTTGCTGCAATCTTTTAGAAATTTTCTAATTCTCTCACTTGCTTATAATAGAATCCATTATAAATATTCTATTGCTAACTTCCTCAGATTAAGTTATTTTGGAACATTCCTTTGCCAACAATCCAATGAAGTTTTTTATTGGTCCTTTTATTTGCTTAGAAACTTTTATAAAGTGTTTTTTGTTGCTATCTTTTAGAAAATTCTATTTATCTCACTTTTTTATAATAGAATCCATATTGGAAATATTTTATTGCTCATTTCCATAGAATAGGTTCCTTTGGAACATTCCATTGCTCACTTCCTTATGATATGATTAACTGGAAATATTTCATTGCTCACTACCTTACAATATTATTCTTTGGAAAGATTATATTGATCAAAAAGATCAATATTAGTTTGAATTCATGCAGATAAGACAGCAGGCTGCAAAGTGGAATTATGCGTGCGAACCATTCAGAGTGTAAATATTATAAATACCTAAATAATAAATAGAAATAAAAAGATGAAGAAATACAAGCTAACAAACTGGCCTGTATAAGACCAGATTCGGTGGAACAAGACGTACAGTATCTCATCATGGTCAAAATATACACAAGAGCATTTTATTCAGCTCCTGATAATGATAAATGCTTTTTTCCACCGAAATAGCTATAGACCAGTTACATCTGTTTTAGTGATTTTGCGAAGCTGTTAAAATTTATTTGATTAAATAGTATTTTGCACTCAACAAAACTAATTAATTGAAGGTGAAACGATTTACAGTTTATCAATCTTACCGTCAATTATCATAAACTTAAATTGAAACGAAAATATTCCCAATATCAAAATTTCTTTCAATTCAAGAAATCATGACGGGAAACACAAGAGCTTTATATTAAAAATTGTGGATCTATGTTGTCAATATCATGATCTTCTATCATAGTTACTTAAAGTTTCTTAAATGCCAACAATTTGTTTATTCTTAAAACTAAATATACTAGTGCAAAAACGATGTAAAGGCTTTTTTTAAGTTTCCAACATGACAGGAATAGGATATATATATATATATTTTCAAATTTTGTGCATAGATAATTTTTTATCTACTCGACACTGATAAATATAGATAAGAAACTAACTTTCTACTTTATCCACGAGAATAAATGCGATATTGTCTTATCATTAATATAAGATACCACACCAATTTTTGTGTACTGCAACATGAAAAAGTATTTACATCAGAGAAAAACCTCCAAAATACAATTTTTGCGCAATAGATCCGTATGTGTATAGATACGGGTATCAGATGCATTGGAGCAAATGATTGTCAAAGCTGACATAGATATTTTCCTAGCTGTCAGCTGAAGTATCCGCTAAGCCCTTTCCTTATTCTACCAATATTATTTCGAAGTGTCTGGGCCATCTGTTTTGATCTTTTTCTCGACACACGCAAGCAGCACAAATCTATTTACAGTTCTCTATCAAATATTATACAGTATTTACCCTTCGAGTTGTTTTTGTTAGGACATTTGTGATAAACAGAAAGTTCACTTGAGTTTGTCAAAGCACTTTATTAACTACTTGAGAAATAGCTGTTGTTTTGGGTCATGTTGCGTCACAAAAACCGGTATTCGTAACACAATGGACCGTATGAATAACCAGTAGGCGTAAAATAATGAACCGTACGCATAAGATAAAGGATTTTACTCCTACGATTTGAATTGTAAGTGTAAGATAAAGAACCATACGCGTAAGATGCTGTACTGTATGCGTAAGGTACAGGATACTACCAAAAGGTATGGATTGAATCCTAAAGGTAAGATTTTAATTGTACGCGTAAGATAACGCTGTGATAAACAGAAAGTTCACTTGAGTTTGTCAAAGCACTTTATTAACTACTTGAGAAATAGCTGTTGTTTTGGGTCATGTTGCGTCACAGAAACCGGTATTCGTAACACCATGGACCGTATAAATAACCAGTAGGCGTAAAATAATGAACCGTACGCATAAGATAAAGGATTTTACTCCTACGATTTGAATTGTAAGTGTAAGATAAAGAACCATACGCGTAAGATGCTGTACTGTATGCGTAAGGTACAGGATACTACCAAAAGGTATGGATTGAATCCTAAAGGTAAGATTTTAATTGTACGCGTAAGATAATGGACGGTATGCGTAAGATAAAGCATAGTACGCGTGACATAAAGAACCGTACGCGTCATATAAAGAATACCTGCGCGTAAGAAAATGGACCATGCTTAAGATAAATGATCATACGCGTAAGATAATGGACCATGCTTCAGATAAAGTATCATACGCCTAAAATATGAATCATACGTATAGGATAATATGGAATTCGTGTAAGTTAATGGACCATATACGTAAGGACTAAAGGATCATTCGCGAAAGATGTGAATCAAACATGAAATATAATGTGTAAGTCAGTAAACCGCATGCATAAGATAAAGGATAGTACGAATAAGATATGACTCGTAAGTATAACGAATACTGTACGCGAAATATAAAAAACCTTATGTGGAAGACAAAGACATCTTACGAGTATGATATAAAACGCATGGGCAAGATGAACAACCATACTCGCAACATAATATACCGTATACATACGATAAAGAGTTGTAGAGAATGAATTTACTCATCTTGCTAAGAAAATATGGCCCTTTGTATAGATTAACTGACCTCAGAACATATATTATACTCCAAATTAGGTTTATCGAGCCCACAGGCCCCATTCAAGGGACTCCAAACATTTTTTTATCAGGTCCATTGATCAGATAGGGCCAAATAAAACGACCAAAGCTGTTGTCAGGGGCTGGCTTCATGATCAAAAGTTTTCTGATTCGAATCCAGGGTTAGACATCAATGTTTGTCCGTCTGGTGTGAATATGTGGCCTCTATATAAACGGGTTATGCTTTTAATGTATGGTATGCATGTAAGGTGTACCGTGAAATCCCTCCCAGTGTTGCATCATGCAACAGAAAGTGGTTCACAATTCTGCCCATATGTAATGCCATGATGTATAATGTTAAATTGGTCGGGTATTGGTAAAATTTTTATTCAAATAAGGTTATCATTTCTAGGTTCAATTACCCGTGTATTCTCCTGTACTACATCCATTATTTTACAAGTAAACCGGGGAAGGGCGGAAAGGTATTCCGGTTGGAACATTAGAGAATTAGCAAACGGAGGATTGCGAGTTCGAAACTCATTTCACTAAAGACCGGCGTGTACGCGCGATGGGTGCACGTTAAATCTACCGTGGCCTCAAACGTCATCAGTTGGCGTGATGTAGAATTTGGAGAGGGTGTACCACGTCAGGTGCCACCTCGTCATCTGAGAGTAGTCAAAATTACTTGCTATATTCGCATCTTTCTCTTACATATCAATACCGTAATGTCACCAATAGTTCGTTGTATTGCTCCAGAGCGACGTTGATTCAACTACTTATCTAAGTACAACTGTACCGGATGTACTTTTACGCTCCCAATTCCAGATGGGAGTTAAATTTAGAAATAGTACTTCTGCTAGTCGGTAACGGTAAGGGCAATTAATTTACCACGCACTGGAGTACTACAATGGTGAAAAGGTCATGGCGCCAAATCATCCGCAAGTGATCCGAGGACAGTACCGCATAATTTTGAACCAAGATTAGATGATGGAGTCAACATGTTTGATGGCAGTCCACCTGTCCAAATTTCCACACCACACCAACGTGAGGACAATGGAGGCCACGACAGATTGACGGTCTTCCGTCGAACCAAGTTTCGAACTTGCAACTCTCCGATTGCTAATATGTTGCTCTCCTAATCTGGCTACTATGGCCCAGTTCGCCGGTTATCTTTTAAAATGTGCTGTATATTCAACAAATGAATTCGCAACAACACTTAGTATAACGTCGTCTACCATGCTAACCTTAATCTACATAAAAACATAAGCAAATTGTGTTACGATGAAAGAAAATTGGAGAAAATTGCTGGAGGGTGAATAAACGAGAGCTCAATCAATTCTAGTGAATGAACGTGCCCATTACTTTTTGAAAAGCATATAATCAGTTCATTCTTCATCAGTTAGGAATTTCATATAAAATCTGCTTTGTCAGAGTTATTAATAAGTAATTCGCAATCTCGAGGGTTATTTTTAATTTATTTGATTTAACGAAACATTTTGTAGTGGTTCCTACGCGAAATCATAGTTATGTTAAGGGAATAGTTTTATGATTTGCTATCACATGTGGGTCATTCCACGCAAAATGGGCAAATCGGCTGTGGCTGACACATCACCCATTTTAATGAAAATTAAATTTTAAATAGATCACATGCACTGAGGAGAAACTACCAAAGATTTGTTGTCCAAAATGAATATCATACTTTTCTTTATTGGATTTTAAAGTTCAAGTTCACACAAATGTAGATTTTTTAGCATTAATAGTAGTCTGTTTGAGATGGTTTATTCAATAAGTTAATGACACAAATTAATTTTTTTTATTTTGTTACTTTATTCAGTAAAAGATCTTTTAGAAGATGTCAGAATATAGTTTTATATCCGTCACTGCTCATTCTCAATGATCAGCAAAATAGAAATTTTGCCTATTTGATAAAAATTTCAAATTGCTCTAGAAACTCTAAAAATGGAGAAAGACAGTATCAAAAATTATTTTTAACAAAGCACTTCTTACATCTAAAAGTTTGTTATAACTTAGTGCTTGTGTTTCTATTTCTTAGTTAAAAAAATAAAAAAGTTAAATAATTGAAAACCGAATTGAATTTTAATTTTTTTAAATACAAATTTTAACGATGAAGACAAATCCGAAAACCTCACAAAGTTATCAGAATTATGTGTCAAGATGTATATTAACTGTCCTGAAATTTTTCATAGTTGTAATTTGTTTATTTTCGTCCCAGGAACATTTTTAACTACATGGAAATTATCGTTTTACTTTATATTCTAAGGGCGAGAATTCGCCAGTAAGACACGTTATTTCATTCAAGAGCAAATAACCGAATACATAAAACACTATTAAAATGAATTATGGCCACAGGTTGTTCTTGATTTTTGCTCATTTCTCGTGGAATGGACCGATATATCTTCGAAAGAGATTTAGTTTACTTTAAGGGGGTCCGGGACACAAAAATCGTCAAATTTTCGAAATTTTTTTTATTATTTTAAGAAATTCTCTGTGTTTTTCTGCTTAAAATGACGTCTAAATCCTGTTTTTATCTTAATTAGAACTAGAGATGTAATAATTTTTGTGGTGCGTTGTTTTGAAAATCTAACACTCTTGACAGTGGTTGTCATGGCAACAACATCTGTCTTTAAAACTTTAAATGCGTTTTTCTCCATGATACATTTTTCAAGATTTCCTGTATTCAAATTGCTATAAGTCGAAAACCGATAAAGTTTAAGGGTTGAAATTTGGAACATATCTTTTTCAAACATTATACTTTAATTTTGATTCAGCAAATTTGAAACAAATATTTACTTTTAAAAATATGACTTTTTAAAAAAGAAGTACCTTAAAATTTTCAAAAATTTTCATTCAAATATTTTTTATTTTTTATTAAATTAATATTTTTTAAATTGCTGAAATGAAATTAAAGTTTATAAATTTGTCAATAATTTACTGCAAGAATTTTGAAAATCGACCAAGAATATTTTAAGCCTTAGCAATTTAAAATGACCCCTCTTTTTTTCAAAAAATTTTAATTTAAAATTTTTAAAAAACTTTTGGAAAAATTTTGTGTTCGGATTTTGTTTATTAGTTGGATGGGTAATCAGTACAAAAGAAATTCAAAATTCTAAATTAATTAAAAAATAAATTTTTTTCAATGTCTCCCGGACCCCCTTAAGGAATGAAAAAATATTTCATACGTGTACTCTGTGTGGCCAGCATTGGAGCCGAGGAATTAGTCTCCTGACCCTTGATTCAACAACCTCTGGGTTGTCTGTCCTGTTATGTGACACATCTTGGGCAAATATGACCCGTGCGTCATAAAACTCACAACCAACATCCGCCATATTCCGATAATGGATAGGTGAAGTGGTGTCCCAGTTAATAGAGACGCGAAATAGCAACCATAGTTAGGAGTTCGCAACCTGATGCGGCTAAAAATCATCGCGTACGGTCATCATCAATACGGTCAGTGCACGTTAAATATGCAGTAGCCTCAAATGTCCCCTCGTTGATTTGATGTGGAAGTTATGTGAGTCGGGTACCAGCTCAGATGTTGACCTCGTCATCTGATAGTGGTTCAAAGTGACGAGGTGTCCTAGATCAGTCCTTTCTTGATTGATCCCGTAACGTCGCCAACACACCGTTTTGCTTTTTCCAGTGCGACGTTAATTCACTACCTACCTGCATAAACACTGAAACAAACAAAATGTGCTTAAATTTCTGCGAGTTATTGATGTTCTACAGATAACGTTTTGTCATTTGACCGTCGGAATCAGTTTGCGTGACTTTATTAAACTTTACATGTTCTTTACTTCTTTATAGAAACCTGAGATTTGCGAGACATGTAATAAAATGATTTAGAGAAATCTCTTATTATTTAATTAAATTAAATTAAAATCTCTTAAATCTCTCTCTAAAAATCTCTTATTATTATTAAATTAAAAAGAAGTAAGTGTATAACATCAGTTGTTACAATATGAAATTATGTATACAAATTTGTTTTAAAAAAGGCAATTTTAAAACTAGTATGGCTTCACAGTTAGCTTTCGTAAATGGTAGCTAAGCTGAAGATGTTAATAATTTATTTAGGATCCTATGAGAAGAGTAATGCATGTGAAAAATTATAAGAAAACATAACAATAACTTTCTTGTAATACTGTACTCTTTCCTGTGTTTATTACAACTAGTTTTGGTTAGATTTCAAATTTAAGTAACGTGTTCTTGACACTGTTCAGATAATTAAGACATCCGCTTTCATTTTACTTGCTACTCTCTTTAGTTATAATAATTAAAATAAACCGAGTCTTCATGCATGTAATGTAAGTCGATAATTCAGGCGTTGCGGATACGAAGGGCGTACTTGACAAATGCTGGTTTCCAGAAAAAACGCGTTTAAACGTGGAGCTTTACCGCTCTTAGTGCATAGAAGAACTAGTCTATAGGCTTAGAAAGGGAGGACCTAACAAAAAAGTTTATATCATTATTCACTAATGTCTAATAAGTCGTACTATAGCAACTCAACGTGCTATTTACAACGGTCCGGTATCAATCCCTAAGTAAAAGATCCGAGGCAATTTTTAATTAACGTCGTACAATACCAACTCAACGGGCTTTTGACTACGGTCCAGGATCAATCGCCTAAGGAAAGTATCCGAGAAAATTGGGTAATTTTTAATTAACGTTCTCAAGCACTACAACTACCTATTAACTAGGGTCGTAGTTAAATCCAATAAGGGAAATATACGTGGACAACCACGGTCATATCATAACATAACACCTCAGCTGGCACCCCAACCTCCAAGTAATTGTGACGTCACACCCATTCACTCTCTTCGCAATTCCAATTTCACAATAACGAGGCCATCACGCCGTTGTCCGTGGTGTTGGTTTGCGGAGCAAACCAAATGGGAATGTGTAGCAAACACCGGTGGTTTACAAACGTTCCCAATAGACACACCTAACCCCACAAAGTACAGCACTGGCAACGCCGTGCTAGCCACGCAGTGGCTAGTGTCTAATAAAGCAAAATATGAGAGAAAAAGTTTTTGCGCCTAATGTTGAGTTCGCCCTTTATATACGCAACGCCTCAATTTGAAGCTACCCTACATTTATTCACAAAAAAAATTTGCCAGATTGATTTGAAATCCCGTATATAAGAAGAAATATAAATAATTTCCCTCTTTTGTGGAATAAATGCGTGAGTTTGTCTACAAATGGTAGGTAATTGGTTCTTTTATTATCGAAATCATCTGGTAACCTTTTGTATTTGAAAGATAAAAGTCGTTACCTGCTGTAAACATTGAGTACGGTTTTCCATCTATCATAATGTGATGCCCCAAATGAGATTTAAATAACATGTTTGTGTAATGTTCTATAGTCAAGTTATGCTTTTGTGTTATGTGAATACGTCTTTCATATAGGAACAGTAGAAGGGCATGTATGAAAAGTCAAGCATGACAACTGTTTTGTGTAATGATTTCAAAACTAGAAGATACATCCTGAAGTTAAATATAGCTTAGCGCAGGCCTCGAAATAGATTCTTTAATACAGGTGCACCTTGTGCACCTAAAATTTTAAATTAGGTGCACAGATAATATTTTAGGTGCACATTTAAAAAAACGTTATATAAGAGCATTCATGTAATGTAAACTACTTTATTAGTTGGGTATTTTACAAGTAGATAGTAAATAAAAATATTTATACATTTTTTTTATCTGCGAAATTATTACTTACAAGTAAGTATTCAGTCATCATCAGATATTGGTGGGCAATCAGAAACGTCAATGTTTTTGGCAGATCATTACCCATAAGATTTAGTGTCCATCCTTCTTTTTGTATTTTTCCTTCATTGCAACATAGCATTTTCTGGATTAAGGTTCTCGCATAGTGTGTATTTAGGAATTTTAATTACGTTCCTTTAGAGAGAGAGATCGATACTAATATTTTGTTTAGACATCCAAATAACATAAAATATGTTTCCCGCCTTTTTTAACGATAGGTAGCCTTTTTTTAACGATAGAGGGGGAAAATTAGGTGCACAAATTTATTTTCAGGTGCACAGTGCACCTGTGCACCCGGGTATTTCGAGCCCTGGCTTAGTGTGAACATATGATATTCGTACCTAACTTGACCAATAGACCAAATGCGCAGGCACACTGAGAGTGAAATAATTGGTAGTTGGTAATTTTTTACTTAACGTCGTACTAGAGCAGGGGTGGCCAAAATTTTTGGGAAGAGTGCCACTATCCGAAAAAAAGAATTGGGCGTGCCACTTCCAACTTTTCCAACGAACTAAAAAATATAAAATGGTGACAAAATGTTATTTATAGGCTAATTATGGGATTTTTAAGCAATTTACACATTTTTTTCATGCAAGTATGAGTAGTGGAGATTTAAAAAATAATATCTATATATATAATTCTCTTACGTGGCTCACGAAAAAGACGTTATTTGTAATCGCGTTTTGGCAACACTGTACGATTGTTTGTTTATCGCGAAGTCACGCGCATCGATTGAATTTATTGCGTTATCGGATGAAATTTTATTGAAAAAAAAAAAAGGAAATTTTAATGAGCTGTTGCAGTTAGTTTATAATCGAAATCAAAGAAAGCGGAGGATCTTTTCAGGGCCATTTAAAAAACGGTCCTTTTCAGGGCCAACAATTATAGTTCAACAAGACGCTTGCACTACAACTTTCGGCAACAAACTCAATGAAAAAGTGTGGGTCGTTTGAGTGCTGGGAAACTGTACACACAAACAACATACTGGGTATTCAATTTTAAAAGCAACGCTCACATTTCGAGTCAAAATTTGCACAAAGTTTTCATTTGAATTCTGATTTTAGAGATACTATATATATTTCTTCTGTAATACAGCAAATTTAGATTTGAAAAAAAAAATTTTGGTAACATATTTTGTAAACAATCCCTTCTGCTAGGACACGTGTCTTCATTGAGGCGAGCGAAGCGAGCATAGGTTCGCGCAGCGAACCAATGAGGATTGCGAAGCAATCCTCCGGGGGTTGGCGAGCGTTAGCGAGCAGAGGGCAGGCCTCCTAGTAATAAATAAACCAAACGCACAAACTCAGGTTTTACTGTAAATAAACAATTTTAAAGCTTCAGTCAGATAAGTTATGTATAAAATAAATCTGATAACTTGAAACATGTAATTCTAAATAATTATTAAACAGTCAGTACTTAATTAATGTGGTTTTTGAATTTGTAGGTTTTCTTTACCAAATCATCTATATTAGGATTACTTCTTGAAGATGCTAACAAAATTAGGTGTCAAGTTTAAGTCCTTTGTACAAAGAGCTTCTTGATGAATAATACAATGACACTTAAAAACTTTTCTTCCCAAATAATTTTCAAGCAATGTAACAAAACCTTTTATCCTGCCAACCATGCCAGGCGCTCCATCGGTGGAAACACTATCAAATTTTGTCCACTCTTTTTTGTTAACTTCAATTACATTTTCCTTAAAAACGTCCTCACCTGTAATTAAATATAGTTGGCGCAAATCAAGAAAGTCTTCCACAATATCAAAATTATCGTTCATGTAACTCACAAATATGCTTAACTGCACATTGTCTGTGATGTCACAGCTTTCATCCTAAGTTAATGAAAGGTATTTGCAATCTTGTAGTCCAGAGACAATTTGTGTGCCAACATTCTGGCCCATGTCATCTATACGACGCATGACGGTATTTCTTTACATAGCTATTTTGTCAACCCTATTTTTGACATTTATATCACCGAGATTTTGGGCAAATATTAAAAGGCTCTTTTTTCGTTATCTAAATTTCAATACAACGACACTCGACGCCAATATCTCAAAACAGTTTTAAAAAAAGCTTAACTTGCTCGGCAGTTTAAAATCAACTGAGCCAGACAACCAGAGTGTCGCATTCGCTCTCTCTCGATATCGGACAACCATAGCAAGACACAACGACACCAACTCAAACCATTGGGCTCGTCCCGCGACTTTGTCTTAGCGTATCGTTGTACTGTTGTCAAGCAGTGTCACTTTCCGGCACTGCTGTATTCAGTAGCATATGAGTAGGGTATTTACGAATTTTGACAAAGCTCTTAAAGACATTATTTTTTTCAAATTTTTAATTGTTCAATAAATTTTCGCGTGCTACTGTTAAATCTCCGCCGTGCCACGGGTTGGCCATCCCTTTACTAGAGCAACACAACGAGCTATTGATGACGATCCGGGATCAATTCCCGAGGGAAAGATCCGAGGACAACACCACGCAATTTTGAACCATGGTCAGATAGCGGCACTGAGCTTGAGGGGTGGTCCTCAACATGTCGAAATTCTGTTGTGACGGGCGTGTTTTGGGTCAATGTGAATTTGGATTGTGTGGAGTGCGGTCTGTGGGAATTGTGTCACTCGAAAGAAAGCGAGCAAACTCAGCTATAATTATTGGACAACAACAATCGTAAATTTGGTGATAATTAAATAGAATTTAATAAGCATAAAATATTTCAGGATTTCAGAACTGGAAGAAATATCCAGAAGGTAACTACAATGTCGTGTATACGAAGAATGTCCTTACCTGATATGACCTTCCAATAAAGTGTGCAATTGCAGTTCGCGCAGGTAGGTGGTTTTCGATATGTCGAAATTCTACGGTGCTGGGCGAACTTTGGGCCAGTCTAACTTTGAATTGCGTGGACTGCATACGTGGAGTCTTTCGAAATGTGCCAAACTACGTTTCTATCACAAGCCTCTTAACCAATATAATTATCCTTAAATATTACTATCAAACTGCACTTTAAGTGTGCAAATTGTAAAATAATTGCTGAATATGCACAATAACCAAACCTTGATGCATCCTACATTTCATATATATATATATATATATATATATATATATATATATATATATATTTAAAAAATGTTACCGCCGACGCCGCAGGATTGAAAACTGTGTTGTTTAGCTCGATTCTTAGACGGTTTCCCGAGAAAGTACTGATCGGAAAAAAATGTTATTAACATGCTTTGTTCTTCATCGTATTCCCTGCATAATTATTAAGATTTTTTTCCGATGCGGCTATTAGTTTAGGTTTTATTAAGTGTTAAAGTTGAAGAAGTGAAATTTCTTCCGCGAGTGAGCAAAACACATTCAAATTTTCAGTCTTCAGTAGTGAGTTTTTTTAAGAGTACCTCTCAACGTAAATTTTTGCAGCTCGTCGAGTTTTTTTTTTGAAATTTAAATTTGGTTCTTGATAATATTTTTTTGAAATTCAGGAAAAATCGGGACATTTTTGTTACTTTTTTTTAAACTGCCGTATCTCTATCTAATTACTATCAGTTTTTAATTTTTAAAATATCGCAGTATACCTCAGAATATACTCTTTCTTACGGTACTATTATTTTTGAAATCGGTTAATAATTAAATTGGATGCGATCAAAAGTTCGTCAGACAAAATTCGGAATCTTTGGATATTTTCGCTACTTATTGTTAAAACCGTTTTGTCTACGGCAAAAACCATTATTTTTTAAATTTGAAAACATCACTGAGTACATTACATACACTCTTTCTTATGGTACAATTATTTTTCAAATTGGTTAATAAATTAAATCGATGCAATTAAAAGTTGGTTATACAATTTTCGGAACTTTCAGATCGTAACTTCCGATACAAAACTAAAATGGTCATATCTGTATAGTATTACTGTTAGTTTTTAATTTTAAAAGTATTGCAGTATACCTCAGAATGTTCTCTTTCTTACGGTACAATTATTTTTAAAATTGGTTCATAAATAAATTCGATGCAATCAAAAGTTGGTGATACAAATTTCGTATTTTTCAGTTCGCATAGCTGCTTCCGCAAGCAGTAGTGGGTTGCACTTTTGACTATCGGGTTTGCCAGATATCAAATTTATCGTTGCAACAATTGCCATAAAAACTATTTCTTTTTATTTGGCGAGGAAAAAGGCTCCCTTTTTTCCCTCTGTTCTCAAGACAGTTTACCGACAAGCAAAAAAAAGTGAAATCACTTGCGAAAGAAGTATTGGTTTGAGAAAGCAAACCAAACGGATTGCGTAGCAATCTCCGGGGTCGGCGAGCGTAAGCGAGACGCAGCGAAGCCCTCTCTGTGACGTCATGAACCGGAAAGTGAAATCAGCATAATACGAATTATTCAGATAGTTTCACTCTGTGAAAGTAATGTTGGTTTGCGAGGCAAACCAAATGGCATCTGTGACAGGAGTGTTGGTTTGCGAAGCAAACCAAATGGGATTGCGCAGCAATCCCCGGTGGTTGGCAAGCGTAAGCGAGCAGGGGGCGGAGCCCCCTAGTATATATATATATATATATATATATATATATATATATATATATATATATATATATATATATATATATATATATATCATACATTCATTCCACATTCTTACATCAGATGTATTCACGTCAAAAATACAGTTTGTGTCCTAAGCACAAATGACCAATATTCTGTCTTCCTATTTGTTGCACTGAAAACGCGGTAAATACGTTAAAAGGTCAAAAATCATATTCCTTGGACAGCTTCCAAAAAATGTCAAAGCAAAATTTATTTCTATCTATTGAGCCATCATATTTTCTTTCACTCGGGAACTGGCAACAGTTTTCTATAAGGAACGCAATGTACCTTGATATTACGTATCTCAGTCTCTCGTATCATGTTTTATCTTTCAGTCCCAAATCTACTGTATTCAAAATGCATCCGGCTAGTGAAAACGCCATATGCAGGCCAGTTGAAACAGAAAATTTTCAAAAGAGAAAACCTATTTTCCATAAACCCTGATCCGAATGGAAAACCCGTAACATACGGATGTGTTTGAATATCAAGCGATTTCCCGATTTATTTTTCATATCCATCCGATGGCATCGCTCCAACGACGAAAAGCAAATATATTCAAACAGTAGAAGGAAACTCTTACAGTATTCCTTTGTTAGGTGTGTGGTAAATCTACCGTGCAACACGCTTTCCAGAAGGTGCCACAGTACACAACACCAAGTCAAATATTAGAAGATTTCGAAGGAAAGAATTGAAGTAATTTTTATATCGCGTTTATCACACGTGAAGCAAGATAAGAAAAGATGGTGCGGCGAGACTTATAAAATAGTTTGACACATTAAATCGCGAATAATTTGTTTTGGGATTGAGATTGAAAACATATATTACTAAGCGAATCTTATTTAAAATATCGGTTAGTAATTATAAGATTGTAAGAGTTCTGATTACTAGCATTCTAAAAATTCTATTCTATTCTATTCTAGTTTATTAAAAAGTCTGTTCTTTTCAATTTGAGTATTCTAAAAACCAATGTGTTATATTCTAATATTCTAAATATATTTTTTTCCATTGATTCAACTAAACCTATTCTATTCTTTTATGAATATATTCTGTTGTATCTATTATTTTAAAATTTATTCTATTCCATTCTAATATTCTAAAAATCCATTCTAATATACTAAAAACCATTCTACTATTCTAAATATCCATTCTAATTTCTAATATTCTAAATATCCATTCTAATTTCTAATATTCTAAATATCCATTTTAATTTCTAATATTCTAAATATTCATTCTAATTTCTAATATTCTAAATATCCATTCTAATTTATACTATTCTATATATCCATTCTAATTTCTAATATTGCAAAAGTCTATTCTATTCCATTCTAATATTCTTAAAATAAGTTATGTTCTAATATTATAAATATATTCTACTCGATCCAATCATTTAAATTTATTTTATTGATACTTGTAAAAATTAACTCTGTTCCATAGATTCTTTTAAATATGTTCTAGTAGAAATCAATTGTATTCAATCTATTCTTTAAAAAATATATGCTAGTCCATTCTAGTATTATAAAAGTCTATTCAATTATAATATTCTAAATACACTTTATTCCATCAATTATAGTAAACATCTATTCTATTCTATAGATTTTATTAGAAATATATTATATTCTATCGATATTATAAAAAATCTATTATATTCTATCGATTTTATAAAAAATCTATTCGATTCTATATATTCCATTAAAAATATATTATATTGGAGCCATTCAATTAAAATCTATTATATTCTATATATTTTATTAAAAAACTATTAAGTGCTATCTCTTCTTTTTTAAAAGCTATTCTACCTTATATATTCCATTAAAAATCTTATATATTTTGTGGGTTAAAATTTATTTTATTACATGTATTTCAGTAGAATCTATTGAATTAAATCATTATATCTATCTGCACATTATGGTATTCAGTTTATAGTTGCTGTGCAATTGTGCCGGCCTCATTTTCTTTCTATAGATTTATAAATTAATGGGTAAAGAACTTAGACGTATTCATTTACCTAAAAATTTTGACGATTGCTTTTACTTCAAACATAATATTTAACGGGAGAATATAATTTCGTGTGGCATATCTAAACCGGTATAAATTTCCGAGTGTGTAATAAGTGATATAATCCCAGACCGATTTCTTCCTAGGACATGAGCACATATTATTAACCTTACGAATTTCGAAAGGAAAAAATGATGATATTTAATTTTTTTCAGTAGGGGAAGACGTGGTACAATGAAACATTACTTCTAAAATCAGTAAAATTTGTCACAGAAAGTTGCAATTTATATATATGTTATGCAACTATATGTTCCAATTACTGATGTGATTTGGATACATTCGCACTTTTACAACATTAGCAATAGAAGATTATTGGTTTTTTACCATTGAAAGTAAGTTTCTTTACTAAAAGTAATTTTGTTTCTTTTTCCTCGTTGTTATATGTAATAATTATTTTTCTATACATTGTGTGTGTGTGTGTGTGTGTGTGTGTGTGTGTGTGTGTGTGTGTGTGTGTGTGTGTGTGTGGTGTGTGTGTGGGTGTGGGTGTGTGTGTGTGTGTGTGTGTGTGTGTGTGTGTGTGTGTGTGTGTGTGTGTGTGTGTGTGTGTGTGTGTGTGTGTGTGTGTGTGTGTGGGTGTGTGTGTGTGTGTGTGTGTGTGTGTGTGTGTGTGTGTGTGTTATCTTTGTGTTGTTGTCTTCATACCTCCAAAACCAAAATAAAAATAATTAATATAAGAAGTTTGAAAATGTTTTTTATTTAGTAACCTCAGTACGGGGTACAATGAAACACTTGCAGACGGGGTACATTGAAACATGTTTCATTGTGCCCCGGGTGAATGCATTTACTTGAAGTAATATATCAATGGTAAATATAATATCACTGATATAAAATAACATATTACTGGTTGTCACTAATATAAATAAAACACTTTTACTAAGGAAATGGCAACACCTAACATTAATAGGAAAAGGCAACACCAAATCAAAACAGTAATTTTGAAAGCATGCAAAATTAAACTTTTTTTTTTCTTAAAAAAATAAAAGATTTCAATGGGAAGTTAGTTTTTTACATTCAAAAAAATTTAAGAATAGTTTATTTATTTCATAGGCCTAAACTGCACTTACTACAGTTCACAATCCTCCTAACGTTCTCAGTCAAAGGGTCCAAAAACAAATAGATGAATTAACTTCTGGTGAAAGGGGTGTTCTTGTTACTATATGTGGATTTATTAATGCTTCTGGAAATTATATACCCCATTATTTAGTATTTCCTAGAGAAATTTCAAGATTTGCATGTTGAATGGAGCTCTACGTGGTACTGCGGGTGATGCAAGAAAATCGGGATGGATGATTGAAGATATTTTTGTTAATGTTCTAACATATTTCCAGGCACATGCACGTTGTTCGAAAGAAAATCTAGCTGTACTAATAATGGACCATCATGAATTGCATATTACGATTTCCAGTCTAAATTTTACGAAAGATAACGGAATTGTTGCAATCCTGCCCCCACATACTAGTAGCACATTGCAGCCTTTAGACAAAACTGTGTTCAAGTCACTTAAAAATTTCTTCAATCTAGCTGAAAATGACTGGATGCTGTGTAATCCAGGTCGTACAATCTCTATCAATGAGATATCTTCTTTGTTTGGCACTGTGCTTATAGTAAGTCTTTCACTCCACAAAATATTACAAAAGGTTTTTCAGCGACTGAAATATGGCCTTTCAATAGAGAAATGCTTTGTGAAGAAGATTACTTGTGTTCGTATGTGTCAGATTGAAGAGCTGACTACTGAAACTGAAGACCAGACAGACGAAACCCAACAATTCATAGAAACAGAAATATTTAGACGTTGGTCTATTAATTTATAGCAATTAAACTGTCTTAGTTATATCCAAATAACTGACATCTGCACACTTACCATTTCTAAAACATTTATTTAATTACCCTCTTTCTAGTTATATTTAATGACCTGTTATGATAACGTAAATATAGCTGTGTTGAAAAATATATTCTATAAATTTCCATTTTATCACCCACTTTTATAAAATTTCTATTACGTACTTACGAATAACAAGGTGTTCGAATATTTAAAAAATATTTTGACTTTAAAATAGTTTTTTTTTACAATAGGTTACTTAGAAGTAATGATTACTTTTTTATTTAGAAGTAATGGACTAATTAAATTTGTTTTGAATAGAGATTTCACAAATTCAAATTTATTCAAAAAACTATTCCTGTTGAAAATTATTCTTAATATAATTCTTTTTGTTTTGACCCTCAAACAAGTTGCTATAAAGAAGTTTTTTACACTTTTTATTTGAAAAATTTGACTTAAAAATAGTTTATTTATACAATAGTTATTTATTTATGCTTGAAATCACTTCAGTGTGCAAAAATAAGTTTTAGCCATTATTACCTTTCTAATTTAGATCTAATGAACTAATTAGAAATTGTTTTTTGAAGGTTGTTTTTTGAACAGCGATAACGCAAATTCTGATTTGTCAAGAAAAAATATTATTGATGAAAATTATTTCTAATATTATTATTTTTCTTTTAACTCTCAAACAGTTTGCTATAGAGAAGGTTTTATCACTTCTTCGCCAAGGAAACAAAATCAATTATATTTCAGGTCGTTTAACATTTTAAAATCAACAAAAAAGTAATTTCTTAACTTACAACGTTTGTACTGGTGGCAGTACCCATTGTAAAACAATAGCCCGTTGTGTTGTTCCAATTTGACGGTAATAATTAAATACCTACAGATGTACCTAAAAAGGGAAAACCTCTAACTAAAAAAATATTCCGAACATTTACAAGCTCTTGTTATTGGAAAATGTTTTGAAACTATGAAAAATCAATATTATTGTCAATTTTTTCTATTTTTAATATATACATGCTCTTTAAGTGAAGCAACAAACATGTATGAGACTCAACAACAAAATCATATCACTCACCCCTCGATTCCGTTGTTGTCTTTAGTAAATTATCGCTGGAACTCATAGAGGAAAAATATTTCTATCTTGTTTGAACAGACTAGCTCTTCATTTAAATATTGCTCTGAATTTTAAAAACGATTCTTATAATTGATGATAATCGGAGTGAATTAATCCTGAACACTATCTCAAGAACCTTGAAATAATCATAAAGAGCATCTAATAGAATTTCATTTCATAAACGGTTCATCAACTTTCTGAGTGTCACGACATTTTCGAGAAATGAAGCATTGCCTTTTCACCACCACTACAGGCACGTACCCAATAACCGTATCTTTTGTTTGAAGAAAACTTGCTTGAAAAAAAGAAGAGAAAACGTTAGTTTACGTTACTCGTTAGTTTTCTCGAAGTTCCTAGTGGCAGTTTTGACAGGGTTTCGTATCATTAGAAAATCGGATGAGATCTTGATGTACGAGGCATCACTATGTA
Source organism: Metellina segmentata (assembly GCA_947359465.1). Classification (NCBI taxonomy): domain Eukaryota; kingdom Metazoa; phylum Arthropoda; class Arachnida; order Araneae; family Tetragnathidae; genus Metellina; species Metellina segmentata. The sequence goes on along the minus strand of OX375877.1, from coordinate 118,298,798 downwards.
AGATGAAAACTGACCACATATTGATGGGCGAGGCATCACGTCATCAGAAGAAAACTGACCAGATCGTGATGGAGGAGATATCACGTCATCCGAAGAAAACCAGATTTTGATAGATGAGGTATCACGTCATAAGAAAAAAACTGATTAGATCTTAATGGACGAGGCGTCACCATAGAAAAAAGCTGATTAGATATTGATGGACGAGGTTTCACAGCATAAGAAAACTGACAATATCTTTTTTTTTTCTCCTATTTATAAAAAATACAGGCAACATATTGATGATTAGATGGCTCGTCGTTAGCAAATATGGTAAGATTTTGATGGACGAGATAACTCGTCATTAGAAAAATTCATCAGATCTTGATGAACGAGATATCTCGTCTTAACCACTTGGATGGTTAAATGGATCTGTTTTTTTTTACTGTTATTTTCCAGACAAACCTGACAATCAATTTGGTTCCCAGTATTTCAATTGAAACTAAACACATTTAAAAGTTCGGGAGTTCTATGTGTACGGGATTACTCTAAAAATGAATTCCATTCATATACTTGCTATAAACTATCAATTAAATCATGCTTTTGTTTCTAATTAATAAAACATTCGCCCAACAAAATATTAAAACTTTCTTCACTTAGATTTTCAAAATAAAAATAATACATCAGCATACAATTTAAAAATTTAATTTGCAAATGTCTTGCAAGAGCTCATGAGTTCACTTACACCAGCAGAGCAGTGATATACCTATTCATTTTTATGACACGATAGCTGTGACGTCTTAAAAGTTTATCCGTTCGATTGTCATTCCAAGGCAAATAATGGAAACGAGACTTTCTAATTTTAGAATCTAACCATTTCCTCTTAATCTGTTTGGCTAATTTATGCAACGATTTTATTTGAAATGAAATACTCATGTTTTATGTATTTTGAAATAAAAGCGCAAGTGCTCTTAGAAAGTTAATTCGAAAAAGTTCGAGTATAAATTTCGTCGTCCCCATAAGAATAAAAATGAAATGTATTAAATAGTAATTGTACTTAAATGTTGTTGACACTAAAATGGGAAAAGTTTCAGAAATACTCTATTCAAAGAAAGTGTTTGTTTTGATCATTTGATATTTCTATGCTATTTATATTTTTCCCTCTAATTACGAGTGTTTAGAAATATATTTTAATAAGATTTATTTCATTATGTTGGTGAGCATTAGATGTAGAAAAATAGATGTAAAGAAATAATATATATTCATTACCACAATCATTTCCAAATGAATAAAAATATTTAAAACCTGCGATATTAAATGTACCAAAATTATCAATACACTGTAAATCTAAAATTAATTTAATTTCCAATTCAGTGTACCATATAATATTGTAATGCAGCCCTGAGAAGGTTTTCAATGTAAAAGTATTGAAAACAAATAACTATTTTACTTCATTATCTATTTCTTTCACTAGAAATAATGGAAAAATTCCCCACAGAGTAAAAAGTTTTGAGTATCAAACAAGGTCATATTTAATATACATAATACACAAATATAACTAGATCTCTAACATAGTTAAAATAGTTTAAGTAGAATAACTAATTCTTAACGAGAAGTGTGTTACTCGTTTTGTACTATTAACCTAATAAATGAGATTCGATTTAGTTAAATAATGATAACGATTCCCAGGGAAATAATTTAATACGCACCTAAAATAAAATAAGTCCCTTATCTCCAAACTTTAAAAATTCAAGTCAAATGCTTGCTATAATTCATAACAACGAGATACTCTTTTGTGAATTCTTTTCTCCCCTATTAGAATTGATGTTTTTGACATTTTTTTTTCTCAGGAAAATGAAGATGTATTTTTATGTGCTTCTAGACTTTCTCTAACAGTTTAGATTAATACTTTATATTATGCTCACGTATATTGTCTTGGTAGAACGTGATCTAATGTATTAAATAAGGGAACTTTTTTATTCTATTCCAAATGCCCGTCATAAAATATAGATAGATAAACATGTATCGTCTGATAATACGCTATCATGTGAAAATAAAAATATTCTCGTCTGCCATATTGTATCTTAAGCTCCTGTCGTATAATATTTTAAAAATGCTTATGTTATATCGCTCTGTTTTTCTGAAACATAATTCTTTAATGACCTTTTACTGTAATTTGACAGTGCATTGCCTTTTTCTACATCATACGTTCAACATGAGTAATTACATTCAACGCAATTGACCATAAATGCTTTTAGACGCGTTATATATTTATTATGCTTGAGAAAATTGTGGTAATATCTACAGTGAAATAATAGCTAAAAATATGAAACAAATGGCGCTAAAGAATTATTAGAAACGTAAATGCCCAAGTGGGTTATGTCGATACTATAATTAAAGTTTTTAAAACTTGCAAATATTGAATATGTTACCAGAAAATACTAATTGAAAGACTAAACTAATTACTATAATTATCAATCGTCCAAAATGGGGAACTTTCAAAACAATGATGAGTGAAATAATTTATTTCTAATAAATAATGGAATATTCCGATAAATTAGAAATAGTTCTTTTTAAACTAAACCATGAAATAAATATGAAAGTATGTAAATTAAATTGAATGATTAAAATTATTTTAAATTAAAGATTTCTCTCTCATAATGCAGGACTTTCAAAATAATAGTAAATTAAAGAAATACTTTCTTGGAGAAAAATAAACCCAGATTTTGGTTACGAGTTTAGTTTACTATTAGTTGCGACTTTTGTGTTCATGGGTTACTTCTAAATTGATTTTTCTCAAGGAAATTATTTCCTTAATTTACTATTATGTAAGTCTTGCATTTTGAGAAATCATGAATTTGAAACTATTTTAAACATTCGATTTCCTTATCTGCTTCCTTATTTAATTTCTGTGTGTTATTCTAAGGTTTTAATTTAAAAGAATTATTTTTTTAACTTATTAGAATTTTCTATTAGTTTTAATTTAGAATTAACTCAGGAACACACTTAAGTTGCAACCAAGATTATCTAAGTGAACCTGGTACAAAACATCCTTTAAAAATCGATTTTTTAATTTTACTTTTAAACAATAGAGGGCAATTTTCTGATCCAGTGATATATAGATTTTATGATTTTAGATACTTAAAAGATCTTAAAAAAGGCAAAAACAAAAGTAAACAAAAATGCCACGCCTTGTTTTCACAGTTTTCAAAGTTTGTAAACGTTGTAATTTATTTATGTAAACTACTTTTATAAGTTACTTTTTATAACATTTTTGGTAAACTTGTTGAACAGTTGTTGAGGTTACCTGTACTTGTAACTGCGAGAAAAGTGGGTTTTTTTTTCAAATTTGCTTGTAGTTCTCTTGCTGTGTTTGTGATAGACAAATTCTTATAAGCTTTCAAGTTTTGCTTCTTTTGCTACTTATTACTTCTGATTTTTTTAATTTGGATTTTGGAATCATTTTTTGAAACAAAAGTTATGGCTTGTAGAAAAGCTTTCTGACGTCGAAAATGCAAAGGAAATCAACATCAGAATCAAAAGGAACAAACAGAAGCATCTTCTGAAAAAAAAAACGAGTTTTGGAATCGTCAACGTCCAGTTCCAAGCGAAAGTTGTAAGGTATACCTCACTATGAGTATTTAAATACAAATGGTGCAAGTAATATAATTATTGATATTAGTATTATATGTGATCTACTAAAGCAAAGTGTTAAGAGCAAGTATTGCAATAAAGATGATACCATGACTGCAGAAATTGAAGGCACGCAACACAAAGGGCTTGCTGTTGCCATTGCATTTAGATGTACTGCATGTAACAATTCAGCGGCTTCAATAAGTTCAAAAATTTCAAGGAACCAGTACGACATCAACATTAGACTTGTTTATGGAATGCGATGCATTGGTAAAGGCAACAAATCAGCAGAAGTGCTTTGTACGATGATGAATTTGCCTCCTCCAAGCTTCGCATCTGTTCATGAAGGCATTTTTGACAGGTTGAACTCCATTTCGCAATCATCCATGAAAGCTGCAACTGAGAAAACTGTAATGTTAGCAGATGGGAATCGTGACATTGCAGAAGCATTTGATGGGTCATGCCAGAAAAGAGGCCATATATCTTTGAACGATGTTGTTGTTTGTACGTCTTTAGAGACTGGAAAAGTCATAGACTTTGAATGTCTCACGAAAAATTGTTTCAAGTGTAGAAACAGCCCATCAGATAAAAACATTTGCGACAATAATTACAAGGGAACATGTGGCGGTATGGAAGCTGCAGGAGTTATGCAAATATTTCAAAGGTCGGATGCTGAACGTCAAGTTCGATAATTGGACTACCTCAGCGACGGGGATTCAAAAGCATTCGATCAAGTAGTGGCTAGTCAGGTGTATGGAACAGACTGCACGATAGAAAATTTTGAATGCGTTGGTTATGTCCAGAGAAGAATGGGTACACTGCTTAGAAAACTAAGACAGGATTAAAAAAAAGTTATCGGATGGCAAGTGTATATCGGGACGCGGACGACTCACTGATCGGGAAGTTAACTTAATCCAAGCGTGCTATGGTTTAGCCATAAGGCGTAATACTAATTATTCTGTTCAGGAGATGTCCAAATCTGTTTGGGCTATTTACTTTCATAAGCTGTCTACAGATGTAAATCCGCAACATGGCTAATGTCCAACAGCTGATGACACCTGGTGTAAATTTAACAAATCTGTAAATTATAAATATACGCATGAAAATTCTTTGCCAGAACGTGTTCTGCTTTCCATGAAACCCATATTTAGGGCTCTAAGTGATCCCAAACTTTTATCAAAATGCAGCCATGAAAAAACACAAAACCCCAATGAAAGTTTTAATTGATGCATATGGGACCGTTAGCCGAAAACCTCTTTCCACAGCATAAAATCTTTAAAAATTGGAGTAATGGATGCTATCCTGTGTTTCAATGTTGACTCTCAAAAGCGGTTGGAAGTTTTAAGGCACCTTGGCATAGAACCTGGCTATTATATGTCTCAAGTTCTGAAGAAACTTGATGAGAGAAGAATTTGCGAAGCCATTCGGGTAACTAAATAAGCCTCGAAAGAGGCAAAAGAAGCCAACAAGAACAAAAGGAAATTTCGAGCTTGAAGAATGTCTAGACACATCAGAATATGGCCCAGGAGCATTCTAAAAGGTTTTCAAAGGAAGTATTTTGCCTTCCAAATGTTTAAATGCTATTTTCTCAAAATGTGATTTTTCCACACTTAGGTACATTTTTCTCAAATTGTACTCAATTTACAAGCTTGGAATTTTTCATACTATTCCAACTATATCATATTTACACAGTAAACCTCCAATTTTAATGAAAAATAAAACATAAAATTTTTTTTAACCTTTTTAATAGGTAAAAATACATGTTTTACAATCGTATAAAGTAAACTGTCTCCAAATCGAAAAAAAAATTAAGATTTATTTAAGTTTAGGTTCCCAGTAACCTTTAAAGTGTTTATAAACTCTCTACCAAATCTTAAAATTCTATGTGCTGTATTTTTTTGTAAAAGTGTACCTTCGCATGGCCCTATTATCAAATTTTGAGTTTTCCGTTTTTTCTAATATAGACCTAAAACTTAAATAATAATAAATAAAAATGTAATTTCTCATGTCCACATATCACTCAATACTTAATAAGCATAATATTAAAAAATTAAACAGGTATCTTAAAAAATTATAATATTACATCCGTTTATGTGGTATGACAGTTTTTGTCATTTTTTCTCCTCCGAGAAGTACCAGGTTCCCGACATGTTTGTCTATTAACCATAGAACAAACAAAAGCGTTTGAACTTTGTCACACAGGCGATATTCATGAAGCATACAATCATTACAAAATCAAACCCCATCTCACGATTTTGTATTAAAATAAAAACTTTAAATATTTAAAATAATTTTATTATTTGAGTTCTCTCTAAATAAGTTACAATAAAATAGTGTTTTAAAAACAGAGATTTTGGCAAAACTCAAGAATCCGGTATCGACTAATCACTAAAATTGGCGAATAAATGTTCTGTGGCCAAATGAGAATTTAATCGTTTTTTCAGACGGGCTATTAACGGCTATCTCAGACGGGTTACCATAACCCCAAATTACCGCCAATTGGCGATGGTGTATTTGAGTCAAACTGAAATTTAATTTTAACTGTCCAAGAATAATCTCGGTATTCCAATACAAACATTTACCAAAGTCGATTTATTTTGAGTTCCAACTTGTTTTTGCGAAAAGAAGTTTCCTAAGAGTGCAACTGGGCAACCAGAAATCTACTGATACTAATATAAATTAACCTCAAGGTTAAAGGTAAATTTTTGTATTGTTATACTGCAATCATCCCCTTGGACAATTAAAATTAAATTTCAGTTAGACTCAAATAAATGTTATAACTATTTTAATAAATGTTAACCTCAGGAATTATATAATATACCAGTACAAATGTTTACCATGAGTGATTTCTAATACTTGTTGCATCAACTGTTTGTGACAAAAGGTTCCTTATGTTTGCACGTGACAACCAATACTTCAGAAATCAACCAATACCAATTAATGGAATTTACCTCAAGGATTATTTCAATATACCATTACAAATGTTTACGAAGGGTTATGTATAGTGAGCTTCGACTATTTGAAGGCTCTTCAGGTTTCCGCGTGGTCAATCAATACTTCCGAAATCAACCAATACCAATATAAATGTTTACCTCAAGGATCATATTAATATACTAGTACCAATGCTGATTTATTTGGAGCATTTTAATCAAGTGTATTTGAGAACAGAAGGTTCTTAATGTTTGCACATGAGCAACCGATCCTTCAAAAATTAACCGATACCAATTGAAATGTTTACCAATGATGATAGAAATATACTAATACAAATAAACGCCACGGGTGATTTATTTGGAGCATTTTCATCAAGTGTTTTTGAGAACAGAAGGTTAATGTTTGCACATGAGCAACCGATACATCAAAAATTAACCGATACCAACTGAAATGTTTACCAAGATTGATAGCAATATACCAATACAAATATACGCCACGAGGGACTTATTTTGCGCGGTAACTGTTTTTGCGAAATGAAGGTTTCTGAGGTTAAGCAACCTCAGAAATCAACCAATACCTACATGCATTTGTATCTTCAACAATGATACCAAATAGCATATTGATATATTGGTACCTGGCATATCTGGATCGTCAACTGTGTGTGTTATTGAGAAAAAAGATTCCAGAGGTTACCACGGTTGTAATATATATACCTCAAAAACCAACCGATACCTGTAAAAATGTTTTCTAAGATTGATTTTTTGGACCATCGAATGTGTTTGAGACACACGTATTTTACACGTAGGCAACAGATACCTCAGGAGGAGTTCTGCAATAAGAATATGTAGCTTTCTTAGATTTACCTGAGCTCTGGCATTGTGAATCCAAACTGACTTCTCTTCTGACGTGCGACGCGGCGCCCCTCTGCGCCCCACCATACTTCTGGGGCTGATCCATTGTGCTGGAGGTCAGGAGGACACGCGCTTACCTATTACTAGCATCTTGATCCCACTTGCCACGACGGTGCGTCACAACTGCAAGAAAAAGAAGATATTCAACCTTTTGCATGACCAAAGTCTTGTTCAAAAGCGACAGAAAATACTTATATATTCAATTGCTAATTAAATACTTCTAATAAACTTCATGATATTCAACCATCTATAAAGAGATTCCGCAAAACAAACTTAAACATAAATCATCACGTACAGCTTGACAAGGCTCCGAATTATTGGACATTCCTTTATTACCCATATATATTTACTGCTGGGACTTCCTTTATGCTCGTCCCGCAATAGTATTTTTTCCTTAAAACACATCTTGACAGAATGCCCGAATTTTAATCATCATACCGATTTGGTGACTTTGTACTAAACCGATTTGGTAAATCCCTTATTACCTTAAGAGACTTGTTTGATCGACCCATATCATAAGAACTTATTTTTATTCTTTACTGACATTGGTTTCGCAAACTATATTTAAATTTCATAATCGACCATAACACACTCACAATTGTACTGAATTTTATTACACAGTTTTTAAATTCGTTCTAATTAAATACTAATTAGGAACTAGTTATTGTATTGCGCAGCATAGACAAATATGGCCCTTGTGCCATACAAAATCAACCAACCAAGACATTTTTACTTTGTCCATACTTCCACGCGTTGGAGCATTTATAGACTAAACGCAGGGGAATTAAATGTTTTGGCGTTTGCGCTTTAACTACCAAGTGAATTCAATGAGATATCTCGTTTATGAAGACCTATCCACTCTTTCTAATACTTGACGAGATATCTGTTAATCCAGATCTTGCCATTTTTGTTTGATGACGATATCACACACACACAAGATCTGGTCAGTTTTTTGCCTAGTGATGAGATAACTCGCCCATCAAGACTCAACAATTTTGCTGATAATGAGATACCACGTCGTCAAAATATTGCCATTTTTATGATTATCTGGTCAGATTTCTCATAATGACGAGATACATCGCCAAGACAACCCCAAGAGGGTTAAATACCAAAATATGTTTGGAACCGTGAGTAACTTCTAATAAATATCTGTTTACTGGAATGTAAATTCCGGTGAGCGTGATTTTTGACCCAATTCTAACAAGTGGTTATCGTTTTAACCCTCCAAATGATATGTGCTACGAGGTATCTCATTCATCAAGATCAGACCATTTCTCATAATTAAGCTGATAATGAATGATAATAACCTTGACATGATGTTACTGGTCATTTTCCGCCGTTGTCGAGATCAAGATCGGTAAATGTTCGTATGATAACGAGATATCTCGTCCATCAAAATTGATCAGTTTTGCTAATTACGAGATACTTTGTAGATGCAACAACCAGGAAACTTAACGTGGCCCCAATTATAAAGTCCCAAACTTGCGTTTCAATCTCATAAAATATGAAGCGTAATTCTACTCAGATATGCTTAACAGTAATTACTGTCAACAAACGTGTTTGTAAATGTAAGACTATCTGTAAATAATGGTAACGAGCAACAACTTCAACGAAAGAATGCATCAAAGACAAAAAACTCAAACTGAATGCTATATTATCAAATGATATACACTCTCAAATGTGCTCTATGGAAGAGAGACCAGAAGCCCTAGCTGGCCAAGGAAGTGTTCGAATAGCTTAAAGACAATTCATAGCATCACGTGTCGTGTACAACCGGGTATTATCTTGTTGAAAAGTAAGTACGAGGTGTCGCAAAAGAAACGGTAACACAACCTATCGTAGAGTGCCGTCTACATACTGTCTGTGCTGTAAGTGCCCCAGAAATGGAAACCAAAGGGGTCCGGCTATCAAAGAAGATGGCATTCCAGACCATAACGCCCTGTTGTGGGCATGTGTGGCATGCGATAGTAAGATCAATATCCCCAAGCTGCCCTGGACGTCTCCCCTCACGCTAGCGGTTGTCCTCAGTACACATTTGGAAACGGGACTCGTCACTGAAGTCTATACGTCCCCAGTCAGCGCCGTTCCAAATGGATCAAGCCTGGCACCATTGTAATTCTGCACCTTCTTAATGCGTCTATTTTCTTGTTATAGAGTATATATTCTATTTGTTTTGAAGTGTGCTATACGCTAATATAGACTAAAATTGGTCGAAAATATGCATGAGCACTTAACGTACACACTCATGTCATGAGAACAGACCGTTTCTTAATTCTTTTGGTGGTTGTCTTGACGAAGTATTTCGTCATTAGAAAAAAACTGACATGTTCTTGAACTTCATAAAATACGTTATATCTTGATGATGATGATGTATTACATCCTTAGCAAACTTAGCCACACCTTTATGGACGAGATATCTCACCGAAGCCACTCGGAGAGTTGAAGTAAGTAATATACACAGTCCAGTTACATTAATGTGACCACCTGTCAAAAGCCATAATAACCACCTTTGGCTGAGTGAACTGCTGCGAGACGTGCAGGAAGAGAGTCAATTAGGTTTCTGAAGGTGTTCACTGGGATGTTGAGCCGTGCCGACTCCAGTGCCGTGGCCAGCTGCGCTAGATTGCCTCCCTTCTCCAGCCTGGATACTTCCGGCAATTGTTGCAGGGTGTTTGCTTTCAGACGTTTCACGCCGTATACGCCAACGTCCATCTGTACGATGGAGCATAAAACGTGAACGTCCAGTTGCCGAACTGGCGTGCAAATTCCAGCCTTCGTCGCCGATGAACAACAGTCAGCATAGGTGCATTAACAAGGCGTCTGCTGCGGAGGCCCATGCGCAGCAACGTTCGCTGAACCGTTGTTGAGGATACACTCTTGGTAGCCCCTTGGTTCATCTGGGCGGTCAGTTGCTCAATAGTTGCACGTCTATTCGTCCGAACGCATCTCCGTAGCCTTCGTTCGCCTCTGTCATCTGTAGCCCGTGGTGCACCAAATGTGCCACGCCGCTGATTTTGGATAGTGCCATATTGCCATGTACGGTATACTTTTACCACGGCGGCACGCGAACAGTTCACAAAATTAGCCGTTTCCGAAATGCTTCCACCTTTGGCCCGAAAGCCAATAATCATGCCCCTTTTGGAAGTCGGATAAATCGCTACGTTTCTGCATTACGCCAACGATTGAAATGCTTTCCGATGCCCTAGGACATCCTTTATATACACTTCACTGCAATGTGCTGGCACCTGCCTTTTGTGATTGGTTATTTCACGTTGACGTCGAAAGTAGGTGGTGGTCACATTAATGTGACTGAACTGTGTATTTATTTACTGCAGCATAAAAGGTAATGTTTTGCTGAATTTATAACTTAGCCAATATTTTCTTACTTCATATTCGGAAAATTAAATAACAATGTTTATGACACCATTCCTAATTTAACGGGTTGTGTTTGAAAGTTTTGCAATGTTATAACTGATTAAATCCATTTTAAAATCATTAAAGGAAACTACGCATTGAAATTCTTGTGTTAAATAGGATATAAAATATTTCGTAAGTGTGTGCGAGTAGCAATTAGTTAAAAGCATCCTTAAGAACTCGTTTCGACACCATTTTATTTTTCTTAGAATTCAATTATAAAATATTCAAGTTCGGTTCGAATAATCACCCCTAACTGTAACGACTTATGCTGTGAACATTTAAAATTAATTGAATACAATTAGCGAAAATTATTATTTAATTCAAGTACATGCCGATCCTTTCTATTCGAGCAGAGGAATATACATTATTCATGAAATTTTTAAACTTCTGTAATCAAACGCTTTGCCAGGCTACTTCTTCGAAGTTTCATTAAATTTCCTCAATAACCATTAACTCAGTAATCGTTTCGAAAACCAAACTACATAATGAAAAAAAAAGTGGCCTCAACTGCTACAGGAAGTACGTAAACTGATCTTAATTACGAGCGGCGTGAAGCCAGTGTCATTAATTACAGCCTTTTCGTTCGTTACCACCAAATTACGTTATTGATGAAGAAAACCGTTCTCATTACACATGTGCTTTTGAGGCCGCGGAGAAGAGCTTTAGTTTGGTGACGTCAGTTTAATAAACTGGTATCGATTGGTCCACGCTGCGGTTCGATATCCAATCCGGAGGTGGCCCGTTGGCGGTGTTTTGCTACACAGAATTGAGATTCTTGTATTGTGGGTCACTGGATTTGGACGGTGAGATAGCTTGCAAGGAGGCTGTGTATTTTATTTTATTTTAATATACCATCTGAACGAATACTGGATCTTGATGGACAAGATACCAGGTCATTAGAAGAAACATGACCAAATCTTAAACTCGTCATCATGAAAACGTCGTCAATATCTTGATGACGAGATACCTTTTCATAAGAAAAATAGGTCATATTAAGATGACGTGTATCATTTGCTAAATTGGTCAGATCATGTTGGAATACCATGATCCACCTGGTCGAAACCATTTGAAGGACTAACGTGTTGTAATGACAATACTTTCGTTGTTTATAATTAACTTCCTCAACTTGTGTTTGCATTTCATAAAATATGAGGAGTAATTTTACACGGAATTATGATTCTTGTATTGTGGGTCACTGAATTTTAAAAATAAAATATATCCCAACAAGATTTTGAAAATTTTTAAATTCAATATATTTTTTGAATGAATTAAACAGGTTTGAGCATTTAAACCATCCTGGTGGTTATATCGACGAGATTTCTCTTCATTATCAAAATGGAGACTAGATCTTGGTGGACCAGATATATCGTCATCAAGATATAAACAGTTTTCTTTTTAATTTACGAGATCAATATCTGGTCAGCTTTCTTCTAAGATTCTAAGATTATAAAATACATAAAACAAATAACATGCAGTTTCAATTTAATTGCTTTAAAGTACTTAGTTTTAGATATAAAAAACTCATTACGCATGTATCGTGACTGATAGGAAACACGAATACTTAAAAGACCAATGAAACACATTTCCTTCAACTCTATAAACCACTTAATATATATTGACACCACGCTTATTTGTTACAATCTATAACTAAATAAATGTTTCCGAAACTGAAATAAACCTTTGTTCTACTTGAAGTTAGTGCTGCCCAGATCAATATCACGTTAGTACTTGTTTCAACAAAATCACAGGAATAAAAAGTATCAATCGTTATTTGATGAAATTCTATTGAAGAGAATGATCACTCTCAAAACAGTTTTTCGATTCTCCTGTTTATAAACCAAATATCGAGTCGCTACTGAAATCACTCTCCAAATTTATCTTCGATTATAACTTCTTATTTATTTCCAATCTCGCGGATATGTTTTTCCGAGAGGAGCTCTATAATTGCAAGCAGGGCACGCAAGTTCCAGCGTGCTGTATTTCTTAGTTTAATGTTTCGAATACAACTCGACAATATATGCGTTTTTGACGTTTTCAAAATTACTAGTTGCCAAGCAACGAGATATGAGACATTTTTCTATTTATGTAGTAATTTCCTTTCTCTTGGGAAACATCTGAATATCATACGTAATATCTGAATCACCTAGGGCTTTTTCTCAAGATAAATATGCTGACATTGTTGCAGCATAAAGGCATTGTTTTTCTGTTCGTATTTATGTACCTGGAAATTGAAGATTTTCGATCATTTCCCTTTTGTTATTTAAGTCGCTCATCTATTCAGGTAAATAAGAGATGAAATAAAAAACTGTTTATCCAGTAGTATTTTTTACAGTTCATTTATGATGATTATGCATATTGTTTATTGCTATAAAAAAGATTGATAAGCAATTTAGCCCTTTTAATGTGCAGAATCCAAATTATTTTTTGTAAAAGAAATTTTAATTAAAAAGATGATTGTGTTTAAATAAGCTAACTGTTAAACCTAGAGCAATGTTATTTTTTACTATTTCCATTTCAACAAAACTATTTCTTTTATTTGTACGATAATAATTGTTAGTCTTTTTAAACTTGATGATGCAGTAGTTCAAACAAAGGAGGAGTAAAATCAATTCAAATAAAAAGAGAAATTCATATTGATTTTAAATATTTTTTATGCAAGTTTTTATAATTTTGGAAGTTGTATTGAAGTCTAGCTAAGAGTCCATGCGATGGTATACTTGGAAAATAGTTTTTTAGACATTTCTCTTTATACTTAAATTAAATAAACGTATCATAACACTAGTATTTTTATTCTCTCTCCCAAATCGTACCGATGAAATGTTTATCAATTTCTTTCAAGAATTCATTTTCGTGCTCTCTTCTGCGTAAATGTGCCCCGTTTGAAAATGTTAGCGTCTCTTTCTGATCCGTTTGAAAGCGAGAGCATCGTAATATTAAGAAGCGAGAGTACAGTTGCTCTGTAGTCCGTCTGGAGATATGTATCATTTTCCTTTCTTGTCTTAAATAAATGCTGTGTATCACTCTGAAATTTAATTTTTGTATAGCTGACCTGATAACTATGCTATATAAATTTATTTTGAACTGTGGTAAAAATACGCTCTATTCAATATTTAAGATTTACCTAAAATTCAACTAGTTATTTTCTTGTAGTATTGGATACTCTGTTAACCGAATACACCAATTTATTTATAAAATTTTTGTATGAGTTTATTTCCTTCATTATCAATAATTTGAATGAATGGATCTATGGATCTTAAATATATCGTTAACACCAACTTCTAGATTTCTCTATAATAAACAACAAAATTGAAATATTATGTTCTGATATCTAAATTAGTTGACGTTATGTATTCGTATTTTAAGGACCGAAAATGTTATGAAACTGATCACATGAGATTATATCATGATAAATTAAAAAAAGGTGTATTAAATGAAATTTAACGCAAGCGAAGAAAAGCAAAAATAATGGAACAGTAAGTAGGATTAACTGTTATCAATTCAATAAAATTTTTGCTGAATGACTTAAACAATACATTTATGTATATATTATTTTCATATAAAAGAGACTTACTTGAAATATGAGAATATTATATCCCTCATTATGAGCTATTTTATTTTAACACTCAGAATATTCATATTTCGTTTGATGTCTGTACTTCTATTCCCATAGGTTTCAATTCGTAAGCGCGTTATCCGAATTAAAAGATATATTTCAAACGTGTATTTTCTTTTCTATTTGCATTAGGAGAGTAAAAATAATGTTAAATAATAACATTAAATTTTAACAATTAAAAAAATTATTACCATTTCCAAATGTTTGGTTTCATTGAATCAAGTAAAGAATTTTAAGGATATGAGTTCTTTTTTTTTTAAACAGCAAATCGTTTACTCATTACAGATGAGGAAAGCAAGAACTTGAATCATATTTTGAGATCATTAAAATTCTATTCGTGAATATATTTTAGGATGTAATGAGAAAAGGCACTTCGGCAAAATAAATATAAGGTTTTAAATTTATAATTTAATGACCAAATACACATTCTAATTAAGGAGGTATTTCTTTATCGCACTCCTGAAATTAAATGTACTCACTAAAAAAATGAACTACATTTGCTCACAAATGAAGTTCATAAACGCAGAACGTATAAATATTTAGGAATGTAAAGAATTATCTAATGAGGTAGTAGTATGTGTATTTCACAAAAGTGCATATGATCAATGTGACCGTGTGGTTTAAATATGCTTGTAATATCGTAAACCTCTGAAGAGTTCACTAGCGTAGCTCCACATTTAATATACAGTCTTCCCTATATTAATACGTATAAGTTTTGACTTTATTGATAAACTCAATATTTATAAAGGATCCTTTTCTGAGGACAGGGCTAACATAATCTCCCAAAGCCTTCTATATCTTAACCCTCTGAAGAGTTCACTAGCATAGCTCCACCTTTAATATACAGTCTTCCCTTCATTAATACGTACAAATTTTGACTTTATTGATAAACTCAATATTTATAAAGGATCATTTTCTGAGGACAGGGCTAACAGAATTTCCCAAAGCATTCTATTCTAAGGAAAACAAAGTTAAAATCCCTCAAAGCAATCTGTTGTAAGGAAAATGTCAATATATTTTCAAAAGATTCCTAATTGGACTGAAGAAAGCACCGAAAGGAAATTGAAAATAATTATATCACCAGAAAAGCACCAATATAATCATTGCCGAAGGACTACATTCTAAGGAAAGCCGGTAGAATCATTCCGAAGGATTTTATTTAAAGGACTGTGCGCATCAAATCTTTCCAGAGGATTATGTTCTTAGAAAAGGACACATGGAGCTGTTGCAAAGAATTATATTCAAGGAAAGGAACAATAAAAAATCCTTCCAAAGAATTCTATACATAGAAAACGACAAATAGGATTTTTCTATAAAGATTAAAAGAATCCATGAAGTCATTAGACAGATGTGGTTATTTAGTCATTAAATGGTCATTTATTCCTTTAATATTTTATGTGGTCAAAACAACAGGCACTACGTAACTCTAAGATCTTTGATTGTTGATCTTTCTAGCAATCTTGTATTCCCTGGATAAAACCAAAGGATGTATCTCGAAATAAAACTATACCTATTTTTGTGTTAGTAAAGCGTTCGTATGACAAACGTTCTTTCACTTTCATATATTTTGCAATTACAAATTATGAAAGCTCAAAAGCATGCTTCAAATTCTTTTATTAATTATAAAGCAGCATTACTCAAGTCAATTTACAGTAGTGAATCCTAGTTAGAAATAATCCAACATATTTGTTGGAATTGTATTCCTCTTTCGATAATAGTATTCAAAAATATTTTCATTCGCGTATAAATTCATAAAAAGCTTGAATGAAATTATGTTTATCGGACCTTTGTTGTATGATTTCAAAGTTATTGTTATCAAACAAGATGGATTAAGCAGGTTTTTGAAACCAATAGTTAGGTATGCCTTATTTATTCTATTAAATATTTAATTTGCTAACATACAGTAATTTTTTTTTTAAATCTTTCAATTGAAAGAAATATGCATCGTTAACAGTCAACATTTACTTGATCAGGAAGGTTATAATTTATCCAGTTTTGCTGCTTAATTATGGTTTTAGTGAGTTAGCTTTCTTGTACTTTAAAAAAATCATTACACACACAGTAAATATGAATATGACAAGGGAAATATAACCACACACACAATGACAGGAGACTTTTATTTTTTATTCATCTGAAAGGTTCACACATGTAATTCCAAATTGCAACTTTCACCTCAATTACCTCCAATCAATTTTGACTTTTTGAATCAATGGAATACATCTGGATGATTATATTCTAAGAACATGAACAATATAATATTTGTAAGACATTCTGTTCTAAAAAGGAAGTGTTGGTAGAAATAAAGTACAATATTCCAGAGAATGATTATATTCTAAAAAATGGACCAATAAAATCGTTCCCAAGAAGAATTTTATTCTAAAAAAGTTTCAATAAAATTGTTTCCAAAAAGAATTATATTCTAATGAAAGAACCAATATAATCGTTCGAAAGAAAGGTTCTATTATAAAGAATGACACAAATATAATTTCTTCAAAGAAGGATTCTATTATAAAAAACGGGACAGTATAATCGTTCCAAAGAAATATTATATTCTACAAAATGGATCAACAGAATAGGTTCGAAAAAATCATTCAAAATATAAGACCAATTAAAACCTTTCAAAGAAGTATTTCATTCAAAGGAATGGACAAATAGAACCTGTATTCCTTAGAAAAATGTGGTTATGCAGTCATTAAGGGTGTTTTAGGGTAAACACAACATTCACAACTTGCATATTGTGTGAGGCTCGGAAGGTTCAATTTAGTTTAAATGTTGGTCTGTCTTTGGGGTTTAATAGCACAGCAATCTACGCCAGACAGAAGACAGACAATATCAAATAAGAGATATACACCCAAGGAACGTTTAACTGACACAGATGACAGAAATACAAACAGGAATAATTCGAACCTGCGCTGCCTGCAACTCGCAGGTTTCTAGAGCAGTGGGTGTACTCACTGCACCAAGACGGCCCCATAGAATTTAAAAGATAACTGCCTGAATGCCAAAAAGATAAATAACTTCTAAAATTCAAATCCGACTAACTTTTCAAACTCAATCAGGTTCATTCCACTAGAAAAACATTTGAATTCATCTTCACAAGAAGAACTTCGCTACTTTATTTCAAAGCAGAATTCACGTAACTGCAATTTAATGATTCCACTTCCATCGCACGAACTCTAAAACACTGCGCTTTTAGGCGACACTCCGCTTCACTGGAAATGCATCAAAGAGTGTCTAACAATTTGTGTACATGCAAGAGCCTCGGGGTGTTATTTAAACATTTGCGCAATGAATCCAATTTATTTGTCACTGCTCGCAGTCGCAGTAGTTTTGAACAAGGACTGCTTCCCATTTGCATTTCAAGTGAGAGTGCCACCGAAATCCAAACATAGAAAGTGAATTAGGAGGGTCTCTGTGAGAGTTTCCTTTTTTGTCCTTCCGAACAGACTGCAAATCAATTAAAATCCTGAAAAGAGGATATAGTGAAAGTTTTCCACTCTAATTAAAAAGTTCCAAGATTGGAAAACTTAATTAGGTTAATTAAGCATGCAATGCGGCGGCAAATAACATTTTCTTCGAAATTCATTGGTCTATCGAAAAGTCAAAGAAACGTATTGTTGCTGAGAATTCGAATAAAGTCATACAAGTTGGTACCTGTTTTGTGTCTTGCACTCAGGAGAGGTGCATTGCATTGCAATGAATTGCCTAAGCATCTAATCGGATTATGATACCTCTTCATTTATTAGTTTAGAGTGCCAGGAACCTTTGTTTTATTAGAGTGTAAAGAATTAAGTCTTTTATTCCTTTCGGCAAAATACACAAGAATAATATAAAATGCTCCAAATTGCTAATTTTGGAGAGTATATTTTCATAGATTTCGCAGAAGTATATATTTTGAAAAATGTTTGCTGCATATAAGCATGATGAATGCATTTTAGAAAATGATGTATTCGTTTCTGGTGAAATAGTCTGCCATGAAATGTAAGGCTTTAACGAAATAAATTACCAAGGAAATGTTCTGTAAAGTAATTGTAATTATTCTACTTTGTTAAAAATAAGTAAAATTGCATTACGACACGTTGGGTATCAGAATAGTACATTGTTTGATATGCGACATATTTTACTGATAATAAAATTTGAAAACGTTATCGTTTGTTGACTCATACATACATTGTAAACAATATAATCAATTCTTTAATGCTGTAGACAGTGTAAATAATATGAATATTTGCATTGGAAAACTCAACTCAAACTCAGAACTTTAATGCTGTTGATAGTGTAATTAATATGAATATTTGCATTACAAAAATTCAATGGTTGGAATTCCTAAAATCGTATTCAATTACATCCATTTGTATCAACACATCACTGAAGAAAGGCATAGTTACAAACATGTTATCTTATTTTGGTATTTATTTTTGATCTCTTATTTAACATTGGTTCTAAAGTGTATGGTTAGATAAAGAAAAAGCATTTTGTTCTCAGTAAACTTAGCTGTAACCTGTTATATGTATACTAATGAATGCAATCTGGAAATCGCAATGCCCTTAAATTACTGATTGAGAGAATTCCTGATACCTTTCAGGTTTCGTATTTATTATCCATGGCTAAGAGTTACATTAATGTTATATTCATTTCTACGTGACTCCGTGGTTAATGTGATAATTGAGTACTATTAAATCTTAAACATTTAGTTTATGTACAAAAACAATACTGTGGTCATTATGTAATGCAATAACCTTTGTCTACAGGATGTAGAAACCTAATGTTTCATATTTCGAATGACATAAGAGAGAAATCAAGCACGCAGTATGAATGTAATGTATACTTAAACGAAACGTGTTCAGAAAAAGGAGGAACTATTAAACCTAAACTTTGTTTTTAAAAGTTTTTATTTTTACTACTTCCACATGATTATTCATATTCATTTTCAGTATATAGTGATTGACACTTTTGATTGAATGAAGAGAGTATATTAAAGTCAATTTATTTTAATCCTCTAAATGGTTTGGACGAGATATCTCGTACCATCGACATCTTATCAATTTTCCTAATGACGAGATATCTCGCAACTAAAATAATGCTGATTGTTTTATAATGAAGAAATTATGATCTGGACGGTTTTATTTTACTGACAAGTTAAGGGGACATAGTACCTTTCGGGCCAAAAATTGATCATTTTTCTGTACCATTTTCGACTCATCATAAATCAACAACTTTTACTCATTTTTGAATGGAATTTTTATAGGTTCCATAATAAAGTACTAACTTTAAAAAAATGGTAAAATATTTGTAATTCAGATAAAATATTTTTTTAAACTGCATAAAATGTAAACACAAAAGTAAAAATAATTTATTGGCTAACATCTTGCTTCCCGCAAGATAATTTTTGAAATATATACAGTAGAATCTAAATTTTTATGTCAAATTAAAGCTAAATAATACCTTTATACTGCAAACCTCAAAACTTAAAATTATCTAGTATTTTAATATTTAAAAAATATTAAAATTTCATAAACAATTTAAATTATTGAAATTTTTGTCTTTATCATGCTATATATTAAAATGTATGCATCTCATTAATATATTGGAGGTTCACAGAATTAAGATCCATAAGTAGAACATACATGTGAAATATTATAGCTCTACAATCATAACTTTTTTTGTAATATTGTGGGAAAGTCTAAAAATCAGAAACTGAGAAAATCAAGTTTGAAGATTGAATTTCTATTATGCAAAATATCATGAAAGTCTTAGGGTTTAAAATGCTCCTGCTACATATGTAGGACCTTCTATTTCTGCCAAATGCTCATTTAAAGCTTTTTTTTCTCATTCTGTGAGCCCTACGGTCCTCTAGTGTTGATGACCTACATTTAATTTCTGCACTTTTCAAACACGACAAATCAGATTTTTTAGCAGAGGTGTATGCAAAATGTCCTACCTGCAGGCCTAGACATTTCAAAATGCTCATACGACCTGCCATTCCATAAATAAAAATTACTAATGCTTCGTTTATTAAAACGTAATAACAGTTTTAGATGATCCGGATGTTTTCGGATAATACTTCCAAACAGTGGAATTAAAAGACCCATTAGCATTTTGTGTCTTGCCACCCAGACATTTTTTCAACAACTTGGGTGCTGATAGTTCTGCAAATGCAGGTTTAATTGCATCCATTACAGGTATTGGCACAGTTTTCTTGTATATATAGGAAACACTTGTGTTAAATTGGGATCTTTGATACTCACACCATGACGTGGGACCGTCAGATTGTTTCCCTTGGGAATGCTGATTTCCATGAAAACGACGTTTCTTTCTGCGAAAATCACCAGATCTACGATCTGCTTTGTCAGACATTTTAACAGGATTTATAAAATGACTATTTATATCAATAACAAAAAATTGCAACGTCTTTCTAAAGCTAAGGCAGAAGAGAGCACATGAAAGCAGTTAGCTGTTATTCTTGGATTGTTATTCATCTTTCAATCAAGTTATCCTGGTTAAAGTTATCAAGTTATCTTTCAATTGTTATTCTTGGAGTTGAACAATTCCTTCTCCCTGTTAAATAAATGTATTACATAGATCAGCAGAGTGGCTGAATATAAAATAATTACAAGGATGCTTTCCATTCCGAAACCGAAACTAACTACATTCGACTCACTATCACAAGGTCAGTCAATATTGACATTTACGTTTTTTATTGCTGTAAGCGTAATTTTCGTCGGATTTCGATGCAGTTTGTTTTAAAATGCTCCCAACATTCCAAATTATTTTTTAAAAATACTTTTGAAAAATCGATTTTTTGAAGGGTACAAGGTACTATGTCCCCTTAAATCGTCCATCAAGATGTGATAATAATTTTGCTAATGAAGTTCTTAGGACAACCAATAATAGAAGGTCTGTTTTTAGAAAGTGGAAGAGAAATTTATATTCGATTAAACAGAAAATTTCCGAACCTTATTTTCTTGCAACACATAATGAACCCGTCCCACTAAGTTTAAAACATCTCATAAAGTAATTTTATGTATAAATATTTCATATTAACTGAAATCATTCGAAATAGATATTCTACCCTACAATACTGGACCGGACGCCAGCGGATTTGCATAAAATCCGATTGCTTGTTTGAGGTTGTTTTTTGTGGTATGGACTAGGACCCTTGGATGCTGTTCCTGGTAAATGAAACGCCGACTCTTGCATTAACATTTTTTACAATCAGGTTCTTCCTACGCTCTGGCAATTTTATGGAATGAACGAATGCTACTTCCAGGACAAAAACGCTACTTGTCACGTTGTACCTTCTGTCGAGCAGTGGTAATAAGATATGGATGTAAAACGTCCTCCCTGGCCTGCTCAGAATTCCGACCGAAACACCATAGAATATTTGTGGGCCGCGTTTGAGCCACACTTATCGACAGGGAACCATGTCCAAAATCTACTGCTGAGCTGGCGGCATTCTTGCAGTAAGAATGGACCCATAGCTGTGTATCAAAACCTTGTTGAAAGTATAGCAAGAATTGTTGTTAGTGTCATTGCAGCACTTGGGGGACCATCCCCTTATTTAAGCATGTATTATTTCCTTTATGCCATCACATCTTGCTATCCGGTCCATTATTGTAGGGTAGTGTCAATACATAAATGAACAATATGCGGTTTTTAAATCTTGAAGATTAGGTAAATCTTAAAGATTAGGTATTTTCTAGAGAAATTATTAGGCGTTGAATGTACTAAAGCTTTGATACGGAAATATCTCTAAACTCATTAACAAGTTTTGCAAAAGACTGAAGATAGTTGCATTTTAAAATTAAAAAATAGTATTAGAACTCTTTTGAGGAGCAATTTTATTTGGAGCAATAAAGTCGAAATTTATATACTGCAAAACGATTATATGTTTTAAAAGTACACCAAACTCATTTAAGAGTTTTTTAGAAGACTGCAATTAAAAACAAGTATACTTTAAAATATTACAAAAGTCTAAGTTCATATCGTGTAAAATAAATATATGTTTGAAGGTTATTCTAAAACCATTTAAAAGTTCCATTGTCGATTGTTATTACAAACAATTGTATTTTAAAAGAGTTTAAGAAAATTAATGATAGAATGTGTTCTAATTTTGAATAATCTAAGTCCAAATTCATATCGGGCTAATGATCTGTTTCAAAGCTATTACCTTTACTTCACTTTTTCCATCAGAAATTTATATTACAATGAATTTCATTCATTCGTTTGAGTGTAAAATATATTTGGCAAAAACTTCGATATAGGTTTTTAGTTATACTTCTGAAGATTAATTAAAGACATCTCATAAAACTCATTAACTTATTTAATCGAGTTACTCAAGCTCTAAATTATTCATAAAAGGCACAGAAAGATTTAGCTCTCCTGATGAAAACTAATTACAAATTACTTTTTCATTTCCTCGGAATTATTTTCCTTTCATACTCGTTAGATGAATATCTTCTTTTTTAATGTGTTATTTATCATTTTCATTCCGTTGGCTTGACATATCTTTGAATTCATTCTCCTATTCAAGTGTATTATTGTGGTAAAGAGAAATTATACTCTGTGAAATGCTGAAATTGAAAAGTAATTTTTAATTTTACTAATTAAAGTTCAGGATATCGCAAATGTCAATTGGAATAGATTTAAATTTTAATACTGGGAAATCTGGTCTTTATATTGAAAGTTTTTACTCTACGCTTCACCATACACATCATTAATGTACATCAGAAGTTATGAAAAGATAGATACGAGGATATTATTACAAAATGAGACGCATACATTTTTTTTTGCCTCATTTAATACACTTCTATATAGGCACCATACGTTGCACTCATCAATACGGTACTCGACTTCTTGCCATGTTCATTGTAGCATACCCTCATCTATTGTGGCAGTGGCAATTGCGTACACCAGGCCTCGATATATATTTTTTAATACAGGTGCGCCTTGCGCACCTACGTTTTTAAATTAGGTGCACAGATTATATTTTAAGTGCACATTTAAAAAACGTATTATAAGAGAAATTATATAATGTAAACTACTTTATTAGTTGGGTATGTTTGGATATGTTACGAGTAGATAGTAAATAAAAATATTTAATCATTTTTTTTATCTGAGAAATTATTACTTACAAATATTCAGTCATCATCTGACATTGGTGGGCACTCAGAAACGTTTAAGTTTTTGGCAGATTTTACGCATAAGGTTTAGTGTCCAAGCTTCTTTTTGTATTTTTCTTTCATTGCAACATAGCATTTTCTGGATTAAAGTTTTAGCATACTGTGTATTTAGGAATTTTAAATATACGTTCCCTTAGAGTGAGAGAGATCGTTACTAATAATTTGTTTAGACATCAAAATAACATAAAATACATTTTCCCCTCTTTTTTCAACGATAGGTGAACTGCGTGCACATAGAGGAAAAAAATTAGTTGAGGGAATGATATCTGGTGAACTAGGTGGCCAGGGAATTAGGCCCTTCCAATTCACCGGTGTGGAAATGGTTTCATTTAGGAATCCACGAACATGCAGTCCCTAATGTGGTGGTGTATCGAACAAGGGTAAGGAACATTACTAATCTAAAACAGAGGTCCCCTGATGACATTGCCATCATTGATGAGGATATGCTACAGCAAACATGGCAGGAAATTGAGTACAGTCTTTACGTGCTTTGTGGATCTGATGGTGCCCATATAGAGGTGTATTAAACATGGCAAAGCAACTTAAATATATACTTCTAGTTTAGTAATAATTTCCACTTATTTGCCTTTTCATTTGCCTTTATATTAAATTTTTGAAATTATAAAAAGTCTTTATGGACCCCTGTGTAACAAATTTAATTCAACCCATTAACGCCCGAATTATTTCTGCTCAAAATATTTATCATGATTATCTTAAATCTATGTAATTATGACCCTCTGAATGCAAAAAACCTAAAATTCAATCAATTTGCGATTTAGTCTTAAAATTACAGCTCGTCCTCATTTGAGGACTCTGGGCGTTCCGGTGAAAAAAAATCAAGAAATTCAGTAAAGTCAGAATATTCGAAAACAACATGTAATAGATGTAAAAACGGACTAGTAACAGTATTCTATTAAATTTTAAGAAAAAAATAATTTTAAACTGTTATTTATTTAACATTTAATGACAAATTATCTCAAACGGAGTAATGTTCAACGCTACAATTTCAGTTTTGTGCGAACTATGACAGTTGATAAAAAGGACGGTTTTAATGCAGAATGACGGAGAACAAGATGCACATATATGATACATAAATAAAATACATACACATTTACATAAAATATGTATTAATTATTTGGTTTGGTATGATATATGGGGAAACAAGGAATGCAGAAATTATATGTTCAGAATTTGTTGCCAGACTAACAAAGTAACAGACTTATTGTCGTTCCATCTGACTATTAAAATTTAATTTTCCTTATCAAATTTATGCTTATAAAACCCTCTTGTTTCTTTTTCTATTTCTTTCCGAGATTTCAGAGGACATCCTGCCATTCTGTTGTCTCTTATAGTGCCAAAATTTTAGTTTTTGAACACAATTCTAGTCACAGAGTTTAGTTTTAGAGGAATTTGGATCTTCGGAAATTTCGATATCTGCTGTTCCTGCAATATCACATACTTCAGCTACAGCTGTAATTTCATCGTCGAGATCCTCTGAGTCAGTAAGCTCATCTACGTTAGGTGGAATTCCGATGATGTCAGTTTCAGTTTGTTCGGAAAATAAATAGTCATGATCTTCTGAAATCGTTAAGAATCTACGAGTCATTATAATTACTTATACTTTGTTTTGTTTTAGGAACGTAATGACTATTTACCTCATATAAAAGTCGAAAGAATTTTTAAATCAACTATTACACGAAAAAATGGAAAATTGTAATGACTCTTGAAATTTTAAAAAAAGTTGGCTGTAACGCCCAGCGTCCTCAATTGAGGACAGCAAAATTGGATGTCATTTTTGAAAACAAAATTCTTTTCAAAAGAAATTAATTTTTTATTATAAGTTTATATAGTACTCTAATTTGAAATACTAGTAAAAATAAAATGTGTTTTACCTAGAATTTAGGCGATGTAGCTAGACAGAAAGCAAATGCAAGTTTGAGACATGAAAAAACATGAAATGGCGATCCATATCACGGAGTTCAAAACAACCACATATACTTGGTAATTTGTGGAATTCTTTCTGGTAATACCATCTACCGTCGTTCAGAAAAAACAATCGTTTCCGGAAAATATAAAGATTCTACTTGCTCTTTTATCCACTGTCCTCAAATGTGGACGCTGGGCGATAATGGGTTAATATGCCATGATCTTAGTTCTTACTCTATTTAGAATGTCACTTTTGAAAACGTATTTTGATGACTTTAAATATCCAAAATGAGAGCCAATGGTTGATTTTTGTAATATGAATATCCTTTTTGGTTTCTCGGTTTCATTTTGACGGAGCACAAGCAGTGTAATTTTGTAGATTTAAATGTATGTATATATTGTAAAAGTGTGGAATCGTGCACTGATTAAAAACTTTTCATTGATGCATATCATCCTTCATTTCAATTTGATTGTCTAGAATGACAATTTTAAATCAGAGAAGCAATCATCGAATTTAAAGTAAAAAGTTTCTAAATTATTCCGAAATAAACCTTATTTTTAATATTTTTGAAGTGTTTCGAAGAATATTGAAGACTCTCAGATTTCAAAATAGACAGCAATTCAGTATAAAATGAAATGGTCGATGTAGATTTGCATTATACTGTTTTACTTGAAAAGACCATATTGTTTGCAAATAAAAGTGAATTTTGCTTTTCTTAGGTGAAGGTTTTGTCATGGTATTAAAAATGAAAATGATTACTCACAAGATATGATCCCAGAACTATGTGAAAATTTCTATCAGGTTGTATGTTTGTATTCCTAATTTAAACCATTATAATTTAATTCTTTATTTTAGTTTAAATGCTATGAAGTATTAATGTACATTATCGTAACCCTCTTGCGGTTTCACGTGTATACAGTCTTCCTTGTCTAACTTCTAACTATTTCTGACTTTCTTGACCAATTTATTCTTTCGGAAGGATCGTATTCTAAGGAAATGACATATATTATTGTTGTAATGGATAATATTCTAAGGAGAGGGAAAAACCTAATATTATATTTATAAAGTATTCTATTAGGTAATTGGTAATTTTAGTTAACGTCGTACTAGAGCAACACAAAGGGCTATTGAAGACGGTCCGGGATCAGTCCCTTAAGGGAAAGATCCGGGGACAACACCTCGTAATTTTGAACCACGGTCAGATGACGAAGCAACACCTGAGCTGGCACCCCACACTCCAAACTTCCACGCCAACCCAACGTGAGGACTTTCGGACACG
Organism: Metellina segmentata; assembly: GCA_947359465.1. NCBI lineage: Eukaryota > Metazoa > Arthropoda > Arachnida > Araneae > Tetragnathidae > Metellina > Metellina segmentata. The sequence continues at coordinate 118,271,929 of OX375877.1, read as the reverse complement.
ACAGATTTAAGGTGCACCAGCCGCCTCTACACCATACGTTTACAAACATCCATGCCCGGACCCGGATTCGAACCAGGAACCTTCCGACCTAGAGGCTAACACCTTATCCACTATACCGGTTGGTCGGCGTATTCTATTAGGAAAGGAGAGCAATAAAAACTTCCCAAAAAACTTTCTGATGAACTAAGAAAGAGGACTAGTATTATATCTAATTAAATTATTCTATTCTAATATAGGGGACAATTTTATCTCTTCAAAAAACTCTATTCCAATGAAAGGAGCAATAGAAAGTAAACAAATTATTCCATTCCAAGGAAAGAACCAAAAGAAGTTTCTAAAATCTAAAAGAATCCACAAATTTCTTCAACTAATAGATATGGTTTGTTAGCATTGTCTTATGGGGGAAAAGCAATAACTACACTTCTCATAAACCTCTTTAATATCAGGGAGTTAAAACATGATTTGATAATCGTGCCCAAACTCATGAACTCCCATTCTTATTAACCCTTCAAGTAGCTTCGACAAGCTTTCTCATCCATCAATATCAGAACAATTTTGCTAATGACAAATATCTGATCATCAACAAATTGTCCATTTTTGAATGATGAAGAGATCAAGTTAAGATGAGTTTTCACCTAATAGCGAGATATCTCGTACATCAAGTGAATTTTGCAAATGACCAGAAACGTCATTGAGAAAACACAAGAAGGGTTAATAACCTCCTACATTTTTCAATTGACAAAAGTCAGAAAGATTGGTCAGATCCTTAACGTGGTAGGCATGTGTAAGTTTTACGAAAAAGGAAATGCACTATCTATTCCAATACCATCAAATATGAGTGATACTGGAATCTTCTTCTATTAAATTCTGTTTCGATTCCGCACTCCGCAATTTTGCCATCAGTCGTGAAGTTTAAACGCATCCATTTACGAAAGAATCGAAGTAGTCAACTTCGATCGTAGAAACGTTGTATTACTTTCGTTGTTATACTACTTGTGCTGCGTCACTACATGAAGAAGAATTTTACCTATTTTCATTTTATTTTCTTATCATTCAGAGATTTCTTTGCATTTGTCTGTGAATTGATGTCAATTGAATAGGAGTTGGTACTATCATCAAGTGGGTATTTAAGTAAATGATCGAAGATACATCAGAATTGAAACAATACACTTCACCGATTTTGAATCATTCTAAGGTTGTTGTCTTGAATTAGATGAATATCCACTTCATAAATATAATAAAATTGAATGTTATAACATGTGAATTAGATCAGTTGTCGCCGAAGCAGTCAATATCTACACCCAGGGATAGAAATATCATTGAGAGGTGTCTCAAAAATGTAAGACATTATTGTTAGGGTAATATTTATTTCGGTAAACTTGGATTACCTATATCCTGAAGAACAACGTAATTAAGAGTGAATTTCGCGGAGATTTAAGGCTGAAACCTACTAATTTTGAATCCAACATTGTTAACCTTATTGAAAGTTACGAAGCACACACCCTTCACAATGACAATGTTAGTATAGTGTATACTAAGTTAATAAAAGTAAGTCTTCTTTCACAAATATAAGGAATATTGTATTGGTTATTTTGTTAACATATATATACACTACCCTGCATCAATGGAGCAAGATGTGATGGTATCAGGGACAGAATACATGCTTTAATAGGGGGATGGTCCCTCACGTGCTTGAATTGCATTAGCGACCCTTCTGAGCATACTTTCAACAAGGTGTTGATACACAGCTATGGGTATTTGTGTTCATTCCTGCTACAAGAATGTCGTCAGCTCAGCTATAGATTTCGGATGTGATTGCCTAGTCCGTAAGTGTCGCTCTAACGCGTCCAACACATGTTCTAAGGGGGTCTCGGTTGGGACTCTAAGCAGGCCAGGAAAGACTTTTTATATCCTTATCGTCATACCATTGATTGACAGAGGCTGGATACCTGGAAGTAACATTCGTCCATTCCATGCAGTTGCCAGAGCGTAGGATGAACCTGATTGTCCAAAATGTTCATGTAAGCTTCGGCATTATATATATAAATATATATATATATATATATATATATATATATATATATATATACATATATATATATATATATATATATATATATATATATATATATATATATATATATATATATATATATATATATATATATATATATATATACATATATATATATATATATATATACGTATATATATATATACATATATATATATATACATATATATATATACATATATATATATATATATATATATATATATATATATATATATATATATATAATCTCTTTTCTATACAATATATAATGTTAAGAAGGACGTCAAAATGAAAAACGCATTCCTTTGACGCTAAACGAATAAATTAATATATGTTACACTAGGGGGCCTGCCCTCTGCTCGCTAACGCTCGCCAACCCTCGGAGGATTACTTCGCAATCCTCATTGGTTCGCTGCGTGAACATATGCTCGCTTCGCTCGCATCAATGAAGACATGTGTCCTAGCAGATTGGATTGTTTACAAAATATGATATTCCAAAAATATATTTTTCAAATCTGAATTTTTTGCTGTTTTTCAGAAAAGATATTTACAGTACCTCTGGAATCCGAATTCAAATGAAAACTTTGAGCAAATTTTGACTCGAAATGTGAGCGCTGATTTGGAAATTGAATACACAGCATGATGTTTGTGTGTACATTTACTACTGCACTCGAGCCACCCATGCATTTTCATTGAGTTTGTTGTCAAAAGTTGTAGTGCAAGCGTCTTGTTAAACTATAATTGTTGGCCCTCAAAAGGACCTTTTTTTCCCGCCTTTTTAAAAGATTCTCCGCTTTCTTTTATTTCTATTATTAACTGCAACAGCTCGACTAAAATTCATTTTCTTTGAATAAAATTTCATCCGATGACGCTATAAATTCAATTGAAGCGCGAGACTTTGTGATAAACAAACAATCGTACAATGTTGCCAAAACGCGATAACAAATAACGTCTTTTTTGCGTGCCACGTAAGAGAATTATATATATAGATTATACACACACACATACAATAAACACTAAAAGTAAAACGATCTAAAAACTTACATAATCGTCTCGATTGCTTGTATTTATATAATTACGAAATGGTAAAAGATCCAGATTGTTATAAACTCAAGAAACTCTTGAAGGGGGTTAACGGTCAAAAATGTTTGGCAACCCCTGAATTAGATGATTAACCCTCCGAATAGTTTAGACACGATATCGCGTCAATCAAGATGTGAACAATTTTGCTAATGATGATATATGTCAACCATCCACCTATTGCCAATACTTTTTGATGATATGATGACGAGACAGTAGTCTCCTAATGATGACAAATCTCGTTCATCGAGATCTGATGATTTTTTTAGTAATAACGAGGTATCTCGTTCATCGATATCTGAGGATTTTTTTAGTAATAACGAGGTATCTCGTTCATCGAGATCTGATGATTTTTTTAGTAATAACGAGGTATCTCGTTCATCGAGATCTGATGATTTTTTTAGTAATAACAAGGTATCTCGTTCATCGAGATCTGATGATTTTTTAGTAATAACAAGGTATCTCGTTCATCGAGATCTGATGATTTTTTTTAGTAATAACGAGGTATCTCGTTCATCGAGATCTGATGATTTTTTTAGTAATAACAAGGTAACTCGTTCATCGAGATCTGATGATTTTTTTAGTAATAACGAGGTATCTCGTTCATTGAGATCTGATGATTTTTTTAGTAATAACAAGGTATCTCGTTCATCGAGATCTGATGATTTTTTTAGTAATAACAAGGTATCTCGTTCATCGAGATCTGATGATTTTTTTAGTAATAACAAGGTATCTCGTTCATCGAGATCTGATGATTTTTTTAGTAATAACGAGGTATCTCGTTCATCGAGATCTGATGATTTTTTTAGTAATAACAAGGTATCTCGTTCATCGAGATCTGATGATTTTTTTAGTAATAACAAGGTATCTCGTTCATCGAGATCTGATGATTTTTTAGTAATAACTAGGTATCTCGTTCATCGAGATCTGATGATTTTTTTAGTAATATCGAGGTATCTCGTTCATCGAGATCTGATGATTTTTTAGTAATAACTAGGTATCTCGTTCATCGAGATCTGATGATTTTTTTAGTAATAACGAGGTATCTCGTTCACCGAGATCTGATGATTTTTTTAGTAATAACTAGGTATCTCGTTCATCGAGATCTGATGATTTTTTAGTAATAACTAGGTATCTCGTTCATCGAGATCTGATGATTTTTTTAGTAATAACTAGGTATCTCGTTCATCGAGATCTGATGATTTTTTTAGTAATAACGAGGTATCTCGTTCACCGAGATCTGATGATTTTTTTAGTAATAACTAGGTATCTCGTTCATCGAGATCTGATGATTTTTTAGTAATAACTAGGTATCTCGTTCATCGAGATCTGATGATTTTTTTAGTAATAACTAGGTATCTCGTTCATCGAGATCTGATGATTTTTTTAGTAATAACTAGGTATCTCGTTCATCGAGATCTGATGATTTTTTGTAAAAACGACATATCTCGTAGAGACAATAACCAGGAAGGTTACAGCTAATTCACAAGTCAAAAAGTCTTCATTTAAAAAAAAAGAACACAATATATGCAATTGCATTTTGTAGTTTTACATCGATTGCCTTATGCGATAAAAACATAACGTATAAAAGTTCAACATAACATTTTATTGAACTTTTCCATGGCGTATTCATAGAATTTTTAGTTTTGTTATGCATAGACAATTTTATATATGCTTGATGTCAGATGTATTGAATAATATTATGATGAAATATATCTATACAAAGAACAATAGATTTTGTTTTTGTACTTTGAAAATTTTCGACTCTTTTAGACTTTTCTATCGGTTTTGGACCCTTTTGGTGACTTACGCATTTGGTGTCTGTATGTATGCGTCCATATTACATCTAATAGTTTCATGAATATTTGCACACTGTGAGTACTCACATTCGTTTAGTTACTAAAATTAGTTGCCATGGTCTGTCTGTCTGTCTTCCCGTATTATTATGAAAATTTAAAAAGAACAAAATGAAAACTAAAAAAACATAGGCAATAAACAAAAACAATGCGGATAAAACCTGATCGGATCGATTTTGCACCTTCTAACAATACATCAGAACATTATTCGGAAACTGGCTTAGAGTTAAACGCATTTGGAGCCAAATAATGTTTTGTCACCAAGATAAATGACGCAAAAGCCTGGGGTAGTTCTAAACATGCAATATCAAGGGATTTGGAATGTTTGCTTTGCGAAAAAAAGTCGCCCTTGGCATTTTGTTCATCGCATACTTTATTCTAATCCAAACGATAAGGAAACAAGTTTCGGTTAAACCCACTGCCTTTTTTGAAAAAAAATTCGAATTTTGTAGTCTGTTCCACGTAAAATGTACGGAATATTTTTAAATGCAAATAGTAACACATAGAAAGTCCTGCGAGTTATAATAACATAATTAAGAAAAACATTTGTCTTTTTAACTTTATTGTAAGAAATATAAAGTGTGCTTATTGATTTTCGATTTCGCTAATTATTAAGTATTTTTCCGTCACAAGCCATTACGGATAGAAACTGCTAGTGTGTCATTTAGCAGTCCTGATGGTTGTATCGCTGTCCTCGTCATTATCAAAGCGGACAAGATCTTGATTGACGAGATATCTCGTCATTAGAAGAAAACTTATCAGATATTTATTAACGAGATATCTCGTCATTAGAAAAAAAGTTGACAAAATCTCGATCTCATCATTATAGAAAATTCGGCAATACCTTCATGACGAGAAATCTCGTCACTAGCAAAATTGGTATGATCTTGCTGGACGAAATATTTCGTCCAAACCACATGTAGGATTACGAAAAATATTAATAAAAATTTACAGTAAAAAATATTTTATTATCTCTATTAGTGATTGTACTATTGTACTCTATTAGTCATTGGACCTAAGTGAACAATTTATCACCGTTTATGGCAAATTTAATGAAGAATGTTCCATTTAAAATTTCTATGCAACTGTAATATTGAATCGGGTTTGTAGTAGTTTTTAGAGTAAAAACATGTTTTTTTAGCGTGAAATAGACTTTGGTTTAGCTGTTCTCCCCTAAAAACCACCGTTTCCCTCACAAAATGAACTAAGTTTTTTTGTTATAAAAATATAACACGTAGCATATCGCTTTCGTGGTTCATCAAGCAATGAAATAATGTTTGGAAAACATGCCTTATGAGAATGTATAGTCAAACATTCCGTTAGTTTGATAGATACGCCAGAAACACGTAAAAACAAATCTGTGCTCCGAGAAAAAAAAATTTGAATTTTAATCAAGTCAAAATTTGCGAGTGTCTGTTAATGGCTTATACTAGATTAATTTTACGAATTTTGACTATAAATATGGCACATATGTTCTTAAGACAAAGATTAAATTTACATAAAAATTCCACAGTTGATTTTTCGCCAAAAACAAGAAAATCCCCCTTTAAATCCCTCAATAATTGACAGCTACTTCCTACCTCTAAAAGTTTTATGCATACAAAATTATGACACGTACCAAAACACGATTACCATATTGAGACAGTTTGAGGCCTTAAAGATTTGAATAATTTATTTATCTTGATTTGGGAGAGGAGGGGGGGGGTTCTGAAATAGATGCCAAAAGCACATCTTAACGTTCAATTTTAAAATACGAATGAAGAATTGCTCAATATGTATTGATAAAATATGTTGATGAAGCTTACTTTCCGAATTTAAATTTGATTCTAAAGCACAATCACGTTACACAATATAGACTTGCCAATCAGTAAATTACAATAAGATCTTATTGCATCACCACGCAGTGGTTCAAAATTACGTGGTGTTGTCCTTGGAACTATCAATTTGGGAAGAGGGGTTAATCTCGGACCGTCAACAATAACCCGTTAGGTCGCTTCTGTACGACGTTAAATAAAATACCAACCTACCTATCTGCAGCAGAACAGAAATTTCGTATGTGAGAGATATGTTCAAAGTAGAATAAGTTGATGAACCATATGGAAGACTGAGATATCTTTTTTCTCATCCAAATGCTATCGTGGGACCACGGTAGTGAAGTTGAAAGAGCGAACTAGAGGGTTGGAATCCAACCAAAGACCATTGAGTAGGTGGGGTGGATGGTGCACTGTGAATATGTTGTGGTCTCAAACCTTCTCACAGTGGCATTGAGTTGACGTTTGGGTTTTTCTCGTCATCTGACCGTAGTTCAAAACGACAAGTCGGTTTCTTTAGATCTTTTTCCCTTTGGGAACTGCTTACCAAATACTTTCGCATGGTACATATCGGGGTTTCCTATAAAAACAGTTGATCACTTTTTTCGAGTCCAACCTACACAACCCTACAATAACGGACTGGATGCCAGCGGATTTGCTAACGGATAAAATACATACACCTGATTAGATTATTTAGAAACGCAAAGCTTCTGTAAAGCAAAGTACCTTCCAAATATATTTTAGGATATACACTACCCTACAATAATGGACCAGGTGCCAGCGGATATGCAAAAAATTCGTCTGCTTGTTTGGGGCGTTTTTTGTGGTATGGCCTGGTACCTATGCATGTTGTTCCTGGTCAATTGAACGCCTGCGCCTACATGAACATTTTGGATAATCAGGTTTTTCCTACGCTTTGGCAATTTTATGAAACAAACGAATGTTACTTCCAGGACGAGAACGTTCTATGTCATGTTGCAGCCTCTGTCGAGCAGTGGTATCGGGATATGGATGTAAAAGGTCTTCCCTGGCCTCCTCAGAGTTCCGACCTAAGCCCCATAGAACATTTGTGAGACGAGTTAGAGCGACGCTTACGGACCAGGGAACCATGTCTGAAATCTACAGCTGAGCTGGCGACATTCTTGCATCCGAAATGGACATAAATACGCATAGCTGTGTATAAGAATCTTGTTGAAAGTATGCCGAGAAGGGTGGCTAGTATAATTGCAGCACGCGAAAGAATAATTGATTATCGATCGGAGGGGTGCGATTTTAAATCCAACCAAAGACCGTTGTGCATATGGGGGATAGTATAAGGTAAATCTGCCATGAGCTAAAATGACCTCTCGTTGGCCCTGTTGTGTAAAAGTGAAGAGTGGGGTGCCATTCAGGACAGTGGTTCAAAATTGCGTGGTTTTTTTCCTCGGATATTTCCTGTCTTGTTTTATCCCGGTGTGTTTTTCTAGTGCAGCTTCATTGCAGACATACAAACATCCACATCTTAACTGCGGATTTGAACCTGGAACATTTCGATACGGAAGTCAGACACCCTGATTCCTAGACCGATTCTTTGCCTTGTAAGGTAATGAGTAAAGATAAAAATACAATCATATTCTATAAAGGTTTTTTCCCTAATGGCGGGCACATTTGACCTAAGTCATTGGCCACTACAAGGCCGGAAGTGATGGCCACTTGCGAAGGAGCACCCAGTGGGAGGACCATAATTGTCCCTAACAATTTATACTTCGTAACTTTTGAATCATGTTCAGATGACGAAGCAACACCTGTGCTGGTATACGCTTACAAACATCCATGCCCGAACCCGGATTCGAACCGGGGACCTTCCGATCTAGAGGCTAACACCTTAACCACTATACCAGTTGGTCGGCTATTCTATGAAGGTAAATAGAGGTAGTTGAATTAACGTCAAACTGGAGCAACACAGCGACTATTGGCCCCGATTCGGTATCAATCCCGATGAAAAAGAAACCCTAGGTACTCTAGTGATCTGTTATTTTCCCATGACAATCGATTGGGTAACATGAGGATCATGACCCCCTGGTACCCAACCGATCTCTCTTTCTTTTCCTTCCATTATTTTCACAATTACTTGACATTTCCTGTATTCAGTTTGTTAAAAAATATATATATATATATATATATATATATATATGGCGACATAAAAAAAAAAACCAAAACCAACTAACCCGAAGCGAAATATCCGAGGACAACACCTCGTCAATTTGAACTACAACCAGACTTATTCCATAAAAAAAAACACCGAAGCTTCGAAACCTAACAATGGTCCAATTCTTTGTCTCGCAAAAATCTGCAGGAAAACAGTTTCCAACCCGTTAACCGAATACATATTTTATGTACTCCCGATGAAAAAACGCATCCAATGAAAGGTGAAAGCTCAGGGGGGTGCATCGCCTTTTTTTTCTCTTTCCCCACTCCAAGACGGTTTATGTCCAAAGCAGTGGCTTCACACTTCCCCCAGCATATCTCACGCGTGCAGCATAACTCTACCGATTGATCTTCTGAAAGATTGAGTGTATTTCTCGGAGCAGCGAGGTTTTTCTATTTTCTATCAAAAGTCCAAAAAGTGGGCAGAGTACGAAAAATTTTAAAAATATATTCCTTTGGGGGAACGGATATTTTTCACCTTAATATACGCTCCTTTCAGTTCACTTTGCAGCGTGCTTTCGCGAGAAATATTTTCCCTTCCTGAGGTTGGAGATGAGGTGATTTCCGTTTCCGTGAGTTACGAAAAATTGCATCAGTAAAAACGTGCCACTTCATCGAGTTGAGAACGCTTTCTTCAGGAATGCATGTTTGTCGGAAGGGTAAATAAATATAAAATGATTTGAAGTGAATTGCGCATTAGAATTCTCCATCAATCGAATGTAAAATCGTTTGTTATTGAATTGCTTTGTGGGTTTTAACTGATGCAAATATTCGATGACTTCCAAGCATGCCAATAGTATTCTTTATAATATGTGTATCGGCTCTATGTGATATCAGGGTAGGGGTAGATTTGTTGGAAGAGTAACGGTTTAGCACACAGCCAGAGGTTTGCGAGTTTGAATACAAACAAATAGCGTCGTATACAAGATGTACATTAAGTCTATCGTAACCTCAAATGTCGTCGCTTTCAAGTGGGGTGAGAGCTCAGGTATGATTTCGTTATCTGACCGTGGTTCAAAATTACGTGGTGTTTTCCTCGGATCTTTTCCTTTAGGTTTAATACCGGACCCTCGCTAGTATCTTGTTGTATTGCTTCACTGCGTCATGAATTATAGTACAACTACATCTTTCCTTTCATGTTTGATCCTGGATAACCGTAAGTAGCACGGTGTGTTGTTCCATCGCAACGTTAACTAAATAACCTACGTATCAGATCTTCTTGAGTTCTTAAGTTGTAACTCTCTAAGAGTTGGACGAAATATCTCGTCCTTCGCCCGGATTAGCAAACGGAGGGTTGCGAATTTGAATCTAACCAAGGACCGTCGTCGACAAAGGAGGCTGGTGCGCATTAAATCCGTCGTGGCCTCAAATGTTACGACGATGGCGTGGGGTCGATGTTTGAAGAGTGGTGTGCCAACTCAGGTGTGATTTCACCATGTGACCGGGGTTCAAAATTACGTGGTGTTGTCCTCGAATCTTTTCCTTTAGGTTTAATACCGGACCCTCGCTAGTATCTTGTTGTATCGCTTCACTGCGTCATTAATTATTGTACAACTACATCTTTCCTTTCATGTTTGATCCCGGATAGTCGTCAGTAGCACGGTGTGTTGTTCCTTTGTAATGTTAATTAAATTACCTACCTATCAGATCTTCGCATTAAATCCGTCGTGGCCTCAAATGTTACGACGATGGCGTGGGGTCGATGTTTGAAGAGTGGTGTGCCAGCTCAGGTGTGATTTCGCCATGTGACCGGGGTTCAAAATTACGTGCTGTTGTTCTCGAATCTTTTCCTTTAGGTTTAATACCGGACCCTCGCTAGTATCTTGTTGTATCGCTTCACTGCGTCATTAATTATTGTACAACTACATCTTTCCTTTCATGTTTGATCCCGGATAGTCGTCAGTAGCACGGTGTGTTGTTCCTTTGTAATGTTAATTAAATTACCTACCTAACAGATCTTCTTGAGTTCTTAAGTTGTAAATCTCTAAGAGTTGGACGAAATGTCTCGTCCTTCGCCCGGATTAGCAAACGGAGGGTTGCGAATTTGAATCTAACCAAAGACCGTCGTCGACAAAGGAGGCTGGTGCACATTAAATCCGTCGTGGCCTCAAATGTTACGACGATGGCGTGGGGACGATGTTTGAAGAGTGGTATGCCAGCTCAGGTGTGATTTTGCCATGTGACCAGGGTTCAAAATTACGTGCTGTGGTCCTCGAATCTTTCCCTTGAGGTTTGATCCCGGACTCTCGCTGAAATCTTGTGTTGCTTCCCTTTGTCATTAATTAAAATACTATCTACCTTATTGATAGAAATATTCTAAAAGCACGAATCACAATTTATTTATCAAAACATCTCATTAAATTTATAATGCAAGAAAAATTTCAGTTTCCTAAAACAGCTGAAACATAATATTTATAAAACCTTGCGTAATTATAAGTGTGCCAATTAAATATGGAATTAGTATAAGAATTAAAATCACATTTCTCTACTAGATTGCGGAATATGTGTAACATGAATATATTTAATTTCTTTTTTCGTTACATTGCACTTGAATATATTATTGAGATTTTTAAAAACTCCTGGTGGTTGTCTTGCGACGAGGCATCTTGTCTTTAGCAAAACTGTCCAGATATTTATGAACAAACTATCTCAAAATTAGGAAAAAGCTGACCAGATCCTTATGAACGAACCATCTCGAGATTAGGAAAAATAACCAGATCTTTATGAACGAACCATCTCGAGATTAGGAAAAAACTGACCAGATCTTTATGAACGAACTATTTCGAGGTTAGGAAAAAATAACCAGATCTTTATGAACGAACCATCTCGAGATTAGGAAAAATATAACCAGATCTTTATGACCGAACTATCTCGAGATTAGGAAAGAGCTGACCAGATCTTTATGAACGAACCATCTCAAGATTAGGAAAAAACTGACCAGATCTTTATGAACGAACTATCTCGAGATTAGGAAAATGCTGACCAGATCTTTATAAACGAACTATCTCGAGATTAGGAAAAAAATAACCAGATCTTTATGAACGAACTATCTCGAGATTAGGAAAAAACTGACCAGATCTTTATGAACGAACTATCTCGAGATTAGGAAAAAACTGACCATATCTTTGTGAACGAATTAGCTCGAGAATAGGAAAAACTGACCAGATCTTTATGAACGAACTACCTCGAGGTTAGGAAAAAATAACCAGATCTTTATGAACGAACCATCTAGAGATTAGGAAAAAATTGACCAATTCTTGATATCGTCAACTTTATAAAATCTGCAATATATTTGATGAGATATCTTATCAAAATAAGTTCGAGTGTAAAGTAGGAAAACTAATTCTTTTAGAATCTGAAACTGATATTATCTCTAAGAGATTGACTGAGTATTACATAATTTGAGTCATTTAGAGATTGAAAGCTGCACGAGACTTAAAAAGTAAACATATTTCTCCTCCTGGATTTACTTTTCTGCATTACATTTCATAAAATATAAATGCGCGACTAATGGTTATCATTCAGTGCATTATGTGTTAACGAAATTGTGATACTTATAACCTGCAATATTATGATGATGATATTAAAGATTCAATTGGTATGAAAATATATAAAAACTGCATTACTGCAGTTACGTTTTTTTAAACTGCTTCAAGCAAGATAAATGTTTTTAGACGAAGAAAGTTGCAAACCTTTAGAAGCTTTCTAATTCATCACTTGATTTATTTAATCATGGAAGATCTTATTATTCGAATCCTAGACTTTAAATTTTTTTAAATTCTCTGAGGCCCGGTTTTTCAAACTCATTCTTCTTGGAGGGGGGGGGGAATGTTTATTCGACTTCCTGTTAACCGTGTTTTTCAAGATATCTAATGTTCCTTTATATCAAATTCAGAAGACAAATTTATAAACATTTGCTGACGAGAAAATGAAATGTGCTTTTTTTAAAACTAATGCCGTTGGGCCGTTGGGTGAGATCTCTATTAATTGTGTCATGATTCAGTTATCAAACTTTATAAGCTTAATATGAAATAAAATTCTTATCTATTATAATCTTTTGGAATAATTCTTTATATAATTTCCTTAATATATAGTCCCTTGGAAATATTATGTTGGATATTTCTTTAGTGAATAGAAACATTTATGAAGATTATGTTGGTCCTTTCTTGGAATGCAATTATTTAGAACAATCCTAATGACCTGTTCTGTAGATGTTGGTATGATTTATATTTAAACTGTTTATTTGTGTTCGTGCAAGATGCTCCTTGTGTTCTCATAATAAGCTAAATGCTTTTGTCATATATTATTTAACTGTTTTACTCGTTCGTATATGTTTTCTTACTGTTGTTCGTTTTGTACATATCCCTGAGTGATTCATCTAGAACAATCCATATAGACTATAGACCATTCCATCTAGACAGTTTCATTTAGTATATTTTCTATGTAGAACATTCCATCTAGACAATTTAATTTAGTATATTCGATGTAGAACATTCCATCTAGACCATTCTATTTATTATATTCCATGAAAAACATCCCATCTAGAACATTTCATTTTGAATACTTCATGTATTACATTCCATCTATGCCATTTCATCTAGAATATTCCATCTAGAATATTTCATCTAAAACATTCCATCTTTTTATTTTTCATCGAAAACATTTTAACCCTCTGGGAGGTTCACTCTCATAATACCACTTAGCAGACTTCAATCTTCTGTACATGGCTTCAACCAGTTTTCACCTTCTTTGCGAATAGAATATTTCCTAATGATTATATACTATGACAAGGAAGAATATAATATTTGCAATTGATTTTATTATAACGATCAATTAAATATTTCCAATGGGTTCCATTCTACATAAAATAGCATTATCTCCAATATATTAAATTCCAAGGAAATGTGCAACAGAATGTTGTTTCCAATGAATTCTATTCCATGGGAAGAATTAACAGACTCGTTCCAAAGAAAGATTTCTTACTAAGGTAAAACCAATAAAATCCTTCAAAAAGTTTGAGAGTATCAATGCATTTTCAAGAAATTGGTGGTTGTGTTACAGGATAAAAAACAACTCTGCACTTCCCGGAAATCACTAAGAGGGGTAAAAAGTAGAAACAGGACATACCCCTAAACGTAACATCAACAGATCCTACATATTTTTTTTAACCCATGCATCAGGAAGACATACTTTCAGGGGTACAGTTACACATTTATAGGGAGTGGAACAAATGAAAAGGTTTACAGTGAAAGTGAGCAAATATTAAAGTAAAGTCAGTTACAAGGAAACGCCTTAAGCTATTTTCAAAAAGCACCACAACCCGATACCAAACAAGGCAATTGGCTGAATATAGACGGCTGCCGCTACAACTCGTAACTGTATTACAGCCATCTGATACCAACAAGAAAATTCAATTACGACCCAGTGAGGATATGGATTCAGACACTACATCAATATGGAAGGTAACACATAGAAGTTTCTTATTCACCCAGTAAAGAACCTGTCCATTAGTGTTCTATGAACGTTTCCAGCTCTCGTGGTAGTCATTTTTTTTCTTCCTTTCATCTTAAATAATCTATTTACATCCATAAAACGTAGTTTTTATCCTATTATCGTGTATGTCTAATGTTTTTACCGTCAAACTAGTCAACCCTCTAACACACCTAAGGAAAAACATAGTTCTGGAACTGTAGTTTATTGAGATATAGCCTTTTTATTACATCTATTAAAGGAGTGAAACTCCAGGTTTATTGATGTGCGAAATGTTTTTTTATATTATATGGATTTAATCGTAATCAATATATCGCCAGCACCTTTCCAAGGTCACAAATCTGTACGTTTAGATATTTTTAATTACTTGCGTTTAGAGTGTTATTCGATATTTTATAGTACGTTATAAAAGTGTGAAATTCACAAATTAAATAAACGAAATTTATCATGACAATTTAAATGTAAAGACTGTATCATATCTGTTTTAAAAGCATCTTTCATATCAGTCCGTTTTTTTCGAAACGATGGTTTCAGAGATTTTAGTCTTTGGTCAAATTGAGTGAGTCTTATCTGTATGACCTCTAAACAACTATGTCCTTCTTGACCACTAGAATCTTTCCCTAGAATTATATTATAAAGAAATGAGCAATACAAATTTTATCCACGATTCTATTCTAAAGAACGGCCTGATAGAATTTTTAATAAGGGTTTTTATTATATATGAGAAATGAGCAATAGAATATTTCCAAATGATGATATTCTGAGAAAAGGAAAATACTAATATTTCGAGAGGATACAGAATGGGCCAAAATATATTCTACCGAATGCGATAAATAGAAACGTATGCAAATGATTGACTACAGGTAAAGGAATAATATAATCGTTCCAAAGAAATATTATATTCAAGGCAGGGGTTCCTAACCTTTTAGAAACTACGTACCACTTCAAATTTTGAGTAGATTTTGGCGTACCACCTGTCCTATATTTTTTTAGAAATATATATCTAATGTCAGAAAAGTGCCCGATGACTTGTATTACTTTAATTAAAATACTAAGAAAGCTTCATATTTTATGATTAATGCACTTGTATTTAGTATTAATGCTGTTTTAATAAAGAAAAAATAAAACGAATATGGAAAATTACAGTTTTTTTTTACTCATAGATCTAAAAACAAATAATTTGTATAATTAGTATAAACTAAGCAAACAAAGATTAACCTAATCAAAAATCAATTTTTAGTGCGAAACTTGTTTGTCTTTTATTGATATATCAATATCAGGAGCAATGGAGCTTAACTTCACTCTTAAGTCCTTTTCAACATTTACTCTATTTCTATATTTAGTTTTTTATACACAAAAGTTCAGAAAAACCACTCTTACAAAAGTAATTAGTAATGAATGGCATAAGAAATAGCATAACGTGGTTTTGCGTACTAAGAAATCAAACAAACTTCGTAGAATATTTGAGTCGCTCGTATTTTCCTTGCGTACCACCTGAAACGTTGCCACGTACCACCGGTTGGTAATCCCTGTTCCAAGGAGTTAGGAAGGTAGGCATTTTAATTAACGTCGTACTTGAGCAATACAATTGTTTGTGTTTTTAATCCAAAGAGATAGGTAGGGAGGTATTTGAATTAACATCGTACTGGAGCAACTCAATGGTTTGTGTTTTTAATCTTTCTCAAATACCCTCTAATCTCTCTTAGAGTATTATAAACAAGCATTACTTATTTACAAAATTTAAAAAAAAATTTTAACCCATAAAGTAGTTTTAACGATTTTACAGTTTTGCCAAAGAAAAATATTCAATTTAAAAATAGAAAAATGAATGCTGATACTTGTCTGTATAATGAATTTACCACCTTAGAGATGATCACGAGATTTCTGAATAGTATAATGTTACTTTTAACCTGCAACAACTTGACGACATAAGAATGAACGAAACAAATGCCAGGCACTTGACTTAACGTCATTCAACATCTGACTTATCAATACTGTTGCAATTACTATGAAAATAATGACTAAAGAGCCACTACTTTCTAAGGAATCCATTCATTCTTTCAGCCTGGAGAAATATCTTGTTGATTCTTTCCCTAGGAGTATATAGGGTCATGATAGCCTGGTTGGAAGAGTTGAATTAAATTAACTGTGGGTTGCACACACACACACAAATTCAAAACTCGATCCAACCACCAACCGTGGGTATTTTCTAATCCTGTTTTAAACTCAAATGTCCTCACATTGGTGGGTCAGTTTGCATGCTTTTATTTTCAAAAACGTGAGAGAAATTGTCCTTTAACCTTATAGAAATCATTAGAATACTTTAACAAATTTCAAAATTAA
Organism: Metellina segmentata; assembly: GCA_947359465.1. Taxonomy (NCBI): domain Eukaryota; kingdom Metazoa; phylum Arthropoda; class Arachnida; order Araneae; family Tetragnathidae; genus Metellina; species Metellina segmentata. The sequence goes on along the minus strand of OX375877.1, from coordinate 118,255,106 downwards.
AGGACCCCATCAGGTTTCTCATATTATAAGACAATCTGAACCAAATCCATTTAATCCCTGTACCTGATTCTGCGATGTGTCACTGTCAAAAATATCTTAACTTAAATCCTATCTCAGGTAAACTTAATTTTCTAAAGATGTTCCATAATGGATATGAAGTTGAAATTCACTTATAATTGTAGTTGCATATTATGATCAATTGTAGCAATAAGCTCTAATTGGGCTGTCATTAAGCTCGATTAGAAACTGTTGAACAAATACGCGAATAAAAAGTTTAATCAATCTTCTTTCGTAAAGTAATGGGTTAAAAATTAATTTAGTAATTAATTACATAAAATCAAGAAAACATACTATTAACTTGCACGATGCTACTTTATTTCACCGTACAAGCTCGATATATGTATTGTTTCCACAACCTATGCATTTTTTGAAAACATTTATCATTGACGTGAATTACTGCTTTAAAAATTAACAAATGTGTCGTTAACACAATTGGAGACACAAAAAGATATATTATAAATGAATAAATTAATTGATGGTAAAACGTCATTAGGAAGATCTTTTTAATGAGATGAGAACATATGTCTTGAAGCTTTTGAAGAAAATATTTAATATGTAAGGATTGAAAAATCCTAACTGAGAATAAATAAATTTACTTTCTTACTTAGACGATAATTGCTTGGTATTTTGCGTTTGGTCTTCGTGAATAGAACTCGTGAACATAAAATGTGATAGATGTACGTATGTACTGCGCATAATTTAATTTACCAGTACCGTTTAAAAGCTCCGAGGAATAACCGGTACATTTTCGTACGTAATCTATATAAATAAGAATGGAGTGTTTGTTTGTACATTCAATATTTTCGACCCATTTCGAGTTTTCTATCCGTTTTGGACCCTTCTGATGCCGAATCCGCCCTTTTCTCGTTTGGTGTCTGTCTGTCTGTCTGTCTGTCTGTCTGTCTGTATGTTGTGCCCTATACACGTCCACGCGGTTTAAGATATTTTCATGGAAATTTGCATACAGTGAGTACTTATCTTCATTTAGTGAGTGGAATTGGTTGCGAAAGTCTGTCTGTCCGTCTTTCTGTTCTATGCTCGATTTGGTGTTTGTGTGTTTGTGTAAGCATCACATGAATTGTATTCCAGATATTTGATTGCAATGTATTTTATTTTATACATTATCTATTAGTTTAGTGAATGCAATATTAAACATTTCTTTATTGTTATATTTAGATGGGTTTCATGTTAAAACACCTAAGTAAGTATACTTAAATCAACCATAATTTGGTAGTTTTGAAAAAATTGGAATGTCTATTGAATATTACGATTACTTCGATTGCTTTACCAGTACTGCTGAAAAAGTAATTATTCTTCAAAACATTGTATTTTTTAATGGAATTTCAGCTCTGATACTTCATTTATTTCGAGTCTATTTTTGTTCTTTGCGCAATGAAAACGATTTCGGAATATTTGAGACAGACGATATTTTTCAACGAAACGAGAATGAACAAGATCGCGTGAGCAGTGATATTTTCTGTCTCTTTCGCTCTGAATTAATTTCACATTTCTAAATTTTGTGCACTTTTAGTTGTAAGTTGTGGCAACTGTGCGAGATCAAGAGATAAAAATGAATCACAAATTAATATCTTTAGAACAATTTTTCCGACATCTTTTATTTTGTTCTATTTTGCTGTTTTCTGTTTTAAATATTTATTATTTTAATAAATGTGTTTTCCTTCTCATCACACGCAACAGCACCACAAAGTATTAGACTTAAAAATGTTAGGTAAGTCAGTATAAATTTTCAGTAAATTTTAAGTGTAGTTATGCCATTATTGAAAGAATAATGCCGTTATTTAAAGAATAATGCCGTTAGTGAAAGAATAATGCCGTTTTTTAAAGAATAATGCCGTTAGTGAAAGAATAATGCCGTTATTGAAATAATAATAATGTTTATTAATCCAAACTGGAACTTTTTCCAACATTAAAAAATTCGTTGTAATAATGACAGGAGAAGATTGCAAAATTTCACAATGTCGCATACCGGAGGCAAGAGTGCCACAAGTAAAAAAATATTGTTTTGTTGACTATGAGTGCGAGAGCACTCGCCGTAAATCGTAATTTTAATTAATTGAGTTGAACATGAAAAGAACTTAAGAAAGGGAATTCCAAATCTTCCTATAAATCGTCTTTTATAGTAGTAACCTTAGTATCACCTTTCGTCATTTTGTAGCTTTGTCATACAGCAATTGTGCGATGTATGTGAAATGTATTACATGAATGGATATGCATGTGTAGGATTTGTGTCCAAAGTAAGTTGTAGAAAATATAAAGATGGCGAAAGGTGTTAAAATAAATTTTTATTCTACAAAAAACGTGAGTCATTATATATTTTGATTATCTCTTCAATCTAGAGTAAACTAATTCAAACCGAGTAAGGTCGGGTATCTTGCTAGTCTTAAATAAAATTCAACTGTAAATAAATATGGCTTATGATTATATTAGAAAAAATATCGTCACAGGTAGAATGGTTATGCTACTTCATTAAGTAATTCTGAGCCTAACTTTATAATTGAAGTATTTAAAACAAGTAAAAAATAAACTCAGTAATACTTGCATTAAGATATTAGACTTTGAAGAATTGCTTTGTTAAATATCTTAAGAATAGTTAAATGAATTGATAAAATACAGACAAGTATATTATTGCGATATTTGGCATTACTCCCAATATAAGTGGTATAAGGAAACTGCATTCTAGCAAGATAACGCGTTATGCCTCAGACTATGAAAGAGGCTACCAAAACAAACTAGTCACACTCTATATTTAATTTCATAATAGAATCTTCTTATGTAGAGCAATATTCTGGGGCGTAACACTGTAGCTGGTTATCTCGACGAAATAACTCGTCATTAGCAAAGCTGACTGGATTAAATGACGAGATACTTCTTAAAAAACATTTAGAGGTTTAATATACTATGTTGAGATGCTAAATATACACATATAGTACACGAGGTGAGAATATACACAAGCGTAAGTAAATTTTATTAGAAAAATTAGTACATGATTGTGTAATGATCCATGTTTATTGCTTTCCACTAAAAAGAGTTATCTAAAAAAAGAATAAGATTTAACCTAACATTTTTAAAAATATTTTAAAACAAATCATACCTTCATATATTTTTACACTTTACATTTCATCGAGTAATTGAAATATTGGAGTAAATTATTCCTTTTACTAAACAGGTAACCATTTTAACTATACCAAGCTACACATATGGTATTCCGGTTAAACATTTATTCGAATAATAGCATCTTAAAATCGCAAAGAAAAAGAAATTAAACAATATTAATTTAACTAACATTAAGGTTAATCTGCTCAATTTGATGAGCATGCTCATAATTCATTGAATAAACATCCCGGAGAGTTTCTCCGTCTTTTATTAAACGTGTTCTTTAACATTTGTAAAGGTTATTCTGAAAACACGAAAATGAAACTTTTGCGAATATTCAGAGCTCCGAAAACAACATGCAAAGTAGGTACTCTGCTCCAAGTTGCATTATCTTTAGAGAGTAATTCGATTTACGTCATTTTCTTCCTTCCTTTCTGTAGGGATAATTTAATTTCCGAGCCATTAGAAAATTATCTCGGAGGCCAGCTCCGTTGTTTCAACATCGCTCAAGAATGCTTAGCGTCCGTATGAATTTACTTTAATTTCGTTTAAAGTTTCGTATTTTCAGTACTTCTCTCCTTCAAGGAGGGATATCGTCAAAAGGTAATCTTTTTGTGAAATGCTATTACGGAATCGATCAGGGATTGAAACAAAGAAAATACGGGACAAGGTCAATTACGTACAAATAAGTCTCGAATGTTTTCAACGTTTTTACGATAAATGTATCACATCTCTCTTAGTGGGTTAGTAGTTAAAAGACTACAGACTAGTGAAGCACAGCGGGCTTTTGTGATCAATCCTAAAGGGAATACAACAACAACGCCTCGTCATTTGGAACCATGGTCAGATGACGAGAACAAATCCCCTGAGCTGGGACCCCACTCTCCAAACTTCCACCCCATGCCAATATGAGGAGATTTGAGACCCCTACTTCATCAAAACTATGAGATATCACAGATGTACAACACGTACCACAGTCGCTAATAATAAAATCAGATTTCCGGAAATACATTTTTCATATTACCGAAAAGAAACGGGGTATGGCAAATTAAAGCGATCGATCTAACAATCGTTCCCTTGTGTGTTTTCGTTTTATAACCTGATTCTACCAGTTTTTAAAACGGAGTATACACATATGTAAACAACTGATAAGTGTTATTCCATAGCTCGGAGGGCAGAGAAAAACTGTTCTGCCTCGTAAGCTATCAAATTCCGAGTTAGTAATTGCCCCAGAGAAGTAAACAAAACATTGTGTCTTGGAGAGAATTTAAAGGAGTTTCTATCACTGATTTCGCGTCTCCCTGTTCCACCTGTAAAATGTTATTTGCATTAAGATATCCCGCCATCAGTCGCGTGTTGGTCTTTTAACCGCATGTGCATGCTTTTTATGTTGTTGTTGTTGTTGCACATCCCCCTGGTGTAGGAAAGCCTACACCAGGTCCAGAAGGCCCCGTCGTGCCAGATCCCCATATACTTGCAAAAAGTCCTGATCAACCAACAGCTGCTTATACGAAGTTTTTATGTTGTACATCCCCTTACTTTTCAAATAGAGTGGAATGACATTGTGTAGCTGACCTTCGAAGTGTCTTCTAGTCCTTCTCCCGGTTTGGTCACATTCTTGTAAAATTCTTGGAAGTTATGGTATCCGAAATAGAAGTTTGGTTAAACTGTGGCCGCGGTGCGACAGCTGACGTCAGTCGAAATTTTTAGGGGTACGAATTTATTTATCCACATTGTTTGTGGGCTGGCTGTTGGTATCGCTTCAAAATAAAAGAAATCAGTATTTGACTGCTGCGCAAGCTTTTCAGTTTTTTGATGAAATACAATATGTTGATTTAAAGGAGTCCGGGACACAAAAATCGTCAAATTTTCGAAATTTTTTTCATTATTTTAAGAAATTATCTGTGTTTTTCTGCTTAAAATGACATCTAAATCATGTTTCTATCTTAATTAGAACTAGAGATATAATAATTTTTGTGGTGCGTTGTTTTGAAAATCTAACACTCTTGACAGTTGTTGTCATGGCAACAACATCTGTTCTTAAAACTTTTATTCCGTTTTACTCCATGATACATTTTTTCAAGATTTCCTGTATTCAAATCGCTATAAGTCGAAAACCGATAAAGTTTAAGGATTGAAATTTGGATTATATCTTTTTCAAACATTATACTTTAATTTTGATGCAGCAAATTTGAAAAAAATATTTACTTTTAAAAATATAACTTAAAAAAAAAAAGTACCTTAAAAATTTCAAAAATTGTCATTCAAATATTTTTTTATTTTTTATTAAATTAATATTTTTTAAATTGCTGAATCAAAATTAAAGTTAATAAATTTGTGAATAATTTACTGCAAGAATTTTGAAAATTGATCAAGAATATTTTAAACCTTAGCAATTTAAAATGACCCCTCTTTTTTTCAAAAAATTTTAATTTAAAATTTTTAAAGAACTTTTGGAAAAATTTTGTGTTGTGATTTCGCTTATTAGTTAAATGGGTAATCAGTACAAAAAAATTCTAAATTCTAAATTAATTAATAAAAAAAATTTTCAATGTGTCCCGGACCTCCAGTGATTATGGAAGTGGAAGAAAAACTGCACTAGACTGAATGTTTGTAGTAGTAAGCATAACATTTGTCACATTTGCCTGGTGGACGATCATCTGCTCGGGATTATAAAACTACAAATGTAATACTATAAGACAATTACTTTTCTTCTGTTCCATTTGCTAATAATGTGCAAAAGCAGTATAATCTCACTATGATTGTGACACTAAGAAAAAGAATAAGAGAAATACCTCAGTATTTTTTACCATCAAAACATCGAGAATTACGCTCAAGTATTTTCAGTTTTCAAAAAAATCTCTTTAAATAAGTGTTTTAAACACTTTTTTATTGATATGTATCCATAAAAATTGTTTGGTCATTCCAAAAACAGTTCTTATCTGATAAGAAAACTGTTTGGTCGAAAAGACCGTCACGCCTATTCTAGTCATAAAAAGTGACGCGACTAACGGAGGAATATGCACGAAATAAAAGAAATTGCGGTAATCTTAGCAACCACCGCTAAAAAAAAAAAAGTGAACTTACAATACAAGATTATATATAGAAGTGTAACTTTACTTCACCAGGAGATAATTTTAACCCCCCAAGTCACGACATATACCGTCCATCAAGATTCGGTCAGTTTGGCTGATGCTGAAATATCTCATCATCAAAGTATTACTGAGTGTTTGACAGTGTTGAGACTAAGATCTGGTCAGTTTTCTTCTGATGGGGAACTATATCTTCCATTCAGATCTCGTCAGTTTTGCAAATGACGATATACTTTTGTTAAGGCAACCAATCCATAGGTTCCAATCGTGCTACCGTGGCACTCGCAAGAGTGTTGCCGCATGAGTACTCCGCTATGAACATTTCAATTGCTAATGCATGTTAATCACTTCTAGCAAATGTCCGAAAGAATCCCTATGATGATAGACTTAGTTCATATTCTTACATTCGCCAGGGCAACTGTATATGGTGTGCTGTGCAGCTGACCAACAAATGTAGGTTGTTGTCACGTTACAGTCCACACAAGACAGTCAGAAATTTGTAATTATATATTTTAGACCTTGCATTTAGAAGAACATCAATGATATTAATTCATCTTTCACGATCTCCCGCAGGGAAGGGTGTCAGTATGTGACAGCAACACAGTAACTTACAGGTAAAGGCCATTTTCAACCCGACCCTCTCAGATTTATTTTAAAAACTGAGCTAATGTGTTTCCCAGTTATGTATAAGAAATTCTTGAAAACTTTAGCTTAAAATATAAATTATTTTATGCTATTATTTTTTAATTGTGTATATTAATTTTAAGTTTGAAACATTGGACAGTTTTTAATGATTGTAAATTCACTAAATGAGGCGTTGCGGGTAAGAAGGGCGAACTCAACAAACGCTGGTTTCCAGAAAAACGCATTTAACTTTTACGCTGCGGCGCTTAGATATGTTCAATCGTCTCACAGAACGGCTATTTCGCCTGAATGTCCAACCTCCCTTACCTAATTATCTAACTTGAGCGATAGAGCCTTGAGTGGCATTTACGGCTGACGGTTTCCTTTCTTAGTATTGTGTGTCGTATCGTTGGGGGTAGAGATATCACCGGAGCGACCTTCTACAATTCCCCCAAAGTGTTCACACCTCACGGTCGATAGGGCAGGTTACCGAACAAAAAGAGGGATCCTCTAGAATATATTGTATACTATAAGTAACAACATAATATTTCATATTTTTTCTAAAGAAATGAACAATAGAACATTTCCAAATGATTATATATTCGCTGTAATGAGCAATATAATATTTGTACCTTTCCAAAGGATTCTGCTCTAAGAAAATGAGCATCGTAACATTTCCAAATGATTGCGTGCTAAGGATATTAGCAATGAAACCTTTCTAAATAATTCAATTATAGACAAATGAGCAATAGAACCTCTCCGAATCATTACATTTTCAAAGATAAGCAATAGAATATTTCCAAAGATATTTATTCTCAGAATAGAAAAACGGATTGATTATTTAGTCAATTAGTGTGTTCTGGGGTTAAAAACAAAACTACACTACATGGAAATATCTCGACGCTCTCAAACTTCATTAGTCTAAAAATTACTTTATTTCTATTTAACTGTACTTTCATTTCTGCTCATCATATTTTCACATCCATTATTTAACTATATCAAGTGTAGAATTTTGGATTTGAAGTTACTTACTCCCAAAGACGAAAACCCGTTGTGTTGCTCTAGTACGACGTTAACTAAAATTACCATTACCATTACCCAAAGACGAAATTCTGAATGCTACAATTTCGAATTCCGTTTTTGGAAATAATAAAATAGCTTGTAAAGATTAGGACCATTCTTGAATTTTAAGGATGATTTCTAACGTAATACTTGTTACAGTATGTATTTTTAAAGATCTTAGCATGAATTACAAGATATAAATAGACTCTAAAGATTTTAAATTTGTGTCACTAATATATTAATTGGCTAACTCCTCTCAATTTAGATAAAAGTAGCGTTATTTGGTAAATGTATACATTAAATCCTGATCATACTATCATAGTATCTAATATAGTGATGAAACATTATTCATTATGCTAAGGATATATTTTAATTAGTTATACAGGGTGGTCCCGAATTCATGGTACAAACTTTAATGGTAGGTACAGGACATTGTAACAATGATTTATTGTATAGGAATGTATAGTCGCAAGTGACGCGGTGAGGCGTAAACAGGGGAAATAAAAGGAAAGAGAAATGGAGTGATCGGTTGGTATCATTGCCGGTAGAGGGCAGTAGATGTCTAGCCGCTGTTGAACATGATGCATCGCAGTAGGGAAAAGCGTTGATGTACGGAATTACCTGAATGCCACGTTTGGTACTCGATGGATTGGGCGTGGTGGACCAGTCCCTTGGCCACCCCGATCTCCCGATTTATCGAGCCTCGATTACTTTTTATGGGGACATCTAAAGCATCTTGTTTATGAGACTCCAGTTGACTCAGATGAGGATCTCGTCGCTCGCTTATCTGTAGCTGCTGCAGGTGTGCGTGAAATACCAGGCATCTTTGAACGTGTACGCCAATCGCTCCACCGACGCTGTCAAGCATGTATCGATACTGGTGGACGCAATTTTGAACAATTACTGTAAACATGACACTTGTCAACAACGCTTTCAATAAAATCTTTGTTTTTCCTTTCGGCCGTTATTTCCCCTGTTTTCGCCTCACCGCGTCACTTGCGACTATACATTCCTATACAATAAATCATTGTTACAATGTCCTGTACCTACCATTAAAGTTTGTACCATGAATTCGGGACCACCCTGTATATTAATAAGAAGTGTTATACAAATCCAATCTTGTTAATTGTTTTAAAGGAGCATAATTTACTTTTGGCTTAAGTGTTCTGTCTGTAAGATGTTTGTTTTAATTTCCAAAAAAGGCTCTATTTACTAAATATTTTTCTAATGTAAAAATTATCGCCTCAAATTAAAGGTGCAAACTCTTACATCTACAATTAGGCTTCTAAATAAACTGTCAGTAAATAAATTAAACTAAGTAAAGTATCTTTAAAAAAATATAACTGAAGTAAAAAAAATCATATTTTGCTTCCAAGGAAATAATATTTAACAAGCCTTAAAAAATTATTTTGTCATTACGTGGCCAAAAGTAATCAAAGATGTGTTTTCTGGCAACCCAGTCAGAAAATTATGTATAAAAAGACGTATTTATTTTTTTGCAATCACAACTCGAAATAAAAAAATTATATTTTATGCTTGAAAACGTATTTTGGAAAATTATTAACAATCATTAGTAAGTTTTGGTAATAAATATTTATAATAGATTGTAAAAAGGTTCGAGGGAATATTTTAAGTTTATGTCTTTTGCGAAGAAAGAGCAAAATAATTTTTTACTAGTAGAGCCGTTATGATCGGTGTACATAAATATTGCTTTCAAAATTAAAAAAAGGGAAGCGATAGCCATAAATAACTTTATGCTATCGCTACTTTCAAAAGATAAAAGTGGTCCATGAAAGACCGAGCTCCAGCAATTTATCTCTGATAACATGCTTTTAAAAAGGTAGTCAATTCCAAGCATTTTAAAAGTTTTACATAATCAATTAAACTATTCATTTTCAAGATGTTTTCGGGTATAAACTTTAAGATCGCATAGGGTTAAATAAATGAATATTAAAGAATTATACCTTTCTACATGTTCAAATCTTCTAACTTAAAAAACAGTACATATGCTGTAAATATAGTAGTTAAATGTTTATAAAACTATTCGTGGGTTTCATCTAAAGAGATATATTTGCTAGTTGATTCAGTCTTTATATTTGTACTGACTATTTCTTGTCAGAACAACAGAAATTTACATTTAAAATTCTAACAATACGCTATTTATCGCATTTGTTTTCAATTTGGTGAACATTTTGTATATTTTCCTTTGCCTATTTGATTACCATGATGTTTCATCTAGAGGAGCCGTTGCCACACAATAAATACAAAATTGGGTACCACGTAGGACACTACCCTACAATAATGGACCGGACGCCACCGGACTTGCATAAAATCAGACTACATGCTTGGGGGTGTTTTTCGTGGTATGGCCTGGGACCTTTGCATGCTGTTCCTGGTCAATTGAACGCCGACGTCTACATTAACATTTAGGACAATCAGGTTCTTCCTACGCTCTGGCAATTTTATGGAATGGACGACTGTTACTTCCAGGACTACAACGCTCCATGTCATGTTGCAGTCTCTGTCAAGCAGTGGTATCCATATATCTCTCTATATTAAAAAAAAGTTACCGCCGCCGCCGAAGAATTGAAATTTTTGTTGTTTAGCTCCATTCTTAGACGGTTTCCCGAGAAAGTACTGATCGGAAAAATATGAAATTAACATGCTTTGTTCTTCATCGTATTCCCTGGATAATTATTAAGATTTTTTTCCGATGCGGCTATTAGTTTAGGTTTTATTAAGTGTTAAAGTTGAAGAAGTGAAATTTCTTCCGCGAGTGAGCAAAACACATTCAAAATTTCAGTCTTTAGTCGTGAGTTTTTTTTTAAGAGTACCTCTCAACGTAAATTTTTGCAGCTCGTCGAGTTTTTTTTGAAATTTAAATGTGGTTCTTGATAATATTTTTTTGAAATTCGGGAAAAATCGGGACATTTTTGTTACTTTTTTTTAAAACTGCCGTATCTATATCTAATTACTATTAGTTTTTAATTTTTAAAATATCGCAGTATACCTCAGAATATACTCTTTCTTACGGTACTATTATTTTTGAAATCGGTTAATAATTAAATTGGATGCGATCAAAAGTTCGTGATACAAAATTCGGAATCTTCGGATATTTTCGCTACGTTTTGTTAAAACCGTTATGTCTACGGCAAAAACCATTATTTTTTAAATTTGAGAACATCACTGAATACACTACATTACACTCTTTCTTATGGTACAATTATTTTTCAAATTGGTTAATAAACAAAATCGATGCAATTAAAAGTAGGTCATACAAAAGTAGGTCATACATACGGGGGTTGGCGAGCGTAAGCGAGCAGGGGGCGGAGCCCCCTAGTAGATGTAAAACGTCTTCCCTGGCCTGCTCAGAGTTGTTACGACATAAGCCCCGTTGAACGTTTCTGGACGAGTTAGAGCGACGCTTACGGACCAGGTACCCGCGTCCGAAATCTACAGCTGAGCTGGTGACATTCTTGCAGCAAGAATGGACACAAATACCCATAGCTGTGTATCGAAACTTTGTTTAAAGAATGCTCAGAAGGGTTGATAGTGTTATTGCAGAACATGCGGGACCATTCCCCTATTAAAGCATGCATTATTTCCCTTATACCATCACATATTGCTGTCCGGTCCGTTATTGTAGGGCAGTGTATTTGCGTATTAATTCTTCATGTGCCTGTACCTTATACCTGTATGGCCTGGGACCTTTACATATTGTTCCTTGTAAATTGAACGTCGATGCATACGTGAACATTTTGGACAAACAGGTTCTTCCTACGCTCTAACAATTTTATGGAATGGACGAATGTTACATCCCGGACGACAACGCTCCATGTCATGCTGCAACCTCTGTGAAGGAATGGTATCAAGATATGGATGGAAAACGTCTTCCCTGGCCTGCTCAGAGGCCCGACCTAAACCCCATCAGACATTTCTGGGACGAGATAGAACGAAGCTTACGGACCAGGCAACCACATCCAAAATCTACATCTGAGCTGGCGACATTCTTGCAGCAGGAATGGACACAAATACCCATAGCTGTGTATCAAAACTTTGCTGAAAGTGTGCCGAGATGGGTTGCTAGTATAATTGCAGCACGAGGGGAACCACCCCCTTTTTAAAGCATGTATTATTTCCCTTATACCATCACCTCCTGCTGTCCGGTCCATTATTGTAGGGTATTGTATGATTGGTTCGGTTTTTAGGGTACAAGGACTATATTTGGATGAGCTGCATCATCAGCCTCAACACACAATATCAAGTAATAGTTTACCACATGCCGACTCGAAGAAAGTTTTACTGACACAGAAGATAGAAATAATTTCTCTTTAATGGGTTGTATAATGCCTTGTGCTTAGCGTGGCAGCTTGTAAGCTTTTGGACCTTTTATAAAACCCAAATCCTAAAGAAATTAAGAGATAGATACTGATGAAAAATGTTATTGTAAATTTGAGTAGGTGATATTGAAAACATCTTCAATATCCTTGGTTTACCAATCTGAATTTGTCATGTTTATTTCTGAATCATATATTACCGTATGCATTTTGAACAGATTAGCAATGGCCATTATTTTTGCTCAGTAAAGCTGTCCTTTAGGATGATAATCGATGGTTTGAAGAGCAGCATCTATCGAAAGGCTGGGGTGAGTTGAACGCTAAGACAGCTGTTACAAAGTTTATACGTTCTAGTTCCACCATTTTATTTTCATGCCTCCAAAATCTCCTGCTCTTAATCTGCGTTATGTGACAGTGGTTGTTCTGTCGGTGTTAATTTCCCAAATGTAGTTTTTTTTTTGTGAATTAATTTTATTTAGGTATATTAGTTAGTAGCCACTGCGAGGGTAGCCCTGCGTTGCCCAGGCCCGTGGTGTTGCACCGCAAACCAACACCACGGGCGACGCCGTGATGTAAGGTATTAATCTGGTGTAAAATTTTCCCCAGATTTAAAATATGTTGAAGATATATTCAATTAAAAAAGTATTTATTTAAAGAAAATCATATTTTTAGGTATCAATCTAAACTGAAATTTTTCCGCTAATTTCAAATCCGTTGAAATGTGTACTCTATCTTTAACGGTTCAGGAGATAGAAAAAAGAACTGACTTCAGTTAAAAGATTTATCGTCTGGCTGGAAATTTATTTGTCCGCGCAAAATCAAAGCTGAAATGAAAAAAAATTTCTCCGCGTTTTGTGGATGAAAAAAACTTGGCATGTTTCCAAACCCTGACTGCAAGATTACACGGGTAGAAAAACTTCTCCGCGTTTGAAAAAGCAATGGAGAATAAAACTATTAAATTCATTTAAAAATCTTATAGATTGAATTTTAAAATTCGCCGCTACCCAAAAATTGCAAAAAATTCGGACTACCTGTGTGCCAAATCTCATTGCTGTAAGTGCCATAGAATCGTCGCGATTTTGGACGAGAGACCAAATCGAGAGGACTTCGGTCACAACAGCTTTAAGGTGCACTAACCACCTATACACCATACCCTTACAAATATCCATGCACTGACCAGGATTCAAACCAGGAACCTTCCGATCTAGAGGCTTACACTTTAACCACCAGACTAGTTGGTTGGCATGTTATTTGTAAGAATGCAATGCTTAACCCTTCTTTGCATGATTTTTTCTTTATTGGTGAAATAAATCACGGTGATATAATTCATGTTCAAAATTTTAAATGAAAAATGGTTAAAAAATCTAAGTATATATTTATAGTATAAATTTAGCAAAAAACAATAGGATGGTATCATGTGGTATTTTTAAATTAAACGCAAACGTTTTCATAAATTGCTCTAAAAATAACAGAAACACATGTTACAAACCTTTCTTCCACTCATTTTCACTTTTTTAGCAAAAGAAACTCAAATATAATAAAACAAAATTAAAAACGAAATCATACGTTTATTGCAATTACAACAAACAGCGGAATGACAACTTCAAGCTCGTTTTACTGATAGTGACACTTGCTAATTTTTGACAGCTATGTTTTTTTTTATGCAATGGACATTAAAAAGGTATCCAGACACGATCAACTTAAAGTGAACTTGTTTTTTTTTTTTTAATTATTTGGGCATTCAATGTTATGATGGAAATTTCCACCATTATGCAAAGAAGGGTTAATCGTTGAGAATGAATTGAATGCCACACATTTTTGGTCAGGAAACATTCAACTTGCACCAACCTCCGCGAACAAGATGGTTTTTGGTTGGCTATGTACTCGCATCCCTCCGTTTGCTAATCCATGCGGCTCTTTGCTAATAGATCTCCAGACCAATCTGATTGCCTGATGGATTGGAAAACCGATAGGGTCTATTGTTATTAATGGCTTTTTCAAACGTCTAAATTTACCTCGCACTGAGAGCTCACTTCATTATCCGAAAGAAAAAATTAATCTCCCCGAGTACCACTCAGTGAAAGCGAAATCAAATTTATCAGATGGAAAACGAACGCGAAACAAAACCAAACCGGAAGCCAAACGCGTCAAAAATGAGCTTCCCGGGCAACCCGCGTTAATAAGCTCATTAAAACGACAAACGCGCCTTTCCCTACTCGACTCAACTGAGCTGAGGGTAAGGAACAAAAGCGGGGACAAAACTGCCCTAACCGAGCGACGACGTCACATCCGGCACTCGACTCCGACTGTTGCCAAAACAACAAAGTGGAAAAAAATCGATGTCTTAATGGCCACGCCGCGATGCAGTTGCCATGGTGACCGCTCTGCCCCCGACGTCTGGAACTTCGGCTGGTAGCGTGTATCGAGGCGAAGTCATCATCAGCACTTAAGAAATGTCCGGATCACCGTTTCTTTCCTCGGTGGTCAACTTGCGCCAGGCGGGTAGTTAACGACCGCCGGTTGCTCGTGCATCGGTCTGCCATTAGTGGATGACCGATAGCTGCCTTCGATGAATTATTTCTGGGATGTCACGCTACTGGTGATTCGTCAATTAAGACGTTGTAGAACACAGAGAGGTCTGTCTTGAAGTTAAATATCAATTTCTGATGTCAGCTTGAATGGTAGCGTGTTTTATTATTTATGTTCATTGTCTCCGGTAGCGCTGAGTTACTAAGCGGTTTAGTTTTGAACGTTTAACAAGTGTGCTCACCTGTTTCATTTTCAGCTTTTAATAAGTGTGCTCAGCTCCTTGGTTTTGAACTTTTCCAAATAATTTCAATTAATACTCGATAAATAGTGGGATTATTACATTTATTGATATCATTTACCATATTTTCACGTGTGTTGATATGTCTTGAAGTTAAACGTCGAGTTTTGATGTCAGCTTGAATGGTAGTGTATTTCGGTACTTATGTTCACTGACTCCGGAAGCACATACGCGTTCAGCGGTTTCGTTTTGAGCTTTTAATAAGTGTGCTCAGCACCTTGGTTTTGAACTTTCCCAAATAATTTCAATTAATACTCGATAAATAGTGGGATTATTACATTTATTGGTATCATTTACCATCTTTTCATGTGTGTTGATATGTCTTGAAGTTAAACGTCGATTTTTGATGTCAGCTTGAATGGTAGTGTATTTCAGTACTTATGTTCATTGACTCCGGAAGCATATACGCGTTCAGCGGTTTAGTTTTGAGCTTTTAATAAGTGTGTTCAGCGGTTTGGTTTTGAACTATCCTAAATAATTTCAATTAATGCTAGTATAAATAGTGTGATTATAACTTTTATTGGTTACTTTTATTGGTATCATTTGCCATATTTTCGTTGATCTGCCTTGAAGTTAAACGTCGATTTTTGATGTCAGCTTGAATGGTAGTACTTATGTTCATTGACTCTGGAAGCACATACGCGTTCAGCGGTTTAGTTTTGAGCTTTAAATAAGTGTGTTCAGCTGTTTGGTTTTGAACTATCACAAATAATTTCGATTAATACTCGTATAAATAGTGTGATTATTACTTTTATTGATTACATTTATTGGTATAATTTACCATATTTTCACGCGCGTTGATCTGCCTTGAATTTAAATGTCGATCTTTAATGTCAGCTTGAATGGTAGTGTATTTCGGTACTTATGTTCACTGACTCCGGAAGCACATACACGTTTTGAACTATCCCAAATAATTTCAATTAATGCTCGTATAAATAGTGTGATTATTACTTTTATTGGTATCATTTACCATATTTTCACGCGCATTGATCTGCCTTGAAGTTAAATGTCGATTTTTCATGTCTTCTTGAATGGAATATTTCTGAACTTATGTTCATTGTCTCCGGAAGCACAGAGACGTTGAGCGGGTTAGTTTTGAGCTTTTAACAAGAGTGTGTTCAGCGGTTTGGTTTGAGCTTTTAACAAATGTGGATTTTAACAGCGGTTGGGTTTTGAACTATCCCAAATAATTTCAATTAATGCTCGTATAAATAGTGTGATTATTACTTTTATTGGTATCATTTACCATATTTTCACGCGCGTTGAACTATCATGAAGTTAAATTAGAATATATGATGTCAACTTGAATGTGGTAACGTATTTCATTACTTACTACATTCATTGACTGCGATAACGCAGAGTTCAACGGTTTAGATTTGAACTTAAAACAAGTATATTCACAACAATTTCAATTAATCCCCGTATAAATAGCGCTAAGTATATCAGTTGTCATATTTTTTGGCGCGCCGCAAAATTTTAGTAATTAGTTTATATGTGCCAAGTGATTAAAAAGTTCGAATTTGACTGCTGTAACGCTTTAAATTTGTAAGGCACTTAAGATAACATATATCTTTCCTTACATTAAATGTTAGTGTTGTGGATTTAGGAGCTTGAGAGTTGATGAAAAATGTTGTTATAATCTTTAAAGATAACATCAAAGTTTAAACGCTAGATGCAGTTAAACTATTTTTCAGTTTTTAAAACAGTAAATGTGCAGCAAAAATTGAAACATAATTCCTCTAAATATATGTTTCTTACTTTAGCTTTTAAATATTTTTCTTAAATTTATTTAAACACATTTATGTCTTGACATGGTTTAAATGCTTTATTATCAACTTGCTAACAAACATGGCAGTTGTAAAAATTAATCACCAGGATTAAGTTGATTAAGTTTTCAATAAATTAAGTAGTGCTTTGAGTGACGGCTGAAAAAATAAATTTATGAAAGAGATAATCTCTTATCTCTTTCGTAATTAATCTTAGGTATTTAATTTTGAATAATGTTCAAATATTTTCTAAAAGTATTTGCAAAAATTGAAAAAATATATTCATTGTGTAATTAAAATCATTAAGCTGACTTTTAAAAACTTTTTCTAATTTTGTCTATTTTAATGAGTTATAGGTAAAGGCGTATATATATGTTTTGAATGTAAAAGTTTTTAATTTGTTTTTTAAAGTCATTAATTTGGTGATACTTTGAGAAATTAACATCTCTATCTGTAATTGTTAACTAAATTTTTTAACTGAAGTGTTTTGTACTATCATTGAATTGCAAATTATTTTTTATTTATCATTAAATCCACAATGACCTTACGTTAGTAATTTATATTTGATTCAATATTACATTGAAATGGTCGTGTCGTCAGGTTTTGAAATATTTAATTTTTCGCAGACATTTTGGAATGCAATGTTGACCTATAAATAAATTTAAAAAAATATTTATTCTTCTAAATCACAAACATTTTAATAAATTTAAACATAAATGCCAGATTATATTGTAAATACATAACTTTTGTTACATTAAAAATTAATTTACCTTAGCTTAAAGTATTGACAAATTAATGGAAATTATTTATGTATTAACATTTCAATATTAGACACTCAATGCGCTTAAATTTCTTAATTGCTTGTCCATGAGTACAACAGATACACGTGTTTGATATCGATTGAAATTCATTTGTAACGCATATAAGCTTTGATATTTCCATCGCGCTCCTCTAAATTAAATTTAAATTACAAAAATATACAACAATATGTCATTCATTTTACAGGATTTCATTGATATTTCTGAAAAGGTGCTAATCTATGTCGTGTTATCACAATTCACTTCAATTTCATCATATTCAGTTGTTGGAAAAGGATTCCGTCACACACATACAGACAGACGAACAGACAAAACAGAACAACACACAGACAGATAGACAGACGCGCACGAGGCGGATTTGGAATCAGAAGGGTCCACTACGGATAAAAAACTTGAAATGGATCGAAAATATTCAATGTACAAACAAACACTCCATTCTTATTTAGATAGATTATCATTGTTATTGTAAACCGTGTAACATGGAGAACCTAGGCGTGTTATATGATGCCGTAATTTTGGTATCGTGTTATAGAGAATCTTTGTTATAGAAGTACCGTGCTAAACGAGGGTTAGCTGTATTATATTTATTATTCCATTATATTTTGTATATTATTACATCATGTAGACAAATACTAGAATGCCATAATACATTGGGTCTCTCTCTCTCTTTCTCTCTCTCTATATATATATATGTATATATATATGTATATATATATATGTATATATATATATATATGTATATATATATATGTATATATATATATATATATATGTATATATATATATATATATATATATATATATATATATATATATATATATATATATATATATATATATATATATATATATGCTATTTGACGTCTAAACCAATTTTTGCGTTCGCTGTCATTTTTTGATTTACCGATGATTTCTACCTTCTTGTTTTTTCATTGACTGCTGAAGGATTTCACCAGAGGGGCCTCTCCCGTGAAGTTTTAGCAACTTTACTCTCCATAGATTAAACTGGAGCAACATATCGGGCTATTGACGTTGGTCCTAGATCCTTCCCAAAGTGAAAGATCCGAGTGCAACACTACGTAATTTTGAGCCACGGTCAGATGACGAGGTCACACCTGATCTGGCAATTCACTCTCCATGCTTCTACACCACACCAACGGGGGGACATTTGAGAACAGGCTGATTTAACGCCTTTTATACGCAGTGGTCTTTGGTTGGATTCGAACTCGCAACCCTCCGGTTGTTACGCCAAAGTTGAGTAGTTTTGAGATTCTGATGCCAACTTGACATTCCTGGACTATAAGGCCCGGTGCACACATCCGGTTTTTTAACGTTGCCGATACAGGAACGCAAATGCGGTCTGAGATACATTAGATCCAATGGAGTAGTGCACACATGCCTCCGGCGACGCAACAGAGACGCACGTCCAACTTGCGTGCAATTTGTACCGCAGTTCCCGACGGCACCGCAGCTCGCCTCACACGCTTCTCCCGTCTGAAGTACCTTGTTTTCAAAAATAAATGGAATATAAATAATAATTAATAAATTCTAGTATCCAGTAACGTCTATTTTGTTTAAAAATTTACTTTTTATCATACCGAGTAAGCGAAATAAAAACGTTTTCATCGATAGAACATTTATCGCAAATGGCGCGAAATGAGTACTTGCGGCATTTCACGGTTATGTGTGCATAGTTGGGCTTCGACGCCGCATGTTGAAAAATCGGAAGTGTGCACCAAGCCTAAGCAATCTTTCTGTTTAATTGTTATTTACAATCTTCAGAGAACCAGGTAATTACACACGCAGCATACACAAAAGCAATCAATACAAAATGGCTCTCCATGGAGATACTGCCCTTTTAACAAGCACGGGCAGTACAGGTAGATAGTAAATGAACATCGCACTGGAGCAACGCCATATATTATTGACGACAATCCAGATTTATTCCCAGAGGGAAAGATCGAAGGACAACGCCTGGTTATGTTGGACCACCATCAGCTGACGAGACCAACACCTGTGATGGCACACCATCACGAAACTTCTACACTACGCCATCATGAGGATATTTGAAGTCACGCGAGATATTTCAGTGCCTGAACCTAGTTTCGAACCCGCAGTTATACCATTGGTAATCTGTAACTCTTCCAACTAGGTTACCGTGGCACCAATAAGTAAATACGTCCTCCAGAGGTTAAATTTAAATTAAAATAGCGATTCTCCAATATACAAACAATGTCGATATCCGCAGAGCTTTTGTTTCATCAAAATAATGAGCAACCATTTTGAATTAAAATGAATGCTACATAGTTAAATATTTTTATACTTTAGTTCTCTAACTGTATTGAATTGTCTAAGGAGAGAAAGGAAATTCGTCCTAATGTTACGATGGAAATTCTGTCATCATCGGCATCGCATTAATCTCGAATTGCTTTGGAGCATTCCCTAGTCTGTTGGGAATGAATTTTCATTAATTTCGAAGGAATCCACAAGACGAGCGAAGCAATGATTATTATTAAGATTGAATAATCTAGAATTTCTGACAGTCATGGACCAATCAATGGCCAAAGTTGCAATCGCGTAAGGCTATCTTTTGGAAATATATTTGCACTGTTTCTGTATTCTTACCGTAACTTTGTATAATGGAATGATTTTCTTGAATCACCGTCAACTTTGAATCAAGTATTTAATTTTGGGTAATTAATAGGCTTTCGATTTAAATTCGAGCAATCAATTAACAGAGAAAGGGAATTCTAAGGAGATAGATCAAAGTGAAATAGTGGGATAATTTATAAAATAATGTGAAACGTCGTGAATTTCTTTTGAATAATAGTGAATTGGATTAAATTTAAGTGACTATCATATGAACACTAGTGTGGTAATTGCCCAGTTATTAAAATATTAAGAACTGGTATTAGTTAAATTTTTGCCTGTATATTATAGTATTAAAGTATCAGAACCTATTATTTGTGAAAAATATTAACGTGAAGTTATTCTTTCTTATGTATTAACTGCTACAGAACTGGCACTTCTAATCGAATAATTATATGACCGTGTTTCAAAATTACGAGGTGTTTTCCTCGGATCTTTCCCTCAAGGGATTGATCCGGACCGTCGCCAATAGCCCATTGTGTTGCTCTCGTAATTAAAAAGTACCATCACCCATTTAATACAAAATGATCAAAATAGCGTTTAAAAATAGGAAGGGTCGTTTGATTGGCAGCTGTCATTTTATAAAAAGTAGAATACTTCCGGTTCTACTGAGGATAGAAACAAAATTTAGGTAAAATTTTTTCGAAAATATTTATATTATTTATTAAGATAATAAACAAAACGGACTTTTACTTCATATTTTCAGTCCTAGACCCCTTTTAAGGGTTAAGTTCATGTTGAAAATAATCATCTTAGTCATGTTCATCCTAAGTAGACAACACACTAGTACAACTAAACGAGACAATCCGCTTGCTTCCCTATGACTGAGAAATAACACCTCATAATCTCATCGGGGCATTTTCAACTCCCATTATCCCATTCTGTACATGCGAAGAAATGAAAGAAAACGCAAAAGTCTTTTCATCCTTCCCTGTCGGGAGGCGGATATCGGAATTCGTCTTAACGAAGGACGTAATTGAATTAATTTTGGAAATTTTCTAAATCCGGGAAGAAGACGGCTATTACTGGGAGGACGACCTTTTAATCCCGACTCGTTTTGTTGTTGCATCTCCGTAATGGAATCGGGTATTTAGAAAATTCGCCTCGCATATTTGGTTTAATTGGAAAGTGTTTTCGGATGGCAGGTATGGAAAGTGTAGAAATATAAACGACGCTATTTCGCGTGTGCGTTATAGAGCAATTTGAGATTACGTTTAACGGAGTAAAATTAAACTTCTATTACATCAGACCGTTCATCTAGATCCAACTAATTTTAGTAACGACGATTGCTTTGTCATGTCTTCAGGATATTGCCGATGATAAGATTACGATCTAATCAACTTTTTCCCTGCTCACAAGATTTATCGTCCTTCAAGATCATGTCATTTTTAATGGTGAGATACCTCATTGAGACAACCATCAGGAGGGTTAAACTCTTTATAACGTTCTAACAATATACAATAAGCAGGCTAATAAGAATTTTAAATGTCTTAACAATACGGGTGGTTGTCTGAAAAATAATCATAATAAATATAAAATAATAATAATAGATAATAATAATAAGATAATAATAAAAATAATCAGACCATTCATAAAAATGATTACATCTGGATGGACGAGATATGTGTTTATTAGATTAAAAAAACTGGCCAGATCTTGATGGACGACATATGTCATCATTCGAGAAAAATTTACCAGATCTTTATATCGTCATCATCGAAAAATTGGTGACGAGATATAGTCGGTATTAAGATTGGATAGAACTTGATGGACGAGATATCTCATCATTCGAGAAAAATGTACCAGATCTTGATAACGTCATCATTGAAAAATTGGTGACGAGATAAATTCGGTATTAAGATTGGATACAACTTGATGGACGAGATATGTCATCATTCGAGAAAAATTTACCAGATCTTGATAACGTCATCATTGAAAAATTGGTGACGAGATAAATTCGGTATTAAGATTGGATAAAACTTGATGGACGAGATATGTCATCATTCGAGAAAAATTTACCAGATCTTGATAACGTCATCATCGAAAAATTGGTTACGAGATATATTCGATATTAAGATTGGATAGAACTTGATGGACGATATATGTCATCATTCGAGAAAAATTTACCAGATCTTTATATCGTCATCATCGAAAAATTGGTGATGAGATAGATTCGGTATTAAGATTGGATAGAACTTGATGGACGATATATGTCATCATTCGAGAAAAATTTACCAGATCTTGATATCGTCATCATCGAAAAATTGGTGGCAAGATATAGTCGGTATTAAGATTGGATCGAACTTGATGGACGAGATATCTCGTTAAACAAACTTGGAAGGTTAAGAGAAGATGGATCTTCTTTGACGTATCGCTTTTGTGAATTGAAATTACCTATACAACACATTGCTCTTTATTCTCTAAGTAATTTTAACAAGATATGTTGTACATCATGATCGGAACGATTTTGCAGATGACGAGGTGGCTCGTCTTCAAGGTATAGCGGACTTTTTTGATGACAAGATCAAGATCTAGGCAGTTTGTTCTCTTAATGGCAAGATATCTCGTCCTTCAACATCTGGCCAGTCTGGCTAATGTCAAGATACCTCATCAACCGCCGGGAGGGTAAACTCTTTAGTGCGTTGTTACAACAAATAATACCCTCGTCCATCAAGACATTTGCATTAGTAAAGTTAACTGGATTTTGATGCACGAGATTTCTTGTCATTAGAATTAAACTTACCAGATCTTGATCTCGTCATCATCGAAAAATTGGCAATATCTTGATAAGAAGTGTCGTCATTAAGAGCTAGAAATGTCACTTTTAATAATTACAATATCAATGCGCAACAATTGTATAAGAATTATATTAGAACACTCTGAACGCAAATTGATTACAAGGATCAGTTGACACACACTTAGAAATACGTGACATAACGTGCATAAAATATTTTGTACAATGGTTAAAATTAAATAGATCTATGCACTGAGTATTTAAAATTGAAATAATAAAATTTAAAAGCATATTTAAATTAGGATTAAAAATCTCTTACTTACTAAAATGTAAAAAAAAAAACAGTTCTGAAAAATTTGTAAAAGAAATAAATAATTATCGGTATCCCATCAAAGGGCTATGCAGCTATTTAATAACTGTTCCTTGAGTATTTAAAATGTGAACATTTAATTTAAAAAAGCATATATTAATTAAAATGAAAAACCCTTTTACAATTCTCTAACGTTAAGGAAATGCAATTTCTGGAAAAGGTGTAAAAGGGAAAAAAAATTATCTATCACTTCAGAACCAAAAATTAGGAAACTAAAAGAAACAGGATTCTTTCTTGTTTTTAATTCAAAGATAAGAAGATTTAACGAACTTCAAAGATAAGAGTAATTTCAGAAGAGAGAGAGTAACAAAACTGAAGAAAAACCACAAAACCTTATTTGGAGCTAGGAAATCAAATAAACAGTAAGACGCAATCTGGGATACAAGAGTAAACAGCAGACGCCAAAATAGAAGTTTCAGCAAACTCAAACAAGTGTATATAATATACGAGATTCAATCGCAAGCTTGCCAGGCCACCTATCTGCTGAACTCAGCGCCAAAAAAAACACCGGCAGGTTTAAGAGAAAGAACCGCTATGGGAATAGCATCGGTACCCATTTAATCCGGCAAAGAGAAAAGCAAAAAAGTAAGATTGTTGGAATTAATCGAGATTCCGACCGAAAAAGGAAACGAGAAGTATAAATAAATATCGGATCATAAAACCCCCAAAGAACAATATTTTACACTAGTCTTTGACACTATTAGGTATCTGTATTATGAGTACGCGTTAGTTCAGTTAGAAGATCATCGAATTAGAAACAGGAGGGCTGTGAGTATGAAACGTGACAAGCCAAAGACCACCATCTGCACTTTAAATCTATCGTGGCCTCAAATGTAATAAATTTATAGTGGTGTGGAAGTTTGGCGAGAGGAATGCCAGCTCGGGTGTTGTTCTCGTCATCTGACCGAGGTTCAAAATGACAGGGTGGTGTACTTTTATCTCTCCCTTCTGGAATGATCCCACATCGTCACCAATAGCCTGTTGGGTTGCTGCAATGCGACGCTAATTACAAATCTACCTACTAATTAGGCCCGGTGCACACATCCGGTTTTTCAACGTGCGGCGCCTCGGCCGCAACACAAGTGCAGTCTGAGATACATTAGATACAAAGGAGCAGTGCACACATGCCTCCAGCGCCGCTGCGGCGACGCACGTCGAACTTGCGTGCAATTTGTACCGCAGTTACCCACGGTCGCCGCACATGAGTCTCCGTTCTGAAGTACCTTGTTTTCATAAATAAATCGAATATAAATAATAATTAATAAAAGGTTGTATCCAGAAACGTCTATTTTGTTTCAAAATATACTTTTTTTTATATCAAGTAAGCGAAATAAACACATTTTCTTCGATAGAATACTTATCGCAAATGGCGCGAAATGGGTTAGTGCGTCATTTCACGGTTATGTGTGCATAGTTGGGCTTCGGTGCCGCAGGGGCGCCGCACGTTGAAAAACCGGATGTGTGCACCGGGCCTTTTGTAACTTTCGGCAATATATAAATTGTAGGTGGATAGTTGAATTGACGTCGCAATGCAGCAGAACAACGGGATATTGAATCAATCTGAAATTGAAAGATACACGGTCAACCACATATCATTTTGAAACAAGTCGGATTACAAGTAAACACCTCTCTGATCTGACATCCCACTCTTCAGTCTTACACACCAAGCCAACATAAGGAAATTTGAGGTCAAGACTGATGTAACGTGCACCAACCATCCTTGTATATCGGTATTTGGTTGTATTTGAACTTGCAACCCTCCAGTTACATATTTGTTAATCACCCAACCGGGCTATCAGGCCTCACTTTGTATGCCCACTGCTCTAGCTATCCTCCATGTATATTGTGTCTTGTATCTGGCACGGCATGGCCAAATATGGTCCCTGCGTCATAAACCCCCAAAACCAACTAACCAACTGGGCCATCGTGGTCCTGCAGGTTAGAGAATGGATATATGCTCGTGACGATAAAATGCATTTCTAATACGTTAAGTTTCCTTTTACTATTATGATCATATCTATATATATAATTCTCTTACGTGGCACGCAAAAAAGACGTTATTTGTAATCGCGTTTTGGCAACACTGTACGGTTTGTTTGTTTATCGCGAAGTCTCGCGTATCGATTGAATTCATAGCGTTATCGGATGAAATTTTATTGAAAAAAAAAAGCAAATTTTAATGAGCTGTTGCAGTTAGTTTATAATAGAAATCAAAGAAAGCGGAGGATCTTTTCAGGGCCATTAAAAAAAGGGTCCTTTTCAGGGCCAACAATTATAGTTCAACAAGACGCTTGCACTACAACTTTCGGCAACAAACTCAATGAAAAAGTGTGGGTCGTTTGAGTGCTGGGAAAATGTACACACAGACAACATGCTGGGTATTCAATTTCCAAAGCAACGCTCACATTTCGAGTCAAAATTTGCACAAAGTTTTCATTTGAATTCTGATTTTAGAGATACTGTATATATTTTTTCTGTAATACAGCAAATTTAGATTTGAAAAACATTTTTTTTGGTAACATATTTTGTAAACAATCCCTTATGCTAGGACACATGTCTTCATTGAGGCGAGCGAAGCGAACATAGGTTCGCGCAGCGAACCAATGAGGATTGTGAAGCAATCCTCCGGGGGTTGGCGAGCGTTAGCGAGCAGGGGGCAGGCCCCCTAGTGAATTTATATTTTAGGATAGTAAACGACTTTGAGGTCATCAGAGTTTTGAGGTAGGTCTCTAGTAATTAACGCCGATTTGGAAATACACAACGGAATATAGGCGACGGTCCCATATCAATCACCAAGGGTAAACCTTGAAGGCTATACACAACGTAATTTTGAATCACGGTCCGATGACGAGGTCAACACCCCAGTTGGCACCCTGTTCTCCAAACTTCCACACCACGCCCACAGATTGAACGTCAACCAGCCGACGTGAACACGACTGTCTTCGGCTGCACCTAGTTTCGAACTCGAAACCCTCCGGTTACAAATCATTTGCTTTTCCAACTGGGCTAAACGGGTTTTGATTAAGAACGTGATACGTGATAAAGTGCTTTGAATCTGAAATGCCCCTATACCTTTGATAAATGCCGTATGGATCGTTCGCAACACCAGCTGCAGAGGCAACGGTAGACATCTACTCGGGATTATGCGTCATTTTAGATGGATAAGGGTGTACATCCCCATTCAAAGCACATACCAAACTGCGAGTTCCTTTGTTACCGAAAACAGGACCCTATGAATTAATTCCATTGAAGAATGGAGCCAGTAAGAATCGAAAGAAATGGTGTCATCGTTGTGGCGCTTAACATGGCATAGCGAGGTTTGGTCGAAAACATTAATATGGTTATTGCGTCACTTCCCTAGCATTCTCCTGAACTGATGCAAATGGATAATCTGCAGCTTCCGACGTCCTTGAATGGGGGAAGGTGATGTTATCATGCTCATGATTACATCCAATAGCATCAGTAGGGTTAATGCCACCCCGTAATGTAATTCATGTCACCTCCTCTATTGAAACCTCCTCTATTACACTAAATACTACCATACTACTTGCAGTGTATATTATATTAAGTTAGATATGTTTAAGTAACGTCACAAAAGAGCCACACAATGGGATGATGGTGACGGTCCAGGATCAACCTTAGAAGGGAAAGAATCGGGGACAACACTATGCACGTTTGAACCACGTTCAGAGGACGAGGTCACACCTGAGCTGACACCCCACTTTACAAACGTCTACACCGCAGCAACGTGAGGACACAACAGATTTGAAGAGCATCAGCCGCCCGTGTACACGACGTCTTTGATTGGATTTGAACCTCCGGTTTATAGTCCGGTTTCTCTTTCAGCCGTTCTGAAGTACCAGATCCGAAAGAAAGATTCAAGGACAACGCCACGTAATTTTGAACCAAACTGATGAGATAAAGAGTTTTGTATCTGGTAGGGCACCTTAATATTGCCTAATTCTTCTGTTTTGAGTTTCTCATTAGACACTCGTCCTGTTTAGGCACGGTGCACACATCCTATCTTTTAACGTGTGGTGCCGCTGCGACACCTAAGCCCAACTATGCACACATAACCGTGAAATGACGCAAGTACTCATTTCGCGCTATGTGTGTGATTAATATTATAACGTAGGAAACGTGTTTATTTCGCTTACTTGGTGTACAAAAGAGTATATTTTGAAACAAAATAAACGTTAATGGGTACAACCATTAATTAATTATTATTTATATTCCATTTATTTATGAAAATAAGGTACTTCAGAACGGCGACCTGCGGTGCCGTGGGAACTGCGGTAGAAATTGCACACAAGTTGGACGTGCGGAGTCATGTGCACTACTCCATTGGATCTAATGTATCTAAGACCGCGCTTGCGGCAGCGGAGCGGCACGTTGAATAGCCGGATGTGTGCACCGGGCGTTATACTCAAGTCAAATCTCCAGTATTTTTATGAATGCTTTGACCGATTACAGAGAACCCACGCATACTTCAAACATGTTATCTCACGTTTTGTATTAACTCTTTGAGCTTCTCGAAATTTCCAAGTGGTGCGGTGTAGATTTTCGACCACATCACTCTTAATGACCAAATAACAACATCTATTGTTCGAAAGAATCCATGGATTTTGCATACTTTAAAAATATTCTATTGCTCCATTTTTTAGAAATAGAATACTATGTAAAAATTGTAGTGTGTTTTTCCTTGAAATAAAAAAAATATTTTGTACACAATAAGAGTAAAACTTTGAAAGATTACATTACTCCTTTCGCCGGAACAAATTCCATTGGAAAAATTTCATTGCTTACAATATAATAATAAAATTTTTTGGAAGAATACAGTTGCTTGAAAACGAATTCTTTGGAAAGATTCAGTTGCTCATTTACGTGAAATCGAATTCTTTGGAATTATTCTATTGTTCCCTTCCTTAGAATATTCATGAATCCTCTTGAATGAATTCGATTCGTCAATGAGGCAAAAATTGGTTAGTAGTTATACAGGGAAGACTGCAGGTTGCATGACGGATTTATGTGTGAACCCCAACCCTTCAAACGGTTAAATATTAACCTCATCGTCTTCTTTGTCAACTTTTTCTTACTCTTTATCAATTCTTTCTCCTTCTTTTCTTTAAGTACTAGCTTATTCCTAAAAATATTTATTAATTTGGCAACTACTAATCGAAACAAGTTTGTGGCATTTATTGGGCCACGCACACACAATCGTTGGTTTAGTTGAGTCAATGGTAGATCGACGACTGGATTTCGTCAGATTACTGTTATCATAAACATGCTCATATGATAATGGTAAGCAATGAAAAATTTTTGTGTTCAGCTAAATATAGATGGCTGCAGTGTTTTGTGGTAAATAGTAAACCGTTAATGGCTACACAATAACGTCGGCTGTGTTTGGAGTGATACCGTGTTAATCTGTCATTACAATAATATGTCTAGCAGATCCCACACAGTCTTGTTAAGCCATTCATATCACTTATCTAAGGGACTTTCTACCAACATGATAACGTCCGACTTGCATCAGCCCGTTGAAACCCTTTCTTGACCCGCAAACCCCCTGATCTGTATCCCATTGAACATGTCTGGAATATGCTACGAAATCCACTGAACTGTCCCTGTAAATAAATGGTCTAAAGCAGCGGATTAAAAAATTTACCATTAAGCTTTCCATGTTAACTTCCCTCATCTCGTTGAAACCCTTTCTAGGTCTGCGAAATCCACAGATATGCCTCATATTGAGTACGCCTGAAATATGCTAGGCCATAAACAAAATCATACCAGCATACAAATGGTCTGGAGCACCAGCCTCAAAATTTACTATTAAGCATTACCCGTTGAAAATCCTATCAAAATCGCTTACTTTTACAAAGTATTCCACAGAAATATTCCAGCAAAAGCGACAGATTTTAAAAATATATTAAATGCGAGAAACGTTCTTGTATTCAATCATCTTAAGTGGAAATCCTTTTGAGAAAATATTTTAAAGAGAAAATATTTAAACAGTTGTGTAAACTCTCAATCAAATCGAATTGAGTTATTTTGAATAGCAGTTGCATACCTTTACAAAGTATAAAGTGCTCAAGACAACAAGAACATAAAATTCAAAGAACGGTAAACAAATCTAAGCGGATCGAAAAGGGAAATAAAGTTACCTGCCTTCTTAATGATATTTTTATATCCTAATGTAATAGTACTTCCTATGTAGGTAATCAAATATACAATTCAAACGTACACGAATTGAAATTGGGTCAAAAGACGGAATGCAAAGATATGAAAAAAGACAGATATATTAAAAGTTAAAGTGAAAACAGACATTTATTTTAGATGGTCGTTTTTCAACAAAAAATCTGTATTTCACTTATTAAAATGTTTAATCAATTTTGTTATAGTTCAGGCTGAAACGTAACATTCTGTAAACTCTCCAAGTGCTTTCGACGAGATATCTAATCCATCACGATCTGACCCATTTTTCTAATGACGAGATATCTCGTCATCAAGATATTGACGATTTTGTGATGATGAAGAGAATAATATCCGCTCAATTTTCTTCGAATGACGAGATATCTAATCCATCACGATCTGACCCATTTTTCTAATGACGAGATATCTCGTTATCAAGATATTGACGATTTTGTGATGATGAAGAGATTAATATCCGGCCAATTTTCTTCGAATGACGAGATATCTAATCCATCACGATCTGACCCATTTTTCTAATGACGAGATATCTCGTTATCAAGATATTGACGATTTTGTGATGATGAAGAGATTAATATCCGGCCAATTTTCTTCGAATGACGAGATATCTAATCCATCACGATCTGACCCATTTTTCTAATGACGAGATATTTCGTCATCAAGATATTGACGATTTTGTGATGATGAAGAGAATAATATCCGCTCAATTTTCTTCGAATGACGAGATATCTAATCCATCACGATCTGACCCATTTTTCTAATGACGAGATATCTCGTTATCAAGATATTGACGATTTTGTGATGATGAAGAGATTAATATCCGGCCAATTTTCTTCGAATGACGAGATATCTAATCCATCACGATCTGACCCATTTTTCTAATGACGAGATATTTCGTCATCAAGATATTGACGATTTTGTGATGATGAAGAGATTAATATCCGCTCAATTTTCTTCGAATGACGAGATATCTAATCCATCACGATCTGACCCATTTTTCTAATGACGAGATATCTCGTTATCAAGATATTGACGATTTTGTGATGATGAAGAGATTAATATCCGGCCAATTTTCTTCGAATGACGAGATATCTAATCCATCACGATCTGACCCATTTTTCTAATGACGAGATATTTCGTCATCAAGATATTGACGATTTTGTGATGATGAAGAGAATAATATCCGCTCAATTTTCTTCGAATGACGAGATATCTAATCCATCACGATCTGACCCATTTTTCTAATGACGAGATATCTCGTTATCAAGATATTGACGATTTTGTGATGATGAAGAGATTAATATCCGGCCAATTTTCTTCGAATGACGAGATATCTAATCCATCACGATCTGACCCATTTTTCTAATGACGAGATATTTCGTCATCAAGATATTGACGATTTTGTGATGATGAAGAGATTAATATCCGCTCAATTTTCTTCGAATGACGAGATATCTAATCCATCACGATCTGACCCATTTTTCTAATGACGAGATATTTCGTCATCAAGATATTGACGATTTTGTGATGATGAAGAGAATAATATCCGCTCAATTTTCTTCGAATGACGAGATATCTAATCCATCACGATCTGACCCATTTTTCTAATGACGAGATATCTCGTTATCAAGATATTGACGATTTTGTGATGATGAAGAGATTAATATCCGGCCAATTTTCTTCGAATGACGAGATATCTAATCCATCACGATCTGACCCATTTTTCTAATGACGAGATATTTCGTCATCAAGATATTGACGATTTTGTGATGATGAAGAGATTAATATCCGCTCAATTTTCTTCGAATGACGAGATATCTAATCCATCACGATCTGACCCATTTTTCTAATGACGAGATATCTCGTTATCAAGATATTGACGATTTTGTGATGATGAAGAGATTAATATCCGGCCAATTTTCTTCGAATGACGAGATATCTAATCCATCACGATCTGACCCATTTTTCTAATGACGAGATATTTCGTCATCAAGATATTGACGATTTTGTGATGATGAAGAGAATAATATCCGCTCAATTTTCTTCGAATGACGAGATATCTAATCCATCACGATCTGACCCATTTTTCTAATGACGAGATATCTCGTTATCAAGATATTGACGATTTTGTGATGATGAAGAGATTAATATCCGGCCAATTTTCTTCGAATGACGAGATATCTAATCCATCACGATCTGACCCATTTTTCTAATGACGAGATATTTCGTCATCAAGATATTGACGATTTTGTGATGATGAAGAGATTAATATCCGCTCAATTTTCTTCGAATGACGAGATATCTAATCCATCACGATCTGACCCATTTTTCTAATGACGAGATATTTCGTCATCAAGATATTGACGATTTTGTGATGATGAAGAGAATAATATCCGCTCAATTTTCTTCGAATGACGAGATATCTAATCCATCACGATCTGACCCATTTTTCTAATGAC
Organism: Metellina segmentata; assembly: GCA_947359465.1. Lineage (NCBI taxonomy): Eukaryota > Metazoa > Arthropoda > Arachnida > Araneae > Tetragnathidae > Metellina > Metellina segmentata. The sequence goes on along the minus strand of OX375877.1, from coordinate 118,222,987 downwards.
GAGATATTTCGTCATCAAGATATTGACGATTTTGTGATGATGAAGAGAATAATATCCGCTCAATTTTCTTCGAATGACGAGATATCTAATCCATCACGATCTGACCCATTTTTCTAATGACGAGATATTTCGTCATCAAGATATTGACGATTTTGTGATGATGAAGAGAATAATATCCGCTCAATTTTCTTCGAATGACGAGATATCTAATCCATCACGATCTGACCCATTTTTCTAATGACGAGATATTTCGTCATCAAGATATTGACGATTTTGTGATGATGAAGAGAATAATATCCGCTCAATTTTCTTCGAATGACGAGATATCTAATCCATCACGATCTGACCCATTTTTCTAATGACGAGATATTTCGTCATCAAGATATTGACGATTTTGTGATGATGAAGAGAATAATATCCGCTCAATTTTCTTCGAATGACGAGATATCTAATCCATCACGATCTGACCCATTTTTCTAATGACGAGATATTTCGTCATCAAGATATTGACGATTTTGTGATGATGAAGAGAATAATATCCGCTCAATTTTCTTCGAATGACGAGATATCTAATCCATCACGATCTGACCCATTTTTCTAATGACGAGATATTTCGTCATCAAGATATTGACGATTTTGTGATGATGAAGAGAATAATATCCGCTCAATTTTCTTCGAATGACGAGATATCTAATCCATCACGATCTGACCCATTTTTCTAATGACGAGATATTTCGTCATCAAGATATTGACGATTTTGTGATGATGAAGAGAATAATATCCGCTCAATTTTCTTCGAATGACGAGATATCTAATCCATCACGATCTGACCCATTTTTCTAATGACGAGATATTTCGTCATCAAGATATTGACGATTTTGTGATGATGAAGAGAATAATATCCCCTCAATTTTCTTCGAATGACGAGATATCTAATCCATCACGATCTGACCCATTTTTCTAATGACGAGATATTTCGTCATCAAGATATTGACGATTTTGTGATGATGAAGAGAATAATATCCGCTCAATTTTCTTCGAATGACGAGATATCTAATCCATCACGATCTGACCCATTTTTCTAATGACGAGATATTTCGTCATCAAGATATTGACGATTTTGTGATGATGAAGAGAATAATATCCGCTCAATTTTCTTCGAATGACGAGATATCTAATCCATCACGATCTGACCCATTTTTCTAATGACGAGATATTTCGTCATCAAGATATTGACGATTTTGTGATGATGAAGAGAATAATATCCGCTCAATTTTCTTCGAATGACGAGATATCTAATCCATCACGATCTGACCCATTTTTCTAATGACGAGATATTTCGTCATCAAGATATTGACGATTTTGTGATGATGAAGAGAATAATATCCGCTCAATTTTCTTCGAATGACGAGATATCTAATCCATCACGATCTGACCCATTTTTCTAATGACGAGATATTTCGTCATCAAGATATTGACGATTTTGTGATGATGAAGAGAATAATATCCGCTCAATTTTCTTCGAATGACGAGATATCTAATCCATCACGATCTGACCCATTTTTCTAATGACGAGATATTTCGTCATCAAGATATTGACGATTTTGTGATGATGAAGAGAATAATATCCGCTCAATTTTCTTCGAATGACGAGATATCTAATCCATCACGATCTGACCCATTTTTCTAATGACGAGATATTTCGTCATCAAGATATTGACGATTTTGTGATGATGAAGAGAATAATATCCGCTCAATTTTCTTCGAATGACGAGATATCTAATCCATCACGATCTGACCCATTTTTCTAATGACGAGATATTTCGTCATCAAGATATTGACGATTTTGTGATGATGAAGAGAATAATATCCGCTCAATTTTCTTCGAATGACGAGATATCTAATCCATCACGATCTGACCCATTTTTCTAATGACGAGATATTTCGTCATCAAGATATTGACGATTTTGTGATGATGAAGAGAATAATATCCGCTCAATTTTCTTCGAATGACGAGATATCTAATCCATCACGATCTGACCCATTTTTCTAATGACGAGATATTTCGTCATCAAGATATTGACGATTTTGTGATGATGAAGAGAATAATATCCGCTCAATTTTCTTCGAATGACGAGATATCTAATCCATCACGATCTGACCCATTTTTCTAATGACGAGATATTTCGTCATCAAGATATTGACGATTTTGTGATGATGAAGAGAATAATATCCGCTCAATTTTCTTCGAATGACGAGATATCTAATCCATCACGATCTGACCCATTTTTCTAATGACGAGATATTTCGTCATCAAGATATTGACGATTTTGTGATGATGAAGAGAATAATATCTGCTCAATTTTCTTCGAATGACGAGATATCTAATCCATCACGATCTGACCCATTTTTCTAATGACGAGATATTTCGTCATCAAGATATTGACGATTTTGTGATGATGAAGAGAATAATATCCGCTCAATTTTCTTCGAATGACGAGATATCTAATCCATCACGATCTGACCCATTTTTCTAATGACGAGATATTTCGTCATCAAGATATTGACGATTTTGTGATGATGAAGAGAATAATATCCGCTCAATTTTCTTCGAATGACGAGATATCTAATCCATCACGATCTGACCCATTTTTCTAATGACGAGATATTTCGTCATCAAGATATTGACGATTTTGTGATGATGAAGAGAATAATATCCGCTCAATTTTCTTCGAATGACGAGATATCTAATCCATCACGATCTGACCCATTTTTCTAATGACGAGATATCTCGTCATCAAGATATTGACGATTTTGTGATGATGAAGAGAATAATATCCACTCAATTTTCTTCGAATGACGAGATATCTAATCCATCACGATCTGACCCATTTTTCTAATGACGAGATATCTCGTTATCAAGATATTGACGATTTTGTGATGATGAAGAGAATAATATCCGCTCAATTTTCTTCGAATGACGAGATATCTAATCCATCACGATCTGACCCATTTTTCTAATGACGAGATATCTCGTCATCAAGATATTGACGATTTTGTGATGATGAAGAGAATAATATCCGCTCAATTTTCTTCGAATGACGAGATATCTAATCCATCACGATCTGACCCATTTTTCTAATGACGAGATATCTCGTCATCAAGATATTGACGATTTTGTGATGATGAAGAGAATAATATCCGCTCAATTTTCTTCGAATGACGAGATATCTAATCCATCACGATCTGACCCATTTTTCTAATGACGAGATATTTCGTCATCAAGATATTGACGATTTTGTGATGATGAAGAGAATAATATCCGCTCAATTTTCTTCGAATGACGAGATATCTAATCCATCACGATCTGACCCATTTTTCTAATGACGAGATATTTCGTCATCAAGATATTGACGATTTTGTGATGATGAAGAGATTAATATCCGCTCAATTTTCTTCGAATGACGAGATATCTAATCCATCACGATCTGACCCATTTTTCTAATGACGAGATATTTCGTCATCAAGATATTGACGATTTTGTGATGATGAAGAGAATAATATCCGCTCAATTTTCTTCGAATGACGAGATATCTAATCCATCACGATCTGACCCATTTTTCTAATGACGAGATATTTCGTCATCAAGATATTGACGATTTTGTGATGATGAAGAGAATAATATCCGCTCAATTTTCTTCGAATGACGAGATATCTAATCCATCACGATCTGACCCATTTTTCTAATGACGAGATATTTCGTCATCAAGATATTGACGATTTTGTGATGATGAAGAGAATAATATCCGCTCAATTTTCTTCGAATGACGAGATATCTAATCCATCACGATCTGACCCATTTTTCTAATGACGAGATATTTCGTCATCAAGATATTGACGATTTTGTGATGATGAAGAGAATAATATCCGCTAAATTTTCTTCGAATGACGAGATATCTAATCCATCACGATCTGACCCATTTTTCTAATGACGAGATATTTCGTCATCAAGATATTGACGATTTTGTGATGATGAAGAGAATAATATCCGCTCAATTTTCTTCGAATGACGAGTTATCTAATCCATCACGATCTGACCCATTTTTCTAATGACGAGATATTTCGTCATCAAGATATTGACGATTTTGTGATGATGAAGAGAATAATATCCGCTCAATTTTCTTCGAATGACGAGATATCTAATCCATCACGATCTGACCCATTTTTCTAATGACGAGATATTTCGTCATCAAGATATTGACGATTTTGTGATGATGAAGAGAATAATATCCGCTCAATTTTCTTCGAATGACGAGATATCTAATCCATCACGATCTGACCCATTTTTCTAATGACGAGATATCTCGTCATCAAGATATTGACGATTTTGTGATGATGAAGAGAATAATATCCACTCAATTTTCTTCGAATGACGAGATATCTAATCCATCACGATCTGACCCATTTTTCTAATGACGAGATATCTCGTTATCAAGATATTGACGATTTTGTGATGATGAAGAGAATAATATCCGCTCAATTTTCTTCGAATGACGAGATATCTAATCCATCACGATCTGACCCATTTTTCTAATGACGAGATATCTCGTCATCAAGATATTGACGATTTTGTGATGATGAAGAGAATAATATCCGCTCAATTTTCTTCGAATGACGAGATATCTAATCCATCACGATCTGACCCATTTTTCTAATGACGAGATATCTCGTCATCAAGATATTGACGATTTTGTGATGATGAAGAGAATAATATCCGCTCAATTTTCTTCGAATGACGAGATATCTAATCCATCACGATCTGACCCATTTTTCTAATGACGAGATATCTCGTCATCAAGATATTGACGATTTTGTGATGATGAAGAGATTAATATCCGGCCAATTTTCTTCGAATGATGAGATATCCCATCACGATCTAACCCATTTTTATACTGACAAGATATCTCGTCATTAAGATATTATTCCCGATTGTTTGGTGAAGATGGGGTAAATATCCAGTCAGTGTTGTTCTAATGACGAGATATCTCGTCCATCACGATTAGTCAGTTTTCGAATGACGAGATTACTCGTAAAGGCAACTACAAGGAGAGTAACAAATATGTCAATAATTTGGTTGGGTTTTTCATAGCGCACGTGACCATATATGTTTTTACGCTCCAGGAGGTTTACTCGATGCAATATTTCATCATTAAAGAAAAAATGACCCGAACTCTAGTCTATCGACTAGAGATCTTGTCCTTATAGAGGATCGACCGGATTGTGACCTTGTCATCCTTAAAAAAAATTGGCAATACCTTAATGTGAGGAAATATTTCGTCATTACTACCATTGGTCACAACTGGATTGCTTGAACCCTGTTGAAGGCTAATGCGATGTTAAGAAGTAATTAGCACAGAATCGTTGAATTTAAAATAATGTATCAGCAGTTAAATTTTTAATTGTTAGTCAATGAATTATTGTTGAGCAAAACAAAACATACATAAACACGTCAATGGTAGTAATCTGTTGAGTGTTCTCATAGAAATTCGACCAGATCGTCATAACGTCATCTTTAAATAAAATTGGCAATATCTTAACGACGAAATATTTCGACTTTACCACTATTGGTGACATCTGGATTATTGAATCTTTTGGAGAGGTAATGCGATGTTAAAAAGAAGTAGCACAGAATCATTGAATTTAAAATAATTAATCAGCAATTAAATGTTTCATTGTTAGTCACTGAATTATAGCTGAGCACAACCATTGATATATTGTTTATATATCATATGTTGTGCTCAACTCTAATTCAGTGACTAACAATGAAACATTTAACTGCTGATTAACTATTTTAAATTCAACGATTCTGTGCTACTTACTTTTTAACATCGCATTACCTCTCCAAAAGGTTCAATAATTGGATAATACATGCCAAAGATAATATAAATCGCCAAGGATAATACGATTTGTAATAAATATAATTTAAAGTTCTACAGTATGTGTATTTTTAAAGAAAATATACGATACTTTGGATTCAATAGTTCACTTTTTGCTTACATATTTCTTGAAATCAAATGACTTTTACTCAACAAATCTAAAATTAAATTGCTATTAATTTTAATCAATCCGCCTTCTCATGAGGGTCACGGTAGCATGGTTGGAAAAGTAGCTGATTATCCTACGGAGGGATGCAAAATCAAATCTCGATCCAACCAAAGACCGTCGTGTACTTGTCGCAACCTCAAATGGCGTTGACGATATATGTAAGTTTGGAGAGTGGGATGCCATATCAGGTCTTCGCGTCATCTGATTCTAGTTCAAGATTACGAGGCTTTGTCATTCCCTTCCTGATTGATTTCGATACGTCACTGATGGCCCATTGTTTTGCATCAAGCCGACGTCAATTCTCTACTTACCTATCACCTTTACATTAAATAGACCAAGACTGCACGCACATTTTCATGTTTGTTTTGTAAGATTGCCTGGCGAATCGCGTGTGATTATTGGGTGAAAGAAAAAATCCAAATGTGGGACTTGTCATTGAAAAGTTAATATGATTATTGACCTTGATTTAAAATACTAGTTTGCTCTTCGATCGCCAATCATCCCAAGAATATTTTTTTTGAAGAAATTAAACTCATTTCATTCGTCGTATTGGAGCAACACAGCGGGCTACTGGCGAGGGTCCGAGATCTGTCCCGAATTGCAAAATCCAAGGACAACCCTTTGTAATCTTGTACCACTCATATTTTATTTAGTGCAAAAACGTAAAATGCAATCAATCATGAGGATATCGCAGGACCATTAATGTCTGAGAAATGTATTTGCAACGACTTGATTTATATATGAAATTTTATATTGGGGCATTTGAATATAGAATCAATTTCAAGAGCTTGGAGTACCAAAATCGTGTCATAAGACTTGAAACATTAGATAGCTAGCATTCGTAGAATATTTGGTCTGTAGATGTCTCAAATGTAAACACAGTCTAGTCCAAGTCATATTTTGCTTTTCAAAGTTAATATTTGAAATCCATAAGTCTTTTATATCTCTAGGACGAAATATTTTTCCTAAGCAGAAAATAAAATAAAACTCGTGAGACCTTTAGAAAGGCATAAAAGAGCAATAACATTTTAACCCTTTTGAAGCAAACGTCAATATAGTGTCAAGAGAATTTATTTTACAATAATGTGGAAGACGACCAGGGTAAAAAATGAGGTTTTGTAAGATTTTGTGTCAACTGTGTTTATGTGAGACAAAAGAGGCTATTTTCGTCAAAAAGACGAAGAAAGCTTGGATCGAGCTTTATTACTTCTATTATTTTAAACATTGGAGAATATTGCTATGCAAAGAAATATTTCCTTCAGGAAATTATTTTTCAACAATAATATATAATTATATGCAGTTTCTTTACAAATTTGAAGCGTGTGTACACTTTTAAATAGCTTCGTAAAAGACTAACATGAAAGTGATGTAAGATGTTTGTAAGTCTTCTAGAATTGCAACTTTAATCAAGTTTCATATAAATATTTTTAGTATTGAATTAATATTTAATTCAAAAATATATGAGATAAATGTAAAGTATCTTACAATGTATCGACTAAGCTTTTAGTGTTATATATTTGGTTTACATATAAAAATAACATCATATAATAACAAAACAGATCTTAAGATATTCGAAGTGAATTGCTGGAATGATAAATAAATATAGTATGTACAAACTCTGAATTGTCGTTCAAAGAAACAACGATGTAGCAAAGCTAGATTGCTTGGTTCCATTTTAATAGTAAAATAATCAACGACTTACATATATTTCTACTACGCATGGTATATGTCTATCTATTTTTTTGTGCACATAGTTAGATAAACACATTTTCTTGTTTGTTACTGCTTTAAAAAAAGCTTTTTTCTGACTAATATCAAAATACAAAGAGGAGAGTTGCTAAGATTTTTACATTATTTGTTAAAATTTTGAATTAGACAAAAACTATTCCATAACCTTGAAATTCTTGAAAATATTTCCAATAGTCTATGATTCCTGAATGTTTTAGGGTTATAGGGTTTATGGAATTGCTTAGGATTACAACCTAATGTTTACTTTAACATTGAACTTCTAAGTGACCAAAAATTAAATAGTTATGTAAAAACAATTAAAGGCAACAAAAGTATAAACCTGACATTTGTAATCAAAAAATAAAGTCATGAAATAAAAAAAATCTTATCAAATGATCAAATAATATCAATAAATTTATAATAAATTAAACTTATCAAAAACGAAATATTCTTAAATCGAAAATACTTACAGTTTTAACTATCATCTATTCTATCTGTGATTTCAAAATATCAATAGTTCTAGCCAGAAATGTTATTTAACTTTCAATAATTTTTGAATTTATCAAAAAGTATAGTGTTTGCGAAATAAACTTATAGATTCGGAAAAGATTAAGCTTAAATTGACAAAATGTGTCAATCTAAATTTAATAATAACATATATAGTAGCATTTACTAAAGTCATGTTAAAACAATACAAATTTCAGAGTATTATTAGTGAATTAATCATTTTTAAGAAAAAATAAATCTTATTTTTAAGGTATAGACATGAACGAACTTAATATTTAAAATAATACCAGTTAAACATTTTTATCTAGAGCTTAATTTAATGTTATATTTTAAGTTAACCCATACGCGTAGCATTTATTTTATACCAGTTATTTTAATCTGTATTTTTGACGTCAAATATAATATCTGGAAAATGTAAAAATAAAAAAAAATAAAAAATATACGACTATATTAACACAGAAAAACCTTACATGCTTCTGAATTTATTTATTTAGTTATTTTACACTTATTTTGATATTTTTCTTCACAGCGCAACCATCAAAAGAGGGAAACTGATATCCAGGAAAAAATTTAAGAACATAGCCCAGTAATCTATTGATTGCTAACATGTTTCCTTCGAAACTATAGAAGATTGCGAAGGCTTACCAGATTAGAGAATCGATTATTGGATTTGAGCACAGACGTTGCAACGATAACAACAACATCAAAAATGCTTCGACTATGGGAACTTGTTCTCCTTGAGAAGCAAGCAGGATATACCACGCAACAACAAATGTTTTATTGGAGAACAAAAGAAAAAATATGTAAATCATATTACAGCCTATGACACAATATTTAAGACTGCTTTATTTTTATGTATTTAAATTTATTTTCCGAGAATACTGTCTGAGGATTAGAAGGACAAAATGCAGTATTATTTCTTTCTGTAATCAATATTTCGGTATTGACCAGCTTCTCAATTTTGATTGTGATGTTAATGAAGTTACAAACTCAAAAATCAACACTCCGAGGCAGTGAATAGTATTATTATTATTAAAACCTTTGAAAATAACTAATAATTTAACACTGAGTTTAACAACAAACGTATGTTAAAACAGCTTTAAAAGATGAATGTTTAATGGTGGGGAGAAATATGATTTTAATAATATGGTTCCAAGCATCAAGATGACCAATATGAACCTGTTTCCAATCCACTCAGAGTATCAAAAAAGCGTAAAGTAAATTATTCACATTGATGTTTCAACTGTGAAAAAAAAAGAAGAGAAACATAGCGAAATCTCGTAAGTTGCACAATCTCGTGCAAATAAGCGAAAGACTCAAATGAGATGCTCAAAGGGACATCTTAGGGTTTCGTTGCACAGTTTATATCGGCGAATGAAATATTGTAGCACCGTCTCGTAGATTCCTGGCATCATACTAATCAATGATTCTTGTGACGAGATCTTCCGCAGAGTGTACATGTCTCGTACACCAATGATTTCATGTGGCCACACAAGAAGAAGTCCAGTGAATTTAGGTCCGGTGAACGTGGAGGCCACTCCACAGATCCACCACGTCAAATCCACCATCTGCGATACCTGGCATTCCGAACATTTCGGACCGCGGTGCTAAAGTGTGTTGAAGCTCCGTCATACAGAAACATGTATCTCTGTGTCTGGAGGGGAACAAGCTAAAACAATCCAGGAAGCACATCCTCTTAGCCTTTGCACTATACATTTGCATATGACGAATTCCTCACGGTGATAGTCTGACGAAATTCTGCTACTCTGTCAGAGCAGAATTGACGTCAGAAGTGAGGACTTGTGATTGTTGGACGTGTTTCTAAGTTTCAATTTTCTGACACTCTGAGTGTATTGCGACAGTAGGCTCCGTTGTAAATATTGGTCGTCTTGATGAGTATTATCACCCCTTCAATTTTTCTGAACCGTTTACAAACACTCTGTATACAAATTAAAATGAGAAAACTTATAGAAACTTTTGACGTAGAACACGATTTACCTTTTAAAAACGGGATACCAAGCTTAATTTGTAAATGTCACCAAAAAGCTTAAATGGAGATATAAAGCTTGTAGATTCTTGACAGAGAAAATAACTTGAAATATATAAATGATACATAAGAGAACTATATCTCGTTCAAAAGAGTATTAAACAAAGAATGTTTTCAATCGTCTTTAATCTTGTTCTGACGTCATCGGTTGATGCGATCGCAGCGCAAAGTTGAGTCTCACGAAAATGCTCACTTACGCTCACATTCATTTAGTCTAGCTCCGGCCTCCTTTGTGTGAGCAAGACCTTTGAGTTGTCGTTTGTTTTGTCTCTTTGAGATTTATGAATAATAATAAAAATAAAACATAAGTATTTAATACTTGTTTAGGTATCAAAGTTCGAAGTGTCAATATAAAGACCCTTCCGTTTTTCCATTTTTTTCATGATTCATTTTAGATTATGGTAACATTCTTAAAAATTATATTTTAATCAACGACTTAGTATGATGTAGTTTAATTCAAAATATAAGCAACAAATTTGCATGCGTTTGCATTCATTTCTAATATAATTTGATATGTTTTTTTAAGCTTCATAAACTAATAATATTTGTTGAATAAAATGTGTTCATATATAATTAAATTTGTTCTTAATAATTTAGTATCCTAAATAATTAAATGTGTTCGTAATAAATTAGTTTGCTATATAATTTAATTCGTTTTTAATAAATTAGTTTCCTAAAAAATTTAATTTGTCCCTTATTAATGATTTTCCGAAATCATTACCATCTGTATCTAACTAATTACTTTCATAAATAATTCAATTTTGTTCTAGTTAATTAATATCATTTATAATTGAATTTCTTCATAATTAATTTAATGAGTTATTACACTTTTCCAGTTCAAAGTTTTGAATTGTAACACAAGAAACTTTAAAAAGTTGTGTAATTATAAGATACAGTTATAAAATATATAATGAAAAATATATAGCAAAATATAGATATCCATTTTACTTTTATATAAGGTCCTTGATGTACAATGATCGATTGCAGTGTATATTCAGCTACAGAGGTTATGTGGAAGTGGGAAAGAAATGAGATTAGATTTGGAATCTCTGTTCAAATCCAATTGAGAACTATAAGAGAAAGCATTAACGGATTAAACAAAATTGGATCTTGAAAACTCTCTATATCAAGCTAGTTTGTACATTTTTTATTCGAAATATTTTTTTAACTCTCAGTACGAAATAAATTATAATTTCTCTGTGGTAATGTATATTTTAAAATTGACAGGCATGGATGTTGTGAAATATATATTTTTATGTAGTTTACGAATTAATAACTCATCAATTATGTGGATTCTAAATAAAATCGTTCGTATGAAGTTCCTTTACTTAGTCTCCACCGACATGTCAACTTATAATAAAGGAGGGTTAAAAAATAACCCTCCATTAAATTATGAATAAAATGGGATGCAATTGGAAATGAAAAGGTTGCTATATGTAAGTACCATTAGTGAATCAAATTTTACACATATTGCCTTACTATCTAGAGCGAATCACTATATTAAGAATAGATGTATTCAAATGGATGTATAATTCATGATAGATAAGTTTAAAAAGGTGATGAATCGTAGGATTATGCACTCAAAAATTATAGTAAATTAGTAAATAAAAAAATTAAATAGGTGTTAGTAATAAGTGTAGATCGCTATTTTAGGAGAGTTAGACGGCTAAGCTTTGAGTATTTGAAATGATGGAATTTAAATGAAAAATGTATCTACAGTCGACTCGCGTTTTTACGAAACTTCAATTTACGAACAGCACGCTTTTGCGAAATACTATGTTGATCCCGAACAGTATCCCTTAGAAATAATGTTAATTTCCCTTCCGATTTACGAACCAAAATTACACATTCTCTCTTTATTGTGAACTGCGTTTCCTCATTTTTTTGTGTTTTCCTTTAGACAGGAAAAATGTGACGGGAAAGGGTGAAATTTCTTCAGACAGGTTAGACTTCGGACCTCCCAAGTTGGTAAAGGGGGCGGAGGCTGTAGGGTAAGGAATCTGATTTCAGTGCTGACGAAGCTTTGATCCAGTGATTTCGTAGACTGAAAACTTTACGTTTCATGGTTTTCCCCTTGTAGACGAGAATGTTCAAGCATGCACGGAGGACATATCAGATGATAAAATCATCAGGTGTTAAACGTTAATGCCGAAGAACAACCAGATGAAGAAGAAGAATGCGTCGAGGTCATCCCAAGGTCAACTATCAAAGAAGCCATAGAGTGAGTGGCTTTCATGACTACGATGTTTTTGAAAGCAGAAAGATGATTTTGAGTTGCTTAACAGCATCACATCTATACAATCGGATGTTTACCGAATTGCTATCGCGAAGCAAACAAAGATAGCTGATTTTTTTTGGAATCGCTAATGAATCACATTCTCATTTACGAACTTTTGATGTTACGAACTTTTGTTTAGTCCCAGCGACTTCGTAAAAACGCGAATCTATTGTACAATTAATGATATATTGAGAGAGATAAAAGATGAATATTTTGTACAAGCCTTAGTGCATTAAGAAATGTAAAAAATCTTTGAATCTATTATAGTAAAATTAATGATGTAATGTAAGATTTGTTTATGTAACGAAACATATTAAACTGCTGGATTACAAATTAACAAATTAAATACAATTGCGTAATGGTAAGTTTCATGGGACTAATATATAATATAGGAAAACATTTATAAGAAAATTTTCTGATAACTTTTAACAAAGGAAAAGAAACGTGTTAATCATCTGCGTAAAGTTTACCATTTATATTTGTATTCAACGAAATTACAAAAAATTTATGTAATTATTAACGTATAATACAATACCAAAGTATATCTGAGAAACGGTTAACTATGTGAATTTAAAAGTATTATACTATATTTTACGAATAAATGATTAAGTGCAGTGCTACATTTTACGAATAAAAGTAATAATCGATGCATTAATGAATTTCAAAACAATTACAAGAAATTACAACAAGAAAAATTTATGAACTTGAAAAGATATTTGTAGATTTTGTATTTTAGAACATATGTATGTGAATTTAGTTAATTGAAACCCGTACAAACTTATCAATAATTTGTCAAAATTAGAACAGACACATTTATTTATCCAAAAGGATAAAAATCATCAGTATATTTTGCCTGCTATAACGAATTGATACGTGATGTTCGTGAACTAGTAAAATGAAGTATTTAATCGCTTATGTAAGTTCCGAAATCCGGTCGATGTACATTAGAAAAGTAAAACAATTTAGTGATAGATTTTATTGATAAAAGTAATGTTGTTTCCATTAATAAATTTTAGCGTATAAAATATGTTTATAAGCTTAACAAGTATATTTGACGACTTTGCATTTTAGAATCTTTATGAATTAGTGTGAATTTAGTTAAAACCCGAATAACGTGATCGATAATTTGACAAATCAAATTCAGATACACATTAATTATACCAAATGATGAAAATTATCAGTATATTTCAATTTGTATGAAACGTTCGGGATTTTGCAAAATGAAATCCAAAATCATTTACGTACTTTAACCAAAACCACTAATCTAAATTGGAAACATAAAGTAATTCAGTCATATTTTACCTATAAAAGTAATGTTGGAAGCATTAATTTAAATTTTAACAAATCCAAAAATATTTACAACCTAAAAAACATACTTGAGGATTTTTATTTTAGAACAGATGTGTGAATTCGCTCAGTTGAAACCCGAATTACAAGATCTATAATTCTGCAAAACAAAACCAGACACACATTTAATAATCCAAAAAGATAAAAACTAATTTATTTCTCCAGGCCTGAAACAAATAGGTAAATAACGTTCAGAGAGCAGAAGTCCAAATTCGCTTAAGTTCTTTCCAAAAAACGGAAGATTTTGTTCTCATACAAAAGCAAAGCCACCGAAACCGAAATATTTCATTGATAAACACATCGTATTATTTCTAACCCAGAAAACTAATTTGCTCTGTCTACTGATTCATAGATTCAAGAACATCATTGAAGAAACACAACAAAAAAACATCCTGTTCCAAACACCCTTGCCCCGTGCGCTTCCCTCAAAACGTTAAAAACGATTTTCCCGAGAACGATCGATTACGATTACGAAATCGATTATCGATTTGCGAAACATTTAAACACCCGGAAGGCACCCGGGGAAAAAGATGGGATAAAGTCCCCTTTCTTTCCAGAAAATAAGTTAAAACAATCGATGGAAGAGTTCGATTGCCTATCGCACGTATGGGGGAAGTCTCCCATCCTATCAATGCCTTCGAGCTGGGTCAAGAGCTACTTACATTCCCCTTCTTATTGCCTTTCCAAACACACCTCCCGACTTCCATTTCGCCATCACCTCTCCAGGAGCTGATGGGATTTCTGAAAGTTCTCAACTTCACTACTTTCGGTGCTCCCGCAATCGAGTGATTACGTTAAGTTTCCACTGATGGATGGCTCAGATAACCTTTTCCAACTCGATATTGGCTACACACACAGAGTGTTGTTTGAGCAGATATATACAGATGAAATTAAGGATATACAACCAAACAGGATGGGGTACATAGATAGACATAAATCTTTAATTTCGCTTAGTTGTAAGGAACTTGCAAACTTAAATTGCTTACTGGGAATTTTAGAATTCAAAACACAGATCCGAGTATCATTTTCCCATCGGCTCTAGATGGAATTTCTGAAAGTTCTCAACTTCACTACTTTCGGTGCTCCCGCAATCGAGTGATTACGTTAAGTTTCCACTGATGGATGGCTCAGATAACCTTTTCCAACTCGATATTGGCTACACACACAGAGTGTTGTTTGAGCAGATATATACAGATGAAATTAAGGATATACAACCAAACAGGATGGGGGTACATAGATAGACATAAATCTTTAATTTCGCTTAGTTGTAAGGAACTTGCAAACTTAAATTGCTTACTGGGAATTTTAGAGTTCAAAACACAGATCCGAGTATCATTTTCCCATCGGCTCTAGATGGAATTTCTGAAAGTTCTCAACTTCACTACTTTCGGTGCTCCCGCAATCGAGTGATTACGTTAAGTTTCCACTGATGGATGGCTCAGTTAACCTTTTACAACTCGATATTGGCTACACACACAGAGTGTTGTTTGAGCAGATATATACAGATGAAATTAAGGATATACAACCAAACAGGATGGGGTACATAGATAGACATAAATCTTTAATTTCGCTTAGTTGTAAGGAACTTGCAAACTTAAATTGCTTACTGGGAATTTTAGAGTTCAAAACACAGATCCGAGTATCATTTTCCCATCGGCTCTAGATGGAATTTCTGAAAGTTCTCAACTTCACTACTTTCGGTGCTCCCGCAATCGAGTGATTACGTTAAGTTTCCACTGATGGATGGCTCAGTTAACCTTTTACAACTCGATATTGGCTACACACACAGAGTGTTGTTTGAGCAGATATATACAGATGAAATTAAGGATATACAACCAAACAGGATGGGGTACATAGATAGACATAAATCTTTAATTTCGCTTAGTTGTAAGGAACTTGCAAACTTAAATTGCTTACTGGGAATTTTAGAATTCAAAACACAGATCCGAGTATCATTTTCCCATCGGCTCTCGATGGAATTTCTGCAAGTTTACAGCTTCAATAATTTCGGTGCTCCCGCAATCGAGTGAGTACGTTAAGTTTCCACAGATGGATGGCTCAGATAACCTTTCCCAACTCGATATTGGCTACACACACAGAGTGTTGTTTGAGCAGATATATACAGATGAAATTAAGGATATACAGCCAAACAGGATGGAGTACATGGATAGACATAAATCATCATTTTAGCTTTATTGTAAGGAACGCGCAAACTGAAATTGTTTACTAGAAATTTTAGAGTTCAAATCACAGATCCGACTTCTATTTTCCCATTGGCTCCTGATGGGATTTCCGCAAGTTCACAACTTCAGTAATTTCGGTGCACCCGCGGTAGGGTGATTACGTTAAGTTTCCACAGATGGATGTTTCTGATCACCTTTTCCAAATTTTTATTAGTTTCATACTAATAGTGCTCTTTGAGAAAATATAAGAGCAGACACAAGTTATGTAGGCTGTAGTTGAATCAACATTTTTGAAAATAATTAAACTCGTTCATTGGTTGAAAGTTAATTTTTAGAACTTCAAGGTACTTTTTGTTAAACAAGGATTGATTAGACCGGCGGATATTGGCTTATTGTGAATGTTCTTAGTATCCACGTTGAAATTGAAATGGACTGAATGAATGAACTGAAGCATCACAATGGGTCATTGGAGAGGAACCGGGATTAATCCCAAAGAGAACGATTCTAGGACAACACAAAGGGGCTGGTGCATGTTAAATCTATTGTACCCTCAAATATCCTCACATTGTCGTGGTGTAGACGTTAGTGGTGTCACGTAAGGTTGATCTTGTCATATGACCGAGTTTCAAAATTGAGAGGTGTTGTCCTCGGATCTTTCCATTTGAGATCTATCCCGAACTCTCATCAATAACCCATTGTGTTCCTTCAGTACAACATTAATTAATACCAACTTATCTTATTATCTCATAAGCTGTCAAATTTTGAAATACCAAATTCCCTTCTCCATTTTTTGCACCGCATTATAAGACTTAGATGGATTTCCTTCTCGGAACTTTAGAATTTTATATATTCCCGTAATATAATCATTATGCGAAGGTTCCTTATACAAATAGTTACCACCGTCCCAGCCTAAGCCATCCGGTGTATCGACACTTAATTTTAACCACGGTCAGATGACGAGGCACCATATGAGAAGGCACCCCACTCTCCAAACTTCCACACCAACCCAACGTGAGGACTTTTGGCCGCGATATATTTAAGGTGCACCAACCGCTTCTACACCATACGCTTACAAACATCCATGCCCTGACCCGAATTTGAATGAGGAACCTTCCGACCTAGTGGTTAACACCTTAAATATACCGTTTGGTCGGCTAAGGTTCCTTATAATTGTATTCACTACATTATTATCTGCCGACCAACCGGTATAGTGGTTAAGGTGTTAGCCTCTAGATCGGAAGGTCCCCGGTTCGAATCCGGGTTCTGGCATGGATGTTTGTAAGCGTATACCAGGTCAGGTGTTGCTTCGTCATCTGAACATGGTTCAAAATTACGAAGTATAAATTGTTAGGGGCAATGATGGTCCTCCAACTGGGTGCTCCTT
Organism: Metellina segmentata; assembly: GCA_947359465.1. Lineage (NCBI taxonomy): Eukaryota > Metazoa > Arthropoda > Arachnida > Araneae > Tetragnathidae > Metellina > Metellina segmentata. Next base: position 118,205,408 of record OX375877.1, on the reverse strand, counting down.
CACAAGTGGCCATCAATTCCGGCCTTGTAGTGGCCAATAACTTAGGTCAAATGTGCCCGCCATTAGAAAAAAAAACATTATTATCTTCCGATGGATACGAGGTCTGTCAGGAATGTTATGAGACTGTTTACCTGGAAGCATGTATTTGCAATTTATCTACAATTCTACACTGTTTCCTTCAAAATTGATCCCTCCAGAAGCCACACATTGACCTAGACGTTGTTCCAACTCTTCAAGGCAATGCTGGAACAGTCGAAACCTTGTTTAGTTTATGCGTTATACAGCCTGCAAAATGGTTGTAATCTATTCAAAGTGATGACCCTTGAGGTGCGTTTTAATCCTTGGAAACTCCAAATCGCACTGACTCGAATCTGGCGAGTAGTGCGGCTGCGGAACCATTGCAATGTTCTTCTTCTTCAAGTACTTTGTGACAGAGATTGACGTGTGACAAAGGGCATCGTCATGGAGGAGCTTCTAACAATCTGCAATTTCAGGACTCACACGAACAACCTTTTCTTTATCCTTTCAAGAATTTATTTGTAGAAATATTGGTTGACTGTTTGTCCTTGTGGTACAACTCTTGCCGCGACGGTCGAAAAAACCCAATCAACATCGATTTGGTCTTGGACTTGTTCATCCTTGATTTCACGGGACGAGCAGACTGACCCATGTGCCACACTTGACTTTGCCCTTCATTTAGAGGTCGTACTTGACTTTTAAACTTTTGAAAGGTATCAATTGCACTTTATTTAAGTTTAACACAAAATTTGATTCCATAACGCTGTGCGATGTTTCGCCGATCCATTTCACCACTGCACGCACTTACTAAATGGGCTTCTGTATAGCACGTTCTGATAGCATCGATTTCAAACTTGTACTGAAGGATATGTACATATACACGTCTCAGGCGACAACCAAAAGTTCGCTTACTGCTGATGTATTCAGCTAGTCTCATTAATTTCTTGACAGACCTCGTAATTGTTCCTGCTACTTCTCCTATGTGGTCACATTTATGAATTAAAGTCACAGTTCAAGATATAGTTATTATTACGTATTACGTTAAGGGAAGTTAGAATACTGGTTACCGACTAATGAAGGTGAATTACATTTTTGTTAGGTTCAGATATGAACAGACTGATACAATTCCGGATAAACTGGTTGGGTAGGATATTTGAGTAGCAATCAACCATTTTATTTGCTTTATTATAACCCTATCGTGTATTTATGTCGGTATTTATCCTAACTACTACAGCTAATATATTTCAGATTATTGATGATTTTTATTTATTTTGATGTTAAGAAGGAGTTTTATCTATCTGACTCTGAAATAGTGGTTGATTTTATATACTATTCTAGGTATGGATGAAGATGATCCGGAATCGATTCCTATAGAAAAGATCTGAGGTCAACATCGCGGAATTTGAAACCACGGTCAGATAACGAGTTTAACACCTGAGCTGGTACTCCTCTCTCCAAACTTCCACACCACACCAACGTGAGGATATTTGAGGACACGGACGATTTAACTTGTACCAGCCCTCATGTATATGAAGGTCTTTGGCTGGTCTTAGTTCCGAACTCACAACTCTCCAATTGCAAATATACTAATCTACCAACTGGGCTACAGCGGGCCTTTTTACTTAGAATCCAGCACGGTAACCACTGTCCTGATTTGTCGGCTTTAGCCTATTGTAGAGATAAATATTAATTCGGGTATGGAATTAGATTTTAGAAAAACGGGACAAATAATTATGTTATTAATCATTTATTCATTAATCAGTAATTATATCATTAGTAATAAATATAGGCCACTTTGAAAATAATTTCACATTAATTGCAATTATAAGTGCTCCTAAGTTTCACACAAAGACTCCATGTCTGTCGATTCAAAAATATTAGATGTTGAGAAATATTGTAACGTTCCTCAGTTTGATGTACCACCACTCAGATTGAAAGCAAAATTACAAAAAAAAGTTAGTTTATTATCTTGATAAATTGTCAGTGGGTTAATCGTATTGTATTCAAACACCACACACTTGATGATTGATTGAAACTCTAGCATATCAGTACAGAGCATCTTTTACATAACAAATGATGAAAGCGAAATAAGGTCAAGCAAACCATATAAAAACAGATAAAAGAATAAAAAATATGATAAACCCTAAGAAAGAATTAAATGATGTTTTAAACAAACTACAAAAGTTAGCTAATTTCAATACCTAATTTCATAATGGAATATATAAATTTTTAACAGTTTATACTTCGGATCAGAGCCTTTATTACATGATAACGACCGATGTTATCGAAGTCAAACAAGCGGTAAGATAACAAACGGAATAATAAAAAATATTATACAGCCTAAGAATGTATAGAAAAAAAAAATTATCGATTTGAACGAGAAAATTTAGCTAAGCTTAGTAGTTTACATGAGAGAATATAAAGAGCCGCGGTAGCTCAGTCAGTAGGAGCGTCGGGCTCGCATCAGAAGGGTTGTGGGTTCTGTCCTCGGCGGAGCCTGCAATTCTGATGATTGTGAGATCGGCGCTTCGACCTGGCTAAAGACCGTCGTGTTCACTCATGGTGACTGGGGCACGTTAAATAGGTCGTGGTCACAAAGTCCCCCATGTTCCCATACCAAATCAATACCTCTGGGGGTACCTGATCAGGGGGTTATCGGCCTCTGATTGGGATCTAAATTACGATATGTGTGAGTGAATGAATGTATGAAAGGGACCATCCTGTAAAACGGATGTGTCATGTATGTCGAGCAAAGGCGGACTTCCTCCCAATGGGGCTCAATAACATGGAAGGCACACCCCCCTCGCCTCTTGCCCTTTTCGACGGGCCTGGCACTCCTCTGGTCTGCCAGTGTAGGCATGAGAAACAACAACAACATGAGAGAATATAAATTATTAACAGCTTGTGCTTCGAAACAGAACCTTCATTGCATGGTAACGAATTCAAGCAAGCGATAAAACAACGAATGAAAGAATAAAAAATTATTATATAACCTTAGAATGTATGGAAACAAATATTTCTAAAGTCAAACGAGAAAATTTAGCTGACTAACATTTTTTATTAGAAAAAAACATATTCCAGAGCTTGTGACAACGCTTAAAAGATAATTTCCTATCTTCTAAGAAATTCTATGTACCATTTTCATCTTAAAGGGAGTTGATTAACAGATGTTTAAGCGTTCAGTATATCGAGTCCATTTTGTTCCTTCTTTTCATCCTCGAAGAGGTAGGTGTACAGCATTTATGATTGATTTCTAGCGCAGGAAGCAAAAAGAAAAGGACTCGTTAGTTATAAGGATAAGTTGCTACTCGGTTCTAAGTATATCACCGTTTCTTTCATTGATAGATTTTTCTTGTCGATATATTATTTTCTTGCTGTCGTCTGTATTGGAAATGGATAAAATAATTAATGAAACAATACCTTTCTCAAAATGGTATTGTTTTACTCCACTTAGGGAATAAATAATTTAACGGAATAAAGCAATGTTTCTTTAAATATGACGTGGATCGCTAAAATTTGAAAGTGTTAAAATATACTAAAAAAGTTGAACAGTCGTGATTGTCTCGCACAGGCGTTTCATCATTAGAAGAAAACTGACTAGATATTGATCTCAGCACCATAACAAAATCTACAGTATCTCGATTACGAGATATCTCCTTATTAGCAAAATTGGTCAAATGATAATGGTAAATAGTAAATTTTAAGTAACGTCGTACTAGAGCAAAACAATGGACTATTGACGACGGTCCGGAATCGATCCGTTAAGGGAAAGATCCGAGGACCACACCGAGTAATTTTCAACCACGGTCAGAGGACGATCAAATCCTGTGACGGACAGGATATCTTTCTTACACAACTGGAAGGTTAAGCATACTTTTAAAACAAATTTATGAATATAATTATGACTTAAAAATCTGTAAATAAACCGGATTAGTAATTATGTTGTCACAAAGCGTATTTTTGCTTCTATCAGGAAATGTTATTGGTAGTTATGTATTTAAATTAACATAACACTAGATAAACACAACGGGCTATTGGCGAAGGTACCGGATCAACACTCGAGAGTAACGTTCCTGGGACAACACCACGTAATTTTTGAATCACAGTCAGATGACGTCGTCACACTTGAGCTGGAATCCCATTCTCAGAACTTGCACATCTAGACAGATTTAACGTGCAGGAATCCCTTTTGTACACGATGTTATTTGATTGGATTCAAACTCACAACCTTCCGGTTGCCTGTTCGGCACTCTTAAGACCGGTCTATCACAGAACTGACTTGACCTAGACCGTCTAATTAGAAACCCAACAATAACATTATGGGCCTCGCAGAATATTAATTGCTCAACCTCAAATTCAATGTCAGCATTTTAAACCACTCAAACACGTGAATGCAAAATTCAGTTGCTTAAAAGAAACAGACAACATGGGATCATCTGTAGAGTACTTAATTAGCCTCACTATGCAAATAAACTAGACAACCCGATAGTCTCTGTAGCAAGTCAAATTATACTTTACTAACAGTCTAAGAACGAGCTAATATTACATCATTCTTCAAGACAATAATTAGATTCTATTCGTGAAGTTTCTATTTTTCTTTGGTAAGCATGAGAGGTGGTATACGACATAATAGAGAAGGTCATGAGGACATCTAGGAAGTGTCTACTCCAATTTTACCAGTGAAGTGTTTGGAGTAATAGTCAGAATGGTCATTGTAGAGCACTCGTGGGAGATAATGGTAATTACCAGCACATTCTTTCAGAAGGGGGAGTACATTTCCAGCGAAGGACTCCCAAAGGTCATTGAAAGTACTTATAGAGTACGTGGTATTTGCTTTGGAGACCAGGACCCTAGACAGGTGGTAGAAAAATACCTCAACTTCGTTTAGTGCTGGATAATCATTAATTTTTACCGAGACTTCGTTTTAACTCTTTGAGAGTCGCAAGTCGAGTAGTTCTAGTGTTGTTTTTATCTCAAAACACACACTTAGAACGAACTAGCCATTTCTTTCTAAATAATTCATAGATTTATTCAACCTTTAGAAAGATTGTATTGCTCCTTTCTTAAGAAAATAAACTTTTGAAATATTTTATTGGTCTATCCCTCTTACTATATAATCATTTGAAACAAATCTACCTACTGATTCATTATTGAATACAATTTTAAAAAACCTTCTATTGCTCTTCACCTTAGAATTGGATCCATTGGGAAATTTTTAATGGTTCTTTACCTAGAATAAATCATTTTCAATTATTAAATTGTTAATTTCCTTAAAATAGTATCGTTTAGAAAGATTATACTGTTCATTTCTTTATAATATGACCACTTGGATGCTAAAATCCAATTTGAAAGATCGTGTTGCTCCTTTCTTTAGATGGTAATTATAGTTGCATTGGAGCAGCACATTGGGCTATTTGCGAAGGTCCGGGATCAAATCTTAAGGGATAGATCCAAGGACAGTACTACGTCATTTTGAAGCATGATCAGATGACATGGTCACAACTGAGCTGGCACCCCACTCTTCAAGCTTCCACGTCACTCCACCGCGAGGACACTCTAAAGCACGACAGATGTAACGTGTACCAGTCGACTTTGTAAACAATGGTCTTTGGTTTTATTTGAAAAATCATATTAAACTAATTATTAATTAGCTAATTAAGATATAATGACCTAATTAGCATATTTTTAGAAGTGGTATCTAAAATTCTAATTTGGAAAGACAATTCTAGTTCGAAATTTTTTCCAATATTATTCTTCAAGTTTTTACTCTCAATTAAGTTGCTAGAGATAAAAGTTTTTATGCTATAACATTTTTCGCCAAGGATGCATAAAAAATCAATATATTTTCTGGTAAATTTAGGATTTAAAAATCCATTAAAAATTTTCTTCTTAACTGATAACTTTGAGGGTCAAAACATCCACTGTATTATATAGATTATAATGATTCGAAAAACTTTATAAAAGATTAATTTATTGTTTAGTTATCACTGTTTGTACAAAGCATCCTATTGCAAAAACTTGTTTCTTCAGAAATTAAGTTTAAAGTTTTGGAAATATGTCTGTTCATGGTGACAGTACCTAACAAAAACCCTTGTAACTAGAAAATTATTTCGAATATTTGCAAGATTTTGGCATCGCTTGAAAGCTAAAGAATTGAAGAATAATTTGAATCAAGAGAAAAAACAGACTTTCTGTTCCATTTCCAGGATATCTAGTGTGTACATACACCTCAATGAGAAAACCATCCCCTCGCATAAATTAAATCATTTTACAAGGTGTCACAGTGTATAAATACCCTTTTACAGAGTAAAATGAACCGTTATATAAATATATATTTTCACAAGGTATACATTAAGTCTAGTTAATTACAAGGTGCTTGAAAAGAAGTTTCACTGAATAGCTTTTTTAGCAAATAAAGCATTCCTTTCAAACACTTTGGAAGATAATTTTAAATGGAAAACATCAATTTTAAAAGAGAGTTCGCCGATTTGTTGTGGAATGAATCAGGCTCTTGTGTTGTATATCATCATTACCATTTTAACTGAAATTTTTATGTCGCTTTTGAGTATAATATGAAATTAAATTTACTTAGTAAGTCTCTTTTTAGTATGCTTTCAATACTATTAAAGCTTCATTTCACTTCTGAGAGTTGATTCCTTAATCGTTCATTACCATATCAAATATATTTCAGATTTTCAAAGGAATACTTTGTTTTTATGGACTGCACATAGGTGATTTTCACGATGAAAGCAAATATCAGAGATAATTGCTTCCAAACGAATTCTGGAAACAATCATGAGTCAAATTTTACTCTGGAATACATACTTAAATCAGGAAGTGTGTATATAGTGAAGAGTAATATTAAATGCACCTGTTTAAAATCAATCAACTTCAAAATTACTCACTTGAAAAATATTTGCCATAAAGGCTTTTAATTAAATTCTAAATTTTACAATGAGACTTCATCGTATTAGGTTTCTAAATCTGTTCACGAAGTTAATTTCAGTGGAACATTTGATGTTTACAAACCACTGATTGTGTAATAAGCATCAGAATCTTACTTGGAACCCAATGAAATGAGTCGAGATTCATAAATTACCAATCATTTCAGGAGTGTAGTATTCCATGAGTACTTGGGTATAAACAAAATATTTGTTACAAAGTGTATTGAGTCATAAGTAAAAGAAATAAGTGTACTAATACATAAGAACAAATAAAACTACTTTTAGCAGATTCCTATTAAAAAAGGCGGAATTAAAAATCTTAATGAGATTCTTCTAAGCATATTGCAAAACGTTTGCTGTGGAGGGAATTAGTGTTTGTGTTTCAGTCTGAGAAGGAACGTGTAAAAGGATTGATAATGTCCAGTTGTAGAATTATACACTCTTTTACTTTAAAATTCTAGAAATTATAACAATGCTAATTTTGATGTGAAACTGTGTCAAACATGATTAATTTCCTTTAGTGAACGCAACTTATATGAGCAATCTAAACGTCAGAGTTGATTTGAGCTACGCTAATTAATTTTGTTCATGGTTCTGGCTCTTACAAGAGTATAAATAGATGAAACATCTACATGATATCTTACATCAGTAAGATATACTTGCAAAATTGACAATACCATCCATATGATTCATAATTTCATATTAAACAAGTTTTTATCCCATTTGTTATTCAAAAGAAATATTATTTTGAGAACGGTCCTAAATGCAACCTTTTGACTTCATCTCTTAAACCCTTGAGCGTCATGAGATGCGTAATGTTACTTTTACCCAAGACACGTAATAGGTAAATAACCGCATCTTTTCAAAAAATCCATGTATTCATTCAACCTGGTTATTTCCTGAAAACAGAATATTACCTTCGATCAATTCTATTGTTCGTATTCTTATTATAGTCTTTCCTTGCAACGATTCTATTGGCCCTTTCTTCGGATTAGAAACATTTTGGAACAATTATTTCCCAATATTTTCCCCGATCTTTATAATAGAATCTGTTGAAAAGGTTCTATAGGACCTATTTTTTAGAAAAGATTCATTTGGAAAGATTCCGTTGCTCATTTCCCTAAAACATAATCATTTTGAAAGATTCTATTGTTTTTTTTACGTAAAATACTCCTTTGGAAGGATTCAAGTTCTGATTTTTTTAGAATATAACCATTTGATTAGGTTTTATTGTTTATTTTATAAGATTAAAAAAAAAATACTTTTGAAAAATTCTCCATTTACTTATTTACTAATTTTATTGGCTCATTTCCTTAAATTGGAATAATTGGAAAATATTTTGTTGGTTCTTTTTATTTAGAAAATGTTACTTGGAAAATATAACATTCCTCCTTTCCTTAGAACAGAATCATTTGGGAAGATTTTATTGTTCTCTTCATCAGAAGAAAATAGTTTAGAAGTATTCAATTGCTGGTTTATCTTACAAACTGTTTCATATATATTTTCGCAACTTATTTTATTTATTTATTTATCAATCAAACGCTTATCCAATCTCGAAAAAAAAAGAGAAATTTTGATTATTAAATTCTTTTTAGATATATGTAGACATGAATTTATGATTGAAATAAATCGAAAGTGTGTGTGTGAATACTATATATTTTTCTCTCTGCTTAGTTATAAGATTAAACTTACTGCAATGTAATTTATTGGTTTGTTAAAGTAATGTATTTTCTTCTTCACTGTAATCGAAATGTTTCATTCTTTATACATAGTATCAATTTTTATGCATTCCTTAAAATTTTGTAAAATGCCCTACGGTTACTACGTAATACTGTTTTTGCTAACTTTGTCTCTTATGTAACTATTCAAGTAGATTATATTTTATTTTACTACTTTCCACTTTTGGTGCTTGATATTATATTTTTGAAAAAATGGCTCGTATTTTATCTTAACAATGTTTTATAAAGTTTCTTAAGCGGAAGATAGATGGTATCTTTAAACGCTCAAGTTTCCGTGTGAAGAGGTAGAAGTTTATAAGTTCGGTAAAAATTTTATTTTTCGGAGGATTCTTTTCAAAATGCAGAATTTTGGAAGTTGGATGTCATGTATAATTAAAAATAAATCGTGTTAATGCTTATCTCTTTTAAACTTTATTGTTTATGAAGAAAAATTATAAGAACTCATTTTTATCAAGTAATGTTTTGTGATCCACAAGGTACTTTACAAATTAATTACTCTACAATAACGAAACTGATCTTTTATCAAACTAATTACCTTTAAAATAACCCATTATTTTTATGATTGGTTAATAATTATTTTTATGATTGGTTAATACTTATTTTTATGATTGATTAAGAATTATTTGATTTACGAATATAGAAATGTATAAATCTTGCCGCATTTACATTTCTTAATATTATTTAAAAAGGCTAGAAAATTTTTAGCTACGATTTTATGAATACGCCATATATATTATAAATAGTGTATGAGTTCTGAAATAGGTGTGTAAAATTTCATTATTGTAGACACCAAAACAGGTTTGTATATATTCTGTTCTTAAACATAAAGGTTTAAGTGATAGAAGTATTAAAGTAAATTATTTTTTCGCTGTAACAACCGCGTTCTATAAATGTGAAGATTCCAGTTACAAAATTCTTTTTTTTACAGAACGTTGCATCTTCTAACTCTTTTCAATGAAACTTAAGCTGTTTAAAAGCTTTATCTCCCCTTAAAATTTCTGTTGTGTGACTTTTTCTTATTATATCCTTATATATCATAAAATATAATTCCTCGTTACAAACCAATTTTATAAATATATCAACTGGCTATTTTAAAAGATTCCTCCACAGAAATAAATTCTTAAATTCATAATACGATTTATTTTATATTTTGGGATTTCACCATGCTACCTAACAAACATATGAGTAACAGTGTATGTAGTCAGCCTCGTGTTCAATTCCTCCTTGAGTCTATTTCTAGTGCATTTCCTCGAGTATGTAGGCAGCCTCGTGTTCAATTCCACCCTGGGTCTATTTCTCTCTATTGTGTTAGTAAACATTTTCTTGTGTTTGTAATTACATTACACGATGTTATTTGTCTTATGTTTGGCTCAGCTTAGCCAAATATGGTCATTGAGCAATAAAAACCCAATCCAACCAACTAATCTCTATATATAATTCTCTTACGTGGCACGCAAAAAAGACGTTATTTGTTTTCGCGTTTTGGCAACATTGTACGATTCTTTGTTTATCCCAAAGCCTCGCGCTTCAATTGAATTTATAGCGTTATCGGATGAAATTTTATTGAAAGAAAATGAATTTTAGTCGAGCTGTTGCAGTAAATTATAGAAATCAAAGAAAACGGAGGTTCTTTTCAGGGTCATTTAAAAAAAAGATCCGTTTCGGGGCAAACTATTATAGTTCAATAAGACGCTTGCATTACAACTTTCGACAACAAACTCAATGAAAAAGCGTGAGTGGCTCGAGTGCTGGGTAAATGTACACACAACCAACATGCTGGGTTTTCAATTTCCAAATCAACGCTCACATTTCGAGTCAAAATTTGCTCAAAGTTTCCATTTGAATTCTGATTTCACAGGTACTGTAAATATATTTTCTGAAAAACAGCATAACATTTAGATTTGAAAAATATATTTTTGGAATATCATATTTTGTAAACAATTCCTTCTGCTAGGACACATGTCTTCATTGATGCGAGCGAAGCGAGCATAGGTTCACGTAGCGAACCAATGAGGACTGCGAAGCAATCCTCTGGGGGCTGGCGAGCGTTAGCGAGCAGGGGGCGGGCCCCCTAGTAAAAGGTAATTTAACAATCGGTAGTTTGGTTGGTAATTAATTAACGTTGCACTGGAGCTTGAAAAATATTTTTTTGGAATATCATATTTTGTAAACAATTCCTTCTGCTAGGACACATGTCTTCATTGATGCGAGCGAAGCGAGCATAGGTACACGTAGCGAACCAATGAGGACTGCGAAGCAATCCTCTGGGGGCTGGCGAGCGTTAGCGAGCAGGGGGCGGGCCCCCTAGTAAAAGGTAATTTAACAATCGGTAGTTTGGTTGGTAATTAATTAACGTTGCACTGGAGCTTGAAAAATATTTTTTTGGAATATCATATTTTGTAAACAATTCCTTCTGCTAGGACACATGTCTTCATTGATGCGAGCGAAGCGAGCATAGGTTCACGTAGCGAACCAATGAGGACTGCGAAGCAATCCTCTGGGGGCTGGCGAGCGTTAGCGAGCAGGGGGCGGGCCCCCTAGTAAAAGGTAATTTAACAATCGGTAGTTTGGTTGGTAATTAATTAACGTTGCACTGGAGCTTGAAAAATATTTTTTTGGAATATCATATTTTGTAAACAATTCCTTCTGCTAGGACACATGTCTTCATTGATGCGAGCGAAGCGAGCATAGGTACACGTAGCGAACCAATGAGGACTGCGAAGCAATCCTCTGGGGGCTGGCGAGCGTTAGCGAGCAGGGGGCGGGCCCCCTAGTAAAAGGTAATTTAACAATCGGTAGTTTGGTTGGTAATTAATTAACGTTGCACTGGAGCTTGAAAAATATTTTTTTGGAATATCATATTTTGTAAACAATTCCTTCTGCTAGGACACATGTCTTCATTGATGCGAGCGAAGCGAGCATAGGTTCACGTAGCGAACCAATGAGGACTGCGAAGCAATCCTCTGGGGGCTGGCGAGCGTTAGCGAGCAGGGGGCGGGCCCCCTGCTCGCGGGATATATAACAACGGGATATTGGGGACGGTCTTTGACCAATCCCAAAGGGAAAAACCAGAGACAACACCACATAATTTGTAACCACAATCAAATGAGGAGGTCACACCTGAACTAGCACCCCACACTATAAAATTCCACACTGCGTCAATGTGGGATCATTTGACGCCACAGCAGATTTAAACTGAACCTATTTAATAATTGGAGAAAATGGTTTAAGTTAGGGAATTCATATTCCTGAGTATTGCATAGTTTTGTTTTTCTTCCATAACATAAATGACACGGGAAACTTGTTTCGATCTTCGCGACCAAACGATGAATCTTCTTTCCTTCTGTAGGTGTAGTATCGTAGGGTTTAATTTTCTTATTCGGTAAGGAGTATCAAGAAGGCTAAGTGAGGAAATATTTGCTCAGAGCAAGTATTGAGCATCATCGTATAGAAATACGTTTCGACGTTACCTTTCCGATAATATTTCTTTACTCTAGAATAAACTTCGACAGACTATCTTATAACTTGTTATTTGTAACTCCGAATGGAGCAAGGAAATTGCGGCTGTGTTCTTTACAGAATCGCTACTTTTGAATAAATATCACTTGCTTCTTTGGGTAACCATTGTTTCAGAACTAGATTTATTTTTGTGTTACTAAAGGTTGTTCGAATAAATTGTTTGGAAATTATTCTATTGCGGCTACATAATTATCCAAATTCAAGCACGCCAACCCCGGTCAGATGACGAAGTTGCACGTGAACTGGCACCCCACTCTAAAAATTTCACATCACGCCAACGTGAGGACATTTGAGGCCACGACAGATTTAACGAGCACCACCCCATTTGCATACGACGATCTTTGGATTGATTTGAACACGCAACCCTATGGTTACTAATCCGTTACTCTTGCTTCTGGGCTACTGCGGCCCTAAATACGGACAAAATCTTGATGGACGAGATACCTCTTCATTAAAAGAAAATTGAGCAGATCTTGATGGACGAGATATCTCTTCATTAGAAGAAAACTGACCACATCTTGATGAACGAGATACCTCTTCACTAGAAGAAAACTGACCAGATCTTGATGGACGAGATATCTCTTCATTAAAAGAAAATTGAGCAGATCTTGATGGACGAGATATCTCTTCATTAGAAGAAAACTGACCACATCGTGATGAACGAGATACCTCTTCACTAGAAGAAAACTGACCAGATCTTGATGGACGAGATACCTCTTCATTAAAAGAAAATTGAGCAGATCTTGATGGACGAGATATCTCTTCATTAGAAGAAAACTGACCACATCTTGATGAACGAGATACCTCTTCACTAGAAGAAAACTGACCAGATCTTGATGGACGAGATATCTCTTCATTAAAAGGAAACTGACCACATCTTGATGAACGAGATACCTCTTCACTAGAAGAAAACTGACCAGATCTTGATGGCCGAGATATCTCTTCATTAAAAGGAAACTGACCACATCTTGATGAACGAGATATCTCTTCACTAAAAGAAAACTGACCAGATCTTGATGAACGAGATACCTCTTCATTAGAAGAAAACTGACCAGATCTTGATGGACGAGATATCTCTTCATTAGAAGAAAACTGACCACATCTTGATGAACGAGATACCTCTTCACTAGAAGAAAACTGACCAGATCTTGATGGACGAGATATCTCTTCATTAAAAGGAAACTGACCACATCTTGATGAACGAGATACCTCTTCACTAGAAGAAAACTGACCAGATCTTGATGGACGAGATATCTCTTCATTAAAAGGAAACTGACCACATCTTGATGAACGAGATACCTCTTCACTAGAAGAAAACTGACCAGATCTTGATGGACGAGATATCTCTTCATTAAAAGAAAACTGACCACATCTTGATGGCCGAGATACCTCTTCATTAAAAGGAAACTGACCACATCTTGATGAACGAGATACCTCTTCACTAAAAGAAAACTGACCAGATCTTCATGAACGAGATATCTCTTCATTAGAAGAAAACTGACCACATCTTGATGGACGAGATACCTCTTCATTAAAAGGAAACTGACCACATCTTGATGGACGAGATACCTCTTCACTAGAAGAAAACTGACCAGATCTTGATGGACGAGATATCTCTTCATTAGAAGAAAACTGACCACATCTTGATGGACGAGATACCTCTTCATTAGAAGAAAACTGACCACATCTTGATGGCCGAGATACCTCTTCATTTAAAGAAAACTGACCATATCTTGATGGACGAGATACTTCATTAAAAGAAAACTGACCACATCTTGATGGACGAGATACCTCTTCATTAAAAGAAAACTGACCACATCTTGATGGACGAGATACCTCTTCATTAAAAGAAAACTGACCACATCTTGATGGACGAGATACCTCTTCATTAAAAGAAAACTGACCAGATCTTTATGGACGAGATACCTCTTCATTAGAAGAAAACTGACCACATCTTGATGGACGAGATACCTCTTCATTAGAAGAAAAAAACTGACCAGATCTTGATGGACCTGATACCTCTTCATTAGATGAAAACTTACCAGATCTTTAACTCGTTATCATAAAAAAAATTATGCAGATATTCATGGCGAGATATCTCGTCATTGGAAAAGTTAGTCAGTAATTGATGCACACTATATGTCGTCGAAACCACTTGGAGAGTTGAGTAAATCAATGCTGAAAGAATATTTCGATATACTTCCATACTGTAGGAAATTACTGAAATTGCATGAAAATTGTTCTGAAATTAAAATGAATCAAAGATTCTAAGAAATGTATTTCCCAAAGCAATTCCTTTTCACTTTAAGCCCACATTAAATCATCAATTTTTAGTTTCGAATAATACATTTATAGCGTGAAGAATAAATTCAATGCTTCTGTCGAATTAATTGACGGATTTTCTGAAAGAAGCACGGAAAAAAAGTAGTTTCTTTTATTCTAGGCGAACGGCAAACAATTATATTCCTCTCTTTGGAAGTTTTAAATATCACGTAATAGATTTTCAGTCCAAATTCGCTAGCGAACAATAAAAATAAGAACAAACAACATTCTTTTATTCTTTCCGTCGATTCGACTAAACATATTTTAATAAGAGTAAATTCTTCATTTTTATAGTCCTAGACGCTTAACGATTAAATCTTTTACCAAAAAAATATTTTTGTTTCTTAAAAATGTGATTCCTAACAAGGAAGTATTTGAAGCATGTCTGTACACGACTACCTGTATAATTAGTCGAATCGAAAAAAACGAATATCAGGATGAAGATTTTAGAAATCTAAGAGTCAATTTAAAAGTTTGAGTAATTTTTGTTTTGTTTGTTCCACACAAGCATGTTCTTGTTTTGAATTTTGACATTATTGTAGACAAAAAAGACCAGGGGGAAGGTTTCGTAAATTAACGTGAACTTTGAAGTCTTGTTTGAGTATCTTGATTGATATTAGTTTTGAAAATAGGTTCTCTTTCCAGTATACGGCTAAAATGTAGAAAAAAAAAGGTTAAAAACAAGAGTAAATGTTAGGAAAATTGCAGGACATAACAGGTGATTACTTTATCAGTAGATTAGGAACCTCCCTTTTTAATATAATTAAATGTTAAATATTTTATAAAATTAAATATTAATACGTTCTTGTTAAACGGATAAAAATAACACATTTAAAAAAATAATTTATTTTGTACAATACATAGATTGTTACCCCAATATAATATCTTGTTTATTTCTTCAAGATTTAAATTCAGTTTAGGTGTATTCATGTTAATATAATGTCATCATATCTACTATTATAAAAGGAAATGTCTGTCTGCTTGACTGTCTGTCTGTGTGTGTGTTTGTTTGTTTGTTGTGTACACGTTCCTGACGAATCTATGGCACTTACTGTAATAGGATTTGGCATACTGGTAGTCCGAATTTTTTGCAATTTTTGTACAAAGCCCGAATTTAATCTAGAATATTCGTGGGAAATTTGGATTAGAATGGGGAAATTCAGTCTAGAACATATTTAATGGAATTTAATTATTATTGTTTTCCTTAGAATGGCAACATCATAAAGAAATGGCAGATTCTAAATTTATTTTGTCCGTATCCACTTCATTTTGCGGAGGAACAATTTAAGCCGAAGAAAAAAAGAAATGAAGTTTTAACTATGGTTAAAAATTAATATATAATAATCATATTAATAATCATATTAATTAATAATAATAATCATATTACATGGATACCTAAAAATATAATTTTCTTCGAATAAATAATTTTTAAATTGAATATCTTTTGTATTCTTGCAAGAGATTGTGACGTCATGACAACCTTCGCGTTAGAGAAATCCATTTCATGAGCTCATACAATTTCAGCCAAGGAAAGCAAAATATATAAAAAAATTTTGACTGGCATTTTTTAGTTATGATTTTTATAAAATTGGGATCGTTAAAGATAGATTTAAATATTCAACGGATTTGAAATATACGGAAAATTTTACACCATATAGATATCTTATACATTAGATTTTCTTTTAATACATAATTTTCAATTAAATACTTATATTTTAGCTAGGGATTGTGACGTCACGCCGACTGGATCTCTTCGTAATTCGAATTTGGCCCATTTGGCAACTCCAAGATGGCTGTTATCCAATAGGCTACGAATTTCCATTAGGTTGGTGTGCTAGGGATGCTATAGCTCCTCTCATCTTGGAAGAGACTTTTCTCGCAGTTGAAAAGTTTCTTTTCTCCAAAATAACACACATTTTCGCAACACTGTGGAATATTATGTTAATATCCTATGTGTAAGGTTAGACACACCAAACCCATATCCCAGGGTTGTGACTTTAGCACAACAAGTTATCTATTTAACACAAAAATGTCTACTAAGACAAGTAACATAAGAAAATAATATTCCAGTAAAAGTCAAGACAGTAATATCATATCACAAATTAATTAACAATAACTTGGACCAGTGGTAGCCAGATTGAATTACATCGCCACTCTGGGGTGGATATAACATTGATAGAGGTCAATAGAAAAAAATGACATAATTATACTGGTAAAATTTAGTTCGGTCAACTTTAATTACCTCAATCCTGAATAACAACTCAATTAAGAGTGTTTTGTAACGAAATGTAAGGCTGAAGCTTACTCAATTTGAACTCAACATTGTTAATCTTGTCAAGTGTCACGAAGAACATCCTTCACATTAGCAAAATTATAAACCTAGATACTAAAATGGTTAATAAAAAATTATTTTCACAGATATAGGAAATATTGTATTATTGTTATCTAAACTTGATTATGTTATTTTACATATGATTAATCCCTCCTATCCAATATGTA
Source organism: Metellina segmentata (assembly GCA_947359465.1). NCBI lineage: Eukaryota > Metazoa > Arthropoda > Arachnida > Araneae > Tetragnathidae > Metellina > Metellina segmentata. The sequence continues at coordinate 118,188,367 of OX375877.1, read as the reverse complement.
ATATTAACAAGGACGTCGAAAACAAAAACGTATTCATCTGAAGCCAAGTCAATATAGTAATATATACCGCGCGTATGATACATACAAGAAACGCTGTAACTATAAAATAAACAATCTAGAAAATCACCTAAGAGGCTTCTCACCCTGTTACAATAATATAATTGTAAAATAGAGGAGTTCGATCAAAATTAAAACCTCTTGAAGAGGTTTGGCGAATACAGACTATAGTGCAGTTACGTCTGAAGGATATACATAAAACATAATCAATTCTTGAATACATTTATATTTAAAATCACATCTAAGCATCATATCCCAACGTTGTAGCTAATTGTATCGCTCCCGTCCGAAGTTAATTAAAATACCTACATACCGAGCTTGTTGCTAGGGACGGTACACAATGTATAGAATATATATTTGATAGATTAAGTGTGTTGTGGGGTATAAACAACATTACACTCCTCGGAAATGTTAGCACTCTGAGAGAGTAAAGAAGCAAGTACAGTAGAACTCCAACTATCCGATCTCCGAATCGCTGATTATCCGAATCGCTTTCAGAATTTCAGAAAAAAAAATTAAGACGGAAACGTACTGCGATTCGCAAAATAATGATTCTGGGTTTCAAATTCTAAATGATGATGAACTTATTGAAAGTGTGAGAGAAGAAAGTGTCGAGAAAAAAGATGACCTTAATGTCGAAGTTGAAGCAGACACGGGACAATCTGCAAGTGAAGCATTTGCAGGGCTTGAAACTGCGTTGAAGTGGATGGAGCGTCAGCCCGAGCGTTACATGCAACTCTCACTGTCAAGCTTATGAGCGACTTGACTGCCCGAAAACGGATAAAGACAATCAAACAGCTTACTTTGACAGAGATGTTCAGCAAGCAATGACTTTCATTTACAGTACGGTACGTACATACTGTACTAATGTACAGCACTTGTAAGTACGCTTAACATGTAAAAGTTTTGGCTTTTCATTTAATTAATTAAAAGTTCTTTTTCTGTAAAATAGTTTTTTTTTCCCATTTTCAACATACATACATATAGTAATTAATTAAAATACATACTTGACCCTTTTTTCGGAATAAATCCAATTATCCGAATTTTTGATTATCCGAATGGGGTCCGGTCCCAATTGATTCGGATAATTCGAGTTCTACTGTAGCTATAAAATTGAGTTTTTAATCAGTACCCTATGGAGCTTAGTTTAGCCTGCTGAAAGCCATGGTGGATGACACAAGACAAAATGGAACTAAAAGTCTTCAGAAGCACGGACATTTTCTAACAAGAATCACGTTTATATCATCTGCTTTAGTTTCCCAATAACAGCACAGTTCCCGGAACCATTGAACCATATATAATATCTTCCCCAATAACAGAGTTGGATAAGATTATATTCGCAAAGCAATGACCCATTTGTGAAATAGCGACCCAATCGAATTACAAATTACATAATACCGGTTCTAAATCCATTAAACGCCTGGCATTGATCCATATGGGCAGTTGGACGATGAGCTACAAATGAGCTAGCCCAGTTAGTTGGAAGAGCAACGGATTAGCAAGCAGATGGTTAAAGTTTAAAACTAGGTTGAGTCTAAAACCGTCAGGCGCTCGAGAGCTGGTGCACGTTGCATCTGTCGTGACTTCAAAAGTCCTGACTTTGACGTGGTGTAGTAGTTTGGAGAGTGTGGTTCCATCTGAGGTGTTGGTAGCCGAGTTGGAAGAGTTTACGAACTGGAATACGAAGGGATGTGTGCGAGTTTGATACTCGGTCCAGTCAAAGACAGTTGGGCATGCGAGGGTTGGAGCACGTTCATCTGTCGTGGACTCAAATGTTGACCTGGTGTGGAGATGGAGAAAGGGGTGCCAGCGCAGGTGTTGTTCTCGTCATCTGACCGTGGTTCAGAATGATGAGGCGTTGCCCTTGGATCTGCATTCGCGATTGATGCTGGATCTTCGCCAATAGCCCGCTGTGTTGCTTCCGTGTGACGTTAATTACCAACCAGGAGAGGGTTTAAAAATGTGCCGATGTGACGAATGTTTCGGAGCATCCTCACCGGAAATGGACTGTCTCGTTTCTATGGCAACCGACCGGAACAGACTTGCTGCGTATAGCAGTTTTTGTAGAAGACAGACACTAATTTTGTACCTCTCAATTTCCATTAGAAGTCGAACCAGGATTCTCGTGCCTAGTGTTGATAATGGATCATCACGTGCTGTGTGTGGATCGTGCTTCTTACTACGCTATACTAATGGTAGACGTTGGAGATGGCATGAACAGCACTCAATGATAAACCAGTCGTCTTTGATATCTATGTCAATGACAGTTTTGTAGCTGTATGGCACCAGATCTCTTGAAAACTCTAAGTTCCCTGATGTCAAATCAAATTGGTAATATGGAGTAGGTAATTACTTCAAAAATTACAATCTACTATATCTTAATAATTCTATAATGCAATAAGATATGGTTGGTGTTTTAATAGTTCCAACATAATGTTCCATATTTGTGTGCTTCAATATCTCGTGCACAGTTTTTAGATATTAATCCTCTCAGAGACGTGTAATCTGTGAGTAGTGCTATTACACCACATCGCCCTTAATGGCTAACTAATTACAGCTTTGTAAAGATTCCAAGTATTCTCTTCCATTCTTTAGATATATTTTATTGGTTCTTTGCTCATAAAGGTATCTTTGGGACAATTTTATGGGTCTTTGCCTCAGATTGGAATTTTTTGAAACAGTTCTACTGGCCCATTCAGTATTAAATTCTTTGGAAAGCTTCAACAGTTTCATTCTTGATATGATAATCCTTTTGAAAATTAGAGAACTTGCTATTTTCCTTAAAATAGAAACTCTTTGAGAAATTATATCGGTCCTTACCTTGAAATGGAATCATTTGGATAGATTCTATTGTTCATTTTATTAAAATAGAATCATGTGATAAATACTCTTAAATCATTGAAGGGTTACTTGCTCACTTCCTTAGAATATAATCATTGATATAACTTCCTAATGGTATTTATTTAGAATGGAATCCCTTAGAATTATTCTATTAGCTTGTTTTGCAGAATAAAATCCTTTGCAAAGCTTCGTTTTTCCATTCCTTTGATAACAATCATTGAAAATATTATATTATTTCATTCTTTGAAATATCATATTTTTTGAAAATCACTTATGTATCGCTCTCTCCAAAAGCATTAAATCTTCACTAAAATAAAAGGATTGTATTGCATGGTTTTTCATAAATGGTTCCAAACATTAAAATTTCTTTGCATTCTGAACAGAGAAAAAATTAGAATTCGAGAGCTATATATACGAGCACAGAATGAAAAGATAATTTGAAATATTCCAGAGAATGTTCTGGAGACAATATTGGCTCATGGTTTCTAAAATGGTTAAAAAACTCAAAGAATTCTTTTCGTTCTTAACATAACAAAACACAGCAGTTGTTGGCTATTTGAGCTCTCTAAAGGAAAAAATAAATCAAAATGTTCTAGACAATTTAAAGCGTAAAACCAAAAACAAAATAAAGGTTATAGGTTTCAATTGATGCTGTTTAGTAAAATATAAGTAATTGACTAAACAGAAAGTAAATATTGGACTAGATAGTGAAACAGTTGAACTTTCTATTTCAAAATATACAATTGTGGTTGAGTAGGAAACAACAGTCCCTAACATCGAATTTCCGTGCCCAAAACTATTCATGTGTTAATTTAATATTTCAAGCGTCATGAGATGTCCGAGTAGTAAAGTTTCCCAACAACAACACGCATACTGACTGAATAATTACAGCTGTTGGTTGAGGGAATCCTGGGAAATATTTTATTCGTCAAGGAGGTTAGAACTGCTTCATTTCCACACTATGCCAATGTGAGGACATTTGAGGCCACTAGCATGTTCCAACTAGGGATGCGACATCGATGTCGATGTTTTCAAAACATCGATGTTTATACTTATAGATGTTTTTTACGTTGTCGATGTTTCATTTTAAAATGAAAAAAGTACGGCTATAAAAATTTAAAAAACTAGGGGGCTCCGCCCCCTGCTCGCTTACGCTCGCCAACCCCCGGGGATTGCTGCGCAATCCCATTTGGTTTGCTTCGCAAACCAACACTCCTTTCACAGATGTCATTTGGTTTGCTTCGCAAACCAACATTCCTTTCACAGAGTGAAACTATCTGAATAATTCGTATTATGCTGATTTCACTTTCCGGTACATGACGTCACAGCGAGGGCTACGCAATCCCGTTTGGTTTGCTTTCTCAAACCAATACTTCTTTCGCAATTGATTTCACTTTTTTTTGCTTTAACACTTAATGCACCCTAAACTAATAGCCGCATCAGTAAAAAATCTTCTGTATCTTGTTCCCTGTACAATTTTAAGTAAACAGTGTTAATATCAATACATTGTACTTTGTCGGTAAACTGTCTTGAAAACAGAGGGAAAAAAGCGAGCCTTTTTCCTCGCCAAATAAAAAGAAATCGTTTTTATGGCAATTGTTGCTACGATAAATTTGATATCTGGCAAACCCGATAGTATAAAATGCAACCCACTGCTGTTTGCCGAACCAGCTATGCGAACTGAAAAATACGAAATTTGTGTCACCAACTTTTGATTGCATCGAATTTATTTATGAACCAATTTTAAAAATAATTGTACCGTAAGAAAGAGTACATTGTGAGGTATACTGCAATATTTTTAAAATTAAAAACTAACAGTAATACTATATAGATATGACCATTTTAGTTTTGTATCGGAAGTTACGATCTGAAAGTTCCGAAAATTGTATGACCTACTTTTAATTGCATCGATTTTGTTTATTAACCAATTTGAAAAATAATTGTACCATAAGAAAGAGTGTAATGTAGTGTATTCAGTGATGTTCTCAAATTTAAAAAATAATGGTTTTTGCCGTAGACATAACGGTTTTAACAAAACGTAGCGAAAATATCCGAAGATTCCGAATTTTGTATCACGAACTTTTGATCGCATCCAATTTAATTATTAACCGATTTCAAAAATAATAGTACCGTAAGAAAGAGTATATTCTGAGGTATACTGCGATATTTTAAAAATTAAAAACTAATAGTAATTAGATATAGATACGGCAGTTTTAAAAAAAAGTAACAAAAATGTCCCGATTTTTCCCGAATTTCAAAAAAATATTATCAAGAACCACATTTAAATTTCAAAAAAAACTCGACGAGCTGCAAAAATTTACGTTGAGAGGTACTCTTAAAAAAAAACTCACGATTAAAGACTGAAATTTTGAATGTGTTTTGCTCACTCGCGGAAGAAATTTCACTTCTTCAACTTTAACACTTAATAAAACCTAAACTAATAGCCGCATCGGAAAAAAATCTTAATAATTATCCAGGGAATACGATGAAGAACAAAGCATGTTAATTTCATATTTTTCCGATCAGTACTTTCTCGGGAAACCGTCTAAGAATGGAGCTAAACAACAAAAATTTCAATTCTTCGGCGGCGGCGGCGGCGGCGGCGGCGGTAACTTTTTTTTAATATAGAGAGATAACCAAGTAGTATAATTTTTATAATTAGCAAATTGAACATGTTGTTAGACCAAAGTGGCCAAGGGTGAAGGGTCTGAAAAGTAGGAAGGCGACATCGATGGCGATGTTTTCAAAACATTGATGTTTTAAAAAACATCGATGTCTTGGAGCCGATGTCGCATCACTAGTTGCTAAACCAGTTTTAAGAAATGGGGATAAAAGTTTAAATACACTGAATTTTAAAAATATCGATGGTTTTGGGGTGATACACTATCAACATCGATCTTTTAATTTTGAACATCGATGTTTTGCTGTCGATATCGCATCACTAGGTGCTGTACCAGTTTTAAGAAATGGGGAAAAAGAGTTTAAATACACTGAATTTTAAAAACATGGATGGTTTTGGGGCGATGTATTATCAACATCGATGTTTTAATTTTGAACAACGATGTTTCAAAACATCGATGTTTTGCTGTCGATGTCGCATCACTAGTACCAACTCCTACTTACGGTCTTTGTATTGAGTCTCGAACTTGATATCATACGGTTGCTAATCTGTGACTACAAATTAGGCTACCGTGGTATCCAATGTAGTAGCTATTTGGGGCCACAACCATGTAATGTGCACCAGCCCTCAAGTAGTTAGGTAGTTGATTTACGTCACACTGGAGCAACACTACAGACTATTGGCTATGGTCCGCGATCAATCAACAAGGGAATTATCCAAGGACACTGTATCGTAACTTTCCACAACAATCACAGGACGAGGCAACACATGGGATAGAACCCACCCCTCAAAAGCTCCATACCAAGCCAACGTAAACCACGACCTCCGAACACAAGAATGTACCGATTGCAAGTTTGTTACCAATCGAACATATCTGAACATGAATGAAGAACGTGACATTCAATTAATCAGTTCGATTCAAGTAGATACATAAATTTAAAACTCCTTTAAAATTCCCAGATGTTTTTAATCCCTTCAACGACTTCTCTCAGATTCAAACAGTAATTGCTCCCAAGCAAAGACGCCAGTATCATAGTAAAAATAAAATAGTTCTGAATTGATTGACTTAATTCAGATTTCAGGGCCACTGTAGCCCTGTTAGAAAAGTTATGGACCAGCAATATCAGGGTTGCGAGTAAATCTAAGCAAAGATAGTCCACAAAGAGAGTTGGTGCAAGTCAAATCTGTCATGTCCTCAAATGTCCTAAGTTTGGAGTGGTGTAGCAGTTTGGAGAGAAGGGTGCCAACTCAGGTGTGACCTCGTCATCTGACCGCGGTTCAAACCTACGTGGAGCTGGGACTCGGTGATTGTTTTGGACAGTCGTCAATAGACCGTTGTGTTGCTCAAGTGCTACGTTGATTAAAAATAGAAAAATAAAACTAAATGTATAATGAATAATTTAAAAAATTAAATTACATCTCAGATGTATTTAATCTTTTAAACCTTTTTTTCTAAGACACAAAAAAATAGTTGCTACTCAGCCAAAACACCAGAGATGATAGAAAAAAAAATGTTTTTTTTTCATTCTCAATTGATTGAATTCCTTCAGATTTCATTTAGCAGACAAGGGGATTTAAAATAATGGATTTTCACGACGACTCCAACGCTTAGTATTCCGGAATTGAATAAATAATCCTCCCCTTTTTGCCTATTAGGAAAGGAAGAAAAGTTGATTTTTCCGGTGAATTGCTCCATCGCTGTCTGGTGTGCTTTTATGTTCGTAACCAAATAAGAATAGTCGGTGCATTGGATTGTGAAATGCAATCGTCAATACAGATGTTGCTTTTTTTTCCCTTTCAGATTTACATTGGTTCGTAAAGAACAATGATCTTCCACCTTCTACTTTACCTGAAGATAACGGATGGAGGAATTTTTTAATTTCGAAGACGTTATTTCTTTGCGGCTGCTTTTTCGGGGTTTGTAAATTGTTTAGAATAATAAATGGGTATGCTTGCTTATTATTTTTTGCAGGAGCACTTTTCACTCTAGAAATTCATTACTTGAAAGGGATAAACGAATATCCTGTTTTTGTGTTTGGGGAAGTTACAGAAATTGGGTGCAAAGTGGTTTAATTTTAACGGAATATGTTATATTAACATGGATGAGGGTTTTATAGTTATAAGTAATTAAAGAACTTTTAAGGATTAATTTTTTATGAAATCTTAAAGGATTATTATGAATATAGAGAGCACTCAACAAAGAGAAGTGTATAATTCATTCTGCGTCAAATATTCAATGCTCTGAAAGGTAGGTAAGTATTTCAAGTAACGTCTAACTGAAGCAACACATCGGGCTACTGGCGAGGAAACACTATGTAATTTTGAACCACAGATGTTTCTTAGGACTAGTCCTATCAATGCATATAAAATATGATTAGTCATTGAAAGGGTGTAAAGTAAGATTTGTATTACACTACGCTAAATCTCCATTTTTAAACTTGTTTGCAAGATTGGATTAAAATTCCCGTCTCTCAGTTATTATTTGTATTTCTTGCATGTGGTTTCTGAATATTGGCTTTTTACAAATTAATCTGGGACGTAACACATACTTGCAGTTTGTCAAAGAAACGAAAACAGAGTTGATTAATTTTTAACCACAACTATCTTGACGGTTTTCTTTACTACGTATCACGTCATTAGTAAACTGATCTGTTGTGGATGGATGAAATATTTCGTCATTAAAAGAAAACTGACCCAAAATCGAACTCCTCATCATATAAATAGTTAATATCTTGATGACGACATATCTCATCATTAACAAAGTTGGTAAGATCTTTATGGACGAGATATCTCGTCGAAATCTCTTGGGTATTTAAGTTGTTACGAGTCAGAATGTATTTTTTTCTTTTTTATGTTAGTAATGTTTTCTATGCGAAGCTGTATTTGCCCATATTAGGCATATCAAATTCAAACTCTAACACAGGCCAAATAAACAAGATCTTAGTTTAAACTGGCCGCACAAAAAAAAACTTCAATTTTTATAGGAACATAAAGTTATTTCGAAAACTCAGAATAAAAAAAGAACAAGGACAACGGTTAAAAAATTATTGTTTTTTTCGTGAAACTTGGCATATCTTCTCTGCTACCATCTTTCCTACTTCGGGGGATATCTTGTTCGCAGAGTTAACTACCAAAACGGATCCTAGCTGAATATCAGTAATACTGGATCTAACAGGAGACTTATTACCTTTAGTAAGTGAAAGAAATTGCACTCTCCAATCGTTACTTCCAAACGTGGAAATAATCTCATATGCAAATTTTGGGTGTTTTTAAATCTGGATGGTAAATTAGAAAATAATTTGTTAAAGTCAGCCGCTCCAATTACTGAATGTTTATTGTTCTCTGAAAGCGAAATATTTACTGTTAGGCACACTAAGTAAGGCAGTAGACTAATAGCGTGGTAAGTATTACTTTCCTATATCGGCTGCGAAAATATCTGCTGCTATTGGTGTGGAAATGGTGTGTCGATGTAACACGACCAGTAATCAGTCATTGACTAATATTGTGTTTGGTTATAATAATATGGAATTTTAAAAATGTTAAATTCTGATTTGTTGTCTGGGTCCGAAAAGATATTCGTTTTGGGCTACGAGTTTGTCATGTTTGGTCTAGATGGAGTTTTTAAATGCGGTAATGACTTTGCTGACTTCTTGTTTGTACCTACAAGGCCTGTTTGGAAAGTATAGTCCTATAAGGCAGGCCTCGAAATAGATTTTTTAATACAGGTGCACCTTGTGCATCTAAGTTTTTAAATTAGGTGCACAGATTATATTTTAAATGCACATTTAATAAAACGTAGTATAAGAGCATTAATGTAGTGTCAACTACTTTACTAGTTGGGTATGTTTGGTTATTTTACTAGTAGATAGTAAATAAAAATATTTAAAGATTTTTTTTTATCTGCGAAATTATTACAAATATTCAGTCATCATCAGACATTGGTGGGCAATCAGAAACGTCTACGTTTTTGGCAGATCTTTTCCCATCAGGTTTACTGTCCATGCTTCTTCTTGTATTTTTCCTTCATTGCATCATAATATTTTCTGGATTAAAGTTTTCGCATAGTGTGTATTTAGGAATTTTAATTACGTTAATTTAGAGCGAGAGAGGTCGTTACTAATATTTTGTTTAGACATCAAAATAACCTAAAATACGCTTCCCCCGCTTTTTTTAACAATAGGTGCACTGTGTGCACCTAAGAGGGAACAAATTAGGTGCACAGTGCACCTGTGCACCCGGGTATTTCGAGCCCTGCTATAAGGTGTAGGTATACCAGGGCTCCCACATAGGCTGTGCTGCCGTTGCCATGGAAAAAGTTCCCATGGGTCAGAGAACCAGCAAAGGAACCCAAAATGTGTTTAAAAAAATCAGAAAACTGGCGACGATGTTGAAAATAACTTTTTACATGTTAAATTAAAATGTAAAAATCCTTAAAATGTTACATTATCCATAGTGAAACTAAGAAAAATGTAAAATAATTTCTACGTGTTTGTTTTTCAAGATAAACACTTACATTTTTTTTATTAAGTATTATTAAAGTTTTAATTTTGTTTTAATCAACTGCTTTGATTTTTAATTTCAATTGTAGGATTTTTCATATACAAATAACAGTTTTAATTTCTGGATATTAACAATAAAACGATAATTTTATAACTTTATGTTACTAGTAACTATTTTCATCAACCAAATGTTTATTTTGTTTAGTCAAAACTTTTTTTTTACCTAAATGTCTTGTTTGTTATATAATATATCGTATATGTCACTCTTATAAACATATAAGGAGTATGCTTTTGGATTAAACTATGGAAAATTCTTCAACATATATAGTTCAAAATGTCTCTTCGAAGATAAGCAGTATAAAAGGGATATGAGCGAGGTGGGGAAGGGCACGTCATTTCAGCTGGCAACGGGGCCCACAGATTGACGTGGGAGTCCTGTGGTATACACTACAAGATTATTTTTTAATTTTTACTTTAAAAATCCAATTTTTTTACAGTGGGTCGTTCGTTTGTATCTCAACTCAATTTCAGTTGAAAAATTCAGATTATTTTATCGTTAATTATCTAATTTAAATATAAGCAGCTAATTAGCGTGATTTTTGAACAGTGATATCTAAAATTCGAATTTGTTCAGAAATACATTTCCTATTGCAAATTATTCCTAATATCATTATATATGGTTTTACCCGCAGTCAAGTTGCTAGGGAGAAGAAGTTATTTTGATTTTTGTTTACAAAAAAGTCTTAAAAATCAAAATTTGTGTCGAAATTTTAACATTTAAAAAAATAACTTTCTGTGCCAATAACTTCGATTGAGGGTTGAAACCATGCAGTATTACATAGATTGGAATGATACAAAATTAATTAGAATAGACCATAATTCATTGTTGAGTTCTCACTCTATGAACAAAGCATTATATTAAATAACATACTACATCTATGTATACCAGATCTTGTTTCCTATTAATGATTGATTTTTTGATGATACCTCAACGCGATAACATTCAGGAGGTTTAAATAAATCCATTTATAGGAATGTGGATGCTGCACACATAATAAATTAATTGAAATAAGAATTTAAAGTTATATAAGTAATTAAGAACGTTTAAAAGAGATGTTATGCTGGAGTCTGCTAGTATAATTTAAATTACGAAGTTAAAACTCCAATGCTTCGATAAGATATCTGGAACAAGATATTGTAAATAATGTTAAAAGATCGAGATATCGCGTTCCAGATCTTGTACGTTTTATTACGCGATCGATATAAAAGTGCCCAGTTGCTGAAATGGTAGTGAATATACAAGTAAATAAAACACACTTCCCTTACCCTGAACTAGTGACAATTAGGAACGTGTCTTGACGTAGAATACGTCTTACTTTTTGAAACCGGGTTACCAAGCTTAATTTGTAAAAGTCACAAAAAAACGTAAGTGCAGAAAATTTTATAACTTGAAAAGTATGAATGATACATCAATGAACGATATCGCGTTCTAAAAAGCATTAAACAAAGAATGTTGCCAATTATCATTGGTCTTAAGCAGACGTCATCGGGTAATTCAATTTGATTTACTAAAATACGCACTTCGCAAAAATTTCAAAGTGTCCAAATATATGCATAATAAACACGAGAAAAATTATCGAAGGAACACCTGCATCGAAATGCTACAGGTGTTACTTCTTCCGATTGAAGTGCTATTGTATCACAGGTTTAATTCAAACGCTGTATAATTACAATATATGAAACTATACATTCTAAGGAAAGAAGTTTGGAATGCAACCGTAAAAAGAAGCTCTCCACCAAGGCTTCCGAAACGAACATTCGCAAAAACTCATTCCATGGTACCATTCTCCGCCAACTTTAGAAACCAGAAGAAAGGGATTACCCTCCAAAAAAAAACCGAAGAAATTTTATTAAGAAAATGTGCAAAGTGTGAAAGGAAAAATGGCCGGGTTTTGTATTCTTTGATCGCGGACCTCTGATGTAAGACGACCCGCAAAGAACAATTTTGATCCCTCGATCTAATGGATTACTTTGTGTGAGGCAGAAGGCGCCTAGGATATCTGATTGACGTCATCGGGAAACGGCCCAATCGCACGGTTCCGCCGCTAGATCTCCTTATTTGTTTTGACTTAGCTTCTTATTTCCTGTCCCGGACTGCAATTATCCGGCCGTGGCGGGGTCCCTGATCTCTACAGAGCCTTTTTTCGCATATGTGTGCTCGCCTGGCTGTGTGCAGAGTACTTACGAACGCTGTATGAAAGAAATGAAAAAGAAAGAAATATGGCGGAATGCGTAATGCGGGGATACTCAATGGCAAACAACAGTCCTAAAAAAAGTGCTGCTTTATATTATATCTAGATATAGATACTACATAAGCTTATTATAAGTGCAATAGAAATTGATGGTAGGTATTTTTAATTAACATCGCACCAGAGCAACTGAACTGGGCTATTGACGACGAGTCCGGGATCCATACCCTAAGGGAATCCGAGGACAACACCACGTAATTTGGAACCACGGTTAGATGACGAGGTCACACTGCAGCTGTCACTCCACAGTTCTGTCTTCCACACTGCGACAACGTGAGTACATTTGATGCCACGATAGTTTTAACGTGCACCGCCCGACCAACCGGTCTGGTGGTTAAGGTGTTAGCCTCTAGATCGGAAGGTTCCTGGCTCGAATCCAAGCCAGTGCATGGATATTTGTCAGTGTAAGGTGTAGAGGTGGCTGATGCATCTTAAATCTGTCGTGGCTGAAAGTCCTCACTTTGGGTTGGAGTAGAAGTTTGAAGATTGGTGCACCAGCTCATATGTTGCCTCTTCATTTGACCATGGTTCAAAATTATTACTTGATGTTGGGTTACGAATCCCGGTCAGTGCATGGATATTTGTCAGTGTAAGGTGTAAAGGTGACTGATGCATCTTAAATCTGTCGTGGCTGAAAGTCCTCACTTTGGGTTGGAGTAGAAGTTTGAAGATTGGTGCACCAGCTCATATGTTGCCTCTTCATTTGACCAGGGTTCAAAATTATTACGTGATGTTGGGTTACGAATCCCGGTCAGTGCATGGATATTTGTCAGTGTAAGGTGTAGAGGTGGCTGATGCATCTAAATCTGTCGTGGCTGAAAGTCCTCACTTTGGGTTGTAGTGGAAGTTTGGAGAGTGGGGTGCCAGCTCCGGTGCTGCATCGTCATCTGACCGTGGTTCCAAATTATTACGTGATGTCCTCGAATCTTTCATTTAGGAGAATGATCTCGGACTGTCGTCAATCCCTTGTGTTGCTCAAGCGCGACGTTAATTAATCCGTTGGGTACATTTGACGACTGAGACTCGTCATGCACTTGTTTTGCCTAAGTTACGGATGACGAGTCTAATTCGTCTTTCCAACCAGGACAAAATTAAATAAGTACATTCTTGTTCTTGTCAAAAGTGATTGGTGTTAAGAGACTCACCTTGAATCAAATTATTCAATCGCTCTCTACAAAAATACACTTTATTTAATCTGACTCTATGCATAGAAATATTTACACAGCTGCCTTATCTGGTATTCTTTTTTGGAATTAACGCGGAGATCAGAAGCTGTGCGATCTCTCTCGTACTATTTCCATTCTAAACAAACAAAATTATTCGAAAGTATAACAGTAACTAGTGTGCAAACGATAATACGAAAATATAACAGTAATTAGTGTACAGACGATAATACGAAAATGTAAAACAAGCTAATGTGCAAACGACTATCCGAACAACTTTTTTTTTAATTAATCTGTTCCCAAGAGGTTAAAATTACCCTACCTTAGCTTACCGGGATCCACACCAGAAAGGAATCATCTGAGGAAAACACTACGAAATTTCGAACAACGGGCAGATGACGAGGTCACACCTCAGCTGGCACCCCACTCTTCAAAAAAAACTTGCATACCATGCCATTCTGATGTTATTTGAGACCCCATCAGATTTAACGGCCATCAGCCCCTTCTGTACACGAAGGTCTTCGTTTGGATATGTACTCGCAAGTCTTCGGTTGTTAGTCTGTTACTCTGACATCCGGACAAACAAGGCACCCAATAGAGACAGTAATGGTAATGGTAATTTTAGTTAACGTCGTACTAGAGCTACACAACGGGCTATTGGCGACGGTCCGGGATCAGTCCTTGAAGGGAAAGATCCCAGGACAACACCTCGTAATTTTGAACCACGGTCAGATGACGAAGCAACACCTGAGCTGGCACCCCACTCTCCAAACTTCCACGCCAACCCAACCGAATGGAGACAGAACAAAATACTTAGTAATACGGTGCGCGATTCGAAACAGAGTTGTAGTGTTATCGGAAGGTTTAAATTTCTGATTCCTGAAGGGGAATGTGCAGTGACAGGTAGGTTGGTGTTTTTAATACTTTCCCACTTGAGCAACACAACGCGCTATTGGCGACTGTACGGGATCAAACACCGAAGGGAAAGAACCGAGGAAAACTGCATGTAATTTAGAACCACTGTCAGATGACGAGGTCACAACTCAGTTGCCCCCACCCTCCAAACTTTCATACATACACCCCGCTAACGTGAGGACTTATAAGTTCCCGAAAGATTTAACATGCACCAATTCCATTTGTACACTACGGTCTTTCGTTGAATTCAAACTTGCAACCCTCCAGTTGGTAATTCGTTACACTTTCGTTTGAGCCGCGAAAGACCGGTTTGAAGAGAAACAGATTAGAAATCGAAGGGTTGCGAGTCCGAAATTAGGTCCACCCAAAGACAGTCATAGTAGCTGGTGCACGTTTAATCTGTAGTGACCTCAAATGTCCTCACGTTGGTGTGGTCTGGAAGATTGAAGAGTGGGGTGCAAGCTCAGGTTGTACCTTTTAGATCTGACCTTGGTTCAAAATTATGGGATGTTTTCCCTGAATCTCTACGTTATGGATTAATCCGCCCCCAATAGTCCGTTATGTTGCTTAGTACAACGTTAGTTAATTACCAATACCTAAAAGGAATAATGAGAATTACATGATCGTGAAGATAATAAACGAAATGTATCCAGTAAGCAATTAAAATATGAATGTTTCTTATAGTTAACAAAAGTGTTGCAATATTTAAAATAATATATTTCTTTTTGCAGGTATGTACACTACCCTACAATAGTGGACCGGACGTCAGCGAACTTGCATCAAATCCGACTACTTGTTTGGGGGTGTTTTTCGCGGTATGGCCTTTCGCGGGACCTTTGTATGTTGTTCCTGGTCAATTGAACGCCGACGCCTACATGGACATTTTGGAAAATAAAGTGCTATGGCATTTTTATGTAATGGACGAATGTTACTTCCAGGACGACAACGCTTCATGTCATGTTGCAGTCTCTGTCAAGAAGTGGTTTCAAGATATGGATGTAAAACGTCTTCCGTGGCCTGTTCAGAGTCGTCCCGACCTAAGCCCCATAGAACATTTGTGGGACGAGGATTAGACGATTAATTAGCGACGCTTACGGACCAGGGAACCACGTCCGAAATCTACAGCTGAGATGGCAACATTCTTGCAGCAGGAATGGACACAAATACGCATAGCTTTGTATCAAAACCTTGTTGAAAGTATGCCCAGAAGGGTAGATAGTGCAACTGCTGAAAGTGGGGGAGCTCCCTCCTATTAAAGCATGTATTATTTGCCTTGTACCATCACATCTTGCTGTCCCGTCCATCATTGTAGGGTGATGTATGTATGTATGTATGTATGTATTTTAATCAACGTAGAGTACTGGAGCAAAACAACTGGATATTGAAGACGGTTCGGGTTCAATTCCCAAGGGAAAAATTCAAGGACAACACCATGTAATTTTGAACAGCGGTCAGATGACGAGGCTTTAACCTGAGCTGGCAACCTGAGCTGACATCCCACTCTCCAAACTTCCCCACCACGCCAATTTTTTCGGCATATAGTTGAATTAAGGTCGCACTGCGGCAAGATATCCTGCTATTAGTCACGATATTTGATTTTTCCCGCTTCGAATATCTGAGGACAACACCTCTTCATTTTGAATCACCTCCAAAAGACAACAATAAGTGTCGCAAGGTTCAATGCACAGGTGATTAGTTGTGAATGCTTCTTATATTTTATACAATACTATTTAATATTATTTGCCGACCAACCGGTCTAGTTGTCAAGGTGTTGGCCACTGGATCGGAAGGTTCCTGGTTCGAATCCGGGTCAGGGCATGGATGTAAATTGTGCTGTCCTTTGTTAGGGTCAATGATGATCCACCCACTGGGTGCCCCTTCACAAGTGACCATCACTTCTGGCCTTGTATAAGGCTATAATGACTTCGGTCAATTCTGTACTGTATTGTATTATGTATTGTACTTGTCTTTGCAATCTGTACCCAGCCTTTCTATATTGGAAATAAAATAAAATTATTATTCTTTAAAATAATTACTTATTTTAGCAAGAGGTAGGTAGTTGATATTTAACGTCACACTGGAGTACCGCATCGGGCTACTGGCTAAAGTTCGAGACACATCCCGAAGTTCAATTACTGAGGACAATACCTCGTCATTTTGAGTCATATTCATATGACCAGATCAACTCTGAGTTAGCATCCCACTCTCTAAACTTTCCAAGGTGAGGATATTTGAGGTACGGCAGATATAACGAGCACCAGACCCCTTACGGAAAGTTTAGTTGAACGGAAAGTTCCAAAAAGAAAACGGTTATTAACCTTTGTGCAAAAACTGTGGTCAAGGATTTTTTATGAAGATACAGGAAATCCAATTCTTTTGTAATATAAATGACTGGATTAAAGTTCCATGAATATTAGCTACAAAATGTTGATAATTATATATTAGTATTACCTAAACCTTTATCAAATACAGTATTGCATTGTCAACCAATGAACAGAATAAATAAACTTCGGTTACTCTATTCTAAAATATCATATTCCTGTTATATATTCTATTGTGATTTTAAATTAAGTAACTGGAAAGCCA
The DNA here is from genome assembly GCA_947359465.1 of Metellina segmentata. Lineage (NCBI taxonomy): Eukaryota > Metazoa > Arthropoda > Arachnida > Araneae > Tetragnathidae > Metellina > Metellina segmentata. The sequence goes on along the minus strand of OX375877.1, from coordinate 118,171,377 downwards.
ATCTATTGCGCAAAATTTAATCAAGATACCCAAGAAATTCAACTCATAACAAAGTCTCCACCTTAAATGCAAGACCACATTTGTTAGATCAACTCTTCAGTATTAAGTTATTAAATGCCCAGAGGGGGACATCCACTCTGTCCTCGAAGCCGTGAGCCGTGACTGTTTGTGCGCCGTCTAATTCCTCAATAACCCTTCAGAAACTACCACTGCATTGCGCCACTTTTCAGTTTTGGATTGAGGGGTTGAAATGTCTGTGCCGATTCTGGTCATAGATACTTCCATCTTTCAGATCACACCTCTTTCAGAATGTTGATGACCTCTAAGTATTCTTTAGTGACAATTTTGGGATTATAATGTCCCTAAATTTATTAAGTAATTACTCATGTTAAAGTTTGTATAATCTTTAAATAATGTACTGTGAATGCTTTCAGGTCAGAGCTTCATGTGTTTGTATTCTATTTTATTATTATTCTCTTAACCCACCTGGTGGTTATCTCGTCTTTAGTAACACCGACCAGACATTGATGGACGATATATCTCGTCATTAGAAAAAATTACCATCGTCAACAAAATTGTCATTATCTTGATGACGAGATGCTCGACATTAGTAGTCCTGGCCAGATCTTGATGATGAGATGTCTCGACATTAATAGTGCTGCAAGATTTTGATGATGAAATGTCTCGACATTAGTAGTGCTGCAAGATCTTGATGACGAGATGTCTCTATCTCTGTCTGAGTGGAAGCAGACCCCTCGGTACCGAGTTACTTTACTTCGAACCTACGATCGATTGGCAGGGAAAACCTCGAAACGAAAGAAGAACCGGGCATGTGGGAGGCGTGCTAGGTGCGCCAGGTTATCCAAGACGTGGTTGGAGTCCCCCGACAGGCTGCATGGCCCCCGCCCCAGCAACTTTCTACATTAGTAGTGCTGCAAGATCTTGATGACTAGATGTCTCTATCTCTGTCTGAGTGGAAGCAGACCCCTCGGTACCGAGTTACTTTACTTCAAACCCACAATGGATTGGCAGGGAAAGCCTCGAAACGAAAGAAGAACCGGGCATGTGGGAGACGTTCTAGGTGCGCCAGGTTATCCAAGACGTGGTTGGAGTCCCCCGACAGCCTGCATGGCCATCGCCCCAGCAACTTTCTACATTAGTAGTGCTGCAAGATCTTGATGACTAGATGTCTCTATCTCTGTCTGAGTGGAAGCACACCCCTCGGTACCGAGTTACTTTACTTCAAACCCACAATGGATTATCAGGGAACGCCTCGAAACGAAAGAAGAACCGGGCATGTGGGAGGCGTGCTAGGTGCGCCAGGTTATCCAAGACGTGGTTGGAGTCCCCCGACAGCCTGCATGGCCCCCGCCCCAGCAACTTTCTACATTAGTAGTGCTGCAAGATCTTGATGAAGAGATGTCGACATCAGTAGTACTGGCCAGATCTTGATGACGAGATGTTCGACATTAGTAATAGTGTCCAGATCTTGATGAACGAATTGTCTCATCTTTAGAAAATATGGTTAGATCTTTATGGACGAGGTATTTCGTCGAATCCGCTTGGAGGGTTAATAAATCGACAGAACTAAGTTTGGTAATTAAGTATTTTCCTCCACGTTATTGATTATTACTTTCTGTCAAGTTTGTAACTTAAGAGCAAAAGATAATAAACATATAAATTGAAACTTCAGAAAGCAAATTGTAAGCAAAAAATGCTTCCTATTAATTTTTTCTTTCATTGCAGATATATGTTATAAATTTGGAAAGGTAATTTATTCTTGTGGGATTACAAACAAATATCCTCCCGCTTTACTTTGTAGATTTTTTTCTCTCCACTCGGGTTTACTGACTTTAATAAACACGTTCTCCGAATAACCAACCGATCTTTTTCTAGTTGTCCCTCTTGTGTTTGGTGAAGCTTTTTTAAATATGAGCCTTACGACTCAAAACCTCGAAACAACCAACACAAATTCTATATGGATATTTAGACCACTGACAAGCAGAATGGGATGTTTCTACAAAAGGAGAGATACACTTATCAATTTTTTTCCGAAGTTTTCAAATAACCTCATTTACCAGATCTCAAAACTGGTACAATTTTTCGCAGACCATGGTTCATTTCCGGTGTATCAGAAATGTTTACTTTTAAAAACATGTGTGCTGTGCATCTGCGGCCATGAAGAGGAGAACATACACTATCTCTTTGACTGATCTCACAAGTCCATGACTTTGGTGAAACTTTCCCAACAAAACTACTCCCATTGGTGCCAAAAAATGCCAATAACATATTCTGCCTCCACAAAATCCTTAAGTCGATGGGATTTCACAGTTTTCCATCTATGATTATATCTGTGAAATCTGAGGAAACCAAAGTTCTCGAAAAAAAACGAGTTTTTGTTACGCTATTAGTATATATATAGCTACGGTCTACCTTAAAGGCAACGGCTTGGCGATTTTTTGGGCTCACTTCAAAAGTTGCCAAGACAAGAATTATTTCAAAAATCTTTTTCTTTTTACAACGGAAAATGAAAGCCTGAAAACACATTTGAGAACGTTTTAAAAAGTATATTTTCACAAAACTATCACAAAAAGTAGTAAGCTTAAAGATGACCCAAATCCCAAATTTCGAAAAAAAAATTTCAAAAAGTGTTTTTTGGTTTATCGGATAAACGATGCATCAGATATTCAAGAACAAATGGACAAAATTTCAGAGTCGAAGGAAATTGCTACCACCGGCTTAGGGCCGGGTGGCCTGGTCGGTAGGTCATCGAGCTCGTGACTGACTGATCATGAGTTCAAGCCCAGCTGACCGAAAACTCCCGTGTACGCTAAAGGTGACTGGTGCACGAAAAATCTGTCGTGGTCATAAAGTCCTCCATGTTCCCATAGTAAATCAATACCTCTGGGGGTGCCGAACCAGGGATTAGTTTGTCTCTGATTTGGATCAAAATTTCAACCGTGTGTCTGAGTATGATTGAATGTCGTGAAAATGTGACCTTTCCTTAAAAACGAGACGTGTCGATGTGCTGCCATCTGTTGGCTAAAAATTTAAGATAAGTCGGACTTCCTCCCAATGGGGCTCACTTGCATGGAAGCCGCACCCCCTTCGCCTCTTGCCGTCTTCGACGGGCCTGGCACTCCTTTGGTCTGCCAGTGTAGGCATAAGAAACAACAACAACACCAGCTGCTTTTTAACTTTTATTTGACTTTCCAACTACATAAGCGACTGCCAACCATTGGCTTCGGTTTCCATGAAAACCTCCATTTATGCAACATAATATCATAGTGTATCTACCCATGATTATACAAATATTTTAAGTACCCTTAAGGTGTAGACACCTGTTTTTCTATCAATCGGTGAAAGCTAAAGGACAAAATCCAGATCCTCATGTAAAACATGTGATGATACCCCACTGAAGGAAACAGATTAAAAAAAACCCGCTAAATTCGTTGCATGCGTATCACTACACAAAAAGGCTCGTTAAAACAAAAACAAAAAAAATGGCTATAGAAAAAAGAGGTGTGGTTTATACAGTGATGGTTTATTTTAAAATAGTACTGATCAAATAAAATATTTTTTTGTTCAGTTCATTAAACAAGAAATGTATAACTTTTAAATGAATTATCACAAATCACTCAGTTGTGATCAGAGTTAAAACTGGCTTTTAAAAAATATATACGAGTTTACGGTAAAAACTCTTGTTTTGATTAAGAGTCTTAATGTCATAGAAATTACAAAAAAATAGTACTTGCAAAAAGTAAGTTGTTCTTGTAAACTTCTGTTGTATTTTGTACTTAAAATGCGATTATCTCAAAATCAGTTTTTTTTTTTTTTTTTGCAATTTTGCCAAAGTTTAAAGTATTAAAGCTTTTTGATATATGCACTTAGAGTTAAACTGTTTACATTTTTTACGTCTTGAATAACTGTTTAACAGACACAGGGAGAGCTTTTGTGTATAAGTAGTTCAGAAAAATTTATAAAAATTATAAAACATAAAAAAATTAGAAATTTTTATAGAAATTAAACATATAGTGAGTAAAATATTTTTTTGATGTATACTCGTAAATAAATTTTTAAAAATCTCTAACTAGGTCTTTTGCATATACTATAGCGATATTATAAAAATTTATTTCATTTAAAAATATTGAAAATTAACAGAGGAATAAAGTTTATAAAAAGTGTGCATTTCGGCTTAAAAAATACATATTAAAATCGTATTATAAATTATAATTGCAAATAAAAACTAATTTTCTTTATTGGTTATTGCTTTAATATGTGTGTATAATATATATATATATATATATATATATATATATATAGTGATATGACAATCACATCAGATATTGTTTTGCCCCAAAAGCAGGGAAACACAACCTACAAGCTATTATATCAATGTTCAGTCCCTTAACGAATCCCTGAAGAAACCAAGTTCATTACCCCTCGATTCCGAGAAAATGGAACGGGTGCGCTTTCTCCCTTCACGCAATGGGGGTATATTTGAAATGGCGCAATGACTCGGCCAATAGAAGGATTGACCCTCTGGCAAGGTTAGGACGTAGCACCCTGAATATTGAGGGAAGGTCAGAAGGGGAGAACGAGCGGAAACGAAAACGCTAAGAAAAAGGAGACGGAGCATCTTTCGGTGGTGGCCAACCATTTTTCCAAAAATATGGTTGCTACTGTAAAAAAAAGTACCATCGACGAATTGAAGGAATAAATAAATAAACGAAGTTACCAAACAGAAAACGGCTGACTTTACTTTGTCATCACCAATATTAGAAATCTCTAGATATTAGATGGAAAGAACCACCTGACTCCAAAAGAAGGAACCTGTATACCCCATGCTTCACTTCAACCTGATGGTCACCATATATAAAGGTATGTTCATATTTTTATCCGATACCGATTAAGAACTCCATTTATTTCTGATCGAATCTGAGGTCAAAACTGGATATTGGTTTCCAGAACAAAATTGGGTACAATAACCAGTACACAGACACACACACACACACACATATATATATATATATATATATATATATATATATATATATATATATATATGTAATTTAAAATATGTGCATTAAACACATTTCAAAATACTTTTGTGAATCAGCAGAAAAAGTAAGCTGCGAATGTTTGGTAAGAATATCCTGAAACTTATCAATAACACTGAATACATTTGAAAGTGAAACGATTTTTAAAAGAAAAAAAAGCAAGAAATAATACTACATGATACGTCAGAACTGTTCTGGGAAAAATTTATAAAAAACAAAAATGCCACAAATGGGTAAAGAAAACAAAACTCAGAAACGTTTTGTGAAAAATATTACAACAAAATAAAATTCCACAGCTGTAGAAATACAGTTAAATGAACCAATGGTATCACAGAAAAAAGAATTTAAAGAACCAATGCAATCAAAGGATATTTTAAAATCAATATAACCAATGGAAGCAAAGAAAACATTTCAAACGAACAAATGAAATTAAACGATTTTAACGGATTTCGGAAGAACTTTCTAGAACATTCAAAATGAAACTTGAAAGTTATCGCTTGCCTATGTTGACAAGAAAACCACAATAACCATGAAGACAGATGGTTCGCTATTATAAGTGCGCCAAAAAAAAAAATCGCCAGTGCCGTTGCCACCGCTCATAAACGTAGAGTGTAGCTTGAGTATATATATATATATAATATATACTAATTAATTTTTCTTGTCTATACAAACTTTTTGAAAAATCATCCACATATATCACTTAAATTTTATGCCATTGCTTAGAACAATTCCAAAACTATTAAAAATGTAAAAGAAATAATTGACTAGTTTTTGAAAGCAAGCATCATTCCGAAGATATCCCTCTATGAATTAATTCATCTTCACATCAACTAATCTTTGGGCAGACTTATCGTCGTCCTTATTCACCCTTCCCTAAGCTGCTTATTAAGTTGACTGTGCACATAAGGAGCCACTTTGATGTGTGAGATACTTGTTTTACCTCAACACTGCATTTTTATAGGTTTTAATTAAATCGGATTTGCTAGGCGAGCTTGAGTGTAATTAGCTTTGGGTGGATATGCTAAATAAAGTGGTTGTCTTTTAATAGCTTGACTACTTACACGAGTTCTAGTGATTTGCTTATCAAGGATGAATTGAATATTTTACATCTGGGTTAATAGGTAATTTACTTTCTTGGTGATTTTGAAGTAAGAGGCTTGAATTTCAGAATACTTTCTTGCTTTAACTACTTCGATCTACTTCACATTTCAGAGTCTCTAAATAATAACACATTGACGATTTTCTAACGAAGTTTTAGAAAGTTCAATTAAACGCTTTCAATGTCCCTCTAGTTCTAATTTGAAATTATATCCTAGCATAAACTTTTACAATTTGCATGCGGAGTCTTTTAAAATACAGATGTATAACACAATCAGCTGAAATTTTATTGAGTTAGGTATCTATTAAAGCAGTAATTTTAGTTACAGCATTTTTGTGGAAATTCCTGAAGTTTAATTTCTTCTTTAAAATTTATTAAGTTAGCATGATTACAGAATTTTAACTCTGAGATTAAAATCCTAAATATTCCAAATTACTTCAAATAAGTGCTTTGTATACCAATCAGAAGAACTATACTCTTCACTAACACACATTCAAACGGATCGGGATTTAAAATGATTGCTACTAGGAAATTTAATGCAAGAATGTTTCTTCATATATTATAGTTATTCAAGTACATTTCATTTCAATTTCTTTTCAATAGAAATTATATAGCATGAAAATTGTATGAACAAGGTTTACAGAAAACTGTTTAATTGGATATTTCAACAAAGAACTCATATTCAATAACTATGTAAAGCTAATATACATGGAAAAGACTCAAAGACATTTAATGTGCTTTCATAAATACTCAGTTCCTATTGACATCAAAGAATTTTAAACGCATCAAAATATTAAATACATTCCTAATTTTTCAGTCCGAGTCGATGTTCGAATTAATTCTAACGTTCGTTCAACGAATTAATTCTAAGCATTACAGTCACCTTTAAGCGTTTTCTGCTAAGATGTTCTCATTCTAAGCAACTTGTTAATTTTGTTAAGGAATAAGTTGCATTCCGATACTATACAGTGATAAACAAAATACAGAAATACATTAGCTTTGATTGTGAAGGTGTCTGGCAATACCTGATCCCAAACCGCTTTGAAAGACTAAATTTTGAAACGAATAACTAAACTGTTTGTTCAAACCACGACAGACAAGAAGCCGTTCTTATTTTGCATCTTCAAAATTAAATCGAAACAGTTCTGCCAAATATTTTTCCCTCGCACTAAGAAATCCATTAAAACCGACCCATCAGAATTAAATAAGAATGTTTGCAGTTAAAGCCACCTATTTGGCATTTGTCGGATCTAGCACCTACTGTGTCTTGCGAGTACAAACGTTTAATGGGAACAGAATATAAATGAACAAAAATGCATTTAATTCTAATCTCAAAAGACCTGGTGAACGAAATCCATTCCACTCATGGCCACATCCATTCAAGTTCAGAGTCAACACGACATGAAAGTAATAAGTAAAAAGTATTAAAGATTTTACTTTCAAACACCCATTCTGAAAGGAATGCGGTTGGGGGAAATTTCCGTCGGAAAGCCACTGCCATGGATTTGAGAATTCAAACACAAGCGAATCGATTAAACTTAGGAGTTAAAGGAATTTCCTAATGGTTGTGAGGTGTTCATTTTGGCACGCATTTCTGCTATAGCGGAATAGCAGTTATTTAACATGTTTCTGGTGCTGAAGTGGCCCAAATTAAAACGAGGGCTTTGTAGGTGCTGTTAGAGGACATAGTTCTTTTATTGGGCGTTTTCATGCAATGGGCTTACTTTTTACTTGCTTAACACTTCGTAAATATCAGTCTTTAAGTTCCCCATTTTGTTTTTAAGCTAACTGTATTATTTTATTAATTATCTTATGTTCTACTCTACTTGTGAAATTGGACTTTGGAATTGGAATAAGGCCTCTTGAAACTTATTTAAATCGCTCATCAACACAGCAAACCGAGGGGATTATTATATGTAGCGATTCCAGATCTGCCTTGGAAGCAATACCAAATGGCAACTCAAAATGTGCCCAAGATGTCCCTTCACTTTTTCCACTCAAACTCGTGTGCTTTGAGAAATGATGCTCTCTTCAATTAATTCTCGCACTGGTGGACATTGAAGGAAATGAAATTCCGGACCAATTGGTAAAAGAAGCCAGATAATTGAATGCTGAACGAACCCCAGTAACTCGGACTGATATTAACGCTTTGATAAAATTCAAACGCACAAATATTAATTAAAACTACAAGATTAAGCAGGTTACAGATCTGCCTTGGAAGCAATAGCAAATGACAACTCAAAATGTGCCCAAGATGTCCTTTCACTTTTTCCACTCGAACTCGTGTGTTTGGAGAAATGGTGCTCTCTTCAGTGAATTCTGTGAATGGAGATTGAAGGAAATGAAGCTGTGGACCAATTGGCAAAAGAAGCCAACGAATTACATACTGAACGAACCCCAGTAACTAGTTCTGATACTAATGCTTTGATAAAATTCAAACTCCCAAAAAATAATTAAAACTACAAATTTGTGAAATTAACATCGATAGAAAAAAACACCGCACTATTCAGAATGAGAACCGGATATTTTAGAGACATGGAAATTCACCGCGATAGAACCAAAAGGTATGGACTTTGGAACAACTGTATGAGACGTTGAACTAACACCTACTCCTATAGCCATATGCCCTGCAATACCATCTGCTCTTCAAACCATCAATTACCATCCTAAAGAACGGATTTACGGCTAGATAATCGACATCGCCAAAGCTGCGCAAAATGCACACATCGACACCTGACTCGAAAATAGACAGAACAATTGATTATCTGATACTTTTATGTGTTACTCCATGTTGCTGTAAAATAAATAATTGGTAAAAGAAGTTACATTTAATTATAAATTACAATAATTTCAAGGTTAACCTTTACAAAAGTACTTTCAAAATAGTGCATTTCGTTGGCCTACCAGTGAACACGAACTATGTCAAAAACCATAGCTCTGAGAAAACGCGAAACCGGAAACTTCTACTCCCTAAGGCCCGGTGCACACATCCGGTTTTTCAATGTGAGGCGCCGCTGCGGCACCGAAGCCCAACGATGCACACATAACCGTGAAATGACGCAAGTACTCATTTCGCGCCATTTGTAATAAATATTCTATCGAAGAAAACGTGTTAGTTCGCTTACTTGGTATACAAAAAAGTATATTTTGAAACAAAATAGACGTTACTGGATACAAACATTTATTAATTATTATTTATATACAATTTATTAGGTATTTCAGAACGGAGACACGTGTGCGGCTAGCTGCGGCGCCATGGGGAATTGCTGTACAAATTACACGCAAGTTGAACGTGCATCGCCGCAGCAGCGCCACAGGCATGTGTGCACTACTCCATTGGATCTAATGTATCTCAGACCGCACTTGTATTGCGGCATCAGCGGCGCCGCACGTTGAAAAACCGAATGTGTGCACCGGGCCTAAGATTTACTCTGTGTTTCTTAAGAAATCCATCCACCAAACAGACAAGTTAATAAATCGGTAGATTTTACACCAGTGTACAAATCACCTCATCCTGGCGTACAAAATATAACTTGGAAATCATCACTTGGAGAGTTTGAATTGTTATCCAATGGTTTAACAACTGTTTTGAAACTCAATTTGTGAAATACGAAATTTTATTTATCAACCTAACATTCGTAAAACCTCTCTTCGAACGTCAATTAGGAGGTAGCCCGGTTGAAAAAGTAAGGGATTAGAAACCGGAGGGTTGCGAATTCGAATCCAACCAGGGACCTTCGTGTAATGATGGCTGGTGCACGTTAAATCTATCGTGGAAACAAATGTGCTCACATTGTCACGGCATGGAAGTTAAAAGAGTGGAGTGACAGCTGCAGTGTGATCTCGTCGTCTGTCCTCGGATCATTCCCTTAGGGGGTGGATCCCGGACTCGTCGTCAATAGCACAGTTAAGTTGCTCTTATGTGACGTTAATTAAAAATACCTACCATCTATTTCTATTGTACTTATAATAAGCATATGTTCCACATCTAGATATAATATAAAGCAGCACTTTTTTAGGACGTTCTCAACTGTTGTTTGACATCGATTATCACCGCATTAAGCATTCCGCCATATTTCTTAGTACTTCTTGGTACTTGCGATACAATAGTACTTCACTCGGATAAAACAACACCTGTAGCAGTTTTCTAATACAGGAGGACCTCGGTAATCCGGCTGGAAGAGTAGCGGATTAGCAACCAGAAGGTAGTGAGTTCGAAACTTGATATAACCAAAGACCTTCGAGTACCTGGGAGGATGTGGCACAACCTTTACGATGCGGCAGATTGACTTTTGTTACCACTAAAATATCGCTTACACCAGCGGCATGGTAGCGGTGGTTGTTATTCCCTCTGAAATCGACCACCATGGTCCCCTACTGTAGCGAGCTTAGCTACCACTCCAAAACTTAACTTACAAAGGGGTAGTATAAATACCAGTGTAACCCAACTCTACCATGAAGTACTTTTTGGTAGACACTAAGTTACGCTGGTTCATTCGCGCTTGCTAAATTGGTGACCAACGTTCGTGATTTAAACATGCTTAAAACTTTACAAAAAAAATTCGATGGATGGCACACAATGTCCAGTAGAATTCGCCATGGTTGATACTAATTACCTTTCTACCACTAAGGGGCGCTGTGATAGCAGAAACTGCTAATGTTATATCACATCCTCCATTCGTGCAATTGCCGCATGGATAAAATAACATGTAAAAGGCAGCACGGCAACTGTAATCTTAATACAGCTCTTACAGTCAAAAGCAAAAATGGCAATAATTCTACAAGTGACGTCAACTATCGAATTTCGGCGACTGCTAAAATTCTGGAGGGGGAGTACTGTAGCGAGCTTGGCTACCACTCCAAAACTTAACTTACAAAGGGGTAGTATAAATACCAGTGTAACCCAACTCTACCATGAAGTACTTTTTGGTAGACACTAAGTTACGCTGGTTCATTCGCGCTTGCTAAACCTACCTTGCCGACCGTGAGGTGTGGACGCTTTGTAGAAAGCAGAAAGTCGTCAGTTGATATCTCTTCCCATGCCAAACGATACTATGAAAGGCAAGCTTCAGTCGTAAATGCCACTCACGGCGCTATCACTTAAGTTAGATATGGGGGTTCGGAGAATCATAAAAGCCGTTCTGTGAGATGAATGAAAAAATCTAAGCGCCGCAGGGCAAAGGTTAAATTTGTCGTGGCCTCAAATGTACTCGCGTTGTTGCGGTGTGGAAGTTGAAACTATTGTGTGACAGCCCAAGCGTAGCCCCTCGTCTGACCGTGGTTCAAAACCACTGTTTGCTGACTTCGGTTCTCTCCCTTGGGTGGTTTGATCCCCGATCGTTTTCGATAGCCCACTGTTTTGCTCAAGTGCGACGTTATTATAAAATACAAAATATAAAAATCTCTATCACATAAATGAGTCAGATAAAATGATACTCATTACACTGATCTCTTAACGATGCGTCTAGTCCATTACCGTCATGAACAAGTGGGCTGCCGATTTCACTATTAAACTGATAGTTAGTTTACAGATTTCTGTAAGATTAGGTCGGGACTCCTAGCAGGCCAGGGAAGACATTTTACATCCATATATTGATACCACTGCTTGACAGACGCTGCAACATGATATGGAATGTTGCCATAAAATAGCCAGAGCGTAGGAAGAACCTGACTGTCCAAAACGTTCATGTAGGCGTCTGCTTTCAATAGACCAGGAGCAACATGCAAAGATCCCAGGCCATACCAGAAAAGCACCCCCAAAAAATAATCGGCTTTTATGCAAATCCGCAGGCGTCCGGTCCATTATTGTAGGGTAGTGTAGGAATGTAAACGGGTGGCTAAGTTGGACTGCTACAGAGATGGATCCCAGATCTTAATAGCAGACGCACTCGACCCATGGACTCATGCAGAAATACTGACGACTACCTATCCGTACTTAAAAAGCAATTGCGAATATGATCTTCGTACCTTTCATCACTGGTACCTCAATAAAACACGAGGAGAGCTGTTTGTCTTCAATTTGTCTCAGACATCCTAAAGGACCCATCTGCCATGACTTAAAAACCTTTTTTGAAGAAACGAAGTGTCATTGTTGTACAATGGGATAAGAAAGAAGAATGCTATCGCCACAAACCACAACAAATTTGGCTAGAGCCATCATGATCTAGAGATTTGTAAAAGATACCTTTTTCTTAGAAAAAGTCTAGAACAGATATCTCATAAAAATCAACCGCTTTTCCGAAAGCTTATCTCTTAAATGTCTTTTTTCTGCCACGGAGAAATCCTTCCAATCCCCGAATGGTTTATTTGACAAACGTAAACGACTTAATGACAAAGTAAAATATAAAACCGGCCTTCGTTTCCTCTCCAGATTTAACAAACTTTATCAGAGTGGTCTTCCTTTCTAAGCAGAATTTATCTCTAGTATAAAATTGCCCCTCACTACTTCCCGTAATAACAGTTTCCTTTTAACAAAAGCAAAGCCTCGGTAAGGGAGCAACTGCAACTCAACTATTATTTTATTATAAAATACTCGCCTCAGGAAAGGTTTCCTTAAAAGTCTCCTTTGTATTCGGCGTTTACGGTCTATAAAAGTCGTGGGTGCCACAAACACGAACTTAAATTAAATCTTTATCTTTTCTGCTTGTCAAGATAAATAAATTAAGACCGTTGACGAGGAAGAAGTTAAATAAAGAACAGAATAAGTATCAAAATAGACGGCAACACATTATAACCTGCTGCTTTTTTGCATGATTTATAAAAGTAAATTACCTACTTCGTTTAGATAAATTGTTGTATGCCACGTGTGAATTGAGAGGTTACAACATTCCCCCAATCGCAAATTAAACATGAGTTTATGACAGTTTAGTTTTTTTTTATTGTGTATTAGTATGTAGATTTATCGCATAGCTGGGAAATAAATTTGATGTTGAATGTAATAGGGTTCCTGTTAAGAATAAAATTAAATATGTACCAAATGAGGGGAAAACGGTATGAAATTGTCTTTTGCCTTTTACATTAACAGGTTAAATGCATAAATATGAAATGTATGACAAATGTAGCTTGATTATAGATCGAAAATTTTAAGTACGTGCAATATTTGTGCTTTGAATCCTTTTGGTGGTAACCTCGAAGAAGGGTCTTATCATTAGCAAAATTGACCAGATTTTGATGAACCAAAAGTTGCGTCATTAGGAGAAAACTGACCAGACCTTAAAATCAAGCAAATTCGGTAGTGTCTTGATGATGAGACATCACGTCATTAGAAAAATTGGTCCCTCTTGTTGTACGAGATATCACGTCATTAATAGGATTGGTCCCATCTAGATGGACGAGATATCACGTCCTTAGCAGGATGGTCATATATTGCTGGACGAGATATCACGTCCTTAGCAGGATGGTCATATATTGATGGACGAGATATCACGTCCTTAGCAGGATGGTCATATATTGATGGACGAGATATCACGTCATTAGCAAGATTTGTCACATATTGATGGGCTGGATATCACTTTCTTAGCAAGATTTGTCACATATTGATGGATGAGATACCACGTTATCAGGATGTTTGGTCTCATCTTGATAGACTAGGTATCACGTCATTAGCAGAATTGGTCCCATCTTGATGGGCAAGATATGACGTAATTAGCAGGATTGGTCTCAACTTGATGGAAGAGGTACCACGACAATAGCAGGATTGGACACATATTGATGGACTAGAGTTATCACTTATTGATGGACTATACATCACGTCATTAGCAGAATTGGTCACATCTTGATGAACTACAGGTATATACCAAGTCATTTGCAGGATTGGTCACATTTTGATGAACGAGATAGCATGTCATTAGCAAGATAGATCAAATCTTGATGAACAAGATAACTAGTCGAAACCAACTAGAGGGTTAAAAAAATATTATAACATAGTTCTTAACCCTTTTAAACAATTTAGCTTTAATTTTATACTACAGGGCATCTATAGGGCACATTGGTCTTTACATAGAAACAACGGCGGACATTTCTGTATCCAACGGTGCCAGGCCGGTGGTAATCAAGTTGGCAGCGTAACTAATTAGCAACGAGAGGGTTGCAAGTTAAAAACAGGATTCAACCAAAGACCGTCGTGTATACGGAGTACGTTAAATCCATCGTGGCCTCAATTGTCTTCAAGCAACCCTCCGGTTGCTAACCCGCTACTCTTCAAACCGGGTTACCGTGGACGGGAAAGGTGATGCAGTCATGGTTCTATATATTTTACTAACACACATGGCACAGAAATTGACGTTATTTGCTTACGGCATAGATACACTCTACGTTTATAGCGGTGGCAACGGCCTTGGCGATTGGCACCACTTCTAGTAGCGAGTTACGGTAGGCAACCCATCTGTATTTACGGTTATTTTGGGTTTTCATAGCAACCTCGGCAAAAACGGAAACTTTAAATTTTCATCATTTTGATTACTCTAAAAAGTTCTTTCAAGTCGCTTGGTTTGATTGGTTGGTTTAAAAAATTTTCTAATTCCATTGGTTATTTAATTTTAAAAGGCCTTGGCGATTGGCACCACTTCTAGTAGCGAGTTATGGTAGGCAACCCATCTGTATTTACGGTTATTTTGGGTTTTCATAGCAACCTCGGCAAAAACGGAAACTTTAAATTTTCCTTTTGATTACTCTAAAAAGTTCTTTCAAGTCGCTTGGTTTGATTGGTTGGTTTAAAATTTTTTCTAATTCCATTGGTTATTTAATTTTAAAAGGCCTTGGCGATTGGCACCACTTCTAGTAGCGAGTTATGGTAGGCAACCCATCTGTATTTACGGTTATTTTGGGTTTTCATAGCAACCTCGGCAAAAACGGAAACTTTAAATTTTCATTTTGATTACTCTAAAAAGTTCTTTCAAGTCGCTTGGTTTGATTGGTTCGTTTAAAATTTTTTCTGAGTCCATTGATTATTTAATTATAAAATATCCTTTACATTAGTCCATTTAATTTTTTTTCTTTGATTTCGTTGGTTAATTTAATGGTTTTTCTCCAGTTGTGGAATTTTATTTCATTATAATTATTTTTTTCACGATAGAGTTCTGACATTTAATGTTTTTCGCTATTTGTGGAATTTCTTTTTCAATAATATTTTTCCGGAACAGTTCTGACGAATCAGGTTGTATTACTTCTTGCTTTTTTTCTTCTTTTAAAAATATTTATCTTTTTCAACATGCCTATTGTATTTAGTGTAATTGATAAGTCTCAGGGTATTCTTACCCAAGATTTACAGTTTAGTTTTCCTGCTAGTTCACATATTAGGTTTTGAAATGTGTTTAAGCTTATTACTTTTAGTGAAAGTTTTTCAAAAATATACTTTTTAAAACGTTCTCAAATGTGCTTCCAGACTTTCTTTTTCCGTTGTAAAACAAAGTATCTTTGGTAGAGAAATATTTTTGAAATAATTCTTTCCTTGGCGACTTTAGAAGTACTTTAAAAAAAATCGCCATGCTGTTGCCACCGCTATCAACGTAGACTGTAGCTGTACCTTGCTTACTTTCAAATGACATCAAATACACACAACATAAAATCAACCGCTATGGGATTATTTCGCCTATTTTGCCGCTTTGTATAAATATTCCTGATTTGAGCAATGGAGCTACGTAGTATTGCCTAATCCAGCAAGGAAAAGCTAATGCAATTCTTCAGCCGTCTGATAATGGGAAGGAATAAGAAATAGAGAAAATAGAAATCATACACACAGAGCGAAAAGAAACATGGACTTATAGTAAAAAAATTCGGAACTGTCTATAAACAAGCAAATAGGATGAAATTAAAGTAGATATGCCCACAATCTAAAAGTGGTAACATCATTCCGGAAGTGTTTTGCCCTACATTTTACTGGAAAACTTATCTTTCCATTATAAAAGAAATTATTTTGATGTTTATTCGCTTTATGATTGGTAGATAGGGAGTCACGTGATAGCGAGTATGGTGGTTGAACGGGCAAATGAATTTGGAGCACGCACAGACGATAAACAGTTATATTTTTTTATGAATTAATTCATAAAATTTGAGAGTACGCGCTATAAAGTTCGCACTATTTTCAGAAGAACCGGCAAATTCGGTCGCCGTTTTGATAGAATTCGACTGTTTCCATAGCAACAGTTGTTTTCGAAAATCTTAAAAAGTACTATTACAACAAACAACACAGATCAGCAAAACATATCTATGATTCGGTATTTCTATGCGGTAGTAACGGAGAAAACAGTTTCTTTTTTTTCTCCTTAGTAGAGATTTTAGCGTCCTTTTTTTCTTGCCGACCAACCGGTATAGTGACAAAAGTCTCTGGATCGGAAGGTTCCTGGTTCGAATCCGGGTCCGGGCATGGATGTTTGTAAACGTATGGTGTAGAGGCGCCTGGTGCACCTTAAATCTGTCGAGGCCGAAAGTCCTCACATTGGGTTGTAGTGGAAGTTTGGAGAGTGGGGTGCCAGCTCAGGTGTTGCTTCGTCATCTTACCGTGGTTCAAAATTACGAGTTGTTGTCCGATGTTTTTAACATCGATGTATTGGAGTCGATGTCTTTGTAACATCGATGTTTATACGTGTCGATGTTTTATTTTTGAATGAAAAAAATACCGTTATAAAAATTTAAAAAATAACCAAGTAGCATAATTTTTAAATTCAGCAAATCGAACGTACTTTTAGACTAAAGTGGCCAAGTGTGAAGGGTCTGAAAAGTAGGGATGTGACATCGATGTCGATGCTTTCACAACATTGATGTTTTATAGAAAAACATCGATGTATTGGATCCGATGTCGCATCACTAGTTGTTTCCCCATTTCTTAAAACTGGTTTAGCAAGTTTAAATTCACGGAATTTTAAAAACATCAATGGTTTGGGGACAATGCATTATCAACATCGATGTTTTAATTTTCAACATCGATGTTTTGCTGTCGATGTCGCATCAATAGTTGGTAAACCAGATTTAAGAAATGGGGAAACAAGTTTAAATACACTGAATTTTAAAAACATCGATGTTTTTGAGTCGATGTATTATCAACATCGATGTTTAAATTTTTAGCATCGATGTTTCAAAACATCGATGTTTTATTATCGATGTCGCATACCTTGCTCCTACTATCATCTCACGTTCAAAATCCGTTTTTTCCCCATATATTCACAAACAATTCACCTTTACTATTGTCTCAGGAACTCAGCTACCCTATAGCTCTAGCGAAACACTGTGACCCAATAGGCCATTTGTTTAAAACTGTCAGGTGGTGATAATAAAGTGGCCCTTCAGTGTATAAGCATTACAAATATCCATGAAGCCTACTGATCTATGTGGCACGGTAGACCAGTTGATAAAGAAATTGGTGCCAGTTTTAAACTCGATTCAAGCAATAACCGTCGGTTTATATGGGGCAGGTGAACGTCAAATTTTTCGAGGCCCTAAATCTCCTCACGTTAACGTGGTGTGCTCACTCAGGAGTTGACCTCGTCATCTGACCATGGTTCAAAATGACTAGGATTTCATTTTGAATCTTTTCCTTCAGTATTCATCCCGGAAAGTCGCAAGTAGCTCGTTATATTGCCCCAGTTCGACTTTAATTTAACTACCCACTTAAAAGGATACGAAAATCCATGAATCCTACGAATCAATTTGCACCTTTAAGCGCCATGTTGCTTTTGTGCGACATTAACTAAAGATTACCAAATTACCTTCTTTAAAAATGTGAAACATTTCAGCGTATCTTAGAGTACTTTCTTTCTTTCTTCAATGCTTAGATTACCCCGAGTTAAATATTTCTAATGCTCTTAATTATTTAACTTTCTTTTTCGCTTCTTCAGTCATGCCCATTAAGATGAATAGATTTTGTCATTATGTAACGTAATGGTTGAAATGACTTGGTATATCTAATTTCGTTTTCATTTGTATTAGCTGAAAATTAAATAACGTAGTAACCGTTTTTTATGGTCTTAAGATGTCTTTAAGTCTCGGTAATTACTTTTTGTGGGCATTGTGGCATCTCACCAACTTATATTCGGAAAGAAATGCACTCACACTAAGCCAGTTAGTACATAACAGAGTGTTTTTAAAATATTTAGTTTTTCTCTAGATTCTTTTGTGCTATATTTTCTCACTGGTGAAAATGTAAGTTTATTTTTATTATTTCCAATGGCAAGGCTGGGTACAGATTGCAATGAGAAATACAATACATGATACAATACAGAAATACAATACAGTTTACAGAATTGACCGAAGTCATTGTAGTCTGTATACTAGGCCAGTCATTGTATACAAGGCCAGAAGTGATGGTCACTTGTGAAGGGGCACCCAATGGGTGGACCATCATTGTCCTTAACAAAGGACAGCACAATTTACATCCATGCCCTGACCCGGATTCGAACCAGGGACCTTCCGATCTAGAGGCCAACCCCTTGACCAGTAGACCGGTTGGTCGGCGTGAAAATGTAAGTAAACTAATAAATATTATTGATCAAGTGCTATGCTAATACCTGTAATAGTATTTTAATTAACGTCGCACAGGATTCACACAACGGGCTATTTACGTACTCTAAGATAGAACACGAAGGAAAGGATTCTAGGACAACATTACGTAATTTTAAGCCGAAGTCAGATGAAGTGGCTACACCTGAGCAGGCAATCTACTCTCAAAATTTTGACACCTCAAGAACGTGACGGTATTTGAGGCCACGATAGATTTAATCCGCACCAACTCCTTTGTACAGGACGGCCATTAGCTGAGAGAATCCGCAACCCTTCGATTTCTAATTCGTTACTCTTGCAACCATGCTACCGCAGCCAAGCATTACTAAGAATCAAAACTGTTTGCCTTGAAACATTCAAACAACAGTTGTTGGCTGATGGGAGATATAAATGTCACTGAGAAATGCCGGATTAATTGACATTTGAATTAGATCAATACTGAACAAACACACAATAAGTTTTGAGTTGATCAGATATTTAGTCATATGTTACCGTATCATAAGAACTTGGGACATGTAATAATATTTAAGGAGGTCCGAAACACAAAAATCGTCAAATTTTCGAAATTTTTTGTTATTATTTTAAGAAATTATCTGTGTTTTTCTGCTTAAAAGGACGTCGAAATCATGCTTCTATCTTAATTAGAACTAGAGATATCATAATTTTTGTGGTGCGTTGTTTGGAAAATCTAACTCTTGACAGTTGTTGTCATGGCAACAAGATCTGTCTTTAAAACTTTAAATGCGTTTTTCTCCATGATACATTTTTTCAAGATTTCCTGTATTCAAATTGTTATAGGTCGAAAACCGATAAAGTTTAAGGGTTGAAATTTGGAATGCATATTTTTCAAACCTTATACTTTAATCTAGATTCAGCAAATTTGAAACAAATATTTATTTTTAAAAATATGACTTTTAAAAAAAAAGTACCTTAAAATTTTCAAAGATTTTCATTCAAATATTTTTTATTTTTATTAAAATAATATTTTTTAAATTGCTGAATCAAAATTAAAGTTTATAAATTTGTGAATAATTTACTGCAAGAATTTTGAAAATTGATCAAGAATATTTTGAGTTTTAGCAATTTAAAATGACCCTTCCTTTTTTCAAAAAATTTTAATTTAAATTTTTTAAAAACTCTTGGAAAAATTTTGTGTTGTGATTTCGCTTATTAGTTAGATGAGTAATCAGTGCAAAAAAATTCAAAGTTCTAAATTAATTATTACAAATTTTTTTTCGATGTGTTCCGGACCCCTTAAAATATGATTACATAACCTAACTTTAGATTAAACTATCTGAGAAAGTATTCAATTATGTACAGTAATGCTTTCCTTTGACAAAACACATTCATCTGACCGTTGTTCAAAATTATGTGATGGTGTCCTAAGATCTTTCCCGTTGGAGATTGATCCCGGACCATCGTCAAAAGCCGTTTTGTTGTTCTAGTACGACGTTAAATAAAATTACCATTACCGTTGAAAATATACCATATTCATTACTGATTAAATAAGCAAAAATTGACAACTTCAATTTTAATATGTATTCATTTTTTTTACTATCATCTATTTTTCTTTTGATTAAACCTCCAAATGAGTTTAGGAGTGGGTTGCCAGCTGACGTGTGTAACCTCGTCATCTGACAGCCAATAAAAAATTACGTGGCATTGTCTTCGGATCTTTCCCTTCGGGATGGATCCCGGACCGTCGCCAATAACCTGTTGCTTTGCTCCAGTGCAAAGTTAATTAATTTGTCATTTTTTAACTAACGTCGTACTAGAACAACAAAACTGGCTATTGACGACTCTCCGGGTAATGGTAATGGTAATTTTAGTTAACGTCGTACTAGAGCAACACAACGGGCTATTGACGACGGTCCGGGAACAATCTTTTAAGGGAAAGAACCGATTACAACACCTCGTAATTTTGAACCACGGTCAGATGACGAGGCAACGCCTGAGCTGGCACCCCACTCTCCAATCTTCCACACCAACTCAACGTGAGGACTTTCGCCACGACAGATTTAAGGTGCACCAGCCGCATCTACACCATACGCTTACAAACAGCCATGCACTGACCCGTATTCGAACTAGGAACCTTCCGATCTAGAGGCTGACACCTTAACCACCATACCGGTTGGTCGGCGACGTTAATTAAAATTCCTTCCAATTGGCTTAGACGACAAAACCATCCGTCACGATCTGAGCAATTTTTCTAATGACGAGATATCTCGTCCAGCCACCGGGAAGGTTATGTCATTTATAAGCGCATGTCACTCAACAGAATACCTATTAATCACGAAAATTTTATTTTTAGATATCATAAAACAAATCTTAATCTAAAACTGTTACTCGAAATTAAATACCTTCCGTAATAATGCGTCGATAAAAATTCATTCAGAGAATGTAATTTAGGACCATTTTTTTTTTGTTTAATTACCCAATCCCAATGTAAAAGAAATATTTGAATGGAAATCAGTCCCTTTCAAACAGCTAATGAAAGTTTAAAATAGAATATAAATAATTAAACCTTCTCATAAATCAATTTTATCAGCAACGTGGATATTTTCATAAATTCTATCTACGTTGAATCTTTAAATTACTATGAGCAAAGCGGATCCTGGCAACTCAAAGAGAAGACAGCCTTTATCTAAATGACTATAAAAATAACTACTGTCATTTACGTTTACTCAGTTTAAAATGTCTCCAACAACAATAACTCTAACAAAGCCATTTTGTTTTTATGTTCTTCGCTTTTAGTGAAACCTAATTATTCTATAGCTCTCTTCGCGTTTATTAGGTACCATGCCCCGGTTTGACAAACGTCAAAATAATAATCATCAGACAAAAGTGAAATTGGGGTACATGACAGTTAATAAGTGCTGGAGTTAGAAATTAATTTTTGTACGCCCTAACTTCATATCAATCCAGTAATCTCTTTGAGACTTAAGCCTTTGACATTGATATCAAAGAGTGTAAAAAATTAAAAATACACGTCTGTACAACTTTCTCTTAAAACATTTCAAATACGTCACTAATGTAATTAACAATCGCATTTAATTTATTAACCCATTAATTAACACTTTTTTTCAGTCTAATATCGTTTTTTTAACATCCTTTCACAAAAGTGTGAACTATAAAAATCTTACGGCCATATTCACAAGTCTCGATTTAGCCCAAGGATCAGTAAATCCACGGATCAGAGGTTTACCGCGGATTATCAAGAACCGTATTTTCAAATGGCGGAATAAGTGTTCCACGGATTTAAATCATACGCTCGCTGTGATTGGCTATTCACGATCATATGATATTGTTTACATTTGTTAGGACGCCCGAATCTCTATTCATACTGGTCAAACACGTACTTCGCCGGCAAAATTGATTCAAAATTACGATTTTTAATAGAACTAAGAAGCCCGCCCCCTGCTCGCTAACGTTTGTGTGTTAGAGCCCATCATATATATCTCGTTAACGCTCGTGTGCTCGTGCGCTCGCTAACGCTTTTTTTTTTAACGTGATTCCTGTACATATTACGGATGTGACGTATTGGAGTTTGGAGAGTACGGTGCCAGCTCAAGTCTTGAATCGTTTTATGGTTAAGAATTATACGTAGTGGTGTTTTAGGATGTTTCCCTTTCGTTTTTTTGGTTCTGCATTTTACATTTTTAAAACAACCGAAAAAAAATTTGAGCTTGATCTCACAAACATTTAGAAAACAAAATCCGTGACTGGATAAACGCTGACGAACAACAAGAGATTACAGGTAAAATGATCGTCAATATCGTCAATAAAAAAAATGAATCTAGCAATGACGATGAAATCAACATATGAAAATCTCCCCGACAGATGGACTAAAAGCTATCGAAAGTGCTATTGAATATATAGAACACGAAGAAGCGACACCTTCAATCCTTATATCCTTAAAAAAATGGCGAAACATTGCTGCAGTAAAACGCCGAAGTAACTTAAAACAAAAAACAATTAAGGGGGTCCGAAACATAAAAATCGTCAAATTTTCGAATTTTTTTTTAATTATTTTAAGAAATTCTCTGTGTTTTTCTGCTTAAAATGACGTTTAAGTCATGTTTCTATCTTAATTAGAACTAGATATATAATAATTTTTGTGGTGTGTTGCTTGGAAAATGTAACACTCTTGACAGTTGTTGTCATGG
The DNA here is from genome assembly GCA_947359465.1 of Metellina segmentata. Classification (NCBI taxonomy): domain Eukaryota; kingdom Metazoa; phylum Arthropoda; class Arachnida; order Araneae; family Tetragnathidae; genus Metellina; species Metellina segmentata. The sequence continues at coordinate 118,148,560 of OX375877.1, read as the reverse complement.
CACCAAGATCTGTCTTTAAAACTTTAAATGCGTTTTTCTCCATGATACATTTGTTCAAGATTTCCTGTATTCAAATTGCTATAAGTCGAAAACCGATAAAGTTTAAGGGTTGAAATTTGGAATGCATATTTTTCAAACCTTATACTTTAATCTAGATTCAGCAAATTTGAAACAAATATTTACTTTTAAAAATATGACTTTAAAAAAAAAGTACCTTAAAAGTTTCAAAGATTTTTATTCAAATTATTTAATCTTTTATTAAATTAATATTTTTTTAAATTGCTGAATTAAAATTAAAGTTTATAAATTTGTGAATAATTTACGGCAAGAATTTTGAAAATTGATCAAGAATATTTTAAATTTTAGCAATTTAAAAGACCCCCTTTTTTTTAAATTTTAATTTAAAATTTTTAAAAACCTTTTGGTAAATTTTTGTGTTGTGATTTTGTTTATTAGTTAGACGGGTATAATCAGTACAAAAAAATTCAAAATTCTAAATTATTAATAAAAAAATTTTTTCGATGTGTCCCGGACCCCCTAAAGGACTTTTTTAAGTAAGAATTCTTTAATTATCGTAGCAATATGAATTGCATGTGATGTATCTGTATAACTTTTGTATTTGTAAAATGTACATTTAAATCTACACGATTTATGTTATTTACAATTTTCGCTTTAACCGAGTTTTTCGGTCATCCGAGTTAGTCTTGGTTCCCATTAATTCAGATAATCGGGACTCTACCGCACATTCATTTTATCGGAAATACAATAAATAGCTTTGATAAGTCCTGAAAATGTCATTTCTATGTAGGTAACAAAACATAAATTGTCGTATAGAGAAACACAGAAAGGACGAAACGACCAAGCTTAATTGTTCATTAGCGTGCATGCATTACAAATGTTTCCTTTCCATCTTGTTATTTGACCTGTTTAATTGAAGTCTGAATTGAAGAAAAAGACTCTCAGATATCGTCAGTTCTCATTATTTTGCCTCATTAGAACTATTAAAACGCATTTCGGGGCTTCAATTGGTTTCCGCAATGTGCTTTCGAAAGTCTGAGTACCATATAAGAGATGTAATTTCAGAGCATGGTTCGCTAAGCCTGGCGATGTTTGAAATGTTTTACGAAAGAACGTGTTTGCCATTTGAATGCACACACAAAAAAAAGATGGAACAGAAGGGTTCGCTTTCTGTTGTCATTTGAGCTATTTGTCTTATTCGTACGACTTACGTTGCATAAATGTCGCTGATTTATAGAATAATATAGCAGAGGATGAAAGAAATAAAATGCTGGCATATTTAGAGGTGTCGCAGTTATACATGTGTCAGCGAATTTGTTTCATCTTTTATGTAATTTCAATAAAATGTTTCTCTTATTATAAAGAATATTCTGAGCTCCCTCTCCTCAGTATATCCCATCAGTGTTTCCTCATTAATATTGCATTTGAATTACCTATAAATCCAAGAGTGATTACATAAACGCTAAATATAATTGTTAGATACAGCTGCTGTCTAAGTTTATAGCGGTAGCAACGGTCTTGGCGTTTATTTGGCGCACTTCTAGTAGCGAGTAATGGCAGGATAAAGCAACCCATCTGTAATTTCGGATATTGCGGTTTTCATGGCAACCTCCCGAAAACGGAAAATTTAAATTTTCATTTCGATTATTCAAGAAAGTTCTTTTATAGTCGTTTGATTTCATTGGATCGTTTGAAATTTTTTCTTTGATTCCATTGTTTATTTTAGTTTTAAAATACCCTTTAAATGCATAGGTTTTTTAAAAAAAATTTCTTTGATTTCATTGGTTCATTTAATGGTTTTCGCTGGCTGTGGAAATTTTTTTTATAAATTTTTCACGGTACAGTTCTGACGCTCAGGTTGTACTATTTCTTGTATTCCGCTAGAACTAACTACTACTCTCTTTTTTAAAACAATTTCAGTCTACACTTATTACTGTTTGTGAAAGTATTTAAAAATATATAGTTTTCAAAACATTCTGAAATGTGTTTTGAAGCTTTCCTTTTCCCTTGTAAAAATAAAAATACTTGTGAAAGAAAAAGATATTTTTAATAATTCTTTCCTTGGTGACTTTAGAAGTACACCAAACAAAATCACCGCTATAAACGTGGACTACAGCTGCACCAATTGTTATATACTTTCGCCATAATGTATTTCGTCATTAGCAAAACTGACCAGATCATGATGGACATCTCGGCATTAGAAGAAAGCTGACCAGATCTTGATGGGCGCGATGTGTCTCTGCATTAATAAAAACTGATAAGATATTGATTTCGTCATACCCATAATAAAATCGGCATTATCTTTGACGGGATATTCATCAGCACAGTTAGTCAGATTTTGATGGACGAGATATCTCGTTGAATCCATTTAGAGGAACAATGTAGAAATTACTCTTCTGTTGTAAACTTTGATGTGAGAAAATCTTTAATTGAAAACAAGTTGAAACAGTAAACATTATCTTTCAATGCTTACATTAAAGTGGTAAATTAGAATTATGAAAATACGCTTGAATATTTTGCGTCTGGTGCTCTTTCAAGGCGTTTCAAAATGTTTGATAAATAAGTTGATCCAAATCAATATTGTTGTAAAAGTTTTCCTTCAAAGATGAGTTTTGAAACTTCTAAATGTAAGAAAGTTAAACGATTAGGTGGGAAATCAAAATTAGTTAAGTATTTGCATTAACAGTGCTGCAACACAACGGGCTATTGATGACTCTCCCGGAAGGTAACAATTGAGGACGTCTCGTCATTTTGAACCCCGGTCAGAGAACGAGATCCCGCTTGAGATGGCACCTCACTCTACAAACTTCCACCCCGAACCAACGTGAGGACATATGATGCCAGAACATCGGAAAAGTTGGACAAACCGGGAAGGCTGATAAAACCGGGACCCGACATTTGCGGCTAGATTGTTACTGCTATCTATCGGATAACGCATGAAACTAGTTACAGACAGACGCCATGTTATGTGGAGTTGAATGAAAGGCAGTGTAGATTATAAGTTTGTTGATGCCGATGTTTTAAAAAATTCGTTTAGAAAGGATCGATTTTTACACCATTGATTTTACTCTGTAGTTACTAATTGCTTGACGATTTATTTTAGGTAAGTACAACATCTTATAACACCTCTTTCAGCTATTATTGGAAATTATTAAACCACGTTTTACTTCATGTTTGAAATATTCTAAGCCTTCCTTTTGTATTAATGAAGTTGTCGGGTAAAAACGGGACCTTGGCAGTACCGGGACTGGCAGGATCGGGTAGGAATTGAATTTTGGAGAACAAGAAAATGAAACTGGAAAGAAATACTTAAGGAAGAAAGTGTTTAAGACCCTAAACAAAAAAACTGTCAAATCACCGAAGAAAAAGAGGTTCAGCATTAAAACAGACTCCTCGGGATCAGATGAAGACGACTTGGAATGTGACGAAGCCTGTATCTATTGTAATGAATTGTACGCCAGGTTTAAATTTCTGGAAGGTTGGATACAGTGTCGCAACTGTAAAGTGTGGGCGCAAGAAACTCATAGCAATGCAGAGGAGCATGATCAAAATTTTATTTGTGATTTCTGTTCGTAAAACATCTTACAAATCTGATTAATTAACTAAATTTACTATACATTTCAAACACATTAAATACAAAATTACTTGTGATTCGTGATTTTTAAATCCACGTATGTTCCTCAGTATAGTAAGGTCATTGTACTAATCTAATGTTATAAATAAATATTTCAGCAGTAAAACAACAACGTTTTTTAATTATTCCTATATATGTATACCCGGTTTTATCCGACTTGGTCGGATAAAACGGGGTACTTGCATACTTCCAAAAGACAATTTATCTACCCTTCAAAATATAGTTTTTTTCCCATGGAAATATATTTATTTTTGGAACAAAGAACTAATTTATCATTCAAATATTACTTGAATCAAAACGTTACTACTTGTTGATTCACGTCTCTTCCAACCGAACTACCGCGTCCCCAGCTGAATAGTTGTGTAGAAGGCCACCAGCCTATTTCTTCTTTTCCCACCAATCGGAACGAGAAACTGTTTCCAACGACGCATGCTCGTGTTCTCATCTGCGCATGTGCCCCATTGGAGAAAGCTAGCGTCTGTTTCTGTTAAGAAGTGAGAGAGCAATCGTTCTGTTGTCCATTTGGATATGAGTACCGATTTCGTTTCTTTTCTATAAGTAAATGATCTGTCTTGTCTAGATATTCGACTTGATTTATATACAGATGCCCTAATACGTTACAATTGTAGCAAATTCTTAATTTGAGATTTAAATTTTGAAATACTAAACTCAACAAATAATTGTTATATTTAGGCGGATATAATATAACAGGCGTGATTCTTTCTTGGCGCGATTCTTATAACTTTCAAGGTACAACTGCTATTCTGGCCATAGTCTAAATTCTTTATTGGCGTGATTCTTATAACTTTCAATCTACAACTGCTGTACTGACCGTAGTCTAAATTCTTTCTTTTCGTGATTCTTATAACTTTCAAGCTACAACTGCTGTTCTGATCGTTGTCTAAAGTTTAAAAGAAAGTATGTGGTTTTGAGCGCAACTAAAATTGATAGTCCTGAGGGACCAGATACCGTAGATATAAACTTATTCAAATCATTACACAGATACCAAGATAAATACAAATACAACAAAATCAATAATGCATCGTTGTGTCATAAAACAATACTTAAACTAACGCTTACTTCTTTGGTTATTCTAATTTAAAAAAATTTAATACATTTTGTGACTGTTTAGTCAGTAGCACCTTCATTTATTCATTTGAAGATCGATCTAATATGAGCTTTTAGTATATTGCAGGCGCATTTAAGAGACTGACTTATATAATAAATAACGGCTTCGAATTCTTGACACTTTCATCTCCATGAGGCAGGCATTGCGGTTTGGGAATAGAGGAAGATTGATAGGTTTTGGAAATTAGGAGATAAAATATCCACCCTCCCTTCATAGTGATAAGGCTTCAATTGCATCCCCTTTTTATAGCTATTAAAATGCACTCTTCAATATTCAGTAATGTAGCGAAGTTCCATACTCTTGGAGATTTCTCTGTCAAGGTATTTTGTTCGTTGCAACACAAACTTGTTTGTTTATGTATTAATGGGCCACTGTATCGCAGTTGAAAGAAATAATATCTACTTAAAGGTTTCCAGTTGTAAACTTATTCCAGACAAAGACCGTCGTGTACATGTGGGCTGGTGCACGTTGAATTTATCGTGGCCTCAAATGTCCTCAGGTTAGTGTGGTGTAGAGGTTTGGATACTGGGGCGGCAGGGGTAATCCTGTCCTGTCGCCCGTTGTGTTTCTCCAGTGTGTATTTAATTACCTACCTACACTACCCTACAATAATGAACCGGACGCATGCGGATTTGCATAAAACTCGACTACTTGTTTGGGGATGTTTTTCGTGGTATGGCCTGGGACCTTTGCATGCTCTTCCTGGTCAATTGATCGCCGACGTCTACATGAACATTTTGGACAGTCAGGTTCTTCCAACGCTCTGGCAATTTTATAGAATGGACGAATGATACTTCCAGGACGACAACACTTCCTGTCATATTGCAGTCTCTGTCAAGCAGTGGTAGCAAGATATAGATGTAAAACGTCATCTCTGGCATGCTTAGAGTTGTCTCGACCTAAGCCCCATAGAACATATGTCGGACGAGTTAGAACGATGCTTACGGACCAGGTACCCGCGTCCGAAATCTACAGCTGAGCTGGTGACATTCTTGCAGCAAGAATGGACACAAATACACATAGCTGTGTATCGAAACTTTGTTTAATGAATGCTCAGAAGGGGTTGCTAGTGTTATTGCAGAACGTGCGGGACCATTCCCCTATTAAAGCATGTATTATTTCCCTTATACCATCACATATTGCTGTCCGGTCCGTTATTGTAGGGTAGTGTATTTGCGTATTAATTCTACGAAGGGGGAATCTCAAATCGCTTAGACCAGGTCGAATACGAATAGACGGGGTATTTCTGAGGTGACAGTCACACTTTTATATGAACAAAACTCTGAAAGTTCACAGATGAACTGCACTAGAAACATAACATACGTAGGGCGCACCATTATAGAGGCCTGCGGTTAGAAGGTTGATAGATTAATGTATTAACAATCGAGAGTTTCTAATGAATGTTAAATCTGCCGTGGTATCATTTGCCCTCACTTTAGCGTGGTGTGGAAAATTGGAGAGTGGGTGTTAACCTGGTCAGATATCCGTGGTTTGAAATTATGCGGTGTTGACCTAGCATCATTCCATTCAGAATACAGGGTGGTCCCGAATTCATGGTACAAACTTTAATGGTAGGTACAGGACATTGTAACAATGATTTATTGTATAGGAATGTATAGTCGCAAGTGACGCGGTGAGGCGAAAACAGGGGAAATAACGGCCGAAAGGAAAAACAAAGATTTTATTGAAAGCGTTGTTGACAAGTGTCATGTTTACAGTAATTGTTCAAAATTGCGTCCACCAGTATCGATACATGCTTGACAGCGTCGGTGGAGCGATTGGCGTACACGTTCAAAGATGCCTGGTATTTCACGCACACCTGCAGCAGCTACAGATAAGCGAGCGACGAGATCCTCATCTGAGTCAACTGGAGTCTCATAAACAAGATGCTTTAGATGTCCCCATAAAAAGTAATCGAGGCTCGATAAATCGGGAGATCGGGGTGGACAAGGGACTGGTCCACCACGCCCAATCCATCGAGTACCAAACGTGGCATTCAGGTAATTCCGTACATCAATGCTGAAGTGTGCTGGCGCCCCATCGTGCTGAAACCACATGCGGTTACGAATGGCGATCGGAACATCATGCAGCAGTTGTGGTAACACTTCTTTCAGAAAAATAAGATAGCTTCCGCCAGTGAGCCGCGTGGGTAGTAAGTATGGGCCAATCAAAAAGTCGTTCACAATACCAGCCCACACATTAATACTGAAACGTTGTTGAAACGCATGTCGACGCGTTGCATGTGGATTATCGGTTGCCCACACATGGGAATTGTGCGCATTAAAGACACCCTCGCGTGAAAATGTCGCTTCATCTGTAAATAGCACATAATCTACGAAATCCGGCTGCAACGCACATTGCTGCATCACCCACAGGCAGAAGTTCACGCGGCGAGGATAATCTGCCGGATTCAATGCTTGTACTTTCTGAAAATGGAAGGGGTGTAAGCGATTTTCGTTTAACACTCTGCATACAGTCTGATGACTCACACCTACGTCACGCGCAACAGTTCTTGTGCTTGACTCGGGTCTATCAGCCACAATGTTCAAGATGCTTTCTTCCAGCCTTGGAGTGCGTACAGCTCTTACTCGACCAGCGCCATGTCTGTTGACGTCGAACGCACCTGTTTCACAAAGTTGACGATGTAACCGTTGAAAAATTCTATGATCCGGCATTCGTCGATCAGGATACTCCGCGCGATACATTCGTAACGCAGCTCTGCCGTTACCATTTGCACGGCCGTACATGTAATGCATGTCTGCTTTTTCTGCATACGTAAAGTCACCCATCGTCTACGGCAGCACAATTGTGAATGGCGCTTTTCCCTACTGCGATGCATCATGTTCAACAGCGGCTAGACATCTACTGCCCTCTACCGGCAATGATACCAACCGATCACTCCATTTCTCTTTCCTTTTATTTCCCCTGTTTACGCCTCACCGCGTCACTTGCGACTATACATTCCTATACAATAAATCATTGTTACAATGTCCTGTACCTACCATTAAAGTTTGTACCATGAATTCGGGACCACCCTGTATATCACGGACGGTCGCCAATTGCCCGTTGTGTTGCTTCAGATTGAAGTGAATTAATTTTCCTTGTTTCTTCTATTGCATCTTTGAGTTGTTGGAAAAGCGAAATAACAATTACAAATATTTTTCTTGCAAAGAAAATTGCTCACATTGTTAATAGGTTAACCACCCTGGAGGTTGCCTCGCCGAGGTACTTTGTTATTAGAAATAGAGACCAGATCATGATAGACGATATATCGTGGCCATCAAAAACTGACCAGAACTTCATCTCTAATCATCATAAATTCGTAATACCTAATGATATATATATATATATATATATATATATATATATATATATATATATATATATATATATATATATATATATATATATATATATGCCATATGCCATAAAAATTTGCGCACCAAGAAATAACTGTGGGATCGTAACGAAACTTGGCAGGAAGGTACATGTTGGCCAGATATGCAAATGATTAGAAATGCAGCATGATTGCGCATTGCGTAATACCACAATAGGGCGTTGAACTTCGTTCTCCTTGGAGTATAAAACAAGTAAGCAGAGCTTGTTTGAGTGTACTTAATCTTTAGCAAAGGAAACGCTGAAGTAGACATGCCGTTACGCCGCCATCGAAGACAATATGAGCAGCTGTCAGAGTTCGAGAGGGGAAGAATCATCGGTATGATGGAAGCTGGGTGGTCAGCTCGGCGAGTAGCTCGTTAATTACGCTGTTCTGATTTTAATGTGAGGAGGTGTTGGGACCAGTGGACAGAAGAGACGTCATTTACACGGCGACTAGGCTCAGGACGCTCTCGACAGACAAGTTGTCGAGAAGACCGTCACATCAAACGTCACGCGTAGAGCCAAATGCCTCATTGGCTGCTATCCAGACACAGGCAGCACCTTCATTACGGGACCCTGTGTCTTCCCGAACCATCGCAAGGCGCCTGGCTGAAGGACATCTGGTATCGCGGCGCCCATTACGTGTGCTGCCTATGACACCCACCCCACCGACGCCTCCGTTTGTAGTGGTGTCGCGCACGACGGGATTGGACTGCAACGGAATGGAACCAGTCCGTTTTCAGCGGCGAATCTAGATTCAATTTGAGCAGTGATGACAATCGTGTTCGTGTGTGGAGGGCCCCGTGGTGAACGGCTCAATCCTGTCTTTGCTTTACAGCGACACACCGCTCCCAGAGCTGTTGTGATGGTATCGGGTGCCATTGCTTACGATACACGGTCACCCCTAATATTAATCCATGTCACAATGACACCCCAGCGGTACGTCCATGACATCCTGCAGCCACATGTGATGCCACTCATGGCAGGGCTGCCAGGAGCCTGTTTGTAACAAGACAATGCTCTGCCACACGCAGCAAGGATGTCACAAGACTGCCTTCTCCAGATTATAACCCTTCCCCGGCCTGTTCGATCCCCAGATTTGTAAGCAATCGAGCATATCTGGGATCATTTGGGACAGGCAAGTTGGACACCCTACGAGTTTGGTCGAACTAGGGGCGCGTTTACAGCAACTGTGGGACGAGATGTCTCAGGACATCATACGGAACTCATATGCCTCAATGCCCGCTCGTATCGCATTGTGCACTCGCGCTAGAGGGGGTCCAACAGAGTACTAAATACTAAAACTTCCGTTCATTTGTTATTATGGCAATGAGTGTATAATATATATATATATATATATATATATATATATATATATATATATATATATATATATATATATATATATATAGAGAGAGAGAGAGAGAGAGAGAGAGAGATACATCTACACCAAGCACTTATACTTTAGAACACTGCGGAAAACATAGGCTATTTTTCTTTCCTGTCTTCATACTAATCTGTAGCCATGAAAATTAGCACGCAGGTAGTCCTAAAAGTGCCTCTCGAAGTTACAAATTTGAAATCTAAAGATTGTTTTTCTGCAAAAAACGGACATGGATAAGGAAACACGTTCTACATCGTCTGTGCATGTGTTAACACAGAGAAATGCCGCCAAATGTCACATTTTAGCAGTCACGGCAGGAAACACGTTCTACTGAGTTTGTGTATTTGAGTTCACGCCGGGAAATCTCGCGATCCAATTTAGCTGTTTCGGTCATATTTGAAATCCGAGAAATACCGGGTTATTCAGTGGTATCAAATAAAATAACTGAAGAAGTATTTAAATTTCTGAGGGTAATGCAAGGATTGGTCTACCATACAATCTGCAGTTTTCAAAATATCAGGGTCCTTAAATTGCTTAAAGTAAGCTAGTAAACCAATATTTAACATTGAATTTTGACAGGAATCCAGTTTTGTTAAACGATGTGCCTATAAATATGTCATCGAACATATCTTTTACAAGATATCAAAAAAGAGCAAACAAAATGTTACTTGAAAATTTTTGTGAAAACGAAGTAATATTGTTTTTTGATACATTAGGTTTACTTTAGATGAAGAGTTTAAAATCATTCCTCATTTTTACCGAAGAATGTGTCATGTATGGAAAAAGAGTCTTTATAATGTACTAAGCAATAACACTAGAACTGTATTCTTAAAGGACTTCAAAATATTCGTTGACGAATCATCTCAAACTTCATTAAACGAAAAAGTAGGAATAATGATTTCAATTAACATTTATACAGAGCCCAAACATCATTAAACTCCAGATTTGTTTACATCTGAGAAAAACGTCTGTTTCTTACGAATTCACTTGTGTCTCAATTAAAAAACTTCCAAACTGTTACACGAAATAAAACTGTTCTGTGACATAATTAAAGAAAATACTTGGTAGTCTTTTTTTACATAAGTGAATTCATAAGTTCTACCACATTTCCAAAAGCAAACTATTCTTGTTATCAGGATAGAAGAAAAACCAGGTTCAAGCAAAGAAGTTATTTGTTACTCACCATAAATCATGAGAAGTATTGAGAGTGTTCGGTTGGTTGCGATGAACAAAACAGTCTGATTCATCGTTTTGATCGTAGTACCTTTTTTCGATACACATGCCTCGTATTTAATAAAACGGATAACTAAAATTAACACTGCCCATACACATTTCAGTTAATCACTTAATCGCCGAATAGGTATAAAAAAGGATCAACCAGGTGCAGTGGCCTTACCAACCGCGACACCATTCAATTCCTTATTAGATGTATTTCTTTCTTTGCGACTATAAAACATTTATTGTTCTTCTGTATATTACTTGACGTGGTTCGTATCGTGCTTGACTAGATATTGCCCTTGTGCCATTAAATCCAATCCAATAAGTCGATATTTGGATTTATGTCGTATTGGAGAAGGTAGGTATGTTTGCTAACTAACATCACACTAGAACAACACAACCAGCTGCTGTTGACTGTCCGTTATCAAGACCGAAGGGAAAGATCCGAGTATAACACCACGATATTTAATCACATTCCTTATTATGTTTAAAGTTTGCTCGTGTACAGGCTAAAATTATACCCAAAAAGCCTTCCCAGCAAGGAAGTAGTTAGCCACGCGCATATATAGGGTTTTGCTGTTAACCTCGTACTGGAAAACACAACGGGCTATTGCCGACGTCCAGAATCAAACTCGAAAGGAAAGATTCGATTACACTACCACGTAAATTTGAGCCTCGGTCAGATATCGAGGTCGCTCTCCACTCTTCAAATTTCCGTATGTTTGGACATTTGTGTCCACGACAGATTTAAGGTGTACCAGGCCACTTTGAAGATACAAGCTTTGGTTGCATTCGAACGCAAAATCCATCGGTTGCTAATCCGTTACTCTTCCAACCGAGTTACAGCAACCCGCGCAATGGAGAAACGCAATGAACTAATCGTGACGGTCCAGGATTAATCCCAATTTGCAAACTGTACATAAATTAAATTTTTTTTAACCTTCACGCTGCGGCTATTAGATATTTTCAATCGTCTCACAGAACGGCTTTTCTCCTGATTTTCCTAACCCACATATCTAACTTGAGCGATAGAGCCATGAGTGGCATTTACGACTGACGCTTTCCTTTCATAGTATCGTTTGGCGTTAGAAGAGATATCACCTGACGACATTCTGCTTTCTCCAAAGCGTTCACACCTCACGGTCGGCAGGGTAGGGGGCCAACGAACAAAAATAGGGATCCTCTTGAAGGTCAGTCGCTGACAGTTAGTAAACGGTGATCGATGCCGAAGGTCACTTATAAGGGGGATAACAACTACCGCTACCATGCCGCTGGTGTAAGTGATATTTAAATGATAACAAAGGTCTATCTGCCGAATCGTTTTGGTATTAGTCATACAATTTAATGTTTCAAAAATAATGAAAATAGTAAATTAATTTAGTCTATCAGAAAACAGACTGAACAATCCGGTTCAATAAAGCCAGTTACATTTTCAGGGATCTTCGTCTTTTGTGACGGAGTTTAATTTTCCCTGATATGTCTGTACTACTGCAATTGATACTGTCTGAGGTAGCTTTCACAAGGATAAAATACAGGAAATAGTTGTCGTATACACATTATTTTAATATTTTTCATTTAAGAGACTAAACAGTAAAGTGAAGACGAGCTGTCATGAAGATTTAATTAATTTGGATAACATAGCCTGTTCTGAAAAGACGTGAACTGCAGAGAGCTAGCGATACCTATCTAAATGAAAATAATCTGATAATTTAATTTTCCACAACAGTGACCACCAGTCCAAAAATTTCCTCCTAAAAAATTTCGCTATGTATTTGTCACTCTCAATATTCAAAATTGAACGAACAACTGAGACACTAAACAATATTTGTTTGGGGTAGCTGAACTCTGCTCTAAACAGGTAAATATTAAATCACCTAAACTGCACGCAAGCAAATTGTATAATGGAATGTAATTGCGTACCAGAATACTAATTAAATAGAAATGAATGAAGGTATACCTTTACCCTGCGGCAGGTAAACAATTGTCACCACTAAAATTTCTTTTTCACCAGCGTCATGGTATCGATATGTGTGCTGTGTATGTTCTCCCTCCTTTTTTTTCGGTGCCTCTTACCCTGCCGACCGTGAGGTGTGAACGATTTGGGAAAAGCAGAAAGTTGCTCCGGTGATATCTCTTCTCACACCACACAATACTATGAAAGGAAAGTATCAGTCGTAAATGCTACTCTTGACCTATTGCTCAAGTTTGGTAATTAGGTAGGGGGGCTCGGAGAGTCTGGCCAAAGAGCCGTTCTGTGAGACGATTGAAAAACATTTTGCGCCGCGGCGTAAAGGTTAAGGGACAATAAACAATTAAATGAAGATTTGATTGATTTGCATTACAAAGCCTGATCTGAATAGACTTGAACTGCATAAAACTAGTGCTGTCTTTCTATCTGAAAGTAATCTGATATTATAATTTTCCACAACAGTTACCAAATACACAACAATCCGACAATCCAGAGACCTCAGGAAAAATCTGCTCAAAACTTTTGTTATGTATTTGACAATCTCAAAACAATTGAACGAACTGAGATACTAAATAATTATTGTGTGTGGTAGCTGAACTCTGCTCTAAAAAGGTATAATAGCACCAATATTCAATCACCTAAAATGTAAGCAAGAAAATTGTGTAATGGAATCTATGTAATTACGAACCAAAATTCTAATAACTCAATAGACTACGAATGATGTGGTTATATTTAAATTGAGATTGTAATTAACAACCTTGATGGTTCATATTTCGACGAGATATCTCGTTATTAGAAGAAAACGGACCAAAACAAATCGGCAGTATCTTGATGTTGATGTACCTCGTTATTAGTAATGTTAGTTAGATCGAATAGGATGAAATATCGCGTCTTTTGCAATATGTGTCAGGTATGGAGGACGAGGTATCTCGAATATTGAAGGACGATATATCTCGTTGGCATTGCTTGATATCCATAGTCTACTGGTCTTCATGTAACAAAAAGGTACCATAAACTGACAAACCAACCATTTGACTACAAGAATTTGTTAGATGAAAAACAACAAATCTGAGTTGTTGTTTCTTATGCCTACACTGGCAGATCAGAGGAGTGCCAGGCCCGTCGAAGACGGCAAGAGGCGAGAGGGGCGCGCCTTCCATGTTATTGAGCTCCATTGGGAGGAAGTTCGACTTTGCTTGACATACATGACACATCCGTTTTACAGGAAGGTCCCTTTCATACATCAATTCACTCACATATCGTAACACACCGATAACCCCCTGATCAGGTACCCCCAGAGGTATTGATTTGGTATGGGAACATGGGGGACTTTGTGACCACGACCTATTTAACGTGCCGCAGTCACCATTAGTGAACACGAGGGTCTTTAGCCAGGTCGAAGCGCCGATCTCGCAATCATCAGAATTGCAGGCTCCGTCGAGGAGAGAACCCACAACCCTTCTGATGCGAGCCCGACGCTCTACTGACTGAGCTACCGCGGCTCTCACAAATCTCAGTGACAACTAGAAGATCATCATGCTAAAACATTATTCGATGTAAGTATAACGGATTATCAACTTAGTGTGACAGGTTGAAAGAAACAAACAACACCAAATGGAAAGATTTACAACCCAACGTGCCGAAAACTTTAATAACAATTCATAACCCTTTATTGTGTTTGTTGTCATATCATGACAAGCAGAAAGGTGAAAAACAGCGCATAAAACCAACAACCAATTCCAAATGGAACGACTTACATCTTTGTGAACATAACGAAAATGGTAAATTTTTAGCAGCCACAATGACGGGATATAAAATAATTGTACTTCCTGGCGTTGTTCAGAGGATTGGATATGAAGTTGGAATTTAATTTGGATGGATCAACGTGCAGAGAAAAAAACTGGGAATCTTTTGAGAAAGCACCTAATATGTAAAGAAATGTTGGAAGTTGATGATCAGCTCCTTAAGAAACCAAGTCCATATTGCTTCAAATATTCACGAACCTAGTGTTTGTATGATCAGTGCGGAATTCTAATCAGATTTGCATTCACCATCTTTACTCTAAGTAGTAACAATCTCCTGTACATATGCACGTGACTAAATACGTTAATACACATAACTGCACGTGATTAAATAAGTTAATACCTACGTTAACGCTGCACTGTATCAAACATACCACGCCAATGCAACATTTTGCATCCAAAATTTTGAATGTTTTGATGAAAAGCAGCTGTAAGAAGGTATGGAAAACATCGTACTTCTCAGACATAATTCCGAGTTATTTTTGGAAAATTCTCCAGTATAGATATATTCCTTGAATAAGTTTCATTGCATTAATTCTTGGATGAATAAATTTATTCTGTTTTTATGTCTAGAGGTATCAGTTAGAATGTGTGGTAGCAGTGATGCTTCCTTCGCAAAAAAACTTTAGAAAATATTATACTCAAATTAGGAAAAATATTATCTTAATAAGGAAGCAAAATGCACACATCTATTTCGAAACTATCATTTTAGAATTCAATGTAGCCTATAATGTATTCTTCCACAGAAAAGTCTTTTGTCTTTTAACCATGCAAAACAAAATGGAAATCTAACTATCCTGTTTGTTACGTCATTAAGATATGAACCTTTTATTAATTCATATATTAAAAGTTACTTTTCTAAAAGTCAAAAATCAGGAATTGAACAATTCACTTCCTGCATTGGTTTATTATTTAAAAAACATAGCTAAATAGTTGGAAGTGCTACAAATCCTACATTTTTATAGTTTGCAATACAGATAAAACACAGAAGAAAAATTAACTTAATTTGATGTGTGTTTGTTGAAAAATTCCATTCATAAAATATTTTAGTGTCTGAAAATGATAACAATTTTAATTCTTATCATTTCAAGTGTCAGATGTCAAGGACATAAATATCCCTCTTCCACAAGTACATAAATTTCGCGTAATATGTCACGCAAAAATAAAATTGTCATAATATTACTTTTCAATACTCGTGATTTAAAAATTCCTGAGCAGAACATTAAACGATAATTATTCAGAATATTAACCTTAGCACAATCAACAACACGTTATTTTATTTTAATATCTTCGAAACTCGAGATTTGAATTTATACCGTTATGTTGTCATACTAATGAAATCATCGTAAGCCTTTTGAAGGGACTTAACAAGACATTTTAAATTGATCGCGGGAGAATAAAAGAAGTTTCTTCACGCACAACACTTTATTCTTACAGTTTCCACCATTTAATGAATTCATAGAAGCAAACGATATCATTAATATGAGATTTTCCATTTTTTTCTTCTCTAACAGGCTTGAATATTAAACAGCCATGAATGCTGGACACTAGACGGCATTGTCTGAACTGCTGTTTAAGCAATTAATTTAGGAAGTTCTTTGGAAAGCGAAGATATCGATTGTGTGTGAGATTGGGCGGAGAAAAAGTCAGAAGGGGGAATGAAATCGTTTTTTAAGCGAAGCACAAGTCAATTGAAAATAATTTATTAAAAAGTTATGCAATAAAATAGAAAAAAAGTGAATGTCGCTTTATTAGAAAAGTTCATTGTTGTTCCAACATGCAAATACGAATCTCATTACGTAAATGTGACTGTTGCGGTTTTTTACCAAGTTTTATCAAATTTTATGTAGATCTGCAGCTAAAGGTAGGTAGGTTTTTAATTAAAATCACACAAGAGCAACCCAGCGGGCTATTGGCGGTGGTTCGGGATCATTCCAGATGTAGGCAAGGAACAATTTGTTTTGCTTAATTGGATCTTCATTTTCCCGGGAAGTAATAAGGCAGTTTCATGTCAACGAGTCATCTCGTCATTTGTAAAACCAACAAGATCTTGATAGACGAGATATCTTGTCATTAGCAAAATTAACTAAATAGTGAACGAGATGTCTTACCATTAGCACAATTAACCAGATCTTGAACGATATATCTTGATATAAGAAAAATTAACCAGATCGTGGACGAGATATCTTGTCATCAGTAAAATTAACCAGATCGTGGACGAGATATCTTACCATTAGAAAATTTAACCAGATCGTGGACGAGATATCTTGTCATTAGCAAAATTAACCAGATCGTGATAGACAAGATTTGTCATTAGCAAAATTTACCAAATAGTGGACGAGATGTCTTACCATCAGCAAAATTAACCAGATCTTTAACGATATATCTTGATAAAAAAATTAATCAGATCGTGGACGAGATATCTTGTCAATTAACAAAATTAACCAGATCGTGGACGAGATATCTTACCATTAGAAAATTTAACCAGATCGTGGACGAGATATCTTGTCATTAGCAAATTTAATCACATCGTGGACGAGATATCTTGAAATAAACAAAATTAACCAGACAGTGGATGAGATTTCTTCTCATTCAAAATTAACCAGATCTTTGACAATATATCTTGACATTAGCAAAATTATCCTGATCCTTGACAAGATGTCATTAGCAAAATAAACCATATCTTTCACGAGATATCTTGTCATCAGTAACATTAACCAGATCTTTGACACCATATCTTGTCATTAAGACAATTAACCACATCGTGGACGAGAAATCTTTTCATTACCAAAATTAACCCGGCAGGACGCGATCCTCATGACGGAACGTTAGGATGCGCGGGGGTCATGAATGACCCCAAACAGAAATGCATTCCTACGTTGTTAAAAACATACTTTTTTTTGCCGGAAACATAATGCTTTTGACTTTAAGACATAAAGAATGTTTTGCTTAAAAAAAATATTCTCCATTACTTTTTACGATGAGAAATAATACATAAAATTTTATCATATTTTCTTCTTACGCAATTGGTACACTCTATATCACGTCCATGCAAACACGAATTTTAATGCTATTTGGATTAAAATAATAGATGTATATACATACCAATTTTCAGTTATATTACATATGAAAATTATGTGTTCCTTGCAAAAAAAATTTGTACACAAATTGCAAGTTCCAGTAGTTTTTATATCCTTATTTCTTCCCTTTGAGACTTATGATTTAAAACTAATGTTGCGTCTTACTGGAATCCAAAGATAGATGAATGAGTTTCTCTTCCTTTACATATTTTACTTTCAGCAGGGATTTGCCTCTTATCTTCCCGCATTGTTCCGACGAGTGTAATTTTTTCTGAAAGTTGATCTTTCGCAAGGTCATAATTGGTATACAAATTGTCAATGGTGAGGTTTCGACCCGATTTATACAAAGGTTTCATAAACCATTTTATTATATTGCCTGCTGAGTTCGAGACTTTATAGGTTCCCTCCGGTTTGACATCCAACGTACACTTCCATATTAATTGCGTAAAATGTCCGTGCATCCACTCCAGCAAATATTTTGATGTCGTATTTTGTGTGTTTCTTTATCATATGTTGGCAAAAACCTCAACGACCACGAAAAGGTTCACATTTTTCGTCAATAGTAACATATTCACCCAGTGTATAACGTTTCTGACAGTTCATTACAAAAAACTAACTAAAGTCTCTTATTGCAGCAAGTTTATCAAATAACTGCCTCTGGTTCCTGTCATTTATGTTGTCAAATCTTATGCAACGGAGAAGAAACAAAAAACGTTTTTTAGACATTGTAATGCTGAAAATGTTGACGAACTGTCCGTATCATCCACGCGAAGTAACTGATCTGTACAGCAAACGTAAAGACGTGCGGGGTCATTCCATGACCCCACTAACTGATCAAACTTGAATTGGGGGACGAAGTATTCCTGAAAAACCTATTAAGGTATCCGGACACGTTGGAGGTCCTTTTTTTAAATGTGATATAGAAACATTTTATTGATATTTTTATGTTTAGTGTTATTAAAAAATAGCACTGGCCTATAAATACTTAAATTACGTATTGATAATTTTGTAAAACCGATAAATATGTATGAAAATTTAAGAAAATATGAGAAAAACTTCAAATGTGCTACAGAAAAAATCTATTCAATCAATTGGAAAAATAATGCTTCCAAAATAAACTACATGCAATTGTCTAGTGAATAAACTACAATCAAAAAGATATTAAAAAAAAAAATTCGACAAGCGATCGAAAAATGAATGCAAGATTTTTGATAGTTTTGTAGTCAGATTTCTTAAATAAAGGGCCATAATTTAAAAACTTTTCAACTCATCATAATTATTATAGTTCATTCCCTATATAACATTATGAAGAACAAGTTCTCAAAGTTTTACGAGAATCCATCAATAACTTTTTGTGTTATAACATTTGAAGTGAAGAAATAATGCAAAAAATATTACTTTAGAGTAAAAGCAGTTTGAAGCGTATCGTTTGCTCCCTCCTTGCTTTTGCATAAACAATTTTGTTCTTCAGTTCTCTTTTAAAATGTTCACACTATTTCCAAAAGAGAAACCATTTACACATTTAAGAAACCTTTCTAAAATTATATTTGCAAAAAGAAGTAAGTTTTAAATTTAAATTTTGAAGGTTTTTGGTCTTTTAATGTCCATTTCCGATGGTTTCCAAACCGACTTTCGGTTTTCCCGCCTTGATTAAAATCGTAATATTTCTTCAAATAATTAACTTAGAGAAAAAATCAAATATTCTTTTTAAAGTCAAATAAATACTTTATCAAATATTCTTTTTAAAGTCAAATAAATACTTTATCAAATAAGATCAAAAACTGCGTTTTGAATATTTGGTCAAAAATGACATTTTCAGCGTGTTCGGATACCTTAACTATTCACAAAAGACAGATGAGGGTGACAAACTCAGCTACTGATAAGAAAGGAATGAACACGTGGCGTTTTCTAGGAATCGGGGTTGAGCAAGGGCTTGGGGTCATAAAATGACTCCCGTGCGTCCTGCCGGGTTAAGGGGACCGGGAAGGCTATATCTCCTCCATGTTAAATTCACGAAATTCAAGACCCTTTTTCTCAATAACTATAATAGTAATCAACACAAAATTTTTATGGTGGTAAGACTGATATGTTATACAAACTTTAACAGCTCACTTTTTTTTTATTTAAAATTTTTAATTTTATAGAAATTTTTAACTGAATATCACTTTTTCGATAGCATTTTTTAACACATTTAAATTTCTAAAAAATCCAATTTTCAAAAAATCAAAAAATGCCCGTGTTAAAATCTTTAGAGATATAACACAAATACGTCATAAAAATATTAAGTCATTATGTTCAGTAGATTCTGAGAAAAAGGGGCATGGATCTTAAAAATCTAAGTTTTGAGAAAAATGGATTTAAACATTTCAAATGAATTTTTATAAATAATTTTACGTCTAACCTTAATGAAATCCTGATTTATATAAAGGGTGATCTCTTTCATTTTTAATACATGTATCTTCAATTTTTTGTTTTATGCTTTTCTTTCTATGGCGGGCCTTTTTACTGTATTCGGAGAGTTTTCGCTCTCCATCGATAACACGGTCTTTGTCCAGTTTTCTCAAAAATTTGTATAAAAGGGCAGCCTGGATTGATTTTAGCTCTAGATAATGTATAGCACTTTATAATATTTCCACTGTTGCAGCAGGAAACAGCATCAAACACTCCCAGTTTTAAAGTTTGGATGGTTACAAACACATTTTTTGGAACGCGAGTCCAAATCACATTGTTCACCGATTCATTTTGGTTTTGAGTCTTTCCGTGAACACATTTTTTCAACAATTCTGGATTCGCCAAGTCTCTGAAATTTGATTTAATTGTCTTCAAAATGTAGGCAGTATAAGGCAAGGCAATATCTGTGTGTTTATCATGGTAATACACATCACTCTTTTAGCTACAGCATGTTGAAATTTCCACCAGCTTTCATTCCCAACTGGACAAAGACCGTGATTTGGATTTAAGTTACTTGACAGTAAATAAAAATATTCTGCCCAGACAGATTGCTGCATATTGTGCAGAAAACCAACATTTATCCTTATTGCTAGTCCATAACAGATCAAATGTCATGTCTCAGAAAAGCTAACTTATATCGCATGGTAAAATTAATAAAAATAGTTAGAAAAAAACTAAATGATTACAGTTAACTCTACTGTTACAAGATTATCGAAAATAATTTGAGTAAAGATTAGAAATGTCCACAAACGGTTTGTTTACATTTGGAAGGCCGTGTCAGATGTGAAGTGCTTATTGGAAACGTGCATAATTTTCAAACTTCCTCTTATTCTATTACCTAGTGTGGTATATCATTGGAAAGAGGAGATTTTGAACTATATAAAGGAGCAATAAAATAGAAATTGATTTTTTAGTCGAATTTTGCTTTCCCGGTCCCCTTACAAGGTCTTGAACGAGGTAAACTGTCAAAACCCCTTCAAAGGTCAGATGAAGCAAAACTTGTGATTGCAATGAAGATTTATGGAATGATTGAGTATCATAATTCTTAACTTGCATTTTTGAGCCTTATCTCGATTATACCGGATGTTTACATTTTTCTTTCCTAGTACACTAGAAAATCCCTACTTGCAAACACAAACGAAGAGGTTTAATATTTCAATAGCTGTGTATTGAATATAAAGTAACGAAATATTTCGGGTAACGTTGTGAAATCGTACATTTTCAAAATTTGATTGTTCAAGTTACCTTGTTGATATGGTCAGGGATATTTCGCCTTAATTCCAATATAATATATTAATACGGATGCGTAAACACTACCTAAGGAACCAGAAAAATATCAGTTAATTGATTCTTGATGGTTGTTACTAAATGAGATTAGCGAGGAAGGCTCTTATATTAGGATTCGCGTGGTAAAAACTAAACTAATTAAATAGACCATAGAAAATATACATAGCTAATTAATAAACACTTCAACTAATGACAGATTTTGCGTTTTAATTCGCAGATACTGCAAAAAAGATACAAAATAATTGATATATTTCATTCATGAATTTTTATTCCAGAGATGGTTTACAAATTAAACGATTAGTTTATTCTTCATCATTTTCTTTTAAACATAAATAAAGGGAGAATTTTGGTCAAACATATATACAAGCGTATTATATTTGAAATCACAGTACATGGAAGTATCACGTTTTAAATTACTTTCTCCTTTTAACCTTATTTGTGAATTTATTGCAATATCAATGTATGAACACAATTCAGTCGAATATTGAGTGGTAGATCTGTTTTTGGAAAATCCTGTATTGTGAAGAAACTATCGTTGTATGAATGGTTAGAATAAAACGAAATTCGTCATATTTTATCGTAATTCAGTGCCCATGAATCATTAAACATTTAAGGCTATAAAAGTGCGATGACTTTGGAGTTGAAAAAATTAAATCGCTATGAAATTTAGCCGATATTATTTCTAGTTCCTTTAACTTCGTAATATCACTTCACGTTGTTTCAGAATGTACGTTTTATAAGAATTATTAGTATTATTATTTCAATATTGCAATGAAGCGTTTTTTAATCGAGCAATTAAGCACTCAATTAATTCTATTCCAAGTAGTGTAGTGTTGGTTTTACCTCACACTTAACGTGTGCCTGAATAAATACATGTGATCTTTAAGAAATCCGTGAATTATTTGAGCCTCTACAGAAAAATTCTACCGGTCTTCTTTGGAATAAAATCTTTTTTTTGAAACGATTCAATTGGTCCTTTTCTTGGAATAGATATTTATGGTGTATTTAATAAACGTTGAACTGAAGAAACACAACGGGCTACTGACGACTGTCCTGGATCAATTACCCAAGGGAAAGATTCGAGGACAACACCACTTAAAGTGTATGTATACACAAGAAATCCCGAAACTCGCCAAGAATGGCTGTGATCTTCCTATGGGCTGTTTGAATCGTCTCACTCACACTGAGGTCCACTCCCTGGGAAAACAGCGTTTGCTTTCCGTGTGGCGCCGTACGCCATCCCACCATTGGTATGCTGGCAATCGCCCTGGACTATCAATCTCATGCTGTGGCCCTCGGCCTTTCCAATTGGTCATGGCCAGATTTCGAAGTGGCCATCTTAAATGTATAAAATTTCAGAACGGGGAGATAATTTTCTCTCCATGTTCCTGTTCCCTACCTGCCAGTCCTGATCACCTTCTTCTCTGTCTTGGCGCTTCGTATAATCAGCTGTTGGTTGATCAGGAATTTTTGCAAGTATATGGGGATCTGGCACGAAGAGGCCTTCTGGACCTGGTGTAGACTTTCCTACACCAGGGTGATGTGCAACAACAACATGTTCTTAACCATCCACCGATATTTATCGCAGTCGGATAACTCCTTCTTAATGCGTCGATTTTTTAGATATAGAGTATATTTAATATTTGAAATCTTTAGTATTTTGACAGGTATTTTGACTTATGAAGTAAAATAATTGTAAGATTTTGATGGACGCGGTACCTTCTCGAAACCATCTAGAGGGTTGAGAAATTGAGTTTAATTCATTAAATGGCAAATGGAATAAGGGTTCAACGTGCACTTCCACCTGTAACATCGACATCAGAATTACTATTGAGAGTTTTTTGCTCATCCTGTCAAATTAGTAATAAGTAATACCGTTCGTAACTTCTTTAATCGAATCTCACAGGAATGATAAAATTAACTAGTATTTACACCAGAATAAATGTTAGTACCAAAAAATGCAATAGCAGTTTATAATATTCAGATGTGGTTGTCACCATAGCGTGACAAACTGAAAGGGGAAAAACAGCGCCTCGAAACATCAATGTATACTAAATGGAATAACTTACATCATTGTGAATATAA
The DNA here is from genome assembly GCA_947359465.1 of Metellina segmentata. NCBI lineage: Eukaryota > Metazoa > Arthropoda > Arachnida > Araneae > Tetragnathidae > Metellina > Metellina segmentata. Next base: position 118,125,125 of record OX375877.1, on the reverse strand, counting down.
AGAATTGGGAAGGGTCAAACAACCACGGTGAGTGAATATGGGATGCGTGTATACCCTGGCATTGGTCACAGAATTGGGTATGAAGCTGGATTTTATTGGGATGTGGAGGCAACTGACGTATTACAAAAATGGGAAATTCCTCAGAGATCTCCGGGATCTGAAACATGCTGAGGATGGATCCCCGATAAGGAGCGGGCTCCACAACAACGTTAGAAGTGAAAGGTTCTAAAGTTATTCCAGACCTCTGATAATAATCATCGTCAAAATATGCCGTGAATCAGCGGCACACTAGCACCCATTGCCACAGATCAGTCGGTGAGTACCACTCTTTTGAAGGTACCCTCTATTCATATTTGACCCATCATCATGTCTCTGAATGGTTATGACTAGGGCAACTTTTATGTTGCAGTAAAAATGGTAAAAGTTGCATTTATCATTCCCTAAAGTTGCATTGTGATGGAAATAATGTTATATTTATTTTAGATACACTAAAATCTAAAATAAATTATTCGTAAAAAATGATAATATTCAAAATATATTGACAATTTTAGTCGTGTACAACAGTATTATAATACATCATTAAATACAGAAGAACGTTGAATGACCGATCATTGGTCAGTAATTTTTTTTTACATTGTAAAACTGTGTCAGCCGCAGTCATAATGTGCTGTATCGGATAGCAGAAACGCAAAATCCTTTCGCTCAACATTCAGAGATTTTAAACCGTCACCTACAAGGCGAACAAATATTGATGATCGACACTCACCTCGCAAACTCTGCAGTTGATTACGCAAGTTTCCGCTGTATTATCAAGAGTACCAACCAATGTGTTAAAGTACTTGCCCTTTATTTCAGTTTCGTCTGTTAAGACGAATACCTTCTTTCCATGTACTTCTTATTTGATCCGCAACACTTCGGCGTTCACAAGGTCAGACACGTGATCACGGGGTTGATTCAGAGGGCAAAAAATGAAATATTAATTTCATATTAATTAATTTTTAGCTAAATTTTTAAAAAGGCAGGTGATCGCATTTATGCAAAAAGTTGCATTTATGCAGAAAGTTGCATTTATGTTGCGGTTATAATTTGCTTACTCTATATAGGAGGAATTTCGGTTTTAGTACTTTACATGTAACACAGAACGTGTGAAAAAAAAGCTGCATTTGTTGCAAAAAGCTGCCCTTGTTATGACGTTTCTTAGACACTAATACTAGTTATTGCATGAACTATTTTAAATCGCTAGACAAGTTGGAATACTAACGGATTAGCAATCTGGGGTACAAAGTTCGAAATATACCATCGTGTACAAGGGGGATAGTACTCGTTCAATCTGTCGTGGCGTCGAACGTTCTCACGTTGGCGTGGTTTGGAAGTTTGGAGAGTGGAGTGCCAGCCCAAATGTTCACTTTTTCATCTGACCGTAGTTCAAAAACATGTGGTGTTGTCCTCGGATTCAGGGCTGGAGACTAAGGGATTGATGCCGGACTATCGGCAATCCGATTGTGTTGCTTCAGTATACGACGACAATTCTTTATCATTGCCATGGACTTCACAAACTTGTTGCTTCTATGATCAGTGTGATTACATTAGTGTGCGGCACCTTTCATTCTTTGTGGTAATAATTTCACAGAACATATACACTACCCAATAATAATGGACCTGACAGCAAGATGTGATAGTATAAGGGTAAGAATACCTGCTTTAATATGAAGATGGTCCCCAACGTGCTGCAAGTACACCAGCAACCCTTCTGGGCATACTTTTAAAAAGGTTTTGACACACAGCTATGGATATTTGTGTTCATTCCTGCTGCAAGAATGTTGCCAGCTCAGCTTTGGATTTCGATCGTGGTTCCCTGGTCCGCAAGCGTCACTCGAACGCATCCCAAAAATGTTCTATGGGGTTTAGGTCGGGACTCTGAGCAGGCCATGGAAGACGTTTTACTTCCTTGTCTTGATACCACTGCTTGACAGAGGCTGCAACATGACATGGAGCGTTGTAGTCCTGGAAGTAACATTCGTTCCTTCCATAAAATTGCCAGAGCGTAGGAAAAGCCTGAAAGTCCAAAATGTGTATGAAGGCGTCGGCGTTCAATTGAACAGGAAGAACATGCAGAGGTCCCAGGCCATACCACGAAAAACATCCCCAAACAGGTGTGCAAGTTTATCTGCTGGCGTCCGGTCTATTATTGTAGGGTAGTGTATAAACACAATATGCAAATTAATGAATAGAGTGGTGTTTGACCTTAACACAACGCATTGTAAACCTGTCTAACAGTGGTAACAGAAATGTTACAGTTATTAGCTCTGCCGATTCCCAGTCCTCACCGGACATTAACCAGGAAGTTTCAGCACTAGTCACCAGCAATAACTTAGAGCGTCATAGGTCTGAGAGTGGAAGATAAAACGCAGCAACTGCTACACCAAAGCCTCTAAATTTGTACCCTAGGAAGCCAAGGCTGGAGCTCGTAAAACACTTTTCTAATCGCTACTCGCTTCGGAACTGCACCGTAAAAAACTAGTACGCCCCCGTAAAAACAGGGAGCCGTAAAAAACAGGAAAAGGTTCAAAATTTCTTCTATCAAATTATTACTACGTGCGCGGAGTTTGCAGAAGTGTTTCGCTTCGGAAAGTAAAAGAAGCCAGCGGTGACTTTGGTATTTTGTTAGAGTATTTGGTCTTTTAACCTTAAAGTTTAAACAATCTTTCGAGTTAGAAGGAAAAGGATTACTTTTGTTTCCTGAAAATGACCCCAGCCATCTTTGCATTATTCGATCTTTTTTTACGACTACTTCCACGGCGAAGGAAAAAAAAGCGGTTGGAGAAATTCCAAGTTTGTGGAATGGCTTTTCCATTTTAAAGTTCAAGTTTATGTGCATAGTTATTTAGCAGAAATTGAAAGGGGTGAGTTGGAAATAATAGTTATGTTTCGCTGACCAAGAAAGGAATACAGATGGTTAAAAGGGAACCATTATATATTGTTATGTTATTTGTTTGTTCTTTGTTCCATTGCAACATAATATAGAAATAATCTGTGATAGATGGTAAAATATATATGACGATATATGTAAGCGATGGTTAGAAGATAAAATTATATATTTACGCAGTATATTGCCGAACAACTGGCATGGTGTTTAAGGCGTTAGCCTCTAGATCGTTTGTCCTGGTTTGAATCTGGGTCAGTGCATGTATGTTTTTAAGCGTATGGTTTAAGGCGACTGGTACACCTTAAATCTGTTGTGGTCGAAAGTCTTCATTTTGGGTTCGTGTTGCGGTTTCGAGAGTGGAGACAGTGGTTCAAAATAAAGAAGTGTTGTTCTTGGGTCTATCCCTTAGGGGATTGATCCCGGACCGTCGTCAGTAGCCCGTAGTGTTGCTCTAGTACAACGTTAGTATAAATTTCCAATCCAATGGTTTTGGCCTTTTTAAAAATACTAGTAATGTAGACAGAAATTTAACCGAATTAATAAAAAAAGATATACGACTGCATAAGTTTAGGTTGTATTATTTTATTCTGTATCTAAGTAATAAATCTAGAGTGATACTGCTATAACCCATCTGGTGGTGAAAGTCCTCACGTTGGGTTGGTGTGGAAGTTTGGAGTGTGGGGTGCCAGCTCAGGTATTGCTTCGTCATCTGACCGTGGTTCAAAATTACGAGGTTGCGTCCTCGTATCTTTCCCATAAGGGACTGATCCCGGACCGTCGTCAATAGTCCGTTGTGTTGCTCTTGTACGACGTTAACTAAAATTACCATTACCATTACTTTCTGGTGGTTGTCTAGTATAGTTATATTGTCATTATTAAAACCATTAGCATATATTAATGGACGAAGTATCTCGTTATTAGAAGTACACTAGTCATATCTTGACTTCTTCATCATGAAGAATACCACAATATTGTTTTTCGAAAATATTCAACTAGTTATCGCAGTCTCAGACAAAGCCATTCAGTGTATCGCCACGTAATTTTGATACACGGTCAGGTAATTGGTAGTTGGTAATTTTAGTTAACGTCGTACTAGAGCAACACAACGGGCTATTAACGACGGTCCGGGATCAGTCCCTTAAGGAAAAGATTCGAGGACAACACCTCGTAATTTTGAACCACGGTCAGATGACGAAGCAACACCTGAGCTGGCACCCCACTCTCCAAACTTCCACGCCAACCCAACGTGAGGGCTTTCGGCTATGACAGATTTAAGGTACACCAGCCGCCTCTACACCATACACTTACAAACATCCATGCCCGGACCGGATTCGAACCAGGAACCTTCCGATCCAGAGGCTAACACCTTAACCACTATACCGGTTGGTCGGCTGATACACGGTCAGATGACGAGGCAGTGGAAGTTTTGGATAGTGGGATGCCAGGTCAGGTGTTGCCTCATAATTTGACCGAGGTTCAAAATTACGCGGTGCTGTCCTCAGACCTTTCACTTTGGGATTGATCTCGGGTAGGGTAATTTTAATTAACGTCGTACTAGACAAAGCAAAGGGCTATTGACGACGGTCCGGGGTAAATCCCCTAAGGGAAATACCCGAGTACAACACCACGTAATTTTAAGCGCGGTCAGATGACGAGGCAACACATGAGCTGGCACCCCACTCTCCAAACTTCCACACCAACCCAATGTGAAGACTTTCGGCCACGACAGATTTAGAGTGCACAAGCCACCTCTACACCATACGCTTACAAACATATATGCACTGACCCGGATTCGAACCAGGTACCTACCGATTTTGAGTCTTACATCCAAAACAAACATAGTGGTTGTTCCCAAAACCATTTGAAGCAAAAGTAAAAAATTAACTTTCTTTTTTATATGAAATTAAGTAAAATATGCATTTAATTGCATAAAACTAAATTACTAAGAATGCATTTCGAAAAAAGATAAGTTAGGAATAGTATTTAAGTATTTTTTCAATAAGTATGTTTTTTTCTAGAGCTCTGACATATTAGAGTCTAGAGCTACGCCTATGCAAGTGTATATTAAATTATTAAGTACTATGTTTTTTCACTCACTTCACTTTTTGCTTGTTATCAGCAGAGAATTTGACGGACCCTTAATTTGAATGAAGAAGCATTTAGTTTATTTTAAGTGCTTTCCTTTAGATACGAAAAAAAAAGCAACCATTAAAGTGAATAGCAGCATCGCAGGAAAATTCCATTTTTTGCAGCTGAAAAATGTTAACGACAGCTAAATGCCAAAATGTACTGTTAACAAATTATGAATTTACATATTATGCCAACATCTTACGGTAATAAAATATAAAAAAATGTGGATCGTTAAAATGGCCTTAAGCGTCGATGCTACCCAAACTTACTGTCTTTTCTTCCACTTCTTGATGACAGGGGTATAGGTAATAAAAATTACTCTTACGCGGAGCTCCGCAAAATATGTGAAAGAAATCACTTAGGCCATGTTCAGGTTTTTAAATTTAGAGATGGCATGAGTAATGTTACACCGTTAAAAATCCGAAAACAATCATAACAAATTATTGCTTCGGTAAATTGGTACTTATTAGTTAACGTCGTACTAGAGATGACGAAGTAAACTCAATGTGATGACCACAGTCAGATGACCAGGACATCCCCACGTAATTTTGAGCAACGATCAGATGACGAGGTGAACTCCACGTAAATTGAAACCACGGTCAGATGACGAGGTCAACTCCACGTCATTTTGAACCACGGTCAGATGACAAGGTCAACTCCAGTTAAATTTGAATCACTATCAGATGACAGGTCAACTCCACGTAATTTTGAACCACGATCATATGACGAAGTAAACTCCACATAAATGTAAACCACGGTCAGATGACGAGGTGACATGTTAGTCTTCAAACTTCCACTCCACGCCTGCGTGATGGCATTTGAGACCCCGAGCGATTTGACGTACTCCAGCCCCTGCGTACACGACGATCTTTGATTGGAACTTGTTTCGAACTTGCAACTGTCAGATTGTATATCCCTTACTTTTCCAACATGGATAACGTAATCCTTCAACATATGTATTAAATGGATAAAAAAAGTTTTAGTTATATAATAAGTAAGAGATGAAAATGAAATTAATATTTTATATGGATGGAATGTAGCTTAAAAAAAAAGCAAAATTGAATTGAATTTAATATTTAAACCAAATACTATCTCACTATGTAAATATTACGGATATAAGAAACGCATAAGGTCTAGAATCTAATAAGTGTATTTTTAAATCAAAGTAATCTGTATTATAGATAAACGTGACGCGGTTATAGATTAATATTTCATCTAGATAATAGATACAGAGTAAAGAGATATTGAATATGTAATATAACTTTTACTCATTTTTTGCCTTTCCAATATTATGTTTCCTACGTTTCATTTACTAGAGTTTCATGACAAATTATAACAAATTTTAGGTCGAAGTAATTTTGATAATTTTAATTAACGTCGTAGTACCATTACCATACAATGGGCTATTGACGACGGTCCGGGATAAATTTTAGGTCGAAATTCGACAGTTACTTACCGTCCAACCGGTTAAGATGTTAGTCTCAAAATCGTAAGGTTCCGGTTTCCAAACCGGGTGAGTGAATGGATGTTTGAAGGCCTATGGTGTAGAGGTGTCTGGTGCACCTTAAATCTGTCGTGGCCTCAAATGTACTCACCTTGGATTTGTGTGCAAGTTTAGAGAATGGGGTGACAGCTCAAGTGTTGCCTCGTGATCTGACCGTGGTTCAAAATGGGGCATTGTTTTGTCTCAGATCTTTCCCCTAGGGGATTTATCCCGTACAATCGTCAATAGCCCGTTGTGTAGCTCTACTACGACGTCAATTAAAATTACCTAAAACAATCGACAGTTACCATGTATTAAACACAAAGTAGGGTCGATTTGTGTCTTATTCTATGGTAGATTGCACAAACTTTTATATAAAGCGAACAGTGCTTCTAAGCGTATTGTAAAACATTGTACATTTATATTAAATATTTTAAATTATTAAAATATTTTTTTTATTATATCTAAGAATGAACCAATTCTAATTGCATTCGAAAACGAGAAAGTTTTCATTTAAAAAAGAAATAACTGACCAGGACCTTAAACATTACACATACATCTAATGCAACACCTATTCATAAAAATCAATGCGTCAAAATAATTACTTCAAACGTTAAAAAATAACAAAATCTTATATTCAAATTAACATCCTCCTTTTAATTGTTCAATTATGTAGGAATGGATAGGCTAGTAGTTGAATTGATGTCGCTTTAGAGCAACAGAGCGGTCTACTGGTGGCTATCCCGGCTCAGCCCCGAAGGGAAAGGTATCAGGAAAGCATCTCGTAATTTTGAACCATAGTCAGATGATGTGATCGACACCTGAGCTGGCATCCCACTCTCCGAGCTACCACACCAATCCAACGTTAGTAGATTCGAGACCACGGCATATTTAACATGCACCAACATCCAAATACAAGACGATTTTTGGTTTAGATCGGGTATCGAACACGTTACCCCATCTCAAAAATACTGTAATGCCCCCCCCCTTCGAAAATAGGATACGTATTTCTTCATATGCAGTGTTTAGAGTAGTACACGTAAAGCAATACATGTGGTTAGGTAGGTAGATGGGTATTTTAACTAATGTCACACTGGAGAAACACAACGGGCTATTGGTGACGGTCCGGAATTAAACCTGGAAAGTTCGAGGACAACACCACATCATTTTGAACCCTATTCAGATGCCGTGGTCGCACCTGAACTGGCACCCTACCCCCCAAACTTCCGAACCAAGCCAACGTAAATACATTTGAGGTCACTAGATATACTCCAAATCCCTTCGTACACGACGGTCTTCGGTTGGAATCGAACTCGTAACCCTCCGGTTGCTAATGCATTATTCTTCCATCCGGGCTATAGACCTGCACGGGTTAGAGACAATTGTACTCTTTACACGCTCAAATAACACTTCTGACTCAGAACCCACCAAATATAGATGTAAAACCACGCTACATGAAATGAAGATAAATAACTCGTAATATCCCCATTTAACTGTAGTAGTACGGTAGGCGCAGTATTATATACGCTCTGTATCCCTTATCTCAATGTTCCCCTTCCATGAACATTTGACATCGTAAATTGCTCCTGCAGCAATTTATGTCTCTTCGGGAACCATTTGATAGGAAGCTGCCACACACACAATTGCCTCGACCTTTGGTTTTGCAAGACTCCACCGCCAGTAAGAGCCATGGAACTACCGAGATATGAAGAGGGCGATCTTAAATAGTTGAACTAGGCAAGACTAAACTTAAATGGGAATTGTGTGATGGTTCCACTGCTGAATTTTCTGCTTTTCGCAGTTATGCATCACAGTATTTACATAAATTTCCTCGAAATGTTACGTATGGACAACGTAACTATTCACCTATAAGTAAATAATCTTTTTACCAATCTATATTTTTGTTATTTTAGCAGTAACACTTTTTTTTCTCAAGCCATTACTATAATATTCAGAAAAACGTCGAGTAACACTTTATACCGAGGCTATTTTTGATTGAACTAAGCAAACCTAAATTTAAATGGCAATGGTGTGATGTTCCGTCGTTGAATTTACTGCTTTTCGCAGCTCTGCATCACAGAAGTTACATAAATTTCCGCGAAATGTTACGTATGGACAGCGTAACTAATTCACCTATAAGTAAATAATCTTTTTACCAATCTATATCTTTGTTATTTTAGCAGTAACACTTTTTTTTCTCAAGCCATTATTATAATATTCAGAAAAACGTCGAGTAACACTTTATACCGAGGCTATTTTTGATTGAACTAAGCAAACCTAAATTTAAATGGCAATGGTGTGATGTTCCGTCGTTGAATTTACTGCTTTTCGCAGCTCTGCATCACAGAAGTTACATAAATTTCCGCGAAATGTTACGTATGGACAACGTAACTATTCACCTATAAGTAAATAATCTTTTTACCAATCTATATCTTTGTTATTTTAGCAGTAACACTTTTTTTTTCAAGCCATTACTATAACATTCAGAAAAACGTCGAGTAACATTTTATACCGAGGCTATTTTTGATTGAACTAAGCAAACCTAAATTTAAATGGCAATGGTGTGATGTTCCATCGTTGAATTTACTGCTTTACGCAGTTCTGCATCACAGAAGTTACATAAATTTCCGCGAAATGTTACGTATGGACAACGTAACTATTCACCTATAAGTAAATAATCTTTTTACCAATCTATATCTTTGTTATTTTAGCAGTAACACTTTTTTTTCTCAAGCCATTATTATAATATTCAGAAAAACGTCGAGTAACACTTTATACCGAGGCTATTTTTGATTGAACTAAGCAAACCTAAATTTAAATGGCAATGGTGTGATGTTCCGTCGTTGAATTTACTGCTTTTCGCAGCTCTGCATCACAGAAGTTACATAAATTTCCGCGAAATGTTACGTATGGACAGCGTAACTATTCACCTATAAGTAAATAATCTTTTTACCAATCTATATCTTTGTTATTTTAGCAGTAACACTTTTTTTTTCAAGCCATTACTATAACATTCAGAAAAACGTCGAGTAACATTTTATACCGAGGCTATTTTTGATTGAACTAAGCAAACCTAAATTTAAATGGCAATGGTGTGATGTTCCATCGTTGAATTTACTGCTTTACGCAGTTCTGCATCACAGAAGTTACATAAATTTCCCCGAAATGTTACGTATGGACAACGTAACTATTCACCTATAAGTAAATAACCTATTCACCTACCTACCTTATTCAATTGTATGCAAATAATCTCTTTACCAACAGCTACATCTTTAGTTATTTTAACAGTCATTATTATATTTTGAAGAAATTAAGTAACACTTAAAATATTGCGCCATTTTTGATTGAATCAAGCAAACCTAAATTTAAATGGGAATGATGTGATATTCAAATGTTGTATTTACAGCTTTTCTCAGCTATGCATCACAGTAATTAAATCAATTTTCGCGGAATGTTACATATGGTCAACGTAACTATTCACGTAAGTAAACAATCTCTTTACCAACAGTTATATCTTTAGTTATTTTAACAGTAACAGTTTTTTATTCTCAAGTCATTATTATGATATTTTGAAAAACATCAAGTAACATTTAATACCCTGGCCATTTTTGATTTAACAGTGAATTATTTCGCTTTTTCTAATTTTATAACATTTCCAGTATTGTGGTTATTGTCTCTTTAGCAGAAACATCAACAGATTTTTATGGACAGGAACGCTTGTCATTGAAATAAAACCAACCATATCTTGATCTCGTCATCATAAAAAATATTGGCAATATCTTGATGACGATATATCTCGTCATTAACAAAATTAGTCCGGTCTTGACGAACGAGTTATCTTGTGGAAAAGAGGTTTAATAGTGAATAGTATTATTTAAAAGCAGTTAATTTATTCCAGTGCGCCAAAACAATTTATGAGATTGTATTGTTATTGCATACCAAAAACACAGGAGCGCTTATTTATGATTGATAATGAACTTCTGAAATAAGTTTTGCGTAATCAATACCAAATATCAAGAAACTTATAAAAAGGTATTTCTGATTTCAAGTTATGTTTCATTTTATTCTGATCTGAACTGATGGATAGAACAAATAATTTAAGAATTGTTTTACTCAAAGTTGGAAACCAAAGCTAAAAATAAAGCTTCTACTAAAATCTCATTGAAACAAATAAGAAAGGAAAAATGTTTGCTTCAAAGCTTGAACTAGAATAACGTATTTATGCAATTTCAAAATCAATTCTTCAACGATCAAAATTATTATATTTTAAAATGCTCGTGGCATACGGGAAACGTAAGAAAAAAAAGTGAAATAAATCAATTTTACTTTGTACTTAAATAAAAATGAAAATCTAACTTAAATCATGCAGAAAATACAAGACGTCGAGGATCCTCTTCCACTACTGAATAATAAATGGATCTTCACTGTTGAAGAAAAATGAATTTGTAATCAACCTCATGAAAGATCTACTGGGCTTACAGATTTAAAATGGATTGCCTACACCGATATTATTCTTAATAAGGAACAATTATGTAACAAGGAAATTTACTTTCGAATTTATCGTAGAAACCATTACTTAAATTTGATGGCAGTAGTCCTTTACGGAATCAATATTAAGTTTTATTAATGTTGAAAATTTTGAAACATGATAAAAGGAGAAAAGAAAATTAAGACAAATGAACTGATCTTGCACTTTAAACAGAGAATCTATGCAAGTAAAAATTATTTGATTGTGATAAATTTATAGTTCAATGGAATATAAGATGAATTTATGTATACTCGATGAACTTTCAATTTAATAAATTTAATTTACATTATTTTCGACACATCATTTTTTGTAATTAGTTATCCAATTTTCCTCTCGTTATATATTATTAAGTTCAGAACTTAAAAGTAACAGATTCTTCAATTTCGTTTCATTTAAAGTGTTCTGCTTCTGGTAACCAAGACTACATAATAATAAACTAGTAATATATTCACAATTAAGATTTTTTGGACATCTCTATTTCAGTTTTAACCCTTTCAGCTTAACTTTAACCAAAATCATCTCGGAATGAGAATTCTACGCAGTACAGCTCTATTAAACAGGGAGACGCTGACTTTCAAATGTATCTGAATCATCATTAGAGCTTTAAAATAAAATATAACTTTGTGCACATGTACGAGATTTATAAGAAAATCATACAGTATGAGAACAAGTTTGCTAAAAATCAATTAAGCGAAACATTAATTGATTATTTCATATGTTTTGTGTTACTGGAGTTATATTTTTTTAATATTTAATTTAATGTATTTTCTCTCTGTGTCTTCTTTTAATGATTATTTTGACAGAAAATTCGTGGTTGACTTAGAAAGTTGCACGATAGTTGTTCTTCTAAATTCTTGTCTTGTAGCTTGAATTGATGGAAATTCGAATAAAATGTTACTCAATTTTGAAATCTTATCCTAATTTTTGTATATTATGAAGAGGGTTATTATAGAGCGTTCATAAAAAGTGTTTATTAGCTCATTGGTATCTATGACAAACTTTAGGACATACTGTTTACCAAACTTAGGCTGTTTTACTTCCCGATTCGAAAGTTAACGATATGTACCCTTTTAACGTCGTTCATTAATTATTTACTCTTGAGTTCAACATTTGCCGTGAACACTGATTAGAAATGAATAACGTCTCTGATAGTAAAATAACCTTACTCAAACTTATATACCGAATGTAATGAATAACTGCATTTAATTTTCTAAGTACTCTGCTATTACAAGTAATATTATATTCTACACGTTCCATATTTCTTTGATCATGTAGAATTAGTATAAGAGAATCCTAATTTTAAAATTGTCACAACATTATTATATAGTGTGTAACAAAGCAAATATTTTTTTCCTCAATATATTCAATAAAACCACAGTTTGAAGCTAAAGGGGAAAATAACTTATTTCACTTATCTGAAAACAAATTGAAGTGATTTTCTAAATGTTTTGTGTCTTGCGTGTTACCGTATTCAGTTACTTAAACATATTGCTCGCACTTTCTTCATTTTAAATAATCGAAATATATATATATATATATATATATAGAGAGAGAGAGAGAGAGAGATAGTTGTGTAGATTGCCGCGCCACTCTCTGTGTGCAACAGCGTTCTCTAAAATGGTTTATGTGGTCTCAAGGTGTACCGAAAAGGGAAATTCATAGAAGAAATTTAGCACAATACGGAGACAATGTTTCGCCACAGCGAAGGGTTTACCAATGGATTAAAGGGTTCAAAAGTCGTCAAACGAGCGTGAACAATGCTGAAAGAGTAGGGCGTCCAGCTACACCAACAACTTATGACAATATTGAACGGGCCCGTACCTTGATTCTGAATAACAGATGAGAGACTGTTTATGAAGTGGCAAACCATATGCATATTATTCATGGTTCTGCATATGACATCAGTTATGGTATGCTGAACTTTCGCAAAGTCTGTGCGAGATTGGTTCCGAAACAACTCGATGAACACAAGCGAAACCGTGTGAGAATCTGTCAGCACCACAACTGGACCGTTATGCGAACGAAGGTGAAATGTTTCTCAGGTTAATCATCACTGTTGATGAAACATGTATTCATCACTTTGAACCAGAGTGCAAATGTCAGAGCATGGAATGGAAGCACCCCGGATCTTCAGTAAAAAAGAAATTAAAGAGTTAACCGTATGCAGGAAAAATGATGCTCACAGTGTTTTGGGACTTCTGGAACATTACCTGGACAAGGGGTCAACAGTAAACAGTGAAAATTACAGTGATCTGCTGCTAAACAAGTTGAAGCCTGCAATTTGCAATTCGTACGAAACGCAGAGGTCGATTGTCGGAAGGTGTTCTTTTGTTTCATGACAATGCACGTTCACATACCGCTCAAACTCTTCAGACGCTGCGTTTCGAGGTGTTGGAGCATCTTGCATACAGTCCCGATCTCAACTCGTCAGATTACCATCTATTCGGTCCATTTAAAGATGCTTCAAGGGGCGGCGATTCAGTTCCGATCAACAGGTGAAGGAAGAGGTGCATACGGGGCTTTCTGTTCAAACAAAAACCTTTTTTTCGCGGGAATCCGAAAGCTTGTGCTACGGTGGACCATATGTTTTGAAAAGCATGGTGACTATGTTGAAAAATGATACCACTAAAAATTTTGTGCTCTTGTAATAAATAATAAAAAGAGACTGCAGATAAATATTGACTTACACTCGTATCCAACGTAAAATTATTGGTGTTTATGTACAATGATATGCAATAGAGATCTTATGTCAATTTCAACACACGTCAAAATCTCATTACATCATCACACTCACCAAAACAAATTTGTATTGCTCTATTTTAAAAACCACCCTATTTTATAGATAAAATGCTTTATTTACTATATTTATTCCCTTTAAATCTTATCACGGAACACAGAAAGTCCCATAATATGAATACCATTTATTCCTCTCTTCCGTGTAATTGTAAATTGGCTTACTTGTCAAAAGCAGGTAATAAGTTTATAATAATATAAGAGTTGTTTATCTCTCTCTTACATCCATCTCTTTAATATAGTATCTCTGAGATCATCTTTACTTCAGAGGTCAATTCCAATAATGAATTTATTTCCAGCAGTATACCCTTCGGATCTCAACCTATTGGGATCGATTTATCCAGTATCGTCACCAAAGGCCCGTTGCGTACCTCCAAGGAAAAGTAACTTCATCTTCCAATCCAACACTATACCATTTATATTAGGGTTTGCCAAACTTCTTTGAACGTTGAACCCTTTACGAACTAGCTTATCGAAATTTTATTGACCCCTATTTTACTATTGGGTAATCATAATAGTACAAGCAAAAAACACGCTTATAAGATTTTTAATTACTTATTATATTTTTATAGGGTTTAGTGAGTATAAAATAAGATATACACAGTCCAGTCACATTAATGTGACCACCTGTCGGAAGCCAGAATAACCACCTTTGGCAGAGCGGACCGCTGCGAGACCTGCAGTAAGAGAGTCAATTAGGTTTCTGAAAGTGTTCACCCAGTGAATACCAGGAAAACATTCCCCAAACCGTAATGCTCCCTCCTTCAGCCTGGATCCTTCCAACAATTGTTGCAGGGTGTTTGCTTTCAGACGTTTCACGCCGTATACGCCAACTTCCATCTGTCCGATGGAGCATAAAACGTGATTCATCGTGAAAAGTCACCTGTCACCACTCTGTGGACGTCCAGTTGCGGTGCTGGCGTTAAAATTCCAGCCTTCGTCGCCGATGAACAGCAGTCAGCATAGGTGCATTAACCAGGCGTCTGCTGCGGAGGCCCATGCGCAGCAACGTTTGCTGAACCGTTGTTGAGGATACACTCTTGTTAGCCCCTTGGTTCATCTGAGCGGTCAGTTGCTCAACGTTGCACGTCTTTTCGCCCGAACGCATCTCCGTAGCCTTTATTCGCCTCTGTCATCTATAGCCCGTGGTGCACCACATGTGCCACGCCGCTGATTTTGGATGGTGCCATTTTGCCATGCACGGTGCACGGTATACATTTATCACGGCGGCACGCGAACAGTTCACAAAATTAGCTGTTTCCGAAATGCTTCCACCCTTGGCCCGAAAGCCAATAATCATGCCCTTTTGGACGTCGGATAAATCGCTACGTTTCTGCATTACGCCAATGATTGAAATTCTCTCCGATGCCCTAGGACATCCTGTATATACACTCCACTGCAATGTGCTGCCACCTGCCTTTTGTGATTGGTTATTTCACGTTGACGTCGAAAGTACGTGGTGGTCACATTAATGTGACTGGACTGTGTATATTGTTATATTGGCTTAACATCAAAAGTATACGTTTTTGTTTATATGCCGACCAACCGGTGTAGTGGTTAAGGTGTTAGCCTCTAGATCGGAAAGGTTCCTGGTTCTAATCCGGGTTTGGGCATGGATGTTTGTAAACGTATGGTGTAGAGGCGGCTGGTGCACCTTAAATTTGTCGTGGCCGAAAGTCTTCACGTTGGGTTGGCGTGGAAGTTTGGAGAGTGGGGTGCCAGCTCAGGTGTTGCTTCGTCATCTGACGGTGGTTCAAAATTACGAGGTGTTGTCCTCGGATCTTTCCCTTAAGGGACTGATCCCGGACCGTCGTCAGTAGCCCGTTGTGTTGCTCTTGTACGATGTTAACTAAAATTACCATTACCATTACCATTACCATTTTGTTTATGATGTCTTTCTTAACATTAGACATTGATAGGAGGGATAAATAATACATGAAATTTAATTTATATCGATAACAAAATAGAAATAATACAATCGTCCTGATGTGTGTGGAAATAAGACTTAGTAACTTGGTATATAGTTTATTAACTAACGTTGTCAATGTGAAGGGTGTACTTCGTGACTCCTGACTCTATTAGCAAGGTTGGGTTCAAAATAAGTAAATCTTAGACTTAAATCGCCATGGAATTCTATATTCACTCTTAATCGCGTTGTCATTCAGGATAGAGGTAATCCAAGTTAACGGAATTGAATATTACCCTTACAATGATTTGTTATATTTTTCTATCGACCCTTAAAATGTTATATCGAGAACTTTGGCAACCACCTATCTAGATCTTCCATTTGCTACATTGTGCAGGTGGTCTCCCAACGACACTCTCTACCGACGCAAAATTAGATTTGTTCTATTTTAAAAATAACTATTTTCCTAGATAAGTTCCACCTATTTACTATATTTACTCAATTTCAATCCTTTCTTGGAATACAAAGAGGCCAATAACCATATTTCTCGTGTCCCCGTCATGATGATAATTGTAATAGTGGTCTAGTCCAAAACAGATTCTCATATTATAATAAACTAGGGGGCCTGCCCCCTGCTCGCTAACGCTCGCCAACCCCCGGAGGATTGCTTCGCAATCCTCATTGGTTCGCTGCGCGAACCTATGCTCGCTTCGCTCGCCTCAATGAAGACATGTGTCCTAGCAGAAGGGATTGTTTACAAAATATCTTACCAAAAAAAAATTTCAAATCTAAATTTCCTGTATTACAGAAAAAATATATACAGTATCTCTAAAATCAGAATTCAAATGAAAACTTTGTGCAAATTTTGACTCGAAATGTGAGCGTTGCTTTGGAAATTGAATACCCAGCATGTTGTTTGTGTGTACATTTTCCCAGCACTCAAACGACCCACACTTTTTCATTGAGTTTGTTGCCGAAAGTTGTAGTGCAAGCGTCTTGTTGAACTATAATTGTTGACCCTGAAAAGGACCGTTTTTTAAATGGCCCTGAAAAGATCCTCCGCTTTCTTTGATTTCTATTATAAACTAACTGCAACAGCTCATTAAAATTTCCTTTTTTTTTTTCAATAAAATTTCATCCGATAACGCTATAAATTCAATCGATGCGCGAGACTTCGCGATAAACAAACAATCGTACAGTGTTGCCAAAACGCGATTACAAATAACGTCTTTTTCGTGAGCCACGTAAGAGAATTATATATATATATATATAGATAGATTCCGATAGTTATTTGTCTCCCCTTAGACAGATTACCTTATAGTATGTATCAGACCATCTTTAATTCATTGAATCCATTGCCAAAGAAAAGATTTTATTTTCAAAAATAGTATTGAGATATTTCATTTACTGTGGCATTTACAGTATTCTTACCGCCAGTTCAAGACTTTATTTACATCGAATACATATTACTATAATCGAATATACGTATTTATGTCCTGAACATCTATGGTACTTCTCAGAACGTCTTTAATTCATGATGATCATAGCCTAAGGCTTGAATTTATCGCCAACACTATACTGTCTATGTCCTAAATCTTTTGTTTACACCATTCTCTCCACCAAATTAAATCTTGCTATTTTAAAACAACTATGTACCTACATAAGCTCCACCTATTTGCCATATTTACTCCATTTCGCTCCTTTCATGGAATACAAACATGCCTTAATATTAATTCAATGCAGATATCCCACCAAGGAGGAGATCCTTCTCTGTTCCTTCCTTCCCCTACGTGCCCGTTCGACGGAATAATCTTGGAGGAGGACCAACTTCCGTCCAATAGCAATCGATACGCCGAAGGAAGGGAATAAAAATAAATAGGAATAGAAAGAAGAGAGCCCATGCTGGGCCTATTTCTCGCATGGCTGAAGACAGCAGCTGAAAGGGGACGTGGGACTTTTATGGGCGTCTTTTCATCCCCTTACAGCTGAGCCCACAGACTTCGCTTATTATAAAATACCTTAAAAATCTAAGATTTTCTTAGAATTCTTAGTCCGTACACTCGTCTGAGCTGTGTTGTTTTTCATGCATGTCGAGTCTGTTCATTGGATATTTTGAAGAGAGTGAAGTTCAGCAAATGTAATTATAGGTACATTATAGATATATTAGACTTTTTAATCAGATTGAGATTTTTATGAGATTATAGAAGGATAAACACTTCATACTTGCTTATGCGATAGAAGATGACAATTTAAAAATATGTTTGGAAAGTAGGTAGTTGATTTAACGTCACTAATTCTCATTTATTCGTCAAGTATTGGGTTGATATAAAAGTTCGTCCCGGTTATTTTGACAAAGTTTGCAGAATTTTTTATTTACTAAAACATATATTAAACTTTAGACTACGGCCGGAGAGGGAGTAGAAAATTATTAAAACTGCGACGTGCGTCTCAGAACAAAATAAGTCTTAGCAGAACAATTTTTCCTTAATTTTATCAAAATTTTAACCAATTTCTTTTTTAATCAGAAGTTACGATGTTCTACAGTGCAAATCGTGCTCCTTGACACGCATTTGTTTCTTTTCAAGCGAAGGAGCAACCTCCCTACACTGCCCAAATAATCACAAATCTATATAAATAAGAATGGAGTGTTTGTTTGTACATTCAATATTTTCGACCCATTTCAAGTTTTCTATCCGTTTTGGACCCTTCTGATGCCGAATCCGTCTTTTTCTCGTTTGGTGTCTGTCTGTCTGTCTGTCCGTCTGTCTGTCTGTCTGTCCGTCTGTCTGTCTGTCTGTCTGTCTGTCTGTATGTATGTATGTTGTGCCCTATACACGTCCACGCGGTTTAAGATATTTTCATGAAAATTTGCATACAGTGAGTACTTATCTTCATTTAGTGAGTGGCATTGGTTGCGAAAGTCTGTCTGTCCGTCTTTCTGATCTATGCTCGATTTTGTGTTAGTGTGTTTGTGTAGACATCACATGAATTGTATTCCCGATATTTGATTGCATTGTATTTTATTTTATATATTATCTAATTGTTTAGTGAATGCAATATTAAACATTTCTTTATTGTTATATTTAGTAGAGTTTCATGCTAAAACACCTGAGTAAGTATACTTAAATCAACCATAATTTGGTAGTTTGGGAAAAATTGGAATGTCTATTGAATATTACGATTACTTCGATTGCTTTACCAGTACTGCTGAAAAAGTAATTATTCTTCAAAAAAAAATTTTTTTATTGAATTTCATCTCTGATACTTCATTTATTTCGAGTCTTATTTTTATTCTTTGCGCAATGAAAACGATTTAAGAATATTTGGGACAGACGATATTTTTCAATGAAACGAGAATGAACAAGATCGCGCGAGCAGTGATATTTTTTCTGGTTCTTTCGCTCTGAATTAATTTCACATTTCTAAATTTTGTACACTTTTAGTTGTAAGTTGTGGCAATTGTGCGAGATCAAGAGATAAAATTGAATCACAAATTAATATCTTTAGAACAATTTTTTGCGACATCTTTTATTTTGTTTTATTTCTCTGTTTCCTGTTTTAAATATTTATTATTTTAATAAATGTGTTTTCCTTCTCATCACACGCAACAGCACCACAAAGTATTAGACTTAAAAATGTTAGGTAAGTCAGTATAAATTTTCAGTAAATTTTAAGTGTAATACCATTATTGAAAGAATAATGCCGTTATTTAAAGAATAATGCCGTTATTGAAAGAATAATGTCGTTATTTATAGAATAATGCCGTTATTTAAAGAATAATGCCGTTATTTAAAGAATAATGCCTTTATTGAAAGAATAATAATTTTTATTAATCCAAACTGGAACTTTTTCAAACATTAAAAAATTCGTTGTAATAATGACATTAGAAGATTGCAAAATTTCACAATGTCGCATACCGGAGGCAAGAGTGCCACAAGTAAAAATATATTGTTTTGTTGATTATGAGTGTGAGAGCACTCGCCGTAAATCGTAATTTTAATTAATTGAGTTGAACATGAAAAGAACTTAAGAAAGGGAATTCCAAATCTTCCTATAAATCGTCTTTTATAGTAGTAACCTTAGTATCACCTTTCGTCATTTTGTAGCTTTGTCATACAGCAATTGTGCGATGTATGTGAAATGTATTACATGAATGGATATGCATGTGTAGGATTTGTGTCCAAAGTAAGTTGTAGAAAATATAAAGATGGCGAAAGATGTTAAAATAAATGTTTATTCTACAAAAAACGTAAGTCATTATATATTTTGATTATCTCTTCAATCTAGAGTAAACCAATTCAAACCGAGTAAGGTCGGGTATTTTGCTAGTACTTAATAAAAAACGCATCTTCTATGTCAATGAAAAAATATTTAACTTCTAAAGTGATCGACAGAATTGAAAATTTTGAAAGTATGCCTTGGTTTAAAATAAAGTAAGTTAATTAATTTTGATGTTTTATTATAAATATGTAATACATATTTAGTCGATAATTGTATTTTATGTCTATTTTTTATTTTACTGTAGTTTTCAAAATTCGGGCAAAATGCCTGCAGGACAATTGCAATTGCTTGGAGTTGTGTTCCAGAACACTGAATATAATTATGCACCTACGACGGCCGGTACAGCAGTTCTAACATGATAGCGCAAAGAAAGAATTTAGTCAAAGGCCGGTACAGCAGTTGTACATTGAAAGTTTTAAGAATCGTGCTCATAAGGTTATATCAGTATAGAATGTGCCTTTCTGTTTACTGACCTGTCTCCATCTCTCCGATAGCTTTATCATACCGCGCTCATAGACACTTTGAGATTTGTGGCGAAGAACTGATACAAGTGACGAAACTTTCTGAACCTTTTACGCTGAATCGTGACCGGAACACTCACCTTACACAACGCATATCTTCTTTTGCGTCAACGAAACATTCTTCGGGAATTAAAAAAAAACATACATCGCAATTGCTCCTTATTTTTTTGCCATGTTTAATGCTTAACAAAGTATAAAAACCCAACCAAATAATACAATTTTTTCCAAAATACTAGCTGGAATTCCTTTTTTCAATCAACCACAATTTTACAAGTGTGAAGTTAAATATACCTACCTGTTTTCAATACGGTGCCACCTAGCGACAAAAGCGAGACGAACTATTGCATTCACCCAATAAAATATTTACGATTTTATGGGGTAGTTGAATCAACATCGCAGTGGGATGTTAATTCAACAATGGGATGGTGACAATAATCCTGGAGAAAAAGATCCGAGGTCAACACATCGTAATTTTGAATCACAATCAGTTGACGAAGTCAACGTCTAAACAGGCAATGAGGGGATTGCAATATACACCGTTAAGTTTCTTGCTCAGAGTTTGGTGTAACGACTTTCGATTTTCCAATCCTGTGTTTTGTGTTCCACCGAACCTGTTTCACGAAATCGCTGCACGAGTTGATATAGTGTGTCATTACCCGGTATAGCATCATTTGGATATTGATGTCGCCAAAATTCTTTACATCTTTCACACACACACACACACACACACACATATGATTTACATTCAATATAAGCCTCAACCAGCGCAATTCTCTGAATGCGTGACAAAATCATATTGCAATGAAGAACAAAATGATGTGGAACTTTAATATTGCACAACTTGAGCCCGAAGCTAACCAAACAATAAATATTAGACACGATAAAACTATAAGAAGACGATAAAATTCAATAATTCAAACAAAACACACGGGTAATAAATTTTAAACGCTGATGTCGCCAAAATTCTTTAAATCTTTCACACACACACACACACACACACATATGATTTACATTCAATATAAGCCTCAACCAGCGCAATTCTCTGAATGCGTGACAAAATCATATTGCAAAGAACAAAATGATGTGGAACTTTAATATTGCACAACTTGAGCCCGAAGCTAACCAAACAATAAATATTAGACACGATAAAACTATAAGAAGACGATAAAATTCAATAATTCAAACAAAACACACGGTCAATAAATTTTAAAGTTGGAGTACGGGAACTTTTAGGAAACTCTGTAGTTGAATAAAAAATTTATGTATGTAGGTTGTTGAATCCACACGGTAAACTACAGTATCACAACCTAATCTAGGAAAGAAACGAAGGACAACACCTCGCCATTTCGAACCATCCTCAATTAATAAGGTCAGCGCCTGACTCGACACTCCACTCTCCGATCCTTCAACACCATGCCAACGTGAGGATTTTTAAGACTACTATAGAGTTAACATTAACCAGCCCCATGTATCCGACGGTTTTTGGGTTAGGTCTAGAAGCTCCGGTTGGTATAATCCGTTGCTCTTTCAACCAGGCTACAGAGATCCTTAAGAATAGTTGGAATTCTCTATCTATAGATTCTTCTGTGCTGTTTGTAGATGTTTTTCAGGGCGTGTCGATTTAGTTCGTTAGATCTCTCGCAGAAAGAGAAGCTCAGAAAATGCTATTACCTGCAGGTGCCCATTAACAGTAACGATGTTAGACTTTCGTTATCGGATAGAAAGAATGAGAAGATCTGATAAGGGTATGGAAGCGGAGAAACGTGCCATCTATATGAAGAAGGAATAAACACAATTTGGTAAATAGTTACCATATATAAAGTAGGGGATCTATGGAGGTTATTGCTACAGTGTAGCTATCAAGTGAAGATGAATCCCGGTAAAACGCATGTAAATGATAAAAGGTAGGTAGGTAGGCAGTGGAATTAACGTCACACTGAAGCAACACAACAAGCTATTGACGACGGTCTGAAGGTAGGTATGTATTTTAATTAAAGTCGCACTGCAGCAACATAACAGGCTATTGGCGACGATTCGGAATCAACCTTTGAACAGAAAGATTTAAGGACGGCTGTTATATATTCAGAATGTGTATTCTTATTCAGAACTATTTGTATCAAATATTCTTTGAGGGACTATTATTGGACGAGTAGATCAATTGTTATCACATTCCGTTTTATTTGTATGCGTGAACTTCGGATTGAGAATTGGTATTCCGAGAGTTGTTCCTCAGTTGAAATTCTAGCATCTTGTTAAGCCGATCAGGTTAGGTTATTGTGTTGTGTTTGTAATAAATTTAATTTCTATTTAAATAGTATGGATTTATTACATTTGCAATATACGAACACGGACAGGGTTATGAGCCCAGTACCAACCTGATTGCAAATATTGCATAAGATGATTAAATTTACAATAAACTCGTTATCTAATCTTTGACCGAAAATGGCTGAATTTAACTCGGATTCTGTCTCATGAATTTCCTTCCCTAAACTTGACGATTGCAATTATTCCACGTGGAAGGTTGATATGAAAGTGATCATCATGGATAGAGGAAGCTGGGAATTTATTACTGGAGAAGCCAAGCCATATCGTGATGATACATCTGAAAGGGTTAAGCGATCTTACGATTTACGCAAGCAGAGCCTTCATGAAGCGTCGCGTCGGTCGAATGAAAGTTTCACAGCCTGAGTGCGGACACTAAAGACGGTAAAATCGCTTGGGAAACGCTTATACTTCATTTGGAACCAACTTTAAGAACAAGATTGGCAAGCCTGGTGGACGATTTCTTTGACCTGCTTTTCAGCCCCGATGAAGAGACCGTTGGCATTTTCTGTAAGAAATTAGCCGAGAAACAACTCCAAGTTAAAGAAGCTGATTTTGACATACCCGAATTTTGGTATGTTTCAGCTTATACATAGTTTTCCTTATGTGCACACAACCATTGTCTTATTTCTCTTAATGACTATATATTCCGCAATATGTATACTACAACATCTAATTAAATTTTCACGCATATTGGGACAGCATAAAACATTTTTCAAAAAAAGGTTATTTTCGTCAATAATTAACGATTATTCTCGTAAGGTAGAAGGGTAAATAAATAAATCTAAAACATACGTTTTTGAGTGTTTTGAAAAATACTTGGCAAAAGTAGAACGCGAAACTACTTCAAAATTGAAATGCGTCAGAACTGAAATGTTCTCGAATTTTGTCACAAACAATTTAATGACTTTCTTAACAAATTGGGGCTCAAACAAGAACGCATATCTGCTTTTACATTAAAACAATACGGAGTAGCCCAAAAATTTAACCAAACTGCCCGATAAAATTTCTGAAAATGAAGTTATTGAAAATGAGTTGATAAAACACCCTTATCATAGTCTAACCGTATGTCGGGTAATTCTTACAGATTGAAGTATGCCAGATAAAGGCTATTCTGCAAATTTAATCTCACAGTTTTAGGATGGATACGCTTTCCAGAATTGGAAACTTGATGTACTAAATTATGTATTTTTGTCTAAGAATTACATAATCAATCTTTAAAACATTTCAGGATGTAATTTCGATTGTTATTCGATGCTAACTGGGCATCTCATTTAATCCGTATTCCTATTTGTAGTCAGGCATCGGCAACTGGAAGGTTGCGATTTTGAAACTCGATCCATTCAAACATCCTAATGTACGTGGAGGTTGGTGCACGTTAAGCCTGTTGTGGACTCCTTTACCCTCACGTTGGTGTGTTGTGGAAGCATGGAGAGTGGGGTACCAGCTCAAGTGTTGACTTCGTCACTTGGTTCAAAACTAGGAGATGTCCTTGGATTCTACCTTTCTAGATTGATTTCGGGGTGTCACCAATGGCCCGTTGCGCTGCTCCAGTTCAATGTATACATAACTACCTGCCTAGTAATTGGTGCCAAATATGGCTCCTGCACCATAAAATTCAATCAATTAAACATCATGCGATATCCAGTTATGTAATATCGTATTGATGTCTACTTTTAGATTTTGTATTTTGCAAGAGCGTTAATCAAAGATGAAGAAAAATAAATAGTTTCTTAGTTGCACTCGTACAATTAAAATTGCCCTACATAGAAAAGGTTTAATTAAAATACAATAACAATATATTGTATTTCGAACCGTCATTTTTTTTAAACACCATTTTTAATAATTCCAAAAAAAGTATTTTTCCGATTAATGCTGCGAACGTTAAAGAAATAGATTTATTAAAAATAGGAAATGAGCGCAAGCCCTATTCGACATTATTTATGTTACAGTTACAAAAATTAAATACATTTCAAATATTTATGTTTCACCTGGAAAACAAATAAATTCGAAAGACGAAAAAATGCGGAAGAATGGAATGAAATCCTGACACAAAACAGTAGGTTTTTACCGTTAAATAACGTGTTTCATGTTTTCCCGAGTTTCATTTATCATATTTAAAGTCTAGAAACAAAATAAATGCATGTTTAACTTCTAAAAAACAAATACATCATTCGTATCGCCCCCGTGTTTAAGTATTGGTTACAAAAGAAATACGAAACTCTACTATAACCTCTTAAATAAGAGATGTAGAAAAAAGATTCCCAAACAAAAAGAATTGCACCGCTTTTACAAACAGAATGATGGAAACAATCACTAGATCTTTCAATATAACGTATAATTTCATGAGTTTTTTATGTAGGAAGGACAATATTCCTTATGATGCATGCCAGTGAATGCTCAAAAGAAGAAAAACATAAACGTTACCACACTATTCTTTTCCGATAGCAAAGCTGAAGCCATAGAATAAAAATGCAAATTTTTTTACAACGCATGGAGAAAATCCTGAACACGCTCTAAAAACAGAAAGGCGTTTTCAACTTTTGTCTGCTCTTTTTCATCTAAAATGGTACCTTTCGAATCTTTTTTTGTCCTCCTTCTTCGAATTTTATTCTTTAATCTTTGTCCTTACCTAGAGGGCATAGATAGAAGAATTGATTTTACTGAGCATTCTTAAATAGCGAATTCTGTTTCGCGAGACTTGTTTCTTTCTAGATTTACGATAAAGATTCGAGCTGAAAATGTCATCGTGTGTCGTGAATAAATTGACTCTATATCTTAGTAAGTTTATAAAATGTATTATGTTTTTTCTTATTAAAAAACATCCAATGAATTTTGCCACTCATTATGAATTTGTCTTTCATCTCCAGAGGCTGTGATAGACCAACTTGAAGGAGCTACGGCCTATCTTTTAGACTACGGCCGATACAGCATTCGTATCTTGATCGTGCTAAGAAGGAATTTAGGAAGGCCAGTACATCCAGTTGTACCTTGAAGTTATAAGAATCGCGCTAGGAAAGATTTTAGACTAAAGACGACACAGCACTTGTACCTTGGAAGTAACAACAATCACGCCAGTTATATCTATAGCCGTTAATTCAGAACTAGGTCCAGCCAAATACCGTCGGGAACACGAAGACTGGTACCCGTTGAATCTGTCAAGGTCTCAAATGTCCTCAAGTGTGAGGGATGATCAAGTTTGGAGAGTGGGTGCTAGCTCAGGTGTTGTCCTCGTCATCGAACAGTGGCTGACAATAACGAGGCGTTGTCTTTGGATCTTTACTTAGGGGATTGATCCTGGACAGTCTCCAGTGACTTGGAAGTAACAACAATCACGCCAGTTCTATCTATATCCGTTAATTCAGAACTAGGTCCAGCCAAATACCGTCGGGTACACGAAGACTGGTACACGTGGAATCTGTCATGGTCTCAAATGTGAGGGATGATCAAGTTTGGAGAGTGGGTGCTAGCTCAGGTGTTGTCCTCGTCATCGAACAGTGGCTGACAGTAACGAGGCGTTATCTTTGGATCTTTACTTAAGGGATTGATCCTGGACCGTCTCCAGTAGCCCGAGGTGTTATTCCAGCGCGATGCTACCTACCTTTCATGTTGAGACTTGATAACATAGTTTTGTCGCTTTACATTTCTTAATATTAGTTCTTAAACACTCTTTTTTCACAGATTTAATAGTGATCTAGTGGTTGTATTAATTGAGTTTGGGAGCTATCTTTAGAAAAGCTAAAAATTCCGTTCCACCATTATAAATACAACACGTCATACCACTATTACCTTACCCGTTCTTAATTTATGTGCGGACATATTTTTGCAGAACTGTATTGTAGGGATGGATAATTTTTCTTCTTCTATACACTTATAAAATTTTGTCTCACTATCTGATCTGTCATGGCCATAAATGTCTTCGATTTTGTATCGTATGAAAGTTTGGAAAAGGGTGTTAGCTCAGGTGTTGAATCGTCATCTGATCATGGTTCAAAATTACGTGGTGTCATCCTCGAATCTTTCCTAAGTGGATTGATCCTGGTCCGTAGTTATTAGCTTGTTGTGTTGCTCCAGTGTGTTAATAAAATTACTACTTACCTCTCGATCTGGTAACACGTCATAATATTGTTACTGTTAATAAGGGCAACTGTAGTCTGAAAAAAAAAATAACTTAATCCAACCAAGATCCGTTATGTACGTGGGAACTGATGATCATTAAATATACCGTGGCCTCAAGTGTCTTTCTGTTAACGTGGTGTGGAAGTTTGGATGTGTTTACCTCATATTTTGACCACGGTACAAAATGACGGGATATTCACGGATTTGTATCTTCAGGATTGATTCTGCACTTACGACAATAGCCCATTGTGTTACTCCAGTGCGACATTACTCCAATTATCTCTTCAACAACAGATGCCCAACTTCACTAGAAATGTTTTAATTTCGAAAAGTTAAGCAGATTTGTTTTCTTCTGTATGGTCAAAAGTTTACAACTATTAGAATTCGTTCCGGCAAAATTTGTTTCTTCAACGTACCCTACAGACTGCAGAACTCTTCCAAAAACCACCGATCAGTATTCTCTAGCAAATACGACCAAATTGCAAATAATAATATACCGATAGCAAGTTAGTTAATTAACACGTCAAACTGTAGCAACAAAACGATTTATTGGCGACGTATCCGGGATCAATAACGAAGGAGGAATCATTTCTGAGACACATCTCGTACTTTTAAACCATGGCGATATGACAAGATCAACACTTGAGTTGACATCCCACTTTTCAAATTCGACTCCCCATGACAAGCTGAAGACATAAGCGATCACGATATATTTAACGTGCATCAGCCACCGCATACGTGATGGTCTTCCAAATACATCTTCCAACTTTATATTCAAATGGAAATTTAAGTGTTCATATTTCATTTAGCTTGCCCATGGCTATGGTTTTCGAAGATTGTTTGTGGGTAGTTAATTAACGTTGAACTGGAGCATCACAACGGGATATTGGTGATGGTCCGGGATTAATCCAAACATGCAAGGATAACACCTCGTAATTTTAAACAACGGTCAAATGATGAGTTCAAAATCTGAGCTGCCACCCCAACCTTCCAACTTGCACACCACGCCAAAATGAGGACATTTGAGGTCATAGCAGGTTTAACGTGCACCAGCTCCAGTATAGAAGACGGTCTTAGTTGGACCGAGTTTCGAACTCGCATTCATTCGGTAGCGAATCCGTTGCTCTTCCATCTCACGAAACATTCAGCAGCAGGAGTTGAATTGCAATGCTGCTGAATGTTTCGTGACCTAACTCATCCTATTCCTTATTCAGCTATTCGCCTGTTTCCCTGGAACTTAGTTTCAATGATTTGGAAATTACTCGGGGAATACTCTGTGTTGAAATATTGTGGAAATTAGTTGGAAGGATACTTTAGTGAAATGCCTCGCATGGAATCCCTCCCACTGTACTGTGTAACCCGGTCTCAATCGGAACTCACTTAATAGTATTCGAGGCAGGCATGTATTATAAAAGGTGTACGTACACACTAGAAGTTTATTTTTTTAATTTTGACTTTAAAAATCCAGTTTTTTCACAGTAGGTCATTGGTTTATGCTTAAAATGATTTCAGTGAAAAATAATCATTTAAAAATAATTATTAATTAACTAATTAAGATATAATGAGCTAATTAGCATGTTTTTTGAACAGTGATATCACAAATTTTAATTTGTCTAGAAATACAATTATAGTTGGAAATCATTTCCAATATTATCCTTCATGTTTTGACCCTCAATCAAGTTTATTGAGAGAAAATGTTTTCTGTTACAACTTTTTTCGCCAAGAATGCATAAAAAATCACGATTTTTTCTGGAAATTGAGGATTTAAAAATCCATTACAAATTTATTTATTAACTAATAACTCTGATTGAGGGTCAAAACATCCGCTGTATTATGTAGATTATAATGATACAAAAATAATTATTAAAGATTCATATATTGTTGAGTTATCACTGTTTGAACATAGCATCCTATTGCAAAAACTTGTTTCTTCAGAAATTGAGTTTAAAGTTTTGGAAACACGTCTTTTTATAGTGACAGTACCTAACGAAAACCCTTGTAACTAGAAAACTATTTCGAATATTTTCAAGATCTTCGCATCGTTTGAAAGCTAAGGAATTGAAGAATATTTTGAAGCAATAAAAAAAAGTTAGACCTTCTGTTGAATTTTCAGGATTTTTAGTGTGTACATACACCTTAACGTCGTACTGGAGAAACACAACGTTCTATTGACGACGGTCCGGGACCAATCCTTTAATGGGAAGATCGAAGGGAAAGACCACGTCATTTTGAACCACGGTCAGTTGACGAGGCAACACCTGAACTAGCAGCCTACTATCCAAACTTCCATAGCACGCCACCGTGAAGACATTTGATGCCACGACCGATTTAACGTGCACCAGCCACGTTTGAACTTGACGGTCTTCGGTTGGATTCAAATAATATCAATTGTATGTTATAAGTTATTCTGAATATGAAAATCGCAATATCGTGCTCTGTATACATCATCATGGGGTCGGCTTGTCTCAGTTGGTTTTCCCACAGCTCTAGCATCCTGCAAGTTGTATAAGATGAAGGTTAGACTCATATAACGTATCCTAGGTTTATTTATCTGTTCAATACCAGTAAAACTTATAGAAGTATATAAGTAGACTTATATAAGTAGACTGAGAGTTGATATTGTGAAGAGTTATGGAAAGTTTGACCAACGTATAGACTACTAGTTGTGAGACAGGTCTGAAATTGACTGCATCGACTCGTTTGGCGAACTAACATTTCACGACAGGGTGGACAGGTGTATGATAATTTATGTGGAGATTCGACTAAAATGGTTGAATCTCGAAAGTTTATCCCTATATCGTTTGAACCAATCGGATGGTGAATATATGGATAGGCGTCTCCTCTCTTTATGTGGACCAATAAGATGATGGATGTTCGTTTCCACCCGGCAGACAAAAGTTGTCTAAGGGTCACGTTACTACTAGATTTGATCTATATTAGAATAGACCTATTTTAATATAGTAGGGGAAGGTGTCGTACCTTGGGACAGTTGTACCTTGAAACAGTTGATATTGTGCCGTCTCCTTTTGAGTAAGTACCAAAATAACACATTGCAGTTTACCATTTGCCACCAGAGAACCTTCTCACAAAGAGTGGCACTCCACATGTGTTTGTTGTGTTTGCTGAACAACACATTGAAATACGTTTTCTGGTAAGTAAATATTTTGGATTTCTCAATTTTGATTCTAGTATTTTCACTTATTATAATAAAATTTTTTTGGAGGTTGGTAAAGTTAGTTAAAACATTGTTCTACTCAATGATGATATGATTTTAATGTAAACATAACCTGATATTGATTTATTGACTGTTTTATTCGTAAAGGCAACCAGTTGTCCCTTGGTACAACATTTTTGGCTAACAAATACAGTACTACCCGAAATTACGCGATAGGTGAGACCGACGGAAAACCGCGTAAGTCGAATTCGTCTATGTCGGGGTACAACTTTATACATAAATAAGTATAATTTTTTTTAAATTGGGACCAAGGACTAATAAAAACAGTTGCTTAGAAGAAAAATATTTAATAAAATTGCAGTTATATATATACATGTATATTAAAAAACAAAATATAAAACAAATTAATGTGTTAAGTAAAAAAGTTATTTCGATGTGTTCATATAATCTAACCAATTCGTCTGACGACACAATTCCTTCTTTTTTTTTCTCACGGAATTTCTTCTTTGCAAGCTGCTATATATTTTTTTATTTCTTGCTTTGTATCTATAACGCGTTCTTCTCTGGAGCTTTTTTTTTTAATTTTTAGGCCCTTTCATCTGCCTACGCCGCGCAGATGGTCTTCGAAAGCCATACCATTGGTTTTCAGTGCAGGTGATTTTTAACTGATTCCCTAAAAATTCTGGTGACAGTGAGAGATCTGCTAGAAAGCTCGAGCGCTGAGCGGTAGTATTGGTTTTGTGGTGATCACTTATGGGACTACGGCCTTTGAATATTTGACTGTTTTGCAGCGCTCAAGACAATGGTATGCAAATCTCTATAGTAATATAGTCTATATATAGTTTTTTTTTGTAAAAAAAACGCAAGCTATCTGTAAATTAGACTGTTTTGTTGTGTTGACAGGCTTGTTAAAAAAAGGAGGAAGAATTTTGAAGAGAAAGATAGAAAAATGTGTTGAAGTTAGCAGTTAATTTCAATACCTATTATGTTCAATAATTTTACTTAATTCAATTTAGAATTTGTTGCTTAAATTTAGTTTAATTTAGTGGGTTTATTCTTGATTTCTAACATTGTATTATTAAAAAGAGGGTAATGTAATTTTCAGAATCATTATTTACTATTATAAATGTTGAAACTAAGCAATTCTTTATAATTACGGAATTTAGTAAGGTCGAATAGATTTATCTTGTACTCTACTTCAAACAGTCTAAAAGTAGCATGCATTCCAAGGTACAACATGTATCCCAAGGTACAACATCTATCCCAAAGTACAACATCTATCCCAAGGTACAACATGTATCCCAAGGTACAACACATATATCCCAAGGTACAACACCACATTGAAACTTGGGACATTTGCATAGATTTACAAAACAATTTACTAAACAGTTAGTGTTCGAAGTATAGATAAATAAAAAATGGCAAATTCTTCCAAAGGTAAATGAATGTAAATAGTTGATGGTAAAAACAAACTGCAGCTACGTTATAGCCTCAGGAAAAATATTTGTTTAAAACTGTCCCAAGTACGACACCTTCCCTTATTCTATACATTGCCCATTTAGATTTAACTTACACTTTAATCAGTCTTCCAGTGCACACATCCCATCGATCCACAAGCTCTTAAAATATGCCTAACAATTTTCGACCATTCCCCCATCTCTCCCGGAAGTACTACACACAAACAACTCAACCCAAGTTGCAAACCGCGATGCTCCGAACCCATTTCCCGCAGCAAGCAAAAAGACGAAAGACCCGAAGGAGTTAAATCGCAACACCGCTAACTGCTCTGCCGCCATCTTGAAGCCCAACCGCATATTCCCGATTCAGCAGTCCGCCTCGCTGCCCCAAACCCAGTTCCGATGGTTTGGAAATGACTCAGCTAGATACGCTGGTGAAATGTTACGCATAAATCGCGTCCACTCTGCCCCCTAACACCGGGGCAATCCGAACTCATTCAATATTAGTCGAGCGTTAAAAGTTACCCGGAGCGGCAGAATCGCTTTCGCCTGCTCTAGATGCACCACGGACGCTTCATGCCTCGTGGCGCGTGCTGGACAATTGTACTGATGAATTCTACAGAAGAATGGGAATTGCGCTGATATGGATTTCCCCTTGTTGTGGAGTCATGGTTGACCGGTTGGAAGACCCCTGGGCTGGCAACCAGGGGGTTGCGAGTTCGAATCCAACAAAATATCGTTCAAAGGGGGGAGGGAGTTAACCTTTGTCTGTGGATCTTATCTTACTTGAGGATCTGACCATTTTTTAAAATGTCGAGATACATCGTCGATAACGAGATATAAACAAAAATGATGACGAGATCAATATCTGGTCACTTCTTTTTGAATAACGACAGATAACGAAATCACGACTGATGTGATATTTCGTCCATTAATAATCTGGTTAGTTTTACTACTAACGATAAATCTCGTCTCGAAAGCCACCAGGAGGATTAATGCTATACAGACACTGAAAAACAAGCTGATGCTATCACTACATTTCCATAATAAAGTGCAGTTAGCAGGTTATTAGTTTGATATCTTAAATATCACAGTATTATTATCCTTAGTGATTCTAAATACAACGCTAGAGTATTGTAAAAGTTCTTGACCTAATACCTTTTGAAATAAATAAGTAAATCGCTTAAAATGTCCACGACGGATTTAAGGTGCACATGCCGCCTCTACATCATACGCTTATAAACATCCATGCCCAGACCCGGATTCGAACCAGGAACCTTCCGATCCAGAGGCTTAACCACTATACCGGTTGGTCGGCCTTTGGTTTATTTTTGGAGTGGAAGGTCAAATATCATTAAATATTTGTGATTCAGTTCCTAGAATACAAATTCCATGTAACAAAATTCTACTATTACATTCAAACGGAAACGTATGTACTTTAACCTTTACGCTGGGGCGCTTATATTTTTTTCAATCGTCTCCAAGAACGGCTCTTTCATCTCCATGTCCGACTCCCCTTACCTAATTACCTAACTTGAGCGAGAGAGCTTTGATTGGCATTTACGACTGACGCTTACCTTTCGAACTATTGTGTGGCGTATCTTTTGGCGTGAGATAGATATCACTGGAGCGACCTTCTGCCTTACCCCAAAGCGTTTACACCTCACGGTCGACAGGGTAGGGTGCCGAACAAAAGGAGGAACGCTCTAGAAAGTCAGTCTCTGACAGCTCGTAAATGGTGATCCATGCCAGCGGTCACTTTAAGGGGGGATAACATCCACAGTATACATATATATGCCATGCCGCTGGTGTAAATGAAATTTTAGAGGTAGCAATTGGTTATTTGCCGTAGCGTAAATGTTAAATCCGTGGCCTGAAATGTCCTCACGTCTGCGTAGTGTGGAAGTTTGGAGAGTAGGTGCTAGTTCAAGTGTTACCCCGTCATCTGACTGTAGTTCAATATTACGTGAGGTTGTCCTCGGGTCATTCCCGTCCATTCCGGTTTGATACAGTACCATTCCCTAACTATCTCCACAGATTCGGGTTATCTCAAACCAACCAATGGTCCTGCGGAATAGAGGGAACTAATCCATTATGCCTTGGATTGTCCCCTCACAAGCTCACTTCACCTGCGTTGCCCACTACCAGGACCCACCCCAGGATGTTGAAACCTACCACTAAAGGAAGTGCAGAGAAAGCATTTACAAAATCAGTGAGATTCTGACATTCCGCGGTAGGGATTTTATAGCAACGACCTAAACACAATTCCCTTACGACCATCACGACAACCTAGCATAAACTCGACAAATAAGAGACTAATGAACACCCAAGGGAGTGTACTAAACAGGTAAATCCATACATGGATATAGGTGATCCCCTGGCGGAATGTATTGCTCCAGTGAGACATTAATTAAAACTACCTCTTTTGTCGATTGAGTCATAAGTTGATTTTAAGTCGTCTTACAGCAACACAAAGAGGTTTATTCCGTGATCAAACCCGAAAGGAAAGACCGAGGAGACAACATCAAGTAATTTAAACCACGGTCAGGTGAAGAGGTCACATCTGAGCTCGTACTCCACTCTCCGGACATCCACACCACACCAACACATGAACGTTTGAGACAACGGCGGATTTAAGAAGCACCATTCCCGTGTACAAGACGGTCTCTGGTTGGTTTCGAACTCGCAACCTTCCGATTTCTAATACCTTAGGCCCGGTGCACACATCCGGTTTTTCAACGTGCGGCGCAAAAGCCCAACTATGCACACATAACTGTGAAATGACGCACGAACTCATTTCGCGCCATTTGTGATAGATATTCTATCGAAGAAAACGGGTTTATTTCGCTTACTTGGGACACATTTGGACCTAAGTCATTGGCCACTACAAGGCCGGTAGTGATGGTTCATGGTTCGAATCCGGGTCATTGCATGGATGTTTGTAAACGTATGGTGTAGAGGCGGCTGGTGCACCTTAAATCTATAGTGGCCGAAAGTCCTCACGTTGGGTTGGTATGGACGTTTGAAGACTGGGGAGCCAGCTCAGGTGTTGGCTCGTCATCTGACCGTAGTTCAAAATTATGTGGTGTTGCTCTCGGATTTTTCCTGTGCTGTTTGAACACACCATATACAGTCGGATCTATTATGTAAGTCTCATATCCTTGTATTGGTTGAGGCTAAGCATATATAAAGTGAATCAGGTATATAAATATTATCTTATTTGGTGTTATTATTTTATGCCTCGGAAGGCTTAAATTGCTGGTAAGAGGATGGATGAATATAAGATATTCAAAATCTTTTAAAAGCTGGAGCTGTGGCACCCCAGTTTGTAGAGAAGAGTACTAGCAAACGGAGGATCAACAGACATGAAATAATAAAGCAAAATAACTATTTGACATCCTTAAATAGTAGTGTGGTGAAACTTATAGATGCTGGTTTGGTAATATTTCATAACTTTTGCTTTCTGTTTCATTCATTTTTAATTATTGTTCTCCATCTCAGTAATTTTTAACGTGTGTGTTAGCATCACATTTTTCAGCTACAAACTTTAATCAGCACTGCACTGATTTTTATTGGTAAAGTTATTTTTTTCTAATAGCGGGCACATTTGACCTAAGTCATTGGCCACTATAAGGCCGGAAGTGACGGCCACTTGTGAAGGAGCACCCAGTGGGAGGACCATCATTGCCCTAACAATTTATACTTCGTAATTTTGAACCATGTTCAGATGACGAAGCAACACCTGAGCTGGTATACGCTTACAAACATCCATGCCCGAACCCGGATTCCAACCGGTGACCTTCCGATCCAGAGGCTAACACCTTAACCACTATACCGGTTGGTCGGCATAGATGTTACTGGATGCAACCATTTATTAATTATTATTTATATTCCATTTTTTTTTTATGAAAACAAGGTACTTTAGAACGGTAATGGTAATTTTTTGTTAACGTCGTACTAGAGCAACACAACGGGCTATTGACGACGGTCCGGGATCAGTCCCTTAAGGGAAAGATCCGAGGACAACACCTCGTAATTTTGAACAACGGTCAGATGACGAAGCAACTCCTGAGCTGGCACCCCACTCTCCAAACTTCCACGCCAACCCAACGTGAGGACTTTCGGCCACGACAGATTTTAGGTGCACCAGCCGCCTCTACACCATACACTTACAAACATCCATGCCCGGACCCGGATTCGAACCAGGAACCTTCCGATCTAGAGGCTAACACCTTAACCACTATACCGGTTACTTTAGAACGGAGAGGTACTTTAGAACTCATGTGCGGCGCCGTGGGGAATTGCGGTACAAATTGCACCCAAGTTGGACGTGCGTCGTCCCAGCGGCACTGGAGGCATGTGTGCACTGCTCAATTGGATCTAATGTATCTCGGACGCACTTGCGTTTCAGGAGCGGCGTCCACGTTGAAAAACCGGATGCGTGCACCGGACCTTACTCATCTAATTGGTCAACTGTGGCCCCTTGTAGTTGGTCCGATTATAGTTGAATTTAAGTCGCACTGCATAAATATTCAGCATCAATCGAGTAGGGTTAAGTCCAGAGGATATCACCTCGTAACGTGTGGACTACAGTGGCCCAGTTAGAAGAGCAACGGATTGGATGGGAAGGTCGTGAGTTCAAGACTTGGTCCAACAAAGACCATCACTTCCTGGTTGGTGATGCATGTTACACGACGGACTTCGGCATGACCTAGTCTTCCCATAGCAAATCGGTTTACTTCCTTTCTTCCATTGGGCCAACATTTTTTTGAAAATCTATTTCTTGAAAATTTATTTTGCACCTATAAAAGCTTTTGTTACAAGATCTATTTGAAAAGGTATACTGAATATATTAGAATTCGTACTATATTCTATTCATAGAAATGTTGAAATGATTGGTCTTTTAATCTGCTCTGGATTTTATAAACAAGTCGAAAGTTGGAAATCCTTTGAAAGTAAATAAATTTCAAGACATCCGATATCGTAAATGATATCAATTTCCTAGAATGGTTTTATTTTAAAACACAAAAGCGAGGGGGGAGGGTAAAATGCATCGAACAAAACTTATTTTGTGAGTAGCACGAAATGATTTTAAAGGTATACAGATTAGTACTGGAAGAAACTTGTAGCTTATAAAAAATTAACATTCTAAGCATTTTCTCTATTTTCATGTATACAATTATTCTTTGAGAAAGCATTAAATGTACTAACATTTATATATAATCTTAAATTACTGTACGCTTCAGCAATAAATTATTTTGAATTAAATTGAATGGATGATTTTGAGAAGTATAAAAATTCAAAATACTTAACTGAAATAGAATTGGAAGTTCTGCCTAAATAAGTAGTATTTTCGGTAACTACACACAACACACACGGTCTGATATCTTTGAGATACTTTTAAATGTCTATATCTTGTGTTGCATTCAAATATTTATCTAACGATGGTGGCACAGATATCCACATTATTAGTTTTTCGTCAAGTAGCAACAGTGAATATAAACAACATAATATGTACCATTACGGGATCCGTTCCTAATTTTCAACTTAGTTTAAATGCTTCTGATTTAATATACGAACTTTAATATCATTGCTAATATTATATGAATTAATCTCCTACTGAGACCCCTTATCAATCTGTTTACAGAAAGTAATGAGAAATCAGGAAGGAAGAAATCGACAATAAACTGAATATATATGAAAATAGGCTTAGCGCATAAGTACCGAATCGTTTTTATATAAGATAATAGGAGGAATTTAAGTAGATTTTCAGAATCTAATCGTGCCAGGATGAATGAGATGAGCTATAGACCATGCATTTTATAAGAAATAAGAATTGACACCTGCGAAAGCAAACTAAATGTTGTTGACTATTCGTTCATTTAGAATAATTTAATTCCCCAAGACGAATCAGATATTGATGACGAGCTATCTCGTCCATCAATATCTCATTAATTTTTCTCATACCTAGTTGTCTTGAAGATATTGCCAATTTTTGTATGATGAGAGATCAAATATCTGGTTAATTTTCTTCTAATGGCAAGGTCATCATTCATACATATCTGGTCAGTTTTCCTTATGATAGCGATTTTGATGAGATATCTTGTTGCGACAACCAGGAGGAGAGTTTAGTGAATCAATTGATATGAATATGGATGCTGTAAGCGTAATAAATGATTAAATAACACTCTTATATCGATATAAGTGATTGAGCAAGTTTAGAGCAGATGCAATGCGTGGGTCGGATAGTATAATTAAAATTCTGGTGTCAAACTTCCAAATACTTCGACGATATCTCGCCCATTAATGCTTAGGACGAGATATCAAGTCCAAAAAAGTGCTCTGTTACTCCACATGGAATGAAGATCCACGTTGGCAAACCAACTTTTCCCTTGTTCAGAGCTGGTGACAGTTTTAGAACGTGTTTCTGCACCAGAGGCCCAACATAGCAGTTTTCGACGTAAATGTCCACCACCGGTAAAATATAGTATTTGTATATATGCATATATATAGTATTAATATAGTATACCTAGTATGAAAACTGTAGTTTTAGTGTAGTATAGAATACAAGAAGATATGGCTTTAGTATAGCATAGCTTAACAATAATATAGCCATAGAATAAATTTGTATACCATAAGATGTAGTATTAGTATAGTATATCATTAGTATATATCGTATTAGTATAGCATATAAGTTAAAAATATATATTAGTATAACATATCAGTTAAAAAGATATATTAGTATAGCATACCAGAAAAAAGATGGTATTAGTATAGCATACAATAAAAAATATCTCTCTATATTAAAAAAATGTTACCGCCGCCGCCGCCGCCGCCGCCGCCGAAGAATTGAAAACTGTGTTGTTTAGCTCGATTCTTAGCCGGTTTCCCGAGAAAGTACTGATCGGAAAAAAATGAAATTAACATGCTTTGTTCTTCATCGTATTCCCTGGATAATTATTAAGATTTTTTTCCGATGCGGCTATTAGTTTAGGTTTTATTAAGTGTTAAAGTTGAAGAAGCGAAATTTCTTCCGCGAGTGAGCAAAACACATTCAAATTTTCAGTCTTCAGTCGTGAGTTTTTTTTTAAGAGTAGCTCTCAACGTAAATTTTTGCAGCTCGTCGAGTTTTTTTTTAAATTTAAATTTGGTTCTTGATAATATTTTTTTGAAATTCAGGAAAAATCGGGACATTTTTGTTACTTTTTTTTAAAACTGCCATATCTATATCTAATTACTATTAGTTTTTAATTTTTAAAATATAGCAGTATACCTCAGAATATACTCTTTCTTACGGTACTATTATTTTTGAAATCGGTTAATAATTAAATTGGATGCGATCAAAAGTTCGTCATACAAAATTCGGAATCTTTGGATATTTTCGCTACTTATTGTTAAAACCGTTTTGTCTACGGCAAAAGCCATTATTTTTTAAATTTGAAAACATCACTGAATACATTACATTACACTCTTTCTTATGGTACAATTATTTTTCAAATTGGTTAATAAATAAAATCGATGCAAATAAAAGTGGGTCATACAATTTTCGGAACTTTCAGATCGTAACTTCCGATACAAAACTAAAATGGTCATATCTGTATAGTATTACTGTTAATTTTTAATTTTAAAAATATTGCAGTATACCTCAGAATATACTCTTTCTTACGGTAT
Organism: Metellina segmentata; assembly: GCA_947359465.1. Taxonomy (NCBI): domain Eukaryota; kingdom Metazoa; phylum Arthropoda; class Arachnida; order Araneae; family Tetragnathidae; genus Metellina; species Metellina segmentata. Next base: position 118,085,813 of record OX375877.1, on the reverse strand, counting down.
AATTATTTTTAAAATTGGTTCATAAATAAATTCGATGCAATCAAAAGTTGGTGACACAAATTTCGTATTTTTCAGTTCGCATAGCTGCTTCCGAAAGCAGTAGTGGGTTACACTTTTGACTATCGGGTTTGCCAGATATCAAATTTATCGTAGCAACAATTGCCATAAAAACGATTTCTTTTTATTTGGCGAGGAAAAAGGCTCGCTTTTTTCCCTCTGTTTTCAAGACAGTTTACCGACAAAGTACAGATCGTAAAGTTTGGATATTAACAATGTTTAGTTAAAATTGTACAGGGAACAAGATGCAGAAGATTTTTTACTGATGCGGCTATTAGTTTAGGGTGCATTAAGTGTTAAAGCAAAAAAAAGTTAAATCACTTGCGAAAGAAGTATTGGTTTGAGAAAGCAAACCAAACGGATTGCGTAGCAATCCCCGGGGTCGGCGAGCGTAAGCGAGACGCAGCGAAGCCCTCGCTGTGACGTCATGAACCGGAAAGTGAAATCAGCATAATACGAATTATTCAGATAGTTTCACTCTGTGAAAGTAATGTTGGTTTGCGAAGCAAACCAAATGGTATCTGTGACAGGAGTGTTGGTTTGCGAAGCAAACCAAATGGGATTGCGCAGCAATCCCCGGGGGTTGGCGAGCGTAAGCGAGCAGGGGGCGGAGCCCCCTAGTATAGTAAAAGTATAGCTTATAAGTTAATAAAGATATATTAGTATAGCATACAATAAAAAAGATATAGTTAAAGTATAGCATACAATAAAAAAGATATAGTAAAAGTATAGCATATAAGTTAAAAAGATATATTAGTACAGCATACAAAAAAAAGATATAGTAAAAGTATAGTATAGCATACCCCAGAAGATAAAATACTATGCATAGCATAGTAGAAAAATATATGGTGTTAGTATAGCATGCGAGAGCAAAGATATGGTATTAGTTAAATAGCACAGCTCATCAGAAGATATTGCATTAATATATAGCATTTATTAGAAAAGCATAGCATACCAGAAGTTATAGTATTAATAAAGAATAGCATACCAGAAGTTATAGTATTAATAAAGAATAGCATACTAGAAGTTATAGTATTAATAAAGAATAGCATACCAGAAGTTATAGTATTAATAAAGAATAGCATACCAGAAGTTATAGTATTAATAAAGAATAGCATACTAGAAGTTATAGTATTAATAAAGAATAGCATACTAGAAGTTATAGTATTAATAAAGAATAGCATACCAGAAGTTATAGTATTAATAAAGAATATCATACCAGAAGTTATAGTATTAATAAATAATAGCATACTAGAAGTTATAGTATTCATAAAGAATAGCATACCAGAAGTTATAGTATTAATAAAGAATAGCATTCTAGAAGTTATTTCATTAATAAAGAATAGCATACCAGAAAAAGTAATGGTAATAGTATACCATACGAGAAGTTATGGTAGCATAGCGTAGCATATATATATATATATAGCATAGTATTTCTATTTTAACATGGATGAAAGACATATTCTGAAGAGTATATCATCACTGTTGTTTTTTATGCTGCGTCCTATAAGTCAGATCAGAAAGTTTGTAAAGTATATACTTAAAGAAGTATCAGACATATGAAGCCAATTTTTATCCTGTCAGACAAAGCAAACTCGACATTTGCATAACGGCTTGTTTTTATCGGGCCATTGACTGAAATGAAACTGGAAAAAAACATACTTCCATGCAACGAAAAGTCTTATTTGAACTCCAAACAACATTTTAAACACGCATCTGCAAAACATATAAAATTGTTTCGGAAATATTTTTATATAGAGTTCCAACAGCTATAGCGAAACACTTACATCTTCTATACTCCAGACTGTAAAGGGAATATGTAAATTGAACCACACGAAAAAACAGGCTTTTACAGACTGGATATAAAACCGGTGTACATGGCCTCTAGAATAAATGCCGATGACAAACCACGTCTTTCCTATAGACGCGACACAGCTCTTAGTAAGAACTAAAGAAAGAAGAAAACTTTTGGGCTTTTTTAGAGATGAAAAATGACTGAGAACCCTGCTGGAAATAAGGGGAATGGAATTTCGCCACTCCAATTTGTAATGAAAACTCCCGTGAGTATCAGAAAAGATAAGAACTGGACAATTTCTAAGAGATGGAAGTAATGGTTCTTTTTTCAAAGCGGAAATAGGGGACTTTTGCCTGAAATATTCTCTATGCCTGCGTTATTTGTATTCTTTGTTCTCTCGTATTAGAACGACACAGAGAGCTTAATGAATATATTTGCCTGCAAAGAATAATAAAGCAGTGATGAAGAACGTGCATATAATGAAGACGTTTCATGCTGGGTTAGAGCAAGATATCAAAAATTCCTACTTAGCAGTGTTAACACTCTCTAAGTGATTTTGACGACATCTTTGTCCATAAAAATCTGCCGATTTTTTAAATAACAAGGTACTTTGTCATCAAGATTTTGTCGATTTTTGATGATGAGGAGATCAATATCTGAACAGCTTTCCTTTCAAAGCAGTTCTTTTGATTAAAACAAAAGAAATACTTCTTACAAATCTTATTAAAATGGAAATATCCAGAAATGCATTTTATTTTGTACTTTATTCTTAAACAAACAAAAATTCCAATGTATTGCTTAAACAATTCCTGTGTTTTAGTTTCTATCTATTTGATATTTCGTTTGGCGATGCAATTCCTTTGATTAAGTTAATATTAAAACACAAAACATTTAATATTCCCCAGAATAAACGCATTGGAACTGGTCTATAATTCAAGAAAAGACATTACAATTTTTTTAATAGAAAACATTTTAAAAAACCATATCGATGAATATATTTTTTATTTCTTGGGTTTTACAAACCTTGTCTTCCAACATACAATTTCTTCGAAATTTCATTTAATCATTGTATCAGTCTAATACTTCAAAAGCATTTGTTTGAGTTTCATTTAATCAATGTTTTGAATAAAGTATAACAGATACTTGGAAGCATTATGTCTTCGACAAACTGATGTTAGCATTTTTGAAGATTGAAACTAAGAACATTTTAATAGCATTTTAAAAGAATTTAAAGACCGACGTTACAAAATGAGTTTTTCTTAGGATTCAAACTCCTAAAAACAAAAACTCTCATAGTATTTAAATATTTCAATATTTCTTTACCGGAATAATTTGCCGTTTATACTATTTGATAAAAGTACCATGTTGTTAGTGAGTCTCACGTATTTCCACACAAGGAATTCTGTAGAAAATTTTTTTTCTTGAAAGTTCAATGTAAGTGGCGCTAGTGTTTTTGTGTTGGAACATTTTGTCCCCAAGTATTCAGAGATAATCGCGTCACGTAAATACATTTTAATGTAACTTCATCATCTACCGAGGAAGGGCATACAAGGGCATTGGATATCCGGCAGCAAAACCTTCGTTATCCAGAAGTTTGTTTACACTTAAATTCCTCTTATTGGTTTAAAAAAAAAATGTAAATAAGCTCCTATTCTTGTTTTACTACTATACTATTTGTTGAAAGAAACCAACCTTAAAAACAGGGTTCGGGCAATAAACTCCAACCAGCAGAAATGTCTCAGCGAATGTTAATTGGGTTTTGTAGGACAAGAGACATATTTGGTCAAACTACGCCAAACACAAAACAAACATCGGTAAGTAATGGACACACAGAAGTAAACCTATTACCGGTACAAGGTAAGTAGGTATTTTTATTAACGTCGCAGTTGAGCAACACGAAGGGGCTATTGGCGATGGTCCGGGACCAAATCTCGAGGGAAATAATCGAGTACAACGCAACGTAATTTTGAACCACGGTTAGATGACAATTTCAAATCTGACCAGGTACATCACTCTCACACTTCCACGTCACGCCAACGTGAGGACATTTGAGGCCACGACAGATTTAACCTGCCGCCTTTGTACCCGACCGTCTTTGGTTGGATTCGAACTAGCAACCTTCCGGTTGCTAATCAGTTACTCTTCCTACCTGGCGACCACGGCCATTTACTGATACAAGATGCGAGAAATACACCCACGGATGAATCGAATCTGTTCCGTCCATATCTCCCAGGTTGCTAGAGCAGTGTGCAAACGCAATGCGCCACGACGGCCCCTTTAAATTGAATGACACATACCGAATCCGCATCAATCAACTATTAAGCAGCTTTCACATGGAACACTCGGCTATTGAATCTCTAGACACCGGCCACTGAATATTCTAGACACCGGCCACCGGTATCTTGCATGTCTACTAAGAGCCACTCGGTGTCCCTGACGTCAGAGACATACACTTCCCACTACTGATCTTTATTTTTACAATACTTAATTTATATTTAAAATGTTGAGTATGAGGAGTTGGTCGCTGCAATCTGCAGTTTGAGTTTTCACAACAAAAAGGACAAGGCCTTAAAAAGAACAAGGACATTGTGGGTTCACCCAGTTTCTTCTAAAAGATTAGAAAGTGGGGCATTTTATACCTTGTTCAAGGAACTTATGGTGGATGATTAAAAAAACTTTCAAATATTTTCGAATGTCAAGTGCAATTCAAGATACAATATCTAAGATACAATACTAACTCGGTACTGCCAAAGACCGTCGTGAACACGAGGGCAAGTTCACGTTAAATCTGCCGAGGGCTCCATGTCATCGCTTTGGTGTAGTGTGGAAGTTTGGAGAATGGGATAACAGCTCAGTCGTTGACCTCGTCATCAAATCGTGATTAAAAATTAGATCCTTCCCTCGAGTTTGTTTCCGGGTTGTCTCCAATAGCACGTTGTTTTTTAAAATACTTACCTACTTACTCATGCTATTTAAGTAGCAATTAAATTTGCAAATGCTAAAGCTCTATCAAAACGGAAAGTAGGTGCTTCACTTTACGTCGTACTGGAGCAACACAACAGGCTATTATCATGGTCCGGGACAAAACTCGAAGGGAAAAATCTGAGGACAATACAGCGTCATTATCTACGGTCAGAGGACGAGTAAAACTTCAACGGATTAGACAATGAAATAATCGAATATAGGTATTTCAAAAGTATTTTAACTTCATGAAGCAAAATCCCGCTCTTTTGTGAGAGAATTAAAGGAAATTATCTACGTACTTTAATTGGAGAAGTTGATTATCTCCCTTTGATTATTCATGCTATACGAGTCTGTCCGGATGGTACCTAGCAATTGCTGATGTAACGATAACGTTTTGGGTGCTATTGATGGAACTCGGCTATCTAGGAGATGAGACATTGATGCTCATCCGTGAAATGTCAGAAACCCATTGAACTAATCCATTGCGTGTTATACGCCTTTGAGAGTGAGTTCATGTTCCGTGGGTTTGTAGCATTCGCAAAGATCGAATTAGTATTGCATCAAACCTGTATTGCATTTTACTTTCAGCTTGAAATTTCGTTCGTATAAATTATTCAGACGGTTTACTCACCATCCTGATAGTTTATCTCACCTTGGAAACTGTCCTGTGCAGTAGTCATACTCTGCAGTAAAACCCTACTACACATTGTCATCAGTATTGAGTAATGGATACTTTGTTTTACCACTTAAATCTTGATACCATTGGAATAATTCAGGCTGTTTTTTCTAGACGATGTATTTCATCATTAATAAAACACTTGATGGACGACGTATAGTGTCATTAATAAAATACTTGATAGGCGAGGTATATCGTTATTAATAAAACGCTTGACGGACGAAGTATCTCATCTTTAGTTAAACGATGGATGGACGAAGTATGTCATCGTTAGTTAAACGATGGATGGACGAGGTATCTCATCATTAACAAAACGTTTGACGGACGAAGTATCTCATCTGTAATAAAAAATTGGATGGACGATGTATTTCATCATTAATAAAACACTTGATGGACGACGTATAGTGTCATTAATAAAACACTTGATAGGCGAGGTATATCGTTATTAATAAAACGCTTGACGGACGAAGTATCTCATCTTTAGTTAAACGATGGATGGACGAAGTATGTCATCGTTAGTTAAACGATGGATGGACGAGGTATCTCATCATTAACAAAACGTTTGACGGACGAAGTATCTCATCTGTAATAAAAAATTGGATGGACGATGTATTTCATCATTAATAAAACACTTAATGGACGACGTATAGTGTCATTAATAAAACACTTGATAGGCGAGGTATATCGTTATTAATAAAACGCTTGACGGACGAAGTATCTCATCTTTAGTTAAACGATGGATGGACGAAGTATGTCATCGTTAGTTAAACGATGGATGGACGAAGTATCTCATCTTTAGTTAAACGATGGATGGACGAAGTATGTCATTGTTAGTTAAACGATGGATGGACGAGGTATCTCATCATTAACAAAACGTTTGACGGACGAAGTATCTCATCTGTAATAAAAAATTGGATGGACGATGTTTCATCATTAATAAAAACACTTGATGGACGACGTATAGTGTCATTAATAAAACACTTGATAGGCGAGGTACATCGTTATTAATAAAACGCTTGACGGACGAAGTATCTCTTCTTTAGTTAAACGATGGATGGACGAAGTGTGTCATCGTTAGTTAAACGATGGATGGACGAGGCATCTCATCATTAATAAAAGACTTGATGGACGAATATCTCATCAATAATAAAACGCTTGATGTACGAAGTATATCGTCATAAAAAGTCATTTAAGACCACAACCAAAAATGCAAATTAAAAAAATAATAATTTTTTGCAAGAACAAGTTTAAAAATAGTGGAAATATTAAATCGACTTACATCAAATGCAACATAATAGACATAACTTGTGTTTGATGTAATGTCTTCTAATTTCAATCAACAAAATAGAATTTTATGTGTCCAAAAGAGTCAAGGTGTGGCAGGGCAACCATGATTGAACAATTAATCAACAATCCATACTTTGGAACTTTTTCAAGCTTCGCACTTCACCTATTTTTGAGCAGAAGCATGAATAAAATTCTGTAAAAATATTCTTAGCAGTCGGATTGGGGATAGCTGAATAAACGTCGTACCAAAATAACACAACGGGCTATTGGCGACAGTCCGGGATCAATCTCGAAGGAAATGATCCCAGAACAACGCCTCACCTATTGAAATCACGGTCAGAGGACGAGATCAACTGCTGAACTGGCATCACACTCTCCAGACACCACACCAACAAGAGAACCTTTCACACCAGGACAGATTTAGCGTGTTCCACCCCAGTACGGTCTTTGATTAGACCGAGTTTCGAACTCGCAAACCTCCGGTTGCGAAACTGTTACTCTTCCAACTGGGCTATCACGACCTCCAAATAACGAGATGACCTTCCAACCTAGAATGACAGGCAGTGATTCGCAGTTGTTTACTCTACGGTTAACCCCCAACTGGTTTCGACGAGAAACCTCGTCCATCAAGATCTGACCAATTTTTCTAATGACGAGATATATCGTCGATAACGAGATATAAACAAAAATGATGACGAGATCAAAATCTGGTCGCTTCTTTTCGAATAACGAGAGACAACGAAATCTCGACGGACGAAATATTTCGTCCATTAAGGATCTGGTTATTTTTACTACTAACGAGAAATCTCGTCTCGAAAGCCACCAGGGGGATTAATGCTATACAGACACTGAAAAACAAGCTGATGCTATCACTACATTTCCATTAAAAAATGCAGGTAGCAGGATATTAGTTTGATGCCTGAAATATCACTTATTGTTATCACAGTATTATTATACTTAGTGATTCTGAAAACAACGCTAGAGTATTGTAAAATGTCTTGACCTTACACCTTTTAAAATAATTAAGTAAATAGCTTGAAACATTTTATTTTCGGAGTGTTAAATCAAATATCATTAAATATTTGTTAACCTGTTCCTATAATACATATTCTATACTACAAAATTCTATTCTTGCACTCAAATAGAAACTTATGTACTTTAACCTTTACGCTGCGGCATTTGGATTTTGTCAATCATCTCCAAGAACGGCTGTTTCGCCTGCATACCCAACCCCCCTTACCTAACTCAAGCGATAAAGCCTTGAGTGGCATTTACGACTGACGCTTTCCTTTCATAGTATTGTGTGGTGAATCGTTTGGCGTTAGATATATATCACCGGAGCGCCTTTTCTCCAAAGCATTCACACCTACGGTCGACAGGGTTTGGTACCGAACAAAAGAAGGTATCCTCTAAAAGGGCAGTCACTGACAGCTCGTAAATGGTGATCGATGTCAGCGGTCACTTAAAAGGGGGATAACATCCACCGCACACAGATCTATGCCAAGCCGCTGGTATCAACAAAATGGTACTGTTAAAAATTGTACACCTGCCGCAGCGTGAAGGTTAATTAGAGAAATAAGGAACCATTAAAACATAAACTAATATGGTCAGTGACATGTACGTACTCTGGCAGGTTCATTACTGCGTGAGTCCTTGGCTAATATAACCCCAGTTTCAAAACACTTCCACCGTTAAAAGCCAAGAATAGAACTCGCAACAGTTAGGGGGTGAGAAAAAACGAATCAACATCCATTTTGTTTCTTTGACTAAGCCACAGCATTTAATAGAAGGTGTCCCCCGTGGTTCCAGTCATCCGTATCTGATTAAAATCCACTGTTAGCAAGAAGAGAAATACACACACAAAGACAAAGTTTAATTACTTTCTTCCCGTTGCCATCACTTAAATAACCAGAGTAATTTCCCTTTTATACCCAACACCTTTTTCCTCACTCGTTTTTTCTCTCCTGTTCTTTTCTCGGTTATAAATTCGGCAGAGAAAACGCGTTACAATAGCCGCTGGCGTTTCATTATTCTTTTTTTTTATCCGGGGAGGAATTATTTTGTTTGGCTGTTTTTTGAATATTCCTTAGTCACTTGTCTAATGATATTAATCATAATACGAAAGAAATTGTGTGAAAGGATGTTTTTTTGGAGGGCGTACAGTTTCGTGAAGGCGAGAAAAAGGAGTTCAAGAAAAACATGTTGATAATTAAATGAAAATGAATTTTCCACTTTCGCATGCGATGAAAAAAGACGTGGGAATAAGCTCCGAGGTATTTAGAAGGTAAACAGCCGCAAGGAAAATAAGACTTAGTAAACGAAAATACGGGTCTTTGCTTGTAAGATTAAAGAACTGATCTGTAATGTCATTATTTTTTTGAGTTTGCACTTTGAGTACTGTGTTTACGAACTGAATTTTTAAAAATATTTATGTATAGAAGGCTGTAAGTTTTGGTTTTCATTTTACTAAACACTACTAGAAATACCAGGTTTGCTGGGATATTACAGGCTATTGATTGAAAAAGTGATTAGAAAATCCCTCTCAGCTTATACAAAAATACAAATATCATTAAGTTTTGGTTTTCACTTAATTAAACATTAGTAGAAATACCTAGCTTTGCTGGGGTTGAAGTGGTTATTGATTGAAAAAGGGATCAGAATCCCTCTCATTTCATAGAAAAATGCAGATATTATTACTTGTATGGAAAATAAGTTATCAACTACATTTTTACACTTGTATAGCTTCTACCATTTACTTTGGACACAAATACGTATACGTACGAAATGATATTTCATTGTTATTCGTCGGCGAAAAGATGCAATACTAAGAAAACAACCGCTTATGCAGTCAATTAATGATTGACAGGTTGATGAGGACAAACTCTTCATAGTCTCTATCAGGTTGTTTTGACAATACATCTCATCACCCAGGTGGATCTGTCCCATATATCCCGGATTTGATACCCTGCTACTTCTGACCTACCAAATCTGAAATCACCACTGAAAGAAAGGAACTTTAAGATCAAAAACCATCCCAGTGCTTGACTAGACTTTTATCTTTTGTGATTTTAACTGTAACAGTTTTTTATTCAGAAGTTATTATTATTATATTTTGATTAGCCTCAAGTGATATTTAATATCAGGCCATTCTTGATTTAACAAGGTATTATTACTAGGTTTCGAATTTTATATTTGTTAACCTGTAACTACTGTCTTGGGTCTCCCAAACCCCCGAGTCATTTTTGACAAGTCGTTTCCACCCCTTAAAGTGAACATTGGTACCCGTCCTATTCAGTACCTTCCTACTACGTCCAACATAAGCCACATTCCAAGACTGGTTTGGCTGCCCCAACTGTTTCGTATTTCACACTATTTGCATTTCCCGCGTGGTCTCTTAGACCCCTTCACAGCATTTGCGTTACAGTTCTTGTTGAATGAAATTGTCTAAGTTTGAGTAGGGAATTTCAGCAGAGAGCCTAAAATGGCAACAAACTTTACTAAGAAACGACCTGTGTATCTTACACAAAAAGCAATTTAGGATATTGTTGATGATTGGTCGGAAATAGTGTACTGGGACTGTGAAATTTCGGATAATATTATTGAAAGCGAACACGAAACTTATTCGGAAATTTATGCAGATGAAGAGGAAGACATTTCAAGAGATTCTGCACAACAATATTTATACGGAAAAATAACTTCAAATGGGATGCCTGGGAGGGAACCTAATCGTGCCGTTAGAACACAACATAGTTTTACAGTTTCCAGGGTTGAACGTCCTGTAAAAAAATTATGTCAGAAAGCAGAGCCTGAAGAGATATAGATTCTACTTAACTTATATAATAACATAAAAGGTATTTAATGTTAAGAATTGAATTATCTAAATTTAAAATGCATAAATAATAATTATCTCAAGAATCTTTCATTAATATATTATATTAATCAACTTTATACGCACTTTAGTGAGCGAGTTCTGAGAGACACATCCACACTATTTCCGAGACGGTTTGTGACACAGCAGTTAAGGGTTAACCCTCTTGGTGGTTGTTTTATCTATATATATAAAATTCAAATACCACTCACTGACTGACTGACTCATCACTGTATCTCAAGAACTACAAGTCCTAGGAAGCTGAAATTCTGCAGGGTGTGTCTTCTCATACCGTAGGGGTGCACTAAGACAGGATTTTGAAAAATTCGAATCCTAAGAAGCCTAAAATTGACCTAAGGCCTAAGCCAAAAGCAATTTGAAATCGCCATAGAAATAACATTGAGTATAAAACGATTGCTATACGCATCTCAGATTGCTTTACCACAGTGTTGATCGAAAAACAATTTCCTTAAAATAAATTAAATTATAATATTCATGTTTGAACTGAATTTTTACATCTTTCCCTGATGAAAATAATATTTATGAATATTTGATTGACGAAGAAAGAGTATTTAGAACATTTAATTTTATATTTACTTAAATTTTATTATGGTGCACGAAAAGCCCAAACGATCAACTCATTGATCATAAAATCTTAATTTTGCTACTCGGTATCTGGCAACCTCATAATTAATGTTTAATTTTTTAATTTGATTTATAATTGCTTTATTGGGTATTTGAGTTGAAAACGAGATGGTTGCGGTCACATTTGGGGATTCCCAAGTTTAGCTTTTCATTGAAAGACGATTAAATGAACTAAATTTCATTTGTTTTTCGTATTTCATGGGCGTTATTGAAAGCTTACGCCATAGTCAAGTAACTACATCTATCATTCTAAATAGATACGTGCTTTCCATTTAGGAACCAAATTTCTGATCTTAAAAAGTACCATAAGGGTTCAATTTAAAACTAACTGTATGTGTGTTGGAGAAACGGGAATTTTTAACAAGACTTAGTTGATCCTGGAATAATATAACACTAAGTAATTTTGAAAAATTGAAATTTTATGTCTTAAGAGACAGAAAGTCGAGGCTGATTGCTCTATTTATTGAAGCTGTTCTTACACAACTTAGATGCATGTGAATCGTTCGTTGAAAATGATTTTCTTTTTGTAAAAGCGCTGTAAAATCAACCTTCTGTTTATTAAAAAATTGTTATCGATTGGGTTTAATTTGTCTACTCTGGTGACATGTATTTCAAACAAAATCTCTATTAGTACACATGTCACTGAATGGAATTTTCTGGAAAAGTGCATTTGTTTCAAATTAAATTAGTAACGAATGCTGTAAAAATTAATTTACTATCTTCTCATATTGATGATGAAATTCGAAAATATCGCTTACTAGATGAAAGAATGGCGCAATGAAAACATATTCATAGGAAAACTAAGTGCAAGACAATCCACCGAAAATTCGTCATTTTTACTGAAATTGAATGCACGGGAATATGCACATGAACTCGAAAACTTAAAATCAATTTCAGCAGACGTGTGAAGAATATGAAATGGATTATATGGTTGGATACAACATATATACGCGTATTTGCGTCCGAAGTAAACTGTAGAAGCAACGGAGAAGTTAAATTGTTAATAAATGTTTTTCCCCGTAATGATGCTAACATTCTTTTATGAAAAATAATTGAAGACTTTTCAATCAACATATTATTAATTCAACCCGAGCAAAGCCGGGTATTTCTGCTAGTTTCATGTAAAAATCTAGGTAACATTTAAGTGTAAGGAAAATAATTTTAACACTATTTTCACCTTTCCATAGCGTCTATCATTTTCTTTGCTCACAATTACGTATATAAACTATACCCATCCTAATAAACTGATGACTTTTTCATATAAGAAAAAAATATAAAAGATGATAATAGGTGATTACAGGAATATTTCTAAATATTTAAGTTTTATTGTTAATAATATTTAAAAACCGAATGAAGAGACGAAACAAATGACACCTGAACGGTGTACTCACACAAAGGAGATCAGAGCTAGACTAAATAATGGGAGAGACAGTGCGTATTTTCATGACCGAAATTTGCGCTGCGATTGCATCAGCCGATGACGTCAGAGCAAGATCAATATAAGCTTTTATAACATTATTTGCTTTAATACTCTTTTGAACGCTATATCGTTCATTTGTGTATCACCTTTAGTTTTCAATTAATTAAATTTTTCGTCCTTACGCTTTTTTGTGACACTCAAAAATAAAGCACAATAATCCGGTTTCGGAAGGTAAGACGTATTCTACGTCAAAATGAAACATTTTTCTCCCGTTTGAAAAGTTTGCATCAAGGTTTTTCAAATTGAAATATCTCAGCTTCTGTTTTTGTTGTCTGAGACAAAACAAAAACAGTTTTGGAAAGAAAAGAGTTCATATTTTAAGAATAATACATTTAAAAAAATTCAAAATTTTTGTCAAAAATTGACTTTAACGTAATCAGAAACCTTAACATAAGTACTGTACTTTAAATTCTGGGGAAAAAGCTTTGAAAATAAATTGTTTTCAAGCAGTACAGGTAAAACAATGTGTAAAACAATAGTTTCAGCTCGCTCAGCCAATACCTCCTAGAGATAAGAAAGCCGAACCACTACGTCACTAGAAAGTAGTGACGTCACAAAAATTAGGCGATGATAGGAACGCACTGGTTACGAAGAAGCCTGAAATATCTACGTACACTGTGTGGTGAAAATTGACGAAGGATTATTTTTAACTTTCATTAAGTTAGATTTTTGTTGAAGCACATGTTTTAGTACTCAAAGCAGTATTAATATATCTTTGAGTGTTCAGTTCCTCAACTACGAGGTAACTTCGATGAAAAATCCCAAGTTTCAAGACTTCAGCTTCCCATCTGATCCAGAGCTCGGAAGAAAATGGATATCGGCAATTCCGAGGAAGGATTATGTAAAGTAAGTGAAGATATTTTTTTAAGTTGGCATTATATTCTGTAGTTTTATAATGATCGAAGCATATAGAAAACCTCATGAATTGAAAAAATATAAAGATAGTTTTGTGTGGTGACTTTTGTTTTTGAGTAAAAATATAACGTAATTTGTTAAAAGCCAGCAAGAACCCGGATTGGATATATGCAGTAAAAAGACTTGGTTGAAACTTATACATGACTTATAAATGATAAAGATATGGTAAATGATAAATAATTGAGTACATATAAAGTTACGGTTTAAAATGTATAAATCAATAATAGTGATAACAATACAGCAAAACATCTTAATTGACTTTAATTATGATTAAAAAACAATTCGAACAAATAATGAATAAACCTATTACAGTATTATTTTGTTTATATATCCTAAACCTCTCCCATGTCATAATATCAACTTGGAAAGTTTGCTGTTGAGTGACATGAATTTAATATTCATAGACAGTATTGAAATAAGAGTTGAAAAATAATAATTTTCATTGAGTAAAATGCATGTTTTGATCATTTGTAAGGCATTAATTTTGTAAAATACTCCATGTTTATGACAGTAGCCAATCAACAAAAATAGTAATAATGCAATTTTACTTTTAAAAAAAATAAAAGCATATACATTGAGAGAAAATTTTGTTGAGTAATAATTCATAATTATCCTTCTGCGTCCTTCTGAAACTGTCTGGGGGAGCTCTGCATTTCTGTATAGACATATAGCACCCTGGCAAGAAAAGTGACACAGCTCAAAATTGCAGAATTTGAGAAACATCACTTAAAGGGTACTATAAAACATTGAAATAGTATAAGCTTTCTTTAAATTTTAGGTAAGTATTTATGGTGGTAACTTCTATTATATTCTACAGGGTGTCCTAAAAGATCTTGTACTCCAACTTTAAAAAAATTTATTGCCAGTGTTTTTTTTTAATTATTGAATTTTATCGTCTGCATATTGTTTTATCGACTCTTTAATTTTTATCGTTTGATTTTCTTTGCACTCAAGTTGTGCGATAAAAGAGTTCCATGTCATTTTGTTCTTCATTGCAAGATAAATTTATCATGCATTCAGAGAATTGTCCTGTTTGAGGCTTATTTAGAATATAAATCGCATGAAAGATGTAAAGATTTTTACCGACAGAAATATCCAAAGGATGCAATACTAAGTAAAGATACCTTGTATCAACTTATTCACCAATTTGTTGCATTATTAGAAGTGAATGAATGAGACTCTTGGTTCCAACAAGACGTTGCAACTTGCCATTCAAAATGTTTTGAAACAACCATGAGCATGCTTCAAGATTTTTTGGCGATCACCTCGTCTCAATAAACCTTTGGCCATCTCGTTCCCTAATCTGCACATTCCTGATTTTTTTTTCCTGTGGGGATATTTAAAGAACAAAGTTTATGAAGATAATCACCAAACAATAGGAAATCTGAAAATTGCCATTACTCAGCATCTTGAAACGTGTTTCTAAAAATATGAGCAAACTTCAGTCTTGCCTCCAAGAAAAAGATGGAAATTTTGAACATTTATTGTAAACGTAAGTTCAAATTGTTTTTTTCTACGTTAGGTTGAAAGTGCTTTTTACCATAAAAATTATAACCATAATAATTAAGCATAAAAATTATTGTTTTGAAGTCTGTTGTTTTTGTATAGTAAATTTACGAATCGTCAGTACAGGAACTTTTAGGACACCCTGTATTTAATAGTAACATAGGGCACCTCATACATATTTTTCAATAACATAACATCAAAATTTTAATTTTTTGACTTCACTTTTCTAGCCGGGGTGCGATTTATGTGTGTTTGTGCGTTAGAAATTTAAATAAGAACTCTATTTTAAAATTTATTACATAATTTTAGGTTTCTGAACTTCACTTTGTCAAGTGACATCAGGTACGTCGCAGAAGAGTTCGACGAAAAAAATGGAAGGAAAATTTATGTTAGCCTTTGTAAGCCTCGGCTTCAAAAGGCAGCGATCCCCAGCATTTGGAAGGTGTTGAAATGATCAATGTGCCAACTTGCTATTCTGTATTAAAAAAAGAAAAAGGCATTTTATTTCTTATTATCTCAACGTCAGCACTAGTGATATCCTTGTCTGTAGTTGTTGATTCAGATTGTTTTATAAAAGCCTATAAAGAGAATGTTATGATCTCTGAAATTGGAAATTACAAACTTCCCTTTCCATATTAATAACATCAATACTTTAGATTCCATTCTTTTGGAAACATCAAACCTGAATGCTCCAAATGGAGACGGTAATGTTAAAAATATGTTTAGTTTAACGCAGAATGTACTTAAAGACTTATTAAAGTATGTCGCAAGTGAAAGTCAAAGCTTATTATTGGGTTTGTTGCTGAACAACTATCACTTGCTGAAAATCACAAGAATCGAAATCGGTACAGTTCTGATTTCTTAATTTTAAACAGTTTGATATTTACCATATCCCCACACGCGTATCTATTTTTAAGAATTTGTGGATTTGTAATTACACCCCACCCTTCGACAGTAAAGAGACTGTTCAAAATTTAATGTTGATCCCTAAACTGAAGGACTTGATAAAAAATTTTTATTATATGCTTAGGAAAAGATTTTACACTTAAATGATGCTGACAAATATGTATCATTACTTATTGATGAAATTCATTTGAAAGCCTTTCTTGATTATAAGGGTGGTGATATTATTGGGGTATCCTATAACTGTGAGAAGGCAACTAATTCTGCTTATGTATTTATGCTGCAAAGTATAAAATATAGTTATAAAGATGTTATACACATTTTACCTGTTAAGACAATTATTTTGAACATTCTTTATGATTTCTTGTTTAAAATTGTTATAGGTCTTGAACATCTTGGTTTTAAAGTTGGGTACATCATCAGTGACAATAATGCTATTAATCGTAAAGCTGTTTCTTTTTTTGCTTCCCCACCCAAATTGAGTATTTGTTATAATCATCCTGCTGACCCTTCAAAACCATTGTTTTCCATTATTGAACCTGTCCACATACTGAAATGTATTAGAAATAATTGGCTAAACCAAAAAAATTGTGGACAATGTATGTTTAATCTAATGTTTTACCAATTGGACAATAATTTATCGAATGCGGAACAAATCACAGAAAGATTAAAATCTGCCTCTCTCTTAACACTAAAACAGCTTCATGAAATTGAATCAAATGCTATTGTAAAATATGCTGATACACAAACAGCATTGTATCACACAACGCGTGCAATATTAGAACTAACAACTTATTGTATAGAAGAGTTAAATTTTTAGTATATATTAACTGCAAACTGATTAATTAGAAGACTGTTTTGGCAGTTATCACCAGCTAGCAGGTGCCCAGTATAATATAAATTTGACAGAATTCTTTAAAACTGAAAAAAAATTAGAATTATATCTCTTCTTCCATTATGGTTAAGCTAAAAAAAAATGGTAAAATTGATATTAGTATTTCAGATGTGAAAAATGTAGTTGAAGTTGAAAATTTGGGGGAAAAAAATTTCAATTTTTGGGTAAAATTAATGTTTGTAACTCTGACTTGAATGACACTATTCTTGCTATTGTGTTTGTAGCTGGCTATTGTGTTCATTCTCTTTCAAAAACCATCAACTGTTTATCTTGTAAAGCTCAATTATCTGTTGATAGAGAACTTGAATTAAGTTCATGTTATGCTTTGATCAAAAATCTAGATCGAGGTGGATTGAAGTATCCAATTAATGATGTAATTACCAAAGTATATACAATTACATAATTGTATCTAAGTTATTATCCACAGACTTTAAAAATTGTTGAATTTCAAAATAAGAGAAATGTTGTATGTAATATCATGTCAAATGTTTTGAACTCGTCAGAAATTTTCCTGACAGTTGAAACTTGCGACAAAAGTCAATTCTGAAAAAATCAACAAACATATTTTTGAAGAACTGATGCAAAAGAATAAATTATTTGTGCTAGTTTTGTCTGCTAACGATAAAAAAAAGGCCTAAAAATGACAAATTTCCTAAAGATAGAACAATTTAAACTCTTAACAAATTTAATTATTTAAAGGTAACTGTGGATGTTTTTTATTGCAATGTGGTGTTGGCAGATATGCTATGTAAATTCATTAAAATGAATAATTTATTGTATTGATTTTTATGCTATGATAATTTTATGTTTAATAAAGATAATTAAATTTATTTTTCTAGTGTCCTATTATTTTTTTGCTTTCAGTGAGTGAACTTTAGAAATTCTAAAATAAATTTCTTACCATAGTATTCAATATGTTATCAATAGGGTACATTGGAAATGACTGGTTGATATAATTCTATATTAATTTGTTAGCTCAATGATTTCATGTATGATAATAATGTACTAATCACTATATGCTTAAAGTTAATCCATTATTGGAATTGAATTTTCATGTCAAGTTATATGTATATAGGGAAATTCCAAGGTAACTTACATTTAGACAAATATACTGATCTTGAAGTGTAAATATATTAGCAAAAAATAATAGAAAACAAAATATTTACTTGAATTGTTCAAGAAACTAGTAAAAAGCTAAACTTTGATAAGAATGTTATTAATTTACTGATATTTTTAAGTCCACAGAATTAAATTTACTGTAATAACTTGCATTACAGTAAAGAGAAATAACAGAAAAGGTTCATGAACATTTGAATAAAATTCTGTTTTGTTCAACATGATATAGTTTGAAAAGTATATACATTAATTCTAAAGCCTTTCATAATTGTAGTCATGCAAATTTTTTAAAACTGTCATTCATCAATTAAATTTAATTTAAAAAATTTTAAGTAACATACGTAACATTTCATTTTTCCAAAATTTTATTCCAATAGCTAAATTTTCATTACAATAAATCAAATACAATCACGATGAATCAAAACCAAAGAACTCCAGTTTTTTTTAAGCCCAAAATTATGTAAAATATATCTTATTTTATTTTTTCAAGTTTTTACTTTTCAGCATGGAATTACCCTAATATATCATGGGTGTTCACTAATTCTTGCATACAGGATTTACTTCTCCAGCCTCCTTTTTCAAAAGTTAAGGCAAAATATTTTTTAAATAGTTGACACAATATAAAAGGGACTATATGGATATATTGGTCAAAAAATATTATGCAATTGACATTGGAGATACCTGATATATGCATCCATCCTCCAAGTTAAATATAAATAGTTTTCAAATGCTTCTAATTGAAAAAAAATTATCTGATCAACTTCTATAGTTATGTTCTTTAATTACCTAAAAAAAAGCATTAATACTAAACTCGTCATTTTTTAAATTCCATTAACAAGGAAATTATTTTTTTAGCAAACTCATTTGAATAATGGATTTACTAAATGTTACTATCATAATTTAGCTTTTCTTTGTATAAAATGTATCATATTGTCGCTATACACGTAGATACAATAGTTTATCAACAGGTCCTAGAACCCAACAAAAATAGCCCTGGAAAATTTTAACCTTTCTTATGAATAACCGAAAATTAATCTAAATTAAAAATATATTTATATGGCTGCATTTATCAAGGATGATGGGTATTCTTCAAAATTTATTTTTCCCACAGATGTCTCAGAATTTTTTAATCATTACCTATTAAATATAATTTAAACTGTCAATTTGATTTTGTATCCATAATTAATTTAAACTCTTAATTTCACTGGGTCGCATTTATTTCCTCTCGTAACTTTCCAGATATTCAATGAAGCATCGCAAACATTACTATTTATATTTTAACCTTCTGAACGTTGCTTTGTCATATTTTATTGTTTCCCACAATTATAAATTGTATATCTATATATTTCTTCCCCTGCTTTCAATTTCATTTTATTATGCTACTTTAAGCTGACAAATTCCAATAACTAAATAATTCGTTGAATGAAGTCGGAACTCGCTGATAAACAAACGCTCAACAATGATGTTTTGCATCGCCTAATTTTCTGACGTCACAAAACAGTGGTTTGGCTTTCTTATCTCTAGGAGGTATTGGCTCAGCACAACAAGCAAAAGTAAAAAGCGAGATATATGTAACCTACTTTAACCACAGTATCCTAAAGAATGCACGAAATTTGGTGTAGATTAATCGAACGGTGTAAATTGATATAAAGAACAGACAACCAGACGCCAACTCTGTTTTACATAGAGAGAAATTTATGTTTTCATGCTGGAAATAACTTTGATTATTATTTGAAGTTATTTAATATAATTATATGCATGTAGCGATTTTGTTTATAGTATGAAAACGCTTACTGAAAGAGTTATCAGAATTGTTCGTTAATCCAGAATTTTTCAATTTGCGAAACTTTTTTAAGACCTATTGTGTCACAATTGAGACATGGCATTCTTATCATATTTTATTTTTATTTTCGTGAGTAACTTTGGAAACAAAATGCGATATGATTACTAAAATCTTTATTTGTCATGAATAAAATATAAGTAATTCGGTATTAAAGGAACTACATTTGTTAGCGAATTATATTTCCATTTCATGAATTCATTTTACGTATTTATATAAAATGATACACAATTTGAAGAACAGTAAAAAAAAAAAAAGAACGAAAATATAAATTACGTGATTTAAAATATTTCAAACAATGTAGTTGGGTAATGTTATATTATTTGGATTTTATTTGTGCATTTCTAAGACGATTATTTGATCGTTTTGCAGAATGCGATCTACTTAATGCTCTTTAATTTACTATTTAACTGTTTTACTCGTTCATGTATGTTTTTCTACTGTTACTCGTTTTGTATATATTCATATGTGATTAACGCAAAAAGTTATTCCATATAGAACTATAAAATATTCCATATAGAACATTCCATATAGAATATTCCATGTAAAATATTCCATGTGGAACATTCCGTGTAGGACATTCCATTTAAAATAAAAATGCAACTGTTAAACAATGTTACTTTTACTACAACAGGTAACACAAGTTAAAACATTAACCTATTTAATGTTAAAAGCGTAGTATTTACAGACATCCAATACTCTCTTAAACGTATGTTAATAGTTTAGTTAAATGATTGTGAATAATTTCAGGTATAATTGGCATACAAGAGAAAATTCGAATTTTGCAAGCTGCTTTTTTGTGTTCTGTAGCCCAATGAAATTGTAAATAAAATGGGCTAGAGCAGTCGAACGAGAAACTTGGTATAACATCTCGAGCCCCATTGAAATGTTCTATCGAAAATTTCTAAGGAACTGGGAGTCACCCATTGAAATCAACGCCCACATTCAACTTCTTTCAATGAGGCTATCTTGGAGTTTATCGTGACAGGATAAAAATACTCATAAACGTTCAAAATGCCATTAAAAAAATTCGATCGATTCTTACCAAAATATTTGAGCTAACAGTTGACCGGCATGTACGAATAATTAGCCATTTAGTAAACATCCCTTTCAATAATTTTATTCACTACTTTTAATTCGATCCACTTGAATACTCAGTTTCTTTTCATTCTAATGCTAAAATATAATTGAGGCGTTGACATTAACAAAGAGGTAAGGGCCAAATTTGGAGAAAAGTCGAATTATTCTATGTTCTAATATCAGTAACACTGAAAAGGAGGAAAGTTCGTAACTCATGAAGTACAGTTCCGAAAACACGCATAAAATGTCAGTAACGAAAACTTGATCACTCTTTGCACTGAAAGTGCGTTCTCACGAATAAAGTTAAATTGACCGATTATAGTTGATCAGTAAAAATTGAATACAATTTGAATCAGTTCTTGTTCACACATTTCAATAGAAACTGATCAACAGTTTCATTTTCAAAATGGCGTCGTTCAAAATGGCAGCTGTGCTTATTATTCAAGTGCTGAGTCATCCGTCATCTGCTTTCATGTTGAAAATTGTCTTGAAACGTGTAAATTTCAGTTGACTGTCAAGTTCGCTTTCATTTGGTCAAGCCATGCGTGTCTGTGTTTTGTTTTAAGAAATAAAAAGTTTAAAAGCTTCATTTTTAAACTTTGTATGTCTAAAAACAAAACACAGACACGCATGGCGTGACCAAATGAAAGCGAACTTGACAGTCAACTGAAATTTACACGTTTCAAGACAATTTTCAACATGAAAGCAGATGACGGATGACTCAGCACTTGAATAATAAAGTTTGAATGGGTCCAACTTTACTTGATCAACTAAAAGGTTGATCAAATCTTTTGAAACAAAGGTCACTATAGTTTTCATTTAACTTTTGTTGATCATCTATAATCGGTCAGTTAAGGGGTCCGCCTACCTTAAAATAGCGAATTTCGACGAAAATTCTAATTTTTTTTTATTACGTACTATTATTGCCTGCATTTTAACGTTTCCAAAACTGTTTCATTTTTAATTATACGACATTTAGAACCAAAGATATCGTTATTTAAACGCAAAGTGATAGCAGTCGAATAAAACCGGAAGTGTCAATTCGAAACCGGACGTTAAAGGAAAAATCGAGTTTCATTCTTCTGTATTATATCACAATATATATCACAATGGCAGAAATTACCCGAGCTACTTTTAACCGTTTATAAGGATACCTATGTAATTACCCTGTATATTACTTTGTAAAAATATAATTTCTTTTGTAGCAAAAACTTTAAATGCATTTTCCCGCAAATGATAATTTTACAAAATAGTTACCACTGTTTTTCAATAACTTCCACAATTTTTAATATTTTTACTAGAAATTTTCTACATGCATTTTAAATACTATTAACTATGATATCAACTAAAATTTTTAAATAATATAGTATATTCTTTGATTTATAGCTGCTTTTGTGAATAATCTGCTACAAATTTTGAAATGTTTCATGAATATGTGCGTTACATGGCATATCTTTTTATGTTTACAAAATATTTCTTAGATTTTAGTCCATTTTGAAGATTGTGGTTACATTTATATTGTAAACAAAGGAAATTGATTTTAAGATATTATTTTTTTTTCTACAGCTCTATAACCGTTTCCATAAAATTTTATTAAAATTTACCTTGAATAACCAATTTTTTCAAATGGCAACAAATAATAATTTTTTTTTGGTACCATTTCTTTGTTTTACATCTGTTAACTATATAAAAACATAAAAAGCAAAAAGCTGAAACAATTTTTAAAAAAAAAGTTGTCGACGGTAGGCGGATCCCTTAAAAGTGAATCGTGAGAACGCGCCTTTACAGAGGCACGTGAAACCATCCACTTGCTGGTCCTGTAAAATTTAGTTTTTGGAGCTTACCTTCTTCGCAATGTCAACGCTTCAATTATTCGAGAAATGAGTTGTTAGAGAACCCCTTGTTAATGTTATCTTTAGTCTCGGAAACTATGAAGAAAAATAATATTGAAATCAACCCAGCAGATCAAGATATCTAATTTATATGGAAATTGGTCATACACAGAGCGTTAATCCATTCAGGAAAAATGGGAGTTTGATGACCACAGACGTTATCAACTCCAAAATGGAAATAATTTTGAAATGTTGTAACCCGTCGTAGGTCTATTCAAAACGCCGTTTGGCGACGAGAACTTTAATTGCCAATTTGAGTGTAGACTGATACCGTTACCTTGAGCTTTACCGCAGCGGAAAGTCTGGCATATGTATATAAAAGACGGGGTGAATTTACGTCGTACTGGAGCCAAACAATTGCCGTACTATTGGCAAAATTCCGAGTTCAACACCTCGTCAATTTGAACTATGGTCAGATGACATCAACACTCTTCAAACTTCCACCCCAAGCCGTGAGGATATTTGAGACCATCAGCGATTCAACGTGCGCAGGTCCCTTATACACAGCGGTCTTTAGTTGGGTCCGAACTCGCAACCCTCCGGTTTATAATCTCTTCCAACCGTTTTACCGCGGACCAATCCTCACAGGAGACACCATTAAAGTATTACGTATACATTATAGAAAATCATAGTTATATTTGTATCCTCGTACGCAAACGGATATTTAAACAGTCTAATAAAGAAAAACTGTATCGGATGCCCATAATTGTCCTATTAGTTGGATGGACAAAGAGTCCTTTAATGCAGACCAACCCTCCTCTTACAAAGCACGTCATTTGGGAAACCATAAAATTACCAATAAGGCTACAGGGCATGCACTAGTGGGGCAATCGGGTAACATGGAGAGCTGTTAGGATGTTCCCGAGAAGAACACAAGCAGGTAGGCGAGGGCAAATGTCGTTAGGCGTCTATTGACTCCCGGAATCTGTGTTGAACGTGGCTCCTGGCCCTAATCGATAGCGTGGTGTAATGAAGGATCTGATATTGACCATTCGGGGCTGTGCCTTTCAACGCTGCGGGACTTGGTGTTCCAGATGTGTAACCGAGTTTCCGATGCTATTCGGGAAATGCGATTAGGAAGGCAGCTCAGTAATAATAGAATGTTGGTATTTTTAACCCACAGAGAGTTTTGGGGGCTCGATGGTTACTAACACTGCGCTTGATACGTACAATTTTTAGGTGCAGTTCAGATTCCAAAGTGGGCGTATTTCTCTGTCGTCTTCTTTGTTAGTAAAATGTTCCTTGTGTGAGCATGTCCATTGTTGTTGCATTGTTGTCCATTGTTGTCCATTGCATGTCCATGTCCAGTGTTCCTTGGTGACTTGATGTTGTATGCATTGTATGGTAAATGTATTGTATAGTATGTCGATGTTACATGTTCGTGTAATTTGATGTTGATGTATTGTATGGCATATGTTTTGTATGGTATTAGTATTGTATGATATATATATATATATGTGTGTTGTGTGGTATATGTATTGTATGATATATGTATTGCACGGTATAAGAATTGTACGGTATATGTATTGTATATGTATTGTATGGTGTATGTATTGTATGGTGTATGTATTGTATGGCATATGTATTGTATGGCATATGTATTGTATGGTGTATGTATTGTATGGTATATGTATTGTATGGTATATGTATTGTATGGTATATGTATTGTATGGTATGTATGGAAATGTGTTGTATGGTATATGTATTGTATGGTACAGAGGCTGTTCGCACATTTTTAGACGATTTTGGTAAGCGGTAATAAAAAAGCGTTTGCTGCAAAAGAAATAATTGCAGTTGTACTATGTTTTTAAAAGTCAAAATTATCGTCTGCGGCTTGAGAGGTTTGTTTTTATTCAAAATGGCGTTTTTAACGAAGCAGTGGTTCGAAGGCTATATTTATGCTCTTTCCGAAGAGAAATATTCATATTCCGTTATCCAAAAACGATGTGAGTCATGGTTTTGTGATATCTAAAGCGCCGATAAGTAATATCGTCAACAAGAAAGGAAAAAAACGTCAAATTGGAGCTTCAAGTGGGACAAAAATTCCAAACAAGTATCCAAGGAAGAAACGGTCATCTTCAACTATTGCAAAGGTACGTTGTTCAATGTTAAAAGAAAATCCCCCTAGTCAAAGGACAGTTGCAAAATCATTAAAATGTTCGGTGTCCACTGTAAACAAAATGATAAAGGTAGATTTAAATCTTAAGAAAGCAAACAAATGCAATGTCCATCGTCTCCAAAGCATATCGCTGAACGTAGGACACGCTGCCGAATTCTGTATGAAAAACTCTTATCCAAAGAAAAATGGAAAATAATTGTCACAATAGATGAATCATGGGTGTATTTAAATGATTGCAACAAAAAAAGAGCCATTTATTATCGAAAAAGGGGAGAAAAAAATTTAAATACATGGTTTACGGAATCGAAAGAAAGTTTTTCTAAGGGATTCATGATTGTTGCTGGTTTTTCATATAATGGCAAGTTAAAAATAAAGAAAGTGGGAAAAAATGTCAAGAAAAACTCCAAATACTATCAGGAACATATTTTATCACCAATTTTTCTGAATGAAATACCGTCGCTTTACCCACAGTGACATCAATCTGTGAAACTCCATCAAGGCAAAGCTAGCAGTCACACAACAAAATCCACTGTAAATTCCCTAAAAGAAATGGAACAAAAAACCGGTATCAAGTCCATACTCTTCATTGATATCCCTACTAAATCTCCCGATGTATCATCTATGGATTTTTGTGCTTTCGAACTTTTAAAATATGCATTATCCAAACGTCGTCCCACAACCCTTACATGACTTTGGAAAGCTGTTCAGGAGGAATGGGATAGAATACCTCTTCTGACACTTCAAAAGGCATTATTATCCTAGAAATTACGATGTCGAAACCCTAGAAATCCTAGAAATTGAGATGTACGACGATGTACGTTCAGAATAAGGGCTATCAAATAGAACATTTAAGACACAAGAATTTTATGTAATTTAGTTTTGTGAATACAATATACATTGTCTAAAAAATGTGTGAACAGCCTCTGTTTATGTATTGTATGGCATGTATTGAAGATGGTTACTCACACTGCGATTGCTACAAGCAATTTTTAGGTACAGTTCAGATTCCTTCGTAGGCGTATTTCTCTGTCTTCTTTGTTAGTAAAACGTTTCTTATGTGAGCATGTCCGTGTTACTTGATGTTGTATGTATTGTTTATGCCTGAACAAGACTAAATAGGATTCTTGTGCCACAAAACCCTCAACTAATCAGACAAGTGGTTTCAACGAGGTATCATTTCGAAACGCCAGATAACTAGGTCAACACCAATTAATTTTAAACTGCCAGATAACGAGGTCAACACCAGAGTTGTCATCTCACTTTCCGAACTTCCACGCCAACGTGCGACCAACCGGTTTGGTGGTGAAGGTGTTGGCCTTTAGATCGGAACATTCCTGGTTCGAATCCGGTTCAATATATGAATATTTGTAAGGGTATGGTGTAGAGGCAGCTGGTCCACCTTAAATCTGTCTTCGCCGATAGTCTGCACGTTGGGTTGGTGTGGAAGTTTCGACTGTGGGGTGCCAGCTAGGATGCAATCGACGTCATCTTACGTGGTGTTGTCTTCGGATCTTTCCCTTAGCGCAGTGATCGGAAAACCGCGGCTCGCGAGTCGCATGGGGCTCTTTAGCCACTTCAGTGGAGCTCTACAACGAATCGATTTCGACTAAATGCTGGTAAAATGTAAATATTTCGCCTGTAATGCGAGGAAGAAAGCAGTTGAGGAACTTCAGAATAGTCATGACGAATCAAGTTCTGTATTTAATTATTGGTTGCAATCTTCCATCAATGCTAATATTGCAAGATTTATTGTTTGTCAAGGTATGCAAATTTTACACAGACGGTGAATACATTAAAAGTTGTTTTATAAACGTATCCGAAGGATGCGTTTATAAATACCGGTCATACTTTCCGGAAATTTAAGAACAAGGTATAATTTGTTTTGTAAATTAAAGTTACAACTGTTTGCAAAAACAGTAGAAGACAGAACAGTCAAATTTTTATCGAATGTAACCAATCAGCAAATCGAAGGTCCTAAATTCGTTTCAGCTTTACCGATAGTTGATGACGAACCTTGTGACATAAATGTTCGCTCTTTGTTTGATTTATTTCGTCTTCGGGTCCTAAAGATGAACTTTTAGGATTATCGCCACTCAAAGGTCAAACACGTGGCGAGTATATTGCAAATGCTGTCATTGAATGCCATGGAGAAACATATTCCACTCAATAAAATTGTTTCAATTTCAACAGATGGGGCAAAAAGTATGACCGGTGTGAGAAAAGGTTTTCTTTCTATTTTGATGGAATAAAATAAACTCGAGATACTTGTTTATCTTTGCATCATTCAACAAGAAGCGCTTTGTCGCAGACATTTCTAGAAAAAATTTGCAATGTTATGCAATTGGTGATTATGATTGTAAACACAATTGTAGCTGAAGCTCTTTATCATCGCCAATTTAAAGAAATTTTAGTTGAAATGAAGAATGAATACGCATAGATCTGCTCCTGCATAATAAGGTACGTTAGCTTTCAAGAGGAAACGTTTTAAAACGTTTTGCTTCCTTATTATTTGAACTAAAGCATTTCTTCTTGATAAGGGTGTTGACTATCCTAAACTAACGGACGATCAGGGAATCCAAAAATTTATTTCATGGTAGACTTTACGTCGTACCTAAATAATCTTAATCAAAAACTAAAGGGGAAAAGGAAACACAAGTTTTTCGATGTTGGAAGAAGTTATTTCATTCGAAAACAAATTATCCCTTTTTGCTCAAGATTTTAAAAGATAAACATTAATTCCTTTTTTAAGCCTGCTGAAACACATCGCCAAGAAAATAACTCGGTAATTGACATTTACTATTTCAGAACAACAATTTTAAATATGAGGGAAGCTTTTCTACGGAGGTTTCAGGAATTAAGAAATACCCGACGTTAGCCTTTGTTGAAAATAACCTCTCAATGCTGACGTAACAGAATTGAATTTTTCTCCCTTTAATATTGACATTGGGGCTTTTGAAATGCAATTACTGGAGTTAAAAAAAAGAATTATGGATCTCCAAATTTGAACGTCTTAATGCTGATATTTGAAAATAGGAGAAAATTAAATGTGATCTTAGTTCACCGGAAAAGTGGTCTGCTTTGAAAGACTTGGAGAAGGAAGACATAATGATCATCAACACTTGGAATAGAATTCCTGACTCATATGATCAGTTAAAAAAACTTGCATTTGCCGTTCTTTCACTCTTTGACTCTACATATTCATACGAACAATCTTTTTCAAGCATGAACCTTATCAAAAGTAAGTTGAGAAATCGGCTTATTGATGAGAATATGGAATATTGCTTGAAATTAGAAACAACGACATACAAACCTGGCTTTCCAAACTTTCCAAGAAAATGCAAGATCATTGTTCACATGAAATGCGTGTTTTGTCATATTTTTATTTTAATGTTGCAAATTTTTTTTGTCAATAAATAAAATTATTCGTATATTTGGTTTTATTTAATGTCTGTAGCTAGTTTGAACCGAGACTCTTAAAAGACATGGTTCTTAAACAGAAATTTGGCTCTTAAAAGAAATCTTAATCGTTGAACTGCTGATCTGTGACTTTTTCGACTAATGCGTTTGCCGTCCACTGCCTTAGGGGATTGATCCCGGACCGTCGTCAATAGCCCGCTGTGTTGCTCTAGCACGACGGTAATTAAAAATTACCAAAAAATACCAATTATTCCTCGCCAACATGTGGATATTTAAGACTATGACAATTTAACGTGCACCTGCCCCCTCTATGCACGACGGTATTTGGTTGGATTCAAACTCACAATACTCCGGTTGCTAATACCAACCGGGCCACTCCATTTATCGCCAATCTGTTCCATTTATTACCACCATCTCACCAGAAAGATTCAGATCTGTTTTCATATTGGCATTATTTCATGAGTGACGTCATCCAAATTGTTTACCTCGATCTTTATAATTGAGTACTTTAATAATTTCGTAGAATATGTTGGGAAACAGCTTGCAAAATTGATGTATTTTAATTAAAATTCACTAGTAAATTTATGTTTATGGATTGATGTATAGTGCGATTCTTGCGTCATTTCGTTAAATGTTTCATGCATACTTTGAATACAAGAATTACTTATTATTGGAACAAACTACAAGAAAATAAATCATAATAATGTTATCACTATATTTCTCAACAAGAACCCTATCTAAAATATGTTTCTTTATCAAATTCAATTAGACATAAATTGATAGTTTTGTAGCTCAAAAAGCAGTCAATAACGCATAAAAAACCTTTATCGGTAAACGATTTATCGTCTGATGTGATAAATATCTATTCATTATAAATGTTTGAATGTTCTGTACGGTTTTGAAGTTACGTATACATTTTTTCGCCCATTTAAACTACTGTTTAATTTAGTATTCAGTTGATTGTTGATTGTTGAATTGACGCACCAAGGAGGAGTTAGTTGTCTTGGTGTTGGACCGGGCTCGATCAACTTGAAAAGTCAATTACTGGGGACGTCTATTCTTTAGTGACGAGTCCCGTTTCCACCTGTGTTTCGACGACAACCACAGACGAGACTAGAGACGTCCAGGACAGGATGGGGATCCTACCCAGGGCGTTATGATCTATGATCTGGGATGCTATTTACTTTGATAGCCGGTTCCCTGTGGTAGTCATTTCTGGCACACTTACAGCACAGCGGTACATAGACGACATTCGACGACCGACACCCAGAACTAAATTTTCAACAAGATAATGCCCGGCCGAACACCGCAGGTATTGCCATGAATTGTCTTCGAGCCATTCCAACACTTCCTTGGCCATCTAGGTCTCCCGATCTTTCTCCCATAGAGCAAATTTGGGACCTTATGGAAAGGTGATTACAGCCATCCCGGAATGTTGACCATTTAGCCCGGCAGTTGGAGACAAATTTTGAAGGGATTCCGCAAGACACCATTCGGAAAGTTTTCAGTCTATGCTACGCCGGGTAACAGCTTGCATGCAGGCCAGAAGTGGACCAACGCCTTATTGACTTCCTCCATTTGTAAAGGTCAAACTTTGAAATAAATCATTCAATCGTTCTGAAATTTTAATTGTTTGTTTTTCCATGTATGTTCTTCACACCCACCAAAAACCTAAAGGAATTTATTGAAAACGAAAATGTTGGGATACTTCTTTTCCAACACTTTTGTTTCGATAAATTCCTTTTGGTCATTACCTTTTCAATTTCCTCTTGTTTTAGCAATTATATTCCTTACCATGCTATGTCTGCAGCTTTCAGCGCGCTTGCATATATATATATATATATATATATATATATATATATATTAATATATATATATATATATATATATATATATATATATATATATATATATATATATATATATATATATATATATATATATATATATATATATATATATGTATATATATATATATATATATATATATATATATATATATATATATATATATATATATATGTGTGTGTGTGTGTCGAATATAAAAGAAAACGCAAAGTAATTTTCATTTTCTTTCACAGGTTAAAATTATATAACGAAAATTGGAAGCTCTTTCGAATAGATATCGATTCCGACATTATGTTTTAATGGAATATAACGACAAGTAAAAAGAATAGAAAAGAATAATAGCACAAAAAGACTTTTTTCCCACCTTTTTTCAAAAACTTTAACGATGTGATGTGCATAGAACCGTAATGACGCTTATTATCTTCTTCTTTTTCGAACAGTTTCTTTTTTTTACCTCTAACGGTTGGACCTGTGACAGACCGAAAGCCATTTACACGTAAGCAATGCAGAGTGTGAATATTAACAAGATAACTTGCAAATGCAGCCGCACATGATAATGGCACTCGAGACATTTGAAAAAAGAGGGAATTCCACAGAGAATGTGCTTGGGGAAATAAAGAGCAAAGAAGAAAGGGAGAACAGTAGAAAGGGGATCATATTGCTAAAGCAAGCAGACTGCCACCATTATCTAAGCTCTCGAAGAGATAGATAAGGAAGGTGATTCTGCATCAAGCAAAAGATGTTTTGGGGTAATTTTGTCTGTCATCCTATTACCTACCATTACCTGCCATCCTATCACTATGGTAATGCAAAAGAATTTATATGCTTCTGGGAAAGTATTTACAAATGTTGTTCTGAGGTATGGTTTGTTACAGTCTTAATGAACTTGAGTAAATTATTATTATACTATGATTATAATAAGTGAGTTAAAACGTGCATATGTAATACGATTAAGTTAACGACGGAGTGGAATAAAATACTTACAAATGGAGCCAATCTGAACTTAGTATAACACAAAAAAAAATCGTATAAATAAGTTAACGATGCACAGAATTTAATTACGTAGTTCCATTTTATTAAGTTAAATAAAATCTTATTACGTGTTGAGGTTTTATGTAACATGATGTGATTTACATAACGATGGTTGCACATAAAATTTTCTTCAACTCCTAATAAATTTCGAATCCATATTATTTAACCCTCCAAATCGTTTCGTAGAGATATCTCGTTCATCTCGATCCGACCAATTTTGTTTTTGATAAAATATTTCGTCCATAACGATCTGACCCACTCTGTTTTTGACAAGATATATCGTTACAAAGATACTGTAGAATTTCTGATGATGCTCAGATCTGTTCAGTTTTTTTTGTTTTTGATAAAATATTTCGTCCATAACGATCTGACCAACTCTGTTTTTGACAAGATATCTCGTTACAAAGATACTGTAGAATTTCTGATGATGCTCAGATCTGCTCAGTTTTTTTTGTTTTTGATAGAATATTTCGTCCATAACGATCTGACCAACTCTGTTTTTGACAAGATATATCGTTACAAAGATACTGTAGAATTTCTGATGATGCTCAGATCTGCTCAGTTTTTTTTGTTTTTGATAGAATATTTCGTCCATAACGATCTGACCAACTCTGTTTTTGACAAGATATCTCGTTACAAAGATACTGTAGAATTTCTGATGATGCTCAGATCTGCTCAGTTTTTTTTGTTTTTGATAGAATATTTCGTCCATAACGATCTGACCAACTCTGTTTTTGAC
Organism: Metellina segmentata; assembly: GCA_947359465.1. Lineage (NCBI taxonomy): Eukaryota > Metazoa > Arthropoda > Arachnida > Araneae > Tetragnathidae > Metellina > Metellina segmentata. The sequence continues at coordinate 118,053,739 of OX375877.1, read as the reverse complement.
AAGATATATCGTTACAAAGATACTGTAGAATTTCTGATGATGCTCAGATCTGCTCAGTTTTTTTTGTTTTTGATAGAATATTTCGTCCATAACGATCTGACCAACTCTGTTTTTGACAAGATATCTCGTTACAAAGATACTGTAGAATTTCTGATGATGCTCAGATCTGCTCAGTTTTACTCAGTATCAAGATCTGCTCAGTTTTCTTGTAATGACGAGATATCTCGTCCAACAAGATCCTATCAGTTTCAGAACTGGGAAAATACCGCGTCGAGATAACCACTAGTAGGGTTAATAAAATGCATCTAGTAACATATATGAGAGGCATTTTCTTTCATTTTAAATGTAGTTGGATGTAGTTTTTCGGTGTAATTATGTGTTTTCTATACATATTCTGAACATGACGTCAGTTGGCTTTTTTTTGGAATGCGATTTCAGGACTTCGCCAATAAAAATTTCTAGGCATAAATTACAAATCGATAGAAGAGTCAACTGACGAACACCAATTCGATTGAATGTAAAACGTTGCCCAAAAGGTAATAAAATATATTTTAACACTTAAATGATTTCGATGAGATATCTCGTCAGTCAAGATCTGATCAGCTTTGCTAATAAGACACTGTCATTATGCTATTGCCAAAGTCTTGGTGATAATAATATTTAGGTAGTTTCCTTCTCGTTGGAGAACTCGTTCGGGTCAGTTTTGTCAGTGACAATATAACTCGTTCTGGTCAATTTTTCTAGTGACGATGTATTTCGTTATACTATTATTTCGTTCGTTTAACTATTTATTTCGTTTTATAGAACCTATGCAACTTGAATTTAATACTTTGTTGCTTTAGTATTATTTTATACTGATAATCATCAAAATACGATGAATATTTAATCGTATACGATATTTTGAAGAATTTTACCAGACTCTTACACAAACTTGTAAAATTGTGATAGTTTACAACTAAAGGTGATAACAGGTAATTTCATTTCTGTGACAACATATACCAACAACGATACATTTTAGTTTTCATGTGCGGCAAACGTCTTTAAAATAAAACTAAAATTAAGCATTCTCTCAATTGGAAAGCAAAACTGAAAGCAGGACATGTAATTAAAATAAGATGAACACTAAAATCTGAAGAACAATAAGTTTGATTCTAACCCATCAAAAAATGACGGTTGAAGCAGTTAAAAAAGAATTGAATCTATCTGTCATCCTATTTACCGGCAAGGAGAGGGTATTCAAAATATTCTAAAACAGATATTTTTGAAGGACAGTTCATTTTCCGCTTGAATATTGACCATGAATCATTGAAAGCGAACTTAATAGTAATTAGTTGTAAGATCAATATTTGAGAATTTCATACACAGAAACAGACATTTAAACACAGGAACTCATAAATCTAAAAGCAGGAAAGAACAATATTATAAACACCAGTATTTTTCCGACTCTTTAATATGAACACTCGAAGGAAATATGCAAAGCGAATCATCTATTACATTTCGAAAAAGGCAACAGCAAAACACTTCCAGACACGTCGGCTGTAACTCAGTAGAACAGTCGAGTTCTACGTCTCGAGACGTCTCACTAGAGTAGCTACAGTCGGACGGTCCCAAACGCGCTGTTGTAAAGGGGTTCGAATCATCTACTTTGAAGCAGTCCTATTTATTCACCATTTTCCGACTCGATGCTACAGTCGCGCGGAAATAAGTTTCAATCGTCCCATTGGAACCTTTTTACTCTGGAAATCTAACACATAATCGCAGAAATTGTTATTTTGAATATTGAACGCAATGTGAATATTGAATATTTTTTAATATTGAAAAATAATTTAAATTCCGTCTTTTCAACACTTATCTGAGTTGTTTTAATTACATAAATATATATATTTCGTAAACATGCAACATTTTATAAGAACTTTATTTTACCATAAATGTCGTTTGAAAAATATTATCAAAATTTGACAATAAATAAACACACTGTTTGGTAACATTTTATCATAACTTTTATTTTAAGTTAAATATCGTTTGGTAGAATATTATCAGAATTTGAATATTCAATAAATATCGTTTGGTAACTTTTAATCAAAACTTTTATTTTACCTTAAATATCATTTGGTAGAATATTATCTGAATTTTCATATTAAATAAAAACCGTTTGGTTGCATTTTATTCGAATCTTTTTACTATCATAAATTTCATATAGCATTTAGTATGTATTTATAGTTTTATCAATTTGCTTTGTATTATATTGATTTCTGAACGAAAATGTGTAGAGAATATATGGCCCCTTAAAAATATGGACCGTTTTTAATAAAGTTCTAATTTTTCAAGAAATTTTTTTTTGTAAAAAGTAATATTTGATGAAAGTTCTTTTATTGGTGATTTTGTTTTAATAATCCCAGCCCTTTCATATGTTTAAAAACGCCCTTTTTCATTCAAGCAAAACTTTTTACGATCACTAAATTTTGCTCTTTTTTAAAGGTATAATAAATGAGCCAATCGATAATTAATTAATTATTTTTTATTTCTGAGTGTCTGGGATATAGCATTTTAAAAATCACTAATAAAAACTCAAGTGTTAAAGTACACTTTAAGAGAGGGCGTTTCTTATCACTAATTAAGGTAACCTAACGTCTATTTGAAAGGTTGAATGAAGGCATCGTAATACTTACATTAAATTGAAAACATTTTTGAAAGCCGAGCTGTTAAATTCGTGTGTGAGTTTAAGAGCTCAGGGAATTTTTTAATTGCGTATTTTTCAAAAGCAATCATTTCTTTCAGACGCTGTAGGCTATGATGCTCCAGTTGGTGAAGTCATGTATAAGCAACCGGAAGGTAGCGAGTTGGATATACAATCCAACCAATCACCACCGTGTACGTTGGGGCTGGTGTAAGTTAAATCAGTCGGGGCTTCAAATATCCTCAAGATGGTGTGGTGTGGAAGAGTAGATAGTGGGGTGCCAGCTCAAGCCGTCATTTGACCACAATTCATATTACGAGGTGGTTTCCTCAGATCTTTCTATTCGGGTTTGATCCCGGACCGTATCCAATAGCCCGTTATTTTACCCAATGTGATGTTAGTTGAAACACCTACCATCTTCCCAGCATTATATCTAACATTTTGACAAGATGGACCAATAGAATGCTTCCCATGATTCTGTCAGCCAATAGGCGTCGTTATTTAATTATTCTGTGTGTTATGGGGCAAAAACAACACAATCTCGAGCCGTTCAGAGTTTTTCGAAAGCACATTCGAATGCATCACAGGTGCTGGCCCTTCGTCTATTGTTACACAATTTCCAAAGACTAATGGGACTAATGCACTAATGGGTTCTTGTCGTTGACAAATAATAAACACAAAAGTCAATATTTGACCAAAATTTCGAATTTTTTTTAAATTTGATATTCTTAAAATTTGAACTCTTCTATTTCTAAAACTGCTTTTTTTTAGTCTCTTACAAAAACAAAAGTTGAGATATTTCAATTTGAAAAAAACCTTCATGCAAACTTTTCAAACCGGAAGTGGTGTTTGCGCGTCGGAAGTTGGCTGAGGTTTTGGTTTCTCGTAGGGTTTAAAAAATGTTAATTGCAGATTGGATTTTTAATTGTGCTATGTTCTAGCCAACAATTATTTTTGGAGGAAATAGATAAAGATTAGTATTCAAAAAATTGTTATTCTATCTTTAGATGCCTTTTTCTCTGAATGCTGTTTTCAACTTCATCACGGTAGCAATGATAACTAAAAAATTAATTAATATATATTTTTTGAAATTTGGTATTATATGGTACTTATATTTATATTTTAGTGCCTGAAGCTGGATTTTATGTGTATCTTTAATAGAAAAAAATTGACAGTCACGTCGTTATGTTGTAGTGAAAAATTTATTATGATGGCTTAAAAAATCATGATCTGGAAAGCCTTCTTATAATGATCGTCGCTCGTTCTTGTAGTGACGCGGTATCTCGTTCAACAAAATCAGATCAGGTTTGGTAATGAATATGCTTATCTTCGATGCAACCATCAAGAACGGTGAAAGTATATTAAATATTTATATATATTCCGGGACAAAATCCTTTCAACTCAATCGATTTCTTTGAAATACTTACAATTTAAAATAAAATGAGGTAGTTAAATAACATTAATTAACGTCACTACAGCGACAGAATTGACTATTGTAGACTGTCCGGGATCAATGCCGAAAAGAAAGTTCCAAGGACAACGAATACCTCGTCATTTTGCACCACGGTCAGATGACGAAGTCAACACCTGAGCTGATACCCCTCTCTTCAAACTTCCACACTACGCCAACGTGAAGGACATTTGAGGCCACGAGAAATTTAAAGTACACCAGCCCCCGTGTACATAACGGTATTTGGCTGGTCCGAGCTTTGAACTTACAACCCTTTAGTTGTTAATCCGCTTTTTAACTAACTGTGTTACCGCGATCTCATAACAGCTTACGAAAAAAATAAAAATAATTTGCTTTAAGAACCTTAACATACCTTTAAACCCCAAGAAAGCAATTATTTAGCACTCTCAGGAAATACATATTTTAAAGTTTTCCTGTGCATTTTAGCTATTCAAAGGCATTTTACAATTTCATTTTAATATCATCGCATCTGTTGCATCTTCATCACAATTTAAAGATCATTGGTGCATAAAATATTCATTTATTTTGGATTTAACGACAATGTCGCTTGACAAAAGTTAATTTGATGTATTTAAGGGTGAAAGGTAGATTGCACTTGTGTAGTGGTATCAAAAAAGTCTTTAATTTCTCTTTTATTGAAGACTAGCTGAAAAACCCGGCGTTGCTCGGTCTTCAAATATGATCGCGGCAGATAAAATAGGACATCGACATTTCCCTGTGGTTAAATAACGTCACTGCAGCGACAGAATGGACTATTGGAGACTGTCCGGGATCAATGCCGAAAAGAAAGTTCCAAGGACAACGCCTCGTCATTTTGCACCACGGTCAGATGACGAAGTCAACACCTGAGCTGGTACCCCTCTTCAAACTTAATTTGATGTATTTAAGGGTGAAAGGTAGATTGCACTTGTGTAGTGGTATCAAAAAAGTCTTTAATTTATCTTTCATATTGAAGACTAGCTGAAAAACCAGGCGTTGCTCGGTCTTCAAATATGATCGCAACAGATAAAATATGACCTCGACATTTCCCTGTGGTTAAATAACGCTAATTAACGTCACTGCAGCGACAGAATGGACTATTGGAGACTGTCCGAGATCAATGCCGAAAAGAAAGTTCCAAGGACAACGCCTCGACCTTTCCCTGTGTTAACTCAAATACACAAACTCTGTAGAACGAGTTTCTTACCATAACAGCTAAAAATATGACCTCGACATTTCCCTGTGTTACTCATACACAACCCCTGTAGAACGTGCTTCCTTATCCATGTCCATTTATTGCAGGAAAACCAACTTTATATTTTAAAATTGGGGCTTCGAGAGGCACTTTTAGGACTAACAGCGAGCCAATTTTCATGGCTACAGATTGGTCTGAAGGCAGGAAAGAAATCGCCTACGTTTTCCGCAGTGTTCTAAAGTATAAGTGTACAGTAAAGTCTTGGTGTATAAATATAAGTATAGATAGACAGATTCCAGTATATCGTATTATCCCTTTTGAACCTTCACAAAATGTAAATATAAATGGTCTCTTGGTCGAATTCGAAAAAGGTTCCAAGGGCTGTGGAAAGAGTAGCGGATTAGTCACCAGAGGTTTGCGAGTTCTAAACTAGATCTAACCACAATTGAGTTAGGTCGAGTTTCACGTCTCGACTCTCATAAACACAACGGTATTTAATAGCGTCGTGTTGATTAGACTGTAGAACGATAAATACATCGTAGCCTCAAATGTCCTGACTTTTGGGTCATGCGGAAGCTTGGAGAGTGCAAACCCATTTGAAAAATTGTCCTGAGCATTTGACCGTGGTTACAAATTACGAGATGCTGACATTGGATCTTAGGGAATGGATTCCGGACGATTGCCAAAACCCCGCTGTGTTGCTCCAGCGAGACGTTAATTCAACTACCTCCTTACCCAAACTGCTACAAATGAATACAATGCAACAATTATTGTCATACAATAGATAACAGACAAAAAAAAAATTTGTTATTTTTAGAAATAAAATTTTCCGAATTTTCGTGAGCCATTCCTTTAAGAAATCTTTGTAAAATGCCCTTCACCAAAATATTTGTCATACAAATTCTGCTTTTGGAATTTAACATATATTTTTAACGGTAGAGTGATTAAGATATTATAGTATTTAAAAATATAAACTTCTGTTTATAAGCGAGGTCTATTAAATTTTTTACAAGGCATCATTCCAAACATTTTACAATTCAAGTACGTATTAAAAGGAAAACTGCTACATCTTGCATTCAAAACGTTTTAATGCATATGAAGTTTTCTGTTTTACGGACATATTTTTGTATGAAGAAAATACAACGAAGTAAATTGTACTTCCACAGCGCAATTCCAAAGAGTTCAGCAGCCGCTCTCTTATAAAATACCAAAATGATGACAAGAAGTATGATTGCTGGTTCAAAATGAAAGTCCGAACGTAACTAATGGAAGAGAGTATGACAAAAAAAGAAAGCAAACTCGAAAATTCGCCGTTTTACTTTTAACGACTTCAGAAAAAGAAACCAGCATCGAATTGAGCGATTGCAAGAATGGAGACATACCTCTCTCTATCACTCAGCTCAGGGTTTTGTCTGTTTACCGCGATGATAATTGAATCGAAGTGTCAAGTGAGGTGTCATCAATCAGAGAGGGACATGACAAATTGACGTGAAACGAGGAAACATTAACGGTAAAAAAGATTTTCTCCCTCGATTTTGATCGACACAGTTTCCAGTTTTCTGGTGGACTTAATAAAGTACTGCTATGACATGCTGAAGCAAGGACGTTCTTTTGCGTTTTGGTAACTTGGAATAGCGACCAACTAGACGGATGTGAGTACCCTACTGATTACTGGGACTAGTGCACGTTAAATATGTAGTGTCGTCACATGTCCTCATGTTGGCTTTGTGTGGAAGTTTGGAGTAGGTACCAGCACAGACGTAGCCTCGTCATCTGACTGTGGTTCAGAACTAAATGGTGTTGTCCTCAATTCTTCCTTTCGGGTTTCATCCCGAACCGAAGCAAACAGTCTGTTGTGTTGCTCCAGTGCGACGTTAATTAAAATACTTTATTTCACGGATTTTTACGATTTTATGAACACTGGTAGGTAAGCATTTTAATTAAGGAGAGTTAGTTCCTTTTAGACTTTGCGTTGCTCGCGAAAACACACTTTTTTCGATTCATCATAAATAATTGAGTTTTTTATATTGTAGTATAAAATTGATACAGTTTAAAGATAATTGTATGGCTTTTAAAAAACTGCAGTCATATTTGTAATTAAAAATATTTTTTTTTTTATAAAACCTAGCAAAACTTATACATAATTTCTTCGTTTTGAAATTTACCCACTTAACTTTCCCTCAAGTTAAAAAAAAAACTAATAAACGTAGAGTTAAGAAATTTTGTATGGTTATTCTAAAAGTAGATCTTAGTTGTCTGAACTATGGATTTGTGTATGAGAGCTATAGTTTTTTATTTATAGATCCATATATAACTAAAAAAATTTCAAAGTTGACTTATTTTAAAATTTTCAATTTTTATAAATATTTTTACTTTAACTATCACAAATTCCTTAGTTTATAAAATTAAGACATTCATGTGCTTCAATTTGGTGCAAACATTTGGGTTTTACAGTGCATCTTTCAAAAGTTATCTTATGGGAAAGTTAAGTAGGTAAATTTCAAAACGAAGAAATTGTGTATAATTTTTGCTAGATTTTATAAAAATAGATGCTTTTAATTACAAATATGACTGCAGTTTTTTAAAAGCCATACAATTATCTTTAAACTGTATCAATTTTATACTACAATATACAAAACTCAATTATTTATGATGAATCGAAAAAAGTATGTTTTCGTGAGCAACGCAAGGTCTAAAAGATACTAACTCCCCTTAACACCACAGCCCATTTTGTACACGACAGTCTATCACTGGATTTGAAGTCGCAACAATCCGGTTTCTAACCCATCACTTTTCCAGCAGGGCTACCCTAGCTCTTATGATAGCTGGACTAGTTAACTCAGTGGACTAGTTGTGGACTCAGTTAAACCACATTTGTGTTAGTTGAACTCAATTAAATCACCTTTCATTCAATGTAATAATAATTTTACTGAACTATATACACATAATTTTTCTTCGGGTTTGATCCCGAAACGTCTACAATAGCCTACGGTTTTGCTTCAGTGCGACTTTATTTAAAATACCCATCTGCTTATACATAATTTCAAATGAATGTCAAAATTGATATTAAACTTCCAACGATGATATTGTTCTCCTTTGACACAGGAAAATTCCTTCGTTCGTCTGCTTCTAAAACCAACAAACGTAGCATCCCAGACCGTCGTCAATAGCCCGTTGTGTTGCTCTAGTACGACGTTAAGGGGGACCGGGACACATTGAAAAATTTTTTTTATTACTTAATTTAAAATTTTGAATTTTTTTGTACTTATTACCCATCTAACTAATAAACAAAATCACAACACAAAATTCTTCCAAAAGTTTTTTTACATTTTTAAATTAAAATTTTTTGATAAAAATAGGGGTCATTTTAAATTGCTAAAACTCAAAATATTCTTGATCAATTTTCAAAATTTTGAATGAAAATTTTTGAAAATTTTAAGGTATTTTTTTTTAAAAACTCATATTTTTTTAAAAGTAAATATTTGTTTCAAATTTGCTGAATCAAAATTAAAGTATAATGTTTGAAAAAGATATATTCCAAATTTCAACCCTCAAACTTTATCGGTTTTCGACTTATAGGAATTTGAATACAGAAAATCTTGAAAAAATGTATCATGGAGAAAAACGCATTTAAAGTTTTAAGGAAGGATCTTGTTGCCATGACAACAACTGTCAAGAGTGTTATATTTTCCAAACAACGCACCACAAAAATTATTATATCTCTAGTTCTAATTAAGATAGAAACATGATTTAGACGTCATTTTAAGAAGAAAAACACAGAGAATTTCTTAAAATAATAATAAAAAAAGAAATTCGAAAATGTGACGGTTTTTGTGTCCCGGACCCCCTTAATTATAAATTACCAACAAACGTAATCTATGAAATATTCATTTCGAATCGAATACACTGAACACAGCTATGAAAGAGAATCTAAAGCTTCTATAGAGATCATATTATCAAGTGTCGCATTGGTAATAAAAGCATATAACCGTTAACAATATTTGTGTGAAACCATTGTTTACTAAATCTCAAAATAAACATTCACGAACACATTTAATTCATAATGAATTGCAGCTTTATCCATACAAAGCTCTTACGCAGTCAGTGATCAATGCTTGATACCAACTATTTCAATACTTTTACCCAAGGCGCGCACAATCTAATTACTAAAATTCTAAAACACGCTTAAATATATGTTTTGCCGATCTGGCCCAAAATAAATCTTCATTTGATTGATTTACTAAAAAATTATGGTAATTAATCTATCCCCTTTTTAGATTTAAAAAATATTTTTTTAAACAATTGTATTTATTGCCTTAAATCCCATCTGTTAGTTATTGCAACAAGGTTTCTGATCATAAACAAAACTGATAAGATATTTGATTTACGAGATATCTCGTTCACATCCTTATATATCGTCATTGGAAGAAAATTAAACAGATCTTAATCCCTTCATCAGAATAATATCGCCAATCGATACCTGGATGACGAGATATCTCGTTATTAGCAAGTTTAGTGAGATCTCAATCGGCGAGATATATCGTCTAAACCACTTGGTAGGTAGGTATTTTAATTAACATTGTAATAGAGAAATACAATGGGTTATTTATGACCGTCCGGAATCAAACCCAACGGGCGAAATCACTTGGAAGGTTAACACCACTTTCAACGGTCTTGCTGGTGTGAAGTGAACTGAAGTGAAACGATCTACATATTCACTTCTACTTGGTTTCACTTCTTCTTTCCGTTACTATCGGTTAGTTTCAGTTCGCATTTATGCGAGTTTTTAGCGTCTAAATGTGTACGCGCTGCGGAAGTTTCTTTTAATAAAGATTTTCTCAGTATGTCTGCTTGAACATCAAAAGCTATTTATATGTGTATTAACAGTACAAGTATCACTTGATATGCGAACGCACTTGTCAAAATTTCGAATCTAAGCCACTTAAGTGAAGTAAACACAATTTAAAAAGTTTCAAAATCTATAAGCCACGCTGCATATTGCTTGAAAATCGCTGCTCTATACTACCTGAACCCTATTATTTATTTCATTATACAGAATGGAAACTCGACGTATATGAACAAACCCAAAAACAATTAAAACTCAGCAGACAAGAAAATTAAACGCTCTCCGTCTTTGCCGTAAGCAGTTCAAGGCTTAATGTTCTCAGCGGAATTCCAAAGACCGGATTATTCTCTTAGACTGCCAATGAAACTTTAAGGAAGGCAAGTCGGCTGGCGCCTTATCGACTAAAGCTTCTTTTATCCTTTTAGAAATAATCCTTCCGAACCAGAGAAAGAGGAACATCTCTTTTCTATTAAATTTGTCACCTAACAATCCTATAGGTTTCGATGAAAAATCTCGTCCACCAAGATCTCACCATTTTTTCCATTGACCAGATATCTCGTCATCAAGATCTCACCATTTTTTCCATTGACCAGATATCTCGTCCACCAAGATCTCACCATTTTTTCCATTGAGCAGATATATCGTCATCAAGATATTACCGAATTATTTATCATAACGGAATCAAGATTTGATTCCTTTTTTTCTAAGCACGAGATATCTCGTCCATCAAGATTTGGCAAGTTTTGCTACGTATTGGCAAGACGATTCTTAGAGATAATCCGCAGAAGTGTTTAGGGTAGGTGTTCCACATATCGCCCCTGTGCATATTATCATTCGTGATTGCTAGCTACTATGCACATCTATGAGTTTATGTAGTTACCTTAGCGGTCTAGGGTTTTGCCATACGTAGCGCCACCTCCAAGTTTCCTATCAGTTATATCAACAACACTATTGCATCTGAAGTATTTGAGGCTGTGATCAACGTATTCCATGTCTCCAATTCATTCAGGGAATATCTAGGTTAAGAGTTTCCAAATCATAGCCCGTTGTGTTGCTCTAGAAGGACATTAATTAAAAATTACCTAATTATTACCCACTTGAAGCAAAATATGCAAACGAAAAATATATTTCCTATCAAAACCATTACAGTAACCTCCTCAAAAGGACCTGAAACTTTAATTATTATCATATATAACTTTTCCTACTCGCGCATTAATAATAAAATCCAAACGACCACAGCAAATGTGTTGGAATCCATCTTATAACAAGTATCAAGATACAATAACAGAACACATTCAACTGTAACAAAATCGATACAGAATTATTTACACAGTGGTACCTTGATAATGGTAACGGTAATTTTTAATAAACGCCATACTAGACCAAAACACTGGGAAATTGTCGACGATCCGAGATCAATCCCCTAAGGGAGGACACCACGTAATTTTAAACCAGGATCATATGATGAGGCAACAACTGAGCTGGCATCCCACTCTCCAAACATCCCCACTAATTCAACGTGAGAGGTCTTTCAGCTAAGACAGATTTAAGGTGAACCAGCTGCCTCTACACCATATGCTTACAAAACCCATCCACTGACCCGGATTCGAACCAGAAACTTTCCGATCTAGAGGCTACCACCTTACCCACCAGACCGTTTGGTTGACTGTGGGCCTTGATAGCCCGTTTAGAAGCGTTATGAATTAGCAACCGGAGGATTACGAGTTCGAAACTTCAACCAAACATCTATGTTTTGGTGGGGGATGGTGCACGTTAAATCTGTCGTAAGAAACTACCTTCCTACATGTTGTTGCTATTGCTATTCAAAGTTCGAGGTATCACGGTTGGAAGATTAATGGCTTGGTTTGGGTTTAAGGCACAAGGTCAGTTATGGGAAAAGCTGTGCCAAACGAAAGAAGAAATCTATCCAATGCAAGCAGAAAAAGAAACGGACTTGCAACTCGAGGGTTGCAATTTCGAATTCAACCAAAGCCCATAGTATACAAAGGGGTCTGGTGCACGACAAATTAGTTGTGGCCTCACGTTTCCTCACTCCGTAGGGACGGATATTTGGAGAGTGGGGTGTCAGCTGAGGTGTGACCTCGTCATCTGACGGTGGTTCAAAATTTTAAAGTGTTGTTCTCGGATCTTTCTCTTCGGTATTGATCCTGGACCGTCATCAACAACCCATTGTGTTGCTCCAGAGCGACCTTAATCCAGTTGTCAATTAGCTCACAGTTGGTGTCCAACGCTCTTTGCTATCTGAACCACGTTATCCATTTTAATCTTCCGTTTCACTTCCCGTAATTCACGTCAGAGGCACTCTCCCTTTCAAAATCGTCGCTCTATACTACCTCAATCGCGTTATCTATTTGGATATAGAGAATGAAATAACCGCGCAGCTGAACAAACCATAAAGCAATTATAACTCCAGCAAACTGCAAAGTTAAACACTTTACATCTATGCCATAAGCAACTCAAAGCAAAGCGTTCTCGGCGGATTCGAAGGACCGGATTATTCTCTTAGAAAGCCCATGAAAATTTAAGGAAGGCAAGTGGGCTGTAGCTTTATCGACTGATGCTCCTTTTTTCCCTTTTAAAAAGCATTCTCCCAGACCAACGAAACAGGATATATCGCATGATGCGAAATTGCTCCAGCGTTCGTTTTCTTTCAAAGTGCCATTAATCATTTAAGAAATGCTTAACTTGTCAAACGGGGGTGCATTAACTGTGGATAATTAAGTACAGCTCCTAGAAAGGCCGAAAATCCCGTTTTCCCCCCTCGGATTTCCCGAAGAAAGTTCCCAGTGAGGCTCTGGAGCCCGTCGCTCTATATATTGCGTCTATATTTAGCCCCAGTGTCTTGTCTTTTGAAATAATCTTGCGATATTTCGCCGCTCTTGGTGGGGTTTGACGCTTTGCGCAGAGAAGTTAAATGATGCGGGAGATTATTTTTAAGGAGATTGAAAGTTAAGTGTTAAATTTTGCCCGGCTTAGATTGGGATTGAAATGACTCGGAAAGTTTTATCTCTGGTAAACAAAGCTTGATGTTGTTCGAGGAAGCGGAAGTATCTGAAGCAGGTATTTTCCGCGCTTCGTCAAGCTGGAATTCTTATCCGTTTTTGGTTATAGGTATTAAAAATCCAGGAAATTAAAAACTAACAGGAAGGTACAGGTAGGTAGATAGTTTATTAACGTCACATTGGAGCAATACAACGGGCTCTTGTGGACTTTCCGGGATTAACCTCATAGAACACTATCAAAGGAAAACGCCTAGTCATTTTGAGTCACTGTCAGATCTGACACCTGAGCTTGCAACAAACTCTCCAAACCATGCCAACGTGAAGACATTTGAAGCCGCGACATATTTAAGGTGCACCAGTTCTTCGATTGGAGTGATTATCGAACTCGCGTGACGAAGTAGGTATTTTAATTGAATGCGATACTGGAACACCACGGGCTATTGCCGAAGGTCGGGATCCATCATGTAGTGAATAATCCGAGGACAATGCCATGTAATTTTGAATCAGACAGACTTCAAGGTGGCACCTGAGCTTGCATCGCACTCCCCAAGCTTCCACGTCAAGTATTGACAAAAAGTAATTTTTACCACCTATAGAGTTTACCCGATGGTTTACTTATAAGTAAGCGTCTGGTAAGTAGAGGTTAATATACAGTATACTATCACATATTTCCTATGCCGACCAACCGGTCTGAGAATTAATGTGATAGCCTCTAGATAGGAAGGTTCATGGTTTGAATCCGGGTCATTGCATGGATGTTTGTAAGCGTATGGTGTAGAGGCGGCTGGTGCACCTTAAATCTATAGAGGCCGAAAGTCCTCACGTTGGGTTGGTGTGGACGTTTGCAGACTGGGGACCCAGCTCAGGTGTTGGCTCGTCATCTGAACGTAGTTCAAAATTATGTGGTGTGGCTCTCGGATTTTTCCTGTGCTGTTTGAACACACCATATACAGTCGGATCTATTGTGTAAGTCTCATCTCCTTGTATTGGTTGAGGCTAAGCACATAGAAAGTGAATCAGGTATATAAATATTATCTTATTTGGTGTTATTATTTTATGCCTAGGAAAGCTTAAATTGCTGGTAAGAAGATGGATGAATATAAGATATTCAAAAACTTTCAAAAGCTGGAGCTGTGGCAGCCCAGTTTGTAGAGAAGAGTATTAGCAAACGGAGGATCACCAGAAAGAAATAATAAAGCAAAATAACTATTTGGCATCCTTAAAAAATAGTGTGGTGAAAGTTATAGATGCTGGTTTGGTAAATTTCATAACTTTTGATTTCTGTTTCATTCATTTTTAATTATTCTCAGTAATTTTTTACGTGTGTGTTAGAATCACATTTTTCAGCTACAAACTTTAATCAGCACTGCACTGATTTGTATTAGTAAAGTAAATATTATTTAAGTCTCTGAAGGGTTCCGGTCACCACCTTGTAACCTGCAGTCTTTCCTGCATGACATCTAAGTAGTTTTGACCTTCTTGGCCATTATAATCTATTATATCTAATTCCCTAAGTTTCTATTCTAAGGAAAGCATCGATATAAACTTTCTACAGGATTATGTTTTAAGCACAAACAAGCAATAAAATCTACACGAAGGATTATCTTATAAGGAAAAGACTAATGGAATCTTTCCAAAGGATTAAAATTTGAGCGAAGGACCAATATACTCTTTCCAGAGTATTTTATTAACAAGAAATGGAGGTTAGAATCATTGCAAAGGATTGTATTCTAGGAAATAAGCAAGAAAACTACACAAAGGATTTTATTGTGAAGAAAGGTGCTATAGAACATGTCCAAATGATTCTTTTTTAAGAAAAGGACTAGTATATATATATTATATACATATACATACATATATATTATATTACCATATATATATTACCATATATATATATATATAATATAATATATATATACATATATATTATATATATATATATATATATATATATATATATATATATATATATATATATATATATATATATATATATATATATATATAACCACCCTGGGGTGTCTCGGCCAGAAATGCAGCATGATTGCGCATTGCGTAATACCACAAGAGGGCGTTGAACTTCTTTCTCCTTGGAGTATAAAACAAATAAGCAGTGCTTGTTTGAGTGTACTTAATCTTTAGCAAAGGAAACGATGAAGAAGACATGCCGTTACGCCGCCATCGAAGACAATATGAGCAGCTATATACATATATACATATACATACATATATATTATATTACCATATATATATATATATATAATATAATATATATATACATATATATTATATTATATATATATATATATATATATATATATATATATATATATATATATATATATATATATATATATATATATATATATATATATATATATATATATATATATATATATATACAAAAATCGTCGAATCTTTCCAAAGGTTCCTGTTCTATGGAAATGACTTGCAGAATATCTCCAAAGGATTATAATTTGGGGATAAGATCAATACAAAGGAATTTCCAAAGGAATCTATTAAAAGGATTTTACTCTAAGGACTTTCCCCAATATAATATTTTTAAAGTATTATCTTTTGATAAAAAACATCACTATAATACAATTCTTAATGCATTCTTTTTCGAGAAAAGGGCAAATAAAATATTTTCGGAACATTCGCTTTTGAGATAAGGACCAATATAATAATTTTCGGAACATTCTATTTTAAGAAAATGACCAATAGAATATTTTCAAATATTTCTCTTTTGAGGAAAGAACCGGTAAAACATGTCTAAAGATCGAAGAATATGTGGATTCTTGAAATTATTAATCATGTGTTTTTAGACATGTATGCTGTGGGACAAATCATGCGACACTTAAAAGTTAATTATTCGAGAATTAAAATTTTCATCATCATTCCAACGTAACTGGAGCAATCGATTAATATTACTATACTCGAATACATCCCAACTTAACCGTGATCGAGATGTGAACAAGAACGTCTAGCTGGGGGCAAGAGTTAAGAAATCAAATATTAAAGATTTCTGTGGTGAGCTGAAGATCCGGAACCTCTGAAAAGTTTATAATTGGATTTCTTGGAGTTGGAGGATGTGTACTGTGTGACACGAATAAAATCCAAGCAGAATTTTAGATGTTGTATTAATGACTTTAATCTAAGATATGAAATTTGCTTTGACTGCATTATGCCTAGAAAATCCTTTCGGAAACCTTGAAAAACTAAATCAGGAATGACTTTCAACGATTTAATTAAGTATCCGGGATTAATTTATTCATTTAATTGTTGAAACATTTAATTAATTTATGTGTTAGTAATTAATAAACCTCAACCTAATAAACCCTGTATTCAATGAAAAATTATTAAAGCAAGCAATTGATAATGATTACGAAAGCAAATTAAGAAACTACAAGACGCTCAACTGAAATAATTGGAAACGGTCACATTAAGGCCCGGTGCACACATCCGGTTTTTCAACGTACGGTGCCGTTGCAGCACCGAAGCCTGTTAATGACGTACACATAACCGTGAAATGACGCAAGTACTCATTTCGCGCCATTTGCGATAAATATTCTAAGGAAGAATACGAGTTTATTTCGCTCACTTGGTGTAAAAAAGTATATTTTGAAACAAAATAGACGTTACTGGAAGCAACCATTTATTGATTATATATATATATATATAATTAAAACTTTCAGTTAGTATTTTAAACACGGTACTGTACAGACGTATCATGTTGCATCGTTTCATGCCTTTGTTTAGATCTCTTTCAAAAATTTTATAAATCATTACCTTCCTTTTTCTTTTACAATGCCTTCTGTGTTTAGGGTTATAGAAAGGTTTCATGGTCTTTTTTTCTGGAAATTCCAAATTTAATATTTGTAATGGTACTGCAACTTTAGGAAATAAATGAACTGCAAATTTTCTATTTCATGTCCATTTATGGCTGAATAATCAGTTTTTACAAATTAAAAAATAATTTTTGTTACTTTTTAAAATTCTTGGTGGTAGTCTCGGCAATGTATCGCGTCTCACTAACAAAATTGACCAAATTTTGATGTATGAGATATCTCGTCATAGGTATAAAACGAAAACTGATCACATCTGGAACTCGTTATCATAAAATAAATCACTAATATATTTAGTGGCGAGATATCTCGTCATTACCTGATGGTCGAGGTACATCGTTGTAAAGCATTTGGAGAGTTAATTATTTTCAGCTAAGCTTAAAACTGTTTGTTTCTAAGAAATGCTTCCTTTGCGATATAAATAGATCACAAAATGAGTTGCCACAAAAAGGCTTTATATCAAAGATGAACTAAAATTTTTTATAAACATGCTTTTCTCGATCTATCGTGCTTTTGTGTAACCGAAAAAGCTTGATATGTGTAGAGGTATTACTACAGATTACTCTGTCCAATTGTAAAAGAGAAAAGTTTCTAAACTGTGTGTATGTATATTACGATGCCAATGATTTAAGAAAGAGATATTCTGCTTAGAATGATTCCAGCAATCGTTAAATAATTACATTTTGTGCTTAATAAGCTTTAATTAAATGGCAGCGCAGAGGCCAAAATTAAAACAGAAACTACATGACACTAATTACTGGCGAGTTGAGTGAAAGAAAGATAAGGTCTTCAAAGTTTACCCCTTGTTTGTCACGACCGGCACGCCAACTAAAGAAGAGAGAAAAAAGCTACACACTCATTATAATTTGCTGCGGCCACTTTCGCATGCTCTGTTCGACTCAGAAAGGGCAACAAAAACATGGCACAGCTCTTGAAAGTTCAATTCTCATTAAATGAAATATTGTTCGGTCTTTTTTAACCATATTCTCTGCCATAATTGTGTATCAGAATTTAAAGTAAGGTTATCGAAGAAGGCATATGAAGTTTGTATGAATTTGCCGTCATGACAAATCCTTGTTAAAGAGAGTGAACGGTAGATACTGATTATGTCTCATTTAAATTTAAGTCAGTAGAGCCTCGAGCTCGCATCGGAAGGGTTGTGGGTTCTGTCCTCGGTGGAGCCTGCAATTCTGATGGTTGCTAGATCGGCTCTTGGACCTGTCTAAAGACCGTGGTGTTGACTAATGGTGGCTGGGGCATGTTAAATAGGTCGTGGTCACAAAGTCCCCCATGTTCCCATACCAAATCAATACCTCTGGGGGTACCTGATCAGGGGGTTATCGGCCTCTGAATGGGATCTAAATTACGATATGTGTGAGTGAATGGATGTGTGAAAGGGACCTTCCTGTAAAACGGATGTGTCATACATGAAGAAGTCCAACCCTCCGGGGCAATGGCACCTCCAATTGGGCCATATATGGCCTACACGATAACAACAACAACAAATGGTATGTTATTTAAGCATTGTGACAAAAACAAATCCGCATATACCGTAAACAATTTATTATGGGAACATGTGATATCCTTAAATATGAAAACAGAAAAATCACACAAACAATGAAAATCGTTAAAATACGGATGCAGCTGTAGCCTGGTTGGAAGAGTAAGAGGTTAGCAACCAGAGGGTTGCGAGTTCGAATCCAACCAAAGACCGTCGTGGTCAAAGGGGTTGGTAAACTTTAAATCTGTCAGGGTCACAAATGCTGTCATGTTGGCCTGGTGTGTAAGTTCGGAGAGTGGGGTGCTATCTCAGGCATGACCTCGTCATCTGAACGTGGTTTAAAATTAAGTGTTGTTTTCCTCGGGTCTTTCCTTCTGCGATTGATCCCAGATCGTTACCTATATACTGCTGTGTTGCTCCATCAAGACGTTCATCAACTACTTACCTACCTACAGTAAAAACGCGGACATGTTTCATTTTAAGTACAATATTGATGTGTGTTTAGAGCCCCACCCCCCTGCTCGCTCCCATACCTCTACGCCAGCAATCTCCATTGGTTCGCTCAAAATATCCAACAGTTAGGTTGTTAAATTAAAGTTACGAAAGTTATGACAGGTGTAGAAAGAAACGTGTTGTTGTTTCTTATGCCTACACTGGCATACCAGAGGAGTGCCAGGCCCGTCGAAGACGGCAAGAGGCGAGGGGGGTGCGCCTTCCATGTTATTGAGCCCCATTGGGAGGAAGTCCGACTTTGCTCGACATACATGACACATCCGTTTTACAGGAAGGTCCCTTTCATACATCCATTCACTCACACATATCGTAATTTAGATCCCAATCAGAGGCCGATAACCCCCTGATCAGGTACCCCCAGAGGTATTGATTTGGTATGGGAACATGGGGGACATTGTGACCACGACCTATTTAACGTGCCCCAGTCACCATTAGTGAACACGACGGTCTTTAGCCATATCCAAGCGCCGATCTCGTAATCATCAGAATTGTAGGCTCCGCCGAGGACAGAACCCACAACCCTTCTGATGCGAGCCCGACGCTCTACTGACTGAGCTACCGCGGCTCAGAAAGAAACGTATCGACAACCATAGACGATAGAACTACCAAATACAAATTTGGGCTGGTGGTAGACTTATACCCTAGAAGATGTATGAGGTAAAAATTTATCAACATTCTATTCATTTACATGTTTCCGTTAGGTTTTGATAAATTATTCAAAACTTTTGATCAACTAAATCAAATTTATAATAAATCAGTGTGATCCAATTATTTCTGAAGTATTCTGCTTTCAGGAAAGCACTGCAAGTAGTTACAGAAAAATTCCATTAAATTCTGCACCAAGCTCCGCACAAATCATGTTATCTATATTTACATCATTATCGCACAAGTATCTTCTTTGTACTCTTCCTTCCCTTTTCTCTTTTCACATCTTTACTCTAAGAATATATCTGCTAATTGATAACACCCTTATTTCTTAAGAATATAATTATTGACAGCGCAATTTAAATTTGTTCATTCACCGAATTTGCTTTAATTGAAATCTGACAAAGAATTTTATTTTAATGCAATGCTTGTTCGAGACGTTGCCAAAGCACATATACATTAATGTCTTTTTTACCATGCCACGAAGGGTAATATATCGATATTATTTTATTAAAAAATAATTAGCGGAACCTGGTATTTTTGTGAAGTAAAATTATTGATTACAGAATTCATTTCTAAAATTTAATTCAAAATCCAAATTACCAACACAAAAACATTAGAATCATAAATCTATATATATAATTCTCTTTCGTGGCACACAAAAAAGACGTCATTTGTTATCGCGTTTTGGCAACACTGTACGATTGTTTGTTTACCACGAAGCCTCGAGTTTCAATTGTATTTATAGCGTTATCGGATAAAATTTTATTGAAAAGAATGGATAATAGTCAAGCTGTTCCAGCTTACAAACAACATGCTGGGTATTAGATTTCCAAAAAAGTGCTCACATTTCAAGTCAAAATTTGCTCAAAGTTTTCATTTGAATTCCAAATTGTTCGAGTTTGGATTCCAGAGGTACGGTATAATTTTTCTGAAGCACAACAAATTTATATTTGAAAAATATTTTCTTGGAATGTCATATTTTGTAAACATTGTCTTCATTGATGCGAGCAAAGCGAGCAAGGTTCGCGCAGCGTACCAATGAGGATTACAAAGCAATCCTCCGGGGGTTGGCGAGCGTTACCGAGCAGGGGGCAGGCCCCCTTGTATATTACTATTATTATAATCTGAAAGTCAACCTGTTTTTCCACGATTTATATTATATACCTTCAAATAAAAAAATTATTTAATACATCAAGACTGAAAATTCATAGGCGATAAACATCACCATAGACGCATGAAATGTTTTAAGGGGGTCCGGGACACAAAAATCGTCAAATTTTCGAAATTTTTTTCATTATTTTAAGAAATTATCTGCGTTTTTCTGCTTAAAATGACGTTTAAATTCTGTTTCTATCTTAATTAGAACTAGAGATGTAATAATTTTTGTGGTGCGTTGTTTTGAAAATCTAACACTCTTGACAGTTGTTGTCATGGCAACAACATCTGTCTTTAAAACTTTAAATGCGTTTTTCTCCATGAAACGTTTTTCAAACTTTCCTGTATTCAAATTGCTATAAGTCAAAAACCGATAAAGTTTAAGGGTTGAAATTTGGAATACATCTTTTTCAAACATTATACTTTAATTTTGATTCAGCAAATTTGAAACAAATATTTACTTTTAAAAATATAACCTTTTAAAAATCAAGTACCTTTAAATTTTTTTATTAAATTAATATTTTTTTAAATTGCTGAATCAAAATTAAAGTTTATAAATTTGTGAATAATTTACTATAAGAATTTTGAAAATCGACCAAGAATATTTTGAGCCTTAGCAATTTAAAATGACCCCTCTTTTTTTCAAAAAATTTTAATTTAAAATTTTTTAAAAACTTTTGGAAAAATTTTGTGTTTTGATTTTGCTTATTAGTTAGATGGGTAATCGGTACAAAAAAATTCTAAATTCTAAATTAATTAATAAAAAAAATTTTCTGATGTGTCCCGGACCCCCTTAATACTTGAAAATTGTCGTATGACAATTCTCAACGTAAGTCCCGAAATGTAAAATAAAGATTGGAACATAAATCACGTTCTCCAATTTTTCGATGAGATTGATCATTGAAATATAAGAGACCCCTTTAGTTTTAGTTTAATTATTTACTTTCCATGAGTGCATTTTGATTTTGCTATGAAACGAAACCTCTAAGATCAACAAATAGCACTCTAAAGAGCACGCTTAAAAAGAATCAAACCATTCACACCCAATATGAAATTGAATAATAAATCTGATGTGTGTGTGAAATTAATTTATGAGATACAAGCTGTAAGGCCCGTTGAGATAAGAATACAACGAGCTCTAGGAATTACATACTGCTATTCAAGTGCTTATTAGTATTACTAGCGAAGTAATTGTAACTAAGGAGTGCTCATTGAAACATATCCTCGGTATTCTTCTTTGTTTATTCATGGAAATTTGGAAGCGTGATATTAACAATACTCAGATAATGTAAGTCAATTAATAAGTCTCACGCAATTCAAAAGTACACTTCAGTCTCATAAAAAATATCACAAAAGCTCCAGAATTGAATTAAACTCAAGACTCAGAGCTACTTTTCAATTAATAATTCTAAATAGTACTATAACATAAAACATAGTAGCGTTGCCAGGTATGTTATATAGTTTATAATTTTTCTGGTCAGTTATCGCATGAACTTTCTATTATTTTATCACAAATAGTATAGAGCAATTTTTCGTGAAAGTATTTCAATACACATTTAGCCAATGAGAGGGCGGTAATTATTTAAATACTAGCAAAATACCCGACCTTACTCGGTTTGAATTCGTTTACCCTAGATTGAAGAGATAATCAAAATATATAATGACTTACGTTTTTTGTAGAGTAAAAATTTATTTTAACACCTTTCGCCATCTTTATATTTTCAACAACTTACTTTGGACACAAATCCTACACATGCATATCCATTCATGTAATACATTTCACAACCATCGCACAGTTGCTGTATGACAAAGCTCAAAAAGACGAAAGGTGATACTAAGGTTACTACTATAAAAGACGATTTATAGGAAGATTTGGAATTCCCTTTCTTAAGTTGTTTTCATGTGCAACTCAATTAATTAAAATTACGATTTACGGCGAGTGCTCTCGCACTCATAGTCAACAAAACAATATTTTTTTTACCTGTGGCACTCTTGCCTCCGGTATGCGACATTGTGAAATTTTGCAATCTTCTAATGTCATTATTACAACGAATTTTTTAATGTTTGAAAAAGTTCCAGTTTGGATTAATAAACATTATTATTCTTTCAATAAAGGCATTATTCTTTAAATAACGGCATTATTCTTTAAATAACGGCATTATTCTATAAATAACGGCATTATTCTTTCAATAACGGCATTATTCTTTCAATAACGGCATTATTCTTTAAATAACGGCATTATTCTTTCAATAATGGTATTACACTTAAAATTTACTGAAAATTTATACTGACTTACCTAACATTTTTAAGTCTAATACTTTGTGGTGCTGTTGCGTGTGATGAGAAGGAAAACACATTTATTAAAATATAAATATTTGAAACAGGAAACAGCGAAGTAAAACAAAATAAAAGGTGTCGCAAAAAATTGTTCTAAAGATATTAATTTGTGATTCAATTTTATCTCTTGATCTCGCACAGTTGCCACAACTTACAACTAAAAGTGTACAAAATTTAGAAATATGAAATTAATTCAGAGCGAAAGAACCAGAAAAAATATCACTGCTCGCGCGATCGTGTTCATTCTCGTTTCATTGAAAAATATCGTCTGTTCCAAATTTTCGGAAATCGTTTTCATTGCGCAAAGAATAAAAATAAGACTCGAAATAAATTACGTATCAGAAATGAAATTCCATTAAAAAAAATAATTTTTTGAAGAATAATTACTTTTTCAGCAGTACTGGTAAAGCAATTGAATTAATCGTAATATTCAATAGACATTCCAATTTTTCCAAAACTACCAAATTATGGTTGATTTAAGTATACTTACTCAGGTGTTTTAGCATGAAACTCGTCTAAATATAACAATAAAGAAATGTTTAATATTGCATTCACTAAATTATTAGATAATGTATAAAATAAAATACAATGCAATCAAATATCTGGTATACAATTCATGTGATGCCTACACAAACACACAAACACAAAATCGAGCATAGAACAGAAAGACGGACAGACAGACTTTCGCAACCAATTCCACTCACTAAATCAAGATAAGTACTCTCTGTATGCAAATTTCCATGAAAATATCTTAAACCGCGTGGACGTGTATAGGGCACAACATACAGACAGACAGACAGACACCAAACGAGAAAAAGGCGGATTCGGCATCAGAAGGGTCCAAAACGGATAGAAAACTTGAAATGCGTCGAAAATATTGAATGTACAAACAAACACTCCATTCTTATTTATATAGATAACATTAATAAATGAGAGGACGAAAATTATTTCAATATAAATTTAACCAAATGTAGGGCAATATTTAAATATTCTGTTAACCAATTAGAGGGTGAGAATAATTTCAATACAACTTTAACAAATTAAAAGGCTATAATTATTTAAATATTTTTTTCATTTGGCTGTTTTTTTTTTTTTTTGGAATTCAATCCATATACATACAAGGCCGGAAGCGATGGCCATTTGTGAAAGAGCACCCAATGAGCGGCCATCATTGCTTCTAATATAAGACAACACAATTTATATCCATGCCCTGACCATGGATTCGAACCAGGAACTTTCTGATCCAGATGCCAGCACATTAACCACTAGACCGGTTGATCGGCAATTACTGAAATATAATATTATCCAATGAGAGAGGACGTGAATTATTTCAATATAACTTTAACCAATGAGAGAGCTAGAATAAAAGGTGATCTACGTACGTCATGGTCGATGAGCGAGTTGGTATTTTATATATTTCGATTGTGTGCTTTGCGAAAAGTTCTGAAACTGCAGGCAGTCTATTCTCATTTCAAACTGTGCAAAAGATGCATTTTGACTCTAAGCCTTGAATACAATTCGTCCAAATAAATTTTATTCTTTTGCAAAACTTCAAACATAGTTTCTTGGCATCCTTACATGAAATATACTTGAAAAAAAAGAATACTCTAAAGAACATTGGAATCTCATAACTGAAATATCTTTCAAGTGAGCAAACTCAAAATAGTGTATTCTCTCCTGCTCGTTATAATAAATATATCTGGAATAAATTTTTTCAATTGCCTTGTTTTACTGTTCCATTGTTTTTAAAAATATTGGAAAATAAATTTATGCTCATACAATTTCATTGGAAAAGTAATATCGTACTTCAAACCTTTTTTTTTTCCTTCTAAACATATATTCGTAAAGGAAAATCAAATAGTTTAGGATTGTATTCTGTAAATCGTTTTTATAACTCTGATTTTTAGAACTCTGCTGTTCCATCTGTTCTACAAGGAATGACTTTTCTTTCTGATGTGGGGTTTGTCATTTCTTCCAATGTATTTCAATGGAGAAAATATATCTGACGCCCTTAAACAATATTAACTAACAATTCTGAGTACAAATATGGATGTAATGAAGAAATTAATAGGTTGATTTAGTCTGTGTTATTATGTAACTGTAAAGTTATATATATCTTCATATAGCATGTTCAAGTTCTTTCCATATATTGCTTTATTAAAATTAGTCATCCATAACATGTACACAAGTATCAATGGTATCAAAATGTTTGCTAATGACAAGAAAAAATATTACCTTAAAACCCGCCAAATAGCATTTTTCACAGTGTGTTTTTATTGGGATAATTCATATATTAAAATATCAATTAATTTTATTTTATTTAATTAGGTAAACCAGTTACGAAAACATTTTTAAGAAACTTCATTTCTTTCTTAAATGTTATTTAAAAACCATTACAAAGAATACAGATAAATGTACATGCCTATTTTATGTTATAGTAAAATGTTTTTTTACTAAACATTATATATATGCTATTTTTTCTAAGAAATGTTTAATGTTATTAGCTCTCCTATATTTACTATTGAGTTTTAAATCATATTTAATAGGAAATAGATATAAAGCTATTCAAAATGTTTTATTCATTTTTTATAATTTAGAGTTCGTTGCATTCTATATGTAAACTCGTAATCAGTTGATCATATTTCGATACTTTTAAAATAAATTATATTTTATAAAATTAAATTTTAAAACGTCAAGCATAGGGATATGCACAAAAACTAAGATAATTTTCAAAAAAAGGAATAGAGAACAATCTATAGATATTTTCAGAATAAATCGCTGTATAAAGACTAATAGTTTCTTTGTTGTGCATGTTCAACTTTTCACTGGATCCAATTTATTTCACAACACAACTTCATATATTTATCTTAAAATAAATTTAATTTAATCTCCCATCAGTCTTTATCTTATTATCTGCTGTGTTCCTAAAATATTGTAAAATATTCTTTACAATTTCCTTTTATAACAACACAACTTTGCATAGTCATTTTGAAACAAAAAAACATTTTACTGACAGTCAGATCATAAACTTGGTCGATTATTATATGAATTTAGATATACTTTTAAACTTCAAAGCAATATTGAAATTATAAATATATCATGTTTATAATTTATTTTTAGTTATTAGATCGCGAATAGGTGTTAATGTTTATTTTCTTAGATTACGCCACATTATAAAAATGTTGCTGTGAAAAGCTATATTTAAGTTGCAAATTTTGAGAATGTAAAGCTTAAGTTCAATCTGGTCATGATAAGAATTAGAACCAGATTGATTGCTTTGATTTGGAGATGATAATTATCAAAAAAACTTATTCCAGTCCTTAAAACTTCAAACAGCATAAACTGGTAACAACTGCTATATTATGAACCAAGCATAAATAAACAAAACTACAACAAAAAGACTTAATCGTTTTCTAATCTCTATAAACTAATTCTAAACCTCAACAAACCTAATTTAAAAAAAACCTCAAAAACCTCTTATTACCGATTAGCAACATCTAAGGCTCAAACACGAACTAATAGAGAAGTCATTCAAAGTGTGGAAGTACCAATTCTCAAAAATTTCTTTCACAGTGCTTTTCTCAAATTCGTAGATTTTTGCACTAGTAATAATCATACAAAACATTTTAAGACTAATATTTATAACTTACGTTTTTGTAAAATATGTGTATTCAAGAACGCATTTCTTAAAACGGCATAATTTTACATAACTCCTTATATCTATAATTATGTTTTGTAGTAAGGGAACGCATTTCTGAAAACGGCAAGTCAAGGGAATATGTCATTGAATATTCATTAGCCTGTAACTCAGAATTCAGCAAATGTAACTTATAATTCATGAAAACTTTTGTTGTTTGAATTTTGTATTCTTTGTGAGAAATGCATATTTGTTTTTCCTGCACAATTCAACTCAATATACATTATGAAAAACCTTAATACTCTGCTTCCAAAATACTTTATTTTAACTAAAAAGAACTCCCGTCAATCCTTGTAAAATCTATTGGAAATTGTTCTTGTAAGGAAAGTACTTCTTAGGTTGTTCTTCATCTTTCTGCAAGGATTTTAATTCCTTTAAAAATCACTTTTATGATTTTATAATAGAGAGTAGGAATACTTTAAATAACCATCTTTATTTTTTTTATAAAGTGAATTCAATATCGCTAGTCTTCAATATCTTTATCTACTTCTAGTATTTTTATTGCGGTGAAGTTCCCATTTTATTTTAGAAAATCATTTTTGTTACTGCAAATGACATATTTCTATATGCTTATTCGTCATCTGACCGTGGCTCAAAATTACGTGGTATTGTCTTCGGATCTTCCCTTCGAGGATTGTTCCCGGGCCGTCGTCAGTAGCCCGTAGCATTGCTCTAGTACGACGTTAATTACAAAGTACTAATTACAATATGAATATTTACCCCCGTAAACATCGGTAATTGCTGCGTATGCTTTGAAAAATGCTTGAAAAACCGCAATTAAATTTGAAACACTTTGGGATCATGGTTCCGTCTAAAACTAATTGTCAGATCTTAGAATATGAACCTAAGACCCTCATTAATAAATTTGCAGCACTCCAAAATTCTTCCCTTCGTTTCGTTATGGACAGCCCGTGATATTACAAAAATTACGAAATAAGAAACGAACTAGGAATTTTTTAACATCAAAATTTCTTTTGGTACAATTAATAAATATTTTTTCTGCTCACTCCGTTGCATTAAGAAATTAGCTGTAGCGTAAATCCCCAGATATGACCATTGTCTATCAAGTAACAAAAACGGGCCAAGAGCTCTTCTGAACTGCCTCTGTAGCCTTCGTAGCCTCTGGTATTTTCAAGATCTTACTGAAGTGAAGAAGGTATACCTACGGCCATTGTAATGTCTTCTCTTATCACATCAAATTTAACTACATCCCCTTGATCACCTGACGCCCAAGAATTTGTTATACCGCTAAATTTTTATGCTAACATTATAATATTCTGAACTTAAGACTTTGCTGTCTGAAGACAAAGAGCTTTTAGCACTAGAGCTACATGGTAAATTCACTAGCCTCCCTCTATATCTAATATTGAGAGTTTGTTTACAATCATGCTAGCAAAAATTAGGGGCTTTTGCCCCAAGAGCTCCATGGTAAATTCACTCGTCTCACTTAAAATCTAATATTAAAAGTTTATTTACCATCAAACTTTCAAAAATGAATTATTCTATTATTTTGAATAGTTTTAAACTGATAAGATCGTTGCAAACACACAAAGTTTGATCTTGAAAATTGAACGTCTACATTAAAATAAAATAAATGTGTCAATTTTTATTTTGAAAAACTTTAAAAAAAAAAGTAAGCTTTTAAAACGATTAACTGAGGTAAAAATCAATTAGTTTAAATTTTGCAATTCGTAGTGAAATATTAAACATTATTAACTTTTTAGAATATGAATATTGGTTATAGACTTCACTTCCTAAACGGAAAGTCTGAGTTATGAAAACAGTTTTAGTACATTCATATCCCTCTTGTGAACAATAAGCTGATTTGATTAACATTAACGAGTGATACATAAAACTAAAGGAAAGTTTGGTTTGGTTCTTTCTACGATCATTTTGTTTTGCTACTTAAGGGTTAATTAAACAAATTTGAAATAGTAAGACTGAAGATAAAATTAAGTAAAATGTTTAAAGCCCAAGAAAAAAGGGCTCCAAGAGGAATGCAATAATCGTTGTGAGTATATAATACAGACATGTATGACACTCGTAGAGTATTTTTGTGTGAAATTTCCTAGGGCTTTCCATCCAAAGGTGGGTCGTGATGAATCTTGAAGTGAAAGATCCAAGAACAACGCAACCTCATTTTGAAACAATCAGATGACAAGAACCACAACGGAGCTTGTGACAACTTCGCCATAGATTTTCTGATAATCACTAAGAAAGGAATTAAAAACGCTCATCTTCCCTACTCGATGGGGAATTCTCTAGATTGATTTGGAACGTGATCGAAGGAAGGTCACGCTGTAATGGACCTGTCCATTTTTTCGTGTTTATTGTCATTGTGTTAATGTTCTGTCATTTTAATAAATAGATGTTAAAATTAGAACTAGAATTGGAATTGAATAGATTTGAACATGCAAGTTTCTGATATGAAAACTTTGGACTCGATGTAATATTTTACTACAGCACAGATCCTCCAAAATTGTACACCATGCAAAAGTGAGGACATTTAACGTCACGACACATTTAACGTGCACCAGCATCCGTGCACACGACGATATTTCGCTGGACGAGTATCTATCTCGCAGCCCTGTGGTTGCTTATACATTGATTTCCCGACTAGTCTAGTAGTCTACCAACATCCAATGTTGATAGGACTCATCTAAATAACCACTAGGGTAACTTCGAATACACGGCAACATTAACAAATTGAACCTTGTAAATGTGTGATTTTATTCTAATCTATATATAATTCTCTTACGTGGCACGAAAAAAAGACGTTATTTGTAATCGCGTTTTGGCAATACTGTACGATTGTTTGTTTATCGCGAAGTCTCACGCATCGATTGAATTTATAGCGTTATCGGATGATATTTTATTGAAAAAAAAATGTAATGAGCTGTTGCAGTTAGTTTATAATAGAAATCAAAGAAAGCGGAGGATCTTTTCAGGGCCATTTAAAAAACGGTCCTTTTCAGGACCAACAATTATAGTTCAACAAGACGCTTGCACTACAACTTTCGGCAACAAACTCAATGAAAAAGTGTGGATCGTTTGAGTACTGGGAAAATGTACACACAAACAACATGCTGGGTATTCAATTTCCAAAGCAACGCTCACATTTCGAGTCAAAATTTGCACAAAGTTTTCATTTGAATTCTGATTTTAGAGATACTGTATATATTTTTTCTGTAATACAGCAAATTTAGATTTGAAAAACATTGTTTTGGTAACATATTTTGTAAACAATCCCTTCTACTAGGACACATGTCTTCATTGAGGCGAGCGAAGCGAGCATATGTTCGCTCAGCGAACCAATGAGGATTGCGAGATTTAGCGAGCAGGGGGCGGGCCCCCTAGTAAACGTATATTTCTAGTGGACGAAGCACAGTTACCATGCACTCAAGAACTCTACTACCAGAAGAGCAACGGATTAGCAATTATAAGGTTGTGAGTTGGAAATTAGGTCCAACCAAAGAGAATCGTTTACACTCGTTAACTTAAGACCTTAATTTGAGGACATCTGTCGTGTCGTCCAATGTCCTCACTTTTGCTTGTTGTGGTTTGGAGAATACCAGTTCAGGTGTTGACCTCGTCTTTTGACCTTGGTTCAAAATTACGGAGTGCTGTTCTCGGCACGTAGTTATTTAATTAACGTCGTACTAGAGCAACAGAGTGGGATATTGGCGACAATTCCTGAATGGAAAGACAGAGAACAACACCATGTAATTTTGAACCATGCTCAGACAATGTGGTGTTGTCCTCTGTTCTTTCCCTTGGGGATTGATCCGGGAGCGTTGCCAATATTCAGTTGTGTCGCTCTAGTGTAACGTTAATTAATTAAAATTATCATGCACTCAAGAACCCTGATGTCACTTAAAACATTTATTAGCTTATAAATTCATTGCTTCTATTTCTTTCAAGGAATAAAATAGCAGCCATAAACGATCCACGAAATGTTCCACCTAGGTATCTTACATCTTAATCCTTGGAAACCACCCCCATTCAAAACCGGATCGTCGCCCGGGAAGGAACAACGAAACGAGCAAAAATTATACGACGAAATATTCCATCACAACAGTTCCAGAACGTCTCATTTCCAATTTAAATTCGAGAAATCGAAGCAGCACGTGTTGCTTTGGATCCAGAGCGACGACTCCAGTACATCGCCACATTAACGCGCATACATACACGACGCCATTTCCAAGCGATCGCACATTCCCGGAATAAGAAACGAGCTAATATCTCGAAACACCCCGAGCTCAGAATCAAAGGCTGGGATTGTCCGGGAATGTTTTCAAAATCCCTTAAAAGGTACCTCGGACGGATTGCAATCGCATCAGGGGATTGGCTGCGAAACGAAAGAATTCTTCCTAGGCAGACAGGACGCTGTCTGGCTCTCATTAATATTGGGAATTGTCACTGACATTTATGTGCTATAACCGCCGACATATATCATTGTTGGCACAAGCAATCATACACGGGAGAAAGATAAAACAGGCGCAGCGCTGGGGGAAAGAGCTGTGGCATTAGTTCCCATCTTTGAGGTGGACTTCTCGTATTACACTGCTCCAAAAAGAATCGAATCTCCTGATGGCTCTATTGTATCCATACAATACGAAAGAGATGGTAACTTTTGGAATTGCGTTGTTTTCTGGTGATAGCTAATTTGCAGCTATTGTATGTGGCGTTTCGTGCACAAATGCATTCAGAAGCTGTTGTTACAGAGGTGTATAATTCGTTTTAAATTTAGGAATTGGTTTATTTTACCCTTCAAAAGGTTTCGGAGAGATATCTGGTTTGTCGTGATTTGGCTAATTTTGTGAATGCCGAGATGTCATTAAGGTATTGAATTTTTTTTTATGATGACGAGATCAAGATCTGGTCAGATTTGCAGATAGTGAGCTGTAACTCCATGACGACATATCAGATGTAATTGATTGAGCTCAAGATCTTGGTCATATTATTTTTCTAGTGTCGAGCTATCGGCTCCATCATGATCTGACCAATGATGTAATATAGGATCGAGAGGATACTGCCGATCTTTTAATGGTGAGATCAAGATCTTTGTTTTTGTAATGGCTAGATACCTCGTTCCCAAACATCTGGTCAGTTTTGCTAACGACAAAATAACTCGTTAAGACAACCATCATGAGGGTTAATAGTCTGAAATTATGCATATTCATTAATGTAAATAAGATTATCATGCATCGAATAAAGATGCAGTTTATGTTCAGTGTGGAACTCATCTCATATTTACACTAAGTTCTTGAATATTCCATGATATATTTCCTATATGTCTAAACCAATAGTAAATATTGGTACCATTCCAATAGTAAATATATGTACTACACCAATAGTAAATATAGGTACCACACCAATAGTAAATATAGGTACCACACCAGTAATCAATATATATACACCAATAATCAATGTAGATACACCAATATAATCAATGTAGATACTCCAATAATCAATATACATACACCAATAAACAATGTAGATACTAGGGATGCGACATCGATAGCAAAACATCGATGTTCAAAATTAAAACATCGATGTTGATAATGCATCGCTCAAAAACTATCGATGTTTTTAAAATTCAGTGTATTTAAACTTTTCCCCCCATTTCTTAAAAGTGGTTTAGAAACTAGTGATGCGACATCGGCTCCAATACATCGATGTTTTTTATAAAACATCGACATCGATGTTGCATCCCTACTTTTCAGACTCTTCACCCTTGGTCAATTTAGTCTAAAAGTATGTTCAATTTGCTGATTATGAAAAATATGCTACTTGGTTATTTTTTAAATTTTTATAACGGTACTTTTTTATAACATTGATTACGTAAAAACATCGACAAGCATAAACATCGATGTTAAAAACATCGATGTTTATAAAAATCGATGTTTTAAAAAAACATCGATGTTTTGAAAACATCGACAAGTATAAACATCGATGTTAAAAACATCAATGTTTATAAAAATCGATGTTTTAAAAAAAACATCGATGTTTTGAAAACATCGACATCGATGTCGCATCCCTAGTAGATACACCAATAATCAATGTAGATACACCAATAATCAATGTAGATACACCAATAATCAATGTAGATACACCAATAATCAATGTAGATACACCAATAAGTGTAGTTTACACAACAATAGTACATATATAGCGTTATACAGGTGGTTTAAATTAAGTATAGCTTACACAACAATAGTAAATATATAGCGTTATATAGGTGGTTTAAATTAAGTATAGCTTACACAACAATAGTAAATATATAACGAACTGATTCAAGTCAGGCTTACCAAAACTAAATATTTATACCACACAAAAAGGAAATGTAGGTACCACATTAATAGTAAATGTAGGTAACACAGAAATAGTACATATATATACCTCACCAAAAGTTATAGGTAACACAACAATGGTAAATATAGGTACCTTACCAATAGTAAATATAGGTACCTTACCAATAGTAAATATAGGTACCCCACCAATAGTAAATATATGTAATGTAGCATCATGGTTACAGATAGGTATGGATGGGTCATATATATGTCGAAGGGAAGTAAGTGAGTGGTAATCACCGACTGGGTTCTGGAATCGGGGTGTAACTGATTCAAGTCACGCTTTGGTGGGGGCGATGCTACGGGGCCAGAAATCTCTTTTTAAGGTTTCACTTCGTTTTAACGTGGAGCTCATTTTGTCCTTCTTATACTCTCAGACCTCTATTGTACCATCCATAGAGCCCCAGTTTCTGTCCTTCGCAGGCTGCTCCACCATCAATAAAAGTGAATTTTCTACCCAATGCTCTGACGAATACCAGCAAATGTACTGTGGCTTTTTTTTTCGACTTTTTCCAATTCACTATGCAGTAAACAGTTCTAGTCGTGTTATTTTTTGCTTTTCAACCTGTCACTATCTTGACAGTATACAGACGATTAGATAGAGATTTGAAAGGAAGTGGTATTTTTAGTCGTCTTTTCCTTGTGATTGTTACCAGCGCACAATACCATAGACCAGTCGGTGAGTACTACTCTCTTGAACTTCCCGTCTACACATATTTGACTCCTAACCATACCTGTTACATGTAACCAGCTGTCTCTCTTCAAGCAGAAACATCGAAATCGTTTCAAAGAGAAATTCGGTCACGAGTAAAGAAAAAATATATGTGCTATATCCGCCAACATATATCATTGTTGCCCCAAGCAATCACACACGGTAGAAAGATAAAATAGGTTGAGAGTTAGGGACAACTCTTCCATTACTATCTGCGTTAGGTACACTCTTCGTGTTGCACTACTTCAAAATAAATCATACCGTGGTGCCTCAAGACGAGAGATTATAATGGTATGTTTCAGAAGGCTTCGTCTTCTCGTGTTTTTTTGAGGTGTAAGCATTTCATATGGCATGTTTAAGACACCGATTGAAGATAAATGTGACTGTCGGAATATAGATTAAGATAGAGATGTTAAAGTAGGATACATTGATTATCTAACGATTTTTTATGGCGTCTGTACAAATCAGGACAGTCAAAAAAAAGACAGTTCTAAAATAAAGCAAAGAAAAATTTCTGTGATGAAAATTTCCGTGTCAACAATTACAGAGTGTCCCATTTAAACATCAGACAGGCTTTTTTATATTTACTTTAGGTGTACATTAAACTCTCTCTAAATAGTTTTGAGTTCAAATGAGAATTTTATTAATTCAGTTTATTTTCTCTAGTGAGATTTGTAAATAAAAATATTACGATTATATTTAAAAGCGGCGTCTTTACTTATTGACAAATATTCTGCAGTAATTTCAATCAATCACCTTAAAAATCTCACAAAAATTACCTTATTAATAATTATTTCAGTACATATACGTTCTAGTACATTTTTAATTAAGAAGAATGTTTCCGAACATTTTCTAATCCAAGAAGTTCTTTTAATTTGTGTAAAAAATTAAATTCGAGGGAAATTGCGATAAATGCTTTCTAAAACGTTTTGTCTTCAAAGCATTTTATACTATACTGGCGAGAAAAATTAAAGGAACAGCTTTAAACTCATCAAACTTGAATAATTTTGCAGATAAGAACATGAAACTTGCACAATATCTTTATTTTGTCATGGCTGACATATATTAAAAATGCAGAACAGCCTATTTTTGCAAAAAAAATAAATTTAATTAAAACAGGAATATATGATATAAGGCGGGATAGAGAAATTTTACTGTTACAACTTTTTAGAGACACGCAGGAAAAATTAATAAGGTATGTGGTCACACCTGACCGAAATGCAAGCTTTACAGAGATTTTCCTTGCTGTGTATTAGATTATCCAGAAGTGCTTTCTGTAACAAAGTGTATTCAAGATGAATAGCGCCTTGAAGCTCCTGGAGAGTCTGTTCGTGTCTGTCCTGCTTCCATTCTCCCTATCGCACGCCATTTCTCACAATACGTCAAACGTCTTCTGGATGACATATTCCACCTACTACAGGGGAGAATTTTATACAACTACTCGTACAATCCTTGAAATTAAATTTCAAATCACCCACTTGCACTCCTTTTCACACTAGCCAAAAGAACGTGCTAAAAAATGTGCATATATTTTTGTAGCGATGGTGAATCTCATTGGACTGCTTGATAACTTTGACCTTGAGTTATCAACCAATCACCTTTCTTTGAAGTTCCCTTAATAGAATTAATATAAAGCACCTTTTTATGGTTGTTCCTTTAATTTTTCTCGCCAGTGTTTACTTCAGTTTTGCGGTCTGTAAAAGTCACGATGAATTATACACCTAAAAATGAAGTTTCAAAAATTAAAAAATGGACCGCTGTTGCTCGGTTGAAATTGTAACGGATTAGAAATCAGAGGGTTGTGAGTTCAAAACCAGGTTCAACCAAATACCAATTAGTACATGGGGGCATGGTGCAAGTTAAATATAACAGAGTTGTCCTTGGATCTTACCCTTTGGGATGGTTTCTTCCGTCGCCAAACTCCAGTTAAGTTGCTATATTGCGAAGAAAGTTAACTACCATTACCATCAAAAGAAAACGTTTAAAAATATTATAATTCTACAAAACACGCAATAGGTCTGGTGATAAAATACTACAATACCTAGATTAAGCTGTCAAAAATACGTTTCCTTAAGATACATACACCTGATTAGATTATTTAGAAACGCAAAGGTTCTGTGAAGAAAAGTACCTTCCAAACAGATTTTAGGATATACAACACTACCCTCCAATAATGGCCCTTACGCCAGCGGATTTGCATAAAATCCGAATACTTTTTTGGGGTGTTTTTCGTGGTATGGCCGGCATGGCACCTTTGCATGTTGTTCCAAGTCAATTAAACGCCGACGCCTACATGAACATTTGGGACTATCAGGTTCTTCCTACGCTCTGGTTTATGGAATGGACAAATGTTACTTTCAGGACGACAACGCTCAGTGTCATGTTGCAGCCTCTGTCAAGCAGTGGTATCAAGATATGGATGTAAAATGTCTTCCCTGGCCAGCTCGGAGTCCTGACCTAAACCCCATAGAACATTTATGGGAAGCGTTAGAGAGACGGTTACGGACTAGGGAACCACGTCCGAAATCTACAGCTGATCTGGCGATGTTCTTGCAGCAGGAATGGACATAAATACCTATAGCTGTGTATCAAAACCTTTTTGAAAGTATACCCACAAGGGTCGCTATTGTAATTGCAACAAGTCGGGGACCATACCCATGTATTATTTCCCTTATACCATCACATCTTGCTGTCCGGTCCATTATTGCAGTGTAGTGTATGTAATACTTCTATTTTGCAGGGTCCGCGTTTGCCCAATTGAAAGAGAAATGGATTATAAAACAAGATAATTAGAATCCAGCTCTAGTGTTGTTCTCGTCATTTGACCGTGTTTCAAAATAACGTACGTTGTTATTTGATATTGTGCTGTTGCACGTAGCTTTCCGCGGCTTTCTGCAAATTGAACAATGAGCTATTGCATGAACGTCAGAGTTCCCAACACAACCCCACAGCTTTGGGTCTGCAATGGGCATATAACAGCACCAAAGACACATTAAGGTGTATGAACACACTAAAAATCCTGAAAATTCAACAGAAGGTCTAACTTTTTTTATTGCTTCAAAATATTCTTGAATTCCTTAGCTTTCAAACGATGCCAAGATCTTGAAAATATTCGAAATAGTTTTCTAGTTACAAGGGTTTTCGTTAGGTACTGTCACCATAAACAGACGTGTTTCCAAAACTTTAAACTCTATTTCTGAAGAAACAAGTTTTTGCAATAGGATGCTGTGTCCAAACAGTGATAACTCAACAATAAATTAATATATTATAATTATTTTTGTATCATTGTAATCTACATAATACAGCGGATGTTTTGACCCTCAATCAGAGTTATTAGTTAAGAAATAAATTTTTAATGGATTTTTAAATCCTCAATTTCCAGAAAAAATCGTGATTTTTTAAGCATTCTTGGCGAAAAAAGTTGTAACAGAAAACCTTTTCTCTCAATAAACTTGATTGAGGGTCAAAATATGAAGAATAATATTGGAAATGATTTCCAACTAGAATTGTCTTTCTAGACAAAATAGAATTTGAGATATCACTGTTCAAAAAACATTCTAATTAGCTCATTATATCTTAATTAGTTAATTAATAATTAGTTTAATATGATTTTTTTTCACTGAAATAGTTTTAAGGATAAACCAATGACCTACTGTGCAAAAACTGGATTTTTAAAGTTAAAATTAAAAAAATAAACTTCTAGTATGTACGTACACCTTAACGATTCGAACATAAATGTAGTAGGAGTCGGTAACTCGGTGCAAAACCAGTCAATTAAAAGTCATTGCATGCGTCATTTCCCGCGGAAATATGAATCAGGGAAGATAAGTCTCCTCAACTCCGTTGGAATCACGGGAAAATGTTTTGGAGCCAATTTAAAAGGAGGACTTCTCAACACGTCTCAAAAGAAGGAGGTTATCTAACCTCACTCAACCAGATTCAACACTTTACAGTCGACTCTTTTACTTGATCTCTCTTTTTCACACCCGAGAAGAGAGTACTCTGTCCTTGCTTTCAAAAGACGTCTGCGAAAATAGGGAGTTTCGCTCATCAAGAAGTGAGGCTGAGACGCCTCCTTCCTGTACTGGAATATCACTTTCGGAGCATCCGCTGCAATGCAGCTCATCTTCACATCAGAAGAAGAAATAAATTTAAATAAAGACTATAATACAGGGTGTCCCAAAAAAAACAGTACAACTTCAAAAATTTATTTTTAAAAAAAATAGGGCTACAGCAAAACTAGTTACAACTCTAGATAGAACAACGCAAAAAGTTTTTTTCTACTACCTTAGTAAATTTTCACATGAGATCCTTTCGTAGTACAAAGAATATCAAGACGATATTCCAATTCAATCCACGAACGTTTTAGCATGCTAACATCAACAGTAGCTACAGTCTGTTTGTAACTTTTTTGTTTCAATTCCATGACACTGTTAACTTTTGTTTGGTAGACAGCATCTTTTATCTAACCCCGAAAGAAAAAGTTGAGTATATTAATGTCAGGAGACCGGGACGACCATGCTATGGGGTCATCCACTCGACACATTGAGCTTTCTTCACGGGATCCGCCATTTTGAATAACTGAATTCTTTAATAATCGTTTGCGTGTTCTGCAGCGCTATCTATAATCAGAAACATACTGTAAAAAAAAAAACACTTTTTGAGTTATTCTATCTATTGTTGTAACTAATATTGTTATGGACCTATGATTTTCTTTTTTAAAAAATTTTGAAGTTGTACTAATCTTTTTGTGACACCCTGTATATAAGTGTGGGTTAATTTAAATTTGAAAAATGTAGATCTAGGGTGCAGGAAAAACTTAATTGCTAAATTAGCCATAAGCACACAGGCCAAAAACCTCCCATCTGCTGACCGCGACCATGGATGCTTAGGTTTTAGGTCCAATGGATGACTCGGGAACGGATCCCTTGGACTGCTATTCGCTCGTACAGAAGAGTGTGAGCTTAGAAGATAAAAAGAAAGCTATTCGTGTTTCGCAAAATAAAGATGATTTGTCTGACAATAGCGTCTTTCTTTTATTGAGGGGTATGTTGATTTTATTATTTTTTCCTAGATGATCATGCAGCTGTAAACATTAAAAAACTGGTTATTATTTTTCAGCCCAATGATGCTACCACTGTTCGTTTTTGATCACGCTATGCCATTAAATTAACTTTACTTATTTATTATTTTAAATTTTCTTTTCATGAAACACGTGACTAAAATTAATCCCGCACCTCATGAAAGATATTTCCCTTCGGTATTGTTCAATGTCCGTCACCAATAACCCCTTTTGTTGCTCCAATGGGAGGGTCATTATCTACTATTATGTGGCTTTTTGAGGTAAACAGCAAAGAAGCAGTTGGACCTCAATAGCTTTATAAATAGAATATCAATGTTATAATAAGCGTTAATTGAGCACGAGTTACTCCACGTCGCGTGATGTGTAACATCACTGACACATGCACACACATATTACATACTTTTTCCCAACTTACTAATGAATCCATAACGTAAGGATTTAATTAGTATTGACTACTGAACTAAATACAACTTATAACTTAGACACATTTAATTTAATAATTACTAATAACGTCTAAAATAATATTTTTTTGCTTTAATAAATTTTGTGAGTTAAAAATTTTGTTTTCCAATTTCTATGCAACCATGAAAAATACGGTTTGATGAAATAGAAAATTTAATAATGCATCCATTATGAGAAAGTAATTTCCCGAGTCGAATATTAAAGCGAGCAATAACAATGCATACTTAACGAGTAATTTTAAAATATGTACGTAACTTTAATGGATTAAATAAAATCATTAGAAAATCTATTTAAAAAAAAAGATTATTAAAGGAGATAATTTGAATTGTTATAAAAATGCTTACACCTATAATAGAAACTACAGAGTTGCAATATCATTTAGGACCTAATCATTGTTTTATAATTAATTTTGCATCCACGGTTTTAAACTTTCGTTGCACTAATTATTTGGAAGTTTCATTCTTCTTAACAACAAAATTTTCAATTTAATTAACTATTTTCTCTTAATTTTCGTGCTTATAAATTTTTGAACCCTGCAAACATTGCAATTTTATCACTAAAAAAATCTTCTGTCTAAGAAAACTCATCATTAAATTTATAATAATTTCCTTTGGAAAAATTCTATTTATGCAGTTTGCATTTTGTCATTGGTTGATATTTATGGTAAAAAAATACACTCTCTTTTTTCCGCTATTACTTTGAACTATGCATTTAATACCGCCAATAATCCTCTATCTCCTTAAAATAACTGTGCAAAGCGATTGAAGTACATACAGTCTAAACAGTTTTACTCCTCAGAATATAAAACTGACATTCAACTACAAATCATTTTTAAATATCTTCATATCCCATGGCAGGGCATTCATAGCTTCGTTGGTAGAGTAGCTGAACAACGACTGGCGAAATTTGAGTTCAAATCTCGCTCAAATCAAAGATCACCACGTACATTGGTGCAGGTCCCACAGATCTTTGCGGCCAACTTCAGAATTTTAAACGGACATGACCATCTCCAAGGAAATT
Source organism: Metellina segmentata (assembly GCA_947359465.1). Lineage (NCBI taxonomy): Eukaryota > Metazoa > Arthropoda > Arachnida > Araneae > Tetragnathidae > Metellina > Metellina segmentata. The sequence continues at coordinate 118,013,222 of OX375877.1, read as the reverse complement.
TCCACCGGATTGGTGTGAAATACATTCCTGACTGCCCTCTGTGTTCCACTGGAGAGAGAGACTATGACTTTTAGCCACTTGACAGTTTGTGAACTAAATTTTTAACCCATTAATTCCTGACATTTTTTTCCGAAGATATTTTGTATACTGTAAGTAAATATCGTGAGATCAACTGGAAAAATATTTTTAAAAATCCAAACTAATAATAGAGATTTTTACTGACATAAACTCAAACGTCCCTAAAAAGGGACTCTAGGCACCAGAGTGTACATAGTTTTCAGCATGAAATAATTTTTAATAACGATGTTTATTTTATAAACACTTTTTTTGGTTAAAGCATGTCTAATAAAGCATTTAAAGATATGAAAAATGCCAGTAAATAATGCCAGTTTTTTTTTTTGTTCGGTATGAAATTCTACAAAGCATTTGTCATGCAAACCCACCATGCACTTGCTTCATTTCCGATAGATTTTTTTCAATAATTGTCACATCTAGCATGAGTTTTATTAACAATTACATAATGCAGTTCCCCGTCATATCTAATTACATTTGATACTTTGGAGTTTTAGGTCTTTGGTTTCTCTAAAGGTCTTTCCGGTTGTAACTTCCTTTCTGTAGTACATTTCTTGAAATAGGCCAAATATATCTCCCTTAGGAATTGGAGAAAGTGCAAGCGTTTGTGTTTGATGATTCAAAAAGGCGATATAACTGTCACGCATTTTGCAAAGCAGACTCTAATCCAAATATGAAGAGTTCACCACCATTTCTTACTCTGGATAGAACAATAGTATTTTGCAATGTTTTGATCCAATCTGTCAGTACCCCCATTCAATAAATATATTTATGATTTAAATTCGGTCGATCAATTTCAATTTTTTTTCCTCTGTGTTTGACCACCATTTAGCTTTTACCAATGAGTAAACACCATGCACATTTGAATCTATGGTTATAAAATTTTTGTCGTTCCACATAACTAGGATTACGCTGTCTTGCTGTTCATCGTACTTAAACTCAACCTCTGGTATGTTTTTTAAAAGATGAAACGTCGCTTATTGGGCATTTTTCAGTGCAATATGGACGCACTGCTGCAATCACATTAAATCCTTTATTGGAAAAATAATCAATTAGTGAAAAAGTGAATAAATTACCACGGTATTAGTCAATGTTGGAATGTTCAGGTAGTTATGAAGTGAAATCCACGACAGTAGAACCTCCCATACTTAATTTTTCAACATTATTTACAGTTCCTGCCCCATGTTTGTATCTGTGACGGACATAGTACGGCAACATGCTTTTATCAATCGATAGTTGCTGCTCCCGGGGTTGCAAGCATATAGAAGTACTCCATTATTTGTTCAAATCGATTTCTGCACAGTACAGAACTTATTGTAGTAATGTTGACATCAATTTCAGCATACCAGTAAAGACGTCTTTGAGGCAAAATAGTATATCCACTGGTTAAAAGAATGCTAAGGAACAAACGCAATTTCAAAATTTCGTTAACTAACGGAATTCAACAGCAATTTTTTTTTTAAATTTCTTTAAAAATCCAAAGAAAAACAAAAGTTAAGTTTTGCAAAAACATTCTAGTGGTTGTTTACAACAAAATTTTTTTTTTACCCCGACAAGAAATGCCAGGATCTTTGTCATGTTTGCGAACGGCAAATATACGTGCCCTCCTGTGTCTAGCATCCCATTTTAGGGTCGTTTCTAAAATGCTAAAAACATAATCAAAATTTTAAAACTTTAAAAATTTTAAACATGTTTGCGAACGGCAAATATACGTGCCCTCCTGTGTCTAGCATCCCATTTTAGGGTCGTTTCTAAAATGCTAAAAACATAATCAAAATTTTAAAAATTTTTAAATTTTAAAAACACGTGAACTAAAGAATTTTTAGTACCACATTTATCAAATGCAGATAAATTGATTTATAAATGATGGAAAAATCTAACCTCTTTTGATTCGACATTGCAAAAGTTGCGTTTTGCGTGAAAGATGAAAAAGAAAGTCCACATCCACAACTTTACTACCGTCAAATGCTGTCATCTACTGAATATAATTGAAATAAATGCTTAGAAATGCTTCATAATTTTTAGGTGAAAGCTGTATTTATGTGAAACTGAGGCTCTTTTTTTGAAGCGTCACTAAAAAGGGACGCTAGGAATTAATGGGTTAATGTTCTACCTCTTGATAACTATATTTCAAAGGCTAGTTTATAATAGGCTGCACGAAGTAAAATGGTCCATACGAGCCATTCCTCAACGTAATTAAAAATTAAAGCATTAGTGCAGGTTGAATCTGTAGTACTTCAAAATGTACTCACGTTGCTGTGGAAATTTTCAAATTAATGACAATATTTCAAAATGACGAGGTTTTGTTCTCGGATCTATCCTTTTGGAATTGCTCCCGGAACGTCGCCATTAGTCCTTAGTGTAGCACTAGTGTGGCGTTAATTCAACTATTCTCCAACGAACTGTTCTTCAAATCTCATATCACATTTAGTAACAAATATGATTTTATTTTCAGATTGTTTGACCTCTTTTTCTTTGTAGTTCTATCCCATATAAGATTTCCAAAGACGGGCGTGTACAAAGGGGGCTGGTTAACGTTGCATCTGTCGTGGCTTTAAATGTCCACATGTTGGCGGGAAGTGGAAGTTTTGAGGACGCCAGCCCAGGTGTTACCTCGTCATCTGACCGTGGTTCAAAATTGTATGGTGTTGTCCTCGGATATCTCCTTTAGGGGATTAATCCCATACCATCGGCCAGAGCCCGTTGTGTAGGTCCAGTACATCTTAAAAAACCTACCTACCTATGTAAGATTTTAATAAAAAAAACTATTAGTTTTACATATCATCCTTTTTTTTCTAAATTAAATTTTACTATGCATCTGAGAAATAAAAATGTTTCAGTATTCACGCAAAAAAAATCATTCATCAAGGTGATTTTCGAGAAGGATTGGGAAGAAGGATCTAAAAAATAAATCCGCTTTGAAATATAACTCAATTTGGGCAAAATTGTGTGAAATCGAAGTCATGAGTTGGGAACTAAATCAAATCATGGATAAAAAATTGGTAGGTTTCCTTTTCAGATGCAATTGAATCCACCTGGGTTCTTAGGAAAGTGAAGATTGTTTTTATTATTTAAAGCTGTGAAACAAAACTTGTATTAGAGTACGAATAAAATAGTATTTTATTCTAGTATTCATATCCAAAATCAAAATGCAATTTTTTCCATGCTCTCTTTAGCTATGTATTTTAAATAACTTTCCACTGGGGAGAAACACAACGCTATTGGGGCAACGGTGCGGAATCAAACGCGAAGGGAGATATTCGAGGATAACACCAAGTAATTTTGAACCACGGTCAGATGCCGAGGTCATACCCCAGATCTAACGTGCACCAGCACGCTTTGGGTAGGTCGGATTTTGGTTGGATCTATTTCTCTCTAGAAGTAGGATTAATAAATGCAAATGGACTTTTAATACATGAATTAATATTTACCTGTGATATTTGTGAGTACTATTACTTTAATAATTATACATCAATTTTTCCTCAGGTAATTGGAGCAATTCGTCCATATCGTCTCTTGTGTCACAAAATTCAACCTATTCTGTATGTAAAAATTGCAAACCCTCACTATAGCAACAGTGGCTAATCACGATTCAAAAACTACGTCCATGGCAAAAATGCTTCGTCATTGGTCATTTCGGTGCAACAAAACATCCTCGACACGAAAGCTTTTTTTATGTGAATTTTAACTACTTTTTTTTATTTGTTACCTATTCATTAAGTACCAATATTTTATTATTGAACTATCAACTCAGTACTTGAAATTTTGAATAAAATATCCTTATAAAAATAACTTTGTTAATGATTCATATATTTTTATACAGTTTAATGAAAATAAAATTTATTCCACAGCTTTCAGTTACAGAATAATTTAAGTTGTGCTCTTTAGGGAGGGGGGATTTTAGTTCAGAAGGAAGGAAATTCCGAATAAAACCAGAAAATGGCTTCAGCTTCTTTTCTCAAATAGAAGTGGAATTCGGAAGTGGATGTAACTTCATTCCTAAGATTTTTGAAGTAACAAACACAAAGAAGTAAACATTGTTTCACGAGAAAGGAAAACTGGACATTTATCTGATCAAATATCTGGCTCTTTGTAAGACAAAAATACAACGAGCTCAAGAAATCACATATCGTTATTCAAACTATTATAATGTCATGCGGTGTATAAACATAAAAAATATGAAGGCTTATTTAAACATCCCCTTGATACACTGCATTGTTCAAGGAAAATTACAACTCATTATTATAGTAAGTCTAAATATCGACTCAAAAATACCTCTGAATCTTCCAAAAACTGAGTAATATCGATTTAATTCGTCGCTCAAGAAAATGACAAACTTATTAATACTTCAGCAATTACTTTTTTAAATTAATAATTTAATATTAATAGTTCATCTTATACTATCAAATACTCGTTTTCACTATGCTTCTGTATAAATAGCGTCCGCGATAGCCCCATTGGAAAAGTAACGGATTAGCAAACCTGAAGGTTGCGAGTTCGAATTCAACCAAAGACCGTAGCGTACTTAGGGGGCTGGTGCACGTGTTGGGCCTTGGATATCGTCATGTTGAAGTAGGTGGAAGTTTGGAGAGTGAATTTCGAGCACAGATGTGACCTCCCGCAAAATTACCTGGTGCTATTCTAGGATCTTTTCCTTCCGAGGTTGATCCGGACCATCGCCAATAGCCCATTGTGTTGCTCCAGTGCGACGCAAATTAAATACCTGCCTGTATAAATATCGCTTGCGTTTAAAAGTATTTTATCATTCATAGTATCGCTTGCATGACTCGTTTCCTTGCTTCCATGTCGTGATTAAATATTTATTTATTGCACGGGAGGAATTTCTCTGGAAGTATTTAAAGATACTTTAAGTAACGGTAGAACGAGATATAAAGTGGCGTAAGTCAACGCTACTTTGCCTTTTATTATATAGTACGTTTATTATTACTAAACAAAAATACTTTCATCGTGCGAGAGAATATTTTGTATACAGTGAACATTCACTGTGATGTACTCCTACTGTACAAACCCATATTCTATGAGATTGCAATAAATCTAAGATAATATCTAAGATTTGCTCTATTTATTTTTCATAAGCTTTCAATATTGACGAAGCTTTATTTCTCACGTATAGTTTCAGAGCCTCGGTAGCCTGATTGGAAGAATATCAAAATAGCAACCAAAGGGTTGCTAGTTCGAATCCAACCAAGGACAGGCGTGTGTAAGGGGCTGGTGCACGTTTAATCTCTCGTGGCCTCAAACATCCTAGCGTTTTTATGGTGTGGAAATTTGGAGTGTGAGGTGACAGCTCAGGAGTGACCTCGTCATCTCACCGTGATTCAAAATTATGTTGTATAGTCGGATCATTTCCTTGTAATTTGATCCCAGGTTGTCAACAAGAGACCGTTGTGTTGCTAAAATTTGACGTAAAATATCTACTTACTCTTACGGTTTGAAAAACTACATTCAAAGCAATTTCTTAATTCGTGATTTTTCTGATCTAAGATTTTTAATGATACTCCCTAAATTACATAGAAATCATTAATAATTATATCAAACCATTCAAAAATAATATATTCCCAAAATATGAGTTGAATTACATAAATAAAATCGCCTCGTAAAACGAAACATCTGGGAACTCAAAGTAATTAATATGCAATTACTTTTATGTTAAAAATTAAAAGTTTTCCTGCTGTAGAATATGCAAACATTTAAACTGAAAGACTAAATAAAAACGAAGCTTCCAGTTCCTAGAAACGTTCTTTAAAGAACTTAATTACGTACGGTCTGCATAGAATTAGAAGCAACATCATTTTAGGGATTGCATTTAAATGTAATGTGATACATTTTACACTAGCGTTGAATACATAAAAGAATCGCGTTTAGTTCTGTGCAGAGATATTTGTAAACATACGTCCAAAATTATCTTTACATGCATAGAATTACGGATTTCTCAAAAATTTTTAACTCTAATTTTATGAATTTGTTTGGAATGAGACGTAACAACATAGCACATAAATAAAAAGGAAAAAATTTGAGAACGATGCATATGATTTAAAACTGTAGAATGAAACAATAAAAAAAAGCAATAATATGTGACAGAGTGTTCAGAAAAAAAATTAAGGCTGATGAATTTAATATGGAATTTGATCACCCCTGACTTGTACACACATATTACAAACGGGATTTCATGCTGGCAATAATGTTGGTAACCATAGTTTGGGGAATTAAGTTCTATTCCTCCAGCAATACGGTCTTCGGGGCATTTATATCTCTAGGAGGAAAATGTCATCTTGAAATTCAATATAACCAAATAACGAATAAGTTTCGTTTTATTTATTTTATTATTCTTTAAAAGCTATGTTATACCTTCCCGCTTATACCTAGTTTGTATTAAGGGGAAACCATGTATATTTGTTGTTCACCAAAGAAAAAATTACAGTTAACAGTAGTTATAATATTACACTCAGACCGAGACACAACATTTGTTTACAGGCAATAAAAGAAAACGATTCGCATCTCCAAACGGACAACAGAATGATCTCACCCTCGCTACTTGACTGTAACGACACTCTCGCTTTCAAACGGAACAGAAATGGACGCTAGTACTGTGAAACGAGGCACATGCGCAGAAGAGTGCACGAACATGTGTTCAAGAAAACAGCTCACAAACAGTTCCGATTGGGGAGCAGAGAAGAAAATCATTGGTGATTATAATGAAAACCAATGAATGATTATTATGAAAATCAATGAATGATTGTTATGAAAATCAATGAATGATTATTAAGAAAATGAATGAATGATTATTATGAAAATGAATGAATGATTATTATGAAAATCAATGAATGATTATTATGAAAATCAATGAATGATTATTATGAAAATCAATGAATGATTATTATGAAAATCAATGAATGATTATTTTGAAAATCAATGAATGATTATTATGAAAATCAATGAATGATTATTATGAAAATCAATGAATGATTATTATGAAAATTAATGAATGATTATTATGAAAATCAATGAAATTAACAAAAATCCCTTTTTATTAATTTTTAAATACATACTTTTTCTTACCGGCGCAGGATACAACACATGCCTTGGTCCCCAAAAAGTTTAGTTTTGCCACTGGGGGACGAGCAGATGCAAGGGAAATCAATTTGCAAGTAAGCAAAAGTAAGATAAACTCAAATATATAATGCAAACACAGACACACTCGAAAAAATATAAACACTGTTAAAGCGTCAGAAATGGATCAAAGGAGCGATAACACAGAAAGAAAAGTGGATTCTGGGCTGCGAATAGAATTTGAATCGGATCGATTATAGCACAGACAGATGCAACTTGCAAATAGGGCCCTAATACTTTTCCTACAACTTTCGAGGCAGAAGAGTAGGACTGCTGTTAACGCTTTGGTAACATCAAGATTTGGTATTCATTTATGTTAAAACCAACGGTAAATAAAAAAGACAGTGCTTTGCTTACAACCTGATATTGAAATTATTTGGTGAGAACGGGGGCAATACAAATACAAATACAAATACAAATATTGACGACCAGCTACAGGCTCGAGCCCAACAAGGCTGGTCCTTTGTTTATGAATTCCCCAATTCCCACTGACTATCCAATTGTGTCTTAAATTCGTACACTCCCTTTGAATTAACTATATTTTCTGGCAACGCGTTCCAACTGTCTATTACCCTATTAAAATAGTAGTTTTTCCTTAAATCCCGATTAAAATGTGTCTTATTCTATTTATACCCATGACCCCTTGTTCTGTTATCCCTATTGAAATTTAAGCCCTCTGTGTCCCCTTGTTTTACAAACTTGAAAAGCTGAATCAAACCCCCTCCTTCTTCTTCTTTCCAGTGTATACATGTTTAGCTTACTTAATGTTTCACTATAGTAAAGTTTACACCTCCGTGTTTGTTGTCAAAAGATTGACATGATCTGAAAAATTTAGCTAATGACAAGATATCGTCATGAAGATTTATGATTTATTGAATGCTGATTTATTTTATGATGCTGATTTATTTTATGATTACGTGAAATCAATGTATGGTAAGTTTTCGTCTATTGACGAGGCATCTTGTCTATGAAGATCCTGTCAGATTTGCTATAAAGACATTTTTGACCTTTTTTTTACTATTTTTTTTGTTATAGTGTGTATGTTTATTTATAATCAATAATGATATCATTTCATCGTTGAGTTATCACAGTTTGAACAAAGCCTCATATTGCAAAAACAGTTCTTCAGAAATTGGATTTAACATTTCAGAAATATGTTTGTATTCGATGACAGAACCTAATGAAATCCCTTTGTAACACGATAACTACATAATATATTTACAAGATCTCGGTATGGTTTGAAATCAGATGAGTCATCACCGTATGAAGAAAGCTTCCTGTGTAATAACAGTTCCTAAGAAATTGAGTTTAACGTTTCAGAAACATATTTGTATTTGGTGACATTTGTATCTGAGGAAATCCCTCGTATAACAAAAAACTACTTCTAATATTTACCAGATCGGATGGTATGCAGTACATGGTGCAACGGCAATTTTTTGCCAAACAATTAACCTTGAAACTTACGTGTAGATTTATGGCAACCTTTTCACTTCCTTATGTAACTAATCGAATCGCCAAGATGGCTGCAATACTGACTTCGGTGCACATCTTTTTGGCGAGAAAATATGCTTGGCGATAAACATACCCCGTATACTACATATTTACCGCTAGATCTTGGTACTGTTAAATAATCTGTACTGTTAAATAAATCGATATTCTTATGGATTTTCGTGATTTATAGTGTCCTTAATAATTTAACCTTAAATAACCGTAAAATGCATCTGATTGCATCAAGCATAGCTTCTCATTCATTACAACAACTTTGAAATTGCACTGCAATAACTTCCTAAACTTTTGAACTTCCATGTAATTGGAAGCTAGGTTATATCAAAGCATAGAAACCAGTTTTGTCAATGCACGAAATATAAGAACGCTGTGAAACATAAGATTTTGTTTGTGCCTCTTTATGTATCGAAACTTCTTTTCCAGGCAGTTCTGCTACTTTTGGTCTCAACACATTGAAGTTCCAAATCCAAAGGAAAGTCTTTAGTTGTAAAAGGAGAGCGTTCGGCATAAAAGAGAAAATAGTTCTTCAGGAAAACTTTTATGGGTATTTTCCACTCAAGGAAAGAATTTCTAAGCAACGTTTACTATGGAAAACTAGCTTAGGTCTCAAGCGCTTTTACTTCTTTGGCCATTTTCGTAAAAGAACGTAGAACTTAGTCGATGGTTTAAATACTTGAGATTCCATTTAGGGAATAGACACTAAAACTCTTACGTTGTATAAAAGGCATATTTAATAATATTTATTGCTTGCTTTGAATTCTTTGTAAAATCTCATCTCATGTTCCTAACTTGATGAATCGCAAATATAAATGAATAAACTGTCATCGTGACTTTTGGTTAAAACAATTACAAAAAATTTAAAAAAATGTTTTGTCCAAAAACTATATAAAACACATAGTATACAAAGTTAAAAAAACTATATATATATATATATATATATATATATATATATATATATATATATATATATATATATATATATATATATATATATATATATATATATATATATATACATGGTTAATTTGAAGAAGCAAGAACTAACGTGTGAAGATGGGTGTTAAAGCTAGTATTTTATACTATCGTGTTTAACAATGCTTTATATGTTACATTCCTATATTTTTATACATTCCCATTCTTATGGGACGAGGTAATCCTGTTGAAAGAGTAACGAGTTTGCAATCGGAGTGGAGCGAGGTGGAAACAGAGTCCAACAAAGACTGCTGTGTACATGGGGGCGAGTGCGCCTTGAATCTGTCATGATCTCAAATGTCCTCGTGTTGTTAGTGTTGTGAAAGTTTGGGGAGTGGGATGCCAGCTCAGGTGTTGACCTCGTTATCTAACCGTGTCTCAAAAATACTTGTTGTTATCCTCAAATCGTTCCCTTGGAGATTGATCCCTGACCGTCGCCAATTTCCCGCTGGATTGATCCAGAGTGAAGTTAAATAATTATTATCCTATTCCTAAACCGATTTGTGTTCGTTGTGACATAAATGACCATTAATGTGACATAGTGACATAAATGACCATTAATGTGACATAGTGACATAAATGACCATTAATGTGACATAAGGACATAAATGACCATTAAAGTGACATAGTGACATAAATGACCATTAATGTGAAATAGTGACATAAATGACCATTAATGTGACATAGTGACATAAATGACCATTAATGTGACATAGTGAAATAAATGACCATTCATAGAAACTTTGCTTTTATAATTTAAAATCCTTAAACCTAATAACCTTTCTTTAAAATAACGAATGTTGAAACCTAAGTAAAAGCGTTTTTTGAATACTATTTATACAACTGAAACATAAATGTGCAACGAAATTAAAAATTATAGCTCCTTTCATTACATTTTCTATATCTACGAGTGTTATGTCTGCAATAAAAAAGAATTCAGCCTACAATGTAAATGACATATTTTAAATTTGAAACCCCTTCCGTAATGGAATGCGTAATATTTCCCAATTCCATTTCCCCCTTACGTTTCCTCAAAATTAACAATCCGGCAAACACAACACGATTTTCTTTTATCATATTGCTCTCCACGGCCTCTTAAAGAATGACGCAAAATCCATTAACTTTCGCGCAACGAGCGCAACGCCATCTGGATGCTATCTCGAAGAATTAATTTGACGTAAAAGAAAGACACTTTATGCCGTCACTGCGCCCGCATTTATCCGGCATACGCTCAAGAGCTACCGTCAACCGGGGAGCATATAAACTCCTCATACAAGAAAAGATGCCATATTAAATGGATATCAGTCCGGAATGTTTTCCCCTAACGCTGATTGAGTTGCTAGATGAGACGTAAGTGCAACACTCAATCATAATCAGTTCTTGGGCCAATGGCTTAGATATGCAACTATCTTATTGGGCAATATGGGGAAGTGCCGATTGTTTTCTGACCATTTGCATAGCAGATGAAATACAGTCACAGTTATTTTGGTGGATGCTGGTATTTTATCTTCGCGAATGAGCTATACGACAGAGAAAGAATAGCGAATGAGCTGCTACAACTTTACGAAGTTCGGTTTCGTGGAGTTGAGTTTCCTCTGCGTGAGATATGAAAACAATGCATTTAGTTCAGTTTTAGTTGTTTCTATCGCGCGTTACCTTAGAACAGAATAATTTTGAACAGATTCCTGTTGGGTTTTTTAAATTATGTTCGCTCTTCAAATAACTGTATCATCTTTGTATCGACATCCGAACCGTATCACCGCATCAACTGTATTTCCTCATTCATCCAAGTAAATGAGCAGCTGTCACCCGAGAATCCGGTGACGATGGATGTTGTTTTCCCTTCGATTGGTCATCAGCTTCATTATGCATTCGCTGCTAAATTCACAAGATGTTCGTGGTATGTAAGAAGTGAAGTATTCCCCACAATATGTGTTAACATTCGTTTTACAATGAGATACAAATAGATTATACGAATTCGTCGATATTAATCCGCTTTTGTAGCTCGCCCTTGACAATACGCTCTTGTAAACTTGCTCTAGGACGGTTTTCTCTTCCGATATACACGTTTATTCAGTAGAGCATATACTCTCATGAGTAAACACTCCACTGAATGTTTTCAACCATAGAACACGGTAATTAGCCGGGACTACCGTTTGCCCTTAACAATTTTCTCTTGAAAACTTTCTTCTAGTCCGGCGCACTCTACCGATGGTTTCGTCGGATATCATGAGAGTATTCAGTCTACTAAACGTGTTAAATTATGCCTTTCGATCTTAAGCTGAGCGGCAGTTAGCTATTTTATATTGAAAACTTGCTGAAGGTGGTTGCAGAGATCAGGACAAATCTTACTCAAGTTAGGAGTAAATAGTCGCATGTGTGTGCGATGTAGAGGCAAATATCGATAGATTCTACCAATGTCCACTTGTATCTCATGAGAATATTTACTCTATTGAACGTAATCAGCCATACAGGTCGATATTTAAACTTGGCGACCGTTTACCCTTAGCAATTTGCCCATGAAAACGTTCTATGTCCGTACACTAACGATGTCCAATTGGATCTCATGAGAGTACATGCTTTAATGAAGTTAGTTTTCAACCACAAAAGTCAATATTAAGCCGATGCGGTAATTTGCCCTTGACAATTTGCTCTTGAAGACTTGCTCTAGATCGATGCACTCTACCAATGTTCACTTGAATCTCATGGGAGAATTTTCTCTTCTGAATGTGTTAAATTATACAGGTCGATATCAAGCCGATGCGGCAGTTTGCCAATGCAAACTTTCTCTTGAAAACTTACTGAAGCTTCTTGAAAAAATCGTACCAAACCTTTTTCAAGGTCGGAGCAAATACCCTCATGAGATCGAAGTGAACATCGATTGTCTACCAATGTTCACTTGGATCTCATGATAGTTTTAACTCTATTGAATCTATTCAACAATAAAGGTCGATATTAAGACGAGGTGACCGTTTGCCCTTTGGAATTTTCTCTTAAAAACTTACTGTAGTTCGGCACACTCTATTGATGTTCACTTGGATCTCATGAGAGTATTCACTTTTTCGAACTCATTCTAACAAACATGTCGATATCAACACATTTCCTATCAAGTCGTTTTCGATTATTTTTCAGGGCATGTGTATCATGAATGGTAAACAGTCATAATTCGATAAATAGGTCAAAGCCATCATTTATTGCTTTTTCCGAGTGTGTTGGAAAAATTTATTTATTAGAAGAATAAATATAGAAACTACAAAATACACAATATAATAAACAAATAAGCTTATTTCACGTCGAAAATATACAAAGTCATAAATCGGTTTGTCTGAAACACGATCCAACTAAACTGCGGCTTGTCTATGTTATAACGGTCGTGGCCTGAGATGTCCCCACTTTAACGAAATGTGGAAGTTCGGAGAATGAGATTCCTACTCAAGTGTCAATATTGTTAACTGGATCTTGTGTCAAGTGTCAATATTGTTAACTGGATCTTGTGTCAGGTGTCAATATTGTTAACTGGATCTTGTGTCAAGTGTCAATATTGTTAACTGGATCTTGTGTCAAGTGTCAATATTGTTAACTGAATCTTGTGTCAAGTGTCAATCTTGTCAAAATGACCAGATGTTGTCGTAGGATCAATCCCATCGGCATCGATACAGGACCGTCACCAATAGCCCAATGTGTTACTCCAGTGTGACGCAAATTCAATTACCTACCTACTATAATCAGAAAAAGAGTTCGAGTGAATACCGAAAACCGTATTCGTGAAAGGGCGCTTGTAGAGCCCCGTTGACAGTTTGCCTTTGACAATTTGCTCTTGTAAACTTGCTTTAGATCTCTGCACTTTACGATATTAACTTGAATCTCATGAGAGTATTTGCTCTACGGAATTCACTCTACTAAACATGGACAACAACTATCACCTCTCTCTGCCTGTAGCGCGTTCAGAATCGGAGTAAGCTTCTTACGACACTATTGCCACTATATTATTTACAAACCTCGAAGAACGTCGCCATATATACCAAATCACGCGGTGTATCACGATTTAGATCTGTCACAGATAGTGAAATGCATTTGAATGTAATAGATACCATTTCAAAGAGAATAATTGATATATTGATTGTCACATTTACTACATTTGGCAGATTGATTTAATTACACTTCAATTTCCTTTAAAAGCTACATTAAAAAGCATACGGCTTTTAATACTGCATTAGCATTGAGTTGATACAAATATGTTCTCATCTAAAGACTGTAAAATATTAAAGATGGAAACAGAACCAATATTTGCCAATCACCTTATAAAAGTTAAAATTTTAATAGGATATTAAATTTATCCTCATAGGATAAATTTAATCGACGAGGTTCCTGACGAGGTTTGTCACTAACAAAATTGACCAAGATCTTGAAAGAGATATAAAGTTATTACAAGAAAACTGACCAGATCATATTAGCACCCTCACAAAAACAGCGATGTGTGGATGGGCGAGATACCTTGTAATTAGCAAAATTGGTCATATCTTGATTGAAGAGATTTGACCAAGAGACGAAAACTGACCAGATATTACCACGATCACAAAACCAGCGATGTGCTGATGGGCGAGATACCTTGTAAATAGTAAAATTGGTCATCTCTTGATTGAAGAGATCTGACCAAGAGACGAAAACTGACCAGATATTAGCACCATCACAAAACTGGCAAAATATTGATGGACAAGATAACGTGTCATTAGCAAAATTGATCAGATCTTGATGGAAGAGATATCTCGCTAATAGACGAAAACTGAGCAGATCTAAGCAACCTCACAAAAACGGCAATGTGTTTATGGATGAGATACTTTGCCATAAGCAAAATTTTTCAGATCAGGATCTAAAAGCTATCTTGCAAAGAGATGAAAACTGACCAGATCTTGATGATTGAGATATCCCGTTATTACAAGAAAATTGATCAGATCTTAATCTCGTCACCATCACAAAATTAGCAACATCTTGATGGACGAGATATCTCGTCATTAGCAAAATGAGTCAGATTTTGATGGATGAGATAAAACTGACCAGATCTTGATGAGCGAGATATTCCGTTATTACAAGAAAACTGACGAGGTCTTGATCACCATCACAAAATCGGAAAGATATTGTTGGACAAGATATCCTGTGATTAACAAAATTAGAGAGATCCTGATAGACGAAAAATTTCGTCAAAATAACTTAAAGAATTTCATTTAATTTCGTAAGACAATTCCAATGGTACCCATATATCAAATGAGACTCAAAAATTGAACAGTATCAAAATATTGGTTGTGAGGAAATCAGTAGCAGTCGACATAGACTATGAACAATAGATGCATTAGTTTTTATAACACATTTTTACAAGATTTAATATGAGAAATAATAATGATAGATAATTTAATTTAATTAGATATTGCTGAGTATTTAAAAGCAAGATTGTTAAGTATACTGAAAAAAATATACATCCTATTCTCATTATTTAACCCTCCAAGTGATTTCAACGAAGTATCTCGTCCATCAAAATCTGGTCACTTTTGCTAATGGCGAGAAACCTCGTCAAAATGACCACAGAATGACGTCAAATATGGGTTCAGTTTTAGTAATGTGAAACAAACCTATACTCTTTTTATTTTAATTGTATATTCAAGCACTATCTGTAAGTAGGCCAAACCCAACACGTTTATTCTGATTCATATAAATAAAATATTCATTTTTAGTTTTCAAAAAATATTTTAGGTGTAATCCCGTTGTTATTTTAGCTGTAACTTCATGCGCACCAAAATTCATGAAAATTTTAACATAAATTATTTCAGTTTACTTCAATTATTTATGTTTAATTATTTGGGGGGGGGGCACACGGAAAAAATTGTTTACCTTGTATCGAAAAAATTATCTTCGATTATTACACATCCTCAGTAATCATATTGATCTCTTAAGATCCCATCAGTGAAGTTGATAAACAACTTAGTTTCAATTTATAGATTTATAAATGTTTTATTCTAACGAAAACATTTTTTTACAATTTTTGAAAGTTTAATATATTTTGAAATAATTTGTTCGAATTTAAAATAATTAACTTTTTTGAAGTATTCGTTTATAAGTCTTTTTTTTTAATTCAGAGTAAAAACACAATTCGAACAGCTCTTTAAGCCTTCTTTTAACGGTTATCGTAAACTTCAAGTTTTTAATATTGAATTTCATTCCACTTTCCTTTTAATTTGAAAAGCTATCCACACATTTCCATATCCCATATCAAAAAAGGGTTTTAAAGGTATGTTAAATTTCAGTATGTATAAAATTTTATTAAAATTCTCTGTTTCAAGCGTAGTAGCTTCAAACTACGTTTATAAAAATTTCATTTTCGCAATTCAAGTTGTATCTACTTAATATATCGAAAATTTCGATTTTTTTGCATTTGACTTTCACTTTATTGTATGATAAATATGTAAAATTTAACAGAACACTTCCATATCGATAAAAGGTTTCAAAGTTGTGTTTCATCAATAGGATAGAAAATTTTAAAAATCCGCAATTCCTGCGTAGTAATATAAAAATTTAAGTTTGTAAAAATTTCTACTTTTGCAATTCAAATTGTCTAACGAAGAACAATTTGATTTTTGAGTTTCATCTTCACTTATTACATTCCACGATGAATTTAAAAAAAGCAACAACATACTTTTCTCTTTCAACAACAATTGACCACAAAATTATTCAAACTCTCAAATTTTTTTAAGTAATGTTTAGAAACACAAAGCTGAAACTTTTTCTATCTTACAAACCATCCTTATAAAGAGAAGGAAGTATCCCACGATACAAAAAAACAAAAATAAGACCGAAAGTTTAATCACAGTAAGAATAAAATTTTCAATTCTCATGTTTTCTGCGTAGTAACTTAAAATTGTACGTTTATTAAATAATTCAATTTTGGTAATTAAAACAGTTTCTGTTTAACAGAATAATGAACAATTTTCACCGTCATTTTGTATATTCTACGAGAAATCTAAAATCCTACAACAAACAAATTAATTTTGCTTGGTTCTTAAATAATTGTCCGCAAAATATGTTTTACTTTTTAATTTAAAAAAAAATAATGTTTTGAAACACAAAACAAAAAATTATGTCTCCCAAATCATCCCACGAGACTAAAAACAAAAATAATACCAAAAGTTTAATTTCAGTAAGAATAAAACTTTACACTCTCTTGTTTTCTGCGTAGTGACGTAAAATTGTGCATTTAAAAAATCTTCTATTTTCGTAATTAAAATAGTTTTTATTTCATGTAACTATGAACAATTTTCATCTTTATTTTGCACATTCTATAGGAAACATATAGGAACACACACAAAAAAAATACATAGCTTTTAGATAATTGTGCACAAAATTATTTAATTTTATAAATTTGTAAATAATGTTTAGAAACACGAAACGAAAAATCCTGTTTCACAAAGCATTCTTACAAAAAGAAAAGTTTCCCACTAGAAAAAAACAAAATTAAGACTGAAAATTTAATCACAGAAGGGATAGAAATTTTAAAATTTAATGTTTTCTACGTAGAAACTTTAAATTGTATGTTTATAAAAATACTATTTTCGTAATTAAAACAGTTGGTATTTAACAGAACGATGAACAGTTTTTACCTTCATTTTACCATCATTTTTCTATGAGAAATATAAAAAACAACAACAACATACAAATTAATTTTGGTTAGCTTTTAAATAATTGTCCGCAAAAACTATTTTACTGTATAATTTTTTTAAATAATGGTTTGAAACACGAAACAAAAAAAAATCATGTCTTCCAATTCATCCCACGAGATCAAAAAAAAGTAAAACCGAAAGTTTAATAATCGTACAGATAAATTTTTGAACTCTCATGTTTTATGCGTAGTAACGTAAAATTGTGCATTTGTAAAAAATTCCATTTTCGTACGTAAAGTAGCTTCTATTTCATATAACTATAAACAATTTTCATCTTCATTTTGCACATTCTATGAGAAATTCAAAAATAGCAACAACACGCAAATTAATTTTGCATGGCTTTTAATAGCATAAATAACTGTCCACAAAATTATTTTATTATTTTTCTATAATTTTTAAATAATGTTCAGAAACACAAAACCGAAAAATCCTGTCTCTTAAACCTTTCCACGAAAGAGGGGATATCCCACGAGTTGAAAAAACAAAAGTAAGACTGAAAGTTTAATCCGTCCCTGAAAGCGTCGTAGACTTAACCCAGCAGTGTGGTCGATACCATGCTCTCTTTTGATCCGACCGCATCCTTTAGCATCCTCTCATTCCTCCCCATGCAAAAGATAAAAGCCATCCTTACCTTTCCACTCCTCTCCCGACGTTCCTTTTTTTTTATAAATATTAATTCCAATATAGTCTCGAAGTGAGGTGGGAAAAAACCGGCCCCTCGTTCACTGAACAATCCGAAAGTGCACTTCAAAATTTCATAGGAATAAAGATGAAAACCCAGCGATCGTATCCTTAAAGCAATCGCCTGTGTTTTGAGAGGATAGATACCGATATTTGAACTACAGTTCGCTCTGTGCGGAATAACCGTCCGCCATGAGATACGAGGACGACAGCGGCGACCTCTTGCGGATGCTGCGGGACGTGGAGCACGTGGTTGTTTCGCTTAGCGCCATCTGGAGGCAGGAAAGAAATGTAAAAGCAAATTTTGAAATTTTTAAAAATGTTTTTGTTTAAAATTAAGGTAATAAACGAGGATTTTAATTGCTGTTTTTGGAAGAAGGTCAGTCATCGACAAGAGCCATCTTGAAGACAGGGGATTACGATGGGGTTTGCAGTTAAGGTATGGATTTTATTTCGATGAAACATAAATATATGTAAGATGAGAAATATTATTTAATACCGGTTATGTTTTCATGAATTAAAAAAAATTAACATCGCACTGGAGCAACACAACAGGCTATTGGCTACAGTCTGGGATCATTCCTGAATGGTTAGTTGGCTTTTCAGTTGTATAGCGCAACGGCCGTGTTTGGTCATGTTGTGCTAGACACAAGACATACAGTAGTAAGTAATAGACACACACACAATGAAATGTTAACTTATACAATCCTACATTGCTTTGGCTAGACCGCTTTTGTACAAAGGAACTAATTCCTTAATTTTAGAAATATGGGATAGACATCACGCACGAATAGTCGAGTTGATAGTCAAGTGATGTGATATTTTTATGAATGCTATCGTTGACACTGGTTCTCTCTCTCTCTCTCTCTCTCTCTTATCGTTCTTCCAAAGTTCCAATTAAACAATAACGTGACATTACGTTTGATCACGTTTAATGCAATTTCGACAATCGGAATAGAATTCAAAGCATCCCAATTCCCCTTTTACGATTCAATGCAGAGTTTCGAGATGCAAGGTACTACATACAGTCTGCATTTAGGATTTTTAGAACAAAAATAATATAATTTTTTAATAAATTTTGTACATAGATTTTATTTTAATTTTTTTCTATTATTGTTTCAAGAAGTTTCGATTTAAAGCTTTCGTTTTGTTTCATATCTAACGAGTGTGAAATCAATGACTTCAACTAAAAGTAAACCAATCGGAACACTTTCGGTTTTAAACAACTAAACACGAACAACATTAAAAAATTTTTTTTAGTTTCAATGCAACAAGAACTTAACTGTTATTAGTGGTAGGGTTTTGTTGGACGAAATTGATAGTGGCATGTGGTGACAATCTTCGGGTTTCGAGTCATCGGTCACCCTGCTGATGTTGCGGGTTGGATTTCGTTCTCTTCTTATCTATATAAATAAGAATGGAGTGTTTGTTTGTACATTCAATATTTTCGACCCATTTCAAGTTTTCTATCCGTTTTGGACCCTTCTGATGCCGAATCCGACTTTTTCTCGTTTGGTGTCTGTCTGTCTGTCTGTCTGTCTGTCTGTATGTTGTGCCCTATACACGTCCACGCGGTTTAAGATATTTTCATGGAAATTTGCATGTAGTGAGTACTTATCTTGATTTAGTGAGTGGAATTGGTTGCGAAAGTCTGTCTGTCCGTCTTTCTGTTCTATGCTCGATTTTGTGTTTGTGTGTTTGTGTAAGCATCACAAGAATTGTATTCCAGATATTTGATTGCAGTGTATTTTATTTTATACATTATCTATTAATTCAGTGAATGCAATATTAAACATTTCTTTATTGTTATATTTAGACGACTTTCATGCTAAAACACCTGAGTAAGTATACTTAAATCAACCATAATTTGGTAGTTTTGGAAAAATTGGAATGTCTATTGAATATTACGATTAATTCGATTGCTTTACCAGTACTGCTGAAAAAGTAATTATTCTTCAAACATTTTTTTTTTTTTTTATGGAATTTCATCTCTGATACGTCATTTATTTCGAGTGTTATTTTTATTCTTTGCGCAATGAAAACGATTTACGAATATTTGGGACAGACGATATTTTTCAATGAAACGAGAATGAACACGATCGCGCGAGCAGTGATATTTTTTCTGGTTCTTTCGCTCTGAATTAAGTTCACATTTCTAAATTTTGTACACGTTTAGTTGTGAGTTGTGGCAACAGTGCGAGATCAAGAGATAAAATTGAATCACAAATTAATATCTTTAGAACAATTTTTTGCGACATCTTTTATTTTGATTTACTTTGCTGTTTCCTGTTTTAAATATTTATTATTTTAATAAATGTGTTTTCCTTCTCATCACACCCAATACCACCACAAAGTATTAGACTTGAAAATGTTAGGTAAGTCCATAGAATTCTATTATATCTCCTCTATGGGTAAGTCAGTATAAATTTTCAGAAATTTTAAGTGTAGTTATGCCATTATTGAAAGAATAATGCCGTTATTTAAAGAATAATGACGTTATTTAAAGAATAATGCCGTTATTTAAAGAATAATGCCGTTATTTAAAGAATAATGCCGTTATTTAAATAATAATGCCGTTATTTAAACAATAATGCCGTTATTTAAAGAATAATGTCGTTATTGAAATAATAATAATGTTTAAAAATCCAAACTAGAACTTTTTCCAACATTAAAAAATTCGTTGTAGTAATGACAGGAGAAGATTGCAAAATTTCACAATGTCGCATACCGGAGGCAAGAGTGCCACAAGTAAAAAAATACTGTTTTGTTGACTATGAGTGCGAGAGCACTCGCCGTAAATCGTAATTTTAATTAATTGAGTTGCACATGAAAAGAACTTAAGAAAGGGAATTCCAAATCTTCCTATAAATCGTCTTTTATAGTAGTAACCTAAGTATCACCTTTCGTCATTTTGTAGCTTTGTCATACTGCAATTGTGCGATGTATGTGAAATGTATTACATGAATGGATATGCATGTGTAGGATTTGTGTCCAAAGTAAGTTGTAGAAAATATAAAGATGGCGAAAGATGTTAAAATAAATTTTTATTCTACAAAAAACGTAAGTCATTATATATTTTGATTATCTCTTCAATCTAGAGTAAACGAATTCAAGCCGAGTAAGGTCGGGTATTTTGCTAGTCTATATAAATAAGAATGGAGTGTTTGTTTGTACATTCAATATTTTCGACCCATTTCAAGTTTTCTATCCGTTTTGGACCCTTCTGATGCCGAATCCGCCTTTTTCTCGTTTGGTGTCTGTCTGTCTGTCTGTCCGTCCGTCTGTCTGTCTGTCTGTCTGTATGTTGTGCCCTATACACGTCCACGCGGTTTGAGATATTTTCATGAAAATTTGCATACAGTGAGTACTTATCTTCATTTAGTGAGTGGAATTGGTTGCGAAAGTCTGTCTGTCCGTCTTTCTGTTCTATGCTCGATTTAGTGTTAGTGTGTTTGTGTACACATCCCATGAATTGCATTCCAGATATTTGTATGCATTGTATTTTATTTTATACATTATCTATTAGTTTAGTGAATGCAATATTAAACATTTCTTTATTGTTATATTTAGTTGCGTTTCATGCTAAAACACCTGAGTAAGTATACTCAAATCAACCATAATTTGGTAGTTTTGGAAAAATTGGAATGTCTATTGAATATTACGATTACTTCGATTGCTTTACCAGTACTGCTGAAAAAGTAATTATTTTTAAAAAAATTATATTTTTTAATGGAATTTCAGCCCTGATACTTCATTTATTTCGAGTCTTATTTTTATTCTTTGCGCAATGAAAACGATTTCCGAATATTTGGGACAGACGATATTTTTCAACAAAACGAGAATGAACAAGATCGCGCGAGCAGTTATATTTTTTTCTGGTTCTTTCGCTCTGAATTAATTTCTCATTTCTAAATTTTGTACACTTTTAGTTGTAAGTTGTGGCAACTGTGCGAGATCAAGAGATAAAATTGAATCACAAATTAATATCTTTAGAACAATTTTTTGCGACATCTTTTATTTTGTTTTACTTCGCTGTTTCCTGTTTTAAATATTTATTATTTTAATAAATGTGTTTTCCTTCTCATGACACGCAACAGCACCACAAAGTATTAGACTTAAAAATGTTAGGTAAGTCAGTATAAATTTTCAGTAAATTTTAAGTGTAGTTATGTCATTATTGAAAGAATAATGCTGTTATTTAAAGAATAATGCCGTTATTTAAAGAATAATGCCGTTATTGAAAGAATAATAATATTTATTAATCCAAACTGGAACTTTTTCCAACATTAAAAAATTCGTTGTAATAATGACAGGAGAAGATTGCAAAATTTCACAATGTCGCATACCGGAGGCAAGAGTGCCACAAGTAAAAAAATATTGTTTTGTTGACTATGAGTGCGAGAGCACTCGCCGTAAATCGTAATTTTAATTAATTGAGTTGAACATGAAAAGAACTTAAGAAAGGGAATTCCAAATCTTCCTATAAATCGTCTTTTATAGTAGTAACCTAAGTATCACCTTTCGTCATTTTGTAGCTTTGTCATACTGCAATTGTGCGATGTATGTGAAATGTATTACATGAATGGATATGCATGTGTAGGATTTGTGTCCAAAGTAAGTTGTAGAAAATATAAAGATGGCGAAAGATGTTAAAATAAATTTTTATTCTACAGAAAACGTAAGTCATTATATATTTTGATTATCTCTTCAATCTAGAGTAAACCAATTCAAACCGAGTAAGGTCGGGTATTTTGCTAGTCTTCTATATAAATAAGAATGGAGTGTTTGCTTGTACATTCAATATTTTCGACCCATTTCAAGTTTTCTATCCGTTTTGGACCCTTCTGATGCCGAATCCGCCTTTTTCTCGTTTGGTGTCTGTCTGTCTGTCTGTCTGTCTGTATGTATGTTGTGCCCTATACACGTCCACGCGGTTTAAGATATTTTCATGAAAATTTAAATACAGTGAGTACTTATCTTCATTTAGTGAGTGGCATTGGTTGCGAAAGTCTGTCTGTCCGTCTTTCTGTTCTATGCTCGATTTTGTGTTAGTGTGTTTGTGGAGACATCACATGAATTGTATTCCAGATATTTGATTGCATTATATTTTATTTTATACATTATCTATTAGTTTAGTGAATGCAATATTAAACATTTCTTTATTGTTATATTTAGTTGAGTTTCATGCTAAAACACCTGAGTAAGTATACTTAAATCAACCATAATTTGGTAGTTTGGGAAAAATTGGAATGTCTATTGAATATTACGATTACTTCGATTGCTGAACCAGTAGTGTTGAAAAAGTAATTATTCTTCCAAAAAAAAATTTTTTTATAGAATTTCATCTCTGATACTTCATTTATTTCGAGTCTTATTTTTATTCTTTGCGCAATGAAAACGATTTAAGAATATTTGGGACAGACGATATTTTTCAATGAAACGAGAATGAACAAGATCGCGCGAGCAGTGATATTATTTTTGATTCTTTCGCTCTGAATTAATTTCACATTTCTAAATTTTATACACTTTTAGTTGTAAGTTGTGGCAACTGTGCGAGATCAAGAGATAAAATTGAATCACAATTTAATATCTTTAGAACAATTTTTTGCGACATCTTTTATTTTGTTTTACTTCGCTGTTTCCTGTTTTAAATATTTATTATTTTAATAAATGTGTTTTCCTTCTCATCACACGCAACAGCACCACAACGTATTAGACTTAAAAATGTTAGGTAAGTCAGTATAAATTTTCAGTAAATTTTAAGTGTAATACCATTATTGAAAGAATAATGCCGTTATTTAAAGAATAATGCCGTTATTGAAAGAAAAATGCCGTTATTTATAGAATAATGCCGTTATTTAAAGAATAATGCCGTTATTTAAAGAATAATGCCTTTATTGAAAGTATAATAATGTTTATTAATCCAAACTGGAACTTTTTCAAACATTAAAAAATTCGTTGTAATAATGACATTAGAAGATTGCAAAATTTCACAATGTCGCATACCGGAGGCAAGAGTGCCACAAGTAAAAAAATATTGTTTTGTTGACTATGAGTGCGAGAGCACTCGCCGTAAATCGTAATTTTAATTAATTGAGTTGAACATGAAAAGAACTTAAGAAAGGGAATTCCAAATCTTCCTATAAATCGTCTTTTATAGTAGTAACCTTAGTATCACCTTTCGTCATTTTGTAGCTTTGTCATACAGCAATTGTGCGATGTATGTGAAATGTATTACATGAATGGATATGCATGTGTAGGATTTGTGTCCAAAGTAAGTTGTAGAAAATATAAAGATGGCGAAAGATGTTAAAATAAATTTTTATTCCACAAAAACGTAAGTCATTATATATTTTGATTATCTCTTGAATCTAGAGTAAACCAATTCAAACCGAGTAAGGTCGGGTATTTTGCTAGTTCTTTAGATATTGTTTGTCTTGTGTGTTTGCTTTTTAATGGTGTTTGAGGGAGAGGTATGATATATATATATATATATATATATATATATATATATATATATATATATATAAACAGGGTGGTAAAAATTGAAGTATCCCTGTTCAGAGCAGTGTAGTGGAAATCCAACAGTCATATGAACGCCAAATCTACGTGGTATTCATTTTAGAGCATGGGGAAACATGTGTCGAAAAAAAATGGGTTCTAAGCATTACCTATAGAGAAAGAGATGTCGCTGCAAACAGTCCTTAGAAAAAAAAATTAAATATAATGGCTTCGCAGTCGTGATACACATTAATTACGAATTATAATTGGTATAAGCGACCATCAACTCATAAACCTTGAATTTGAAATTTAGGTAAGCATTTTGCAAATGCTCCATACGGGATCAGCAAAACAAGACGTCGCTTTATGCATATTGTTTAAACGCAATTTGCTCAAAACATGTTCAAAGCTTTGTGGAAACATTCGACGATCGCTATGGGACTATCATTGCCTGACGGTGCTTTATTATTAAAGTTGTATTACAAAAATGGCGAAAACTCTGCTGGTGTTCCTCGCCAGTAGGAATAACCTGATTGTCCAAAATATTTATGTAGGCGTCGATGTTCAATTGACCACGATCAGCATGCAAAGGTCCCAGGCCATACCACGAAAATCTCCCCCATACAAATAGTCAGATTTTATGCAAATCCGCTGGCGTCTGGTCCGTTATTGTAGAGTAGTGCAGGTCCTTAGACAGCATGTGCCATCCGGAGAATGGTTCAACACTTCGAGAAGAGTGGAAGCTTCTCAGTTTGACAAGGACGCCGGGATCCTGTGACAACGCAATTAGGTGAAGAGTTTGCAACGACTATTGTTGAGCATACCAGGCAGAATTAGGCATCAAACAATAGTGCTGGAGTTGTAGCAAGACAATTGCTTTTGCCCTACACAACAGTACAAAAGGGTTTGATAAAACTTTAGAACGTTTTCCATATAAGATCCAGCTTAACCAAGCGTTACAAGCTTCTGATTCAGATAACCGTGAAACATTTGCTTTGAAATTCCTTGCACGCATGCAGATAAATGACAACTGGTCCTGGAACATCTTGGATTGATTATGCACATTTTTCCCTGTGGATCAGTAAACACCCAAATCAGTCGCATCTGGGGAACGGAAAATCCCCGCCAGTTTCAACAGATCCTCTACATTCTCAAAAACTAACTGTTTGAATTCAATTCCCTATTCAGTTACTGCACAGCGTTATAGGGACATGTTTCAGAACTTCGTGATTCCTTAGTTTCAACAGCGATAAGCCCTTAACTCTTCCACATTCCAACAAGATGGAGCACTTTTCCACATAGGACGTTCTGTTCAACAGTTGTTGCGACAGCATTTTTATAGAAAATCAGGTAATCAGTCGCGCATTCCCATCTGCATGGTCACCCACTTCACCAGATCTGAGCCCTTGTGACTTTTGGCTGTAGGGTTACCTAAAAAGCATGGCTTATTGTTAACCTAGTTGAGGTCTATTTGCAGAGTAAGCTAAGAAAGAATACGTATTTAAAATATATAATTTTATTTAATGATTTAAAACCTTAACTACTTGCTAAGAGAACATAACATAATTTATATCACAGTGAACACGATAGCTTAACAACATAGCTCATTCACACTCTAAGCTCTCAGGAGACTAAATAAGAACATCTAGCCTCTAGATCGAAAGGTTCCTGGTTCGAATCCGGGTACGGGCATGGATATTTGTAAACGTATGGTGTAGAGGCGGCTGATGGACCTTAAATCTGTCGTGGCCAAGAGTCCTTCCGTTGGGTTGGCGTGGAAGTTTGGACAGTGGGGTGCCAGCTCAGGCGTTGCTTCGTCATCTGACCGTGGCTGAAAATAACGAAGTGTTGTCCTTGGATCTTCCCCTTAAGGGACTTATCCCGGATAGTCGTCAATAACCCGTTGTGTTGTTCTCGTTAACTAAAATTACCATTACCATTACCAAATAAGAACATGATTTGATATAGTGTATGCTATTTGCATACTAAGACGTCACACATTTAGCCAATACTCTTATTCCCGAAGTCCAACATTCGACCCCACGGGACTGCAAATTATTTTCTCAACAAAATATCTCAATCGTACTTTCAATTGAGGTTTAGTTAATAAATCTGCTAAATTTTCTTTACTTCCAATAAAGTTTAAATTTAATACTTTGTTTCTTAATAATATTCTAGTAAAATGTAATTTTATATCTATATGCTTTGTTTTTTCATTTTCTACACGATTTTCACAAAAATATATATAGCAGACTTATTATAACAAAATAAATTTGTTTTTGGCGATGTGAGAAAATTAAGTTCAGTTAAGGCATTATCAAACCACAAAAGTTCTTTAACACAACTAGTAAGAGATACAAATTATGATTCCATAGAGCTTAAGACAATGCACTTTTGCATACTAGATTACCACAAGAATGAAATTTGACCAATACAAATAATGTGTCCTCTTGTAGAATGTATTCCGGTTAAATTAGATCCCCATATTGCGTCAAAGTAAACTTCAAGTTCACAATTTTTAAGGCCAAACAAATCTAATTTATAATCACTTGTATTAAAAACATAGTTCAATATGTCTACCAATGTCAACCAATGTTGAAATGTGTATCCATTAGAAAATTGTGACATGGCATTTACACTGAAAGCAATATCTGGAACGGCTTCTGTCAGCCAAAAATTATAAACATCCGTTCAGCGAACGATACAGGTATTTTTTCATTAAATCATTTTCAATAATTTCACTTTCTTTAACTTTTTCAAGTAAATTTCCAATCTTGAGTGGAAGATTCACAAAACTTTTTGGCATATCTACACATTTTCTCTTTAATGTTATCAATATAGGATTTTTGATGCAAGTATGTTTTATTACCATTATGTTCGAAATTCATGCCTAATAGATAACCTATTTCACCTAATATCACAATGGCCAACTTATATTTAACATAGAAATCACAGATTTTATACAATCATCACTTTTACCAAAAATATAATGTCATCTACATAAACCAACAATATTACATTTTTATATCTATATACACAATCACACTACTTGAAGTTTAAGAAATATAGTAATACTAGGGGGCTTGCCCCCTTCTCGCTAACGCTCGCCAACCCCCGGAGGATTGCTTCACAATCCTCATTGGTTCGCTGCGCGAACCTATGCTCACTTCGCTCGCCTCAATGAAGACATGTGTCCTAGCAGAAGGGATTGTTTACAAAATTTGTTACCCAAAAAATGTTTTTCAAATCTAAATTTGCTGTATTACAGAAAAAATATATACAGTATCTCTAAAATCAGAATTCAAATGAAAACTTTCTGCAAATTTTGACTCGAAATGTGAGCGTTGCTTTGGAAATTGAATACCCAGCATGTTGTTTGTGTGTACATTTTCCCAGCACTCAAACGATCCACACTTTTTCATTGAGTTTGTTGCCGAAAGTTGTAGTGCAAGCGTCTTGTTGAACTATGATTGTTGGCCCTGAAAAGAACCGTTTTTTAAATGGCCCTGAAAAGATCCTCCGCTTTCCTTGATTTCTATTATAAACTAACTGCAACAGCTCATTAAAATTTCCTTTTTTTTTTGCAATAAAATTTTATCCGATAACGCTATAAATTCAATTCAAGCGCGCGAGGCTTCGTGAAAAACAAATAATCGTACAATGTTGCCAAAACGCGATAGCTAATAACGTCTTTTTTGCGTGCCACGTAAGAGAATTATATATATAGATAATATAATTTTTATCACAGTGAGCACCAGAGCTTAGCAACACGGCTCACTCACACCCTAAGTTCTCAGGAGACTAAATAAGAACCTGATCTTATATAGTGAATGCTATTTGCATGCTATGACGTCACACATTTAGTCAATCCTCTTATTCCCGAAGTCCAACACTTATCAGGTAGGTATTCGGAACCTTGCAGATTTGAAGGACAGCGTTATCTCGCACACCCGCAACATCACTAAAGATCAGTTGCGTTCAGTTGTTGAACACGTCATCACACGGTCATACACGTCCTACACTTTTTCAACACGGTGCGCTCAATCTGAACACTTCTTAGGATTTGTCTTTCTACAGCCCTTCTCCCCTCCTGCCTTCCAAATGTAACAACATGTTTTAGATGCATTAGTTAAATTGACATTTTGTTGTTTATGACTATTGTCAGTATTTATCGCACTCTTATACCAATCACACATTGTAATTAATATACATCATGGTTGTCAGGTCACTTCATTGTAGTATGCTTTTACTAGTGACTGTTCGCAGTGCCATCTCTTCCCCTATCGATCGTTTTAGGAACAAAAATTTTTGTCCGTCATTCGTTTTCTCATTTTCTTAAAATGCATACCACGTAGATTTCGCGTTCTTATGAACACTGGTTTTTACTCTCTCTCTCTCTCTCTCTCTCTCTCTCTCTCTCTCTCTCTATATATATATATATATATATATATATATATATATATATATATATATATATATATATATATATATATATATATATATATATAAGACAAAATTTATTCATACTCAATAGTTGATAGAGCCTCCACGAGAGACGATTACAGCCTCAACCTTCCGGGGCATGTTTTCCACAAGTCCTTGTATGTCGGCTAGAGGTATTTTCTTCCATTTGGCTTGGAGAAGACATGTAAGTACCTTCTCCAATTTTGGACGATTGTTGCACCCATTAATTCGGCGATCCAACTCGTCCCAGAGTTTCTCGATAGGGTTCAGGTCTGGGCTCTGGGCAGGCTAGTCCATTCGGTTAACTCCACTGTTTCCATACCAATCCATGGTGGACCTCGTAACATGACAGCTGGCGTTATCGTCCTGGAAGTAGCAAGGGTCCAATCAGTAAAACTACCTAAACGTAGGAAGCACACTGCCATCCAAAACAGTGCAGTAGGCCTCGGCGTTGAGTTTACCAGGAATTTGGACCAAGGGTCTCAGTCTACATACCAGGAGAAACACCCCAAACCATAATTCTATCTCCGCCGGACTTTACTGACATACCTCTTCTCCCACGTTTGTCGGAAATATTTCTCCAATGCCTTTCTCCCTCCTCGTTTTTGTCGTCCACAATTGAAAAAAAAAAAAAAAAGGGGGGGGGGGGGTTTCTTGCCATAACCCAAAATTTCGCAGTATATGATGTTAACGCTCCTATAGTTCGCTATATGCGATCTTTTTAACACTATTTAATATTGCAGTTCCGAGGGGTCAGAAAAATAGTCGTAATAACTGATTTTTCGCTGTATCCGAGCTCGCAATACGTGGGCTCGAATACATATATTACATAATTTCAATAACACAGGAATTTCCAAAAAAATTACAACAAAAGTCTTAAGAAAATGAAGAATTGTTGGTGGATCAGCACGTCATCAGGGAGGAGCCTGGCCCAGACAACAAATTTCGAGTTTCGGTTTCTGGTTTAATGCACCACGGCTGTTTGGTTCTTTTTTTTGTTATTTTGTGTGTTTCGTGTTATATATATATATATATATATATATATATATATATATATATATACATATACACACAGCCGACGGAGTTCTATGAAACCGGGATTTTCAAACTGATCCATCGTTGGGAAAAATGCTGCCTCAACATGCATGGAAATTATGTGGAAAAATAATAAATGGGTAATACTATCATTTCTGTTTCATATTGTCATTAATTGCTTTTATTATTATTATTTACTAGCAAAATACCCGACCTTACTCGGTTTGAATTGGTTTACTCTAGATTGAAGAGATACTCAAAATATATAATGACTTACGTTTTTTGTAGAATAAAAATTTATTTTAACATCTTTCACCATCTTTATATTTTCTACAACTTACTTTGGACACAAATCCTACACATGCATATCCATTCATGTAATACATTTCACATACTTCGCACAATTGCTGTATGACAAAGCTACAAAATGACGAAAGGTGATACTAAGGTTACTACTATAAAAGACGATTTATAGGAAGATTTGGAATTCCCTTTCTAAAGTTATTTTCAAGTTCAACTCAATTAATTAAAATTACGATTTACGGCGAGTGCTCTCGCACTCATAGTCAACAAAACAATATTTTTTTACTTGTGGCACTCTTGCCTCCGGTATGCGACATTGTGAAATTTTGTAATCTTCTACTGTCATTATTACAACGAATTTTTTAATGTTGGAAAAAGTTCCAGTTTGGATTAATAAACATTATTATTCTTTAAATAACGGCATTATTCTTTCAATAATGGCATAACTACACTTAAAATTTACTGAAAATTTATACTGACTTACCTAACATTTTCAAGTCTAATACTTTGCGGTGCTGTTGGGTGTGATGAGAAGGAAAACACATTTATTAAAAAAATAAATATTTAAAAGAGAAAACTGTAAAATAAAACAAAATAAAAGATGCCGGAAAAATTCTTCTAAAGATATTAATTTGTGATTCATTTTTATCTCTTGATCTTGCACAGTTGCCACAGTTTACAACTAAAAGTGCGCAAAATTTAGAAATGTGAAATTAATTCAGAGCGAAAGAAACAGAAAATATCACTGCTCACGCGATCTTGTTCATTCTCGTTTCGTTGAAAAATATCGTCTGTCTCAAATATTCCGCAATCGTTTTCATTGCGCTAAGAACAAAAGTAAGACTCGAAATAAATGAAGTATCAGAGCTGAAATTTCATTAAAAAATATAATTTTTTGAAGAATAATTACTTTTTTAGCAGTACTGGTAAAACAATCGAAGTAATCGTAATATTCAATAGACATTCCAATTTTTCCAAAACTACCAAATTATGGTTGATTTAAGTATACTTACTCAGGTGTTTTAGCATGAAACTCAACTAAATATAACAATAAAGAAATGTTTAATATTGCATTCACTAAACTAATAGATAATGTATAAAATAAAATATAATGCAATCAAATATCTGGAATACAATTCATGTGATGTCTCCACAAACACACTAACACAAAATCGAGCATAGAACAGAAAGACGGACAGACAGACTTTCGCAACCAATGCCACTCACTAAATGAAGATAAGTACTCACTGTATTCAAATTTTCATGAAAATATCTTAAACCGCGTGGACGTGTATAGGGCACAACATACATACAGACAGACAGACAGACACCAAACGAGAAAAAGGCGGATTCGGCATCAGAAGGGTCCAAAACGGATAGAAAACTTGAAATGGGTCGAAAATATTGAATGTACAAACAAACACTCCATTCTTATTTATATAGATTAAATTATGTGCGTAACTTATTAATACTCACTCGTATATGCATTGTTGGGTTAGCAGAGATAGTGTGGTCAAACATAAGGATAACAAATATTACTTTATAATCCACAGATAATTGACATAATTAAACATAGAAAAAAAACAGGGAACACCTACGGTTACAGACCCCTCTGAGTAAGGTCTTAGCAGCAACTGAGTACATGTAAGTGAGGCCAGACAACGATGTCAGACAGTAATGACGTAGGGGTGAGGAAAATGAGGAATATTCTCCCCAACAATTTCCCTTCTGAATGCATATTTTCACATGTATTCACAATTTCTAAATTTATCAGCATTAATTCGAACTGAAATTATTCATTCACTAAAACATATTCACAACATTTTTGATGTAAACACCTTCTTAATCCTCTGACTAACAGATTTGATGTACTTAGAAATTTTACACAAATGTTTTTATTCCAATACATTTCACGCACAAAATGAAGACGAATGTCAATATACTTGGTCATGGAATGATAAACTGGATTGTGAACTAATTTCTATGCTGAGTGGTTATCACAGAAAATTCTTGCTGTCGGTGTTATTGAGTCTGGAGAGAGTTCATTAAAAAAGCGTCTTAGATATACAACCTCCTTTGACACTTCAGATAGAGCGATATACGGGTATTCCGCTTATGTTGTAGATAAAGCTACAGTTCTTTGTTTTCTTGATTCCCAATAAATAGCTTCATTGGCCAGTTTTAAGATATATCCAGTGTATAACTTCCAATCATTGATGTCAGAAGCCCAGTCAGCATCTACGAATTTAATTAAGGGGTCATAGGACTCTTAAAAATGATCCGTGTAAGAAAAAAAACATCCTTTTTCAAACCAATATAACTTATTAATGAAACAAAGCAGAATTTTGAAACTTTTACCATATAATATTCACATATATTTACATTGTTTGACAAATTTGTATTTAATTAAAAAAAGTTTAAAAAAAGTTATTAAGAAATATAAATTTAACACTTTTTAATATCAATATTTTACTGCGCGCAGGATTCTGAAGTACGAAATTCATAAAAATGTACAAAATTAATTTTATCTAATAGAAAAATGTTCAGTTTTGATGTTATACATACTTTTTAAAAAATTTAGAAACAAAAAATATAAAAAAAAAATATTATTTAAAAAAAATTTTTATTTTAAGAAATTTTTTTATTAAAACGCCTAAAAAAAATTTATGTTTATAATTGGTTTGAAAATTGATGTATAAGTCATAAAGGAACTCATTTTGAGTATATGTATGAAATTTCAGATTAAAATGATAAATAGTTTCTGAGAAATCCTGCGCGCAAACTAAAATTTTGTGTTTTGAGAAAAATGAAGTTAAAGTTGAAAAATGTGATAAAAAAAATTCTGTTAATAATTGGTCTAAAAATTGATGTATAGGTCATAAAGGAACTTATTTTGTGTATATGTACGAAATTTCAGATTACTATGATAAATAGTTTCTGAGAAATCCAACGCGCTAACTAAAATTTTGTGTTTTGAGAAAAATGAAATTTAAGTTGAAAAATTTGTTTAAAAAAAATTCTGTTAATAATTGGTGTGAAAATTTATGTATAGATCATAAAGGAACTTATTTTGAGTATATGTATGAAATTTCAGATTAATATGATAAATAGTTTCTGAGAAATCCAACAAGCAAACTAAAATTTTGTGTTTTGAGAAAAATGAAGTTAACGTTGAAAATTTTTAAAAACAAAATTCTGTTAATAATTGGTCTGAAAATTGATGTATAGGTCATAAAGGAACTCATTTTGAGTGTATGTATGAAATTTCAGGTTAATATGATAAATCGTTTCTGAGAAATCCAACGCGCAAACTAAAATTTTGTGTTTTGAGAAAAATAAAGTTAACGTCGAAAAAATTTTTTAAACAAAATTCTGTTAATAATTGGTCTGAAAATTGACGTATAGGTCACAAAGGAACTCATTTTGAGTATATGTATGAAATTTCAGATTAATATGATAAATAGTTTCTGAGAAATCAAACGCGCAAACTAAAATTTTGCGTTTGAGAAAAATGAAGTTAAAGTTGAAAAAGTAACATAAAATGAAATTAAACTATGGTTTCTTAAAAAGCTCCAGGATCATAAGTGCTGCCCTCAGTAACCTTAAATTGTTCTATTTCTACTGCTGCTTTAATTTTTTTGGCCTTACGAGCTTCAAAGGATGCTTCAGTTGCTCGCCTCTTTGCAGTCGCAATGCGTACTTTGTCCATAGTAATGCATTTCGTAACATTTCTCTTACAGATTTTTAAACCCAAAGCGCGTATAATTTCAACTCTGCTTTTGCATCCGTCATTGAAGTCACATACAGCCATATATGCAGCTATTTGGGAAATAACTATGCCCGATCCAATTAGTTTTGGGCTGTACTTCCAAATCAAGGCGTTTAACGACTCATTTGGATTTTGTGTTTTCCCACCTAAGCATTTTCGTAATAGCTTGAGGTGGGATAAATCTTTAAACACAGGTTTAATTGTTTCTGAAACTGCCTTTGGTAAAGTATTTTTGTGACGGAAATCGCGTATCGTATTGTTCTGAACAGAAATGTTGTATTTGCACCAACTGTTACTGCCTGTTGGGCAAAACCAATGTTTAGGTTCGTCATCTGTACTGGCTGTATGAGCCCATACAGCCCAGACAGCTTGCCTCATCTCACTGACATTTTGGGCATTGGCACGGATAGCATTGCCATAATATGCCGTCAGCCTATTTATGACAGCATCAGTTAACCGACCCTTCCCACCGATCGTTTTCGCATCTGACAACTTCTTTTTACCAAGTGATACCTTTAACTTCCGCAAGCGGCTGCCCATACGCTTTTGGACATGTCCCACGCACTCTATTTTTTCAATTGTGACATTGTCACCATATGGCTTTTTTTCGACGATTGTCGAAAAAGTCTTGGAATCTCCATCCCCAATGTACTGCTGGTATTTTAAACCATGTTTATTTTCTGATCGACAGAAAATTCTTTGCATACCGCTCACTTCCATTTGTCCAGCAGACCCACTGTGGTTTTTTTTGCAGTTGTGCTGGTGTTTAGCCAGAAAGGCAGTGTATTTAAGGCCAAACTTTGGGCCCTTGTAGGTATCGCACCCCTTGCAATACGATGACATGACTTCGACATCGACGACTTTTCCGCAGTCAGCCCCGATCAAAGTACATACACCGACAAGAGATGTATAACCACGGGTCTTCCATGTCCCATCACCACTAACTGCAATTGAATTTACAGTGCCGTCAATGATTTTTTCTTCCACAGCAGCTTTGCGCATGGATGCATTTGCGAGCACCTCACTCACGTCTGCAATTTTCGAATTAATTTTGTCGTACGCCTTCTGAGACACGGGCTTCGGCAAACACATGATTGAACAAAATGTCTCGAGTGCAGATAACCCTTGGCCTATAAATCTCATGGCCAACACTGACCGCCTGTTCACTTCTGGTACATTTTTTTGGGGTCCAATCAATTCACAGGAATTGAAATTCTGCCGAACTTTGCACTGTATACAAAAAAAAAAAATTTTGAAGACAATCCAATAGTGGATTTCTCACTAATCTTAACATTTCCATGGCACACAGAGCAACAAATATGTTTTTCTAGTTGCGAGAACAATAAACCAATATCCACTAATCTGTAGCCATGAAATTCAACGCAAACATCGTTTTCCAATGACTGCGAAACATTGTGTGCAGTCGGCAACTTTGTAGCAGCTGCACTTTTGTTTGGCGAAAGATTATTAAAAATAATTTGGCCACTTTGAGACTTTGATTTCTTCAAGAATCTATTTCCTTGAAATCTTTTCTTCATCGGTCTTTTTCCGGACGATCGTTTTGGCCGATTTTCCATGTTTGAACACTTACTATAACAGATCAAACAACGTGGAAATTCAAAATCGCTAAGTAATAAACAAGCAAGGGAAGAAAAAAATAGAAGTTGAGTTGTTATTATACTACTCATTCACAAGATTATTTTAATATTAAATGTGGCTGTTCTACTAAAAGAATTCAATTAGAGAAGAATGTTTTAGAAATGCTCTCCCAGCTGTCAAAAGTTGGGAGTGGCAGTGGCAAGTTTTTGTTTACTTTTGAACAGAGTTGTTTTATTATTTTATCGATAACTCCGGAAGTTTTGGAAGTATCGTTAAACTTTTAGTACCAAAATGTTCAGAAAAGATGGGGCTTCCACATATATTTTTTTCAAAAAATCGAAAATTTCGAGATTTAAGGGTCCTGAGACCCCTTAACGGTTTTCCAGTTAATTTATATCTCAATTCTTTATTTTTGGCTCCTTTCAAATATCTAAGGCCCGATCCACACATCCGGTTTTTCAACGTATGGCTCCGCAGCGGCAACGCAAGTGCGTCTAAGATACATTAGATCCGATAGAGCTGTGCACACATACCTCCGGCGCCGCTGAGGGGACGCACGTCCAACTTGCGTGAAATTTGTACAGCAGCTCGCCGCACACGTTTATCCGGTCTCAAGTACATTTTTTTCATTAATAAATAGAATATAAATACTAATTAATAAATGGATGTATCCAGTAACGTCTATTTTGTTTCAAAATATATTTTTTGTAAACCAAGTAAGCGAAATAAACACTTTTTCTTCAATAGTTATCCATGGATATTAATGGCGCGAATATTGTACTTGCGTCATTTGACGGTTATGTGTGCATAGTTGGGCTTCGGCACCGCAGTGGCAACGCAGCAGCGCCGCACGTTGAAAAATCGGATGTGTGCACCAGGCCTATGCATTCTCTTTGAGGCATTCCAATGTGCCTTGCCTGGATTGTTGTTAAACTGGCTCAGGAAATTTACTGCGTGCATGATATCTTGTCTGGTAGCGACAGAGAGATACATTTGAGATCCAATTAGTGATCGTTATGCAATATCTTTTATTTCCGACTTTTCAGTTTCATTTTGGGACGCATGTCTTTGGTCAACTTGATACTGTTGTACGAAACAGCCTTGACTTCTTGCATGTTAAAGAAGTGCAGTGTATTTAATGTACCTTTACTGCGACATTGTAATGCAATTTTCGTTTTGCGAAAACTCAATTGCTGAACAATAATTTAACAGTCCTAGGTCTTTCATTTTCAAGAAATTGTCCCTTATACTACAATAGTTTTCGTTATTGTTAGTAAATACCATTAAATCGTACAGGTAAATGACTATGATTGCTTCAACTTAGAGATTTTTCTTGTTTAGGGATTTTTCTTGTTAAATAGTTGTTTTCAGTAAGTGCTTGGATGTTAGCGACACTTGCAAAAATATTCCAAGATGGATAACATTTCAAGTGGGTCAGCCACCACGAGTCCTTTGTTTACGAGTAGCTTTAGATTTATTCTGATTGACCTGGGTATCCTGGTTATCCTGTGTATCCTGGTATCCTGTGTAAACTTTGTTGGGTTAGCAGTGATAGTGGTCAAACATAAGGACGACAAACATTACTTTATTATCCACAGATAAGTAGATAATTGACTGTACTAAACATTATTAAACATAGAAAACAGAGAGCCCCTGCGGTTACAGATTCCCTCTGAGCACGCAACTGATTATATGTAATATGTAAGTGAAACCAGACAGCGATGACGTGGAGGTGATATAATATATTTATATTATATCAGCCACAGCAATTCAATATTTCCAAAATAATACATTCTAGTGATATGTTAGCGAGCAATTGAATTTTCCTAAGTGATTTTAATCTACGGAGTGGGCTAGAATAATTCTATTTTAAGCAAAGAATCAATAAAATCATTCAAAAAACTATTATATCGTGCAGAGAGGACCAATAAAATATTTGAAAAGAACGATTCTATTGTGAGAAATTTACCATAAGGATCATTCAAAAGTGTGAAGGAATTCGTGGATTCTTTAGAAAGATGTGGTTATTTAGTCATTGGTCCCGCTCGGGGTAAAGATAACACTACATTTTTCTTAGAATTCACGCGAGGATTAACCCTCTTAACCTTTCAAGATTTCAAGCAGTGTAGTATTACTTGCACCCAAATACAAAATGTTTAAATAACTATATCAGATGGTTGAAAGAATCCTACTGGTCAAGGTCAAAATCTGCCGTACATCATGCAAGGAAGACTTCAGGTCGCGAAATGGATATATGCGTGTGAACCTCTCAGAGTGCTAACGATCTTTTTATTGCAACAAGGACTCATAAGCTATTCAACTTAAATTTAATTGTATTGCTACCCATAGTCCATACTAGCCACTGAGTGGCCAGCACGGCGTTGCCTATAACAGTTTTTTTCCTGGTTTCAGGTGTGACTACTGCTCAATATATCTTCATTTAATACAGCGGTGACAAACCTGTGGCGCATTGGATGATTACAAGTGGCGCATTGCATTCTTGCACCTACTTATTCGTTTGAAAAGTTATATAAGATGAAAAGTTATATATGTCGTTTTGTAACGACATACAGATGTGAACAAGCATTATCATTCATGGAATTTATTAAAAGCAAAACGAGGTAGCGAATGACTGATTCAAATTGATAGAAGTCTCTGTAATAGACATTATTTTACATATATATAGTTAAATCATTTAAAATTACTAATTATGTCGATAAACATACTTTTATAAAAAAAACCTATTAAGGATATGGCAGGACCATGAACGTAAGGTAGTAAGGGTGCTTGAGTTGTATGGCGCATCTGAACTCGCATGAGAAATAAATTGACGCATGGTATGTAAAAGGTTAGCCACCTCTGATTTAATATAAATACTTTTACGTATCTCTCATAATGTGTATAACTTCCCTAGCTAATCTATTTTTCACATTTAGTGTATTCTTAGAGCCCATTATTTTATACGACTTCATTATTTTGCTTTTCTGTTTCATTACTATTTCAGATACTTGTATCTCTTTTATCTTTCTTTTAATTTCAATTTAACGTATTTAGAAAAAATTAAAATTGAGGCTTTCAGAATTTTTCAAGAGCTAAAACAATTTTCACACGGACAAAATTTATGAAACGGCTTAAGTTACTAAAAGAATTTTTATTTCTAGTTTTCCTTGTATCTATGAATGCTTTAATCCTAAATTGAGGAGCTTAAACACTAGTTTGTTAATAGCTCACCGTTCAAATTGCTTATTCATTCGTTGATTTAGTAATTTATTCCCGTTTGTATACTTCGTAGTGGTTTCTTTTTTGGTGAACATTAAGGTCTCATTGTTTTGAAATTTTCTGTCAATTCCCCTTTGCCTTCTATTAAAAATGCATTGTGTTTTATCCTTTTCATTACAGATGTGGCTTATTCGTTAATGTATCAAGTATAGAATCTATTGTCGTTCAGAAGTTACTTTGAATGCTTTATATTTATCACGGTTTATTTGAATCGTTTTAATTTCATTTGTGTGTTAATTTATTTGGAATTATGAATGCCTTTCCTTATTTCCTTTTTCATACAACCACAATATCATTTTTCATTTAATTGTTGGTTAAATTCGAAATGTCATTTGTCACATTCTGTTTAACACAACCAACACATTATTCCAATTACTTTGTTCTGTTTCCTATGGACACTATTTTACATAATTGTTAAAGGTTTCCATTGTCTCGTTTATTTTATACTTGGCACAGGTGTTCGTGTGATTTTCCTTTTTAAAATATCTTAGTTAAGTTGTGCTTTATAAAATTTCGTTTGAAGGTTTTGTAAAATGGTTATCTCATTTTCTATGTAAATATTAGTGTTAACACTTGGCATGTTTTATCTTTCAATTTTCAGAATTATTTGTCGTACTAATAGTGACATAATTCAGGGTATGACGATTTAAATCAGTTTCATTTAAATTATGATTGAAAAAAAAGTGACTATTTGTGAAAATAAAAAGAAATTTAAAGAAAAGTTTTAAAGATTTTCTGTATTGAATTTTTTTAATTATCCAAGTGGTTTCGACTCTATTTCAATTCCATCAAGATATTGCGGATATTTCTATGACGATGAGATCAAGAAGTTTCTTTCAATGACGAGATATCTCGTCCATCAAGATCTAATTAGTTTTACTAATTACGCTATATCGCGCAACCAACAACTCGATTTATAATTGTTAATTTATAAACGTCCCACTGGAGTAACAGAATGGGCTATTGGCGAAAGCCTGTCATCAATCCCCAAGGGAAAGATCAGAGGACAACACCACACAATTTGTAACCAAAGTCACATGACAACGTCAACACCTGAACTGGCGGCCACTCTCCAAATTTCCACTCCACACCAAGGTGCGGACATTGGAGCCCATGACCAGAGTTAACGTGTTTTATTCCCTCCGTGTACACGGGCGACACACTATATTTATTTACATTTGCAATATACACTGCTGGCCACCCAAATTGCAACACCAAGAAAGACAAGAGATATCACAACAAAATTTATTTTGTATATAACATGTTGACCAAGTATCAAATCATTAAATTTATAGACTTCTGTGAAGTGTGGTTCCTGCCAAAATCAGTAGCCAGAGTAGCCGCCATTGTTGGAGATCACCACTGCCACACGCCTCGGCATTGATTCAAAGATACTTTGGATGTGTTCTTGGGGTACAGCAGACCAAGCAGCTTCCACACGTTGCCAAAGTTGATCTGGTGTGGCAGCTGGGGATTTAATCTGGGTCAATCGTTGAGCAACCATAGACCACATGTTTTCTATCGGTGAAAGATCCGAAGAGCGAGCTGGCCAGGGAAGCAATTCCTTCTGGCGATTGACGAAGAACCCTTGGACAATGTGTGCCACGTGTGGTCGCGCATAATCCTGTTGAAATATGGCTGTGGGCAAGCCCTGAAGGTAAGGAAGGACAACTGGCTCCAACACCTCGGAGATGTAGTGCTGGCTGTTTAAAGTACCGGCAATGCGTACTACAGGAGTGCGAGAGTGATATCCAATACCGCCCCATACCATAATACCCGGTGCAGGACCAGTGTGGCTGTGCATAACGCAGCTGTTCAGCATCCTCTCTCCACGGTGTCTCCAGAATAGAATCCGACCATCGTGGTGATGCACACAGAAGCGTGACACGTCAGTAAAGACAATTTCATTCTATTCTGCCGTCCACAACCTTCTTTCGTCGCACCATTGGCGGCGGAGACGTCTGTGGTTCTGCGTCAAGGGTAGACGAAGCAATGAACGACTTGTGGACAGACCACTCTGCTGTAAACGGGGTCGAATGGTACGCACAGACACTGGATGATGCGTTACAGACTGAATGTGCTGTGCAATGGTTCGTGATGTGGCTGAGCGATCCGTCACTGCCATACGCACAATATGCCTGTCATCACGTGAAGTGGTGCACTGAGGTGGATGCGATCGAACACGTCGGTCCGTCGCACCCTCCTGCATCCAACGATCACATATCCGCATTACAGTTGTTGGGTTTCGTCA
Source organism: Metellina segmentata (assembly GCA_947359465.1). Taxonomy (NCBI): domain Eukaryota; kingdom Metazoa; phylum Arthropoda; class Arachnida; order Araneae; family Tetragnathidae; genus Metellina; species Metellina segmentata. Next base: position 117,971,953 of record OX375877.1, on the reverse strand, counting down.
AACACGACTACCGATTTCCCTGAAAGATAATCCACAATCTCGGTAGGCCACTATCCTTCCTCTGTCGAACTCGGATTCTTGATCGCTGTTTGATCGCTGATCGCTGTTTTCTACGAGGCATAATTGATCGGTTTTTTTTTGAAAAAACCACAAGAAAAACACAATTGCCCTACTTGAAATCGTCGAAATCTCCAAGTCTTAAATAGCGCTTTGAAGTGGCGCCACGGGCGCGCGTGATGTGCGTCTGCGCTGAAATTCTAATCATTTGAATACCTCACCTCCGCTAATGCATGTTGTAAATTTCATATTATTTGCATGTTTCCTTCAGGGTGTTGCATTTACGGTGGCCAGCAGTGTATATGGAATAGCTATCACATTTAATTTGAATACCTTTTGCAATATAAAAAAATTCAATGTCATACAGTTAATGAAACATAATTATCTCAAAACCGAAATAAAATTAATTATATATCTTAAGTGAAATCTCTTTATATAATAGCGTGTCGCCATCTATATGTTAACCTTTTAACTAAAAAGACTTATGAAAGACAACCAAAAAATACCCGACCTTACTGGGTGTGAATTGGTTTACTTTAGATTGAAGATATAATCAAAATTTTTTACTTATGTCTTTCGTAGGAAAAAAAAAATATTTTATAAAATAATCACCTTTTGCCGTTATATATATATATATATATATATATATATATATATATATATATATATATATAAATCCTACACATGCATATTCATTAAAGTTATACATTTCATATGCATCGAACCCTTGCTGTGTGACAAAACAACAAAATGCCGAAAGGTGACACTAAGGTTACTACTACATAAGACGATTTTGATGGAGATTTGGAATTTCATTTCTTAAGTAGTTATTTTCATCATTAACTCAATTAATAAAAATGACGATTTACGGCGAGTGGTCAAACACTCATAATCAACAAAACAATATTTTTTTACTTACGCCGTCTTGCATCAGGCATGCGACATTGTCGAAATTTGCTGTCTTCTCCTGGCATTATGACAAAGAATTTTTTAATGTTTGAACAGTTCAAATTCGGATTATTTAATCATTATTATTCTTTCAATGACGGCATTATTCTTTCAATAATGCCTTAATTACACTTAAAATTTGCTTTATTCTAACTCAACTGCCACTTTAAGTCGAATACTCTGCAGTTGTGCGCGTGTGATCGACAGGAAATACAATTTATTAAAATAATAAATATTTGAAACAGAAAATAAAAACAACAACAAAAAAAAACAGCGAAATAAAGCTGTCGGAAAATAAGTTGTCTTATGGTGGCTCCACACCAACGGCGACAGCAACAAAGACAGGCAACATTTTGTTGCTTGTCTCTGTCGCTGTTAAAAAAGCCTTCACACCGCGAACGACAAGAATTGATTTGCGCATGCGCATAATCTTTTTCGAAAGCAAAATATTTATTTGATTATTTCTTCTTACAAGATGGCTGACAAATCACGTCCGCATTTAACAAAACTCCTTTTACAGCGAAGACGATTGCCAAAGAAATAAAAATTTCTTCCATAGTATTTCCGTATAATTCACTGAAATAGTTCGCTGAAACCAAAGCTATAGAGAAAGCTTAGCTAGAACGTCAACAAAAACAAAAACGCTGGTAGCGAGAGTCACAATATTTATTCTGATTGGCTGTTGGCATGGCGACAGAGACAAAAGTTGAACTTCTTCCAAGACTTGAAAGCGCAGCGACAGAGACAAACCGGAAGAAACAAAATTTGTTTGTAATACGCATGCGCAATAGCGAAGAAACATGTATTTTGTCGCTGTCGCCGTTGGTGTGAAGTATTAATTCGTGATTCGTTTTTCTATCTCATGATCTTGCAAAACAGACACTTACCATAGAGGAGATATAATAGTATAGTGAGCTATGGCAACCTTTTTATGTCCGCATGATCATATGACCAAAATCAGTAGTCACGTGACTCCTTCTCCCTTCGCGCATATTGTTTGCGCATTTCTTCTTCCCTAGCAAGTAGCAAATGCATTGAATACTCAAGTTAAAATAGGACTACAGTGCTGCGTATATGGATGTAATTCAAAATTTATTAAAGGTGGAAACATTACATTTCTCAGGTGAGCGAAAAACGTTTCTTTCACATTTGTATTTTTCAATACTTTCTACAGGGCGTTCTACACCTCCCGTACTCCAACTTAAAAATAAATTATTGCCCGTGTTTTTTTTTAAATTATTGAATTTTATCGTCTGCTTACATTTTTATCGACGCGTTAATTTTTATCGTTTGATTTTCTTCGCACTCAAGTTGTGCGATAAATAAGTTCCACGCCATTTTGTTCATTGCAAAATGAATTTATCATACATTCAGATAATTTTGCTGTTTGAGGCTTATTTATCGACGCCATCTTAAATTTGGCGATTTTGTTTGAAAATTCGCCAAGGGGGAGTGTACAGTAAACGATAATCAAATGTAATTCATATTTTTTCCCCTACGTTTTGTTAAAAGTGGTTTTCACCATTAGCATAAAAATAATTGTTTTAAAGTTTATTGATTTTGTATAATAAATTCACGAATCGTCAGTACGGGAACTGTTAGGACACTCTGTAGTGTGATAAAAATGGATGTTCTAACTTTGGAATTAATAAATACAACCTGCGGACATTTCCCGATCTATGAAAAGATTTCATACATTTGCAATCAGTATGTATCTAAAATAATGTTTGAAACAATATAACGGGTGGAGTGTGTTTCTAATTGTAAATTGAAATTTATACTGTCTTATAATATTAGAAATAGTTAACCGAAATGTAAAAACTTGCGCGAAATCGTTCTCTGTCTTGGCGATTATGTTTTGACAACTAAGAGTTCTATATTCTTTCGTGTTTCACAATAAAAATGTTATGAATTTGGTAACATGATGATTCAATGAACATGATGATTCATAAACAATTTAAGTACATCACATAAATTATTTTTCTTGCTGAGAAAAATTGTTTTGTATCCACCCATCTGTGCAAACTGTAATTACATAAGAATAATATTTAAAATAAAAGATAACGTTTGAAACTTTTAACTGTATATTAAATAAAATCAATTTGTTAAAAATAGGATTAAAGCATTTTCTATGCCGTATTATAATTGTGAATTTGTATGCATGGTTTTTTTAGAACTATAAGTAAAACAATTTATATTTACTTGTAATAAGATCTTGTAAAGATGTGCACCTGCTAAAAATTCATTTATTCAGTTCCTATGTATTTAAAATTTTTATTTTGTTCCATTTATTAGTTTTCCCAAAGATGAAGAAAGAAGAAAATCGTTTTAATTAATTGATCGAAGAATTTGGTTTCTATCTTTTAGTTCATTTAAAATGTGAGGAATGTGACAATAAATTTCATTCGTTTACTGTTTCTTATTTATCTTCTTATTTATTAAATATTGATTTCACGCACAATTCACACAATAAGTAATAAAAATTCAATATAAAAATCTTTACCAAACTTTTGTATATGCTGAAAAGCATAAAAATTGTCGAGAGTTATTTACATCATCGTTTTAATGAATTCAAAATTCATATATGGACACATAATTGCAACTTAATTAGTTTTTGTACCAGAAATTTAAAATTGCAAAATAGCTAACATCAAGGGTATAGTTTAAAATAGTTTCCTTCAATCTTAAAGATTATATGTATAAATTTTCTTGTTAATATTTTCATGCGTAACTCCTTGAATAAATTTGAGTTTATGGAAACGTAAGCAATTAAGAATCCATAATATTAATGAAAGCTTTAGTGTTAGCCCAAACGTCATTTGAATAGGGAATCTTCTGATCTGTTTTCAGTATTTTTATTTTATGCATCAGTAAAATATTTATTCATGCAGTTTTTTCCAAACATGGGCATTTATTTTTCTATTTATTCCAACTCATGATAACCTCATTTCATCAAAAGTTTAAATTATTTTCTGAAATGAAATCTTTGAGATAATTTCTTCACGCCTAATACAGTTTTTGAAGAAATGTATATAAATATTGTATTAATTAAAGAATGTCGGTTTTAGAACAACTATCTTATACCAAATTTTAACCTGAACTCCTGACCTGAGAGAAATTTATTGACTACAATTTATTTATCTCAAGCGTACTGTTTTATTTGTATACGTGCTGGTTAACCTTAATCCCAATGAGAACTTCAGTTAATTACTATAAAAAATCTCAAATAACTAAAAACATTAAAAAGTAATGTGCATTAAAAATATCCAGCTGTTTCATAGTAAATATTCATTTGCATTGCCCAATAATGGTAAAATGGAACTCAAATTGAAGAAGCATTCAGTTTTATACATATTCAATATTATGCACATTAATTGAAGTTTTTTCCAAACATGGGTATTTATTTTCAATTAATTCCAACTCATGCCAACCTCAATAAATTTTTCCAAAAGTTTAAAATATTTTCTAAAATTAAATCAGATAATTTCTCCACACCTAATACAGTTGAAGAACTAAATATGAAATTAACCTATTGACTACAATTTATTTATCTTAAGTATACTGGTTAACCTTAATCCCAATGAGAACTTAATTCTATAATAAAACTAAAAACATTAAAAAGTGATACGAATTAAAAAAAATATTCAGAAGTGAAAAGTAAATATTCATTTGCATTGCCCAAAAATGTGAAAATGTAACTCAAATTCCAGAAATACACGGTATTATGCTCAGCGAATCGATAACTTTTTATAAGAAAATGTCGCCAAGAGAGGCGATAAAAAGCCAAATCCTGCAACCAAGCTGAATTTTCGTGGAGTAGTCACGTGACTACTGACAACATGTTGCGGACGCTTTGCGAAGCTTTTCTCAATAGCGATGCTTAGTCTACTAAAATTAGAAGTCTATGACACTTACAGCTAAAAAGTGTACAGAATTTAGAAATGTGAAATTAATTCAGAGCAAAAGAAACAGAAAATATCACTGCACGCGGTCAACCAACACGTGTTTCTGTTTCATTCCCGTTCTTTGAAAAATATCGTCTGTCTCAAATGTTCGGAAATCGTTTACATTCCTCAAAGAACAGAAATAAGACTCAAAATAAATTTGCTAAAATTCCATAACAAAAATAATTTTTGGAAAATAATTGCTTTTTTAGCAGTACTGATAAAGCAATCAAAGTAATCTTAATACTCAATATACATTCCAGTTTTTCAAAACTACAAAGTTATCAGGTGTTTTAGCATGAAACGTATTTAAATATCACAATAAAGAAAATTTAATATTGCATTCACTAAACTATAAAGTATATATATATATATATATATATATATATATATATATATATATATATATATATATATATATATATATATATATATATATATATATATACAATAAAGCACCTATACAAAATCGAACATAGAACAGAAAGACGACAGACATATTTACGCAACCAAGTTGAGTTACTAAATGAAGATAAGTGCTCACAGTATGCAACGTGTATACGACTCACATTTACAGACAGACAGAAACCAAATGCTCAAGAGGCGGATTTGGTATCAGAATGGTCCAAAACGGATAGAAAACTTAAAAAGGGTCGAAAAAAATCAATGTACAAGCAAACCCTATTCTTATTTATACATAGTAGATGTTCTTCTTAAATAGTAACTTGGAGGACGTGTCTTCATTGATGCTTAGGAACATTGTGTATTCCAAAAGTTAATCATGTATAAGGTTATACTGTATCACACAATCTAAGATACAGAGGTTGCCGTAATTATTATTTTATGTATCTCTACTCTTTATTAAAACGAAACTTTCGTGAGTTTTGATGTTTTCAAATGATTTAAACGAAAAATTCATGACAGGACAGATTCATTTTGTTTTATCGAAATACGGGTGATTGGCATACTAATTCAACATACTAATAATATTCTGTTTTAGCTTAGATGGTGTTTTTTACTATACGTTGTATGACGCAGCTTGGCTAAATACGGTTATTCCGCCATAAAACACAACCTACCTGATGTCACTGTTACTGAGTTTGTGACGTTGTTTGACTCAGTTTGAGCAAACACGGTCATCTGTCTAATGGAAACTAACAAAAACCCGTTACTGAATTCATATTTCGAATCTAAATGCCATTCCTGCGAGCAGAAAGTGCTTGAAACTGCGACGTAAGTTGCAGAACAAACAAAATCTTTGCAGAACAATTTTTCCTTATTTTTATCAAAATTTTGGCCGATTTTTTTTAAAATCATAAATTACGATGTTCTGCAACGCAGAGTGCGCTCCTTGCTACAACTTTTCATTCTTTTATAGCTAAGGAACAACCTCAAAACACCGCCCAAATTACCACAAACACTTTATAAATAATATATATTCCATTCCAATGAGAAAATACAGAGGCTGTTCACAAATTTTTTAGACAATGCATATTGTATTCACAAAACTAAATTACATAAAATTCTTGTGTTTTAAATGTTCTATTTGATAGCCCTTACTCTGAACAATCTTTCGACACCGTAATTTCCAGGCTAATAATGCCTTAGAAGTGTCAGAAGAGGTATTCTATCTCTTTCCTCCTGAACAGCTTTCCAGAGTCCTGTAAGGGTTGTGGGACGACGTTTGGATAATGCAGATTTTAAAAGTCCGAAAGCACAAAAATCCATAGGTGATACATCGGGAGATTTAGTAGGGATATCAGTGAAGGGTATGGCCTTGATACCGGTTTTTTGTTAAATTTCTTTTAGGAAATTTACAGTGGATTTTGATGTGTGACTGTTAGCTTTGTCTTGATGGAGTTCCACAGATTGATGGCACAGTGGGTAAAGCGATGGTATTTCATTCAGAAAAATTGGAGATAAAATATGTTCCTTATAGTATTTGGAGTTAATCTTGACATTTTTCACACTCTCTTTATTTTTAACTTGCCATTATATGAAAAACCAGCAACAATCGTGAATCTCTTAGAAAAACTTTCTTTCGATTCTGTGAACCATGTACTTAAATTTTTTTCTTCCCTTTAATGATAATAAATGGCTCTTTTTTTGTTGCAATCATTTAAATACACCCATGATTCATCTATTGTGACAATTTTTTTCCATTTTTATTTGGATAAGTGTTTCTCATATACAATTCGGCAGCGTGTCCTGCGTTCAACGATATGCTTTGGAGAAAGACGATGCACATTGCGCTTTTTCACTTTCCTAAGATTTAAATCAACGTTTATCATTTTGTTTATAGTGGACACCGAGCATTTTAATGATTTTGCAACTGTCCTTTACCTAGGGGGATTTTCTTTTAACATTAAACAACGTACCTTTGCAATAGTCGAAGATATCCGTTTCTTCCTTGGATAGTTGTTTGGAATTTTTGTCCCACTTGAGGCTTCAATTTGACGTTTTTTTCCTTTCTTGTGGACGATATTACCTATCGACGCTTTAGATATCACAAAACCATGACTCTCACATTGTTTTTGGGTAACGGAATATGAATATTTCTCTTCGAAAAGAGCATAAATATAGTCTTCGAACCACTGCTTCGTTAAAAACGCTATTTTGAATAAAATAAACCTCTCAAGCCGCAGACGATAATTTTGACTTTTAAAAACACAGTACAACTGCAATTGTTTCTTTTGCAGCAAACGATTTCTTATTACCGCTAATCAAAATCGTCTAAAAAATGTACGAACAGCCTCTATTTTTAACTTCAAAAGTTATCGACAGACTTGCAAATATTCTGAAAGTATGCCTTGGTTTTAAATAAAGCAAGTTAGTTAATTTTTACGTGTTTATTGTAAATATGTAATACATATTTAGTCGATAATTGTGTTTTACGTTTGTTTTTGATTTGACTGCAGTTTTCAAAATTCGGACAGAACGCCTGCAGAGCAATTGCAATTATTTGGAGTTGTGTTCCAGAACATTGAATACAATTCTGCACCAGGTATTCCAATTGTCAGAAAAGTATGTCGTTAAGTAATTAAACTACATCTAAATAAATTTTAAAATTTAACGTTTTACTGAATCTATAAAAATTAATGCGAATTTATTCCCGGTAGGATTCTTCTACCTATTATAGAACCTCCATGATTATAATGAAAATAACTCATTAAGTGAGTAAGATTACTAATCTAAGTAAGTAAAAGTGATAAGCTATGAGTGTTTAAAAGATGGAAAGCGTGTTTCAAGAGGAATGGGGATTTATATTTATGTTTACCTTAGTCACATTAAAAGACTTGTTTCACTATACCAATAGGAGGTGAATCCATTTACAATTTCCATTCGTGAAACTTTTCACATTTGGAAGTATCTGTTTACAAAGCCCTCGAATTGTTGCAGCGATGTTTCACTTTTTAAGCAAACGTTTCAATTTTCACACACACTCCCTTTAAGAGCACATTTTAAAACAAACAGAACTGTGTCGATTTTACGAAAAAAATAGTGACATGCTTATCACAGAATGTTTTGTGAGTTGGTAAATGTTTAGCGTTTAAAACTTTAGTTTAAATGCAAAGTAATCACGTTTATGGAAGTGCAAAGATTCAGATTAATCATGTTTAAAATCCAAATGAATGAAACTATTAAGCTTTTGAAGAATATTATAAATTTAATCAATAAATAATTAAAAGCACACACACGCTCTTTATCAAATATGCATACACAAATTTCGAAAATATTGTATGGTGCACATGCTATTATTAAATCGGTGATATTCAAAATTTTTATGTTTTGAATGAGTTCTATAATAAGGACCCAATGCTGACTAAAAAAAGATAGATCCACCAGTTTCAAGATATTTATCTACCCCAAATAATTTGATTTATACGACCATAACTAACAATTTTTAACAACCTAACTAATAATTTCTTTGAACCATAACTAATATTTTCTAGGATTCAAGATAGTATCCTGAATCCTAGGATATAATCATATCCTAAGATCGGATATAGTCGTTATCTTACTGTATTTTGTAGAAAAATTTTAGATAGATAGAATATTATAATCATAATCCTGTTTTCAAGAACGAAATTTAGGATAGAATTCATAATCGTAATCCTATATTTTCTAGAACTGTATCCTAGTTTATCCTAGTATACGGTCCACATACAGTATAGAATACAGTACTTATCTTATTTTCTAGAACACTATCCTAGTATATGGTCCTACAAACAGAATACAATTTGGTCATAACCCTATTTTCTAGAACACAATTTAATAGAATATGATATAATCATCATCCTACTATTTTCTAGAACGATATCCTATGCATGGTCCTTATACTATTTTCTAGAACTACATTCTACAGTATGGTCACTATCCTATTTTCTAGAACATATCCTAGGTTAGGATATAATCGTAATCCTATTTTCTATAACAAAATCCTAGGATAGAATATGTAATCATAATCCTATTTTATTGAATACAATTCAAGTTGTTGTTTCTTATGCCTACACTGGCAGACCAGAGGAATCCCAGGCCCGTCGAAGACGGCAAGAGGCGAGGGGGGTGCGCCTTCCATGTTATTGAGCCCCATTGGGAGGAAGTCCGACTTTGCTCGACATACATGACACATCCGTTTTACAGGAAGGTCCCTTTCATACATCCATTCACTCACACATATCGCAATTTAGATCCCAATCAGAGGCCGATAACCCCCTGATCAGGTACCCCCAGAGGTATTGATTTGGTATGGGAACATGGGGGACATTGTGACCACGACCTATTTAACGTGTCCCAGTCACCATTAGTGAACACGACGGTCTTTAGCCAGGTCGAAGCGCCGATCTCGCAATCATCAGAATTGGAGGCTCCGCCGAGGACAGAACTCACAACCCTTCTGATGCGAGCCCGACGCTCTACTGACTGAGCTACCGCGGCTCTACAATTCAAGTATATGGTCCTTATCCTATTTTCAAGAATAATATCCTAGGATAAAGTATGTAACCATAATCCTATTTTCTAGAACATTATTCTAGGATAGAATATGTAATCATAATCCTATTTCCTAGAACAATATCTGTTGAAAACAATACTTATTAGGAAAGCTTACCTTCTTTTTCACACTTGTATTGATTCAACTTCTTTAAGAACCCGGGTCATTGAATATAAGTATAACCTTTTCTCTTATACTTTACAGCAATCAATCTATTTTCAATATCAGCAATGAAACGTAAAAATAATTTTTATTTTTACCAACAACTTAGAGCATTTATTCCAATCACCAAGTATTTACAAGAAATTTGTACAAGTTTTTAAATATTACAGTTTTTCGCATCATCTCTCTTGATATAATACAATCGGCTGCCAGAAGGTTAGTTGTTTTCGCAGCAGTGCTGTCACGTATAGTCAGCGAAATACTAGTTTGCAGTTGTTCGCGACAATATTATAGAATATGGTCTTACATACATGATCCTTACCCTTTGTAGACGTCGACCAACCGGTATAGTGGTTAAGATGTTAGCCACTAGATCGGAAAGTTCCTGGTTCGAATCCGGGTCAGGGCATGGATATTTGTAAGCGTATGGGTAGAGGCGGCTGTGGTGCACCTTACATCTGTCGTGGCCGAAAGTCCTCACGTTGGGTTGGCGTGGGAGAGTGGGGTGCCAGTTCAGGTGTTGCTTCGTCATCTGACCGTGGTTCAAAATTACGAGGTGTTGTCCTCGGATCTTTCCCTTAAGGGACTGATCCCGGACTGTCGTCAATAGCCCGTTGTGTTGCTCTAGTACGACGTTAACTAAAATTACCATTACCATTACCTATTTTCTCAAACCATGCCCTTGGATATAGTCCGGCATGCAGGATAGAATATGGTCTTTATTCTATTTTGTTATTGCCCTACACTAGATATGATATGCCTCCATAGGTCTTACGAAAATATTAGTTAGGGTCAATGAAATTGTTGTTTCGATATGACTATAATTTGTTTCCAGTTACAATCTCATTCACAACAAGCGGAATCATAATTTTTATATGTGATTTAATTCCATTTAATTTATGTGAATTTCTGTCAGTGATATGTTTTAATCTGATTATTTGTAGCTTAGAATCTTGGGATGACAGAAGACTTGCCAGAAGACTTTGTAATCAACAAATGAAATCAACGATTTTCTTTGTTTCAGACGAATAATAAATGTTTAGAAAAGCTATTGAACGTTAGTAGTAACGTTAGTAGAAGAAAAAAAAAACATATATATATATATATATATATATATATATATATATATGTTTTTTTTTTTTTAGAATTTTAATTATTATACCAGCCTGATGACTGATGTGATCATCTCATATACATAATAAATATAAATCGAACGCCTGGTTGGATTGAAAATACTAAAATATAAAAATGGTAGTGTTCGTATACAAAATAGAGATAGTGGTTCGTATACAAAATGGTTTGTGGGGTGCCAGCTCAGGTGTGACCACCTCGTCATCTGACCATGGTTCAAAATTACTTGGTGTTATCCCGGATCGTCGCCAATAGCCCGTTTGGTTGATCCAGTGTGACGTTTATTAAATACCTATCCACCTAAACCAACCACGTTCATATCACAAAATGAAAACATAGAACATTCATAAAATTATAGGGACAACCAATTGTTTCGCGGTAAGGAAAGTCTCCTCTAGATCTCTAGTTATTATTTATGTCAGTAGATGGCGACATTGCTGTTGTGGTTTTATTTTTAACGGTTATGAAGTTTGATTCAAGCAGTGTAAATATTTGGTCTGCACTTAGATTAAGACATTGAATGCTTATAGGATGTGTATTTTTGAGTTTTCAGAACCTCGCGATTAGACATGGTGGCCAATTAAACATCTATTTGAAATGTTGCTAAGCACCATCTGAAAATATTTTAACTTCCTTTAACTTTGGAAGTTTAGTCTTCAAGTCTGTAATTATTGTTTCATGGAAAGAGTGAACTGCATATTTATCATGTTTCATGTACTTGTAAGATATGTTGCCTTATGCAGGATTCGACAGCTTTGCATGGTAACCAGCAGTGTAAATAGTGACCGCAGTAAAATTAAATATACTCACCTTTTTGTCAATAATTCAACGGCTTATCTTAGAAAAATCCTCTGTGTTCCCCATTTCAATATCATCACAATAAATATTCCATTTGGGTTTGCCATATTTATAATTTTAATTTGTTGCCAAATAATAAAAATTACAACAAAAAATGACATGTCAACACAAATATTAGCAAATAAATGTAAAGGTAAGGCATAGAGTGTCTTTTTCCTGATTAAAAAAATATACTTTTTAATTAAAATTTTACTGTACTTAATATTGTCTTTTTATACAATAATAATTTTTTATTCTTAAATCAATATGGCAACTTTTTTCCTGACAAATTTGTAGAACCACTGTCCATGTTTTACAAATGATGTCTTCGCTACACATTAGTGATACATCTGTTACATATCAAAAATACGTCTATTACGCATTTAAAAAAAATATTTAATAAATAAAAAAATATTTTTATCATACATTATTATGTTGTGATTGTTTTACTTCAATATTATTGACCGTCTATACTTGTAACTATTGTTGTCAGAAAACGTTTTCCCAAAAATTTGTAATGGACGTATCATATGCAGGATATAGAAAGTTTCCTCCTTCCCAAAACAATTAATATACATAAAACTTTCATTTTTATCATTTTTTATAGTATACTATCATATCTGGAGATTTAAAATATTCAGATATTATATGTTCCTCAATCAAAAATACGCTAGTAAATATGATATGCCTAAACCAAGTGCTATTGTAAATATTTTGATCCAACTTAAAATTTTTTCTGCATTAATACAAAGGTATAAAATTACTCTTCGTTGATTGATTCTAATAGCCAGACAAATTATCGTTAATTTGATGTATAACACTTATTATTTTACACATTTTAATTTTTTGGTCATCTGGTTTCTTTAAGCGTGGAAATGCCCTTTAATAAAGTGAGGCCTCTGCTCATATAAAAAATTATGACCTGTTATTAGACTCGCCTACCATACGGTTAAGTATAATTTATATTTTCGTTAAGTGGTTAAAATCGTAGTTTAATTTAAACATTTCAGTCTTGTGAATATGTATACAGCCGTAAAAGAACAACTACGGTCTACAAAATGGAAAGTAATTACAGTACAGTGCCAACAGTAATCAATATGAAACTAGAATAACGAGCACCAATCTAAAGTATACACTAATAAACTATATCGTAACAATATCCTTAAAGTAGTTCTTTTCTTTCACTAAAATCTTCAATGAGCTTCTTATAATCTCCCCTGGAAGCAATGTCTGCTTCAATTGATAAAACAGCAACTGAAGAAAGTCTTTCTTGAGTCATTGTTGTGCGGAAGTAATTTTCACAAGCTACAACTTGAAGAAAATACGCTGCACCGTATCGACGAAAAAGTAAAACCACTTCCTGGTTAAAATAGTTATATTAAGAATTAATATTTTTACAGAATTTGTACAGCTACAGTTTTATGATTAAAGACGATATCCATCACCGATACAATACAACCTCCTAAGTTCTTTCAAAAATCTGCGGCTAGAAAAAGCCTCTGTTTCAAAGTGTCTCTTCCCAGCCCGCCTCTTCCAGTTGTCACTACCGCCGCCAGATAGAGGGGTAGACTTGGTGAACGATTCCCATTGTGAGCTCCCACGATTCTGGTTAATGATTCTAAATGCTCTCACGACGTTACAACGCTTTACTACGGCCGTGCTTACAGAAACTATCAAAATTATTCTCATAGTTATGAAGGTCTTCGGAAACAAGTCTTGGAGGTGATTATCTACATACTTAAATTAATCCAGGACATTATCAACTACTGTTGGAATATTGGTTTTAATAATAGTTGGAAGGTGGTCTTTCAAAGTTATTAATTCCTCAACCAATGTTACAGCTTCAATATCGCAATATCCATCAACACTAAGAATTGAAGTTGAGTCACTGTAACACTTTTCGAGTTCTCTCTTGTCCATATTTTTAGAGCAATCAAATTTCCCAAGAATCCCAAACGACTTTCGTGATCCTTTAGTGCTTCAGATCTATCTCCAATGCCAACTATTATTTCATCGATGAGTTGTAAAAACGTTCACTCTAAAATGGTACTGTGTAGTAAATGGCTCATCTCGAGCTTCATAGTCAAAATTTGTTTTCTTAAGAGAAACACATATATCTTTAAAATGAGAGGGAATATATCGTATTGACTTTTCTTTATAAACTTGAATGGAGATTCGATCATTACATAAAATCCCTTTTCATGGTATTCTTCAATCCATTTGCAGAAGGTATTCAAGTAATCAACAGAAGCATTCATTTGATTTTGTGAAGATTTTCAAACTTTACTCATTTTGATAATTTGTAGTAGTTTGTACCATACATGCAAAAAACAATGAATTCGTGAGTTAACATTTCATTCAAGACAGACTTACATTCACGGAAAGTATCTGAATCCATCGAAGCAGCTTGTAAATTCTCGATACAATCAATTAGTTCATCGAATTGGAATAGTATATAGTAGTATATAGATAAGCAGGGACAATTTGCATTTAAGTCTGATAGGTAATAGGGAGGTTGGCAAGCGGGTTTGAATATTCTGGAGTCAAAAAACTAGAATACAAGCAGGGATGGGAAGGACATAGAGGGTTGACAGTACACTGTAATTGCTTAGGAAAACTAACAGGGTCTAAATTGCAGGAGACAAACAATACAAAGGGAAAGTGCAATGTAAGGGAGAAAAACAATACCAAGACAAATAATACAAGGGGAAAGTGCAATATAAGGGTGAAAAATAAGCTAAAAGTATTTTATTGTAATGCTCGCAGTGTGAGAAATAAAATGGATGAGCTCAAAGGAATTGCACAAGTAGAGGATATAGATATCATTGGGATTACTGAAAGTTGGGCAAACAGTGAAGATGCACAAATTTTAGAATTAAGTGGATTCACAATGTTTAGGGAGGACAGAGTGAACATTAAAGGGGGTGGGGTTTTTATTTATGTGAGAGAATTCTTAAACTGTACGGAAATAAAGTTAAATAGTAAAACTGAGGGTATAGAATCAGTCTGGGTGAAACTGAATACAGACAAAGGCAAAGGACTAATTCTGGGCAATATATATATACCTCCTGTTTGTAGTGAAGAGCAGGAAAAGGGCATGTGCAATCTGATAAACGAAGCATGTCAAAAAGGAGAATTAATTTTAATGGGGGACTATAACTATCCAAATATTGACTGGACAAACAATCTAGCTACAAATGGGAAAGGGGCAGAATTTTTGGAAGTGATACAGGATTGTTTTTTGTACCAGATGGTGTATGAGGATACTAGGGACAGTGCAATATTGGATTTGATTTTCAGAAATGATGAGGATAGGGTGCAGGATTTGGTTATAGGTGAGCCACTGGGAGAAAGTGATCATAGAAGTATCAGATTAAGTATAAATTTTCAGTCAGCATACACAATCAATAGTAGGATAATTCCAAATTTCAGAAAGGTAAATTTTCATAAGATAAGGGAAGAGTTAAAGGAAACATTCAAAGGGGGATTATTAGCACCGCATCATTCTGAACAATGGGAGGAATTCAAGAATAAGTTAGACAGGGTGATAAAAAAACATCTAACGTTCAGGAAAAAAGGAAAATCTAGAAAATTGCTCCCTATGTGGTTTTCAGGGGAAACACACAAAGCTTTAAAATTAAAACAAAGAACATACAGGGTATATAAAAGCACTGGTAACGACAGGGACAAGGAGGCATATCAGAAAGCCAGAAAGGAGTTTAAAACTATTAGTCGGAAGCAAAAGGTGTCCTTGGAGGAAAAATTAGCAAGGGAAATAAATATAAACCCAAAAGAATTTTTTGCATATCAAGTGGTAAAAATAAATTTAGTACTACACTGGGCCCGTTGGAGGGGAAGGGAGGTGAATTAATTCAAGACGAGGTGGGAATGGCAAATGTGTTAAATGACTTTTTTCTGGGGGATTTCAATGGTAACTATAATTTAAAAAAGGATCCCAAGGATGGAGCCTTTGCAGGGGGTATAATTAAAGAATGCAAATTCAACAGGGAAGAAATAGTACATCAGTTGAAAAGAATTAATCCATCTAAAGCACCAGGGCCAGACGATATTTATCCGAGAGTACTAGTGGAATGCGCGGAAGAACTGGGGGAAGTAATTCACACGATATTTAATTCAACATATAGCACAGGTTGGGTACCAATGGATTGGAAGTTGGCCAACATAACTCCAATTTTCAAAAAGGGAATACAAAGTGATCCGGGCAACTACAGACCAGTAAGTCTAACATCAGTAATTTGAAAAATATTTGAATCTCTGTTAAAAAAGCATATAATGTTATACTTGGAGGAAGGGGGACTGTTATCAGAGAATCAGTATGGGTTTAGGAATGACAGATCCTGCTCTACAAACCTTTTGAAGTTCTACGAAAAAATTACTGAGGAGCTGGATAATAAGAGCAGTGTGGATATCATGTACATAGATTTTCAAAAGGCTTTTGATAAAGTACCTCATGAGGCATTACTGTTTAAATTGGAAAGGCTGGGGATTCAGGGAAAAACATTAATATGGATAAAGAATTGGTTATTGGGTAGAAAGCAGAGAGTGCAGGTAAAAGGAAATTATTCACAGTGGACAGAAGTTATAAGTGGGGTGCCTCAGGGATCAGTTTTGGGACCAATTTTATTTAAAATTTTCATAGATGATATAGGTCAGGGGATCAAGAATATAATCAGCATATTTGCAGATGACTTAAAAATATGGTGGACAGTGGATACCAAGTTACAGATAGAAAATTTACAAGGGGATTTTGATAAGATATCCGAATGGGCTGTAAAATGGGGTATGTCATTTAATGTAGGGAAATGTCAAGTTCTGCATATGGGTTACAGGAACAGTGGAGCCGAGTACTGTCTGCAGGGAGTAAAGGTAAAGGAGGGAGAAACAGTCAAGGATCTTGGGGTGATAATTCACAGGGATTTTAAAATGGGTCACCAATGTTCAGCTGCGGGTAAAAAGGCTAATAGGTTATTGGGGTATATTAAAAAGACTGTAACTTCAAGGGATAAGAATATAATCTTGCCGTTATATAAGCGTTTAGTAAGACCACATCTAGAATATGCTGTACAATTCTGGGCTCCATATATGAGAAAGGACATAGAATCAATTGAAAGGGTTCAGCACAGAGCTACAAAAATAATAAAGGGGCTAGCAAATTTCGACTATAATGAACGTTTAAGTAAGCTAAACATGTATACACTGGAAAGAAGAAGAAGGAGGGGGGGATTTGATTCAGCTTTTCAAGTTTGTAAAACAAGGGGACACAGAGGGCTTAAATTTCAAAAGGGATAACAGAACAAGGGGCCATGGGTATAAATTGAATAAGACACATTTTAATCGGGATTTAAGGAAAAACTACTACTTTAATAGGGTAATAGACAGTTGGAACGCGTTGCCTGAAAATATGGTTAATTCAAAGGGAGTGTACGAATTTAAGACACAATTGGATAGTCAGTGGGAATTGGGGAATTCATAAACAAAGGACCAGTCTTGTTGGGCTTGAGCCTGTAGCTGGTTGTCAATATTTGTATTTGTATCGCTTTTTTACAGTTCCAATTCGGCTTTCCCATCTGCTGTCGGATAAAATCCTTAACGTTACTTGTCTTGTTGCGTCGATGGTGGTCAGTGGGAATAAAAGCGGACTGTATAATTTAAAAACATTTATTAACAAAAGCGGACATGTAAATAGGCATTGCAGTGGAGCAAGAGAAAAAACAAGTAAGCGAACATATATTAGTTACACAGCACTGAAGATTTACTTCAGTTCAGCTCGTTCACGTATTCTGCATTGCCAGATTCGAAAGTGCGAATGGCGCAAACATTACCATTTATATGTCTGTGATGATATCCCATAGATTTGATGACACCGAAAATAATTGATAATTTTTGAATTAATCCAAAAAAGATTTTCGCTAATGTTGACGAACTAGCTGTATTCACAAGTAATAAATCCCAGCTGTGGTAGACATAAGGTGTGATAAAAGCTCTTGGATTAATAATAAGAATTCGAGTTTTTACACCTTAGTAGCAACGTAGCAACTCCTATCATGTTCGCCCCACTGTCGTAAACCTGATCCCGACATTTATCAATGCTCAGGGAGGTCAGAACTCATTCAACGTTTCTACTATATTTTCATCTAAATGCTGTCCTATACTCTGACCTACCGGAATGAAGGCAACAAAATTTTCTTGTATACCTCCTGAAGAAGTGTCACACTATCGTAAAATCATTGTCATTTGCTCAATTCGAACCAGCATCCCGAGTAGTCCATCATGATAGCATAATATTTGGCTAACTTTATTTTTTTTCCGTGACTTGTTCAACTACGCCTTTTTTTATTAATGTGATCAGTTCGATTTTAATTTCGTGGCTCAAGTAGTGGCTTTTAATTTTCGTTTTCATTGATGCGACGCCAATGATCACGTAATGTTGGTTCATACTATGATAGTAACTTATTTATATATATCAATGATTTTACGTGAATTTTTGTTAAACTCACTATCCAAAGATTAATTGTGACCTCTAAATGCTAAGTTATGGCTGGTTAAGAAATTGATAATGTCTACTAATCTTTTGAACAATGTCGCAAGTTTCACGTCGCATTTTTAGCCTTTTAATCAATATTCTGTATGTATATTTCAAAAAAAATGTCTTTAAAAGCAGGCCTTGAAGAAAATCAGAAACGTATAATATTTTTCATACTATAGAATGAGCCTCGAAAATTATTGCTGTCTGATTTTCTCCTTTTGCAACTTTTCTTTTGTAAGCGACAGGCCGCAGTCGCTTACATGACTTCCGAAAATGAACCGAATTACAGAAATGTTCATCAAAAATATTTTTAGTATCATAGACAGGTACAAATATTTATGAATCAAAGATAATATTTTTTATTACTTTTATGAAACAACGACCAAGTTGTAGATTAACGAGCATGACAGATTCTGTTGCACCAGAAACTTCAGAAGCTAAGTAAGAGAGAATTATTCCATTTTTTCCATACTTTGAGAATTTTGTTATTCATAAACACAAATTCCAAACGTCGATTTACTATGTACCATAGCCAATCAATCAAAAATAAAATTACACATAGAATTGTGCCTTAAATTTTCAGGTAAATATTCAAATAGAGTACGAAGATTTCTTTTGAATTATAATGTTCGAATTCCATGTCATTCCTCTCGAACATGCATAGCTTCTTTTGCTGAATGATTTTAACAACAATCAAACTAATAATAACCTAACCTAAACTACTAACAAAATATGGTATTTAGAACACGAAAAACGATTTGGTCTGAAGCGAAATGTTAATTAAATCAAAAAATTTTCAAATCAAAACAAATAAACGTATGTGCTGCCATCTATTGGACTCGTATGAATTTCAAAGATGATTCATTTGAGAAATTAAAGAATCACAATTCCAAGTTTAAAAATGTACGACCAATAACAAAATTCAAACATTTTATTCTGTGCGCCTGTTTTTTCTTCTATTCCACTTTAATGAAAATGTTTTCTTAGTTTTTACCCTCCAAGTAGTATAGATTAGATATCTCAACCATCATAATCTGACCAATTTTGTTTTTGACAAGATATCTCGTCATCAAGATTCTATCGAATTTTTTTTTTTGGAATGATGAGATTAAGATCTTGTCAGTTTTTTCTGATGACGATACCTCTTCCAGACAAACAAAAGGAAGGTAATTTGGTAATTTTTTTAGTTAACGTCGTACTAGAGCAACACAACGGGCTATTGACGACGGTCCGGGATCAGTCCCTTAAGGGAAAGATACGAGGACAACACCTCGTAATTTTGAACCACGGTCAGATGACGAAGCAACACCTGAGCTGGCACCCCACTCTCCAAACTTCCACGCCAACCCAACGTGAGGAAAAAGGAAGGATAAAACATAACAGCTATACACAACACACATATGGGCTGCCATCTATCGGACTTGAGAGAACTTACTTTAAATTTAATTAATAACTAATTTGTCATACTACGGCCATTTTCTGCTAATTGAGGACTAATAAAACCGATATCTGCAGATCAAATAATTGATTGATTGTTGCAATCATGAAAGAAAATACGCCTGTGACATCCACTTTGTTTACGAAACAGGATATTACCATGAAAAAATTCATTTTATCACGTGTAAAATTTACAAAAAAAAGCAATACACTAATTGGTTTTTCATCACAGTTTTAAAAAATCAACATGATTTAGATGGATAGTTTAAAATTTTCACAGACAATAACTCAAATACAAAGCAAAATCACAGGATATTTTAATAAATAAAGCCTCTAGTTATGTTTAATTTTATGCAATTTAGTCAGAATTACTGCTTTATCCTTCATGTCTTTCTTTGAAGATATTTATATTGAACTTCTAATGTTGCAGTAGTATCAGATGAATACTCGCAGAAGAAGATGAAGGAGAACTTACAGAAAATTTATCTGGTCGTTAATTGCGTGTAAATGTAGAAATTTCAAGGATAAAAACTCACAGAAAAGATTATTTAGATTTACATTCAGAAGATGAGGGTCTGGAAAACTCTGCTAACGAAAAAGTTACAAAAAAAAATCAAGAAGACTTGTTCAAATAAACTAGGGGGCCTGCCCCCTGATCGCTAACGCTCGCCAACCCCCGGAGGATTGCTTCGCAATCCTCATTGGTTCGCTACGCGAACCTATGCTCGCTTCGCTCGCCTCAATGAAGCAGAAGGGATTGTTTACAATCCCTCCTAGCAGAAGGGATTGTTTACAAAATATGTTACCAAAAAAATGTTTTTCAAATCTAAATTTGCTGTATTACAGAAAAAATATATACAGTATCTCTAAACTCAGAATTCAAATGAAAACATTGTGCAAATTTTGACCCGAAATGTGAGCGTTGCTTTGGAAATTGAATACCTAGCATGTTGTTTGTGTGTACATTTTCCCAGCACTCAAACGACCCACACTTTTTCATTGAGTTTGTTGCCGAAAGTTGTAGTGCAAGCGTCTTGTTGGCCCTGAAAAGGACCGTTTTTTAAATGGCCCTGAAAAGATCCTCCGCTTTCTTTGATTTCTATTATAAACTAACTGCAACAGCTCATTAAAATTTCCTTTTTTTTTTTTCAATAAAATTTTATCCGATAACGCTATAAATTCAATCTATGCGCGAGACTTCGCGATAAACAAACAATCGTACAGTGTTGCCAAAACGCGATTACAAATAACGTCTTTTTCGTGAGCCACGTAAGAGAATTATATATATAGATTCATAAGAAGTTAGAATGAAGTTAGTTATGAAAAAAATATTGTTTTGTTGACTATGTGTGCGAGTACACTCGCTGTAAATTTGTCATATTTATTAATTGAGTTGAACATGAAGAGAACTTAAGAAAGGGAATTCCAAATCTCCCTCAATATCGTCTTTTGTAGTAGCAACCTTAGTGTCACCTTTCGTCATTTTCTAGCTTTGTCATACTACATGGGTGCGATATACATGAATGGATATGCATGTATAGTATTTGTGTCCAAATTAAGTTGTAGAAATTTTAAAGATGTCGAAAGGTGAAAAAATATTATTTTATTCTACCAAAGACCTAAGTGTGATTATATGTTTCGATCATATCTTCACTCTAAAGTTATCCAATTCAAACCGAATAAGGTCGGGTAATTTGCTAGTAATAAATAAAGTGAGGTAAATAAATATTTTTGTTATCCACTATACATGTTTCAAAGTTTTACCAACAAACGATGTAGCCACCAATGTCAAGTAGTCATCACTTCAAGTGATGTAGAAGTCATAGAAGACTACCGGTTTGTATTTAATTCCTATAGAGTTATCAACAGCATGAAGAATATCCGAGATGGTTCTAAATGTAATGTTGCGAATGTTTTCTTTCGACAACTCTCCTAGTGCTTGACTCGACGAGGTATCTCGTCCTTAGAAAAAACTGACCGAATCTTGACGATGGGACATCTTCTCATCAGCAAAATTAGTTAGATCGTGATGTATCTGAATATTCTCACACAGCCAATGGAGAAACAGACTTGCAACTTGTCTCAGAGCTTTTTTTAAGTAAATTTGAGGGGTGGGTTCAACAGAAAGTGTCTGAATCATCCTCAAAATCATGGTGTACACCAGAAATGTAAAGCAATTTTCACACAGGCCGTTCGAAGCTCGGGCTTCGTGACTCGATTGGACCACAAATTGTATCAATTGTTAAGTTAAATTTGAACATTTAATTCATAGTTGTTCTCTTCAGTTGTCTTTCCTCTTTATATTTAATGCTATAAAACGCTCTTTTGGACTACAGTACAGCAGTCTAGGGGTACAACCTACAACTCCAAATCCAAGCACCGTCTGTCGTGCTCATTGCATGGGAGGGTGACCTTTTATCTCATTTGCAACTGGGTGGAGCCTATGGTTTTTCTTTAGCACTTTAGTTCTCTACTGCTCCTTAAATTGACAATTTTATATATTACCCACTCTTAGCAATTATGTCAATTACTGTTTATTCTTATGATGCAGAGTTGAGCAGTTTAGCAGCGAGTGCTCCGAAAATGATATGTGCAGTCCAGTCACGAAGAGGGATAGAGACGACGACGTTCCATTGAGGTAGGTCCGAACACATGGAAAGACGATGAGCTCAAAGACAGTCTGCCAACTTCAAAATGTGGACTGTTTCAACCATTTTCGTAAATTATCTGCACTTGTAACTGTCCATTCTGTGCTGTTTATTAAATTCGTTAAGCTATAACTGATTCTTACTGAAATATCCTCTCCATACCCATGGAATATTTTATGTATGTGAAGATATCACCTCTGGTAAGTAACACCTATGTCAATTCCATGTCTTCCACACAAATACCGCTTTATTAGAATCCATCAAATTACAAAATTACACAGCTTGTCGAACGAACCGTTTTGTTGATTAATTTAATAGGTGGATACAAATTTGAGCAAAATATTTGTAAGATACCCTCATGTCCAAAAGTTCAGCAAAATTCCTAAAATGTGAAAAGTAGGAGTAAGTATGGATATACAATGGTTCAAAATCACTTGTAGAGAATCGTGGGATGAAGGTTAAGCATTGTGCATATGCTAAAAAGATCAGTCAACGTCGACATGAGTAAAACACCGGTGCACTTTGGAACGACTATAAAATGGCCTTGAGTGGCATGGCCAGTTTATACATAAATTCCGCAATTGCTGTGATATGAAGCGTTGTAAACAATCAATTAGGACGAAAGTTGACACAAAGATGCCAACTGGACATGTTTGTGGAGGGAGGAATTATTGGAATGCGGGATTCCGATCGATCGATCCCAAATCGAAGCGTCTCAAATTCTGAATAATGAACCTCAGTGCGTGATCTCCAGATTCTGGCAGAGGTATCAAACCACTGTAGGTGTTACCCGATGAACAGTACCTGGTCGGCCAAAACAATCGCTCAGCAAGACCGATATTTGTAGAACTGCGCGACGTCAGAGGAACCTTTCTGCTATACAACTGGCTCTCAACCATCACAGCCGCAACAGGAGTCAAAGTTACGAGACAATCTGTTTATAGGAGACTCAGACGTGTTGTCTCGAGCGCAGGGTGAGCAACCTCTCAAGGTGCGTATACATTTGCGAACCGAACCGTTAGCGAGCCGCTCTTGAACCGTTCGTTGAAATTATTTTCACAACGAGCTTCCAGCGGGGAAGAAACCAACCGTGAACCACCAAGGTCATGCCTAACGTCATATTTCAGCCATTGGTAATAACGATGGAGCATGGAGGCTCGCAAGCGTGAAGAAAACCAACGAACTACTCACGACGCCATCAAAACCTGAACCGAGAATGCCTTTGAGTTCAACGAAAAACCGAAAGGAAGCGGATCGGCACGAGCAGTTCACGAGCGGTTCACGAGCTGCTCGTTTGGCGCCTAAAATCACGTCCAAATCATGAGAACTTTATGCTCGCAAACAGTTCGGATCGTAAATGCATACGCGGCTTTACATACCATGCGTCATTTTTTTATGTAGATGTTCAAATGCGTCATACAACTCAAGCATCTTTTCTACCTTACATTCATAGTTGGGGTTGGGAAATGGAGATAGGGTGTAAAATATTATGTAAATGTGCTGAGCGCTAGTAGATGGAGTTGTAAACGCAGCGTATGTGTATGTCAAGGTCGTATATATGCAGCGACTAAAAAGCTCATTACCACTTCTGTTACTGCCGACTCTGTGACGTGTTTGTCTTGCAATACATGTGTTCCTTTTATCTTTGAGTTGATTGATCCTTGATCCAGTCTGTTCGACGAAGCTCGATTTATTTCATAGGGGTAAGCTCTGCTTCGCGTAGGGAAGGAAAAGGGATAGCTCAATTAAGCAACTATGTTAATTTATGTATGCCATTTCAAACTATACACGTTTATTTGAGCACCAAATTGCAATAGTGAGAGATGATTTCTTGGACAATAGGGCGATCAGTATCGTGGACACAACGGACGGTGGTACAGCTGCCGGAAAGTCTCTTTTGGTGAAGATGACTCTGGACAAAAGTAATCGGATGTGACGAGAGAGAGAGAGATCTTTTATAGATGGAGCCCCGAGAGCGAGATCAGGTTGGAACTTGGATTCGTCTGTTCCCTCTTCTCGCTAGGAGTCCTGGCATATTTATAATAATCTTTTTACTAAAAGCATGTTTATAGACATACTTAACATTTTAAAATTATTTAATTATTATATATGAAACAATATTTATTACAGATAGACATTACCTACCATTAATGAGTGTAATACCATAACTTTTGAGCTTCTTTTAATGTTTGGTGTTAAGTTTGTTACTGAGTGCAGCAGAGAATTTTTCAAATTTGAATCCGTCCTTGCCGACGCCGACCAACCGGTATAGTGGTTAAGGTATTAGCCTCTAGATCGGAAGTTTCCCGGTTCGAATCCGGGTCCGGGCATGGATGTTTGTAAGCGTAGGGTGTAGAGGCGACAGCGACCTTAAATCTATAGTGGCCGAAAGTCCTCACGTTGGGTTGGTGTGGAAGTTTGGAGAGTGGGGTGCCAGTACAGGTGTTGCTTCGATCTGACCGTGGTTCGAAATTACGAGGTGTTGTTCTCGGATCTTTTCCTTGAGGGACTGATCCCGGACCGTCGTCAATAGCCCGTTGTGTTACTCTAGTACGACGTTAACTAATAATTACTAATTACGAATTACCGTCCTTGTCGACATCGTTTTGCTTTTAATAAATTTTATGGATGTAAATGCTTGTTCACATCACATCTGTATGTCGTTCCGAAGCGAGGTATGTAATTATTTGCAAATTTTCTTAGTTCTGGGTAGTGTTGACCGGGTAATTAACGCCACAAATTAATCATGTCAGAATCATTTTGATCTGACAAAAGCTCATCAAATTGCACTTTCAGTAACTAATTTGTTTTTAAATCATTAAGTTCTACTTGTACGTTAATAGGCATCTTCATTACGTTGTGTTCACTAAGTGAAAATGGTTTAATAAATGCGAAGAGGCAGTTTTCTTTTTTAGACAAATCATGAAGACTTTCAAATGACCCTTGCTATAACTTGATATTTTAAATATATTTTATTAACCGCATCACATTCACTCTGCTCTTTCAAGTGTGGACATTGACTCAAATCCTTATTTTCTAAATGAGTAATGAACAGTTTTAATTAAACTTTTAATGAATTGGTGAGGCTATTTACTATGCTTAGAAATCATTTATTACTTACTTGTATTTTCAAATTAAGAATTTATGTATTCTGTATTTTAAAATAGCTAGTTCTTATCAAATAATAGGTTTCTTTTATCAGGTAGAGTTAATTTTCCTATTATAAACAGCAATTTTCAATTTCCATAATCTACTCAGAACCTGTGCTCTAGAAATCCAGTGCACATCACAATGAAGGTATGAATGAAGGCTAGTTCACCATATTCCAAATCTAACAATTTACAATATTCTCTGAAATATTGTCTGTTTAATGCTCTTGCTCTTTCATTCACACATTTCAAAACCGGTAATACAGAATGCTGCATTTTTAAAGTTTTCCACATAGTGCCTATAGGTGTATAGTTCAATGATATTTAGTGCAGAACGATTTAAAAATGTTTTAAAGCAAAGCTGTAGTGCCTGCGACTTTACCCATTATTTACGGCGCTCGATCAGTGCACACACTGATGAGTTTACTGTAAACTAATTTTAGATTTTCTAGGCATGATTTTACTTTTTCAAATATGTGTGATACTTTTGTTTTACCATGCAGTCACTTCAGACTGGCAAGTTCTTCAAGAACATTAAAATTATCATCAGTTCCTTTTATAAAAATGCTTAACTGGGCTACATCGCATATTCGTTGATTCATCCAAAGCTAGAGAAAAGAAAGTAGAAGGTCTTCCATTTGCTGGGATACATCTTGAGAGAATTCCGCGATTCGTCTCGTAGCTGTCTGCCTTGATATAGCTATTTCGTCCCCCCTGCTTTCCTTTCAAAAACCTTTATTGCCAAGATGGCGTGCAAATATTTGGTGACAAGGCTTAACAATTTCTTTTTCGTCAGAAAAAGCTTTTTTTTTTCTCCACCAATGCTAAAGCAATTTCATAGGACGCTTCTGTCATCGCCAAATCTTCACAACTTACTTTAGCAAAAACATTTTGTCTTCTGATTTCTTCCTTTTTCTCTCATTCTTTTCGTAACTCAGACCCAAGAACTAGCTTTATTTTACCTTCTATGTTAGTTTGCTGTGTTTTACAGTGTCTATTAAGGTCATGTCTTCTGTTATGTGAAAGTGTACATTCACAAACAATGCAAAAAGGTTTTCCTGGTGGATTTGTTATTAATAACAACTCATTTTACCACTGTTTATTGAATTCGCGCCTACAATCACTTTCTGCGCTTCTTTTGCTCATTCTTTTGCACTGTAATGCATTACAGGAATGTAAGAAAAAGATAGAAAAGTACAAAACTCCATTCGTAATCACTAACTATTTAGCCCCATTGTATCGGGTAAAAGTTCGCAAAGAAAGGATTTGGAGAAATTTCGATTTCTCTGTTAATAATGATCCAATTGAATTAGTTCTTGGGCAGGATTTAGTTAAGATCCTAATCTCTCTATATTAAAAAAAAGTTACTCAGGAAAAGCTAAGCAGGATTGAAAAATCGCTTTTTCCGCTCGATTGTTAAACGGTTTCCCAAGTAAGTACGGATTATAAAACTACGAAGTTAACATGTTTGTTCAAAATTGTACAGGGAACAAGACAGTGAAGATTTTGTCCTGATGCAGCTATTAGTTAAGGGTGCATTAAGTGTCAAAGCCAAAAAAAAACGAAAATTATAAAGCGAGTGATCAAAACACTTACAAATTTTTGGTATTCATCCGTAAGTTTTTTTTCAAGTAACTCTAAACATGATTTTTTGCAGCTTATCCAGTTTTTTTAGAGCTATCAATTTGGTTCCTAACAATATTTTTTTTTGAAATTCGGGAAAAATCGGGACATTTTCGTTACTTTTTTGTTAAAATCGTTATAGCTATAGCTTATTACTATTAGTTTTTAAGTTTAGAAACATCATGGAAAACCTTAGAATGTACTTTTCCTTACGGTACAATTATTTTTTTAATTCGTTAATGAATAAATTCGATGCGATCAAAAGTTGGTCAGACAAATTTCGGAATTTTTATATCGTAAGTTCCTATATAAAACTAAAATTGTCATATCGATAATTTAATATTTTTAGTTTTAAAATTTGAAACTACTACGTGAAAGTTTTATGGTATACTAATTTTTAAAATTGATTTATAAATCAATTCGATGCGATGAAAAGTATAATTTATAATTTCAACCTTTTGCGAAAAGAGCACATTTTTCTTCACAGAAATGAAAGGTTAGAATTATAACTAACGGGTTTCCCGATATAAAGGTGTCGTAGCAACAATTACCATAGCAACGATTTATTAATTTGGTCGTTGAAACTCGCTGTGTCGTGATGGCTCGGAAAGCATGGTCAGCAAGTAAAGTCCAAAGGCTCAACACGCTTTTTTCATTCGATTCTCAGACGGTTTCCCGAGAATGCGCATATTAGAAAATTTCCACATTAACATCGTTTATTCAAAATTGTACAGGAAACAAGATGGAGAAGGTTTTTTACTGATGCGACTATTAGTTTTGGGTGTATTAAATGGTAAAGTGAAAAAAAAACGAAATTACTTGCAAAAGAAGTGTTGGTTTCCGAAGCAAACCAAATGAGATGTCGTAGCAATCACCGGGGATTGGAGAGCGCAGGCGAGCAGGGGGTGTAATCCCTAGTGTATGAAATTTATGCTGAATCGTCAGAAACTTGATGAACAATTTTTCGCAGTATCGAAAAAAATTGAGTCCTTTTACCTCTTTCTACTCTATGCCAGACGTCCAGAAGTTTGTATCCCCCGTCTGCACATAAATGCATTTACAGTGGAGTTTGGAACATCGGCGTCAGAGACAGTGTGACAATGTCATGTTCAGTGACAAGTGCAGATTTAGTCTGCCAACTCATTATCGACGTACCACGATCTGGTGATAGCGTAAAAGGCGTTTTCACACGGGAAACATCGTGGAAAGATATCGATTTTCTGCTGGGGGATT
Source organism: Metellina segmentata (assembly GCA_947359465.1). Classification (NCBI taxonomy): domain Eukaryota; kingdom Metazoa; phylum Arthropoda; class Arachnida; order Araneae; family Tetragnathidae; genus Metellina; species Metellina segmentata. The sequence continues at coordinate 117,943,244 of OX375877.1, read as the reverse complement.
CATGGTGTGGGCAGGTATTACTCTCAAGGGTCGCACAGATTCCCATATCTTTGACATGGGTCTGTTACCGGTCAAAAATACAGACGAAGTCCTTGAGCCAACCGATCGCCTGTTTCGAGGTTCTGCCTTTGTGTTTCACATCCATTGGTGAAAGCGTACCTCCTCGCCGTGTATCGCCACCTTCCTTCAAAGTGAAGTTACCCAGCGCATGCAGTGGCCAGGCAACTCTCCTGATCTTAATCCTATCGAGCAGGTGTGGATATGCTCGGGTGACATATTACAGCCCTCCGCCTCCCACCAAGCTTCGTTCCGAAATTGAAAACTCCTCTCCATGAGGCTTGGAACTATTTGAGCTCATAACTCATCCATATCATTATCGATATCGATAGTATGGGAAATCTTCGAGTGCGCGGCTACCACAGATTCCCACACACCGTTTTAAACTTCAACATCACATTGTTTTTCTCATTCTGTTTTACAAAAGTTGACACTCGAATTGTGAACCTTTTCTTTTCAACCCTTTTCTTTATGTAATAAAAATCATCATAATCCTTGTTTAACAATATTTCCTTCTTCTATAATCCTATTACATCCACTTACCGCGTTTCCTTCCATTCCGATGTTGGTTTTCTGAAGTATTCACGTAAAGAGCAATTATGTCTAACTTTTTAACATGAGTGTAGGTTATACTCCAGGTGCTGAATTATATTCAATGTTCTGCAACATAACTCCTAGAAATTGCAATTGTTCTGCAAGCATTTTGTTCTGCAAGCATCAAATCAAAAACAGACTTAAGGGGGTCCGGGACACACCGAAATTTTTTTTTATTAATTATGTTAGAATTTTGATTTTTTTGTACTGATTACCCATTTAACTAATTAACGAAATCACACCACAAAATTTGTCCAAAAGTTTTTTAAAAATTTATGATTAAAATGTTTTGAAAAAAAGAGGGGTCGTTTTAAATCGCTAAAACTCAAAATATTCTTGATGAATTTTCAAAATTTTTGCAGTACATTTTTCACAAATTTATAAACTTTAATTTTGATACAACAATTTAAAAAAATATTAATTTAATAAAAAATACTTAAATGAAAATTTTTGAAAATTTTAAGGTACTTTTTTTTTTAAGTCATATTTTTAAAAGTAAATATTTGTTTCAAATTTGCTGAATCAAAATTAAAGTATAATGTTTGAAAAAGATATATTCCAAATTTCAACCCTTAAACTTTATCGGTTTTTGACTTATAGCAATTTGAATACAGGAAATCTTGAAAAAATGTATCACGGAGAAAAACGGATTTAAAGTTTTAAAGACAGATATTGTTGCTATGACAACAACTGTTAAGAGTGTTAGATTTTCAAAACAACGCAACACAAAAATTATTATATCTCTAGTTCTAATTAAGATAGAAACATGATTTAGACCTCATTTTAAGCAGAAAAACACAGAGAATTTCTTAAAATAATAAAAAAAAATTCGAAAATTTGACGATTTTTGTGTCCCGGACCCCCTTAAAACACAACTATTGACTAAATATGTACTACATATTTAAAAAAAACCATCAAAATTAATCAACTCACTTTATTCAAAACCAAGGTATACTTTCAGAATTTGCAATTCTGTTGAAGACATTTGAAGTTAAATATTTTGTCATTGACATAAAAGATGTGTTATTTATAAAGTGTTTGTGATAATTTGGGCACTGTAGGGAAGTTGTTCCGTAGCTAGAAAAGAAAAAAAGGCGTGGCAAAGAAGCGCGCTTTATACTGCAGAACATTGTTAAGTTATGATTGAAAACAAATCGGCTAAAATTTTGATAAAATTAAGAAAAAGATTTTCTGCAAAGACTTTTTTCTGCGACGTACGTCGCTGTTTTCAGTACTTTCTGCTTCCGAGGGTTATACATCCTTCAAAGCTTTCGACAACATCAGTTTTGCTAATGATGAGAAATCTCGTCCATCAAAATCTGGTTCACTCATCAAATGACGAGATACCTCATCGATAAAACCAATAAAATTATTAAATAAGCTACCCAACTCAATCGACAATAGCAGTCAAAGCTATTGGGACAACTCACTTAACAACCTCCTGTCGAATTGATGCTTCCTTCAGGCATGAATTCTATACGGAAAAACAGAAGGAAGAAATGTCTTGAAGATAAATTTATTGTTCACCAATAGTAGATCTTAGTAGTAAATGTGAATCCCTTGACAACTAGACCTTTAAAAGTAAGAAATAAGAGGAAGCAGGATTGAATTGTTTACTATTACGTTGCTGAATTCCGATGAGAGCTAAACTAGGCAATTTAAAGTTTAAAGTGCTGTTTTGAGCATGGGTTTGCGATTTGTAGAAGAATGTTAATTAGGTACTTTCATCTTGAAGGGAAATAACTTATAAGATGTAATTATTAGTTTGCGTGAAGTCCACCGTATTGTTCGGCAGCATAGTTGGCAAAGTGAAATCAGAAGTCACCGATGTTAGCAGATGGTATTATTAGGTTGCATTCTTCTCTTTCTCAATCCAGGAACTCAATAAAAAAACCTCCGAATCCAATCCCTGTGTTTATTAAGACATCTCACAGTAGGCAGCTAAGCTCATCATTACGAAACTAGAAGCTCATTATGTGCAATGCTTGCAGTCGATTAACGTTTTTTTTTATTTAATACCTCAAAAATAGAATGAAGTATTTACGTGACGGCAGTGCTAGATACGATCAGCGAAACTAACAAGTAGAATTAAAAAAATGTTGCCATATACTGTCACTGATGAAAACATTTTATTATTTATATTTTCTTTATCTTGTCACGATATTTCCTACATTTAAATTAATAAAACAGTTGGTAAATGAAACTGTCCCAAATTAAATGTATTTCATGCATGCCTTACTGCCGACCAACCGGTCTAGTGGTCAAGGGTTGGCCTCTGGATGTAAATTGTGCTGTCCTTTGTTAGGGTCAATGATGGTCCACCCACTGGGTGCCCCTTCACAAGTGACCATCACTTCTGGCCTTGTATAAGGCTACAATGACTTCGGTCAATTCTGTACTGTATTGTATTTCTGTATTGTATTATGTATTGTATTTGTCTTTGCAATCTATACCCAGCCTTGCCATTGGAAAAAAAAAACAGGCTTTACTTGCGGATTAAAAACTGGTCCAATGATTGCCAATGATGGCGAAATTTGTATTACCATGTTCACTAAAGAAAGATGTGTAGTATTTTTATGTTTTAAAAATTAATAATTTGACTATGTTTACCATGAGAACTAGAGTAGGTAAATGAAAGATTGAAATAGTTTTTCATTCATGAGTTTCCAATTTGTAAAAGAATACTAATTCGATACTTTCGTCTTGAAAGGAAATAGACTCTGGAATTGAAAACAAACAGTAATATTTGAGTAAATAAAATACATTACAAAAATAAATGTGGTATCATACTTAGAGATTGAAAACTAGTTCAATAATGGCCTATGGCAAAAACATTTTGTCCATGTTTTCTAAATAATGATGTCAAGTATTTCTATTTTTTCGAAGTACATTTTGTATCATGCTTACCATGAGAACTCAACTTGGAAAATAAAGCTTTGAGTTAATGAACCTCTACATAAAAAATCTGGTTTTGTATGTTCTTTACATTCAGATTAAAAAACCAGTTCAATGATTCCCATATTTGTAAATAGTATTTTTTGCTAATTGTTTGAAACATGTTTACAGTTAATCAACATTAAAACAGTTTCAAGAATAAAATAACAGTTTTCAAGCATAAAATAACAGTTTTTCAAGCATAAAATAACAGTTTATCAAGCATTAGATAACAGTTTATCAAGTATGAAATAACAGTTTATCAAGCATAAAAATTTGTTAAACATATAACACCAGTTTATCAAAATAAAATAACCGTTTTGTCAACCATAAGATAAGTGTCAAAGATAAAACAACAGTTCATCAAACAAAAAAAAACAGTTTTCAAGTATAAAACAAAAAGCATAAGACAAAAAATTTGCGAGCATAGAACAACAGTTTGTCAACCATAAAAAGTGAATTTCAATGTATTTATCTACTCATTTAATTTGCTCATTTCAGTAGCATTACTTAGATGTAGTGTGCTCAGTATACATACATTCTATAACTTAAAAATCGACGCACCAAGGAGTTGTCCAATTGTAATGAAATTTCGTATACAAAGACATTTTGAACGAACATACAAATGATTGAAATATGGTGTCCAATAAATGAATAGTGGGAACTCCAGTGCATCGGAACTGATCATTCAGCAGGTGTATATTAGAAGCGATTCTCAATCTGTGGTCAAAATTTTTGTTGCATTTCGACTGAGAATATGCGTCGACTGTAACACCTCACCGAAATATTCGTGCTCATTACGAACATATATCAGATTATGAAAGAGGTCGTGCTATCTGATTGAAGGAGGCTGGTTGAACAAATCGAAAAATCGTTCGACAAGTGGGTCGAAGCGATGGGGCGATTAGACGATGCTGACAAGTGGGTCAAGAATGGCAGGTGTCAGCGTCAGGACGGCAGCGGTCGACCTAGGACCACAACTGAACGGGAAGACAGAGCGACTGTCAGAGCAGCTGTCACGGCACCGGATTCGTCATTAGCAAGTATCCAACGAGTGACCCGCACACATGTGTCCAACATGATCCTCTGCAGAAGACTGAGAGAGCGGAATTTACTCTCGCGCCTACCGTTACATCACTTACCTCTCACACCTGTACACCGTCAAGTCCGATTACAGTGGTGCCGGGCTCGATCAACTTCGAACGACGCCGTTTCTAACTGCGTCCTAACGACAACCGCAGACTTGTCTGGAGTTGTCGTTGCGTGGATTGCGTGGAGTTGTAGGCTGCGTGGGATTCCTACCCTTACTAAAGCTTTGGTTTCCTAAGAAAGTGGAGCCGTTATCTAACAGCCGTGATACGTCATGATGCCGCGGGCATAACTAGACGGCCGTCTAAACAAGAATCCAAGGTGTCAACTTAGGCGGACAGAATACGTTGGAGAATGGTCAACACAGACGGCAGTCGTGGTTTATTTTATTCTAAAAAAAAACAAAACAAAGTGGTTTTTTATTCTCTAGTTCAAAGTTCTTAACTTCGGGATCGTTGAAGGTAGAGTAAAAATGTCAACAGATTTCAAATCAGCGTACATTTCTATGCCAGATCAATATAAAAAACAGTTTTATTATTCAATTATTTACCATTTTATTATTTAATTATGTATTAAATAATTAATTATTTATTCAAAGAAAATCACTTTTAAGGTATGGATCTGGTGTCAAATTTTCCGCAGATTTCGAATCCGTTGAAATTTTTATTAATTGTTTAACGATCCCGATTTTACAAAAACGAATTATTCAATGGCAGTCAAAAATGTTTATTTATATTGCTCCTCTTGGCTCGAATCGCTTGGAGCAGGAAATGAAATCTGGCCGCTACAAGAGAAAAATCGTTCTCCAACTGTTTGAGACCGCTATGACGACAGTCATGGAAATGGCGGCTCCGATCATTTTCGTTACGGTCAGAAACAACGCTCTCTAGGAAACCAACACCATGTGTTAGTATAAACAAGGTTTTAGTGACATCACCCACCGATACATCACGGCCGCTAGATCACGGCTACGCTTTCTTAGGAAACCGAAGCTTTACGCAAGCCACACATGCCCGCTACAAGGCGTTATGATCCGGGATGCCATCTCCTTTAATAACCGGACCCCTTTGGAAGTCATTTCTGGCACACTAAGAGCACAACGGCTGTGTTGCCGTTCCTTTTGCTACACCCCGAACTAACTTTTCAATAAGATAATGCCCGGCCGCACACGGCAAGTGTTTGTATGAATTATTTTCAAACTTTCCCAACTCTTCCTTGGCCAGCAAGGTCTTCTGATCTCTATCTTCTCTTATAGAAAGGCGATTGCAACCATCCCGGAATGTTCACCATATAGCCCGACAGTTGGAGACAATTTGGCAAGAATTTACGCAGGACATCATCCGGGAACTTTTCCCATTTCATATACCTCATTACTTTTTACAAACATGACTGCCTTAGAATGGCCTTTTCTGATTTTATGTTTAAATTTTACAGTTTTTACAAAATTCTCAATTTTAGTGCCTATTGCACTTGCATCCTAATTTAGACGTCTCCTGTTTTCAATTTTTACTCTATTGTCAAAAGAGAAATCTTTCATACTGTTGAATTATGTATACCTTTAAACAAATTTGTCTTTCGGTTTTATTAATTATCTATATTTCTTAGTTAAATTCTGTTAAACTGCTGGAAGTTTAGAGGAAACCCAATTTAGTTGGCATTAGGGATAAGTAGGTATGAAGCTTGTATTTTTCCGCCATACTGTATTATTTAACTACACATGTATGTAGCATCATCCACTCTAGTTTCAGTGTGATCGAAGCTTCCAGAGAGAGAATCAATTGTTTGCATTTACGTCATGGGACATGTTGGTATAGGAAAGTTAGTGGACATCGACTGCGATAAATCTTATATTGCCATAATAGTGAAAACACACAAATTTTGGAGATGGACAGAAGTCGTGGTCACAATCTGGTACAACAGCAGCAACATTTTTCAAAAATTAAAGTCACCTATCTAAATAGACGATCACCTTAAATTTTTAATGGACATGAAACGTAAATTTTCTTGTTCTTTCTTAGTTTTTCTTCATTTCTTATTAAAATATAAGTTTTAAGTAGTTAACTCAAACTCTATTGCTTAGATCAGGGGTGGCCAACCTGTGGCGCATGCGCCAAACTAGGCGCATTTGATGATTACAAGTGGCGCATTGCATACTTGCACCTACATATTCTTTTGAAAAGTCATGTAAAAAAAGTTATTTCAGTTGAAAAGTTATATGTCGTTTTGTAACGACATACAGATGTGAACAAGCACTATCATCCATGGAATTTATTCAAAGAAAAATGAGGTATCGAATGACTGATTCAAATTTATAGAATTATCTATAATAGACATTGTTTTACATACAATATATTTAAATCATATAAAACTGTTAATTATGTCGATAAACATGCTTTTTGGAAAAAAGTTATTAAGGATATGGCAGGACCATAAACGTAAAATGGCAAAGGTGCTTGAAATGTATGGCGCATCTGAACTCGCATGTGAAAAAAATTGATGCATGGTATGTAAAAGGTTGGTCACCTCTGGCTTAGATCCTATCACAATGACATAGTATGGCAACTTACCCCAGGCTTTAGGCCAACTTACCCCACATCAGGGGTAAGTTGACATAGATTGAACACTTTTGCAAACTATACTATATTTAGTGATGTTTTCTTCATTAATTTGTAGCCAGGGAGTTCCTCTGTCAACAGCATTGGTTATATTAGCTGACAATTTTACTGAAAGAAAGAATCAAAAACCAAAGACTATGTCAACTAGCCTCGGGCTCCGCTACTGTAAATGCAGCTTCTCATCCTAACGCATTAATTAAAAATTAGTTGGCTTTGTTCGAAACTTCAACATTAACGTCGCATACCAGTTTACAGTTCTTTCAACTTGCTTTTTAGAAAGAAGTGATCTGATGGAAACAGCGCTCTACAGACTTTTTTCTTCATTTTCTAATTAACAACCACTTCGAATGCAGAAAAGATAATATATGGCAGTATGGCAATATAAGAAAATATGCAAAACACTTTCTTTCCAGTTTGAAATGAAGGAACCACTGGAAAATAAGAGAATCAATTTGAACGAACAATAAAAATGTGGGGCTGGTAAAAATGAATTATTAATACTTTGATTGAAAATACCTGAGCTGGCACCCTACTCTCCAAACTTACTCACTACGTCATCGTGAGGACGTTTGATGCCACGACAGATTAAACATGCACCAGCTTCCGACGGTCTTTGGTTGTATTTGAATTCGCAACCACTGGGTTGCTAATTCATAACTCTTTCAACACTTAGGCCCTACTTTCAATACAAATTTTAATCTTTTAAACACTCACAAAAGCTGGGGTATTGTGAATTTGGGGACTAACTTTATGCAGCTATATCATGTAGCTCGAGGACCATCTACTACCATTGAACATTTCTATAACACTTGCTTATCCTAAGCCATATTATTCGTATTTGCATTTTCATAGTCTGGGTGATATTCTTTACGACGATGCGCTACCGCGATAAAGTAAAAGTAAAATGATTTTTCTTCCACCAAGCATAAAGGCAGACTCTAAGCACTCTCAAAGATTGTTGGCGTAAGACCAAAGTGAGAGAGGTATTTACATAATGATTTCTGTTCGTCGATAAAATGCAGAATATTGCTCGTGATGAAGTTTACGGAAAGGTCAGAAGACAAACTTTTGTTCTGTACCTTCAAAGAAAGCCACAAAGGGTATCCGCAAAATGGCTCGTGAGTTTACTCTAAGCCCTCTCGGCATACAAGATTTGAATGTATTTGTAGTTTGGAATAATTTATGCTTTTGCTCAGGGAAAAAGATGATCACTTAATCAAAGCGGTAAACAAATGTGACCTACTTACACCGAATTATTATTGAAAACAGTGGGGTCACTTTCAGAATAACGAAACGTGCTTAAATATTAGTGTAACTAGCCCGGCATTGCCCGTGCCCGTGGTGTAAGGTATTAAACTGATGTAAAATTTTCCACAGATTTCAAATCCTCTGAAAATATATTCAATTAAAAAAAATATTTATTTAAAGAAAATTATATTTTTAGGTATAAATCTAAACTGAAATTTTCCGCAAATATCAAATCCGTTGAAATTTTTGCTCTATCTTTAACGGTCTAGGAGATAGAAAAAAGAAATATGACTCCAGTTAAAAGATTTGTCGTCTGGCTGGAAAATCCTTTCTACGCCCAAAATCAATCGTCAGGATTTTGATGCCGCGAAAAAAAAACAGACAAACACTTCCTTTTATAATATTAGAGATACTGTATTGAGGTATATAGTTTCAGGTACGTTATACTGGAGTAACGGGCGACAGTTCGGAATCACATCCAAAGGGAAAGAACCTAGGATAAAGCAGCATAATTTTGTACCATGGTCTGAAGACGAGGCAACCCCTGAGCTAAAACCCCACTCTCCAAACTTCCACACCACGCAAACGTGAGGGCATTTGAGGTCACGACTAGTATAACGTGCAGCATCCCCCTTTGTACACGACGGTGGTTGGATTCGAACTAGAAACCCTCCGGTTGCTAGTCCGCTTCTCTGCCATCCAGACTACCACTGCATCCCATAATATAGGAACGTTTTCTCTTGCTTGATTATATGATTTCAGGAGTGTAAAAAACATTTTCAGCCTGTTTACTATTTTGTTACACTTACGTGCTACGCTTTCTTGTCTCCTTAATGGTTAGAGTCTGTGAGGTTCAGAGGTTCTCTTGACAACACAGTGAGGAATGGTTGGCTGAGGGTACGATGAATACCTTAGGGTTGGTGGCGGGGGTGTCCTTGAAAGGTCATCCGCGTCAGAAAGAGAGAGGATTCGACCAGCGGAGATCGCGGAAGACGGACAGACGAGGGGCTCTCTGTTGCCATTTTGACTGCTTCTGTAATATATAGGGTGAATCTACGGTCATGGGACAAACATAGAGGAGTGGTACAGCTTATAAAAACATACATTTTTCGTATACATAAAAACATACATTCGTATAGGAATGTAGGGTTGTAAGTGACGTGGTTGTCCGCAAATACATGGATCCAAGTTTTGCGGGTTATGGATTGAGGGTGGTGGACCAGTACGATGGCCTGATTTATCGAGCATCGATTACTTCCTGTGGGGGCATCTGAAGACCATCGTTTAGGGGACTCCAGTCTACTCAATTGAGGATTTCGTTTCTCGACTATCCATTGCGGCTGCAAGCGTGCGCGAAATGCCGGGCATCTTTGGAACTGTTCGCCAATCACTCATTCGACGCTACCGAACATGTATTAGGGATGCGATATCGATAGCAAAACATCGATGTTAAAAATTAAAACATTGATGTTGATAATACATTGACCCAAAAACCTCGATGTTTTTAACCATCGGTGTTTTTAAAATTCAGTGTACTTCAACTTTTCCCTATTTCTTAAACTGGTTTAGCAACTTGTGATGCTACATCGACAGCAAAACATCGATGTTTTGAAACTTTGATGTTCAAAATTAAAACATCGATGATGATAATACATCGCCCCAAAACTATCGGTGTTTTTAAAATTCAGTGTACTTAAACTTTTTTACCCATACCTTAAATTGGTTTAGCAACTATTGATGCGACATCGACAGCAAAACATCGATGTTTTTTATAAAACATCAATGTTTTGAAAACATCGACATCGATGTCGCATCCCTACTTTTCAGAACTTTCACCCTTAGCCACTTTGGTCTAAAAGTTCAATTAGCTTATTATGAAAATTATGCTACTTGGTTATTTTTTAAATTTTTATCAAGGTACATTTTTCATTTAAAAATAAAACATCCACAACGTAAAAACATCGACAGGTATAAACATCGATGTTACAAAAACATCGATGTTACAAAAACATCGACCCCAATACATCTATGTCAAATACATCGATGTTTTTTTAAAAACATCGATGTTTTGAAAACATCGACATCGATGTCGCATCCCTAGCATGTATTACTGTTGGTGGTCGCAATTCTGAGCATTTATTATAAAAATTGCTGCAAAGAAGCAATTTGCAATGATGTTATAAATAAATAAAGTTTTTCTGTTAATCTCATTTTTTGTGAGCCCTCGCGTCACTTCCGACCCTACATTCCTATATGAAAAATGTATGTTTTAGTACGCTGTACCATTCCTCCAAGTTTGTCCCATGACCATCGATTTAAATAGATAACCTAGAAATGTATAATAAATGTCACCCATGAAGAATTGTGCCACTCTGAAGTAAATAACACGAACCGTACGCTAACCAAATGCTCAGAGGTGGTGTGACATACATCTCATGGACTCGTCTCTTTTATGAGTTTACGGGATTCAGGGGGCCAGGTTACACATTTTCTGCTTTCATCGCATTACTCTAATCCCCACCCCTACTATTTTTCTGGCCCGGTTAGAAGAGATTGCGGATTAGCAACCGGAGGTTTGCATGTTCAAATCCTACCCAAACCATCGCGTATAAGATCGGCAGATGGTCGTTAAATTTGTCGTGGTCTCGAAAGTACTCACGTTGGTGTGGTGTGGTAGTTTGGAGAGGTGGACCTCAATCTCAGGCGTTGACCTCGTCATCTGACCGTGTTTCAAAATTACATGGTGTTGTCCTAGAATCTTTCAGAGTCTGGTTTGATCCCGGACCGTCTCCAATAGCCCGTTGTGTTGCTCCAGTTCGTCGTTAATTAATATACCTACCATCTGGTTTGTTCCCGGATTGTTACCAATAGCCCATTGTGCAACTCCAGTGTGTAGTTAATTACCATACCCTCTTTTTAATTATTATTTTCATAGAGCCGCGGTAGCTCAGGCAGTAGAGCGTCGGGCTCGCATCAGAAGGGTTGTGGGTTCTGTCCTCGGCGGAGCCTGCAATTCTGATGATTGCGAGATCGGCGTATCGACCTGGCTAAAGACCGTCGTGTTCACTAATGGTGACTGGGGCACGTTAAATAGGTCGTGGTCACAAAGTCCCCCATGTTCCCATACCAAATCAATACCTCTGGGGGTACCTGATCAGGGGGTTATCGGCCTCTGATTGGGATCTAAATTACGATATGTGTGAGTGAATGGATGTATGAAAGGGACCTTCCTGTAAAACGGATATGTCATGTATGTCGAGCAGAGTCGGACTTCCTCCCAATGGGGCTCAATAACATGGAAGGCACCCCCCACCCCTCGCCTCTTGTCGTCTTCGACGGGCCTGGCACTCCTCTGGTCTGCCAGTGTAGGCATGAGAAACAACAACAACAACAATTATTTTCATGACATTTTTTTGTACTTGGTGCTGTCTTGTTTGGCGCAATATGACGTAACTTAAGTAAAATAATGTACACTACACTCTTTTATTTCTTTTCATGGCACATTTTGTACTTGGTGCTGTCTTGTTTGGCGCAACATGGCGTAACTTAAGTAAAATAATGTACACTACACTTTTTTATTTCTTTTCATGGCACATTTTGTACTTGGTGCTGTCTTGTTTGGCGCAACATGACGTAACTTAAGTAAAATAATGTACACTACACTCTTTTATTTCTTTTCATGGCACATTTTGTACTTGGTGCTGTCTTGTTTGGCGCAACATGGCGTAACTTAAGTAAAATAATGTACACTACACTTTTTTATTTCTTTTCATGGCACATTTTGTACTTGGTGCTGTCTTGTTTGGCGCAATATGACGTAACTTAAGTAAAATAATGTACACTACACTCTTTTATTTCTTTTCATGGCACATTTTGTACTTGGTGCTGTCTTGTTTGGCGCAACATGACGTAACTTAAGTAAAATAATGTACACTACACTCTTTTATTTCTTTTCATGGCACATTTTGTACTTGGTGCTGTTTTGTTTGGCGCAACATGGCGTAAGTTAAGTAAAATAATGTACACTACACTTTTTTATTTCTTTTCATGGCACATTTTGTACTTGGTGCTGTCTTGTTTGGCGCAATATGACGTAACTTAAGTAAAATAATGTACACTACACTCTTTTATTTCTTTTCATGGCACATTTTGTACTTGGTGCTGTCTTGTTCGGCGCAATATGACGTAACTTAAGTAAAATAATGTACACTACACTCTTTTATTTCTTTTCATGGCACATTTTGTACTTGGTGCTGTCTTGTTTGGCACAATAGGACGTAACTTAAGTAAAATAATGTACACTACACTCTTTTATTTCTTTTCATGGCACATTTTGTACTTGGTGCTGTTTTGTTTGGCGCAACATGGCGTAAGTTAAGTAAAATAATGTACACTACACTTTTTTATTTCTTTTCATGGCACATTTTGTACTTGGTGCTGTCTTGTTTGGCGCAATATGACGTAACTTAAGTAAAATAATGTACACTACACTCTTTTATTTCTTTTCATGGCACATTTTGTACTTGGTGCTGTCTTGTTTGGCGCAATAGGACGTAACTTAAGTAAAATAATGTACACTACACTTTTTTATTTCTTTTCATGGCACATTTTGTACTTGGTGCTGTCGTGTTTGTCGCAACTTGGCACAGTATAGGCTCTTGCGCCAGAAAATGGTGCCCGTAATTAGCAAAACTATTCAGATCCCAATGACCGAGATAATTTTTGTCATAAAAATACTGATCATATCTTAATCTGTTCATTAAAAAAACGTCAATATATCGGTGACGAGATATTTTGTCATTAGCAAAATTAGTCTGATTCTTATGGACGAGGTATTCGACGAAACCAATTTGAAAGTTTAGACAAGTAATACGAGATTCAAGTCGTCATATTGGTGTGGTGTGGAAGTTTGTCGAGGTTGGGTGCTAGATCAAGTGTGACTTCATTATCTAACAGTGACTCAAATTGACAAACCGTTGTGTGTCCTCGGACCTTTCCATACGGGTTTCATCCTAGACCGTCGCCAATAGACCATTGCCTTGATGCATTGTGACGTTAATTACAATATTTACCTACCTTCAATAAGTTTTGAGCGTGCGAAGAATTATAAATTACTGGACATCGTAAGTAAATCCGCAATGACTGATATTCTCCGTAATATACAATAAATGAAACAAAAGTGTCTCACAAGTGTCACAAAAGTCATGTCGTGCACTTCCGATTGTTGCGTGTGTTCCAACCAGTGCTTGCGTGACCACTAAAGAAAGATAAGATTCCTTACACTCATACTCGGTCTTCTTTGAAGTATTTACCGATCGCAGATCAAAATGTTTCCCGATATTGAATGGTTGTGAAAACACCTGCGTAGTTACGTGAATGACCTCCTTCCTAAGAGTGTCTGGAGTGCTTTAGTTATTGTTTTGGATATACGCGGTATACGTATGCTATCACGTCTGGAAACTTCTGAGCATAAATGAGAAATTCAAACTTCTAAGATTAAAAGTTTCTAACATTAACGCTCTTGCTCCAGAAGAATCGTTTTCGTATTATCCAAAAATTTAACTGTAGAGTTCTACCGACGGATATTCCATCAAATAAGAAAATGATATTATCAGTACATTTAAGAGATTGCATGTAGTGTAAATCATATCGTATCTGCTCCAAATGAAATTCTGCGGAAGCTTCTCCTGACCATCTTTTAAATTGCTTGGGGCTTGACAAGGAAGATATCTATAGCAACCATTTGCTTGTTTTTGACTTCATCGTGTTTTTTGGTATCTTGGACCTGGTCTAGCCGCCGGCTAGACGACCCGGTGGTCGCAGAGATTGCATTATTTGTATTAATTTATCACGAATGCATGAAAGGGCATTCGGACAGTAATTTATTTTCTGTCTAGAAGCACGTAAAGAAATGTGTCATGAAATAAATTTGCTTCTAATATAAAATTTGTGTGCAATATCTGAACTAGAATAACACGAATATTGACCAAACACATGTCTTATAGCACTCAGACGAATACCCTCATATATATGTCGTCGGAATTTATAGTGTTTATGTTCCATCGATAAAAAATGCAAATGATATCTTTTTATTTGCCTTTGAATCTCCATGTGGTTCCAACCAGATATCTTGTCCATCATGACACCGAGAGCAGTAAATGTGTAAAATTACGACGTACGTCGTAGAACAAACAAAGTCTGCAGAACTATATTCCCTTAATTTTATCAAAATTTCAGCCCATATTTTTAATCATAATTTACGATGTTCTTTGGAGCAAAGCGCGCTCCTTGACACACCTTTTTCTTCTCTAGCTACGGAACAACCTCCCTACACCTCCCCAAATTACCACAAACACTTTATAAATAACACATCTTCTATGTCAAAGACAAAATATTTAACTTCAAAAGTTATCGACAGAATTGTAAATTCTGAAAGTGTGCCGTGGTTTTAAATAAAGTAAGTTAATTACTTTTGATGTGTTTTATTACAAATATGCAGCACATATTTAGCCGATAAGTGTATTTTATGTATGTTTTTGATTTTACTGCAGTTTTCAAAATTCGTACAAAATGCTTGCAGAACAATTGCAATTGCTAGGAATTGTGTTGCAGAACACTGGTTATAACTCTGCACCTGGGCTTAGCTCCATCACGAAATCAATTGTCAAGCGGCTATTATAACATGATGTTACCTGTAGTTCTGGCATCACCATCTTGAGTGTGCTAGTTATGCAAACCCCTACTTGTGCTTTCGCTCTCTAGAAAGTGAATAAAGCTTTTTGTGCAGAACACTGAAAATAATTCTGGAGCTGGGGATATGACGAATTTTGGTCATGAGATACATCATTATACTGTCGACTTTATGGTGAAGAGATCAAGATCTAGTTAGTTTCGTTAGAATGGCGAAATGGGTTGTTCATGAAGATCTCATCAATTTTGCCATTGACGAAATACCTCCTCGACACAATCATCAAGAAGGTTAAGAGAAAAACAAGGAAACGTATTTCAAAGACTGATACAATTGATGCATTGAAAAACAATACTTTTTTACAAACCAGTGGGCATTTATTCTAAATTTTAATTTTGAAATAGTTCGGAAAAATAATTGTGGCACAACAACTGAAACTGGACAAATTGTCATACAAACTTCTTTCCGACAAGACGGTTTGTCGAACTCTCGTTCTATATTCTTCCTGAAAAATAAAGTTTAGTTAATTTCTCGAATAAATTCCTTATTTATTCAAAGCATAACTCTTACAAGAGAAGCCAGGATTGTGATAAGCTTATTGTTTATTGTTAATCGATTGATCTAGAATACTTTTCTTCATTTTTTTCTAAACACTCGACCAAAAAACGTTACGGTCTTTGAAAGCTCCACGAAACTAAAAAAATCTTTGTTTTTCATATTTCCCTGAGTCATTTTCCTGGGTAAGTTTATTCATTTGTGAGATGAAAATAATATTTATTTAATATACAAAATGAATATTTTTTTGACGTTTTCCATTATTCCCTAATACCCTTTTCCCATTAAGTTCCATGATGAAAAAGACTTATAAATGAGATATTGCATGAAGGCATACGAATTACTTACCATGGCTTCGGGAACCATTTTGCTGAGTTGTGGCTTGCCAGTCAACTCGTTAATTCAGATGAAATTTCAGCAGAAATTAGTCGGAAATTACAAGTGCTTGCGCGAAAGTGTTTATTAATAGCCAGAGCCGACGATTCAAGATCGGACAAAAATATGTTAAGGATAATGCGTCGTTTTCACACCTCAAACTAATAATAATATAAATTAAATTCAAGAATCTTGCGATCAAAGATGTTTGCAAAT
Source organism: Metellina segmentata (assembly GCA_947359465.1). Lineage (NCBI taxonomy): Eukaryota > Metazoa > Arthropoda > Arachnida > Araneae > Tetragnathidae > Metellina > Metellina segmentata. The sequence goes on along the minus strand of OX375877.1, from coordinate 117,926,873 downwards.
GTCTTTATTGCTTTAGAATGCATCATCAGAAGTTGATCGATTATCTTTTGAATTTCATAAGTTGAAAACCAGTGAAAAGCTAATCTGTAAACCTTGATGGTTGTCTTGCCGAGGTATCCTGCCATTTGCGAGACTGACCAGATCCAGTCGACGAGATAGTCATTAGAAGAAAACTGCCTTAGAACTTTTTTAAGTAGTTGGAAGAAGATGACTTTTGAACATGCTTCTGATTCGGGTGGAAAATATTATACGCATATGTTACATTGGCTTAGGACTATTTTGAAAGAATGACAATAAATTTGTGTAGATTTAAACAAAAAGATAGTTATTAAATGATAGTAAACATCATAAATTGGAAACCAGACATCGTAATCTCTTTCAATGTATCAGATACGAATTTGCAGCATCTAACAGCATTAATAATCGACGACATAGCATCAAACTCTGACCAATTTTGCTAATGAAAAGTTATCTCTTCAAGATATTGCTGATTTTTTAAGGTTATGTGGATCTGGTCAGTTTCTTCTAATAACGATATTTCTCTTCCATGAAGATCTAGTCAGTTTTTTCAACAACTATATATCTCATCCATAAAGGTCTGGTCAGTTTTTGTAATGACGATACATATCGTCGAGACGGCCTTCAAGAGAGTTAACCTAAAATAAAGCAAACTATTATATTATTACACTTTTGAATCTTACAACTGTATAAAAGTACAGGGTGATTCATAAGTAAGTATACAGTTTCAAAGGATGATGTTGTAAGATATGCAACCTGTAACAGAAGTGTTGGTGAATGTTTGAAGTTTCTTAGAGACAGTCAAAGATGTTTCATGTGTGCACCCTTAGTCCCACTACACACATGGAACCAGTAACCCATCTTTCCCCAGACGCGTGTTAGGGTATCTGAAACAAGTGCAGTGGTAGTGGTTGCGATACGCCGTTTAAACTTCGCTAGATCAATAGGAAAAGGAGGGTTAAATACGTTATCCTTTACGTAGCCCCAAAGAAAAAAGCATCTAATGTGTTAAATCAGGGCATCTGGATGGCCACTGGGTTAGTGGTATGCTGTAGTCGGAGCTTCGAACACTCCATCGGTGAAGATCTTAATAGAGGTAATTTCGCAAGTCCCCTGACCAGTGTGGTGGTACACCATCCAATTGGAGGAAAAAGTTTTTCTATTTTATTATCCAATTGGATGAATAAAGTTTTTGACGACATCTGCCGATACACACGGTACGTCCTGGCTTTATAACTTTGCACAAACAGCCCGTACTTTCAAATTTTTTAAATCAATTGTTAATGAATTTTCTGGTTGTGGGTTCTTTTTCAAATCGTGATCAAAAATGTCGTTGCTAAACGGTGACAGATTCCGTTTTGCTCAATTTATGAACACAAAATATATTCTCCACAGCAGACACAGTCATTTTCACTGACTAGTCACGTGACACGCTCGGTATCGCCTACGTCACTTAGCTCGGGAGGGGGACGGAAACTTTATGAGTATACCTAGCTAACAGTTTGCATTTGGGGACCGTGTCTTAACCCATTGATTGCTTACATTTTTTTCCCGATGATGTTTTGTATACTGTAAGTAAATATCGTAAAGATCCAAACTAAAAATTTTGATTTTTACTGACAAAAATTAAAACGTCCCTAAAAAGGGACGCTAGGCACCATAGGGTACATAGTTTCCACATGAAATATTTTTAATAACAATATATATTTTTATAAAAATTATTATTTTTGATTAAAGCATGTCTAATAAAGCATTTAAAGACATTAAAAATACCAGTAAATATGGCAGGTTGTTTTTTTTTGTATTGTTCGGTATGAAATTCTGCATAGCATGTGTCAATGGTATGGTGGGTACATGGGTCAATGGTATGGTGGGTACATGGGTCAATGGTATGGTGGGTACATGGGTCAATGGTATGGTGGGTACATGTGTCAATGGTATGGTGGGTACATGGGTCAATGGTATGGTGGGTACATGTGTCAATGGTATGGTGGGTACATGGGTCAATGGTATGGTGGGTACATGGGTCAATGGTATGGTGGGTACATGGGTCAATGGTATGGTGGGTACATGGGTCAATGGTATGGTGGGTACATGGGTCAATGGTATGGTGGGTACATGTGTCAATGGTATGGTGGGTACATGGGTCAATGGTATGGTGGGTACATGGGTCAATGGTATGGTGGGTACATGGGTCAATGGTATGGTGGGTATGCATGACACATTGTGTCATGCACACCCACCATGCACTTGATTCACTTCCAATAAACTTTTTTCCGCAATTGGCTCATCTCACCTGAGTTTTATTGAAAATTAGATAATGCTTTCCCCCTTCATATCTAATGGCATTTAATACTCTGGATTTTAAGGTCTTTGGTTTCTCTAAAGGTCTTCTCGGTTGTAACTTCCTTTCTGTAGTACATTTCTTGAAATAGGCCAAATATATCTCCCTTAGGAATTGTAGAAAGTTCAAGGGTTTGCGTTTGATGATGCACAAAACTTATATAACTGCCACGCATTTTGTATAGGAGCCTCAAATCCAAATAGGAAGAGTCCACCACCATTTCTTACTCTGGATAGAACAATAGTAACTTGCAATGTTCAGATCCATTCGGCCATTAACCCCATGCAATAATTATATTTATAATTTAAATTCAGTCGATCAATTTTAATATTTTCCTTCTGTGTTTGACTACTGTTTAGCTTTTACCAATGGGTAAACACCATGTACACTTGAAGCTATGGTTACAACATTTTGGTAGTTCCACATAAGTAGGATTACGCTGTCTTGCTGTACATCGTACTTAAACTCAAAGGTATGTGTTTTAAAAGATGAAAGGTCGCTTATTGGGCATTTTTCAGTGCAATATGGACGCACTGCTCCAGTCACATTAAATCCTTTATTGGACAAATAATCAATTTGTGCAGAAGTGAATAAATTGCCACGGTATTAGTCAATGTTTTAATGTTCAGGTAGTTATGAAGTGAAATCCACGACAGTAGAACCTCCCATACTTAATTTTTCAACATTATTTACAGTTCCTTCCCCATGTTTGCAGCTGTGACGGACATAGTACGGCAACATGCTTTTATCACTCTATAGTTGCTGCTCCTGGGGATGCAAGCATATGGAAGTACTCCATTATTTGTTCAAATCGATTTCTGCACAGTACAGAATTTATTGCAGTAATGTTGACATGAATTTCAGCAGACCAGTAAAGACGTCTTTGAGTCAAAATAGTATACCCACTGGTTAAAAGAATGCTAAGGAACAAACGCAATTCCAAAATTTCGTTAACTAACGGAATTCTACAGTAATTTATTTAATTTCTTTAAAAATCCAAAGAAAAACAAAAGTTAAGTTTAGCAAAAGTGCTCTAATGGACGTTTACAACAAAATATTTAACCCCGACAAAAAACGCCAGTATCTTCTTCATGTTTACGCATGGCAAATATACGTGCCCTCATGTGCCTAGCGTCCCTTTGTAGGTACGTTTCTAAAATGCTTAAAACATCCTCAAAATTTAAAAACATAAAATTCCAAAAAAAAACCCAGGTAAACTAAAGAATTGTATTTATTACCACATTTAGCAAATACAGATAAATTGATTAATAAATTATGAGAAAATCTAACCTCTTTTGATTTGACATTGCAAAAGTTGCGTTTTGGGTGGAAGATGAAAATAGAAAGCCCACATCACCAAATTTACTAGCATCAAATGCTGTCATCTACTGAATATAATTGAAACAAATGCTTAGAAATGCTTCAACATAATTTTTAAGTTGAAAACTGCATTTATGTGAAAGTGAGACTCTTTTTCTGAAGCGTCCCTAAAAAGGGACTCTAGGCATCAATGGGTTAAACTGTTTGTGTTTTACAGCACCTAGAAACTGTATAGTACTTATGAATCACCCTGTACTGTAAATTTCTCAAAGGAGAATGAACTTCATGGACTGCGCTTTAGGTCCCGATATAATAACCCTTTAATTAACCCATTTCACTCTTATTACTATAGGTCTACTAAGAGAAGAACTCCCGGCACCCATATTGGACAGTGGTAATTATAGAAACAGTGATGGTTATTTTATGTGAGTAGGGGTGTGACTTATTTTTATATTATCTCTCGTAAAGTTCGTAGTAAAACTAAGGTAAGCGTAACTGTCATGAACGCTTTAAGAGAAATTTTCAACAGTAGCGTAAATTTGATTCGTTAAATTTAATACGGGATCTTTACAAATTGATTTAGCTGTCAGCAAATTAATTTTTTTATCTTTTATTCTGTTTGCTAGATAGGTAAGTTCTTTTAGTGTTTATAAAAAAAAAACTAAATTCTGATAGCTGATATTACATTAGTAATAGACACTTGAAATTTCCAAATGTCCAGTATTAGACAATCTTTTGTACCAATAATATAGAGGGTCTATTTTATTGGGAAAACTATAGCAAAATCGTTACAAAACTAAAACGCTTGAAATATATATATTTTTATAGAAGGGAAATAAATAAATAGGATATCAACAAAGCATATATATATACACACTTTTGTATTCTTTACAAATTTATAAGATATTCTTAAATTTTTAGCTGAACAGCATCCATCAACATTAAATAAATGTTAATCCTTATGTACTATCATTTTTAAAATCATCAGCCCAAATAGACTTAAATAAAATTGACCGAAGTAGTAAAATTTAGGTCCCGATATAATAACCCTTTAACTAACTCTTCTCACTCTTATTGATATAAGTCTACTAAGAGAAGAACTCCCGGCACCCAGACAGGACAGAGGTCGCTATAGAAACAGTGATTGTTTATTTTATGTTAGAAGTAGTGTGACTTATTTTAACATCATTTCTCGTGAAGTTCGTTGTGAAACTAAGGTTAATATATATATATATATATATATATATATATATATATATATATATATATATATATATATATATATATATATATATATATATATATATATATATATATATATATATATATATTCAACAATACTTAAAAAACACACTTGTAACAATTTTTTATCTAACATAATCGTTACTGCTTCCTGAGGGAATTCACTCAGCTTCATCTACCAACCACGAAATTTCTCTTCCCCGTTCCACCATTCGTCACACGTCAAAACCACGTTCGCAAGGTCGATCATTTACAAATAGATTTTTCCTTTTAAATTCTTCAAAAAGCTACTGGACATTATCCAATACGTTGTCTTTGGAAACTGGGAATCCAGCATTTGCTACTGATACTATCCAATCAAGAAATTATTTGTTGTTCATCAGCACTCAGTGTTGAAGGCGGCCCCTTTTTCAGTGTATTGGCGATTTCCCTTTTACTATATACTTTAAGGTTATTCGTGGTACTCCGTGTTCTTTTAGCAGCAGTTGCTATTGGAACACCATGATTGACGCCACTAACAGTATTGAACATATTTTGTTTCGGGAAATTTCATGATTTTTACTGAGAGCATCCATGTTGCTTATCTAAAAACAGACAAATAAATAGTTAGAATAATACATTTAATGGTATGCAAAAAACCATTGAGTAAAACCATTAACCATTACATAAACAGAACCGACGAAAGAGAAACCACAAAGAAAAAAATGCATTTTCATACAGGAAATAGACACGCATCTCTATTATTAATTCTTTTGATAGGAATTTAAATAAAATTAAAACATATATTATTTTTGATAAATTATTAAGCCATCAAAAGCATAGCTTTAAAGGAAATAAAAATAATAAAATGATTCAGTATTAGATATGGTTGTCTATTGCTATTTTTATAGCTGAAATCTGGTTCCAGTTACAGACACCCATGTTTCGGAATCACAGGGTTCTTCGAAACTTAATTAAACAGAAGAAACAAATTCTGCACAGTTTGTTAACTACAAAATGACAAAGTTCTTTCAAATGAATTAAAATTATTCCAAATTATCAATACAAATTAATTTGAACTTAACTCGTACATAAAAATGATGAGGAAATCTCACTTCCACAGGCACCAAGCTGAGCCCCTAGGAGCAGAAAGTGCTTAAAACTGCAACGTACATCACAGAACAAAGTCTTTGCAAAAACAATTTCCTTAATTGTATCATAATCTTGTTCGATTTTTTTCAATCCTAAGTTACGATGTTCTGCACTGAACCCTTCGAATTCTTTAGGAAGATGTGGTCATTCATTCCTTGTGTGTTTTATGCGTTTAAAGCAACACTACATTTCTCAAAAATCGCACACGGTTCAGGAGGTTAAATACGTTTCTTCAAGCAACCCCTATCGAGAATGTCTTAAAGTTCGTTTCTATGGCAACAAACAGGTGGACCCTTAATGTCTGGAGCTGGTGTTGTGAAAGCCTGGTAGCAAAACATAGCCGTACAGTAATGACCAATTTACCGTATAATTGAGTTTTTTTGCCTTAAGAGTAGGGCAAATTTTTGCAACAAATGCAAGATTTTTTCATACATTCTACGCTGCATGTAAAGTACTAAAACAACAATGCCTCTCTCTCTCTCTCTGAAAGTCAATCATCTGCATTTATATACATAAATGCAGATGACGGATTACAAAATTTCACTCACCTAGAGATGCCAAAACGTTTGCTGAAAATCAAAGGCAGCTAGGAATGTGTGATTCGCCTAGTAGTGAAATCAGAATCGAAAGCGTACAACATCGAGACAGCGAATGAAGATATCAGATCGATGTATTTTATAGAAAATCCATGTAACCTTAAAGCATATCTTAAAAAATGATTGGTAAAGAATAACGACCTGCCGGTTATGGCCTACACTTTCCCCGAGACGATTTCCCTCCAAATCATTATTTACTACTGGAACAATGTTAGGCAACATCAGTCTCTGTGTAGCGCAGTTTTTCAATGTTAAAGAAATTTCCGGCCAGGAAAAGGCCATTCAATGACGTCAACTTTCTTCTGTATTTTATTATGTATTATAATACTGTTGTGCACGACTAAATTTACCAATAAATTCTGATATTGGTTTTCAATTTTTCAGAATAATTTATTTAGATATTAGTGATTTTAGTTATTAGTGTTTCAAAAATAAATGAAACTTTATACTCATAAATGCAACTTTAGGGAATGGTAATTGCAACTTTTCCCATTTTTACTGCATCAAAAAGTTGCCCTACTTATGAGGTATCTTAGATACTTACGTGCCGCATTTTATAAGGCTGTTCAACTCTCCCGGTAGTTGCCTTTAAGAGATATTTTGTCAAGACGATCACCAGGAAGTTCAGTCATTACAAAACCGATTGAGATCTTAATGGACGAGATATATCGTCATTGGAAGAAACTGGTCAGATCTTGATAGCGTCAGAAAATCAACAATATCTTGACGACGAGCTATCTCGTCATTTAACATATTGGTCATATCTTGATCTACTAGATGTCGTTAGAAAAACTGGGCAGATATTGACAGACGAGATAATTCGTCCGTAGTAAAAATAGATCAGACCTTGATGGATGAGATACCTCGTCATTAGAAAGAAAACCTGATCAGAACTTAATCTCGTCATGATAAAACAATTGGCAATATCTTGATTACGAGGTATGTCATCATTATGAAAGTGGTTGAATCTTGATGGACGAGAAATATCGAAAGAAAAAATTGACCAGGTTTTGATGGACAAAATAATTAGTCATTAGAAAAAAAAATTTCATATCCTAATCGTTCCATTATAAAACAAATAGCCAATATCTTGATTACGAGGTATGTCATCATTATGAAAGTGGTTGAATCTTGATGGACGAGAAATATCGAAAGAAAAAATTGACCAGGTTTTGATGGACAAAATAATTAGTCATTAGAAAAAAAAATTTCATATCCTAATCGTTCCATTATAAAACAAATAGCCAATATCTTGATGATAAGATCATTAGGAAAGTTTTTCTGATTTTGAGGGATATATATATGTATATATATATGTATAAATAAATAAATAAATATATATATATATATATATATATATATATATACACACAGCAGGAAATTTAAAAAAATCATTAAGCTTATTTGTAAAGAAGTTGTCGAGGTGCTATTTGACAGTTCAAAGAATAGGAACTCCAGGCCGTTTAGATAATTTTAAAGTGACCTGAAGATGTGAAAATCTGAAGGGCAGGGTGTGGTGAATATGGGGGGGGGGTGACACATAACTTTTCAGCCGTACTCAATAGGTCTTTGTCTGACATTCAGTGAAATGTGGGGCCGAGAATTCTCATGCTGGAAGAAAATTCTTAGACGATTAGTCAGTTCTGGCCCCTTTGCTTCGATTTTTGTTTTTAATATTGCTATTTGAAAATTGTTTTTTTTTATCGAATTTATTGTCTGATTTTGTAGCAACAATTCATAATAAACAGTTCCTTTGTAGACTCCCCATACAGAACGCCGTTTACAGAGGATGGTCGTCCAGAGCGGGCATCATCTTCGAGTCTGAAATTTCCACGCTTCAATTTAATAAACCCCCTTCGAACTGTTGTCTCACAAACAGCACTATGTACATATACAGCACATATTTTACACAGCAGTCTGACTATAATTATTTTTCCTTTCTTAAAATAAAAGAGCATAATATGACGAAAACGAGCTTTCTGTTTCTCCCTTCTTAGCACTGCAGTGAAACAAAATTTTGCCACAAGACATGGAATAATTATGCAGTGTAAGCAGAAATGACCGAATTTAAGCATCTGCTTCAATCAAGGTCACTCCTTATCAACGGTAGCAAAATAATAATAACAAAAGTAGCTTCGATTTGAAAACGCGCAGAACTTTCCGAATGACACAATACATTAGGTTTGTCAAAGTTGTAGGGTACACTGAAAAGCTAATCGATTTTGAGTCAGCCGAATCGTATTAAAAAACACCCCAATCCAAGCTTGCGTATGCATCACAAAATATTATTCGAATATCATCATAAAACCTAAAATACCTCACGTATTATTCCCATCCATCTGAGACCTGCGAAAAAAAGAATCAGCAACGAGGCAAGAGCAAAAATTAAAATCCCGCGCTTGAAGATTTTGTCACGTTTATTCAAAAATTGCAAATAGCGCTTGTGCAAAAAGGCACAAAGAAAAGATAAACTCTCCGCACTCTGCATAACTAAAAACGCGAGGAGGAGGGAAAACATCAAAGTTCGCTCAGGAAAGTGGCTTACGCTTTAGAAAGCTCGCGTCGGCATGCATAAAATATTAAAGAATGCTTCACTCTATTTAAAAGACGGTCTTTGTTATTTCTATTATGCCGAAACTGGCTCACCCTAGCACGAGGCTAAATGACGCTACATTGCATTATTCAAAGTGAGGGGATGCAAGAATCGGCAAACGGTGACATATTTTACCTGACTGCGTTTTATTGACTCGCGATGCGATTTGTGCGGGTATTAGAAGGGAGACATTATTCACGGTTGAATCTGCTGAGATATGTCGTTTATTTCCATCGGCATTCATTCAAGTGCATCAGAAGGATCAATTAATATATCAAGAAGTAAGCCATTTTTGTCTTAGTATTCAATATGTTGGTAGGTAGATAGTTAATTGACGTCACACTGGAACAATACGTCAAGCTATTGGCGATGTTCTGGGATTAATCTTGAAGTATAACATCCGAGGACAACGTCTCGGACTTTTGATAGCATTGTACGGGTATTGCAAGTTCCGAAAGGAGATGCTATTCACGGTTGAATCTGCTGAGATCTGATGTTTATTTCCATCGACATTCATTCAAGTGCATCAGAAGGATCAATTAATATTTCAAGAGGTAAGCCATTTTTGTCTTAGTATTCAATATGTTGGGAGGTAGATAGTTAATTGACGTCACACTGGAACAATACGTCAAGTTATTCGCGATTGTCTGGGATCAATCTCGAAGTATAACATCCGAGGACAACGTCTCGGACTTTTGATAGCATTGTACGGGTATTGCAAGTTCCGAAAGGAGATGCTATTCACGGTTGAATATGCTGAGATCTGATGTTTATTTCCATCGACATTCATTCAAGTGCATCAGAAGGATCAATTAATATTTCAAGAGGTAAGCCATTTTTGTCTTAGTATTCAACATGTTGGGAGGTAGATAGTTAATTGACGTCACACTGGAACAATACGTCAAGTTATTGGCGATTGTCTGGGATCAATCTCGAAGTATAACATCCGAGGACAACGTCTCGGACTTTTGATAACATTGTACGGGTATTGCAAGTTCCGAAAGGAGATGCTATTCACGGTTGAATATGCTGAGATCTGATGTTTATTTCCATCGACATTCATTCAAGTGCATCAGAAGGATCAATTAATATTTCAAGAGGTAAGCCATTTTTGTCTTAGTATTCAATATGTTGGGAGGTAGATAGTTAATTGACGTCACACTGGAACAATACGTCAAGTTATTGGCGATTGTGTGGGATCAATCTCGAAGTATAACATCCGAGGACAACGTCTCGGACTTTTGATATCATTATACGGGTATTGCAAGTTCCGAAAGGAGATGCTATTCACGGTTGAATCTGCTTAGATCTGTTGTTTATTTCCATAGACATTCATTCAAGTGCATCAGAAGAATCAATTAATATTTCAAGAAGTAAGCCATTATTGTCTCAGTATTCAATATGTTGGTAGGTAGATAGTTAATGGACATCACACTGGAGCAATACGTCAAGCTATTGGCGATGGTCTGGAATTAATCTTGAAGTATAACATCCGAGGACAACATCTCGGACTTTTTATTGACTTATACGGGTATTTCAAGTTCCAAAAGGAGATGTTATTCACGGTTTAATTTGCTGATACCTGTCGTTTCTTTCGATCGACATTTATTGAAATGCATGAGACGATTAGAAATCGAAAGATTAAGAATTCGAAACTCAATCCAACCAAAGAACGTTGTGTACACGGAGATGGTACTCGTTAAATCTGCTGTGGCCTTAAATGTCTTCAAGTTGGTGTGGTGAGGAAATGTTGGGAGCCGGGTGCCCTCTCAGGAGTTGATCTCTTCATTTGACAGTAGCAGAAAATAATGAAGTGTTGTCCTAGAATCTTTCCTCTGACCTGTCGTAATTTGTGTCCTGTACACGCAAACTCTAAAATAGTAAGACGTCTGTTTAAGTTATACACTTCAAGGTATATAAGTAGGTAGCTAATAACGTCACACTGGAACAACACAACACTCCTTGTAGCTTGGCGACGTTCCGAGATCAATCTCCAAGGGAAAGATACGTGGAGAACACTTTGTCATTTCGAACCACTGTCACATGACAAATTCCTCATGTGGCACCCCACTTCTCTAAGGGTCTACACCGCGCCAGCGTAAGTAGATATGAAACCACAACTGATTTAACGTCAGACGGTCTCTTTTTGGACCGCGTTTCAAACTCGTAACCTTCCTATTGCTAATCCGTTACTCGTCCAACCGATTAACCGCATCCCCCCTCACACTTTAAAACGTTTTTGAATAAGGTACGTTTAAACAAATAAATTATTAAGCCAAACGAAACCAGGGAAAATTTCAGCGATGGAGCGCGCTTTGTTGTGTAATAAAAATCATGTATTTTTACAAACATTATCCAAATACTCTCTTTGAAACATAAAACCTCAATGTTTCATTTGTGTCTGACGCCCACTTATATGTGTGGGCGTAAACTCACATTTGACATTTATTACTTCGAGTTTTCCTTCTTTTATTCCTCAACGACTAATCAAAAATTCTTCACTTCTCGAAATGTCACGTGTTTTATTCGTCTTACTTATTTTAATATTCTACTCCTGATAACGATTGCGAATTCTTTTAAAAATTAATCATTTGAATCGGAGATGAATACAAAGCCACGCCAATAAACAAACCTCGAGAATAAGTTAATATTGTATGCGAGAGGGTGGGGGGGTGTCTGCGTCTGCTTTCCGTTCTCTTAAGAATCAAATTAAATTATCTCTATTCGTAAAATGAATTATTTCCTTTTAAATCGGTTTTTATTTTACGACAGAATCGATCATTGTGCCTCGATTTATTTACTATGTTTTTGTTTGATGAAAATTCTTTGTATTAGATCGAAATAATCATATCGTCTCTCTCAACAATCTAAAAATAGTAAGTAATAAAGAGTATCTCTAAATATCAATTCCTTCGATGTTGTCGAAAACGGCCTCCCGAATTTGCATGTTAATTATAAGCGGCGCTGTCGTCGCTATTTTTGAGTACATAAACTCAAGTTTCAACCCATGTCAAAGAATTCAATAATAATCAACTCAGCCCGGAATTCGACCTTTAGAACGAATTCGAAAAAAGGTAAGTAAATCCTTACCTACTTTTCAACGAAAGTTTGTGGATTTCTGCTTTAGGAAATTCAACAGATGTAGTTCAGTGGTCGTAGGACTACTGTTCGTACTGTTCATACTATTTGTAAAAGAAATTCTTTCCTTTTAAATCGGTTTTTTTTTACGACAGAATCGATCATTCTGCCTCGATTTATTTACTACGTTTTTGTTTGATGAAATTTGTTTTTATTAGATCAAAATAATCATATCGCAACAATCTAAAAGTAGTAAGTAATGAAGAGTATCTCTAAATTACAATTTCTTCGATGTAGTTCAGTTGTCGTAGTACTACTATTTGTACTGTTCACACTATTCGTAAAAGTGATTCTTACTTTTTAAATCGATTTTTATTTTACGACAGAATCGAATATTTCGCTTCAAGGGTCTTTTACGAGTATTTTTACATAAAAATGGATGCGTTCTAAAAGAAACTGGATTTTTAGGATAGTCGCGTACAAGACGAAGATATAAAATTTTTTCTACTTTTTAGAGAATTATTTAATGCTGCTGATATCAACCAGAAAGTCATATTCAATATAATAAGCTAACGTTAGCTGAAAATGTTTATAATTATTGCTCTGAAAATGAAGATCCACCTAAAAGTGAATTCTGGATTAATAATCCAGAGGAATATTTTTGATCCTGAATATATAAAATTACGTGCACCTGATCCTCGTGAGAAAGAAAAGCCGATCGAGCTGTCTTCTGATGTCACTTTGGGGTCCAGACGTAAAATGTAATCATTGTCTCAATTTCGGATATCCTTCAACATCGTGTATCAAATTGTTGGTCGTTTTTTCAACTTCCTATTTGTGTGAAAAGACTTTTCAGCTATGTCAGTAATAAAAACCAAACAGAAATATCGAATGGATGTTTATGGAGCGCTACGTCTCTTCTAAACAATGCTGCAAACACGGGTAGCAAATTTCTAGCAAAAGCAGCAGTAGTTGTCGCACTAACTAAAAATTATAATTCTATAATATTAGATAAAATAAATGAAATTCCATCTGCATTGGTTTTTACTTCTGGCTGAAACCAGTTCGCGAAATATTTATCCTATTTTCGCAGGGTTTTGGGGGGAGGGGTTAAAAAGTTTGAAGAACACTGTTCTAAGACGCCTACATCAAGGAGTGATACATAAAGCTAGTGGCAGCATTTAATGTTTGTAATTGATTCACTGATTAATTGACGCTTGTGAATGCTGGATTGATTGGGGACAAATTCAACTTGCATGATGCCCAATTGTACAAGACGTTCTTTTGTTGGATTCAAACTCGTAACCCTTCGACTTCTAATCCGTAACTCTTTGGCAACCATCGTCCAAAATGTAGCTTAGAAAAAACAACGAAAACATGACTACAAATATTTAACGCTAGTTTACTGTAGCTATGGCTAAGTGTCACACTGGTACTACACAACAAGCTGTTGGCGGGAGTGATCAATCTTAAAGGGAATATCCCAAGGACAATTCCTTATGGTCAGATGACTAGAACAGGACCTGAACTGGTACCACGCAGTCTCTAAATTTCCTCCCTTGCCATTGTAGAGACATTTGAGGCCATGACATATTTGACGTACACCATACCCCTTGTACACGACAGTGTTTGGTTGGACCTAGTTTTGAACTCGGATTGCTAATTCCTTGCTCTTCCAACCGAAATAACACGACTCTCAATGAACAAAACCATAGAACGGTCTTCTACGTTTTCTACATCAAATGCAGTGAGTGCTAAGTTACGCTAGTGACTATAATGCTTGACTGTAGTAATTGATTGATTTTATCTATTGACTGATTGATTGTTATACTTTACGGATTGATTGTTGTACTCCGCGTCTATACTTGACTGATACCTATACTTATAACGCTCCTACACTTCACTGATACCTAGACTTGTACCGCTCCTATACTTGACTGATTGATTGTTGTACCCGACTAATTTCACAGTGTTCGACTGATTGAATGTAGAAAATCACTAAATCATTGTAGTGATTGACTGAATACAGATTCAACGTGCACCGGACTCCGCGTCTATACTTGACTTATTCCTATACTTATACCGTTCCTATACTTAACTGATTGATTGTTATACCAGACTGATTTCACAATGTTCGACTGATTTAATGTTGTAATTCACTGATTGCAGTGATTAACTGAAGACAGATTCAACATGCACCGGACTCCGAGTTTATACTTGACTGATTGATTGTTGAACTTGAGTGATTGATTGTTGTACCTGACTTATTTCACAGTGTTCGACTGATTGAATGTAGCAATGCAATGATTCATTGTAGTGATTGACTGAAGAAATATTCAACGTACACCGTACTCCGCGTCTATACTTGATTGATTCCTATACTTATACTTTTCCTATACTTGACTGATTGTTGGTTGAACTTGACTGATTGATTGTTGTACCTGACTGATTTCACAGTGTTCGACTGATTGAATGCAGTAATTCACAGATTTATTGTAGTGATAGACTGAAGACAGATTCAACATGCACTGGCCTCCGCGTCTATACTTGACTGATACCTATTCTTTTACTGTTCCTATTCTTGACTGATTGATTGTTGAACTTGACTGATTGATTGTTGAACTTGACAAATTGATAGTTGAACTTGACTGATTGATTGTTGAATTTGACTGATTGATTGCTGTACCTGACTGATTGATTGTTCTACCTGACTGATTGATTGCTGTACCTGACTAATTTCACAGTGTTCGACTGATTGAATGTAGAAAATAACTATTCATTGTAGTGATTGACTGAATACAGATTCAACGTGCACCGGACTCCGCGTCTATACTTGATTTATTCCTATACTTATATCGTTCCTATACTTGAGTGATTGTTATACCAGACTGATTGTTATACCAGACTGATTTAATGTTGTAATTCACTGATTGATTGCAGTGATTAATTGAAGATAGATTCAACATACACCGGACTACGAGTTTATACTTGAGTGATTGTTGGTTAAACTTGACTGATTGATTGTTGTGTCTGACTGCTTTCACAGTGTTCGACTGATTGAATGTAGCAATTCAGTGATTCATTGTAGTGATTGACTGAAGACAGATTCAACGTACACCGGACTCCGCGTCTACACTTGACTGATTCCTATACTTATACATTTCCTATACTTGACTGATTGTTGGTTGACCTTGACTGATTGATTGTTATACCAGACTGATTTCACAGTGTTCGACTGATTTAATGTTGTCATTCACTGATTGATTACAGTGATTAAATGAAGACAGATTCAACATGCACAGGACTCCGAGTTTATACTTGACTGATTGATTATTGAACTTGACTGATTGATTGTTGTACCTGACTGATTTCACAGTGTTTGACTGATTGAATGTAGTAATTCAATGATTCATTGTAGTGATTGACTGAAGAAATATTCAACGTACACCGGACTCCGCGTCTATATTTGACTGATTCCTATGCTTATACATTTCCTATACTTGACTGATTGTTGGTTGACCTTGACTGATTGATTGTTATACCAGACTGATTTCACAGTGTTCGACTGATTTAATGTTGTAATTCACTGATTGATTGCAGTGATTAACTGAAGACAGATTCAACATGCACCGGACTCCGTGTTTATACTTGACTGATTGATTATTGAACTTGACTGATTGATTTTTGTACCTGACTGATTTCACAGTGTTCGACTGATTGATTGAACTGATTGAATGCAGCAATTCAATGATTCATTGTAGTGATTGACTGAAGAAATATTCAACGTACACCGTACTCCGAGTCTATGCTTGACTGATTCCTATACTTATACCTTTCCTATACTTGACTGATTGTTGGTTGACCTTGACTGATTGATTGTTATACCAGACTGATTTCATGTTGTAATTCACTGATTGATTGCAGTGATTAACTGAAGACAGATTCAACATGCACCGGGCTCCGAGTTTATACTTGACTGATTGATTATTGAACTTGACTGATTGATTTTTGTACCTGACTGATTTCACAGTGTTCGACTGATTGATTGAACTGATTGAATGTAGCAATTCAATGATTCATTGTAGTGATTGACTGAAGAAATATTCAACGTACACCGTACTCCGAGTCTATACTTGACTGATTCCTATACTTATACCTTTCCTATACTTGACTGATTGTTGGTTGACCTTGACTGATTGAATGTAGCTATTGAATGATTCATTGTAGTGATTGACTGCAGAAATATTCAACATACACCGGACTCCGCGTCTATATTTGACAGATTCCTATACTTATACATTTCCTATACTTGACTGATTGTTGGTTGACATTGACTGATTGATTGTTATACCAGACTGATTTCACAGTGTTCGACTGATTTAATGTTGTAATTCACTGATTGATTGCAGTGATTAACTGAAGAGAGATTCAACATGCACCGGACTCCGTGTTTATACTTGACTGATTGATTATTGAACTTGACTGATTGATTGTTGTACCTGACTGATTTCACAGTGTTCGACTGATTGAATGTAGCAATTCAATGATTCATTGTAGTGATTGACTGAAGAAATATTCAACGTACACCGGTCTCCGCGTCTATACTTGACTGATTCCTATACTGATACCTTTCCTATACTTGACTGATTGTTGGTTGAACTTGACTGATTGAATGTAGCAATTCAATGATTCATTGTAGTGATTGACTGAAGAAATATTCAACATACACCGGTCTCCGCGTCTATACTGAACTGATTGCTACACTTATACCTTTCCTATACTTGACTGATTGTTGGTTGAACTTGACTGATTGAATGTAGCAATTCAATGATTCATTGTAGTGATTGACTGAAGAAATATTCAACGTACACCGGTCTCCGCGTCTATACTTGACTGATTCCTATACTTATACCTTTCATATTCTTGACTGATTGTTGGTTGAACTTGACTGATTGATTGTTATACCAGACTGATTTCACAGTGTTCGACTGATTTAATGTTGTAATTCACTGATTGATTGCAGTGATTAACTGAAGACAGATTCAACATGCACCGGCCTCCGCGTCTTTGGATGGGTGGAGTTCGAACTAATATTGGCCAATCCGTTACTCTTGCAACCGGGCTACCCTCGATCGAATACGGAAGCGTCGTCTTAATGCCCCGCTGACTCACCACCCAATACTCGCAATTCTCAAAATACACAGAATTAGCGGGAATGTTATCTCCAATCACTTCCATTGTGCCCCGGTTCCTCACCTCAGCAAAGGTAGTGCGGTGGCAAGCGGGTTTAAATTGGATCAACGCGTAATCCTTTGAGGTCGGGGAAGCTGAAATTAGGAGAGGGGAAAAGACACGCGCGCACAAAGAAGTTCTGGTAATTAACGCCTAGAAATAAAACGCAAGGTTAGCGCGCTCCAGGAATGGGGCTGCTGCGTTTCAGGGCCGCGGAATCCTTTCGGAGCTCCCGTGTTGGTTTTGTTCTCCTCGGAGTGACGTGGCAGAATGCGACGATAATCGATGGAGCTCTGTGTGGGCCTTCTCAAATGCTACTGATACGCGATGATGACATCTGGATTGCGCAATTCGTCACTTCTTAACTTCAGATGTGGCGAAAAATTTAGTCATGCACTTGCCTCGAAAGATGCCGAGGTGTGATTGAAAAACCTTTTTTTGTTTTGTTTTCAGCCTGCACCGGGCTTTTCGTCATAACTCTGTCTGACAGCCCAATGTAATCTTTCGAATCACACCGAAGACCTCGTCGTATGACCGTGGTTCAAAGTTACGTGGTGTTGTCCTCGGTAAGAATTGGTACATTTTTAAGTAACGTCATACTAGAGTAGTACAACGGTCTATTGACGACGATCCGGCAATGGTAATTTTTGTTAACGTCTTACTAGAGTAACTCAAAAGGCTATTGACGACGGTCCTGGATCAGTCCCTTAAGGGTAATTGGTAATTTTTAGTTAACGTCGTACTAGAGCAACACAACGGGCTATTGACGACGGTCCGGGATCAGTCCCTTAAGGGAAAGATCCGAGGACAACACCTCGTAATTTTGAACCACGGTCAGATGACGAAGCAACACCTGAGCTGGCACCCCACTCTCCAAACTTCCACGCCAACCCAACGTGAGGACTTTCGGCCACGACATATTTAAGGTGCACCAGCCGCCTCTACACCATACGTTTACAAACATCCATGCACGGACCCGGATTCGAACCAGGAACCTTCCGATCTAGAGGCTAACACCTTAACCACTATACCGGTTGGTCGGCAGTCCCTTAAGAGAAAGATCCGCGTACAACAACTCGAAATTTTGAACCACGGTTAGATGACGCGCAACGCAACAGGCTATTGACGACAGTCCGGAATCAATCCCTTAAGGAAAAGATACAAGGTAATTGGTAATTTTTAATTAACGTACTGAACTACAAAACCAACACAAAGGGCTATTGACGACAGTCCGGAATCAATCCCTTAAGGAAAAGATACAAGGTAATTGGTAATTTTTAATTAACGTACTGAACTACAAAACCAACACAAAGGGCTATTGACGACAGTCCGGAATCAATCCCTTAAGGTAATTGGTAATTGGTAATTTTAGTTAACGTCGTACTAGAGCAACACAACGGGCTATTGACGACGGTCCGGGATCAGTCCCTTAAGGGAAAGATCCGAGGACAACACTTCGTAATTTTGAACCACGGTCAGATGACGAAGCAACACCTGAGCTGGCACCCCACTCTCCAAACTTCCACGCCAACCCAACGTGAGGACTTTCGGCCACGACATATTTAAGGTGCACCAGCCGCCTCTACACCATACGTTTACAAACATCCATGCCCGGACCCGGATTCGAACCAGGAACCTTCCGATCTAGAGGCTAACACCTTAACCACTATACCGGTTGGTCGGCTCAATCCCTTAAGGAAAAAATCCAATGTAATTGGTAATTTTTAATTAACGTACTGAACCACCAAACGTACCAAAGCAACACAAAGGGCTATTGACGACAGTCCGGGATCAATCACTTAAGGGAAGGATCCAAGGACAATTTTGTAATTTTGAACCAAGGACAGCACCACGTAATTTTGAACCACGGTTAGGTGACGAGGTAACACCCGAGTTGGCACCCCACACTCCAAGCTTCCACATCAACCCAACGTGAGGTATTTCGACCACGATAGATTTAAGGTGCTCTAGCCGCCTCTACACCATATGCTTACAAACATCTATGCACTGATCCGGATTCGAAACAGAAACCTTCAGATATAGGTGTTGTCCTCGATCTTTCCCTTACAGTATTGATCCCAGATCGTCGTCGTTGGGTTGGCGTGGAAGTTTGGAGAGTGGGGTGCCAGCTCAGGTGCTGCTTCGTCATCTGACCGTGGTTCAAAATTACGAAGTGTTGTCCTCGGATCTTTCCCTTAAGGGTCTGATCCCGGACCGTCGTCAATAGCCCGTTGTGTTGCTCTAGTACGACGTTAACTAAAATTACCAATTACCCAGATCGTCGTCAATAGCCCTTTGTGTTGCTCTAGTACGACGCTACTTAAAAACAACGAAATAACAACCTAAGTAATTTGGTAATTGGTAATTTTTTTGTTAACGTCGTACTAGAGCAACACAACGGGCTATTGACGACGGTCCGGGATCAGTCCCTTAAGGGTAATGGTAATTTTTAGTTAACGTCGTACTAGAGCAACACAACGGGCTATTGACGACGGTCCGGGATCAGTCCCTTACGGGAAAGATCCGATGACAACACCTCGTAATTTTGAACCACGGTCAGATGACGAAGCAACACCTGAGCTGGCACTCCACTCTCCAAACTTCCACGCCAACCCAACGTGAGGACTTTCGGCCACGACAGATTTAAGGTGCACCAGCCGCCTCTACACCATACGTTTACAAACATCCATGCCCGGACCCGGATTCGAACCAGGAACCTTCCGATCTAGAGGCTAACACCTTAACCACTATACCGGTTGGTCGGCTAATATAACAACCTAAGATCGTCATGTATATGGGGTAGGTAGGTATTTTAATTAACATCGTGCTGGAACAATACTATGGGCTATTGACGACGGTCCGGGATCAATACCCCAAGGGAAATATCGTGTATATGGGGGTTAGTGTACATTAATATCTCATGGCCTCAGATGTCCTAAGGTTGGCGTGGTATGGAGGTTTGGAGAGATAGTGTTACTTCAGGTTTCGACCTCGTCGTCTGATCATTTTACAAAATTACTCGCTGTTGTCCTCTGATCTTTCCTTTGGACACTGATCCCGGACGGTCAGCAATAGCCCGAAGTGTTTCTCCAGTGTGACGTTATTTAAGTACCTACCTACCCAATATATCTTGAAACGTAATTTGCTTGTTTCCAAAGCTTCGCAGGAAACGAACTACACAATACAATGGAAAGGAACAAAATCGCGTACAAACAATACATAAAATTTATTTAGAAAGTAAGACAAGAAAAAGAATGTGAAGGAAATCAGCAAATCAGTGCTGCTGTTCGTGTACATAGGGGCTGGTGCACGTTAAGTTTACCGAGGCATCAAACGTCCTCACGTTGGTGTGATTTGGTAATGGTAATGATAATTTTAGTTAACGTCGTACTAGAGCAACACAACGGGCTATTGACGACGGTCCGGAATCAATCCCTTAAGGGAAAGATTCGAGGACAACACTTCGTAATTTTGAACCACGGTCAGATGACGAAGCAACACCTGAGCTGGCACCCCACTCTCCAAACTTCCACGCCAACCCAACGTGGGGACTTTCGGCCACGACAGATTTAAGGTGCACCAGCCGCCTCTACACCATACGTTCACAAACATCCATGCCCGGGACCCGGATTCGAACCAGGAACCTTCCGATCTAGAGGCTAACACCTTAACCACTATACCGGTTGGTCGGCAGGTGTGATTTGGAGAATAGGGTGCCAGCGGAGGTGTCTACCTCGTCAACTGACCGTAGTTCAAAATTACGAGATTTTGTTCTTGGAGTTTTGCTCTCGATATCAATCGCGAGCCATCTCCAATAGCCCGTTGTGGGGTTTTACCGTTCGACGATAATAAACTACCTACCTGCTAATCCACCAGCCTCCAAGTGTCTGTTACGGAGGTCCTGATTACAGAGTGGTCATGCTCGTGTACGACTTTAATTCAACAATTCTACCAACGACAGATTACAGATCGTATAATGGAAATTTATAATCAGTATTGTTGATTGTGATTTTAGTTATATCATGGCGAATATTGTAGTGGGTTCTTGTCCTGGTCTGAAAAGCAACAAAAGTGATTTTGTACAAAAGTGATATCCAGAAGAAACTGATGCAGTATCAAGGAATTCCAGTCTATCGCTGTAGTTATATGTGATCAAAATGTATACGGATTTAGTACTTTTTACCTTTCTATGCTATATTGGGATGGGGAGTGTTTATTGGTAGCATTGTACCAGGTCACGAATTTTAACACTCTTAGAGCTACAAAATTTCTGTATAGTGTAGACCCAACAGCAATCATAATGATTAAATAATCAGATATAATGTTTAATAGCATCCACTGACTCATTTCACAAGCCTTTGACAAAAATGACTATTAGTCCTTTCCTTGTAATAGAATCCTTTGTAAAAGCTATAGTGGCTCATTACTTAAGAAGGAATCCTTTGGAAAGGTTCTATTGGTAACTTTTTGTATAAAAAAAAATCGTTTGGAACAATTCTATTGGTTCTGTTCTAATAACAGAATCCTTTGAAAAAACCAATGGCCTTTTATGATAAAAAAAAACTTTGGAACGAGTCGGTTTGTCTTTTCATTATTAAAGAATTAAGAAGAAGAAAAATAAAGTATAAAGAATTATTAAAGAATTAAGAAGAAGAGAAATAAAGTATAAAGAATTATTAAAGAATATTAAAGAATTGAAAATATTCTGTTGGTCCTTTTCTTATAAGAGATTCCCTTTAGAAGACAATATTGTTTATTTCCTTATAGAGGAATTTTTGGAATGATTCTATCGGTCGTTTTTTGGAAAATAATCCTTTGGAAAGATTCTAATGGTCAAGAAGGTCAAAATTGGTTAGAAGTCATGACATGACTTTCTTAATTACAAGGTGGAATTATATTAGTGAACTCTTCAAAGGGTTAATTGTAGGTTGGATTGGATTTCTTGTTTTTTAAACGTGTTTTGTGTAGGTATTACTGTGCGAATACTTTTTGGTCATACCAAGCAACCATTTGGGTACTATGCAAAATTTACAACACGAGAATTCAAATAGCATTTTTCAAGATGAATTTTGGGTTTCCTCAGATTTAAAGTTCTTTAAAATAGATCCAGTATATGCGTTACTGAAGAAGCCTCAAGGAAAATATATCAACACAGCTCCTTTTAGTATCCTTAATTTTTATTCATTAACACAAATATATCAGTTCCTTGAAATAAATGTAAAAAGTTTTTTATATAAAGCCATATTTCTCTTTGCATCCCACCACACATAAATATTTAACTCCGTACACAAAGTAATGAAAAGAAACTCAAAGGTATGAGAATAATCATTATAAGCAGTAATTTCATTCACATTTTTTCCGTTAATTTAAGAATAAATTAAAGTCAATTAATTTCCTATCGGCAGTAAAAAAAATAAGGCACAACATAGCTTCTGCCCTTGGGGATATTTTAATCACTCGTTACGCTTTAGTAAATCAATTATATTTTCTATGCGCGTTAAAAATATATCCGTTGCTTTTGAAAGGTGTAATACGTATTTTGAAAGGACTAGAATACTTTTTCTAGAGTTATCTGCATTTTCGAGGAGCACAAACAATACGCGTGATTGAATTATGAGTAATTAAAACTGAAAAATCCCTTAAAAATGAAGCTGTGCATGTGAATTGAATTAGCTTAGCAGTTTTGCTTTCATTGGATTTTGACTCAGATCACGAAAATATTAATACCAAAGAAGATAAAACCATTTTCATCAATTGTATTTATTGTATGATTATTCGCGTTACCTATTCAACATATTAAGTTCAGAGATTAGGAAGCCAGGTGATGATTTTGTCATTTGACCGTGGTTTAAATTGACGATGTGTTTTCGTATCTTTTTCCCTTGGGGATTGATCCAGACAGTCGCCAATAGCCCGTTGTGTTCCTCCAGTGAAACATTAATTCAACTACGACCCGAGATATACCAATGCGATATATATTAGAAACTATTTGCAATATTAGTGCTTTTGTGCACTTCTAGTAGCGAGTTACGGTAGATTAAGGCAACCCATCTGTCTTTACAGTTATTGTGGTTTTGATGGCAACCTCGGCAAACGGTAACTTTCACTTTTCATTTTGAATAATCTAGAAAGTTCTTCAAAATTCGTTAAAATCGTTTGATTTTATTGGTTCACTAGCAAAATACCCGACCTTACTCGGTTTGAATTCGTTTACTCTAGATTGAAGAGATAATCAAAATATATAATGACTTACGTTTTTTGTAGAATAAAAATTTATTTTAACACCTTTCGCCATCTTTATATTTTCTACAACTTACTTTGAACACAAATCCTACACATGCATATCCATTCATGTAATACATTTCACATACATCGCACAATTGCTGTATGACAAAGCTACAAAAAGACGAAAGGTGATACTAAGGTTACTACTATAAAAGACGATTTATAGGAAGATTTGGAATTCCTTTTCTTAAGTTCTTTTCAAGTGCAACTCAATTAATTAAAATTACGATTTACGGCGAGTGCTCTCGCACTCATAGTCAACAAAACAATATTTTTTTACTTGTGGCACTTTTGCCTCCGGTATACGACATTGTAAAATTTTGCAATCTTCTCCTGTCATTACTACAACGAATTTTTTAATGTAGGAAAAAGTTATAGTTTGGATTTTTAAACATTATTATTCTTTCAATAACGACATTATTCTTTAAATAACGGCATTATTCTTTAAATAACGGCATTATTCTTTAAATAACGGCATTATTCTTTAAATAACGGCATTATTCTTTCAATAACGGCATTATTCTTTCAATAACGGCATTATTCTTTCAATAATGGCATAACTACACTTAAAATTTACTGAAAATTTATACTGACTTACCTAACATTTTTAAGTGTAAAACTTTGTGGTGATGTTGCGTGTGATGAGAAGGAAAACACATTTATTAAAATAATAAATATTTAAAACAGGAAACAGAGAAGTAAAACAAAATAAAAGATGTCGCAAAAAATTGTTCTAAAGATATTAATTTGTGATTCAATTTTATCTCTTGATCTCGCACAGTTGCCACAACTTACAACTAAAAGTGTATAAAATTTAGATATGTGAAATTAATTCAGAGCGAAAGAACCAGAAAAAATATCACTGCTCGCGCGATCTTGTTCATTCTCGTTTCATTGAAAAATATCGTCTGTCCCAAATATTCGGAAATCGTTTTCATTGCGCAAAGAATAAAAATAAGACTCGAAATAAATGAAGTATCAGAGATGAAATTCCATAAAAAGAATAATAATTTTTTGAAGAATAATTACTTTTTCAGCAGTACTGGTAAAGCAATCGAAGTAATCGTAATATTCAATAGACATTCCAATTTTTCCAAAACTACCAAATTATGGTTGATTTAAGTATACTTACTCAGGTGTTTTAGCATGAAACTCAACTAAATATAAAAATAAAGAAATGTTTAATATTGCATTCACTAAACTAATAGATAATGTATAAAATAAAATACAATGCAATCAAATATCTGGAATACAATTCATGTGATGTCTACACAAACACACAAACACAAAATCGAGCATAGAACAGAAAGACGGACAGACAGACTTTCGCAACCAATGCCACTCACTAAATGAAGATAAGTACTCACTGTATGCAAATTTTCATGAAAATATCTCAAACCGCGTGGACGTGTATAGGGCACAACATACAGACAGACAGACAGACAGACGGACAGACAGACAGACAGACACCAAACGAGAAAAAGGCGGATTCGGCATCAGAAGGGTCCAAAACGGATAGAAAACTTGAAATGGGTCGAAAATATTGAATGTACAAACAAACACTCCATTCTTATTTATATAGATTTGAAATTTTTTCTTTGCTTCCATTGGTTATTTTGATTTTAAAATATCCTTTGATTGCATTGGTATTTAAAAAAAAAATTCCGTGATACCATTGATTCATTATTTGTATTTTTACAGTTGTGGAATTTTTACTTTATTGTAATATTTTTCACGAAACTTTTAAGAGTTTTATTTATTTGCAATTTGTGGAATTTTTGTTTTTTTTTTATAATTTTTTTCCCGGTACAGTTCTAAGGTATCAGGTTGTAATATTTCTTGATTTTTGTCTTTTAAAAATCTTTTTCTTTTCAAACAGCCTGCTGTATTTAGTGTAATTGATAAGTTTCAGGGTATTCTTACCCAACATTCGCAGCTTAGTTTTTCTGCCGGTTCACAAATGTTTTTAAGCTTATTACTTTTTGCGAAAGTTTCTTAAAAATATACTTTTCAAAACGTTCTCAAATGTGTTTTCAAGCTTTCATTTTCCCTTGCAAATAGAAAAATATTTTTGAAAGAAAAAAAAAGAGCTTTTGAAATAATTCTTTTATTGGCGACTTTAAAAGTTCGCCAAAACAAAACGCCAAGGTCGTTGCCACCGCTGATAAACGTAGACTGTAGCTGTACCCTTTTGTGTTCGCAGTGTGGAATTAAATCAAGCTATATTTGTGTGTTGCACCTTTTCTCATATATAACAAGAGTTTCAGTGTTGATACATATGTAATTTGCAAATTGATATTTAATTTTTCATTAATGTATTTTCTCCTCTGTGACCAAGATACCGGTAGTACAGTTGGAAGAACAACGAACTAGCAAACGGAAGGTTGCGAGTACGAATAAAACCAAAAACGATCGTGTACATTGGCGGTTGGTACATGTCAAATATGGCATGGATTCAAATGTCTCACTTTAGCGTTGTGTGGAAGTTTGTAGAGTGGAGTGCCAGCGCAGATATTACCTTATCATCTGACTGTGGTTCCAAATTACATGGCGTTGCCTTCAATCTTTCCCTTCGGATTCGATCCACGTGTTGCCACGTGCAGTGATATTATCTCTTTCCTTTTTTTTTTGTCTCTCTGCATTAATTACGTGTTTTTAAATTTTGTCTAACCCTTAGTTCTAAGTTGTGGCTTTGAACTAAGTTGCAAGTTGTGATCGAGAACTTTTAAAATATTAATAAATTATCCCCAATAATGCCAGTACATTCAGGTGGATTACTTTACGAGTAGAAGACATATTTAAGGAACTTATTATATATGTTAAGAGTTTATTGAAAACAATGTTTTTCTTTTAGAAAACTATCGAAACTAATCTATTTTCCATTCTTTTTAAATGGTATGAGGTTACATTTTGTAGTTCTGTACTGAAAACATTAAATTTTAAAACAAGCTCTTTTGCTATTAGACGTTCCACAAAATGTACATAATTACGACCTTTAAACTACTGTTAATGGAATGGGAAGTTAGGTCACTTTCAAAGCTACGTAATTTTAAGTATTACATATAATGAAATACTTTCTTCCTCTTTTTACCTTCCTACTGAAATACTATACTCCTGTATTTTTAAAGCATAAAACATATTATATAAATATGAATTAAATATTAACAGAATTTTTTTGTGTCGGGCTCGCTGCGGTATGACTTCATTGTAAGCAAAGGTTTGTTGAACAGAGATTGAGCGTAAGATTGCACATGAGTAAATAGATGAAAACATATAAATTTCAGTTTTATATTATTGAATGTATATGGCAGATTATAAAAATAGCAGAATAAACCAAAACATATGTTTTAAATTGTTTTTTAACAATAAGGTTTTATGGATTCAGTAAATATTTTGAACGACCCCAACAACATTTTCCCGAAGTTCCAAAATAATACGATTTTTCCAATATTCTACTTTTAAAACAAGCACAAAGCTTTAACGAATATGTATACAAATTTTTGAACAATTTGCTCAAATAGTACTTTAGTTATGCGTGCAATTCAAAAATTTTTTCTTTAAAAAAAATAAAGAAAACCGAGGAAAAAAAAAACATAAAAATAGGTATTGCTTACAATTGTTTAATGTACCTTTCGAATTTCCAGAATATTTCTGGTACTTATAGGAATTTTGTCATGCGCTCAGTTGAAACAAAAATGGTCTGCGATGTGCTATATTTTTCAAAAATCCAATTTTGTGAAAGTTTTCAGGTCGAAAGCCCCCTTAATTTGTCATCCTTCCCTTAAGGATGACAAAAAATGGACGCTATCCAATGATTAATGCAAGAGTGCTCAATTAAAAAAAATATATTATATTGTTGAATATGAGTGCAAGAAAACTTTCCGTACATTCGTCATTTTTTAAATTTGATTTTACCATTAAAAAAACTTAAGAAAAGTAATCCCGAATCCCCTCAAAATTGTCTATTGAAGTACTAACCTTAGTGTCACCTTTCGTCATATCGTAGCTTTGAAAAGTGTGCGATATATCGCACCTCGGAAAGAAAAGTGACACAACTAAAAATTGCTGAATTCGAGAAGCATCAAATTAAAAGATATTATAAAACTTATATTGAAATAGTATAAGCTTCTTTTAAATTTTAGGTAAGTATTTATTTTGGCAACTTCAATTATCTATATAAATAAGAATGGAGTGTTTGTTTGTACATTCAATATTTTCGACCCATTTCAAGTTTTCTATCCGTTTTGGACCCTTTTGATGCCGAATCCGCCTTTTTCTCGTTTGGTGTCCGTCTGTCTGTCTGTCCGTCTGTCTGTCCGTCTGTCTGTCTGTCTGTCTGTCTGTCTGTCTGTCTGTCTGTCTGTCTGTCTGTCTGTCTGTCTGTCTGTCTGTCTGTCTGTCTGTCTGTCTGTCTGTCTGTATGTATGTATGTATGTATGTATGTATGTTGTGCCCTATACACGTCCACGCGGTTTAAGATATTTTCATGGAAATTTGCATACAGTGAGTACTTATCTTCATTTAGTGAGAGGAATTGGTTGCAAAAGTCTGTCTGTCCGTCTTTCTGTTCTATGCTCGATTTTGTGTTTGTGTGTTTGTGAAAGCATCGCATGAATTGTATTCCAGATATTTGATTGCAGTGTATTTTATTTTATACATTATCTATCAGTTTCGTGAATGAAATATTAAACATTTCTGTATTGTTATATTTAGTTGCGTTTCATGCTAAAACACCTGAGTAAGTATACTTAAATCAACCATAATTTAGTAGTTTTGGAAAAATTGGAATGTATATTGAATATTACGATTACTTCTATTGCTTTACCAGTACAGCTAAAAACGTAATTATTCTTCAAATAATTATTTTTTTATTAATTTCAGCTATAATATTTCATTTATTTCGAGTCTTATTTTTGTTATTTTGTTTTGAAAACGATTTCCCAATATTTGGGACAGACGATATTTTTCAACGAACCGGAATGAACAAGATTCGTGCAAGCAGTGATATTTTCTGTTTCTTTCGCTCTGAATTAATTTCACATTTCTAAATTTTGTGCACTTTTAGTTTTTAGTTGTGGCAACTGTGCGAGATCAAAAGATAAAAATGAATCACAAAGGAATATCTTTAGAACAATTTTTCCGACATCTTTTATTTTGTTCTATTTCACTGTTTTCTGTTTTAAATATTTATTATTTTAATAAATGTGTTTTCCTTCTCATCACACGCAACAGCACCACAAAGTATTAGACTTAAAAATGTTAGGTAAGTCAGTATAAATTTTCAGTACATTTTAAGTGTAGTTATGCCATTATTGAAAGAATAATACCGTTATTTAAAGAATAATGCCGCTTTTTAAAGAATAATGCCGTTATTGAAAGAATAATAATGTTTTAAAATCCAAACTAGAACTTTTTCCACCATTAAAAAATTTGTTGTAATAATGACAGGAGAAGATTGCAAAATTTCACAATGTCGCATACCGGAGGCAAGAGTGCCACAAGTAAAAAAACATTGTTTTGTTGACTATCAGTGCGAGAGTACTCGCCGTAAATCGTAATTTTAATTAATTGAGTTGAACATGAAAAGAACTTAAGAAAGGGAATTCCAAATCTCCCTCAAAATCGTCTTTTATAGTAGTAACCTTAGTATCACCTTTAGTCATTTTGTAGCTTTGTCATACAGCAATTGTGCGATGTATGTGAAATATATTACATAAATGGATATGCATGTGTAGGATTTGTGTCCAAAGTAAGTTGTAGAAAATATAAAGATGGCGAAAGGTGTTAAAATAAATTTTTATTCTACAAAAAACGTAAGTCAGTATATATTTTGATTATCTCTTCAATCTAGAGTAAACCAATTCAAACCGAGTAAGGTCGGGTATTTTGCTAGTAATCTATATAATTGTTATTTAATACGCTGGGGCACCTTATACATATTTTTCAATGACATAACATCAAAAAAATTTTTTTTTTGACTTGTGTCTTTTTTTTACGTGAAATGTATTACACGGATGGAAATACATACAAATACAAATGCAAATATTGACGACCAGCTACTGGCTCAAGCCCAACAAGGCTGATCCTTTGTTTATGAATTCCTCAATTCCCACTGACTATCCAATTGTAACTTAAATTCGTACACTCCCTTTGAATTAACTATATTCTCTGGCAACGCATTCCAACTGTCTATTACCCTATTAAAGTAGTAGTTTTTCCTTAAATCCCGATTAAAATGTGTCTTATTCAATTTATACCCATGGCCCCAAGTTCTGTTATCCCTACTGAAATTAAAGCCCTCTGTGTCCCCTTGTTGTACCAACTTGAAAAGCTGAATCAAATCCCCCCTCCTCCAGTGTATACATGTTTAGTTTACTTAAACGTTCATTGTAGTTGAGATTTGCTATCCCCTTTATTATTTTTGTAGCTCTGTGCTGAACCCTTTCAATTAATTATATATCCTTTCTCATATATGGAGCCCAGAATTGTACATCATATTCTAGATGTGGTCTTACGAAGCCCTTATATAACGGCAAGATTATATTCTTATCCCTTGAAGTTACAGTCTTTTTAATATACCCCTATAACCTATGAGCAGCTGAACATTGGTGACCCATTTTAAAATCCCTGTGAATTATCACCCCAAGATCCTTGACTGTTTCTCCCTCCTTTACCTTTACTCCCTGCAGACAGTACTCGGCTCCACTGTTCCTGTAACCCATATGTATAACTTGACATTTCCTTATATTAAAAGACATACCCCATTTTACAGCTTATTCGGATATCTTATCAAAATCCCCTTGTAAATTCACTATCTGTAACTTGGTATCCACTGTCCACCATATTTTTAAGTCATCTGCAAATATACTGATTCTATTCTTAATCTCCTGACCTATATCATCTATAAAAATCTATATAAATAAGAATGGAGTGTTTGTTTGTACATTCAATATTTTCGACCCATTTCAAGTTTTCTATCCGTTTTGGACCCTTCTGATGCCGAATCCGTCTTTTTCTCGTTTGGTGTCTGTCTGTCTGTCTGTCTGTCTGTCTGTATGTTGTGCCCTATACACGTCCACGCGGTTTAAGATATTTTCATGAAAATTTGCATACAGTGAGTACTTATCTTCATTTAGTGAGTGGCATTGGTTGCGAAAGTCTGTCTGTCCGTCTTTCTGTTCTATGCTCGATTTTGTGTTAGTGTGTTTGTGTATACATCACATGAATTGTATTCCAGATATTTTATTGCATTGTATTTTATTTTATACATTATCTATTAGTTTAGTGAATGCAATATTAAACATTTCTTTATTGTTATATTTAGTTGAGTTTCATGCTAAAACACCTGAGTAAGTATACTTAAATCAACCATAATTTGGTAGTTTGGGAAAAATTGGAATGTCTATTGAATATTACGATTACTTCGATTGCTTTACCAGTACTGCTGAAAAAGTAATTATTCTTTAAAAAATTATTTTTTTTAATGGAATTTCGTCTCTGATACTTCATTTATTTCGAGTCTTATTTTTATTCTTTGCGCAATGAAAACGATTTAAGAATATTTGGGACAGACGATATTTTTCAATGAAACGTGAATAAACAAGATCACGCGATCAGTGATATTTTTTCTGGTTCTTTCGCTCTGAATTAATTTCACATTTCTAAATTTTGTACACTTTTAGTTGTAAGTTGTGGCAACTGTGCGAGATCAAGAGATAAAATTGAATCACAAATTAATATATTTAGAACAATTTTTTGCGACATCTTTTATTTTGTTTTGCTTCGCTGTTTCATGTTTCAAATATTTATTATTTTAATAAATGTGTTTTCCTTCTCATCACACGCAACAGCACCACAAAGTATTAGACTTAAAAATGTTAGGTAAGTCAGTATAAATTTTCAGTAAATTTTAAGTGTAATACCATTATTGAAAGAATAATGCCGTTATTGAAAGAATAATGCCGTTATTGAAAGAATAATGCCGTTATTGAAAGAATAATAATGTTTATTAATCCAAACTGAAACTTTTTCCAACATTAAAAAATTCGTTGTAATAATGACAGGAGAAGATTGCAAAATTTCACAATGTCGCATACCGGAGGCAAGAATGCCACAAGTAAAAAATATTGTTTTGTTGACTATGAGTGCGAGAGCACTCGCCGTAAATCGTAATTTTAATTAATTGAGTTGAACATGAAAAGTACTTATGAAAAGGAATTCCAAATCTTCCTATAAATCGTCTTTTATAGTAGTAACCTTAGTATCACCTTTCGTCATTTTGTAGCTTTGTCATACAGCAATTGTGCGATGTATGTGAAATGTATTATATGAATGGATATGCATGTGTAGGATTTGTGTCCAAAGTAAGTTGTAGAAAATATTAAGATGGCGAAAGATGTTAAAATAAATTTTATTCTACAAAAAACGTAAGTCATTATATATTTTGATTATCTCTTCAATCTAGAGTAAACCAATTCAAACCGAGTAAGGTCGGGTATTTTGCTAGTTATAAATAAAATTGGACCCAAAACTGATCCCTGAGGCACCCCACTTATAACTTCTGTCCACTGTGAATAATTTCCTTTTACCTGCACTCTCTGCTTTCTACCCAATAACCAATTCTTTATACATATCGATGTTTTTCCCTGAATCCCCAGCCTATCCAATTTAAACAGTAATGCCTCATGAGGTACTTTATCAAAAGCCTTTTGAAAATCTATGTACAAGATATCTACACTGTTCTTATTATCCAGCTCCTCAGTAATTTTTTCGTAGAACTTCAAAAGGTTTGTAGAGCAGGATCTGCCCTTCCTAAACCCATACTGATTATCTGATAACAGTCCCCCCTCCTCCAAGTATGTAGACGTGTGTAACATGTGTAGGATATGTGTTCAGAGAAAATTTTACAAATTATAATGGTGTCAAAAATGTATTAAAACATTATTTTATTCTACGAAGGACAAGTTGATTGGATATTATGATTATTTCCTCATTCTAGAGTTAATCAATTAACCCGAGAAATATCGGGTACTTTTTCTAGTTTTTAGTTAATCTTATTTCACGAAAAGCACGTCTGGACGGAATGTACATTTTTCGTTAAAACAACCGATTCAACTTGAAGAAAGACTCCAAACTTTCGAGATTGCTCTATAACTCATTGCGTCATCTTTCATCGCTGTCCCATTTATTTCATTTCTATTCAAAGTCAACATATTCATGGACTCTCAGTCGGCTGCTTGCAGACAAAACAAAAATGGAAGTGAACGATATGTCTGAGTGAAGATCAATCTTGCGCTTCGTAGAAAATGTACCGTGTGCTCAACAAGAGGATTAAAAAAGAAATGGTGTAGCTTTGATAGACAAATACTTTTGTGGCATCGTCATTGGAGCAATTTGTATGTCGCCAAGGAAGACATTTCTAGAAAAAACGGTTTTGTTAACGTAAACAGTTAGGAAACGTCGTTTGTTTTTAACAGAAAATAATTATCCTTCTTTATATACTCGAATAATTATGTAAACACAGTTGTAACGGTCTGAAAGTGAACTTTTTGAATTACAACTTCAGCGGAACGTTGCATTTATCGCACAAAAAATCTTTTTTTTTAAAGATAATTCTGATTCTTTAAGAATATCCAAAAGAGCTGCTTATCTTGACATAAATGTATGCGAAGTAAACGATTAGCCGTCCCATCACTTCCTAAAGTTGTCCTACTATCAGAAAAAAAAGTAACTTAAAGTTTCGAGAAAGAAAACCCTGAAACATTTTTGAAACGCTATATTCAGAAAAGACGTTCAAATAGCAAATATAACTATTATCCAAAATATTAAATAGCAATTAACAGTACAACCTAATGCGATTGCACTGGGTCATAATTTAAATCAAACTAAACGTTTTAATTCTTCAAATTTACCTGAAACGAAAAATAATTGGAGAAGAAAATTTAAAGAATCAATTAAATTAAAGGACAATTTAACGGAAACAAAAATAGCATTCTAGAGCATTCGAAATTAAAATTTAAACTTTCCTCTAGCCGAGATATAAGGCATAAAAGCGGTTATAATCCTAGTCAATATGGATTTTCTTTACGTGCCAAAACTCGCTACAAAAAGTCCTCGTGTATCAAACTGTATCGGTAATGCTTCAGTTAATTTGGAGAGGTCAAAACTTGCACCATTTCTCTATTTCAATTAATATTTATAAACAACATATACGTATATGTATAATGCATAATGCTATTTTTACTGTCCTTTTTCTGATACGAGGACAGGAATAGCTCATTAAGTTCATGATGAATGATTTCGTAAAAACATAGTTGCTCTTAGATGGAGAATGAAGTTAGTTATGAATCGTATTATAGTAGTTTACACCAAGGTTTTTTAAGTTTACCCATAATCTCTTAATTAAAAGCTTTATAGAAAGTTTACCTTCCCTTACCTTTTTATTTGTTTGAAATACCTGAAGATTAACAGAAAAAGTATAAAAATTAAGCCAACTAATAGTCAAAAGGGTAAAATCTTCTAACACACAAATAACGAAGATACAAACAAGACGATAAAAAGAGTCGATAGTTATTTCAGTGCTTGGGTTCGTGAAGCTAACAATGGAAAACAATTTTTTTTCTGATATAGTGACATACATCATATATTACATGTAACAATCTCGAAACTAAGCAATAACCAAACGCCTAATTTTAAAAAGCAACACTAATATTTTTTTAACAATATTAATGATTTAGGGAATACTGATTTATTAATTCTAAAAATACAAATTTCCGATATAGCTTAATTTTTTTTTTTGCAAATCGAATTATTTATAATATTAATTAATTCCAATAAAGAGAAAAATTTCCAATATAGCTTAAAAAATTTTTTTGCAAATAGAATTCTTTTTAATACTAATTAATCCCAATATGGAGAGAAATTTCCAATATGTCCACACTTTTTTCTTCCAATTGAATTTATTATTAGATTAAATCATTCAAAACTGAGAGAAATTTCCTAAAAAGCTCACACTTCCTTTTGCAACACGATTTTTTATAGTATCCAATCATTTCAGAAATGAGAGAAATTTTTAACAAAACGCACAGTTTTTTCAGCAAACCGAATTTTTGCGGAATAATTGGAAACAGTTTTAATTACATTGAAGTGTTGGCACAGACACGTTCTGGGAAAAAAACTTCCCAGGGAATCACCTCTCACAATGTACTCGTGTGTGGGCCATTATACAGCACTTGGTATTCCAAAAGGTGGTTTCCAATCATGACGATTGAAACGGAGGCAGAAAGCAATGTCAGCCACTCCAATCTTGTGCAGTCAATTTAGTAAGAGAACGTAATTTATGAGCACTTTGAAACTGGGGACTACTACGGATTGTATGTGAGGAAATTCTGATTTACTAATTCAGGGATTGATTTTTACCTGCAGCTTTCCTCCCAAACATAAATACTTTTCCTCTCCAAAAGCTTTTGTCTGAACCTTTCCTCCTTCTCTCTGGGCAGATCTATTGAATCGATAGATGCGTTTTGGGATTGGTAAGGAAATTTCCCTCTGCATCACATTTATATTAAATAATGTTTTGGGGTGTTAATATAGGGTAAGAGGGTACTTAATTAACATCACAATGAAGCAACACAAAGAGTTGTGGCGACGGTCCAGGATGGGTTCCCAAGAAATATATCCGATGACAACACCACGTGATTTTGAACCACGGTCAGATGACAAGTTCACATCTGAGCTGACACTTCCCTACAACGCCAACGTGAGGATATTTGAGGCCATGGCAGATTTAACGTGCACCCGCCCCCTTCATATAGGTCGGTCATTGACTGGACCGAGTGTCGAACACGCAAAACATTGGTTAACAATCCGTTTCCCTTCCAAATGGGCTACCCCGGCGCCAAAAGACAAAGTAAAATGAAGCGCCTGATTTTATCCCTGATGAGATATCTCGTCATGTGGTCAATTTTGCTAATGATGAGATATTTCGCCGATACAAAACTGTCCTGTTATTCTAAGGGGAATTAAGATCTGATTTAGAAAAACAAATTGTTCGTTGTTCAGAACTAGTGATATATCTGATACAGGTTTTATCGAGCGCCTGATTTTATACCTGATTAGATATCTCATCTAAGATGTGCTCAATTTTGCTAATGATGAGATATTTCGCCGATTAAAAACTCTCCTGTTATACCAAGGGGAATTATGATCTGATTTGGAAAAACAATTTGTTCGTTGCCCAGAACTGGTGGCATATTTGGGACAGGCTTTATGTACCCCCTGATTTTATCCCTGATGAGATATCTCGTCTAATATGTGGTCAATTTTGCTAATGATGAGATATTTCGCCGATACAAAACTATCCTGTTATTCCAAGGGGAATTAAGATCTGATTTGGAAAAACAAATTGTTCGTTGTTCAGAACTAGTGATATATCTGATACAGGTTTTATCGAGCGCCTGATTTTATACCTGATTAGATATCTCATCTAAGATGTGCTCAATTTTGCTAATGATGAGATATTTCGCCGATAAAAAACTCTCCTGTTATTCCAAGGGGAATTAAGATCTGATTTGGAAAAACAATTTGTTCGTTGCCCAGAACTGGTGGCATATTTGGGACAGGCTTTATGTACCCCCTGATTTTATCCCTGATGAGATATCTCGTCTAATATGTGGTCAATTTTGCTAATGATGATATATTTCGCCGATACAAAACTATCCTGTTATTCCATGGGGAATTAAGATCTGATTTGGAAAAACAAATTGTTCGTTGTTCAGAACTAGTGATATATCTGATACAGGTTTTATCGAGCGCCTGATTTTATACCTGATTAGATATCTCATCTAAGATGTGCTCAATTTTGCTAATGATGAGATATTTTGCCGATAAAAAACTCTCCTGTTATTCCAAGGGGAATTAAGATCTGATTTGGAAAAACAATTTGTTCGTTGCCCAGAACTGGTGGCATATTTGGGACAGGCTTTATGTACCCCCTGATTTTATCCCTGATGAGATATTTCGTCTAATATGTGGTCAATTTTGCTAATGATGAGATATTTCGCCGATACAAAACAATCCTGTTATTCCAAGGGAATTAAGATCTGATATGGAAAAACAAATTGTTCGTTGTCCACAACTGGTAATATATCTGAGACAGGTTTTATGGAGCGCCTGATTTTATCCCTGATGAGATATCTCGTCTCAGATGTGCTCAATTTTGCTAATGATGAGATATTTCGCCGATAAAAAACTCTCCCGTTATTCCAAGGGGAATTATGATCTGATTTGTAAAAACAAATTGTTCGTTGTCCAGAACTGGTGGCATATTTGGGACAGGCTTTTTGGAGCCCCTGATTTTATCCCTGATGAGATATCTCGTCTAATATGTGGTCAATTTTGCTAATGATGAGATATTTCGCCTATACAAAACTATCCTGTTATTCCAAGGGGAATTAAGATCTGATTTGGAAAAACAATTTGTTCGTTGTCCACAACTGGTAATATATCTGAGACAGGTTTTATGGAGCGCCTGATTTTATCCCTGATGAGATATCTCGTCTAAGATGTGCTCAATTTTGCTAATGATGAGATATTTCGCCGATAAAAAATTCTATTGTTATTCCAAGGGGAATTAAGATCCAATTTGGAAAAACAATTGTTCGTATTCTAGAACTGGTGTAATAATTTGGGACAGGTTTTTGCACCAGTGACTGGACGCTACAGCTCAGTGTATATTCACAAAAGAACATTCTCTGAGAACGAAAATATTTTGATAATATTCTCCAACGATTGAAATTTTCAGAATGTTCCACAGTTTTCTATTTAAAACCTTATTTTTCAGAAAATTGTAATCTATTTCATTTTATTGACTTCATACACGAATATGGAGCTTATTTGATGTATCATTCACAGTATACGTAGGCATGTAAGAACTGTATTATAGAAATTAGTAACAATTGTTATATAAAACATGCAAAAGTTTTCTATTTTTATCATCCAAAAATGAAAATCTGCAATTTATAGCACATGAAAATAAAGGAAAGTTAACATGCTATGCATCATGTTAATGTATGTAATGTTTGTTATACTAATTTGCATGCTAATGTTTATAATACTAATTTATAATGCATAACATAATTTTTAATGTTTTATTTCACCTATTATGTATAATACCTCTTCCTTATAAACTAAGTTACTAATATTACATTAAAAAAATAGGATTAATTTTGATTATTAATGAATATTTTAAAAATTTTGGAAAATTCTTCTTCCGCAGAAAAAGTATATTCAGTATTTGATTTGTAGCAGTTTATAAAGCTATAATGCAAAAACAAAAATCTAGCAATTTTTTTACTCAAAAATAAGTTTTTCTAGCCAATGAACATTAAATAAAATGTTATAATTTAAAAACTATGTGAAGAAAATCACAAATTATAAAAAAAAAAAAAATTCGTTTCTACATTTTTTACAAAAATCAGAAATGTAGTAGTTTTTGCTCTAAAATGTGTTTATTTTGGAGGACATTTTTAAGTTTTTCAGTCTTCAGAGTTGGCAATGCTGCTCTAATGCCTTGTTTCCCACTATTACAGTCCTCAATTTTGTGGATTGTTTTCACACAGATAAATGCTTAAATAGAAACTTTTGAAAGAAATGAAACATGAGACACCTATTCAGAATTTTACAGGATCTGAAGGTTATGAAATGCTAACTTCATGTTCAGAAAGGGATTATTAGATGAAAGTACTGTTGAAAATAGTAGTACAAAAAGTGAAATGTTTATCTCTTTCTATATTTCTACTGTTAGACTTCACAAAATACCACTACATTTTAAAAATAATTAAATAAAAATTACATTTATTATCGTTTTCATCGTGTATTCATTCTTAGATTTAAAAAATACGTGCCATATTTTTATGCATTTAGAAAAGAAAAAATCCACGATTATTCTCACATTGGAGACTATTCGTCAAATTATTATTGCCAAGCATTTTACATCTGTAAGCATGATTGTCTTTAAAACCACCGACTGAATAAATATAAAAATAACAAAACAAATCAAAATTCCTGGATTCTATTGTCAATGAAATGGAAATTGTTGGTCTTAGTATTGATGATCTGAAGAAAAAAATCAAGTAACGATTTTTGCTCATGTTACATAAAATTGTTTTTAGTTCTTTTAACAAAACTGTTAGTCGGCATAACTTCAAGCACAACTGCTTTCGACGACATTTTAAAACTGAAGCTACTGATGCGTTTCTATTGAAATATTCAGCAAACTCTAATTCAAATCATATCCAACTCTTGCTGATCAACTATAATCGGTATATTAAACTTGATTAGATTTAAAAAATATGTGCCATATTTTTATGCATTTAGAAAAGAAAAAAATCACGATTATTCTCACATTGGAGACTATCCGTCAAATTATTATTGCCAAGCATTTTACATCTATAAGCATGATTGTCTTTGAAACCACCGACTGAATAAATATAAAAATAACAATACAAGACAAAACTCTTGGATTCTATTGTCAATGAAATGTAAATTGTTGGTCTTAGTATTGATGATCTGAAGAACAAAATCAAGTAACAATTTTTGCTCATGTTATATAAAATTGTTTTTAATTCTTGTAACAAAAACTGTTAATCGGTACAACTTCAAGCACAACTGCTTTCGGCGACATTTTAAAACTGAAGCTGTTGATCAGTTTCTATTGAAATATTCAGCAAACTCTGATTCAAATCATATCCAACACTTGTTGATCAACTATAATCGGTCAATTAAACTTGATTCGTGAGAACGAGCCCCAACTGATTAGCACGTTAAATCTGTCGTTGTCTCAAATGTCCTCACGTTGGGGAAGTGTGGAAATTTGGATAGTGGAGTGCATGCACAGGTGTGACCTCGTCATCCAACCATGGTTCAAAATTACGTGGTGTTGCCCCGGATCTTTCGCCTGACGGATTGATCACAGACCGTCGTCAATAGCCCGTTGTGTTCCTCTTGTACGACGTTAATTAAAATACCTACATAATTTACTTAGAGAAGAAGATTCACTCTGTTTGGTTTTTTCTGATCAGAATATCTGTATATGCTTGTGCTTGTGGACATAGTTTTCGGATGTATATATGGAGACTAACGCTTGTTATAAAAAATGAAACATTTATTTAATAAAATAAAGACTATACGAAGTCAATCGATCAATTGTATTTTTCACGCCTTCTCTGAACTCAGAACAGCTGATTGTCTTATATACGGGGACTGTTTCAGGTCGAATCTGACGTAGCCTCAAATGTCCTCTCATTGGAGCGATGTAGGGTGCCAATTCAGGTGTTACCTCGTCATCTGACCGTGGTTAAAAATTACGTGGTGTTATCCTCGGATGTTTCCCTTAGGGGATTGATCCCGGACCTACGTCAATAGCCCTTTATGTTGGTTTTGTATGACGTTAATTAAAATTACCTTACCTTACTTTACCTGGAGTAATGTACACGTTTGGAGAGTGGAGTGCTTACTTAGGTGTTATTCACATCATCTGACCGTGGTTGAAAGTTAAAAGGCGTACTCATTGAATTTTTACCTTTACGATGGATCCAGGACAGTCGCCAATAGTCCGTTGCGTTGCTACAGTGCGACGTTAATTAACTACCTACCAATTCTTCCAAATTAGTTTGTTTTATCACATTACATATCATGATTACAATTTACACGCGCAGATTCAAAAACAAATTCTCAATGGTATAGTTTGTTAGGAATTGAAGGAAAGCAGCAATGGAATCCTTCGAAAAAATTCTATAGTAGTGAGAGGGCTAATATAATATCCTCTAAAAGGATTATATTCTATTGAGAAGACAATTATAATCTGTAAAGAATTATGTTACCAATTAAGGTCTTACGAACTATTATGTTTTCAGAAAAGAAACTCAATAGAATTTTTCTGAAGGATTCTTTTCTAAGGAAAGAACAAATAAGATGCTTCCAGAGGTTTCTGTTTGGAATCTCTCTAAAGACTGAAATGATCCATGTATTCTTTCAAGCAATAGATACGGTTATTTTGTCATGGTGTGGTTAAAGCAAACTACTCAAAATTCTCATGACGCTCACAGGGTTAAAGAATAAAACTACTAGTTGTTTTTTGACGGCTTTGTGAAAATAGTTTATCGTGATAGTTGAAAACTAAATCATGTAAATGCAGGATACTGGAGTGGAATAGAATCACGTTTTTATTCTAAGATAAGAAACATAGTATTTTTGGGAACTAACAGCATACCGAAAAAAAAAATTATTTTCTTAAAACTAAAGTAGAGAAAAAAAATATTTTCAAATGTTAGATAAAATAGCCTTTCTTTAACAAAAGAATTCTCCGTCACTTATTGCATTTAGATGTTTCCTTTTTCAAAAAATGGCACAGTCCTCCTGAGTACATATTGTAATTCTTGTTGCTTTAATTATATCAGATTAAGAACTGCATCGCTTGGAATTTTTTTAACTCCTTATAACTCTGGTTTCATTCTCCCGGAACATAAATAATTCATTGGGTGAAAAATTGTCGGAATCGCAGTTTTTAAAAGAAATGTTTGATATTTTAATTAAGGTAATATTAATTCATGAGAACTCGCTGTTTTATCTCTGGCGATTGAAACATCCATAAATATTTCAAAGATCCCCGCTTTTGTTCAGTCTTTTGAGGAGACATACATTTATTGCAAATTATTGAGACATGTCATTTAAATCAGAATATCTTAAACCGTTATAAGCAAGAAAATTAAATAATTAATTATGTTTTCGCTTTTATTGGTTTGGTGTTACTTTTCCTACCTTGTGCATACTATTTTAGTAGCATCAATACTTGAGAGAGTACCTCTCTACATGACATCAATCCTGTAAATATATATGTATGTATATACGTTTCTATGTATGTATATATTCGTGTGTGTTCGCCAAAAGTTCGTAAAAACCTGAAAAAATTCAATAAAAAAACGGAACTAGTGACGACAAAAATGTGCGGGTTGAACGAAAGGTGTTAGAGATAGGTCATATTTGTTTTAGTACCAAAAACGTTTAAGTTAATATAATCTCCCATAGAGGACGCTCACAACTAGAAAAAAAATGAATGCACATTGATAAGCAAGCAGCAATTCTATCTATTCAAAAATGCTTGATATGTTATGACTCTCTTTTAAAAAATTATAGCTATTCTAATATTAAGTCTCAGTAGAAAATCTAAAACGAATTTTCAATGGATCCCATCACACGTTAGCATCCAGAGCAATGAGAAAGCTATTAGCAAAAACTGGAGCAAATAAACAACCTGGCACAAGAGAAAGTACCGCCTAAGGCCCGCTGCACACATCCGGTTTTTCAACGTAGGGCGCCACTGCCGCACCGAAGCCCAACTATGCACACATAACCGTGAAATGCCGCACGAACTCATTTCGCACCATTTGCGATAAATATTCTATCGACGTGTTTATTTCGTTTAATTGGTGAAAAAAAAAAAGGTATATTTTGAAACAAAATAGACCTTACTGTATCCAATCATTTATTAATTATTATTTATATTCCATTTGTTTATGAAAACAACGTACTTCACAACGGAGACTCGTGTGCGGCACCGTGGGGAACTGCGGTACAAATTGCACGCAAGTTGGACGTGCGTCGGCCCAGCGGCGCTGCAGGCATGTATGGACTGCTCCATTGGATCTAATGTATCTCAGACCGCACTTGCGTAGCGGTAGCGGCGCCGCACGTTGAAAAAGCGGATGTGTGCCCCGGGCCTTACTCTGAGATGACGACCACCGCTCCGTCCTTCAAAAAGCAATTGCACAGATTCAGTACCTTTTCAACACTGGTACCTCAGAACGACACCAGGAGTGCTGCTTTCCTTCAATTGGTCCCGGAAAACCTTACACTTGCCAGGTTCCGATCCGGCCATTTGTAAAAGATGACATTATTTGATGTCCAGAAATCATTTCCCACCTGTACAAATTAAAGCTTATTACAAGCCCCACACATCCTACAGGGCACGGCAATGGCATACACGATATCTTTAACATAACCTCAGAAAGAAGTCGAAGGGAGCAATATCTGGTGAACGAGGTAACCAGGAAATTGGGCTACCCCTTTCAATCTACCGGTCTGGAAATGTTTCATTTATGAACCCACGAGTATGCAGTACCCACTGTCTAAAGCAGATGATCACTGATGCCATTGCCACAATTGATGAGGGTATACTACATCGAACATGGCAAGAAATCGAGTACCGTCTTGATATGCTTCGTGCAACTAATGGAGCTCATATAGAGGTGTATTAATTGAGGCAAACAAAAACATAAAAATATATACAGGGATTGGACAGAAATATGGAAAGACCTCGTGAAATTCAGGCTTGAAAACAAATGTTTAATCTAGTAAAATGTGTAGGTGGCGCTGGTGTTTTCGTCTACTGACGTCACCTGTTATACATCGTAAATACGCTGCGCATGTCAGTCGTTGTCGGGGCACTGTTCTGTAGAGTTGTAATTGCATGATGTCAGAGCTAACAGACTTCGAACTTTGTCAAATTATTGGAGATCGTCTGTTGGGTGATTCTGTAAGCAAGGTAGCCGAAGTGTTTAGTGTTTCAAGAGGTACTGTATCGAAAATTTATTCCACATATTTGAATA
Organism: Metellina segmentata; assembly: GCA_947359465.1. Lineage (NCBI taxonomy): Eukaryota > Metazoa > Arthropoda > Arachnida > Araneae > Tetragnathidae > Metellina > Metellina segmentata. The sequence goes on along the minus strand of OX375877.1, from coordinate 117,883,370 downwards.
GCGGAAAAACATCATCCGCTAAATCACAGCGCGGGCGAAAGTGTGTGCTGAGTGATCGTGACAGACGTTCATTAAGTAGGATTGTGACAAAAATAAGAAGACTACAGCTGCAAAAGTTACTGCTGAAATGAATGTCGTGCTCACAAACCCTGGGAGTACCTAAACAATAAGAAGGGAGCTCTATAAGAAGGGTATTTCTGGCCGAACTGCAATTCAAAAACCATTCATCATTGATGCTAATGCCTGTAACAGGAAAAAGTGAAGTTTTAGTCATTAAGCCTGGATTATGGAGCAATGGAAGACAGTAATTTGTTCGTATGAGTCTTATTTCACACTGTTTCGCACTTTTGGCCGAGTTTGGACCTGAAATTACCGAGTTCCTACGTGGACTCGTCATAGGATGTCATTAGTGTAATCTTTCTGTGCGACCATCAACTGGCTATTTCAAAATCAAGTGTAGCGTAAGTTATCAAGCGATGGATGCAAGACGGAGCGACAACTGCTTAAAAACGTCCCGGACGACCACATAAAATGACAGGACACGACAAAAGATGCTTGGTGTGCCATGTGAAGAAGTTCCGCACTTTTCCTGCCTCTGCGATCGCTGTAAGTGGGAATACTTCTTGAAGCTCCGTTAGTGTCAAAACTATCCGTAGAGAGATCCACACGATCGGTTATCATGGTCAAGCAGCAGCATACTACGAAGTAGCGATGCGACATCGACAGCAAAACATCGATGTTGATAAAACATCGTTTCAAAAACATCGATGTTTTTAAAATTCCGTGTATTTAAACTTTTTTCCCCATTTCTTAAAACTGGTTTAGCAACTGAGGATGCAACATCGAAAGCAAAACATCGATGTTGAAAATGCATCGCCCCCAAATAATATATGTTTTTAAAATTCAGTGAATTCAAATTTTTTCTCCCATTTCTTAAAACTGGATCAGCACCTAGTGATGCTACATCGACAGCAAAACATCGATGTCCAAAATTGATGTTGATAATGCATCGCCTCCAAACTTTCGATGTTTTTAAAATTCAGTGCATTTAAACGTTTTACCCCATTTCTTATAACTGGTTTAGCAACTAGTGATGTGACATCAGCTCCAATACATCGATGTTTTTTTATAAAACATCGACGTCGTATCCCTACTTTTCAGACCCTTCACCTTTGGTCTAAAAGTTTGTTCAATTTGCTGATTATGAAAATTATGCTACTTGGTTATTTTTTAAATTTTTATAACGGTACTTTTTTCATTTAAAAATAAAACATCGACAACGTAAAAACATCGACAAGTATTAACATCGATGTTACAAAAACATCGACCCCAATACATCGATGTTAAATACATCGATGTTTTCAAAACATCGATGTATTTACAATCGATGTATTGGAGTAGATGCTTTTTTACATCGATGTTTATACTTGTAAATATTTTTACCTTGTCAATGTTTTATGTTTAAATGAAAAAAACCACCATACAAAAAATCTCTCTATCTTATTTTAAAAAATGATACCGCAGCCGCCGCAGGATTAAAAAGTCGCTTTTTTTGCTCGATTCTTAGACGGTTCCCGAGAAAGTACAGATCAGAAAATTACAAAATTGACATGGTTTGTTTTGACAAATTTGTACATGGAAAAGACGAATAAAAATGTTTTTCTTATGTGGATATTAATATAGTGTTTTTCAGTGTCAAAGTTAAAAAAACAAAACTAATTTCTAATGCGAGTGATCAAAAGGTGTACAAAATTTCAGTCTTGAGCCGTTATTTTTTTGTTAGATTACATCTAAATGTAAAGTTTTGCAGGACGCCTAGTTTTTTTAGAAATTTAAATTTGGTTCCTGATAACATTTTTTTTTTATATCGGGAAAAATCGGGACATTTTCGTTACTGTTTTTTTTTTAAACTGTCATCTATATCTATTACTATTAGTTTTCAAATTTGAGAATATCGCAGGAAACCTTAGAATGCCCTTTTTTTAACGGTAAAATTATTTTTTAAATTGGTTAATAAATAAAGTTGGTCATACAAATTTCGGAACTTTTAGATTATAATTTCCGATACAAAACTAAAACTGTTATATCTATAGTATAATATTATTAGTTTTAGGTTGGCGAGCGGAGTCGAGTAAGAGACGGTTAATAAAAATAAGTCCCTAGTTAATAAAAATAATCGTGCAACTAAGTATTGTCAGTGTGCCCCCCCCCCATATGTTGATAAATAATTAATAATAACTAACAATAGTTATTGTTATGCACCGACCTAATTGTACTTATAGTTAGTATTACCTATGTCAAATTGTTGTAAATATTATTTTCTTTTATGTATCTCAATTTGAAAATAAAAGATTTATTAATTGTTCTTATTAATTTTTTTACTTTGTTTTGACAGTTAAAAAAGAGTCTTACTTATAAATTAATAAACACGGCAAATGAGAAATTAAATCTCCCCCCTCCCTGGCGAACACTAATGTTTAAGGTTGCTAAACCAGTTTTAAGAAATGGAAAAAGAAAACTTTAAATACAAATACAAATATTGTCGACCAGCTACAGGCTCAAGCCCAACAAGGCTGATCCTTTGTTTATGAATTCCCCAATTCCCACTGACTATCCAATTGTATCTTAAATTCGTACACTCCCTTTGAACTAACCATATTTTCTGGTAACGCGTTCCAACTGTCTATTACCCTATTAAAGTAGTAGTTTTTCCTTAAATCCCGATTAAAATGTGTCTTATTCAATTTATACCCATGGCCCCTTGTTCTGTTATCCCTATTGAAATTTAAGCCCTCTGTGTCCCCTTGTTTTACCAACTTGAAAAGCTGAATCAAATCCCCCCTCCTTCTTCTTCTTTCCAGTGTATACATGTTTAGCTTACTTAAACGTTCATTATAGTCTAGATTTGCTACCCCCTTTATTATTTTTGTAGCTCTGTGCTGAACCCTTTCAATGAATTCTATATCCTTTCTCATATTTGGAGCCCAGAATTGTACAGCATATTCTAGATGTGGTCTTACTAAGCCCTTATATAACGGCAAGATTATATTCTTATCCCTTGAAGTTACAGTCTTTTTAATATACCAAAAACATCAATGGTTTTTGGGCGATGTATTATCAACATCGATGTTTTAAATTTGAACATTGATTTTTCAAAACGTCGATGTTTTGCTGTCGATGTCTCATCCCTTCTCCATACAAGCCATTGATTACATATGTTTACAAGAAGCGTCGTTAGGTCTGGTGTGTCGCCCGTCGTTCCTGGACCAGTTGAGGAATGGAAAATTGTTCTTTGGAATGATTAATCTCGGTATTCACTCTTCCAGTCTGATGAACGTGTTTGGGTGTGGCGACAATCCAAACAGTTTCATTCTGACTGTGTAGTTCCGACAGTGAATTTCGGATTCGGATCCATCTCTGTGAGGGGTTTTTTTCCTAGTTAGAACTCGGCCCATAGCTTTATGTGCCTGGTACCACGAACGCTGACGTGTTCCTCAATGTTTTGGATAAGTCGGCCTTGTCTAAGTGATGACAATACAACGACCATAATGATTGTTTCTTCCAACAGGATAGATCTCCGTGTTATAATGCAAAACGTATGCTGGACTGGTTTTGATTAGGTGAATTTGCTTGACTGGCCTGAGTCCCGATCTGAATCCAATCGAGCACTTGTGTGACGAATTGGAGTGACAAGTACGACAACGCCACGAACGTCCATATTCTAAACAAACTATTCTGACAGCCTTGCAAGAGGCATGGCATGCCATTCCTACCCAGACATACAGATAACATGTAGAAAGAATGCTTAGACTGGTTGCAGCTGTAATACCAGCTAAAAGAGGATGTAGAAGTCTGGTCGAAGCTAATTTGGTAGTAAGTTAATTCACATGCACGACCAGTGATAGTGGACTGAATGAATTTTATTGTTGAATCATGAATTCAATCACCAATGGACAATTCTTCCCTGTGAAGAATATAACACAAAAGGGTATTGTATCCCATGGCAAAATCTCTCATGGATTACGGAGCACGCTGCTATCTCCATACACATTCAGAATACTAATCCAAAAAGTGAAAGTAGTTGGAGCCAAAAATTATATTGCTTGACCCATGTTCTGAATGTAAAAAATAACATAGTTCAGATACTGTTATTCGTGTACACATACTTCTGTGTGATCCATCTAGAATATTCCATGTAGAACATTCCACCTAGAATATTCCTTGCACAACATTCCAAGCAAAATTGAATTATGTGTAAAATAAACAGACTACAAAAGGCGAAGAGGATGGGATGAAGACTTCCAAATTATTAAGATTAAACAGAGGGCCTACCCTTTACCAAATAGAGCTCTTTTTCTGAAAAGCATGCACTTTTGTCCATATAGTGTATCTACACTGACGTGACAAAAGTCATGGGATAGCAATATGTAAATATGCAAGTAGCATCGCGTAAAAAATGTATAAATACGCAGTATATTGTCAGGGCTTTTATTTGTACTCTAGTGATTCGTGTGAAAGGTTTTTTGACGTAATTATGGTCTCACGACGGAAATTAACAGAATTTTAACGCGGAATGCTAGTTGGAGCTAGACACATGGGGCATTCCACTTCGGAAAATGTAAGGGTATTCAACATTCCTCGTTCCGCAGTGTCAAGAGTATGCAGAAAATATATAATTTGAGGCAGTACCTCCAACCATGGAAAACGCAGTTTCTGACCACGTCTACCTAATGACCGAAATCAACGACATGAGCGTAGAGTAGTCAGTGTTAACAGACAGGTAACTCTGCGTCAAATAACAGCAACAATCAATATGTGATGTACGACAGACGTGTCCGTGATGACAGCGCAGCAAAATTTGGCGTTGATGGGATATGGCAGCAGACACCGACTCGATTGTCTTTACTAACAATACGCCATATGCAGCAGTGCCTCTGTTGGGCTCGTGAACATATCGGTTGGAACCTTAGGTGACTGGAATAACGTAGTTTGGTCAGATGAGACAATTCTAGATTAGAGTTGGCGCAGACCCCACGATTCCATGGAACCAAGCCGTCGTACTAGAGCAACATAACGGGCTATTGACGACGGTCCGGGATCAATCCCCTAAAGGAAAGATCCAAGGACACCAACACGTAATTTTGAACAACGGCCAGATGACGAAGCACACCTGAGCTGGCACACCACTCTCCAAACATCCACACCAACCCAACGCGAGGACTTCCGGCCACGACAGGTTTGAGGTGCACCAGCCGCCTCTACAGCATTCGCTTACAAACATCCATGCACTGACCCAGAATCGAACCAGGAAACTTCCGATCTAAAGACTAACACCCTAACCACCAGACCGGTTGGTCGGAATCATCTGACCATGGATCAAAATTATTTGTAGTTTTCCTCTGATCTTTCCCTTCGAGTTTAATTCCGTACCTCAGCTTAGAGTTCGATCCCGTACACGCTGTGTTGCACCAGTGTGACGTTAGTTTAAAATCTACCTACACATTCTTTTGTCTCCTAATGCTTCGTTTTTTTCACTTTCGCGATATTGTTTGCCTGAGGTTGTCGTGCTTGGCCAAATGGGGTCCATAAAACGCCAAAACAACCAGCCGAACGATCACGAAACTGAAAAGAAAACCACCACGGCATCCCAGGCAGGAGAACGTGCTCTAATCAGCCCCTCTCGCGAACGAAAAAAAGTGCACGCAAAAAAGTGCCGAAAATAACGGGGACCGCAACAAAAACCGAACCCCGGTAGAAGGAAAGTCGGGCGCATGCGCAGGGGACTCGAGAGTTTGCAGCCACTGACTTCGCTCCTTCTGATTCACACGCCGCCATCCCTTAGGTAAGGTAGCACAGGTGAGATCGGCCGACAACGCCCCCTCGGAACGTCCTTTGCCCGGGATCCAGAGCCCTCAACAGGTAGTCTGAGATTCTTCCGCGCTCGAATCAGTCGCTCATTGCCCGGCTCTCCGAAGACTTGTGCCGTTCCTGTGGAAGTCGCTACCGTCACGGCCGCTGGTAAGTTGGCTTTTCCTGTTTTCCGGAGACGGATATTTAGGATTTGCAAATACATATATCTGTCGTATTAAAAATTATAGGAGAGTTGAATTAAACTTGTGAACGGAATTTAATAAATGGTTGTTACGCACCGAAAACCCGTCTTTGGAGGAAACGCTGACTTCCGACAACATTAACCCTTAGTTAGACCTTTCCGAATAAGTGTCTTTTTTCTGTCATAATGAAAAGTATAACCGTATAAAACATATATTACTTATAAACTTAAATTATACATTTAACATAACATAGGAACCATTCTCAAAAGTCGCTACCGTCACGGCCGCTGGTAAGTTGGTTTTTCCTGTTATTCCAAGAGACTGATATTTTGGATTTGTATATACATATATCTGTCGTATTAAAAATTATAAGAGAGTTGAATTAAACTTGTGAACGGAATTTAGTAAATGGTTGTTACGCACCGAAAACCCGTCTTTGGAGGAAACGCTGATTCTCGGCAACATTAACCCTTAGTTAGACCTTTCCGAATAAGTGTCTTTTTTCTGTCATAGTGAAGAGTATAACCGTATAAAAAATATATATTATTAAACTTAAATAATACAGTTAACATAACATAAGAAACCTTCTAAAGAGTCATAATACAAGAGGACTTTAAATTCGGATAAGTGGATTTCGAGATTGTATTACTTAAAGACTTAAAAAATATATTTCTAGCAGTTATTTACTTTTCAGTTTTTAACTACTTCTTTTATGGTTTGTACTAATTATTTAATGAAATATACAACGTATTTTTAACAAATGATTAATTTGCATGTAACTAGACAAAACTCAGCTTACGAATGCATTGGATTTGTTTAAAAACCGTGAATGGCGGTGAGTTAGAGAGTAGAGTTAGGGAAAATAGGCAAAACCGTCTATTGGCGGAAGCGATTACTCTCGACGATATTAGTCTTCGTTTAGCTTCATTGGTTCAAAAAGGTGCACGGCGATTTTTATTTCACTGTTAATGAAAAATATAACCGTAAAACATATATTATTTATAAACTTAAATAATACATACCATATATATTATTCATAAATTTAAATAATACATACTATATATATATTATTTAGAAAGTTAAATATTATTTAAGTAAATATACATGCTATTATTTATAAACTTAAATAATACATACTATTTGTATTATTTATAAACTTAAATAATACATACTATTTGTATTATTTATAAACTTAAATAATACATTTATTCGGTTATTTATCTTTCAGTTTATACTGAAATATATTATTTATTTTTGATGAATGATTAATGCGCTTGTAAATAGGAAAGGAATCAGCTTCATAATGCTCTGCACTTGTTTAAAATGATTGATTGAAAACGTAGAGATTGTGAAAATAAATAAAACCGTCTATTGTCGGTAACGATTATTCTCGACAACTTTAGCCGTCCTGAAGTCGCACTGGTTCTAAGAGGTGCACGGTGTTTTTTATTTTAGTGTTAATGAAAAGTATAACCGTAAAAAAAAATTATTTATAAACTTAAATCATACATTTATTAGGTTATTTATCTTTCAGTTTCTACTGAAATATGTTACTTTATTTAGTGAATGATTAACGCGCTTGTATATAGGAAAGGAGTAGATTACGAATTCTCTGCATTTGTTTAAAAAACAGTGAACGATGGATAACGATATACTGCTTTTTGTAAGGAATAAGTAATGTCCATGTAACTAGGAAAGGAGCAGATTACAAATGCTTTGCATTTGTTTAAAAAAACAGTGAACTATGGATAACGATATACTGCTTTTTCTAATGAGTACGTGATGCGCATGTAACTAGGAAAGGAGCAGATTACGAATGATCTGCATTTGTTTAAAAAAACCGTGTACGATGTATAGTTAATATATAATATGTATCTAAAGAACGAAAAACAGGGATTGTGAAACATTTGAAAATCGTGTCTTGGTGGAAATGACACTTCTCGACAACATTAGCATTCGTTAGCGTAAAGGCACGGTTATCGTTTTCAAAATTGCACAATCAAAATTACAGCCGTCAAAACGTTTTTTAAACTTAAATAATGCATTTTCGCAGTTATATATTTTTGAATATATCCGAAATACATACTACTAAATTTTAATAGTAGTTAATCCTTCATAGCCGCGCTGGTCCTGATAGACAATGTCTTTTCGATGTCACGCAATGAAACGAACAACTCAAATAGCATTACTTATAAACTTAAATAATGCATTTTTCAGTTATTTAATTTTTAGTATGTCCTAAAATGTACTACGCATTTTTCAATGAATAAGGAATGCGCGTGTAACATGGAAAGGAAACGACGAGCAACCCCCAAATACACTCTCCCGAGTGGTTTCCACGAGATATCTCGTCTTTCAAGTAGGAATGCGACATCGATGTCGATGTTTTCAAAACATCGATGTTTTTAAAAAAAACATCAATGTATTGGGGTCAATGTTTTTGTAACATCGAAGTTTTTACGTTGTCGATGTTTTATTTTTAAATGAAAAAAGTACCGTTATAAAAATTTTAAAAATAACCAAGTAGCATAATTTTTATAATCAGCAAATTGAACATACTTTTAGACCAAAGTGACCAAGGATGAAGGGTCTGAAAAGTCGATGTCGATGTTTTCTAAACATTGATGTTTTAGAAAAAAAACATCGATGTATTAGAGCCGATGTCGCATCACTAGTTGCTAAACCAGTTATAAGAAATGGGGTAAAACGTTTAAATGCACTGAATTTTGAAAACATCGAAAGTTTGGAGGCGATGCATTATCAACATCAATGTTTCAATTTTGGACATCGATGCTTTGCTGTCGATGTCGCATCAATAGTTGGTAAACCAGTTTTAAGAAATGGGGAAAAAAGTTTAAATACACTGAATTTTAAAAACATCGATGTTTTTGGGTCGATGTATTATCATCATCGATGTTTTAATTTTGAACATCGATGTTTTCCTATCGATGTCGCATACCTACTTTCAAGGTCTTGCCAATTTTGTTAGCAATGCGATATCTCGTCTTTCAAGGTCTGACCAATTTTGCTAGCAATGAGATATCTCGTCATCACGATATTGCCTATTTTTTAACTGCAAACAAGATCAAGATCTGTTCAGTTTTCTTCTAATGATGAAATATCTCGTCCATCGAGATACTTGGTCGAGTCTGAGAGGGATAAAAAATCGTGATTGACGAATGGTTCAAAACGTAAAGTTTGGTAAAGAAGAAAAAAACAGAATTTCTGGTTTATAATTTGAATACACTATACATAGCTTGTTTTATAAGATAATCATTAATTTTGTACATAGGTTATACTCAAAATTAAGCTTCATAGATGATAGTCCTTGGTAGAATCAGGGGGATTTTAAAACCTTAAGCCATCACGGACCAAATAAGTTTTAAGTACGTTCTGTTTTTCTAGAATTGTATTGAGACCTATTGAGACTTTTACTTGATACGTTTGAAAAAGGATTCATGCTTCACCGTGATAATAGATTTCAAAGTTTCATAAACTTAATCCTTAAACACTTTTCCTTCTTCCTCTGGTGCTTAGAAATTGAGCTATTGAAGTTTCTGCGATATTTCCATGGTATTTTACTTTAGGATAATAGCTTCTTTTAATAATTTTAATCGCTATAGTATGCAGTTTTAACGCGGTAGCAACATTAATTTTAAGAAAAGCGTTTCAAAAAAATTTTCTGCATTACTGTGTTTTTAAAGAGGCAGAAATATTTTAAATGTTATAATTTTTACATATAGATTATATAATATGCACAATTTAAAAGTGTGTTTTTTTCCATAACTGGGGGGGGGGAATTAAATTTATTTTTTAATGTAAATACGCGCGTTTAAAATGTCCTAAAATTTACTTCATTTACATCTAAATTTAGTATATATTTCCCTTATTTACTACTGTATAAGACTGGAGTCAAATTTTCAGTGATTTTATGAGATTTTACTTTAAAAAACATTTTCCTAATTTAAAGGGAAATTAATTGTTCATTTAAAACGAAATTTCTCTACTGTTTTCATGGAATTAATTTTTAAATTAATTTCCATAACCTTTTTCCACATTGGTCTATCCTTTATAAAGGTAAAACGCTTCATATTATTATGGAAATGAGTATCTTACATTCATTAAAAAAACTCCAACACTAGCATTTAATAAATTCTAATATTTATACCAAAATTATAAAAGTATCATAAATCTCCAATTTTTTCATTAAAAAGTATTATTTTCCAAGGTTATCACACGCTCAGTTTTGTAAAAGTAACTTAAAACAAGCAATCGTAAAAATCAAATATTACTAAGAACTGTTTTAACCAATAGCATTTTTCTTAACCACTAACAGTAAAATAAAACCATGTCTAAACTACAAAAATGAATGCCTATCATCCAACTAGATATAGATAAAATTTACAATATTTGGATCACTGCATTTCATTGGTATGTAGCCATTTAGTGTATTTTTATTTTACATTTGCTGGAATTCCATCAGCCTAGGCTTTAATGTCCTTCTGATTGCATATCACGATTCACTGAACTGAAAATCTACTCTCCTGAAATGATTAATTCAAAGAAACGCCTATGGTTTCTAATAAATTATTTTAGCTGGAATATATATATAAAGCATCGTGATGAACCCATTCCATTATGCAAGGTTTTTGTAGAATATTATTATTTCGAAATCCAGTTTATGTAACGCTGCATAAGGAAATAAATTTATTCAATGAAAGCAAAAGTGTTGTCCCATTCAAGTATCGGAAATTTATTTTAAATATCGGAGATTTCCGGTTGATTTTTTTTTTCTTTTACAATGGATGGTTTTGTTTTAGTTTGTAATGCTTCAGGCCAGAAGTGGATTTTGGAAATGGAATCAAACTTCTTTGCACTCCATCGATTTCTGACTCATACGGTCTCAGAAAAAAAATCTTTTTTTTTTTTAAGTCTTAAAAATAAAACAATATTATACCAATTCTGATATTGTCTGTGTCTGGTAGCGTATTGATTAATATTTTCGTTAGAAGCTTTTCAAATGCAAGCATTTATTTTTCCAACTTGATTTGTTCAATTGAATAATTTTCTGCCATTTTGTCTCTCCCGACTATACTTCAAATTCAGCAGATTAGATTTTTTTAAATAGCTCTGTTCATTTGGCTATAATAACTAATTTAATAAATTCAAAATGATATTACAGCCAAGCATTACATCGTTACTTCGAAATTAATATTGTTTGTGTAGTGTAGCAGTGTATATAAATTTTAGTCTGTAAATAAAGTTAAACAATTTAAACACTACTACACTCAAAAACGGGTTGTAAAAATATTTCGTTGGCACTTGATGTTTGTGTTGTTGGTGGAAATTTTAGATTGTTTTCCTTACAGTAGATACTGAAACAACACAATGCAGATTTCCTCAGGTATCACTTAAAATGTACCATCCTCTCAATATAAACCACTTCCCCTTAATATGTACTTAAATCACATTTTATAAGCACTCTACCCTACAATAATGGACCGGACGCCAGCGGATTTGCATAAAATTCGATTACTTGTTTGGGGATGTTTTTCGTGGTATGGGGTAAATTGAACGCCGACATCTACATGTACATTTTGGACAGTCAGGTTCTTCCTTCGCTATGACAATTTTACGGCATGGACGAATGTTACTTCCAGGACGACAAAGCTCTATATCATGCTGCGACCTCTGTCAAGCAGTTGTATCAAGATATGGATGTCAAACGTCTTCCCTGGCCTGCTCAGTGTCCCGACCTAAACCCCATGAAACATTTGTGGGACGAGTTAAAGCGACGCTTACGGACCAGGTAATCTGAAATCTACTGCTGAACTGGCGACATTCTTGCAGCAGGAATGGACACAAATACCCATAGCTGTGTATCAAACCTTTGTTGAAAGTATGCCCATAAGAGTTGTTAGTGTAATTGCATCACGTGGGAGACTTATTAAAGCATGAATTCTTACCCTTATACCATCACATCTTGCTGTCCGGTTCATTATTGTAGGGTAGTATATATACTCTATATATTTATTTAAAATCTTTCAAAATAGACATACTTCTCCCAGCAGTTCTTTTACTGCTTGAAGCAATTATGACACCTCTTTGGATCTAAATCGTGTTCGTCGTCGTATTTTATCGATATAGTTCATTTCGGTTTTTGTTTTTTACAAATATCGATTTTATTTACTAAACATTACATTAAATCAGTTCAGTATGTGCCGTTATGTTCGATGACCTTTCTTCATCTCTTCGGTAGCTGCTTCATCCCGCGCTCATGGAAGCACTGGTGTTTCTGGCTCAAGAACTTATCCATGTGATGAAACTTTCTCAACCACTTACAGAACATGGAATCGTCACCGTCTCAATCATCATACTCAACACATATCTTATTTTCCGTCAACAAAGTATTCTTGTCTTTTCGGAAATAAAAGAGCATAAGTCGAAAACGCTTCCCCTTTTTAATGCCTAACAATATTGAAAACACTAGCCAATAACACAATCCCCTTCAAAATACTTGCTGAAATTCCTTCTGTCAAACATCAAAACGTTAAACGTGTGAAATCGATAACACTCTGGTTTTGAAATTCAATGTTTTCCAGTGACGAAAATGGAAAGAAATTTTGCATGAACTTAATATTTTAACTAAATTCTTGTGTTTTCTTAAATCTTGCCTTTGGACCTACAGCTAAATTCCTTTTGCTTGACTGAAATCGCATAAAATCACATCTCGGAAGTCCAACCTCCGAAAACGTCATATTTAACTACAAATAGTTATAAATTATATTATACCTAGGTACCAAAAAACTAGGGTGAGGGATTTTCAGTCACTAATCTCTGAATTGTGGTCTATTTTTAACCTAAAAACGTCTTGCTGGAGAATAATAATAAACCGTAAACATTCCTTGTGAAGAGTGAGCCGCCTATGGATCGTACACCATATAATCGATGCCCTAATTTTCAAACGAAGAATATTAAAATCCTCACCTTTTACGAGATTTCTGTCTTCTTTGACCCTAAAGAAGACTAGCGTTTCATAACCGCATTGAAGAAGAATATAAATCCATTAATATTCCCTGTAAAGAGCTTTCACCTACAGATCGTAATCCTGATGGATTACGAACTCTATCCTATTTTCGACTTTAGAGTTGATAAAATCTCAAATTGTGTCTAAAACCTTTTAGGAGAAGAATATTAATCCAGTAACATTATTTCGACAGTTTGTCCTAATGGATCGTACTCTTAATGAACTATATACTAATTTTCGAAACACTTGTTAGTAAAATCTTCAATTCTTTCGCGATTTCCGTGTCTCCTTTCACAATAAAGGAGACTAACGTTTCGACAGTCGCTCTAAACTAGAATAATAGCAAACCCGGTAGCATTCTTTGTAAGTCTACCTCTATGGATCATGATTCTGATGAACCTAGTATACGAAGCAAATGTTAATATGATCTTCAGATTGCTTCAAGATGTCCTAGTCTTCTTAGACCGTAAAGAAGAATGGAGTTTTAAAATTATATGATTGGGGGGTCCTTTGCTTAGATTAAATCGTAGTTTCGTAGACCCATTCTCGGTTTTGTCTTTAAATAAGGACTCAACATTAGCACATTTCAATACGTCTTATGTAACTGTCATTAAGACTGGAAATTAAAAATTGATAAACACGAAATGCATATACAAGTGTAAACGGTCTCTTTGTATCGACTGAAAGTAGGTATTTTGATTAATATTGCACTGAAGCAACTTAACGGGCAGTTCGCGACGTCCACGATCAAACCAGAGGAGAAAGATAGAAGCCAACACCACGTAATTTTGAACCAGATGACTAGGTTCAAACCACATCTGGCATGTGGCACTCAACTTTCCAAAGTTCCAAAACATGCCAACGTGAGGACATTTGTGGCAAAGACGGATTAAACGTGGAACAAACCTCTTTGTGCATATATATTTTATATTTATGTAACTGTTTCTGTAGTAGACTTGCTAAACTCATCTGCTAGATGTTTTACGTTATTCTTATGCCGTCAAAAACTATCACAAAAACATAAATTTTTAAAATCTACACAGTTTTATACTAAAAAATGCGTGACGCTGAAATTAAAAAATGGTGTTTGGTGAGAGACTTTGAAAGTACACATAATATATGCAATTGATATTCAAAAAGCAATCCTGATATTGGAGATATGAAACAGTCTATGAAATTAGATACGTCAGAACACAATAAGCTAAAAATATATCTCAATTTTATACACAATGCTTCTCTTATTCTATTGATGAGAACTTATTGACTGAAATGGATGTTGAGCATAATGTATTGCATTTGAGTTTTATTTTGCATCTTAACAATATGCTTAATGATTTTCAGTTGCTTAATATCACGTGATTTCCGACGTTACTAATGATCCCGCATGACTAGTTATGTATCCAATTTGTTGCTTATTGGACTAGATGGAATAAAAATGAATTTTTCTCGTTATAGCTTTTTCGCTATAGAATTCCACTTTTATTTAGTTAAGTTTTGAAACAGAACCTGGACGTAATAAGCGTACAAGTACTTCAGCAGACTGCATTTGTTTTAAATATTATCTTTAATTCAATTGTGGTACATGAATTTAAATAAATTTTGATGGAAATTCAGTCTGCTTGATTACATATTATTTTTATAAAGAATTAATAATTTAAGACACCTATGCGCGATAGTTCTTAATAAAATGTAGGTATGATTGACATGATATGAATATAAACGTATGTATGACTTTTTTCATTCCAGCTGTTTATTTTTGTGCAGTTGACAAATGTGTTCACAAAACGCCAAGGTATAACAGTTTAAATAATTGTTAGCATTATTTTTATTACAAAGCCTGATACATTGTTTTAAAAAGCTACTTTGCTGCAACTGTTTACCAGCTGCTTCAATGGACAAATGATCGTTTTCTTTTCAGCGCATGTGCCCCGATTGACTCGAGAGCGTCATTAATGTTTAGAGGAGAGCGTGAAATTATTATGTTGTGTATTTGAAGATGTATACCGTTTTCGTTCCTTATGCGAAAATAAATGCTGTCTTTTCCTGAGATTCGATTAGATTTTCATACAGCTGGCCGGATAAGTATGCTGTGATATAATATATTTTTTGGACACCAGAATTTTAGTAATTAATTTATACGTGCCATGTCATGGAGAGGTTGAAAGTCACTGATAGTGAAAACACCTTTTTCACTCAAAATAATTTGCACATTTCTTAAATATGGAACAAATCTGGATACCACTATCATTACGAGCGATTTATCTTATTAGAAAACCAATTGAGAGAAAAGCGTTCGTTTAGTGCGTGTCAAGATACTTATTATTTTCTATCGTCATTGATTCAAATTCATACAATTTTATAGGATCTTTCCTTTTAGAGAGCGATGTTTTATTAATTCACAGGGAAGCACTGCAGATATTATTTTGCAGTTTTCCGATCATTCTGAGATATAGGAAATGAAACAAATTTACTAACTAATAAAAACGAATGGACTGAAGAGTGAGGTACCCCTCAGGTGTGACCTCATTATTTGACCGTGGTTCAAAATTATTGATATTTATTACCATTACCTTTTGGATTACTATTACCTTTATCTTAATTAATTACAATTACATTTTGCATTAATATTACCTTTATCTTAATTATCATTAAATTTGATAGTACTATTAATTTACCTTGATTAATTACCATTACATTTATCTTAATTAATTATCATTACATATTACATTACTATTACTTTACCTTAACTAATTGCTATTACCTTTTACGTTACTATTACCTTTATCATAATTAGTTACCATTACATTTTGCATTACTATTACTTTACCTTAATTAATTACCATTACCTTTTACATTAGTATATTATCTTTGACTTAATTAACTATCTTCCTTTTGCATTACTATTACCTTTTGTGTTACTGTTACCTATATCATAATTAGTTACCATTACGTTTGCATTACTATTACTTTACCTTAATTAATTACCATTAATTTTGCATTGTTATTACCATACCTTTGCAATTACCTTACCTTTTGCTTGTGGGCCTTGACCGCACAGTTTCGAAGTCTGTAAATTAATTACTATTACTTTTTAACTAATTTAATGACCATTATATTTTTTGCTTCTTTGCCTCGACCACACGATTTCAAAATCTGTCATGTCCTCAATTGTCCTCACGTTGGCGTGGTGTGGAAGTTTGGAGATTGGGGTGTCTGCTCAGGTGTGACCTCGTCATCTGACCGGCGCTCAAAATCATGTAGTGTTATCCTAGGATCTTTCCCTTCGGGATTGATTCCAGATAGTCGCCAATAACCCATTGTGTTGCTCCAGTCCGACGATAATTTATCACCATTACGTTTGGCTTTTTCATTAGACCACGACAATGCCAAGACCAGTATTTCTACTATACATAAACTAAAGCAGCTTTCGTTGCATCATGAGGTCCACTTGCAATAGATTCCTTCCCATGTAGACATTCACGAACAAGGTCTCTAAGTAATAAGTCTTCATATGCACTCACCTTCCTACAATTCTTTTCCCTGGAAAAATCCAATTAAAGGACGAAGTGACTGGAGCCTCCTATTCACCACTAGCGCGTCTTTCTTGGAATGGCTCCGCGTTGCGTGGACGATTCTATTTAGGACCGTAGGTAGGTCGGTAGATATTAAACTCGTGAAAAGTGAATCGATTCTTCAGTTCGATTCTTTCGTAACTTGTTTTGATCTACAGTGAGCTATGATTATTTACTTGTCTGGTAGTCTTTTTTCGTGTCTTCAATCATTTTGAAGCACATTTATTGAATGAATGAATTCGAAATGCAATTCGATTTTCATCACGAGGGGAACGGTAAATTCACAAACGTGTTCAAATTATTTTGAGTATTAATACATTTCCCCACTTCGGGTCCAGTTCTGGTAGTATTTTAACAAGTAAATAATGTAATCATAGCTCACTGTGGATCAAAACAAGTTATCGAGTAACCGAGTAATCGAGTTATCGAGTATCGGTAACAAAGAATCGAACTGAAGAATCGATTCACTTTTTACAAGTTTAAAATCTACCGATCTACCTACGGTCTTAAATAGAATCGTCCACGCAACGCGGAGCCATTCCAAGAAAGACGCGCTAGTCCTATTCACCATTGGTATCTGGGTAAACAGCCTGGACTGATGCTGTACCTTGTTTATGACAGAAGCTCCAAGTCTGCGCTCTCTCGTCTTGCTGGTGGTCATCTCAAGAGACTTTCGTTCGATGAGGGAGAAAAGGTTTTTGCCACATGTACCGAGTGTTTTGTCCTGCCAGCCACTGCTAAGCACATCTTGGACTGCATGGGCCTCTCTAGAGAGACTCTATCACCCCTTATTGTGCTTGATTTTCTGGGAGTCATTGGACTTATGGACCTCATTTGACTTCGTCAGACACTGGAGGATTAATAACAACAACACTAGGCCACGATTCACTTGTGGACTTTGACCACACAATTTCAAATTCTTTATTTTCTAAAATTATGTCTTTGGGCTAGTTTCAGTTTCAGATTTGGTCAATGATATTTTCTTACAACACCTTAATAGCGAGCAATATGTATTGCCGATAACAGTAGTTTCAACCCGTCATGACGAATCCGCGCCCATTCTATTTCCGAACCCCAAACAATTCCAATCTCCTCTACATCGCTTCCCACTCTATCCAACGAACACGCTTTCAGTAATTCTCAGTTCCTCGCCAAAAAAATATATATTATTTCCAGAATAAAAAAAGCAGCCTAAACAAAATATCTTAAAACTTTCTACCCCGCCATAAAGAGTGATAACAAAGGGAAACACGGAAATAAAAGGCCGAGCGAGAGAATTGAAAAACTGACAACAGCCCGGAGTTCTTTCCCTGAAAACTCGCCCGAGCAAGAAACGTCTGGAACTGAGTCAATATTGAAAGAATCGAGTTCTGCGTCGCGTAGTTACGATATGTTTTACAGCCATCGACACACTCGTTCATCTCGATCGTTAGCAGCACGCGCTTTTTGGGGAGAACTACAAAATCCAGTGGCCCGGAAAAATTACTTTCTCAAGAGGATCGAGCACACGCGCGGTAACCGAACTCTGTGTTTATTTTCGTCGTGATTTACAACGGGAGTTGAAGTTCTGTCTTGATTGCATTAGGGCGAGCGAATGAAATGCATAGCGGAACTTTTAAGTAAATTGGAAAAGTTTGACTAATGAGGTGTTAAACTGGTTTTGTTGTTTTTCATCAGTTGTGATATATGTAGTGTGTCACAGAAATTATATCGCAACCACCCCGACAAAAGCGCCAGTCTGAATTTTGGGGATTTTCACTTAAATGCCTTTTTATGAGTCACTCTTTTATATTTTGCCCGTTGTGTTGCTCTAGTGCGACGTTAATTAAAAATTACCATTTCATGTTTTATACCATGACCAGGTCACGGATATACACTACCTTACAATAATGGACCGGGCGCTAGCGTATCTGCATAAAATCCTACTATTTGTTTGGGGGTGTTTTTCGTGGAATGGCCCGAGACCTTTGCACGTTGTTCCTGGTCAATTGACCGACGACTCCTGCAGGAAAATTTTAGACAATCAGGTTCTTCCTACGTTCTGGCAATTTTATGGAATGGACGAATGTTACTTCCAACGCTCCATGTAATTTTGCAGTCTCTGTCAAGCATTGGTATCAAGATATGGATGTAAAACGTCTTCCATGGCCTTCTCCGAGTCCTGACCTAAACCTCATAGAACATTTGTGGGACGACTTAGAGCGACGCTTACGGACCAGGGAACCAAGTCCGAAGTCTACAACTGAGCTGGTGATATTCTTTCAGAGCTTGCGAATGGTCACAACTACCCATAGCTGTGTATGAAAACCTTGTTGAATGTATGCCCAGTAGGATTGCTAGCGTAATTGGGGTACGTGAGGGACCATCCCTTATTAAACATGTATTATTTCCCTTATACCATCACATATTGTTTTCCGGTTCATTTTTGTAGAGTAGTATATATCAGGTATATACGAACAATAGGAACGAAATAGGACGAAACCCATAAATAAATTTTAAAAGTTACTTGCAATTATTTATTATAAGTGTTTTCTTTCTCTGTATTCGAGATGTATGAAATGCAATACAAAAAATATTCATAAAAAATAAGCAACGCTTCAAAAATCTTAAAATTTGTTTCCTGTAAATCTTTTAGTAGTTCATTAACCTAATTTGAAATATTATACACTCTAATATTTTTCTCCTTTAGATGGATAAAATAGCATATAAGAATTTAAAAAAAAACCTCTATCAATATAAATGCTTTAATATTTACGATTTATATTATTAGATTCAGAATCTTAAGGTATTATATTGATGTAAAATATTCGTCCCGTTCTTTTTACAAAAATTAAAGAAAAATTATTGTATTTTACTAAAAACTACATTGAATCAATATTGTATACGCCGTTCGGTTCCACGTGTCCTGTAGTTGCATCATCTCGCGCTAATAGAAGTTCAGAGACTTCTAGTGAATCAACGGGTCCAGGTTACGAAACTTTCTGAACCACTTACGAACACGTCGAATCGTCTACTGTGACCCTCACTACACATAGCACATGCACTACCCTACAATAACGGACCGTACAGCAAGATGTGATGGTATAAGGGAAATAATACATGCTTTAATAGGGGGATGGTCCCCCACGTGGTGCAATTACACTAGCAACCTTTCTGGACATACTTTCAACAAGGAGGTTTTGATACACAGCTATGGGTATTTGTGTCCATTCCTGATGCAAGAATGTCGCAGGGTCAGCTGTAGATTTCGGACATGGTTCTCTGGTCCGTAAGCGTCGCTCTAACTCGTCTCATAAATGTTCTATGAGGCTTAGGTCGGAACTCTGAGGAGGCCAGGGAAGACGTTTTGCATCCATATCTCGATACCACTGCTCGACTGAGGCTGAAACATGACATAGAACGTTCTCGTCCTGGAAGTAATATTCGTCCATTCCATAAAATTGCCAGAGCATAGGAAGAACCAGATTGTCCAAAATGTTCATGTAGGCGTCGGCGTTTAATTTACCATGAACAATATGCAAAGGTCCCAGGCCATTATTGTAGAGAAGTGTATCTTCTTTAGCGTCTGCAAACCATTCTTGCCTTTTCGGAAATTAAAAGCACAATATGTCAAAAATGCTCCTTATTTTCTGCCATTTCGATGCTTAACAATTTTTTTTTAAAACCCACTACCACAATTGTTTCTCACCTACTCGCTGAAATTCTCTCTTTCTAACATCATCCAAACTTTACACGTCTGAAGTAAATAACACTTAGTATTTACATTGCAATATCATCTAGATCCAAAAACGGAACGAACTTTCGCATCAACACACTACTTTACGTTTGTTGATTTTTCACAATCTATATTTTCACAATCCATACATTGGCGATTCCCCAACAACTTACTAGACACTGTATCCATCCTTCCAGAGATTTTGACCTGGAGTATAATTCATTAAAAAAGATACAGGCTTCGTCACATTCAGCGTCGTCTTCGTCTGATGCCAAGGAGTCTGTTTTAATACTGAACTTTAATTTCTTCCATGCTTCCATTTTGCTTAGGGGCTTTAATAGTTTCTTTACATAGCACATATCTTATTTAGCGTCTGCGACGCCTTCTTGCATTTTCGGAAATTAAAAGCACAATACATCTAAAAGGTTCCTTATTTTCTGCCATTTTCAATGCTTAAGAAACTTTTTAAAACCAACATAACTGTGTTCCCACGTACTGGCTGAAGTTCGCTCTTTCAAACACCATCCAAACTTTACACGTCTGAAGTAGATAACACTTCAGTTTTTTTAATATAATGTACGGTAGTATAATGTAATCTAGATTCAAAAATGAGACGAACTTTTGCATAAACCCAATACTTTACATCTGTTGATTTTTCACAGTCTATGTCCCCTCACCGCCCTATATTTTCACGATCCATACATTGGCGATTCCCCAACAATTTACCATACAGAACACGAGTTCCGTTACACCGTTTCAAGAAAAGAACTACCACTGCTCCAATGCACAGGATTGTCCTGAGACATCCACCCTAAGGATTTTCGTGCAGACATCGATCTCCTTTTATCGAACATAAAACAAAATACCAATACTTAGAATACCAGTGTCTCTCGTCAAAAGTACACGTAAAAGAGCAGCGTTCAATATTGTTCTCCGGGAAACTTTAAACAAAAATCGTGTATTCCAAATTCACGGTGCATATAGTAGAAGCTATTTTGCATCCTATTTTAGGATCATAAAATATTGAAAGATCCGATTTACTTGTTATGCCATGTCTTTCCGAATCATAAAGAGAGGAAGTACTTTTTGAGCTTTTCCTCCTGAATGCCAGATCCTTTCTTGCGTCTTCCTATAGGAAACGTATTTTTGGAAAGTTGAAAAGGTTTGCATCGTAAAGCTTGATGACGTTGCCATAGAATACCAATAAATGTTGAACTTTATGTCATGGATCGAGGTTTTGCTGTGTGACTTTACATTCGTGAGCCACATTTTTTTTTTAATTTTACTACTTTTGGAATGTCTTTCTTTTTTTATTTTGAGTATTAATGTTGTGAAATAAGTAGTCGGTTTTGTAAGAATGAATTACATGCAGAATAATTTCGGTGATATTTTCGTGTTTGTACTCCCACATTATTAATGGCGAAATTTCAGAAAACACTAAAGCTACTAATTTAAAATAATTCAACTGATACAAACTAAGAACTATACTTACAAAACACTTCCGCTCCTTTTAAACCGGAAAGTAAATATATTTTTTAATCCCTTTAACACCAAAACTAAGATCTTATTGCTTTATTCAGCCAGTTTGTATTGGGTTGATACAAAATTTTTGATACTTTTATGTCAGATGGATACCAGACAAAAACTTCCAAGTTACAGAGATAACTCAGCCCAAACCTAACAATCTTTGAATGCACCAACTTTATGACTTCAGAGTTGAATAATGTATATTATTTACTGTAAACTACATTCAATCAATATATATATACGGTTCTGTTCAATGCCCTTTCTCCATCTCTCTGGTAGCTGCATCATCTCGCGCTCATAGAAGCCCAGAGGTTTCTGGCCAAAGAACTATGTCAGTATAGAGGTAATGAAACTTTCTGAACCACTTACGGCACGTGGAATGATTAAAGGCACTCTAACCCTACGCAACACGTACCTTCTTTTGCGTATGCAAAGCCTTCTTGCCTTTTCAGAAATAAAAAAGCAAGATCTGTCAAAACTGCCCCTCATTTTCTGCCATTTTTAATGCTTAACAAAATTTTATAAAATACAACCCAATAACATTTTTTCCAAGTGCTTGCTGAAGTTCTTTCTTTTAAACAACGTCTAAACTATATATGTGAAGTAGATAACACTTTGGTTTTGCGATGAAATGCCATTCTAGCGCCAAAAATGGGACGAACTTTTGTATCGACCCAATAATTACTGTTTGCCACAAAGATTGTCCAACTAATTCCCTTGCGACAATTCAGACAATTCAGAAAGTTAATTGATTTATATAATACATAATAGACTTAAATATTTCATTAATTTAAAAATCAGTATAAAATATACTTTATGTTGATTAACTCTAGATTCATTGACGAAAAAACATTCTAAATTGTTAGCTGTACATTTTTGTTAAAAATGCTTCTACCTAAATATGTAATTTAAATATAAACTAACAGAAAGAAAGGACATATTGTGTAACAGTGGCAGATAAATTACGTAATAAATTGTAATTTCCCTATTTGGAAAATTCCGATACCTGTCTGTGATTTGCGATATTTTATTAGTACATTTGTGTGTTGTAATTTGAATGAAATCTGATTCTCTCCAGAACAATGTCAGCGGCTTAGGTTACTGAATTGTATTTCACCGAAACGCAATTTTCGTTTCTTTAATATTTCCTAAGCACATACAAATGCGTTTTGCTTGTCTCCAAGAAATCAAAAGTCGAAATGAGAACAATAAAACTTTGCATCATAATTCCTTCTGAGGAAATCTGTAAAGTAGTTTCCAGCTATACAAATTTCAATTATAATGTGGTCATAAATCTGTAAGAAATTTAAATACGTATTATTAATAGAATATCTAGATTATTAGGGTGCTAGAGACACAAATCACACACACACACACACATATTTACAACTGAAACAGTGTATTTCAAATGAGTGAGCTAATTACTTAACAGTTTGGTTCTTCTATCAGCATACTTGTTTCTTCCGATGGCGGTCTCTATGATGTATCTTGTCATTAGCAAACCTGCCCAGATTTCATGTTTAAACAATACCTATTGCTCCACTCATATTAAATCCACTAATAAACTCCATATCGTTAACTTAAAGAAAAACATTAACTGACAAAAATAATTCGTTATTATACAGCTCTTTAAAGAGTAGTTATTCGGTTTTTTTATCAAGCAAAAATTATAAGTATTTTTGATTTTATAATATACATTTCAAACAGATTACAAGTGCTCATAGCTACGAAAATAAGCATTTAATGTCTCCAAAAAATATCGTTTAATTAGTATATTGGTTAAAACAACGATAAGATTTCAAGGGTTTCAATTAATGTGTTAAATATAAAAATAGTTTATTCCATAAAAAACCTATTCGACGCTTACAAGCGTCTCGTCACAAAAGGTCTAGTAAAAGAAAACAAAGTGAAAAAGCCCCCTTGTTTGAATATTTATACTAAATTTAGGGGGGATACTTGTTGAAACAAAGTATCCCTCTTAAATCTAGTGTAACCTTAAATGTATCGTTTCCACAAATGCAATTTATAGCTCCGGCATCACGGTTAAAGTGCTACTTACTCTTCGAACAGTTTACAATAAGGGAAACTTCCGCTGAGAGAATTCGATTTGCAGAGGTACTGAATGTCAATGTGTTCTTATTTTTTGTTCGACTCCAACAAAGTTGAAATGTCTGCAAGGTGCAAGCCTCATCAGTCTATCTCCGTAACTCTGCTCATTTTGTTTTAAATATTATTTTGATAATTATTTATAAGCAATATTAATTGTTTTGAAGTTCCAAAGTGGTAGTATCAAATCCTCACTCAACAGATGTAAGTAGGTAGTTACCTCTCATTAGGGAAACGAAGGTCTGGGATCAGTAAAAAACTATGGGAACATAAAATGGTAACAACTGCGTTTATATATATTTTAAACGGTCTTGAAGAAAGTTACATCACATAAAACCAAGTTTCAATCATCCAAGATGTTTCGACCAAGTATTGCATCCATCAAGATCAGATGAATTATGCTAATGACGAGATATATCGTCATAAATATACTTCCGTTTTTTCATTTTGACGAGATCAGGTTCTGGTCATTTTCTCTTTCTAACGTGATCGTTCATCAAGATTCGGTCAGTTTGCTGGAGACGAGACTTTCCGTAAATAGAGCTGAAAAATAAGGTGTGGCCAGGAGAGTGCTTTCCACTTCAGGACTTCGTACCTCATGATTGAAAAAAAAGACCACAATGTTGATAAAATTTTGGAAAAATTGTTCTACAAAGACTTTGTTCCACACAACGCCAACATGATCAAAGATAGAGGTAACGACAGTAAACAATTTGAAAGGAAATATCAGTTATCATTCTGAAAATATCAGAGTACACTTCAAAGAACACTACTTATAATTGTACCAAGTAAATATACGAGTTATATACAGTC
This sequence comes from Metellina segmentata, assembly GCA_947359465.1. Taxonomy (NCBI): domain Eukaryota; kingdom Metazoa; phylum Arthropoda; class Arachnida; order Araneae; family Tetragnathidae; genus Metellina; species Metellina segmentata. The sequence goes on along the minus strand of OX375877.1, from coordinate 117,858,557 downwards.
TATTTCTTCCTTCCTTAAAGAAATGGCTTTCCTTGTATTTCCAAGCCCTGCTTCCCCAATATTATTTGTATTTGCCTTTTGCGAGAATACTTTCCTGGAATCCTATATTATACATGCATCAGCATAACAAAGGGGAACCCCGCAAGGTTTTTTAACTCCATAATTCTTTATAATTTGCATGACAAGGTCTCAAACCCCCGAAGGTAAAACACGAAAATAATGATTTTTTCCCCAAAAAAAAGTAATTCTTAAAAGTAAAAAAAGTAAACTTCAATTCTTAGAAACATTAACGCATCCAGTTTTAAATGCACCACGCCTGTGGGAAAACAGGAGGTAGTTCCATACTGAAAGCCAGGAACAACATCCAAAAATGGAAAACAAGATAAGCTGCATTAAAAAGCATGCATTGAGAAGGGATGAATGGCTTCGCCCAGAGCTTTAATGCTTCACATTAATAAGGTTTTAAGCCGAGAACAATGTAGTATTTCGTATCTTGGTTTTACACGCTCCTGCATGCTGTTTTGCGATAATGCGTTACGTCATGCAGTACTGCATACATTATTGAACACATTAGTTTTCATCAGCGGTACTACTTGGTCTTGTGTAAAATAATCCAGTCATTAAGGGATCGGAATTTAATTTAGTCCTTCAATTTAAACGTTTCCATTTTTAACCTGCAGAGAACCGAAGTGATTCTCGATTTATCGTTATGCAGGGAAAGTACGGTAGGTAATTTAATTGGTAATTGGTAATTTTTTGTTAACGTCGTACTAGAGCAACACAACGGGCTATTGACGACGGTCCGGGATCAGTCCCTTAAGGGAAAGATCCGAGGACAACACCTCGTAATTTTGAACCACGGTCAGATGACGAAGCAACACCTGAGCTGGCACCCCACTCTCCAAACTTCCACGCCAACCCAACGTGAGGACTTTCGGCCACGACAGATTTAAGGTGCACCAGCCGCCTCTACACCATACGTTTACAAACATCCATGCCCGGACCCGGATTCGAACCAGGAACCTTCCGATCTAGAGACTAACACCTTAACCACTATACCGGTTGGTCGGCGGTAATTTAATTGACATCGCAAAGTAACAATAATGGGTTTCGGCCATGGTTCTAGAATGTATGTGTATTTTAATTTACGTCGCTGTGAAGCAACACAACGGGTTATGGGAAAGGCCCGGTATCAAGCCAGAAGGGAAAGTACCAAGGACGTCACCACTTAAGTTTGAACCACGATCAGATGACGAGGTCAAACCTGAGCTAGCATCACACACTCCAATCGTCCACACCACGCCAACGTGAAAACAATTGAGGCCATGAGAGATTTAACTTGTACACCACGGTCTTTGTTTGGATTCGAGCTACCAACCAATTGGTTGCTAATCCGTTATTCTTCCAACCGAACTACAGTGGCATGCAGGGAAAACTGTCCCTGTTGTCTTTTCTTTCTGTAATTTTAACCTTCTCAGTGGTTTTGACGAGATATCTCGTCCATCACGATTTGACTCATTTTGCCAAAGGGGAAATATCTCGCCATAAAGAGAGCCGATTGAATTCCGGAAGATGAAGATTGTGCCGTTTTTTTATTCATGACGAAATAAAGCACAGGTTTCTGTTTTTCCTGAGGACAAGTGCCGACCAAACGGTCTGGTGGTTAAGGTGTAACCCTCTAGATCGAAAGGTTCCTGGTTCGAATCCGGGTCAGTGCATGTATATTTGTATACGTATGGTGTAGAGGTGGCAGGTGCACTTTAAATCTGTCGTGGCCGAAAGTGGTCGTGTTGGGTTGGTGTGGAAGTTTGGAGAGTGGTGTGCAAGCTCAAGTGTTGCCTCTTCATAAGACCGTGGTTCGAAATTACGAGGTGTTGTCCTCGGATCTTTCCCTAACGGGATTGATCCCGGACCGTCGTCAGTAGCCCTTTGTATTTCTCTAGTACGACGTTAATTAAAATTACATTACCTTTTCTAAGGACAGGTCTGGTGCACCTTAAATCTGTCGTGGACAAAAGTCCTCACGTTGGGCTGGCGTGTACGTTTGGAGAGTGGGATGCCAGCTCAGGTGTTGGTTCGTCATCTGACCGTGGTTCAAAATCACGTGGTGTTATGTTTTAAGAGGTAATTTAATTTTTAGCAAGTTTTTTTATCTCAAAAAATTTAATATATGTGGACTAAATTATTAATAAAGGAACTAAATCAATATTTAATATTCTTTTCAAACAAATTCTTTTTTTTATATATTTTATGTATTCAGAATGAAATATTCCCTTTTTAATATTCAGAATGAAATATTCCCTTTTTAATATTCAGGAACATGTCTTCGTGAATTAACGTTTTTATATACACAGTCCAGTCACATAATTGTGACCACCTGTCAAAAGCCAGAATAATCACCTTTGGCAGAGCGGACCGCTGCGAGACGTGCAGGAAGAGAGTCAATTAGGTTTCTGCACCCAGTGAATGCCAGGAAAACATTCCCCAAACCATAATGCACCCTCCTCCAGCTTGGATCCTTCCGGCAGTTGTTGCAGGGTGTTTGCTTTCAGACGTTTCACGCCGTATACGCCAACGTCCATCTGTCATATGCAGCATAGAACGTGATTCATTGGAAAAAGCATCCTGACGCCACTCTGTGGACGTCGAGTTGCGGTACTGGCGTGCACATTCCAGCCTTCGTCGCCGATGAACAGTAGTCAGCATTGGTGCATTAACCAGGCGTCTGCTGTGGAGGCCCATGCGCAGCAACGTTCGCTGAACCGTTGTTGAGGATACACTCTTGGTAGCCCCTTGGTTCATCTGGGCACTTTTTCCACGGTGGCACGCGAACAGTTCACAAAATTAGCCGTTTCCGAAATGCTTCCACCCTTGGCCCGAAAGCCAATAATCATGCCCTTTTGGACGTCGGATAAATCGCTACGTTTCTTCATTACGCCAACGATTGAAATGCTTTCCAATGCCCTAGGACATCCTTTATATACACTCCACTGCAATGTGCTGCCACCTGCCTTTTGGGATTGGTTATTTCACGGTGACGTCGAAAGTAGGTGGTGGTCACATTAATGTGACTGGACTGTGTATATTTTGTTCATACATAATTCATCATCACATAGAGGTATAACATACTCAAAAACAGAGTGACGAGGTACCCGAGTTCGAAAGCAGAGGATTAGCAGCCGGAGGGTTGGGAGTTCGAAACTGGGTTTAGCCAAACACCGTCGTCTACGTTAAGTCAATCACAGCTACAAATGTCCTCACGTTGGCATGGAGTTTAAAGAGTGGAGTACCAGCTCAGATGTGGCCTTGTCATCTGATCATGGTTCAAAATTACATTGTGGTATTCTCGAATCTTTTCCCTCGGGATTCATTCCAAACCGTCCCCTTGGCGTAGCGTGGAATTTTGAAAAGTGTAGTATCTGTTAAGAACTGTTAAGAATTAAAATCGTCATCTTAACGTAGTTCAAAATGACGTTGTGGTGTTCCCGTATGTTTTTCTTCAGGATCCATTCAAGACCTTCGCCTTGGAGTAGTATGGAAGTTTGGGAAGTGGGGTACAAACTCATCTGATCGTGGTTCAAAATTACATGTTGCCCTCGGATCTTTCCCTTTGGATTTGATCCCGGATCGTTGCTAATAGCCCATCGTGTTTCACCAGTGTGACGTTGATTAAAATGCCTACCTCCCTATTCATAACATCACCAATAACCCGATGTATTTCTCTAGTGTGACGTCAATTAACTACCTACCTACTTCAAAATTCATTTCAAGGTTTTTCAGTTGATTTGTTAGTTGTATTCCTTGCTATGATTTGCACTTACGACACACAGTTGTCGATATCCATGCGCGTTATTGCATTTGCTGTTCGTTGATCGAATACACGCAAGGGCAATAATCTAAAAAGCAAAGCTGTGCTCAAGCCAAATCACACCGAACATTAAAAATATCAATGGTAATATCGTTACAATGATATGTGTTTATGAGAGTCCTAGATCATTAATCTAACACATAGACCAGAGGGTCAGAAGCATGTACACAGACTGCTGTGCACTCCCAGAATGAATAACGAAACCAATTCATCTATCTTGACATAATAGGTTTGGGATTTAAGTTGACAAGTGGCAGTAACTTTTGGGTGAGGCCTGCAATTGCCCAATCTTGATCAGGCTGCATATTAAATTCGTATTCCGATACATGAATTGTGTTAATGTCTGATACGGCAGTACCATTCTTCATATCGAGCTGAGCACGAAATTATATTAGTAAGTAGGATATTTACGCACTGGAGTAACACAACGTGTATTTTCAACGATCCGGGATCGAACCCGAAAGAAAATAGTCGAGGACAGCACTGCGTAAATTCGAATCACGGCCAGAAGACTTGGCCTACCTGAGCTGGCACCTCAATCTTCCACACCACGCCAACGCGAAAGTATTTGAGGACATGGCAAATTTAACGTGCACTAGCCCACTTCTTATATGAAGATCTTCGGTTGGATTAATACTTGCAACCTTCCCGTTGTTTTCCGTTACTTTTCAAACGTACAGTAGTAATTTCACTAAAAATGAATGAGATAAAAAGTTTTCAAGTTCTTTCAATATTTGGTTCATCGTTCAATAGCGGTAGGTAGTTGAATTAAAGTCCTGTTAGAGCAGCACATTGGACTATTGGTGATGGTCTGTTATCGATCCCAATGGAGAGATCCGAGGATAACATAACGTCATTTTCAACTGTCTTCCAGTAACGATGTCACATTTGATCTGCCACCCACCTTACCAAATATCCTCACCACGATAATTTCGGGACATTTCAAGAAACAGCAGATTTATCATGAACCAGCTCCTACATACACGATGGTCAATGGTTGGATCGAATTTCGAACTCAAAATCCTCGTGTTGCTAACCCAGTACTCTTCCAAGCAAGCTACCACGGCCCCTCAAAGACCTGGAAAAACAAAGCACTTTTTTAAACGGTTCATTTGATGTTCATCAAAATATTTAATATAATAAAAACTAATATTTTTATCGTTTACGATTTGACTCTCTTAAGCGTAGTTGTTTTAATAGGGTATGTCCGCTCTGAAATAGTGTATTTTGATAATTACTGGAATATTTAATCATTGAAATAAATGTCGGGTAGAATTCTATTCCTTATTTCGTAATTCCATCATGGACAAAATGTCCACAATGATACTAAAACTTTTCGTATTGTGACAAAGTTTTGCCGTTTGATCTATCCTTATGATGATGACGGACACTTTAAGGCATCGAAAATGAAATAAAAATCCAAGGCAGTAAAATTCCTCAAAATAGATAAAAATATTAAAACGGAAATGTATAAATCTACCTACAAAGGAGCTGAGAGAGGAAGGAAAAAAGAAATATCCACAACTTACTTCAATATTAAAATATACGCAAATACAGGGTGATTCAACGGTCATGGAACAAACTTGGAGGTGTGATACAGTTTACTAAAACATACATTTTGCAAATAGGAAGTGACGCTAGGAGGCACGAACACAAAAGATGAGACATGAACAGAAAAACATCGTTTTTTACAATATCCTTGCAAAGTGCTTCTTTGCAGCAATGTTTACAATAAATGCTCAAAATTGCGACCACCAACAGTAATACATGCTGGGTAGCATCGAATGAGTGATTGGCGAACAGTTCCAAAGATGCCAGGCAATTTGCGCACGCTTGCAGCCGCAATAGATAGTCGAGCAACGGAGTCCTCAAATGTGTCAACTGGAGTAGTCAATTAACATACGTCTACAGATGCCCTCATAAGAATGAATCGATGCTCACTAAATCTGGCGATCGGGGTGGCCATTGAACTGGTCCACTACACCCAATCCATCGTCCCGCAAAAATGGCATCAAGGTAATTACGGACCACGTCACTTCCAACCCTACATTCCTATACGAAAAATGTATGTTTTAGTAAGCTGTACCACCCCTCTAAGTTTCTCCCATGACCGGAAAATCGCCCTGTAAAAGTATAATAAATTTCTTATACCTAGAGGATAAATATATATGGATATTTTAATGGTAATTGGTGATTAGTTAAAGTCACACAAGAGCGACACAACGGGATAATAGTGACGGTTCTCAATCATCTCCAAGGTCAACGTCTCGTCAATCTCAACCACGATCATATGACGCGAGCAACACCTGAGCTAGCACCCCACTCTCTAAACTTCCAAAACATGCCAACATCAGGACATTGGGATGTTAACATCGATAATGTTAAAACATCGATGTTTTTCAAATTCAGTGTATTTAAACTTTTTTCCCCAATTTCTTAAAACTTGTTTAGCAACTAGTGATGCCACAACGACAACAAAACATCGATGTTCAAAATTAAAACATCGATGTTGATAATAAATCGCCCTAAAACCATCGATGTTTTTAAAATTCAGTGTATTTAAACATTTTTCCCCATTTCTTAAAATTGGTTTAACAACTATTGATGCGACATCGACCGCAAAACATCGATGTTTTTTATAAAACATCAATGTTTTGAAAACATCGACATCGATGTCGCATCCCTACTTTTCAAAATTTTACCCTGTGCCACTTTGGTCTAAAAGTATGTTCAATTAGCTGATTATGAAAATTATGCTACTTGGTTATTTTTTAAATTTTTATCACGGTACATTTTTTATTTAAAAATAAAACATCGACAACGTTAAAACATCGACAAGTATAAACATCGATGTTACAAAAACATCGACTCCAATGCATCGATGTTTTTAAAAAACATCGATGTTTTGAAGACATCGATGTCGCATCCCTACTACCTACCTCACACGTGTAAAGTTTTGACGTTGTTTCAAAGAAGGAAATTCAGGGAGTTCTAGGTGAAAAATTGTGTTTTTAATTTTTTTTAAGTATTAAAAATTGCAGAAAATAAGGAACATTATCCACATAGTAGACTTGTGTATTTCCGAAAAGTCAAGAATGCTTCGCAGTCGCAAAAGAAGATGTGTGATGTGTAGGATGAGGGTGCTGTTAACACTTCCTCGATCCGTAAAGCTTTGGTTTCCTAAGAAAGTGGAGCCGTTATCTAACTGCCGTGATACGTCATGATTCCGCGGTCAGAACTAGACGGCCGTCTAAACAAAAATCCCGACGTGTCAACTTAGACGGACAGAATACGTTGGAGAATGGGCAACACAGACGGGTGGTTTGTTTTATTCGAGAAACAAAACAAAGTGGTTTTTTTATTCTCTAGTTTAAAGATTCTAACTTCGGGATCGTTGAAGGTAGAGTGAAAATTTCAACAGATTTCAAATCAGCGTAAATTTCTACGCCAGATCGATATCAAAAACAGTTTTATTATTCAATTATTTACCATTTGATTATTTAATTATTTATAAAATAATTATTTATTTATTTAAAGAAAATCACATTTAAAGTAACGATCTGGTGTCAAATTTTCCGCAGCTTTCAAATCCGTTGAAATTTTCAATCTGTGTTTAACGCGATCCCGATTTTACAAAACCGAATTAATCAATGGCAGTCAAAAATGTTTATTTATTTCGCTCCTCTCCGTTCGAATCGTTTGGAGCAGGAAATGAAATCTGGCCGCTACAAGAGAAAAAACGTTCCCCATCTGTTTGAGACCGCTATGACGCCAGTCATGGAAATGGCGGCTCCGATCATTTTTGTTACGCTCACAAACAACGCTCTCTAGGAAACCAACACCATGTGTTAGTATAAGCAACGTTTTAGTGACGTCACCCACCGATACATCACGGCCGCTAGATCACGGCTACGCTTTCTTAGGAAACCGAAGCTTAAGTGGTTCAGAAATTTTCGTCACATGGATCCGTTCTTGAGTCATAAACCTCGAATTTCAATGAGCGCTGGTTGATGTAAGTTGTCAGAGAGATAGAGTAAGGTCATCGAACAAAACGGCACAAATTTCCTGTTCCATGTAATAATTAGTAAATGTAATAATTTTTTTTCAATTTGTGTCTGAAAAACTAGAACTGTTGCGTCCAATAGATATCACATCACAATATATTATGTCAACCTCTTCTCAACTGACTGTTATTTAGGAGATTCCCATTCCCTAGCGATGTAACACCTCCCTTTGTGGTGCTCTGAACTGCTGGTTAAGTCAGGAGTCGAAGCTTTTGTAAGTGTAAGCCTTTTATAACATACAAGTTTCTTCTCCTTTTAATGTAATTTTCGAATTCATCGCCATCATTCTATGATCATGTTCCAAATTTCTGTCTCCAGCTCTGGATCTGTGTCTTATTCAACTCTTCGTCGTCCATTCTCTTCTACGTTAAATTTGTCAATCTGCCCATACTTTTCCATATAGGTACCAACTAGAAGCTATTTTTGAATGTTCCATGAGGGACATTTAAGTGCATGCCCTATCCAAATACGTCTTCCAACTTTAAATATAAAGTGAATTTATGTGTTTATACTTTCATACAATTTGCTCATGGCTATACGTTTTGTTTTTCGAAGACATGTATTGTGTGAGTAGTTAATTAACATTGTAACGGAGAATCAACGTGCAAATGGTGATGGTGAACAGGGGGCGGAGCCAAAATTAAACCTGACCTATAGAAATTATGAGACCTATTCTATAAGGGGTCGCGGTAGCCTGGCTGGGAGAGTAACAGATTAGCAACCGGAGGATTGCGAGTTTAAATTCAACCAATGATCATTGTTTACAAGGGGTGGTGATGTGCGTTAACTCTGCCTTGACCTCAAATGTCACATTGGCGCGTTGCGGAAATTGTGTGGAGTGCCAGCTTAGGTGTTGTTCTCGTCATCTGACAGTGGTTCGATATTATGTGGTGTTACCTCGTATCTTTCCCTTTGGGATGGATCCCGTAGCGTCACCAATTATTGTGTTGCTCCAAGCGATGTTGATTAACAATCTATTTACTTTTCATAAAAAAAACGTTCATGAGGAAACAATCAATGAAAAAAAAAATTTTCTTTTCATCCACATTTTGTTTGAAACGATCAAAAACTTCATTTCGTACACAAAAGGACAAATTAGCAGCGTTGTGTGTGTGTGTGTGTGTGGGTTCTTCTAGATTTTACACTAAAGGCATTGAAAGTGAAGAAATGCGTGTGTTTTTTGAAACAGCAATGACCTACTCCGCGATTCTCTCGGTTTCCTTATCACTAAGCCTCCAGCAACACCGAGACTTTAAAAAAAATCCGTGCTCCAACTGTTTAATTTCAGTCCGGCATTAAAACTTCCCTAAGCCGTCATGATGGACTGGACCGACACTAATCACTTCTAGTTAAGAACACTACTCACGAAACTGAGGCGTTGTAGCCCGGTTGCTGATAAGCCTTTATGTCTTCGCAAAAACCTCCCTCTGACAAAAATAGAAACAAAGAAAACAAAGACAGTTGGAGATTTGAAAAAAAGCAGTGTATCTCCAAATACGTGTCTGTCTGCGTTCCTTTATCTCGTAGCTTTTTAAAGGTGATTTGTTATTAGTAGAAAGTCTCCAGAATCTCTCCGGGAGGGAACTGCTGAGTACATCCTTCAGGGGGAGGCTAATCTGGACGCTTGGCGTGGGCAGAAGTTTGCTGGGGCTAGATATTAGAAAGAATTCGATGGCGTCTTGTATTCTGGGTTCTGAAATGTACTTTCTTTGGAAGCGTTGAGTCATGAAGAGAAACGTGTCGATTAGCAATTTGTTGGTTGTTTGGGGGTTTTATGGCTCAGGCTCCAATAACAGTATCGTATGGTATTTTAATTAACGTCACACTTTGACAGTTAGAGAGACACACTTTGAGAGTTAATCCGCAACTGGGCTACTACGGGTATTTCACTAACATTTAAATCAATTCTCATTTGACCAACATTTGTGAATCCATAGGTTGAAATCGTCCTGTCAATCCAAAACAGCATTTCATTCCTTAAAACGAATCTTTACACTCTTCTTATGTGGTTTCTTATTCTTGAGATTGATTTCAGTAATTGAATACCATCCAAGATACTTTTCAAATTTATTTCTTGAACACAGCTTGCAAGACAATTAATTCTCGTATCCAAAACGGATACCCAATACTTAATCCATCTTAAGAATTCCAAAAGACGACGACTCGTATTTCCTCCTTTTAATTGTTTAATTAAAATAAAAGTAATCCATCTTCTGAACCCCCGATTATACGCAATTTCGATTTTCAGAGTCAGTCAGCTCTGAGAATCACGTGTCACTTGCTCTGAGATAATTGAAAGCAAGAACTGCTTGAGGGCAAAGCGGTGCCTCAGCAAAAATAGTGCCGAAACGGAAATTACGAATAATCATTAACAGGAAAGGAGAATGTTTCTATATAATGAAACGCGACACAGATCTTTCCAGGGCTTCTGGAGCACTCATGGAGATGATGGTGTGAAAAATCGCAATCTAAAACTGTCGGCTCATCTGGAGTGTTTTTCATAACTCGCTGATTATTTCCAGACTAGTTTATGTAAAAAAAAAATCTAATTGAACTGGCTATCACATTAACAACAACTTCACAGCATGTTTTAACCCTGCAAGTTGTTTCTGGAAATTTCTTGTTTGTCAATGTCTGACGATACGGACGATAATGTTCGTCCATCCAGGTATTGGTAATGATGTAATCAAGATCTGGTTCGTTTTATTTTCAAGTGACAAGATATCTCATCCTTCAACGTCCTTAAAGTTTTTATTTCAATTGAAGAGGTATCCCGTTCAATAAAGGTATGTTCTGTTATTCCAATATTACGAGAAAACTCGTCAAGACCGCCTTCAGAAGGTACTTAATTAACTTCATACTAAAGAAACACAAATGGCTATTGTTGGTGCTCCAGGATCAAATCGGAAGGGAAAGATCCCAGGATAACACCACTTTATTTTTAACCACGATCTATTGACGATGTACCTGACTCCCCACTTTCCAGACTTCCGCACCACGCCAACGTGAGGACGTTTGGTAATTGGTAATTTTTTCATTAACGTCGCACTAGAGAAACAAAACGGGCTATTGGCGACAATCCGGGATCATTCCCTTAAGGCAGGGGTGGTCAACCTTTTACACACCATGCGTCAATTTTTTTCAGATACGAGATCGGATGCGCCATACAACTCAAATACCTTTTCTACCTTCTGACTTACATGGGGGGATTGGAAAATAGGGATATGGGGTAGGATATTCTTCGCTTAGGGGAGTAAGAGAAATAACTCAGTCACACCGACTAATTATTATACGACAGTTTAAGAGATCTATATATATATTTCTCTCACGTGGCACGCAAAAAAGACGTTATTTGTTACCGCGTTTTGGCAACATTGTGCGATTGTTTGTTTACTAGGAGCCTCGCGCCTCATTTGAATCTATAGCGTTATCGGATGAAATTTTATTGAAAAAAAAAGGAATTTTAGACGAGTTGTTGCGGTTTGTAATAGAAATCTAAGAAAAGCGGAGGATCTTTTCAGGGCTATATAAAAAACGGTCCTTTTCAAGGCTAACAATTATAGTACAACAAGACGCGTGCACTACAACAACTTTCGACAACAAACTTAGTCAAAAGGTGTATGGGTGGCTAGAGTGCTGGGGAAATGTACACAAAAACAACATGCTGGGTATTCAATTTCCAAAGCAGCGCTTACATTGCGAGTAAAAATTTCCTCAAAGTTTTCATTTAAATTCTGATTCTAGAGGTACTGTATATATCTTTAATGTAATACAACAAATTTATATTTGAAAAATATTTTTTTGAAATATCATATTTTGTAATCAATCACTTCTGCTAGGACACGTGTCTTCATTGATGCGAGCGAAGCGAGCATAGGTTCGCGCAGCGAACCAATGAGAATTGTGAAGCAATCCTCCGGGGGTTGGCGAGCGTTAGCGAACAGGGGGCGGGCCCCCTAGTACACATATATTGGAGCACTAATCTACAAAAGTGAGAGAAGATCTCTTGAACGACTGGGAGATCGTTGTCTTGGACCCCATTGATGGGGCTACAGCTGTGCTGGAGAGTCTCGATTGGTAAAGACTGTATTAATTGAACTGAGATCACTCTGGTGTTGAAAATATGGAGAAAGGTTAAGTTATGGCACCCACTTCCAAAGAGTAAGTAGGAGCAAGGATGCAATGCGCCACTTCTAATCATCCAATGCGTCACGTTTGGCGCATGCGCCACAGCTTGGCCACCCCTGCCTTAAGGAAACGATTCGAGAACACCACCACGTAATTTTGAACCACGGCCAGATGACGAGGTAACACCTGAGCTGACACTCCACTCTCCAAACTTCCACACCAACCCAAAAGGACATTTGAGGCCACGACAGATTTAATGTGATCCACCAGATCCCTTTGTTGCATTCGAATTCGTAATCCTCCTGTTGCTAAACTGTTACTCTTGCAACCGGGTTACTTCAGTCCCTACAGAAGGGTTAATGGGTATTGGTTATTTTAATTAAGGGGGTCCGGGACACAAAAATCGTCAAATTTTCGAATTTTTTTATTATTTTAAGAAATTATCTGTGTTTTTCTGCTTAAAATGACGTCTAAATCATGTTTCTACCTCAATTAGAACTAGAGATGTAATAATTTTTGTGGTGCGTTGTTTTGAAAATCTAACACTCTTGACAGTTGTTGTCATGGCAACAACATATGTCTTTAAAACTTTAAATGCGTTTTTCTCCATGATACATTTTTTCAAGATGTCCTGTATTCAAATTGCTATAAGTCGAAAACCGTTAAAGTTTAAGGGTTGAAATTTGGAATATATCTTTCTCAAGCATTATACTTTAATTTTTTGATTCAGCAAATTTAAAACAAATATTTACTTTTAAAAATATGACTTTTTTTAAAAAAAGTACCTTAAAATTTTCAAAATTTTTCATTCAAATATTTTTTATTTTTTATTAAATTAATATTTTTTAAATTGCTGAATCGAAATTAAAGTTTATAAATTTGTGAATAATTTAAGAATGAATTTTGAAAATTGATCAAGAGTATTTTGAGCCTTAGCAATTTAAAATGACCCCTCTTTTTTTCAAAAATTTTTAATTTAAAATTTTTAAAATACTTTTGGAAAAATTTTGTGTTGTGATTTTGCTTATTAGTTAGATGGGTAATCAGTACAAAAAAATTCAAAATTCTAAATTAATTAATAAAAAAAAAATTTCAATGTGTCCCGGACCCCCTTTAAAGTAGTACTAGAGCAACACAACATAATGTGTATTACAGTCTGTAGAAATGTTTATGGATTGCTATAAGACACAAGGTGCGTATACATCCAAATGAAGATGAGATTATTAGCTCTATCAAATAGTTGTCCTAGAAAGAAAGATTATATATCTGTGTGTGCATCATTATAGTATATAATTTAAAAGTATTGATGTGTTACTAATTAGGGATTTTTAAATATTCCTCTCACAGGACATTTTTTGTTTATATTATTTATTAATAAATCTCGTATGTAAATTTAAAGTTTGTGGTACAAAAAATAGGTGTTTTCCTTCAATCGATTGTTTCGGAATTTACAATGGCTAAATCCAGTGCAAATATTTGCTTCCAGTCGACAAAATTGAGTAACTACGGCAATCACGTGATGCTTCATCTATCGTTGCCTAAGAATAAATACAAATGAGTTCCTTCCTTTTCTAGTCACGTCAGAAAAATAGAAATACATCGCGTGATTAAATTTCTTCGCTTTTTCGAGACGTTCAAAATAGAATCAAACGGAAATATTACTCGTATTTTGTGTATTCCATTTTATATTGATCCGATAGATATCGAAGGTATCCAACAACCTTTTGATAAAATGAAACGAATCGAGTAGCTCTGTTATTTCTGGGTCACGGAATCCCGGTGGGAAGGTAATGGTAATTGGTAATTTTAGTTAACATCGTACTATAGCAACACAACGGGCTATTGACGACGGTCCGGGATCAATCCCCTAAGGAAAAGATCCTAGGACAACACCTCGTAATTTTGAACCACGGTCATATGACGGGGCAACACCTGAGCTCGCACCCCACTCTCCAAACGTCCACACCAACCCAACGGGAGGACTTTCGGCCACGACAGATTTAAGGTACACCAGCCGCCTCTACACCATACGCTCACAAACATACATGCCCAGACCTGGATTCAACCCAGGAACCTTCCTATTCAGGGGCTAACACCTTAACCACTATACCGGTTGGTAGGCGAGAAGAACAACGGAAAAGCGACTGGAGGGTTTCCAGATCAATTCCAACTGAAGACCCTCGTATACAAAGAGGGTTGTCCAAGTTAAATCAGTCGTGGCCTCAAATTTCCTTACGTTGGTGTGGTGTGGAAGTTTGAAGAGTGTGGTGCCAACTCAGTTATTGGCAATGGTAACTTTTAGTTAACGTCTTACTAGAGCAACACAACGGGCTATTGACGGCGGTCCGGGATGCGAATTTCAAATATGTACATTGATTCTGCAACCGGGGGCGGGGCTAACCGTAACTGCCAATGAGCACATGTTTTTTACTACGCTGTTAACTCTTTACTGTTAAAATGGTGTCCGTCGCAAAATAGCGAGAGTTGTTTAAGATCCTGTCAACAAACTTTTTTTAATAACTTTGATTTATGTTTTATTCTTAGTTATAGTATTGTGCATTAAATTCTCAGTCAGCTTTTTTTAGGTGGAAATTAGTAGAAGCAGAGATAAAAAAAAATTAGTTCGTTAAAACCTATTGCTAGTTAATATTAGGTTAGGTAATTGTGGTGAAATAGCATAATATAGTATTTGATCCCCTCTCAGATAGCCTAATGGGTACCTTAAACAGTATTAATAAAAGTGTTAGATAATCGGGAAAATAACATAATAGTAACAAGAAGAAGTGGGTTAAACTCAAGCCCAGTATTTTTCTTCTCTTGAGAGTAAAAGTAGCACTTTTTATTTCAGGGTAAGGCTAATTTTCTGGGTAATGGTAATGGTAATTTTAGTTAACGTCGTACTAGAGCAACACAACGGGCTATTGACGACGGTCCGGAATCAGTCCCTTAAGGGAAAGATTCGAGGACAACACCTCGTAATTTTGAACCACGGTCAGATAACGAAGCAACACCTGAGCTGGCACCCCACTCTCCAAACTTCCACGCCAACCCAACGTGAGGACTTTCGGCCACGACAGATTTAAGGTGCACCAGCCGCCTCTACACCATACGTTTACAAAGATCCATGCCCGGACCCGGATTCGAACCAGGAACCTTCCGATCTAGAGGCTAACACCTTAACCACTATACCGGTTGGTCGGCGCTAATTTTCTGGGCAAAATTTAATAACACATACATTATGGAAATAGATTAAATGCCAATTAAATACAAAAATATATAAAAAATAAACGTATCAACAATAAGTAACAAATATTAATGCTTACCTTAAAATTCTTTTTAAAGGATGCATTCTGGCAGACATAGTTTCTTGAGAAGTCTTACACCGAATTTTCTCTCGAAACGGAAGATCTTAATATCCAATTACTTTTGGTACTGTCCGAAAAACATTTCAACCAGGCAGAAAATGATTCTTCATCATGGATGTTCGCTCTTACTTCACATTCAAATTTATTTTCATTTAAAACAGTGGAGGACACAATTTTCACGACAATCGGCAAACTTTCGTTATCCGCCATTAAACCGTTAAGTTTTTGAAAACAGAAAGCAAGCGCTCGCGATCATTGGCCGTTACGGTTAGCCCCGCCCCCGATTGCAGAATCAATGTACGTATTTGAAATTCGCGTCCGGGATCAGTCCCTTGAGGGGGAAAGAACCGAGGACACGACCTCGTAATTTTGAACAACGGTCGGATGACGAAGCGACACCTGAGCTGGCACCCCACTCTCCAAACTTCCACACCAACCCAACGTGAGTGGGTTGCTCAGCCAACTCAGATGTGACCTCGTCATCTGACCGTGATTTAAAATTAGATGGTGTTGTCCTCCATTTTTGATTTTTTTCGCCTTTGGGATTGATCTCAGACCGTCGCCTCACGTTGCGTTGGCGTGGAAGTTTGGAGAGTGGGGTGCCATCTCAGGTGTTGCTTCGTCATCTGACCGTGGTTCAAAATTACGAGGTGTTGTTCTCGGATCTTTCCCTTAAGGGACTGATCCTGGACCGTCGTCAATAGCCCGTTGTGTTGCTCTAGAACGACGTTAATTAAAATTCCCATTACCATTACCCAGACCGTCGCCAATAGCCCGTTGTGTTGTTCCAGTGCGTCGTTAATTAACCTATCCCCTACTTACCGGTTGCTAATCCGTTGCTCTTCCAATTGGGATGCGGTATCTCTGTTAAAATATTAACGGATTAGTAACCGGAGGGTTGAGAATTAGAATCCAATCACCGTGGTGTGCAAAAGGGGTTGGTGTACGATAAATCTGTCCAGGTTTCAAATGTCCTCAGGTTAGCGTATCGTGGATGTTTGTAATGTAGGCTTCATGTGAGGTATGGATATCTACCACTGATCGTGGTTCATAGTTACGCCATAGATCTTTCCCTTTGAAATCGATCCCTGACAGTTGCCACCAACCGGTATAGTGGTTAAGGTGTTAGTCTCTAGATCGGAAAGTTCCTGGTTCGAATCCGGGTCAGGGCATGGCTGTTTGTAAGCGTATGGTGTAGAGGCGGCTGATGCACTGTCGTGGCTGAAAGTTCTAACGTTGGGGTGGCGTGGAAGTTTGGAGAGTGGGGTGCCATCTCAGGTGTTGCTTCGTCATCTGACCATGGTTCAAAATTACGAGGTGTTGTCCTCGGGTCTTTACCTTAAGGGACTGATCCCGGACCGTCGTCCATAGCCCGTTGTGTTGCTCTAGTACGACGTTAACTAAAATTACCTATTACCCTTTGGGATTGATCCCTGACAGTTGCCATAAGCCCGTTGTGTTGCTCCAGTTCGACGTTCATTAAATACCTATCTACCTACTATCCAACTGAGCTGTGGCAGCCCGTTAAAATCATAGGTCAGAACAAAATCTCATTGAAAGTATTTACCACAATTAAAATAAACACGAACGCGGAATGATTACAGAATAGATTATCCGTTTAGAAAATGTAGCAGAAAATACGACACGCCCTCGCGATCCCTCGTACGTCACCCCCTATTCATCATCATCAACGACAATATCGTCATCATCTACAGAAGCGATCAAAAGTAAGTGGCGTCGTCATAAAGTGTTCAATTTTCATTTTGGGATCACTCTCACATCTTCGTCTTTTAGCGTTAAGGGAGTGCGTAGAAGAGAGATGAGCTCGCAGTTTTATGGACTAATATTCTACTTTAGGGAGAATACCCCGCAAAGGAAGGATGTGTTCCTGATGCCATATCATCTTCGCGGAATTGCGTTCGTTGATTCAGACCTGTTTACTTTTATGGGCGAAGATAGGAAGCTGATGAACGTTTGCTTGCATTGTCATTTGCGCTTGGAAACAAAGTATTCGTAAACTCGTCATTGTTCTCGAGGGTATGAACTCCTGTGAAAAATGGAGCTGATGGAATGCGCGTTGCAAAGAGCATTTTTTAGTTGCTGGATAGATTAAATTGCTGTGGTAGTCTTGATGGCAATGGTTACTAATTAACACCACACTGGAGAAGCGCATACAACAGGCTATTGGAGACGGTCCGGCATCATTCCAAAGGGAAAGATTCGATGTATTGATTCCGGACACCTTACCAAAGCTAGTTGTGTTGCCCCAATGCTATACAAATTCAACACCGACTACCTATGATATTGTCTGATCATTTTCCAAAATTTTAGTTCCTTTTTTTTCCCCTTTTTACACCGCTATTTCATTATTACATGAATATCGATGATTTGGTAGGAGGGTAGAGGAATTTTGTGCTCAAAAAGCAAAATGTTATGTCACTTTTTTTAATTTTTCATGACAGCCACCTTTTGTGACCACCTTTGTTTTCTCATATACTGATATAAAAAGTCTTACGACGTTTTGCCACCATCTAAACACTAACAAACCAGACTCCAGGATAGGACTTACTCAGTTTTTTGGGAAAAGTGACATAACATTTTGCCATCAGAGCGCAGAATTAACATCGTACCGTGATTGTCTTGGATCAAACCTACAAAGAAAAGTCTGAGGAACGAAATTTTGAACTACGGTCAGATAACGAGAACAACACATAAACACCCTTCTCCAAAGTCCAAACACGCAAACATGACGATATTTGAAGACCAAACAAATTTAACATGCACCAGCCCCCGTGAAAATTACGGTCTTTGACTGGACCAAGTTTTTGAACTCGCTTCCCTCCAATTGATAATCCATTAATCTTCCAACTGTCCATTGTTTTGGACAGAGGAAATTCATGTTGTGAATACGGCCGTAAGTGTTATAAGACACAAGTCCAAATTAAACCGCGGATCAACGATAATCCCTGGGTTATCAAAAAACCGTATTCACAATGCCAGATCCGTGGTTTAAACCGGCGTTTCGGTGTTACATTTTGATCCTTCGATCTGGCCTTTTGTAAGAGATATTTGCTTATGGCCAAAAATCATTTCCCTGTACCATAAGTGTTGTTTATTACCAGCCTCACACATCCTGAAGTAGTTTGGAGCCGTACATGAAGACATTTTAAGGACACGTCTGCCATGGCCCAAAAAAGTCTTTTGTACCTACATAATGACTTAGTGTAATTTGTTTTTTTTTTCAATGGGAAAACGAAGAAGAGAAAAATTTATGCTTAAGGCATACTATGGTATACCTATTGGATCATATACTTTGCTTGATAGCCAATCAAAAGGTCTGGTGGTTAAGATGTTAACATCTAAATCGGAAGGTTCCTGGTTCGAAGCCGAGTCAGTGCATGTATGTTTGTAAGCGTACGGTGTAGAGGCGGCTGGTTCACTTTAAATATGTCGTCACCGAAAGTCCTCACGTTGGTTCGATGTGGAAGTGAGTGCTGAACTGGAAGTGAGTGAGATGCCAGCTCAGGTGTTGCCTCGTCATCTAACAGAGCGTCAAAATTACGTGGTGTTGTTGTTGGATCTTTTCCTTGGGAGATCGATACCGGACAGTCGTCAATAGCCCGTTGTGTTGCTATAGTTCGACGTTAATTAAGAGTTATAAGTTTCCAATAATTGCCAGCTCAGGTGTGACCTCGTCATCTGATCGTGGGTCCAAATTACATGGTGTTGTCCTCGGGTCTTTGTTTCGTACCGGACCGTTGCCAATAGCCCGGTTTC
Organism: Metellina segmentata; assembly: GCA_947359465.1. Taxonomy (NCBI): domain Eukaryota; kingdom Metazoa; phylum Arthropoda; class Arachnida; order Araneae; family Tetragnathidae; genus Metellina; species Metellina segmentata. The sequence continues at coordinate 117,839,355 of OX375877.1, read as the reverse complement.
TTGTCCCAGTGCTACGTTAGTTAATTACCGACCTACTACCATTGTCGCACTAGTCATGCTTAATGCAAGCTATGATATACATATACCATGATATCCTTGAGATCCTATCGAAATCATTCCAAGCCCACACGAACGGTCGAACCTAATTCCATTTTCACTCCTCACTCTACAGATCTCCCCACCCACCATTTAGCAAGACATTTGCGCCTCCCACGGATCCAAACTAACGAATTTCGGGATAGCGATCTCCGGGGGAGGAAAAAGCAACAAACAGCCAAAACCTCCACCTTCCCTCCCGAAAGCAATCGAAGAACACTTAATGAATACCTGAAACGCAATCATCCAATCACCCGCGCCTCACTTCTTGCAGGAATCCTCGACACCGGCGTGCGTTGCACGTGCCATCCGCGTTCGTTGCTACGACAACGGGGCAAAGGTCCACTCGAAGATGTTTGGGGCCAGCTGCCGATCCGTTCTAAATAAAGCCATTCGTAGGGCGGTCCGTTACGGCGATCGGCTAATGTGAGGAGGAGTAGTAAGGCAGATTATTTTCCTACTGCCGTGAGTTGATCGGGATCGATCTGGGACCAGAAGTAGCGGACGTAATATCGAGAAAGCGATATCGATGGGGCTTATTCACACTCGATACGATACAATGGTTCATCGAGATGGCGTTTGAAGGAATGGTGTGGCTGTGTTATGTGTACGGGCCGCGGGTAGCCCGATTGGAAAAGGAACGGCTTAGCAACCGGAGGGTTGCGAATTCGAATCAAGCTAAAAGATCGTCACGTACAATACGGCCATTAAATCTGGCATTAACTTAAATATCCTCCAGCTTGTAGGTTACTGTGGGGAGCCTACAAACCTAAGGTTTGTTGAAAGACAGAACTGTTTGCCCGAATGAAAGAGTAACATATTATCATTCGGAGGGATGCGAGTTTGAATCCAGCTAATAGATCGTCGCGCGTACAAATGGGGGGCCTGAAGCATGTTAAATCTGGCATGGCCTCAAATTTCCTTTAGTTTGTAGCTTACGGTATATAGGTACACTACAAATCTAGGGTTTGTAGGAAGGCAGCTCCTTTTGCTAATCCGTTACTCTTCCAACTGGTTGCCCCAATGAAAGAAAATTTCCTCCAGTTTGTAGGCGTCGGTAGGTTGCCTACAAACCTAAGGTTTGTAGGAAGGTGGCCCCTTTTGCTAATCCGTTACTCTTCCAACTGGTTGCCCCAATGAAAGAAAATTTCCTCCAGTTTGTAGGCGTCGGTAGGTTGCCTACAAACCTAAGGTTTGTAGGAAGGTGGCCCCTTTTGATTATCCGTTTCTCTACCAATCCGTTGTCCGGATGAAAGAGTAACGAATTCGAAACCGGAAGCTGAAAGACCGCCGCGTATAAAGGGACCTGGAGCATGTTGAATCTGGAGTGGCCTTAAATGTCCTGCAATTGGTGCGGTCTCGAAGTTTGGAGAGTTGCGTACCAGCTGAGGTGTTACCTCGTCATCTCACCATGGTTCACAATTACGTGGTGTTATGCTTTCCCTTCGGGTGTTGATCCCAGCCATCGCCAATTTCCCGTTCTGTTGCACTTGTGACGTGATTTAAATATCTACTTGAACGCTTTGGATCAACTTAACCTTAACGCTTACCTTGAGGCCCGGTGCACACATCCGATTTTTAAACGTGCGGCGCCGCTGAGGCACCGAAGCTCAACTATGCACACATAACCGTGAAATCGCATAAGTACTGCTTCCGCACCATTTGCGATAAATATTCTATCGAAGAAAACGTGTTTATTTCGCCTACTTGATGTAAAAAAAGTATCTCTCTATATTAAAAAAAAGTTACCGCCGCCACCGACGCCGCAGGATTGAAAACTGTGCTGTTTAGCTCGATCCTTAAATGATTTCCCGAGAAAGTACTGACCGGAAAAAAACGAAATTAACATGATTTGTTCTTCATCGTATTCCCTGGACAATTATTAAGATTATTTTTCCGATGCGGCTATTAGTTTAGGGTTTATTAAGTGTCAAAATTGAAGAAGCGAAATTTCTTCCGCGAGTGAGCAAAACACATACACATTTTCAGTCTTCAGCCGTGAGTTTTTTTTTAAAGAGTACCTCTCAACGTACATTTTTGCAGCACGTCGAGTTTTTTTTTTTTTTTTGAAATTTCAATTTGGTTCTTGATAATATTTTTTTAGAAATTCGCCAAAAATCAGGACATTTTTGTTACTTTTTTTTAAACTACTGTATCTATATTTTATTACTATTATTTTTTAATTTTTAAAATATCGCAGTATACCTCAGAATGTTGTTTTTCTTAAGGGTACTATTATTTTTGAAATCGGTTAATAATTAAATTGGATGCCATCAAAAGTGGGTCATACAAAATTCGGAATCTTTGGATATTTTCGCCACTTTTGTTACAACCGTTAACTAAAACTGTCATATCTATATCGTATTACAATTAGTTTTTTATTTTGAAAATAGCGCAGTATACCTCAGAGTGTACTCTTTCTTACGGTACCATTATTTTTAAAATTGGTTCATAAATAAATTCGATGCAATCAAAAGTTGGTGACACAAATTTCGTATTTTTTATTTCGCGGAGCTTTGTATTCGCGGAGGGTTGTATTTTTGACTATCGGGTTTGCCAGATATCAAATTTATCGTAGCAACAATTGCCATAAAAACGATTTCTTTTTAGTTGGCGAGGAAAAAGGCTCGCTTTTTTCCCTCTGTTCTCAGACGGTTTACCGAGAAAGTACACATCGTAAAGTTTGGAGATTAACAGGGTTTACTTAAAATTGTACAGGGAACAAGATGCAGAAGATTTTTTCTCATGCGGCTATTACTTTAGGGTGCATTAAATGTTAAAGCAAAAAAGAGTGAAATCACTTGCGTAAGAGGTATTGGTTTGCGAAGCAAACCAAACGGGATTGCGTAGCAATCCCCGGTTGTCGGCGAACGTAAGCGAGCAGGGGGCGAAGCCCTCGCTGTGACGTGATGGACCGTAAAGTGAAATCAGGTTAATAAAAATTATTCAGATAGTTTCACTCTGCGTAAGGAACGTTGGTTTGCGAAGCAAACCAAATGCCATAAGTAAAAAGAGTGTTGGTTTGCGAAGCAAACCAAATGGGATTGCGTAGCAATCCCCGGGGGTTGGCGAGCGTAAGCGAGCAGGGGGCGGAGTCCCCTAGTATTTTGAAACAAAGTAGACATGTGGCTGGATACAGCCATTCATTAATTATTATTCATATTCCATTTATTTATGAAAACAAGGTGCTGCAGACCGGAGACTCGTGTGCGGCGAGCTTCGGCGCCGTGGGGAACTGCGGTACAAATTACACGCAAGTTGGACGTGCGGCGCCGGAGGCATGTGTGCGCTACTCCATTTGATCTAATGTATCTCATACCGCACTTGTGTTGCGGCAGCGGCGCCGCACGTTGAGAATCCGGATGTGTGCACCTGGCCTAAACCTTTGGATCAACCTTATTTTATTTCAGGCATGGAATGTACAACACCAATAATTGAATGATTCATTGTAAATGGGTTCATATAAAGTCTCCAATGTGAGTAAATATGAATTTACCAATATATATATATATATATATATAAACAATTAAAAAACTTGTGAGTTCAGATGTTCTGACCTGATATAGTCTAGTATAACTATCTATTCAGGATGTTTTAAAAATTTCTGACCTAATTGAAAAGATTGTATATAAACATTTGTATCAAATAATATTTGTCCGGAAATGCAACGTTTAGATTGTAGAGGGCGCTGTAAAGTTCAGTAAAAAACCTAAGTGATACACAATAATTGGTATTACGATTATTTCCAATTTTGAACTTCTTGACCCGTAGAATCTTTCCAGGGGATTTTATTGTAAGGAGTTGAGCAATAGCACCTTTCCAAAGGACGTGAACAATACAATAGTTCCAAAACGTTCTATTAAAAGTAAGAAAGTAATAGAATCGTTCTAAAAGATTATATCGTAAGTAAATGAACAATAGAATCTTAGCAAGGGATTATATGCTAAAAAAGGAGCGATACAATCGTTGCAAAGGATTCTGTTCTAAGGAAAGAAATTATATAATCTTTCAAAAAGATTCTATGCTAAGGAAATGAGCAATAACAAGATTATATCATAAGTAAATGAACACTATAATCTTGTCAAGGGGTTATATGCTAAGAAAACGAGCGGTACAATCGTTGCGAAGAATTCCATGGTCAGTAAAGGAGCGATACAATCGTTGAAAAGGATTCCATTCTAAGAAAAGAGTGATAGAATATTTCCAAAAGATTATAAGCTAAGGAAAGGAGCAATATAATCGTTGCAAAGGATTCTATGCTAAGAAAAGGAGCAATACAATCGTTGCAAAGGATTCTGTTGTAAGGAAAGAAGTGATAGAATCTTTTCCAAAAGATTCTAAGCTAAAGAAATGAGCAATAGCAAGATTACATCGAAAGTAAATTAACAATATAATCTTGGCAAGGGAATATATGCTAAGAAAACAAACGGTACAATCGTTGCGAAGAATTCCGTGGTGAGTAAAGGAGCGATACAATCGTTGAAAAGGATTCTATTCTAAGGAAAGAGTGATAGAATATTTTTCAAAAGATTATAAGCTAAGGAAAGGAGCAATACAATCGTTGCAACGGATTCTGTTCTAAGGAAAGGAGTGATAGAATCTTTTCCAAAAGATTCTATGATGAATAAATGAGAAATGGAATTTTCAAACTATTATAGTGTAAGGGAATTGACACTAGAATCGCTCAAACGATTCTATCCTCAAGAAAGGATCGAAATAATTGAGCAGTTTGAATCCATAGAAACTAAGAAGCCATGGAAAATACGAATCCATGGATTGTTTCATCCAATACGTGTGGTTTAGTCATAAAGTGTGGTAGTGAGTAAAAGCAAGATTACTCACTCGTAAATCTCGATATATTAAAAGGTTAAATGAACCTTGTCGTAGTCAAATTTGCTTTTGCTTTCCCTGGTTTCGCTTTTAAACGGAGAATTCCTCCAATCCTCTATTTTTAAACTTAACAAGGCAAAAATTCATCCGGCACCACAAATTCGTCATTTCAATCAGCACACCTACAAAGTAATAAATACCCTTCTCTTTCCACAAGCAGCGCATAATTATGTATTTTCCAGCGAATTAAAAGGAATAGCTAATTCGCAGAAGTGCCTTCAGATTCCAGGAGGGCTCCCAGGGTTTGTCTTACTTCCCATAATTTATTCAAATTGTTTTTCCGCTGATCTCCATTTCAAAGTTAATTAGCTGTCTCCACTGCGCGCTTTCAAAACGTTCAAATATGGCCGGAAACGTGTTTATTCTAAGCGATAACTCGGAAGCTCTTCGGAAATGTTCCCTCTTCCTCTCATATTCAGCGCCGATTTCCCTTGGAGAATATTACGAGTCAGACTTAAAAGGAGCTTTGAAAGTCCTTCTCCATAATTTAGTAAAGACTGTCTCGAAGAGAGGTATTTTTACCGTGCAGAACGGAGTTCCGAGAGGTGTAATTGCTGCCTGAAATTCACGGACCGTGTTCGCCTCGTGTGGGTACTGGGAGGCGGAATATTTATTTATTACTTTCCACACTCTCGGAACTGAACTCGACTCGAAAGCCAACAGTGGAAATCTTGTAAACTCGAGAAAGACCCCGGAATAAGCCAATAAGAGACCCGAGCGGCTCACTCGGAAAATAAATTTCTCGAAATTTTAGAGTGACAGTTCCAGTCGTTCAGAGTAAACAGACGTAATCCTGTCAGGCAAATAAGGTCTTGTGTACAGTGGCAAATTAAAATTTGGGACCCGTTATGATCATCAGGTTGTATCTACTGCTGAAGTTGTTTTATTAGAAATGAATGTTATACCGGCAACAACTGTATTGTATATATACTAGCCAAGACACTAGGGAAAGAACAGAACTCTCCATATATGTGCGTTATAGCCAATAGGCATTACATGGTGAGTAATAATAATTCTTCGTTTTACAGAATTTGATAGGAATTTGGAAGGTGAAGTGAGAGGGTGTTGGTGTTGGTGTGTCGGGGAGGAGCCTGACCCATACAACATAAAGTGGTCTAAAGTGGAAAGTCAACGCATTTCCCAACATAAAGTAGTGTTTTCTACGCATTTCCCCACATAAAGTGGTGTTTCCTACGCATTTCCCAACATAAAGCGTAAATTCCTACGCATTTCCCAACATAAAGTGGTGTTTCCTACGCATTTCCCCACATAAAGTGGTGTTTTCTAAGCCCCACATAAAATGGGGTTTCCTACGCATTTCCCCACATAAAGTGAAATTTCCTACGCTTGAGCAGCAAGCGTGCTAAAACATTCTTACACTATTCCTCAAACACCATTGTGAGCGATAAAGGACAAGCAAGGTAGACATTACAACACCAGAAATATTAATTCATATAAAATCCCTACTGGTTTTACTAGTTTGCTACACTGTGCTTAATTAGGTCTGCTGAGATAGTGTTACACTGTTAAAAAGATATCAGGTAGCAATTCTGTTAAAAAAAGATGCCAGGAAGAGCTCACCGCTCTGATGAATTTCCTCAGCCGTCCAATGACAGAAGGTAATGAAGAATAAGGATGATGGAAATCAGTGTAAAAGAGAAAACGTGAACAAATCAGAAAATAGGTTTTGATGTTAAAATACACTGAATCGCTCTTCGCTTTTAAAGTTTAATGGGATGCAATTGTAAAGTGGACTTGCAGAAGCTAATTGTACTAATATGACCACAATATGACATTTTTCCAAGAATGTATATTGGAAGGTAGAATCAATCCCAATAAGGAATACACGAAATAATGTTTCGTTTCTATTCCACTTGGAGTTGTTAACTCTCTTTGTAGTTGCTTCGTCCTTAGAAAACCTAACTGTACCCTAATGGGTAGATAAGTAGTTAATTAACGTCGCACTGCAGCAACACAATAGGGTATTTCCAACGGTCCGGGATCTAACCCGAAGTGAAAGATCCTACGGATCCCCGGGATCCATCCCTAACCACGTAATTCAGAACAACGGTCAGATGACAGCACCTGAGCTGGCAATGCACTCTCCAAACTTCCGCTCCACAGCAACATGAGGACAGTTGATGCCTGAACAGATTAAACGTACACTAGCCCCAGTGTACACGAGTCTTTGGTTGGACCTAGTTTCGATCTCGTAACCATTCGATTGCTAATCCTTTACTCTAACATTCGGGCAACCTTGACACCGGGGAATCTTGATGGACGAGGTATCCAGGCATATAGAGAGGACCCATTTTCAATTATTAGATGTTATACAGAGGCTGTTCACATATTTTTAGACAGTCTATATTGTATTCACTAAACTAAATTACATAAAATTCTTGTGTTTTAAATGTTCTATTTGATAGCCCTTCTTCTGAACTATCTTTCGACACTGTAATTTACAGGATAATAATGCCTTTTGAAGTGTCAGAAGAGGTATTCTATCCCATTCCTCCTCAACAACTTTCCAGAGTCCTGTAAGGGTTGTGGGACGACGTTTGGATAATGCAGATTTTAAAAGTCCGAAAGCACAAAAATCCATAGGTGATACATCGGGAGATTTAGTAGGGATATCAGTGAAGGGTATGGCCTTGATACCGGTTTTTTGTTCCATTTCTTTTAGGAAATTTACAGTGGATTTTGATGTGTGACTGCTAGTTTTGTCTTGATGGAGTTCCACAGATTAATGACACTGTGGGTAAAGCGATGGTATTTCATTCAGAAAAATTGGCGATAAAATATGTTCCTTATAGTATTAGGAGTTAATCTTGACATTTTTTTCCACTCTCTTTATTTTTAACTTATCATTATATGAAAAACCAGCAACAATCATGAATCCCTTAAAAAAAATTTCTTTCGATTCTGTGAACCATGTACTTCAGTTTTTTTCTCCCCTTTTATGATAATAAATGGCTCTTTTTTTGCTGCAATCGTTTAAATACATCCATGATTCATCCATTGTGACAATTTTTTTTTTCCATTTTTCTTTGGATAAGTGTTTCTCACATAGAATTCGGCAGCGTGTCCTGCGTTCAGCGATATGCTTTGGAGAAAGACGATGCATATTGCGTTTTTTCGCTTGCTTAAGATTTAAATCAACGTTTATCATTTTGTTTGCAGTGGACACCGAGCATTTTAATGGTTTTGCAACTGTCCTTTGACTAGGGGGATTTTCTTTTAACATTAAACAACGTACCTTTACAATAGTCGAAGATGTCCGTTTCTTTCTTAGATACTTGTTTTGAATTTTTGTCGAAATTGAGGCTCCAATTTGACGTTTTTTTTTGACAATACTACCTATCGACGCTTTAGATATCACAAAATATAGCCTTCGAACCACTGATTCTTTAAAAACGCCATTTTGAATAAAAACAAACCTCTCAAGCCGCAGACGATAATTTTGACTTTTAAAAACATAGTACAACTGCAATTATTTCTTTTGCAGCAAACGATTTTTTATTACCGCTAACCAAAATCGTCTAAAAAAATGTGTGAACAGCCTCTGTATTAAAATTAGAACGGTGATATCTCGTCGAAGGCAATATTAGTTGAATCTGGATGGACGAGATATTGTCGGAACCCCTTGGGAGGGTTAAATGTGCGCATCTCAATGCTTATATCGATTATAAACGGATTTGAATGAGCCATGGAAAGCGAGAAACGACATTTCCATTGATCTGTACAAGAAATTGATGTTCAAATTTTTATCAGTGGATTTTCTAGCTTAATATGAAATTATTTATATGAGGAGCTCAATTTACCGATCATCTTACCGTAAGCAACTAGACAGAGTGGAAGTTAGTTTCACACTGCATATAATTATGTGAGAAATCAGCTGATGGTCAGCGTGATGCACATTTAATGTAGATTAAGTGCAACAGTTCGTGGGACATAATTAAACGAATTTTGATTCAGCCAAATCACATAAGCCCAGTTTAAGATTCGAATTATGCAGGTCTACATTGTGCTTGATTTGATTGAGAATAAAACACTTGCGTCCTTAAGCAAAAATTCTGGCGTTATCTGGAAGCATTTATCTTTGACGACACTGGTTAACAAATGTACCAAAGCATTAGCCGAACGAATGAATGAAACAGCCGTAGGAAGAGTTTTAACGTTCCACGTCTGTTTGTTGCGAATATTCAATAGTTCATTTACAGTTTAAAGGATTAAAGTGCAATTTGGTTGTAATGTCGAAGGGTAATTCTGTTGATTAAATGCCTGTAACTGTAGCGTAGTTTGGTAACTGTTAAATGGCATCACTTACTCAGTTTCACTCCACGCAATCCAAAGTGACACAGACCCAAAGCTCGCCTAGCACCGAATAATTATCCCTTACTTTGTGCGAATAAATACTTAAGGTAGTACAGATCATGTTTAAACAAAATAAATATTCAAATAGAATCTTCCCGAGGGGTTGGTGATCTATTGTGGAATAAATGAAGCAGACATAGGAAATTTGAGCGTTTGCTTACTGTGAATATTTAATTCATTTACAATTTGTACGATTCAAGTGCAATTTGATATTTATTGTTTTTGAGAGATTTTTTTTGTCCAATATTAATTATATAGAGAAGTCTGGTAGCTTTCTAATGACTTCACTTACACAGTCTTCATTCCACGCAATCCGAAATTACACTGGCCCAGAGTTCGCCCAGCACTGTATATTTTCGACATAATTTAGACTCCTTCTCCAAGTGTGCATACGTACTCGTACCGAAATTCATGTCGGGTTTGAACATTCTTTGTCTACAAGACGCTGTACTTATCTTCTGGGTCTCATGCGTAGTTCTAAAATCATACGACAAATCAGTTGGAACATTTTTTCGTAACGCTCGATTTTTCAAGCATACCTCCTACAGTAATGTTTCGATTTTAAAGACTTTCACGTCAGAAAAGACCTTAAAACTCAAATCATCAGTGGAAATGTTTTTGTATTCCATTCTGTAATATTTTAGAAAACCTCTTTTTCAAGCTGGATTTTATGACAATATAACGTGCTTTTCTAGCGTTATTTTTCTCATCCTTACCAATATCCAATATCCACAAGCACGCACTAGACAGATATGGTAAATTTATGAATATATCAATACGGTTTCTCTACATTTGCAATTCATCCGTTACGAATTTTTACGAAAGTAAAATGGTTTTCCTGCAAGATTAAATTTTACCTAAAGATATCGATATTGACGGATCGTGGTAAAATCTATTTAAAAACTAAATATACCAATCGATCAATTTACTGACACCGATATTAAAGATGTGCTTAGAAGTTATCCGTTACCGTGAATAATGATAAATTGTAGTAGAAAAGTCAAGATTAGTTACATTATTTTACCTGTTACAAACTCCATTTTCGTTTACCATTTTGTAAGCCTCAATAATGGCATCGTACATGTTTATTTGTTCGACTAAAAGAAGATTTAGAATTCTCAAATTTTAATTTAAAACAGCCATTTATTTCTAGCAATCAAGCAGAAATATTATACGTTGCTTTCAGCATATTAAAAATGTTTCTTGGTATTAATTCAGCACTATATCTATATGCTGACATAAATAATTAAAATTTCAAATAAATTTTTGCGAAAGAGACTAATAATTCCCATTAATAACCATATTAATTACTCCTGTCGTAGAACTCCGAATTTATCAAGTTCTCGAAAGAGCTGTAAAAATCAAAGGCTCGTTTAATGAATCATTTGATTAGTGTTTCTTTAAAAAATACTCAGAAAAAGGACAATATACGATAAAAAATGCAAGACTGCAAGAAAAAGACACAAATATAGAGAGATCAAAGACATAAAAAATACTTTGTTAAAACATACTATTATCTATATATATAAAACACTAACGTACGTGGACCCGAAATCGACGTTATTTGTGTATCGTCGAATGGCAGCAATCAACATATATAAAATAACCCAGATATTTTGAATTCTTGCTGTTTTCAAATAGCCGAGGTCAATTTCTATGAAAAATAAGGAATTAAATTGTAATATTTATGTTTGAACTTACTTTTTATTTCTTGCTTTGATGTAAAAGTAATTTAAACGTAATTTTACTACCCGGTATCTGGCCACGCGTCAGAATTAATGTTTACTTTTTTAATTTGATTTAGAATTCCGTGTTTGGGTATTTGAGTTGACTGCGAGATGTTGCGGACATATTTGAGGATTCCCAAGTATTATAAATACGTGTTATTTTTGTTAATAAATCATTATTGTCTGTGTCAATATCGTTGAAAAGTCTTTTGTCGCATTATTCTATTTCACAATAAATATAATCAGGAAGTCGAAATTCAACACGTTTGAATAGATACGTACGTGTTTTTTCAAGGATTGGAATTTTATTTTTGTTTGCATTATGTGTTCCGGTATATTACATGTTGCAGAAATATTATTTAGGAGTTAGATTTTAATGATATGTCTATTTCCTGCAAAATATCTCTAGACATGGGAAATTTTGTAGCGGTATATGTACATTTCGACCATCTTTGCTTAAATATTTGATTGAATATGCAATGATTTAAAGAATTGTTTCATAAAAATAAATAAAATATACCAATCAAAACATGTTTAATTACGGTGTGTAAAAAAGTTTAAAAAGCACTATTACACACCGCCGAGCGCTAGCTGGCGCAGCCCGACTAGTCTATACAGGGTGGTCCCGAATTCATGGTACAAACTTTAATGGTAGGTACAGGACATTGTAACAATGATTTATTGTATAGGAATGTATAGTCGCAAGTGACGCGGTGAGGCGTAAACAGGGGAAATAACGGCCGAAAGGAAAAACAAAGATTTTATTGAAAGCGTTGTTGACAAGTGTCATGTTTACAGTAATTGTTCAAAATTGCGTCCACCAGTATCGATACATGCTTGACAGCGTCGGTGGAGCGATTGGCGTACACGTTCAAAGATGCCTGGTATTTCACGCACACCTGCAGCAGCTACAGATAAGCGAGCGACGAGATCCTCATCTGAGTCAACTGGAGTCTCATAAACAAGATGCTTTAGATGTCCCCATAAAAAGTAATCGAGGCTCGATAAATCGGGAGATCGGGGTGGCCAAGGGACTGGTCCACCACGCCCAATCCATCGAGTACCAAACGTGGCATTCAGGTAATTCCGTACATCAATGCTGAAGTGTGCTGGCGCCCCATCGTGCTGAAACCACATGCGGTTACGAATGGCGATCGGAACATCATGCAGCAGTTGTGGTAACACTTCTTTCAGAAAAATAAGATAGCTTCCGCCAGTGAGCCGCGTGGGTAGTAAGTATGGGCCAATCAAAAAGTCGTTCACAATACCAGCCCACACATTAATACTGAAACGTTGTTGAAACGCATGTCGACGCGTTGCATGTGGATTATCGGTTGCCCACACATGGGAATTGTGCGCATTAAAGACACCCTCGCGTGAAAATGTCGCTTCATCTGTAAATAGCACATAATCTACGAAATCCGGCTGCAACGCACATTGCTGCATCACCCACAGGCAGAAGTTCACGCGGCGAGGATAATCTGCCGGATTCAATGCTTGTACTTTCTGAAAATGGAAGGGGTGTAAGCGATTTTCGTTTAACACTCTGCATACAGTCTGATGACTCACACCTACGTCACGCGCAACAGTTCTTGTGCTTGACTCGGGTCTATCAGCCACAATGTTCAAGATGCTTTCTTCCAGCCTTGGAGTGCGTACAGCTCTTACTCGACCAGCGCCATGTCTGTTGACGTCGAACGCACCTGTTTCACAAAGTTGACGATGTAACCGTTGAAAAATTCTATGATCCGGCATTCGTCGATCAGGATACTCCGCGCGATACATTCGTAACGCAGCTCTGCCGTTACCATTTGCACGGCCGTACATGTAATGCATGTCTGCTCTTTCTGCATACGTAAAGTCACCCATCGTCTACGGCAGCACAATTGTGAATGGCGCTTTTCCCTACTGCGATGCATCATGTTCAACAGCGGCTAGACATCTACTGCCCTCTACCGGCAATGATACCAACCGATCACTCCATTTCTCTTTCCTTTTATTTCCCCTGTTTACGCCTCACCGCGTCACTTGCGACTATACATTCCTATACAATAAATCATTGTTACAATGTCCTGTACCTACCATTAAAGTTTGTACCATGAATTCGGGACCACCCTGTATACATAAAACACTAGCGTACGTGGACCCGAAATCGATGTTATTTGTGTATCGTCGAATGGCAACAATCAACGTAAGTAAAATAACCCAGATATTTGAATTCTTGCTGTTTTCAAATAGCCGAGGTCAATTTCTATAAGGAATTAAATTGTAATATTTATGTTTGGACTTACTTTTTATTTCTTCCTTTGGTGTAAAAGTAATTTAAACGTAATTTTGCTACCCGGTATCTGGCCACGTCAGAATAATTGTTTACTTTTTAAATTTGATTTAGAATTCCGTGTTTGGGTATTTGAGTTGACTGCGAGATGTTGCGGACATATTTCAGGATTCCCAAGTATTATAAATATGTGTTATTTTTGTTAATAAATCATTATATCTTTGTCAATATCGTTGAAAAGTCTTTTGTCGCATTATTCTATTTCACAATATATTCAGGAAGTCGAAATTCAACACGTTTGAATAGATACGTACTTGTTTGTTTTCAGAATTTTGCATTTTTTCAAGGATTGGAATTTTATTTTTGTTTGCATTATGTGTTCCGGTATATTACTTATTGCAGAAATATTATTTAGTTGTTAGAGATAATGATATGTCTATTTCCTGCAAAATATCACTAGACTTTGGTAATTTTGTAGTATTTGTAATATTTTGACCAACTTTCCTTAAATATTTGATTGAATACGCAATGATTTGAAGAATTGTTTCATAAAAATAAATAAAATATACAAATCAAAACATGTTTAATTACGGTGTGTAAAAAAGTTTAAAAAATCACTTTTACACACCGCCGAGCTCTAGCCGGCGCAGCCCGGCTAGTTGTAATTTAAATCATTAAAAAATAAGCGAGAAAAATTATACAGTTTTTAAAAATTCATTGATAGCAAAACTGTTTTATATATCACTAGACTTGGGAATTCATTCACATCACATTATCACATTCTTTTTTTAAGGATTAACAAAAAAATAATATTTACTGTTTCTAGCAATAGATTAGGCTTATGCAAAAACTCGTCCCGTTCTTTTGACAAAAATTGAAAACTTATTTTTTTAAATAAAAATTAAAGTTAATCAGTTGTTTATAGCAATTGTTGTCATTTAGGAAATGTCCTTAAAACAATTTCCTAATTTAAACTAGTACTTAAAATCAATAAAACCGGAATTGATGGACGAGATATCTCGTTTTCAGAAAGAAACCTGAACTTCTTGATCTCGCTATCATAGAAAAATTGGCAATATCCTGATGGTAGATATATCGTTATTGGCACAGTTAGTTGGTCCTGTATTGACGAGAAACTCGTTTAAACCACTCGAGGGTAAATAATTTAATTTCGGAGGCATAATTTTAAACTATCGTAAATCCCAGGGTTTAGCTAGAAAATATGTCTCCAGAAAAGTAATTAAGTCGGTGTACAGTTTATTGACATAGACGGCATAACTGTATAGCTTGTCGTTCCAGTTTTACAAGCAAATAAAATTATTTTAATCCCCAAACACGAATTTTTTCATTGACCACAGCGAAAATGAATTCATTGCGACAATGGGGAGTCTAGGCGTCATAAAAATCAATACCAAAATGTAAATTAAAGCTTATTTTGCTGTTATAAAGAAGGCATGTAACAACACTCAATAATAATCAAAAACGTTAAGTAAAGTGCAATCATTTTTAAAAAATGAGAAATACATTGACTTGGAACAATTTGTTGCTATGGCTACGTTCGATTTGCCAAAAAAACTAATTGGTACGGCCAGATTTTTTTTCTCTGCTTGAATAATTTCCCCAGACTTGAAAAGATATTATAATTAATTTCCTTTTACTTGCAGAGTGTTCTATTAAGATTCATAAAGGGGTATCAAACGTGGCCAAGTCTGTAAAATTCATGTAAACAGAATTTTTCTTCGATCAATATTCATTTTTATGAGAATATTTTATCCTTTCGTCACGAAATTTAAATTAAAAAAAAAAAGTCATTTAAAGAAAAAGAAAAATGGAATTGGCCTGCTCTAAATTTTTGTAGCATTTTATAAACTTGCATTTCCACAGTAAAATTCTACATAGTATAGGTAAAATCTTTATCTTTATAAATTTTATATTTTAGCCTTTACCCTCCTAGCGGTTGTCTTCACTGGATATCTGATCATCAGCAAAGCTGACCAGATCTTGATAGACGAGATATCTCCTCATTTCTTTAATAACAAAATGAATTTACATTAGGTCACATATGTATGTGGCTACCCTTTACGTAAAACGAAAATTGCCTGAATAATTTTCGTGTCTTATTTAGTGGGTTGTATGACATTTTAAAATTATGTTCAGCAAAACATCTTTTGTCTTATTTTAATGGGAGACTAAAATAAAAGGACAGAACATTTATGCGGTTAAATTTTATAACGATATTTTAAGTACCGTTTTAAAAAATGTATGATAACAATAAGTCTTTCAAAGTTTTGGATTTTTTGAAAGGTTCCCGTTTTCTAGCTACTAATATAGACATTTCTGCCTCTATATTTCTGACAAATTACTATGCTAAAACGATTTCCGAACATTACGTTGATTGAAATGTCAAAATCAGCCGCGTGTATCGAAACTTAATAAATGTATACTTCGGCTCCTACTTTTTAGTATATCCCTGCGATAGACAGTAAATTATTATTCCGATAAATTTCAATAGGTTTTTTACTACTCAACCCCCCCCCCCCTCCATGAAGAAAACTTTCCAAAACCAACAACTATTTTCAAAATGCATTGATTAAACCATTTTATAAAATATTGGAGTAAAAATAATGCAAGTTGCCTTATAAATCAAGCTCAAGCCCAGTTGTAAGGCCAACGTATTTTCAAACGGAGGGTTACGAATTCGAAACTAGGTCCATCCATAGACTGTCGTGTACACGGGGGCTGGCGCATGGTAAATCTGTCAAGGCCTCAATTGCCCTCACGTTGGCGTAGTGTAAATCTTTTACAGTGGGGTCAGGTGTTAACCTCATTATTTGACCGAGGTTTAAAATTACAAAGCGTTGTGTGTGGATCATTCCTTTCTATATGGATCCCTTCACGTCGCCAATCGCTCGTTGTGTTGCTCCAGTACGTTAATTAACTATCTACCTATACTTTAAGCCCAAAGCAACGAAGTTATCTACGGAATACGTGTATCCTGTTACCAACGAAAGGTTTGGTTATATTGTTTGCATTGTAGTTTGATTATGCTACAAATTCGATTGCTTTAAGGCCAATAGAATTTTTTCCCGAAGTATCCTCTTCCAAGAAAAATACCAATAGATTATTTAAAAGCATTGTTATGTAAGGAAATGAGCAATCTAATCTTTCAAAAAGAATTCCATTCCGAGCGAACGAGCAAAATAAATTTTCAAAGGATTTTATTCAAAGGAAAGGACCAATAGATTCGCGTTCCTCAAAGGAAAAGACCAATATATTCGCGTTCCTGAAAGGAAAGAACCAATAGATTCGCGTTCCTCAAAGGAAAGAACCATTAGATTCGCGCTCCTCAAAGGAAAGAACCAATAGATTCGTTCCTCAAAGGAAAGGACCATTAGATTCGCGCTCCTCAAAGGAAAGAACTAATAGATTCGTTCCTCAAAGGAAAGGACCAATAGATCTTTCAAAAGGATTCCAATGTAAGGGCCCCAACAATTGAATTTTCTGAAAAGATTATTCATGATAAGGAAAAGTCCAATAGAATCTTTCCAACAGTTGAAAGACTGTAAAGATATTAACGGTTATTTGACATTAAGTGTATTGTGGGCTCAAAGCAATAGATGGTTGGTTTTTTCTTGGGTGAGGTTGTGCCGCAAGGGCCATATTTGGCCACACTGCACCAGAGACAAGACATGCAATATAAAATAATAGACAGACAAACCACGAACATCTTACAAAGAGAGAAATACACCTGACAGGAATCGAACGTGTGCCGTCTACAACTCGAAGGTTGCCAGCACAGTGGGCTTACCCACAGAGCCACGACTTCCACTCAAAGCTATAGAACACTACTCGGCTATATACTCTGAAATATAGTGACTCTCCGAGGGTTAGTCACGTTAGGAATACGTACAGGAACACTAGCGCCACCTACATTCAGCTCGACAGGAAATTCTCATGAGGATCATGCTGTCATTTCAAAACCCCTCATCGAAAGTGAACAAGGGAATAACAAGAGATGACAACCATTTTACAAGAACGATTAATGAAAGATAAGTCATCAACGAACTAAACACTCCCTTAGTTTATTCAATCTATCAAGTTCCACATTAGGTCCTGTTACATACTCTGCTCAGCACGCATACCAAGATTGGCACAGACCCCAACATACTCGGGAGACAGAGAATTAAGAATGCGTAACAGCGTTCTCTTGACCCTGAAAACACAAAAAGAAGTCAATCAACAAAGCGTCTCATTCCTTCCACTAGGATGTTTATTTTTATCTTCCCGAGGAATGCACACAGCAGGGGAAAGAGGACAATTAAAGGGTTTCAACACGACGCTTCCTGCGGAAACTGGAAGCTCGGATGTTTTGCCACTGTCATCGCAATAAAGCGACTACTTTTGCTGATGTGGAATCCAGTTTGAAAACTACACTTGAAATGTTTGGACTGGCCACTGTAAATTTTGAACTAGTGTGACGGAATTAGTTTCAAAAGTTACTTCTAATCGACACAGGTGTTGTATCGCAAGGGAACAGTCTAAATGATTGTTGGCTGAGAACAGGTTAACATGATTTTGGATCATCCGGAAAGTTCTGCGCGTTTTTAAAGGTAAATTTCAACGAAGCAGTACAAAAACATAAAAACATGTTATTGGATCACATAAGCACACCTCTGTTTTATGACTTTTGTCATCTTTCCTGCAGCTGGAAAATTCTTTATTTTTTTTTTAATCATTAGACTTATTTGTAAAGAAGTCTGATTATTATGAATTGTTGCCACAAAATCAGACAAACTATTCTTTTGTAGTCCCACCATACAGAAAGCCGTTTACAGAGGATGGTCGTCCAGAGCGGGCATCATCTTCGAGGCTGAAATTTCATCGCTTAAATTTTCCAAACCACCTGCGAACTGTGGCCTCAAACATATATACAGCTCAGATTTTACGAGCAGTCGGATTAGCATTTTTTCCTTTCTAAAAATAAAAGAGCATAATATGACGAAAATGAACTTTCTGGTTCTCCATTCTTATCACTGCAGTGAAACAAAAATTATGTCATAACACATGCTATGATTATGCAGTGTAAGCATAAAAGACCTAATTTAAACATCTGCTTCAATCAAGGTCACTCCTTATCTTCGGTACCAATATAATAACAAAGCTAGATTCGATTTGAAAACGCGTATAACTTTCCGGATGACTCAATATATTGAGTTGGTGCATAGTTCAATCCGTTGAAGTTCTGAGATTTCTGGTTAAGGAACTGATAGAGGTGACAAAACTTTCTGAACCACTTACACAACGTGGATTTATCAACGACACCCTCAACCTACAGGGCATCTGCGAAGCATTCTTGTATTTTCAGAAATATAAGAAAAATTAATAGGTCGAAAATTGCCCGTATTTTCTGCCATTTTGAATGCTAAACAATATTTTAAAAACATAACCCAGTAACACCATTTTCAAAAGTTACTTGCTTTAATTCATTTTGTCAAATATCAAAACTACTATAAAGTAGTTAACACTTCGTTTTGCGATGAAATTCCATCGAGAGCCAACAATAGGGTGAACCTTTGCATCAACACAATACATTTTTAATGTCGAATGTGGCAACAACGTATATAAACAGTTTAAAGTAAACTGTTCGTCAGTGGGATAGGATCTTACCAGATGGTGGAAATGTTGGAAAATAACCTTTAAACTAATTTCTTTATGTTTTGACTAGCAGAATTCCCTTGCGTTTCTCCTGTTAAATTGGTTAAATATTGATTGAAAAGGAATCAGAAATAATCACTTCGCTACCATAGAAAAATACAAACATCATTTAGGTGCACGAAAAATACTATTTTGACATCGGTTTAACTTTTTCATAGCTTCTACAATTTACCTCTGTCGTAAATATTGCCTGTAAATACTGTCGTAAATATTGTAAATATACCTGATGTATTCATCCATATAATCCATTTCACAGTCGTAAAACACAATACAAAAAAGATATTTCTAAGGTGACTACTTCAGAAGTCGATATAGAAATGTCCTTGAAAACTACAATGTATGACAACGTACACGTTTAAATTTAACGTAACCTACATATATTGTTTGAAAAGAATTTATTTTCACTATACCCGTCATTTAAAATAAGAAGTTGCATACATTATTTAAAAAAATTCGTTTTGCATATTTGTCATTTTTATAAAACAATTTTACTATCCATTACGTACTCAACAAATGACTTATGGACAGTTGGTCAAAATATACATATACCGCCAAAAAATAATGCAAATTATGTACAATGAAATGTTTAAAAAAAAAAAATTCTCTGTCCAATACTTATATCCGGTTGTGTTGTGTTGCACCGTTGCGACAATGGTTCAAGCTTCCCTCGTTCAAATGCGATTCGACGTTTTTTGACGCTAAGCCTATTGTTACGGGCACAATTCCACATTGGAACCTGCATTCTTCCTTGCTCGACTTTACCTTCAGCAAATTGACCTTCTTTACAAAGTTTTCTTAGGTTTCTAGTATGATGAAATGAGCAACAGAATTTTTCTTAATTCACGCCTTCTGACAGTGGTTGAATATGATGAGGTGGAGTTCCAGGATCCTTCACTTCAGGACAGTCGCCAATGGCCCGTTGCGCGTCTCCACTGCGACGCCAATTCCACTACCTAACTAATCAAAACAAACGGCGCACGCGACGCTAAATTATTTAAAAGCTAAACAAGTATGGCCGACCGATTTAGCTACGGCCTCTTTCAATTCTCCGGTATCATCGCATCTTAAGAGCTTAATTCCATTTGTAGCGTTAAAAGACTGCAGATAACTCAGCTCTCCTATCTATTACAGTTAATGCAACTTCTTCGACTTGAAGTGCAGTTAGCGGGATTGAATTATTTCCCTCCAAGTGCAGCGGCTGCAACGGAACAAAAACGCAGTCGACCGGTGATGCATTTTTAAAAAGAGCCCTTCTATTTATTGCCTTTGCAATTCGGTACTTTAGATTGGAATTGGAATGTACCCGGGTACTTTTGTTTTCTACCTGCCACATCGCTATCTTTGTTCCTTAAGTGCAAACGCTTTATCAGGCAATCTTGATTTATCAATCTCGTGTAAGAGTAACCCCTATTGTGTTACACAACGCGGTTTTTCAATAGTTAGAGGCCCCTTTAACTGAAATAACTCGATCTCAATTGAAATGAGCTCGAGATGCAGGAATAGTAAAGGTTTGAAGTAGAAGAGGAACAGCAAAACAGATTATAACGAAACAATTCGAACTAACCGGTTTTCCCCGGCTAGCGCTCGGCGGTTTGTAATAGCTATTGAAACTGAATAAAGCACGAATATTCACATTTGCTCATTCGTGAAAGAAAAGGCTAAATCTAAGTTTTATTCTATATAAAGGTAAGCCAGTAGCTGGCTTGAGATAAATATTTGCATGGTAAATCTTTCAATTAATGCACAGTTTTTGATAGAACTGGTATAAAAGTTATCCGACCTTAGAAACATTTTATATTTACCAAAACACTACAACTCAAAACTGCAAAAATCAGCCAGGTCTCTGAGATGTTCAATTGTTGAAATGATTAGAGATTAGAGATGTATAAAGTTCTACATTTAGATTCTTTGTCATTCTCTCTTGAGACATTGAAACCTAGGAACAATCAGGCTAACGAGACAGTCATAAAATCGGGTTTATTCATAACATTAAATATAGCTTATTTACAAAACACACCAAGCCTCTAAAGTCAAGACGTCTTGTCTATAACCCCCATCTAATCTAAAATCTACAAGCATTTGCAATCGTTTATATACAGTTGAAAGTTTACACCCTATTAACAAATTACAAGTTTCACTCACCAGTCGATAAGTTAAAATAAAGTTCTCTTGAGGTTAAGACCGATTCCAGCAACCTCAAATATCCTCACGTTATCGTGGCGTGGAAGTTTGGAGAGTGGGGTACCGACTCGGGTGTAACCTCGTTATATGACTGTGGTTCAATATTTCATGGTGTCCTCGGATCATTTCCTTCGGGGGTGAATCCCAGACCGTCATCAATATCCCATTGTGTTACTCCAGTACGACGTTAATTAATAATACCTACCTTCCCGAACTGTAGCCAATAGCCCATTGTGTTGCTCAGTCCGACGTTAATTAAATATCTACCTACCTTAACCTTCATGATTTTTTCAGTCGTCGCACAGAACGGCTCTTTCGCCTAACTATCCGAGCCTCCTTACCTAGTTCCCAAACTCGAGCGATAGGGCCGTGAATGGCATTTACGACTGACGCTTTCATAGTATTGTGTGGCGCATCATTTGGCGTAAGAAGATATATCACCGGAGCGACTTTCTTTTCCCAAAGCGTTCACACCTCACGGTCGGCAGGGCAGGGCACCGAACAAAAGAGGGACTCTCGAGGTCAGTCGCTGATAGCTCGTAAATGGTGATCGATGCCAGCGGACACTTAACAGGGGGAATAACATCCACAGAACACAGATCTATATTATGCCGCTGGTGTAAACGAAATTTTAGTGGTAACATTTGTTTACCTGCCACAGCATAAAGGTTAACACTAAAAGCGCCGTTGGGGTCATTTTGACCGTTTTACCAATTTCCCATGCTTTATTTGACCATACAGATTAACATCGAAGAGTTCGTATTTTTTACTTTTCTTAAACTATTCCAAATATACTGCGACAATTTGTCGTATTTCTATGTTAATTATTAAATTAAATCATCTAAGAAATACCTAAAACAGTCAACAGAGGTCATTTAGATCCTCATAAGAAAAATGACCGATCTTCAAGTGAATGTCTGTTTTCGAATTCCCAATGCCTCATTTTTGTTTTCTGCTCATGGGGAAACTCGCACCACAAAATTTAGTTTGATTGCGATGACTATCGCGAAGTTGGCGGATTCGCTCTAAGCACTCTCTCTGAATTGCGCTCGCATCCTAGCAACGCTATTATCATTATTTTTGTTGCAATTTCAAAATAATAACTTTTTAAGCAAAAAAAAAAAAAATTTTAACTCTAAAAACTATAAAAAAAACTATAAAAACTCTTATTTATCGTTATTTTAACATCCCTTATCAATTACCTAAAATTTAGTTTAATATGCCTTACATTACTTATGAGGGTCCAGTTGACCCCCCCCCTCCCAACGGGTGTTTTAGGTAAGTCTGAAATCCGACTGTTCTAGTGTTAAATTAGGGTGCAAGTAATTGTAAAACAAACAATAAACGCAATCGTTAAGCGTAAACACCAGGTCTTCAAACTTGGCATCGGTATTGTTTTTTTTTTTACTTCACTTACGAAAACGAAATCCGTAGCAGTGATTACGATATGAAACAATTAATATGATAGCATACTTAAAAACATTAAAAACGACTATCACTTTCTCTGTCAGTACAGACGTGTCTAAAAGAGTTTTCCCAATGCGTAATCTGCAAATTTCGGAATCTGTAGTTTTGATACCTCGGTGTATTTATTTCCTCTGCATCTCTGTAAAAATGGTAGATTGGATCTAGGGCACAAACCGTAGTTTTAACATGAATACGCGGTCCTGGTGTTGGCCTGTGGAATGAGTGATCAGACACAGGAAGTTTGAACTGTTGTTTACAGCGCGTGGAATGTTCAACAGTTAATTTATAATTTGAACGCTGTTAAAACGCATTTTGATATTAATATAATGATAATTTTATCTTATTGAGAGAGAGAGAGAAGACCTCTCTCTCATCGTATTGTTGTTCAGTAGCTTTCGAATGTCATCACATACGCAGTCCTCATTCCACGCAATCCAAAGTTACACTGGCCCCAAACTCGCCCAGCACCGTAGAATTTCTAGCCTTCTTCAACACTATGCTATATTTAACTTCTGGTTGTTTCTTTTTGTTCAAACAAAAGACAAAACAGTTATAACGCTTCACTTAGCGTGCCTCCCAGTACTAATCTTATTTTAAAGACTTATTCATGTCAAATCTGTCCTTATCTTATTTTAACTTATTTTGGGGGAATCAAATCACCTGGGAGATTAACACTTTAGTGAAAAGGCAATTTTTTCAAAGTCATTTACCTACTCCCCCCTGACACTACATTCAACTCTTCGTTGTGAACCAAACATGACAAAACAAAATAACATCCCTCTAATTTTAAGGCAGGCCTGTTTACCAATTGGTTAGCGCTCTGATCCTTGGTTCAACAAAATCTAGGCTCGACAGACTTACAGGCATGCAGTGGTTCCGAAAACACTTTAAACCATCGATCAAAGGTAGGTAGTTTAATTAACGTCTCAGTAGAGCACCACAACGGGCTATTAGCGATGGCCCAGAATCAAATCCGAAGGGAAAGATCCGAAGATAATAACTCGCAATTTGAACCACGGTCAAATGACTAGCAACACCTTAGGTGACACTCCACTCTCCTAACTTTTACACAACGCCATCGAGAGAACATATGAGCCAAAAGTCCCCTTTGTACATGTCTTTGGTTGGATTCGAAATGGCTAATTCCTGATAATTCGTCACACTTACAACTGGGTTACAGTCTGGTGGTTAAGGTGTTCACCTCTAGATTGGATGGTTCCTGGTTTGAATACGGGTCAGTGCATAGATGTTTGTGAGTGTAGGGTGTAGAGGCGCCTGGTGCACTTTAAAATCTGTCGTGGCCAAACGTCCTCACGTTGGTTTGGTGAAGAAGTTTGGAGAGAGGAATGCCAGCTCAAGTGTTGCAACGTCATCTAAACGTGGTTCAAAATTACGAGGTGTTGTCCTCGGATATTTCCTTTAGGGGATTAATCTCGGACCGTCGTCAAAAACCCGTTGTGTTACTCTGGTGCAACGTTATTTAAAAATTACCAAATTACCAATTTTTTTACCAATTGGGTTCCGCTGCTCCACCGTAGACAGCAGTGTAGCAAGATAAGTAGGTAGTTGAATTTAGATCGCACCGAAAAAACACACATGGCTATTGCAAACGATCTGGGATCTCTGTGTAAGGGAAAAAGCCAAAAACAACGAATCGCAATTTTGAATCACGGTCACATGAGAAGATCGACAGCTAAACTGGTACTCCATTTTCTCATAGACATGCACACCAGCATAAAGACATTTAAGGCCACGACAGGTCAAAGTGTACCACTCCCTACCCCCCCCCCACTCACTCGAGGATCTTTGGTTGAATCTAGTTTCGAACTTGAATATACACAACCCTACAATAACGGACCGGACAGCAAGATGTGATGGTATAAGGGAAACAATACGTGTTGTAATAGGGGGATGGTCCCCCCATGTACTGCAATTACACTAGCAACACTTCTGGGCATACTTTTCTCAAGAAGGTTTTGATACACAGCTATGGGTATTTGTGTCCATTCCTGTTGCAAGAATGTCATCAGCTCAGCTGTAGATTTCGGACGTGGTTCCCTGGTCCGAAAGCGTCGCTCTCACTCGTCCCATAAATATTCTGTGGGGTTTAGGTCGGGACTCTGAGAAGGTCGGGAAAGACATTTTACATCCATATCTCGATACCACTGCTTGACAGAAACTGCAACGTGACATGGAGTGTTGTCCTGGAAGTAACATTTGTCCCTTGTCGGCGTTTAATTGACCAGGAACAACATGCAAAGGTCCCAGGCCATACCACGAAAAACACCCCCAAACAATAGTCGGATTTTTTGCAGATCTGCTGGCGTCCGGTCCATTATTGTAGGGTAGTGTAAGCTTGAACTTGGGTATAGTTTTGAACTTTGAACCCTCCGGTTCCTAATTGACGACTCTACCAACTGGTCTACTGTATCCTTAATGTGTAGACCTCAAGCGACAAAAACCTGGATCTAATTAAGAAATTTTCAAAAAAATCATGAGCAACCGTCCTGTTTACCGTAGGATCAAATAATTCGCAACTTGCACAACAATACTGACGATGGAAACTTATCCCTTGTAATACAATGGGAATTAATTTCCGTTATTTGTTATCATCTAAGGGGAAACCTCAGTTATTGCGGCGGGCCCCTAAGTATGAAATGAGTCGAAGTTTGCTCGTTTGTTTGGATGGAGATAATAGCCCGACGGAAACAGACGCTTTCGCCTCAGGATTGCTAACAAATTGGTTCCGCTTGCTGGGATATCGATTCAATGAAATGAAGGAGCTGAAAGTATTGCAGAAGTATTAATGGTCCATCGAAAACTCAGATGTTTGTAATATTGTTAAGAGAAATACATGATGGGTCTTAAGACATATCTACTTAAGAACGCACTCACAGCAATATCAATGTAAAATCGCCCTTTTTAATAAAATTAATTCTTTCACTTATGTAAATAAAACGTTTACACTGGCAATTTCGGCATCTGAATATAGTTCAAAATTACATCGGTGCTGTCATCGGTTGGTAGGTAGGTATTTTAATATTTTAATTAACATCGTACTCTCTCTACAGTAACACACCAGGCTAATGACGACGGTGCATGATCAATCGTATTGGCCAAGTCAATCGTCTTCTTCAAATACCTCGTCATCTGACAGTGGTTCAAAATTACGAGGTGTTGTCCTAGGATCTTTCCATTGAAGGAATGATCCCGGACCGTCGTCAATAACCCGTTGTGTTGCTCTAGTACGACGTTAATTAAAAAATACCAATTTCCTGACAGTGGTTCAAAATTATGAGGTGTTGTCCTCGGATATTTCCATTGAGGGAATGATCCCGGTCCGTCGTCAATTACCGGTTGTGTTGCTGCAGTACGACGTTAATTAAAAATTACCAGTTATCATTATGATGGCCACCGTAACCCGATTGGTAGAGTGGCAGATTATCAAACGGGAGGTTGCGAGTTCGAGACTCGATTCATCATATTGATCGTCGTGTATAGGGGGACTGTTTCATGCTAAATCTGATGTGGCCTCATATATTTTCACGTTGGCGAGGTGTGGTTTGAAAAATGGGATTCCACCTAGGCAACACAAGTGGTGTTTTCTACGTATGAGCATCAGTACGCTTTAAAATTGGCGTTCAATAACTCTAATATTAAGGTAATGGTAATGGTAATTTTAGTTAACGTCGTACTAGAGCTACACAACGGGCTATTGACGACGGTCCGGGATCAGTCACTTGACCAATATTAAGGACACAGTTACAATTGCGGCCTTGAAAATATTCAATTACAAAATTGTAATATTCGGTAATTTTTTTAAATTTTTTTTGTTTACGTCGTACTAGAGCAACACAACGGGCTATTGACGACGGTCCGGGATCAGTCCCTTAAGGGAAAGATCCGAGGACAACACCTCGTAATTTTGAACCACGGTCAGATGACGAGGGAACACCTGAGCTGGCACCCCACTCTCCAAACTTCCACGCCAACCCAACGTGAGGACTTTCGGCCACGACAGATTTAAGGTGCACCAGCCGTGTAATATTCGGAAACAAAAAGATAGTGGTTTAGGTTAGTTTTCATACTGAGAGTGTTCCGATTCTCTCTCTCTCTCTCTCTCTCTCTCTCTCTCTCTCTCCTATTTTAAAACTCGAAGCGTGAAAGTGTCGAAGAGTGTGTATAATAGTTCTTTGCTTTTTTTGCTCTCTGCTTCTTAGACGTTTTTAAGTGTTGTGATATTAATTAATTTATTTATTTATTTACACACATACATACATATCTATAAATATAAGAATAATATTTATTGTAATTAAACAAATATATGTACGCGTACTGAAACATTATTTATTATTTCGTTTAAGACGCGTTCTCACAAATCAAGTTTAATTGACCGATTATAATTGATCAACGAAAATTGAATGAAAGCTATAGTGAGAATCTTTGTTTCAATAGAGTTGACCAACTTTTTAGTAGATCAAGGAAAGCTTGACCACTTCAAACTTTATCGTTCAAGTGATGAGTCATCCGCCATCTGCTTTCGAGTTATTTCCACGCAAACGAACTGTCGTGGTTTATTTTATTCCAGAAACAAAACAAAAGTGTTTTTTATTCTCTAGGCCAAGTTTGCAATCGTTAACGATGGAGTGAAATTTTCAACGGATTTGAAATCTGCGGAAATTTTTACACCAGTTCGACACCTTAAATGTGATTTTCTATAAATAAATACTTTTTCACTTGTAACTTTTATATTTTCGCTTATTAAACTGTTGATCAGTTTCTGTTGAAGTGTGTGTACAAAAATTCATTCAAGTCATATTCAACTTTTATCGATCAATTATAGTCAGTCAATTAAACTTGATTCGTGAGAGCGCGCCTTTAGATTCCATCCAAAAGTTTTCCAATTCTCGGTCCGCGAGTGTTGCTCTAACAATCACTTCATCGTACACGTATAGCAACAGCAGGATCTTCCTGATCTGCGAAGGCCCTTCGAGGACACAGCAATTAGCGTTGTATTCCACATAAAGCTCAGTGGGGAAACAAAGCCCGCGGGACTGATTTAACCCTGGGGCTCCTTCTGATTTGTGTCGCTTGTTTTTTCCCTGCTTTCCTGAGCACTCCGTTTCCCGAACTGCTTGGATTCTTGTCAGCCCCTATTAATCCTTTTTGTTTTTGGAACGAGAACAGCTGACGCGCTTCGAAACCAACAGAATGCGGAGGCAAAACGCAAAAGAGTACCCCAGCATTGTTCTCCATGCAGGATATATATCCTCGCTTACTTTTTTACGGAATAAATAAGTGTCCGCAAAGTCGAATTTTTTTCTTACTCTTATGTGCTAGTTCATATACACTCGACGTGTATCTATGGGTTTCAGTTTTAACTCTCATATTGCCTTACCATACAACCAGGCATTTTCCACCATTGTGAGATCAGCGAGGAGGTACATACTCAAAACTCAAGAAACTGATGCTAAGGGTAAAATCTGGGAAAGCCTATTATGTAATCCGGTCCCAATGGATCTCCCCAGACGAATCGTTGCGGCAAACTTCATAATTTTAAACGGACATGACTATCTATAAGGACACCTCCACCTGATTGGTGTGAAAGTCATTCCTGACTGCCCTCTGTGTTCCACTGGAGACTATGAATTTTAGTCACTTTACAGTTTGTGCTACTATGTCCAACTCAAATTTTAATGTTCTACCTCTTAACAACTATATTTCAAAGGCTAGTTTATATTGGGCTGCACAAAGGAAAATGGTCAATACGACCCATTTAAAAAAAATTTAACTCTCAACGGCGCATCTCGTCCTTCCAGATCTGACCCATTTACTAATGACGAGATATCTCGACATCAAGACATTACTGATTACTTTAAGATGACGAGATCTAGATCTGATCGGTTTTCTTGCGATGACGGAAGACGACGAGATCTGGACGGACGAGATATCTCGTCATCTGAAGAAAACTGACCATACCTGGATCTCGTAGTCATCACCAATCCACACTACAAGTCTTCATGACGAGATAACTCGTCATTAGCATCAAATCTCGTTGGGCGAGATACCTCGTCGAAGCAACTCGGAAAATTAACCTGCATTTTCGGCCTGCATAATGGGTAGGCTAAAAGCCACAAAGAAATTTAAATATTCAATAAATCCTTGACTCTTTGGCAGATGTCCTCTTTACTCTAGTTGATAGAGTAGAGGTTTAGAAACCAGAGGACCGCATGTTCTAATTTATATCCAACCCAAGACCGGCGTGTATGTGGTGGAGGGTGCACGTTAAATCTGTTATGTCTCAAATGTCTTCACGTCGGGGATGCGTGGAGAGAGGGATGCCAGATCAGATGTTGACCTCATCATCTGACCGTGGTTCGAAGTGAGGAGGCTTTGTTCCAGAATCTTTCGATGCGGTACTCATCCCCGAGCGTCACCAATAGCCCGGAATGTTCCTCCAGTACGATGATATTTAACTACCTCTATTGGAAGCATGTGATTAGTCCTCCACCCTCTGGACAGTTTCTATCTATGCATAGATGATGCAACGGTGGTACTTTACAGGTTGTATGGCCACCCTCGGGAGTTGATCAGTTTCTTAGCCTCGCAGAGCAGCTGTGGGATTTCTTGAGATGGGGAACAGCTGATGATTGTTTGGGAGCTGATGAGTCTGTTGTTCCCATCCAATCACAGCAACAGGATAGTGTCGATAATTCCCGCTCTATTTGCACCTCCTATGTTTTAGTGCTCGGTGTAGATATCCGGAGGGGGGTGGAAGTAGGCAACCCAGGTGGTAGCTAGATAACTACCCGAAGTACCCGTGAGGCTGTTCTTTTGATTCATGTATCAGTTGTTATGGGAACTGCTGGGTTCTTTATTAAAAAGCAAAAGAAAAGTCGCAATGTGGGATGATTTCTTAAGGAAATCATTCTACCGTGGTTTTGCAAGCTCTTTCTTATAGAAAAGAAACCTACTAAAACTTATTTTCTATACAAAAATCTAAAATTAATTATTTAAAGTTAGATGAAAACGTATGTTAACCCTCTAGAAAATCACTCACACAACCTGGATTCTTCTTTGCACTAACTCGAAGCAATTTTGGTGTTCTTGTCCAAACTTTCCAAGGATTATAATACAATTAAATGAGCAACAAAATCTTTACAAATTACTATATTCTAAGGAAAGCAGGTATTTCATTTAACGCTGCACTCAACTGGCTATTGGTGATGTTCCGGGATCAACCCCGAAGGTGAAATATCCGAGGACAACGCCTCGTTATTTTGAATCACGGTCAGATGATGAGGTCACACCTGAGCTGGCATCCCATCCCCCAAACGTCCACAATGCTCCCACGTGAGGACATTAAGACCACAACATATTTAACGTGCAGCAGCCCCTTTATGCATGACGGTCTTTGGTTGGATTCGAACTCGCAACTCTCTGGTTCCTAGTATGTTACTCTTCCAACCCCCTAATTTAATAAATGGAGAACTATTTTTTATATTAAACTAAGAAGCAACTACAAGAATTTTTATTCTAAATTCAACTCGTGCGTTGATTTTGTTATACTTCATTACAATGAAATTATGCAGTTCTACTTTTTAAACTAAAAACATCATATTTAAAAACAAGAAAAAGAGGGTTTTTTTTAATTTGCTCATTATATTAAACCGATTTATTTGAAATATAATCGAATTGTGAGTTCATGTTTAGATACAGGAAGCAGATCGACTTTAAGCTTCTTGCATATGGTGATGGCGGGGGTCAAACAAAATTGTGTCTGTATGATATGTCTACGGGGCTGAGTTTGTAAACGAAGGAGCATGTTAAATCATTTAAAATTAACGCTGAGATAGCAATATTCAAATTAGATGACTCTAAGGACACGTGTAAAGAGAAAGGCGGAATTGATATAATACTAAGTGGATTAGACTGAGATACAAAGGGGAAATATTTTAATCATGACTTTATATGTGAGTAGTAAATATATATAATGCTTAGTGATATAATATGTAAATATATACGTGATAGTTATTTATATATTATTTTCACCAGTAAAATGAGTGATTTTCAATGTTAGTAAATGTTTCAATGTAAGTAAGTATTTTAATGTTAAATAAAACAATATTTCACTGTTGACAGTTCAATAGGTATTTCCACCGATTTTTAGAAACATGTGTTTTATTTGAAAATCCAAGAAACAAGGAGAAAGGAGCAAGAAAAATAGAAGACAGAATATCCTTATAGCAATATTCTAGCAATTCTATTCTATTTTTTCCTACAATAAAATAAAAATGACTGTTGACATAAGTAGGAATTTCTTCCAACTTTTAGAAACATTTTATTTTTCAATTTAAATAACAATGAAAAGCAGAAAGCAATATATACTTCCGTTTTTTCACAACCTTAACCTTAATTGTTAAATTACGATGCATTTATACTTATGTTCCAATCCTTGTCAAGTTTCTTAACTTTGAATTTATTCTTGAGTAGCAAGTACATAATGCTAGATGGAATATTCTTGACATAATTTACATTTTTTTTCTTGGAAAGACATTTTCCTTCAGAGGAGAAGTAAATATACCATACCCTATAACAATCAATTCTATTACGCTGAAAATCGAGTTTCCTCATTGACGTTATTTAAGACGTTTGAATTAAAACAGTTAACCCTAAATCGCACAAATCGATTTTCCGATAGCGATAAATCTTTCTTTAAAGTCTTCTCTCCCCGGTTAGCTGCCGATAGTTTTAATTGCCGATCTTATTTAAGAAAGCAATGATACCCAAAGATTTTATCGCCTTCGTGTAGAAGCTATCGCGTACCTTTATTTATATTCCGTGTAATTAGAACAGTGAATCGATTTAAATGCAACGATCTAAATTCAAGATCCACTCTCTTAACTCATGCGGATCAATTGGATGTTGATAAATATCTCGTCGCCTTTGTGATCCACGAGCATGAATGAAAACAAAATAGATCTTTCATTTAAAATTCCATCTCCTCCAGCACATATATTCGAGTGAGATTCCCTCGATTTTACGTGAGACGTCTATCTTTTTGGTATGGGAGAGATGCCTCGAAAACTATCCAAAGTACAAGACAGAAAAATGGCGGTACACTGCCTAAAATCGATTGATCAACTACTGACCAGAGGTTTTATGCTTACATAAAAAAATCTATTCAAATTATCTAGTGCCAGCCTTACACTGCAACATCAATCTTATAACGGATTAGAAAAAACATGGAACTTACTTGAAATGTTGTTGTGATAGCAGAAAACCAAAAGATGATCCAACAAAACTTTCACAGCACACCAAACAACATCTAACTGAAACATTTACAGAGGGAGAAAAAGTCAATATGCATGCGGTTCTTCGGGTGACGTCACATTCCAAAAGAAGAAAGAACGGTGAAAAAAATATAAATTCATTTAAAAATGTTCTAGATGGAATTTCAAAATACACCGCGATCCAAAAATGGCAAACATTTCGGACTACCTGTGTGCCAAATCCCATTACTGTGAGTACCATAGATTCGTCAGTTTTTAGTGGGCAGGAGGAAAACAGACAAACACTTCATTTTTTAATATTAGAGGTAATAGATTCAAATCGCAAGGAAACGTATTAGTTTTTTGCTGTCCTGAAAAATGCATTCTTTAGAAATACGACCTTTAGTACTTTGAGCGACGATATGTATTTAATTAAAGTCGTACTAGAAAAACGCAACGGGCTATTGGCGATGGTCCGGGATCTAACCCAAAAGGAAAGTTCAGTGGACAGCGCCAAGGTCCGATCAGAAGGTCACGCCTGAGCAGGAACTCTACTCTCGTAACTTCCACATCATGGCAAAGTGAGGACATTTGATTCCACGACATATCTAATATGCACCAGCCCTTTACTATACAACGGTCTTTATTTGGATTTGAACTCGTAGCCCTCCGGTTGTAAATACTTTGCTCTTCCAACCCCCTGAACTCAAAAAATTAAAAAGAATTTTGGAAAACACATTTTTTGAAAATTGAACAGAAGACAATCACATAGTCATGCAAATCTTACTATTACCTATCTCAGAAGTAAAGCGTCGGGCTCGCATCGGAAGGGTTGTGGGCTCTGTCCTCAGAAGAGCCCTGCAATTCTGATGGTTGCGAGATCGGCGCTTAGACCTGGCTAAAGACCGTCGTGTTCGCTAATGGTGGCTGGGGCACGTTAAATAGGTCGTGGTCACAAAGTCCCCCATGTTTCCATACCAAATCAATACCTCTGGGGGTACCTGATCAGGGGGTTATCGGCCTCTGATTGGAATCTAAATTACGATATGTGTGAGTGAATGGATGTGTGAAAGGGACCTTCCTGTAAAACGGATGTGTCGTGTATGAAGAAGTCCAACCCTTCAAGGCAATGGCACCCCCAATTGGGCCATATATGGCCCGCACGACAACAACAACCTATCTCAGACATCCTCACACTATGATTGCTAGAAAAGTGACTTGCAAGACTCCCTTCTATACGACTGTCTTTATTGGATTCAGACTCGAAACCCTCCAGTTCCTTTAGTCTTTCAACCGGGCAACCACAACCCCCAAATCAAAAATGAAAAAAAAAATGTATTGAAAAATGAAAGAAAGACAGTCACATCGTCTTCCAAATCTTAACAATTATTCAACTCACCCTTCTTTATAATAGGATCACTAGAAAAGTGACTAGCAAGTTTCCTCTCCGACTGTATTCAGAGCCACGCAATTCTCAGTCTTGCTTAACTATCTGTTTAATAAGGAATTATCACGGTAAGACCGCATAATAGAAATGCAGATATTGTTATTGAAAACTTGTTAAATGAAAGCTTTTTGTGCTCATTAAAAGCATTTCCTAGAACCAACCGCTAATTAAAACGTAACAATAACTACTCGGTCACATATGCTAAGCCTAACGCGCAGCTGAGTTTTGCGAAGGAACTTTCCACAGTTCTTTTTTACGCCATCATTGTTTCTATGGAATATATCTCAACTGCATTCATAATAAGCAGCTGTGTTTTATGACTTTGAATGCGTTAATCTACTTTTAATTAGGAGCACATAAAAGAATTTAATTCTCGTCCGTGATCTCATTACTCCGCGTCTTCGTGAATTAGGGAGGAAAGAAAACTGTTTACTTCTGCCTGAAAAAACTGACTTTAATTTCGATGTGTGGATGACACAAGCGCTTTTTTTTCTTAAATAATGAAAATTACAGAAATTTTAAGCTGAACTTGGAGTCAAGTGAACTATATTATGCAGAATATATTAACCAAATGGAGTGAAGCCTCACGGCGTAAATATTACTCATGTTTGCGAAGACTTAAAATTACCCACTGCATTGTCACATGGAAAATGTAATCGACATTCTATTGAAAGAGACAGCGCGAAGATGACTGCTGTTGTAAGATCTAAGAAGGATAAATCACGTGGGCTTACGAATGGACTTGGGCTGTTGAGCTATCGAAGCGCAGAATAGCGTTCTCACTCACACTGGACAGTCCCTTTAATCAATTAATAATTTGCAACACATTGGGATTCTTGCTTTTTTCCACGACCATGCGACATATCTTCAAACAGGACGATGTGATAAGTGTTAGGTATTTTTTTATCAACGTCATGCTGTACCAACACTACGGGCTATTGGTCCAGGATCAATCCTAATAGGGAAAAGATCTTAGGACAATTCCACGTCATTGTGAACCACGGTCAGATGACGAGGTCAACACTCGAACTGGCATTTCACTCATCAAACTTCAATATCACGCCAACGTGAGGACATTTGAGGCTACGACAGATTCAACGCGAGCCAGCGCCCGCTTACTCGATGGTCTTTGACTGGCAACCCTCTTGTTGCTGAAGCTACGGTTTCTAAAGAAAGCGGAGCCGTTATCTAGCAGCCATAATGTAGCTGTCGATGACGTCCCTAAAACGTTGTTAAAACAAACGGATGACGTTGGTTTCCTAAAGAGCGTTGTTTGTGAACGTAACGAAAATTAGCAGTGCTGCAATTTGCATGACGATCGTCAGAGCGGTCTCAAACAGTTGGGGAACGTTTTTTCTCTTGTAGCGGCAGCATTTCATTTCCTGCGCCAAACAATTCAAGCGGAGGGAAACAAAACAAGCAAAAAATTTTTACTGGCAGTGTTTAGTTAGTTTTTGTAAAAACTGGATCGTTAAAGATATATTGAAAATTTCAACGGATTTGAAATCTGCGGAAAATTTTACATAAGATCGATACCTTAAATGGGATTTTCTTTAAATAAGTAATTAATTATTTAATAAATAATTAAATAATCAAATGGTTAATAATTGAATAATAAATCTGGTTTTGGTATCGATCTGGAGTAGAATTTTACGCTGATTAAAATCCGTTGAAATTTTCACTCTATCTTCAACGATCCCCAAGTTAGAAACTTAAACTAGAGAAAAAAAACGCCACTTTGCTTTGTTTCTGGAATAAAATAAACCACGTCAACCGTCTGCGTTGTCCATTCTTCTCCATATTCTGCCTGTCTAAGTTGACACTTCTGGTTTCTGTTTAGACGGCCGCCTAGTTATGCCGGCGGCATCATGACGTATCACAGCTGCTAGATAAGGACTCCGCTTTCTTATGAAATCATAGCTTAATCTGTTGCTCTACCAATGGGCTACCTTGGGACCAGATATTGGTAAGCATCGCTATATAATTTTGAAGTGCAAAAAATAAAAGCAAGAATTATATTGTGGGGATTAATAATCGCGCTTAGAGAACCAATCGACCCGCGTCGCTTCCCAAGGTCACGTGATCCGCCCATTTGCTCCGTCTATTTCATTGGAAAGTCAATGCTGGTAGGTTTGAAGAAGATAGAAAGGCGTTCACAAGGAGGAATGACCAATCATATAAGCTGTTGCATTCTATGTCAAAAGTAGGGAAAACGTCACTAAGCTTCCAGGTTATAAAACTCTCAAAACCAACTAATAACTGCTTTACTTCTAAAAAGAGTGTTGTACGGATGTTTCCTAAGAAAAACTTATTAAGAAGAGTGTTGTACGGATCCAATTGCTTTATTTTTATTTAATCCTCTGTTTAGTGGTTCCCTCGCATAATTCTACCTGCAGTTCTCCCTGCATGACTTCAAGACAATTATAAATTTCTTGACACATAGAATCTTTCCAGAGGTTTCTATTGTAAGAGGAAATGAGCAATAAAACCTTTCCAAAGGAGTCTTCTACGGAATAGGGATGTAGAATTGCTCCAAAGAATTATTTTCCAGGGAAATGAACGATAGAATCGTTCCAAAAAAAACTATTTTCATAGGAAAGGACATATAGATTTTTTCCAAATGATACTACTAAATCGAAATTGTTTTTAATCTTATTTTTTAAGGATTCAATTCTAGGATAAGAGCAATAGAATGCTTACAAATTATTCTACATGCAAAGGAAAATATCAATAAAGTCTTTCCTAAGAAGTCTTACCAGAATGAGGATATAGAATCGTTCCAGAGAATTCTATTGCAAGAAAATTAGCAAGAAAATCCTTGTAAAGTATTCTGTTCTGAAGAAAGAACCAATAGAATCTTTCCATCAATAGATGCAGATATTTAGTTATTGAGTGTGATAGAGTGAAAGCAAGTACTTGAAAATCTCGGGTTTTTTGACAAGTAGAATATTGCTAAACTATTCACTCTCTTCAATTCTTCGAAATCCTATCAGGGTTCCTATCCTATGAGCACAGTTCCAAGCACAGATAATTAAATAATACATTAATTATTTCACCTATTGATTTATATTCCCAAACTAATGGTTTTCTGATGACTATAAAATCAAGAGAAATATTCTGAGTAAACTCATAAAAAGGTATTTTTATACCCTTGTGCGCAATTTAACACCTTTGTTTTAATATTAGGTTATGATAAACTCTCTGAAGCAGAGTAATTCTCTAAGTGTCTCCATTGTTAATTTATGCTTTTATCAGATGGTAATGGCTAGTAGCAGAAAGACGTACATCTTCCAAATAATTTTCGAAAAAAATTATCGTTTGCTATTTCATAGAAATGGAGGTTTTATGAAAAATTGTTAATTTGGATAAAGAAAATATCGCTGAAATAATAGGCTTATAAAAAAATGAAATTAAGACTCTCTCCATGCATCGGTTGAATTTTTTTTTCTGTAAAAAAAAAATACGTTTGTCTTGCTAGGAAATAAATTTATAAAAAACTGCCATTCTTTAAGCAAAAATGTTGGTAGATAATTAACGTCACATTGAAGCAACACAGCGGGCTAATGCAGCGTTTCGGGATCAAATCCGAAGATAATTTAACAAAAAGGATTGAAACAAAACTTCCTCAAAAGAAAACAACTTTTAAATTTGAGTAACCACACATAATGTCGTGTGACGATTCATACAATAGATACTAATAGCCCGTTGTGTTGCTCAATTTCGACGTAAATTCAAATACTTATCTCATAAATTTCAAGACAGAAAAATGTTGAATATCATCGTTCTATGTCTGCAGATTTCAGCGCGCTTGCATGGTTGGTTTTAACTTTTCTTCTAACTTTCGTTTTCTGGTTTAATACATATTATTTTTATTTTGATCTTTCATTAAATTACGTAATTGAATTATATAAGTATATATATATATATATATATATATATCTTGCGCATTGGTTACATGTGTTATAGTAGATAGTGTAGATAGTAGATACTCAAAGTGCTTTTGTCCGACTTGTTTTACCTTCACGCTATAGAGATTGCGGAAGATGTTGGCAGCTCTGCTCCATCCTATTATGACTCTGCGTACGAGAAAATTCGAATGAATATGCGAGTGTCCATCTCCATTCCTCTTCTTCTCGCCGACGTATACATTCCTCGAATTGAATTTTATCTGAAATTGGACTTCCGAAAGCAGGAAGCTCTGAATTTTTTCTGAGTGATAAATTTGAAGTGAAGAAAATCGAATGTGGTCTCTAGTTTAACTCTCCTGCTCAGCAGATCGGAACACGAAAAGAAAAAAAAAAAGGTCCCTCCGAATTTCAAATGTATCTGTTTAAAAAAAAAATGAAGAAAAGTAATGGCGTCGGGTTTCCTGCAAATTGAATCACAGCCGCTGGGTAAAACGAACCGTTTTCTGAAAGCGCCTGATACTTCTAAAGAAGACCCCATAACTCTTCGGCCACACTCCAGTAACTCCTAGAGGTACTCCAGTCCACCGACACCATTGTAATCCGACCTAGTCACAGTCGGCTGAAGTGTAATGCAGTGCAGAAAGTTCTGCAACATTTCATTTTTAAATTATGCAGATCTTTGTATTAATTTAATTAACTTTAATGGGAAAAGTTCCAAATATTTTTTCTCTGTTTCAGCTCAAGCGAACATTTAAAAAATTAAACGGGGCCGCGATAGTCTGGTTGCAAGAGTAGTGTAATAGCAACCGGAAGGTTACCAGTTAGAATCTAACCAAAGACCTTAGTGTGCAAAGGAGCCAGGTGCATGTTCTATCTATGGTGGTCTAAAATGGCCTCACTTTATCGTGGTTTGGAAGTTTCGAAACTGTGGTGACAGCTCATGTGTTGCCTCGTCGTCTCACCGTTGTTAAAAATGACGTAATGTTGTTTTTGGATATTTTGTCCTTTAGGATTGGACACGGACCGTCACCAAGAACCGGCAATGTTGCTCCAGTGTAATGTTAGTTAAACTACCTGCATACCTTAAAACAGGGCTCGAAATACCCGGGTGCACAGGTGCACTGTACACATGAAAATAAAATTGTGCACCTAATTTTTCCCGCTAACGCTGCAACTAACGTTAAAATAAGGGGAGTGAAAACGTGTCTTATTTTATTTGATATTTGAACAAAATATGAGTATCAACCTCTCTCGCTCTAAAGGAACGTAGTTAAAATTCCTAAATACACACTATGCGAAAACGAAATCGCTGGGCCGTAACGGGTTTATACAGGAGGAGGGTTTACTTGTGTCACTACCACCAGAACTTTCCGATGATCAAAACATTTTTCAGATGGCTCTCACGACAGTCGTGCGCCGGATACCTTGAAAAAACGAAAGTTTTGAAAGAAACGCGACACATAATTCAACTATGCAGTTCGCCGAGTGAAGACAGATTTAAATCCATTGTTAAGGATCCACTTTTGTCTGCTTTTGCTGTCTTCGAGCCATGTTATTGGCCAAACAATGAAGAAATTGAGAGCTATGGGAACGAAGAAATTGAGAATTTGTGGTTACTTTTTCTAGTTCCATTAGAAGTAATAATTTTGCAGATAAAAAAATTGTTTAAATATTTTTATTTACTCTCTACTACTAGCCTATCTAAACATACCCAACTAATAAAGTAGTTTACATTACATTAATAAACAAAATAATATTACATTAATAAACATTAACAAAATAATAAAGGGACTAGTAAATATCGACTATAATGAACGTTTAAGTAAGCTAAACATGTATACACTGGAAAGAAGAAGAAGGAGGGGTGATTTGATTCAGCTTTTCAAGTTTGTAAAACAAGGGGACACAGAGGGCTTAAATTTCAATAGGGATAATAGAACAAGGGGTCATGGGTATAAATTGAATAAGACACATTTTAATCGGGATTTAAGGAAAAACTACTATTTTAATAGGGTAATAGACAGTTGGAACGCGTTGCCAGAAAATATAGTTAATTCAAAGGGAGTGTACGAATTTAAGATACAATTGGATAGTCAGTGGGAATTGGGGAATTCATAAACAAAGGACTAGCCTGGTTGGGCTCGAGCCTGTAGCTGGTCGTCAATATTTGTATTTGTATTTGTATTAATGCTCTAAAATTACGTTTTTTTTTAATGTGCACCTGATATATAATCTGTGCACCTAATTTAAAAACTTAGGTGCACAAGGTGCACCTGCATTAAAAAATCTATTTCGAGGCCTGCCCTAAAAATTAAACACACCAATTTTGTTTTGATTTACGTTCGATTGATGTTTTTTATCCTATCAAAGAAGTATCTCTTTAGCAAAACTGACCAGATCTTACCAGACAAGATATCTTGTCATTCGAACATAACTGAACAGATTTTGGTCTCGTCATCGTCAGTAAAAGCGACAGTATATGAATGACGAGATAACCCGTAATTAGCAAAATTGGTCAGATCTTGGAGGATTCTGAGGAATTTGTGTTTTTATTTCGTTTCTTTTATCTAAGTAAAGAATTTTCACTCAAAAAAGAAGATTGCTTTATGTTATGAAATATAATTCGATTAGATAAGAGTGGAAAGTATTTCAGAAAACAATATTTCCGCCTAGAAATAATTGAAACTTAAAGTTTGATTGGGAAGATAGAGAAATATACCACAGCATAACAGGAGAGGAATGTGATGATAAATAACTAATAATCAAAACTATATAATAATCATCGTTTGAAATTTTAGAATACATTTGTCCTAAATGCTTTTTAAGTTTCTACTAAGTCATAAACAAAAATACAAACATTGACGACAAGCGCCATGCGTTCTGAACCTGGAATTCTTTGTTTGCTTTCAATTATTTACCATCTGTAAGCTCAACATGAAATTACCATACTGAACTTACGATGTTTTAATTCTGTACCTTGGTCGAAAAGGGCATGCGTCCACATTCTGTTATTGTACGGTAGCTCAGTTGGTATGTAGGTATGAATGACATTCTTCAAACCACCAACACCAATTAGTGTATGTTCCCAGATGATACTGCAATTTTTACGCAAAATAAAAATTCCAAATTACTTCTCACTGACTTAACTTGCACGTATTCTATCTTGAATACTGGTTTGTTAGACTTAGAATCAAACTAAATATCGAAAAGTCTGCAGCCATCATGTTTCTCTGCAGAGATCCTACTCAATTGCCACAATTTAAACTTTACGGACAACCTGTCCCTTGACCTTTACAGACCACATACTTAGGAGTAATCCTAGACTCATCTTAATTGGAATCAGCACATAGAACATGTAGCAATCTATGTATCTTAGAAGCATCTGTATATGCTGGTTTAAACGTACGTAGCATCTATGAATGCTGAGTATAATCTTTCTTTTCTAAAAGCTCTGCATCAAAACCTGGCAACACCAATTAAAAAGAGAATAAATTCTTGCAAATAAAAGATTGATTGTTTTGCTTATTTGTCTGATTCCAAAAGATGAAATTAACGATGTTTCCCAATGTAAATGGCCGACCAACCGGTATAGTGGTTAAGGTGTTAGCCTCTAGATCGGAAGGTTCCTGGTACGAATCCGGGTTCGGGCATGGATGTTTGTAAACGTATGGTGTAGAGGCGGCTATTGTCTACAAGTTATTGTCTACAAGTCACTTCATGGTACTGAAAGTTGTTATTGAAAAAGTTCCAATGACCTCCTGGTTCAAAGCATTGAAAAATATTTTTGTACGCTGGACTAAAAAATAAAAATTTCTAAATCGGGTCTTATTAAAAGCTTTGCGAAACCGGCGTTGGCCCTTTTTGAATAACAGTACAGATTCGTTTTTGCGAGATTTCAAGAAATGGAAAAAATAAATATAGAGCTGTGAAACATTTAAAGATATTCAAACCTTTCACGCAATTTTTATAACTTGTTTTTTTTTTCCAAAAAGTTAGGATTTTCAAAATTAGATACCTAAACTTTAGGTGTAACAAATAATATGCGTGATACATTTGAAGCAAATTAATTTAAACTAGGGGCCCGCCCCCTGCTCGCTAATGCTCGCCAACCCCCGGAGGATTGCTTCGCAATTCTCATTGGTTCGCTGCGCGAACCTATGCTCGCTTCGCTCGCATCAATGAAGACACGTGTCCTAGCAGAAAGGATTGATTACAAAATATATTCCAAAAAAAAAATTTTCAAATCTAAATTTGTTGTATTACATAAAAGATATATACAGTACCTCTGGAATCAGAATTTAGATGAAAACTTTGAGCAAATTTTACTCGCAATGTGAGCGTTGCTTTGGAAATTGAATACCCAGCATCTTGTTTGTGTGTACATTTCCCCAGTACTCGAGCCACCCATACACTTTTTGACTGAGTTTGTTGTCGAAAGTTGTAGTGCACGCATCTTGTTGTACTATAATTGTTAGCCTTGAAAAGGACCGTTTTTTAAATAGCCCTGAAAAGATCCTCCGCTTTCTTAGATTTCTATTACAAACCGCAACAGCTCGTCTAAAATTAATTTTTTTTCAATAAAATTTCATCCGATAACGCTATAGATTCAAATGAGGCGCGAGGCTCCTAGTAAACAAACAATCGCACAATGTTGCCAAAACGCGGTAACAAATAACGTCTTTTTTGCGTGCCACGTAAGAGAAATATATATATAGATGAGCTTATCTAACCTTCCTGGAGGTAGTCTCGAAGATCAATACACAATCAACAGCAAAACTGACCATATATTGACAGACATCTCGTTTTGATCAGATCATGACTGACAAGAAATTTCGTCGAAACGTGTTAGAAGGTTAAATAACCTTTTTTTTTTAGTAACACAACAGAGGACCTTGCTCCTCTCAATTTTATGAGGGTCACGGTAGCTTATTTGAAAGAGCAACGGTTTAACATCCGGAGGGATGTACGAAACGTGATCAAGCCAAAGACTGTCGTCTACAGGGAGGCTGGTGCAAGTTTAACCTGTCGTGGCCTTAGATGTCCTCATGTAGGCATGGTGTGGAAGTTTAGAGAGTGGGGTGTCAATGTTCTTCCCGTCGTCTTATCATTTTTCAAATCGATGAGTAATTGCCCTTGGATCTTTCTCT
The DNA here is from genome assembly GCA_947359465.1 of Metellina segmentata. Classification (NCBI taxonomy): domain Eukaryota; kingdom Metazoa; phylum Arthropoda; class Arachnida; order Araneae; family Tetragnathidae; genus Metellina; species Metellina segmentata. The sequence goes on along the minus strand of OX375877.1, from coordinate 117,796,853 downwards.
TTGGGGTTTATCACGGACCGTCACCCATATACCGTTGTTTTGCTCTTGCGCGACTTTAATTAACTACCTAACTAACTAAATTTTACGAACATAATTCAACATAATATTATTTTTACCTCAATATCATATTTACTATGTATAAAAACTAATTAACTACCGACCTAACTAAATATTTTACGAACACAATTTTACATAATATTTTTCTACCTCCATATATTTATTATGTATGGAAAACTCCCCAGTGACAAAAGAAAACATCGCCGATCTTCCAACTATGTTTTGAATATTTATACCCCCGGCCGTCTTCCCATCTTTATCCCGGACATCAAAAACAGAATATCCGAAGAACAGAATGCTCACATCCAAAAGTGAAGCATCGCTTCTATACACTTCCGCGTAATAACGTCCTTCAGCACCTTTCAAAACTTTTCGAAACTTAGAAAATACTTCAAGATTAATGTAATTCTTTTTTTTCACCCTCGCCTTTCTGCCTTTGTTCGCCAAACATTCTGTGACCCCCACCATCCCGTTTGATGAAGGACTTCCAAAAAGAACGTCTATTCTTTTCGACCAGTCCAGTGTGGTACGCGGTCTAAAAATAGCAGCGGAACTGTCTTCTGACTTCGCTTCAGTTCGGAACCTGACAGGACGCGCGCCACCAATATATTGCCCGAGTTTCCGAGCGGCATGTCTGCAGAGGGGAGGGGCACGTATGGCATTGATTTCCAGAGTTTTTAATATTTCATTCTGGCTGCCCTTTGAAGGTTCTGCATGATAACGCCGTTCCGCTATGCGCAAGATGCATAAAGTGTGCAGCTATTTATGACCCTTAAGTGTCTTCTCCTACGCCAAGCATTCGTTCTTATTCGTTTATAATTCATGGCAACAAGATCACTTCCGTCGACACTGACTATCAATTAGGGACTATTCGGAGAGAGCTAATCGGTACTATTCCGAGGAAAAAGCTTCTGATGAAAATGGCTTTCGTAGAACGTTATAAAGCTTCTAATTACTTATGCATTGAAAAAATTTTTCTTTGCCAGCTTTGTTAATATATCGTTGAAAGTATCCTCATGTGAACATTGTCTGATTTTTACAATTCAGCTATTGATAATTTTTTTGGGGATATTGGGTTTTACACAACAATATATATTCAAGAGGGAGTCTAGAATATTTCATCGTCAAATAATGTCTGAATTCGCAAGTAAGCATCACCTTCGGATGAAAATGGCTTTCGTAGAACGCTAAATGGATTCAATTTATTTATGCATTGGAAATCTTTTATTGGTTTGCTTTGTTACGGATCCTCGTTGAAATTATCCTTCTGTGAACATTGTCTAGTTTTCACAATTCAGCGAGTAATGGTATTTTTTAGGAGTTTGGGTAGTTTTATACTCGAAAATTCAAGAGGGAGTCTAGAATATTCCATCTTAAATAATGTCTGTTTTCGTGTGTAAAGCATGTGCTCTTAATGAAAATAGCTTTCATAGAACATAAAAAGGCATATTCTAAATATTTATGCTTTAGAAATCCTTTATTTACTGACTTTGTTAATGAATCTTCGATAAAAGTATCCTTCTGAGAACATTGTCTGATTTCCACAATTCAGCAATTCATGAGGTTTTTTAGGAGTGTAGTTAGTTTTACGTAACAATTCACGAGGGAATCTAGAAAACTCCATTGTCAATCTGAGTAATCGAACTGTACAATTTAAATCTGCACATATCTATTCAGCTTTTTAAGCTTTAAACTTATCTAAAAATGTTGATATTAGAAATGTGAGCGTGTTCACTAAGTTAGAATGTTTCATCAGTTAGCTAACATTTTATGAAAATACTACGAGGGAAAGTGAAAAATTATTCGCACTTTATTTTTTTCAATCTATTTACACAAATGTAGGGGTTGAACAAGTTAGTCATATTTCTACAGTCTCCTTTCTTTTTGGTGCATTTGGTCCAGTGGTCCACAAACTTTCGTATTCCCTCCAAGAATAAGGCTCTCGGTTACTCCCCCAAATGTTTATTCACCGTTTCTCGCACTTCTTTGTCCGTCTAATCTGCAGAGAACACGCTTCATTGGTAACTCGCCGTTTTACCAGTGCCATTTCTCGAGCTTCCTGAAATTTCTAGTCAGTGATGGAGGTGGACGGGCTTCCTGCTCCTTCACGCATCACCCATGTCCGGCCTCTTTTAAGCTTCTCGACCCACTTGGATACACACTTCAACTTGATGAAATACTGTCACCGTACTGTGTTGTAGGCATCCGATGGATTCCAGCCACCGTCACATTTTCCTACCCTAGAAATCGGTTCACTGCTCTCTATGTTGCATACTGCTAGCGGAGCTGCCATGTTTAAATTGAATCAGAAGCAAGAGAAAAGACGTCAACGAGGTCAAAGTTCGGTAACGTGACCACAGAAGTGTCCACTCAAAGCACACATGCGCAGAAGGCAGTGTGACGAACCTAAAGATGTGGTATAGCGAAATTGCGAATAATTCTTGACTTACCCTCGTTTATTAAATTAGCTGAATTTGACATTTTCACAAGCATGTAAACACAATATAGACATAAACGGGAGGAGGGACCCATCGACTGAACTGTTCCGTTCAGACACTAAGTTACTATTAGTTCTTAAAGTATACCAAATTCCATGAAAATATATTGTGACACTCGGCCACCCACATCCTCTTCGTGGAGCATAACCCCCCCCTCTCCGTTTAGGCTCCAACCGCCCTTGATGACCTCCAATGGAGTTAATGCCAGCGTATCATCGGACGTGGGGTAAACACAGCCGTCAGCGGCAAATAGGCTAGATCTTTTGCGGCTTAAACCTTTCGGTAGACACAGATTGTGCTACCAGACGTCCATCCCGGTCAGATTAGGACGTCCGTCCTACACTTAGACAAGACTTCGCCGTCAGCGGCAAATAGGCTAGATCTTTTGCGGCCTAGACATTTCGGTAGACACAGATTGTGCTACCAGACGACCATCCCTGTCAGATTAGGACGTCCGTCCTACACTTAGACAAGACTTCGCCGTCAGCGGCAAATAGGCTAGATCTTTTGCGGCCTAGACATTTCGGTAGACACAGATTGTGCTACCAGACGACCATCCCGGTCAGATTAGGACGTCCGTCCTACACTTAGACAAGACTTCGCCGTCAGCGGCAAATAGGCTAGATCTTTTGCGGCCTAGACATTTCGGTAGACACAGATTGTGCTACCAGACGACCATCCCTGTCAGATTAGGACGTCCGTCCTACACTTAGACAAGACTTCGCCGTCAGCGGCAAATAGGCTAGATCTTTTGCGGCCTAGACATTTCGGTAGACACAGATTGTGCTACCAGACGACCATCCCGGTCAGATTAGGACGTCCGTCCTACACTTAGACAAGACTTCGCCGTCAGCGGCAAATAGGCTAGATCTTTTGCGGCCTAGACATTTCGGTAGACACAGATTGTGCTACCAGACGACCATCCCTGTCAGATTAGGACGTCCGTCCTACACTTAGACAAGACTTCGCCGTCAGCGGCAAATAGGCTAGATCTTTTGCGGCCTAGACATTTCGGTAGACACAGATTGTGCTACCAGACGACCATCCCTGTCAGATTAGGACGTCCGTCCTACACTTAGACAAGACTTCGCCGTCAGCGGCAAATAGGCTAGATCTTTTGCGGCCTAGACATTTCGGTAGACACAGATTGTGCTACCAGACGTCCATCCCGGTCAGATTAGGACGTCCGTCCTACACTTAGACAAGACTTCGCCGTCAGCGGCAAATAGGCTAGATCTTTTGCGGCCTAGACATTTCGGTAGACACAGATTGTGCTACCAGACGACCATCCCTGTCAGATTAGGACGTCCGTCCTACACTTAGACAAGACTTCGCCGTCAGCGGCAAATAGGCTAGATCTTTTGCGGCCTAGACATTTCGGTAGACACAGATTGTGCTACCAGACGACCATCCCTGTCAGATTAGGACGTCCGTCCTACACTTAGACAAGACTTCGCCGTCAGCGGCAAATAGGCTAGATCTTTTGCGGCCTAGACATTTCGGTAGACACAGATTGTGCTACCAGACGTCCATCCCGGTCAGATTAGGACGTCCGTCCTACACTTAGACAAGACTTCGCCGTCAGCGGCAAATAGGCTAGATCTTTTGCGGCCTAGACATTTCGGTAGACACAGATTGTGCTACCAGACGACCATCCCTGTCAGATTAGGACGTCCGTCCTACACTTAGACAAGACTTCGCCGTCAGCGGCAAATAGGCTAGATCTTTTGCGGCCTAGACATTTCGGTAGACACAGATTGTGCTACCAGACGACCATCCCTGTCAGATTAGGACGTCCGTCCTACACTTAGACAAGACTTCGCCGTCAGCGGCAAATAGGCTAGATCTTTTGCGGCCTAGACATTTCGGTAGACACAGATTGTGCTACCAGACGTCCATCCCGGTCAGATTAGGACGTCCGTCCTACACTTAGACAAGACTTCGCCGTCAGCGGCAAATAGGCTAGATCTTTTGCGGCCTAGACATTTCGGTAGACACAGATTGTGCTACCAGACGACCATCCCTGTCAGATTAGGACGTCCGTCCTACACTTAGACAAGACTTCGCCGTCAGCGGCAAATAGGCTAGATCTTTTGCGGCCTAGACATTTCGGTAGACACAGATTGTGCTACCAGACGACCATCCCGGTCAGATTAGGACGTCCGTCCTACACTTAGACAAGACTTCGCCGTCAGCGGCAAATAGGCTAGATCTTTTGCGGCCTAGACATTTCGGTAGACACAGATTGTGCTACCAGACGTCCATCCCGGTCAGATTAGGACGTCCGTCCTACACTTAGACAAGACTTCGCCGTCAGCGGCAAATAGGCTAGATCTTTTGCGGCCTAGACATTTCGGTAGACACAGATTGTGCTACCAGACGACCATCCCGGTCAGATTAGGACGTCCGTCCTACACTTAGACAAGACTTCGCCGTCAGCGGCAAATAGGCTAGATCTTTTGCGGCCTAGACATTTCGGTAGACACAGATTGTGCTACCAGACGACCATCCCTGTCAGATTAGGACGTCCGTCCTACACTTAGACAAGACTTCGCCGTCAGCGGCAAATAGGCTAGATCTTTTGCGGCCTAGACATTTCGGTAGACACAGATTGTGCTACCAGACGACCATCCCTGTCAGATTAGGACGTCCGTCCTACACTTAGACAAGACTTCGCCGTCAGCGGCAAATAGGCTAGATCTTTTGCGGCCTAGACATTTCGGTAGACACAGATTGTGCTACCAGACGTCCATCCCGGTCAGATTAGGACGTCCGTCCTACACTTAGACAAGACTTCGCCGTCAGCGGCAAATAGGCTAGATCTTTTGCGGCCTAGACATTTCGGTAGACACAGATTGTGCTACCAGACGACCATCCCTGTCAGATTAGGACGTCCGTCCTACACTTAGACAAGACTTCGCCGTCAGCGGCAAATAGGCTAGATCTTTTGCGGCCTAGACATTTCGGTAGACACAGATTGTGCTACCAGACGACCATCCCGGTCAGATTAGGACGTCCGTCCTACACTTAGACAAGACTTCGCCGTCAGCGGCAAATAGGCTAGATCTTTTGCGGCCTAGACATTTCGGTAGACACAGATTGTGCTACCAGACGACCATCCCGGTCGGATTAGGACGTCCGTCCTACACTTAGACAAGACTTCGCCGTCAGCGGCAAATAGGCTAGATCTTTTGCGGCCTAAACATTTCGGTAGACACAGATTGTGCTACCAGACGACCATCCCGGTCGGATTAGGACGTCCGTCCTACACTTAGACAAGACTTCGCCGTCAGCGGCAAATAGGCTAGATCTTTTGCGGCCTAGACATTTCGGTAGACACAGATTGTGCTACCAGACGACCATCCCGGTCGGATTAGGACGTCCGTCCTACACTTAGACAAGACTTCGCCGTCAGCGGCAAATAGGCTAGATCTTTTGCGGCCTAAACATTTCGGTAGACACAGATTGTGCTACCAGACGGTCAGACGTAGAACGTCCGTCCTACACATAGACAATATTGACAGATAGACGCAGATCCGTTACGGGCTAGAATCTCACAGTGTAACACTACAAATAAAACCTGTGTTACCTTTAGACGAGTGTATTTCTGTGCGTACCCATCACCAGGACACCAAATGCCACAACATCTAATAGTTTGAACGAAGTGTGGGCAACAAAACAACAAATACAGAAATAGACTTATTCCAAATGATGAACCCATTGATTTTGTCTTAAAATGTCCCAAAATGGATAAATAACTTTAAATGGGGTGAAAATATTCAATATACAAACATTCCATTTTTATTCATATAGATAAAGTCGATTTCTGTGAGAGTTTAAGATAAATAATATCCGACACAAGAACTTTGAATGAAACACTCTCTTTTCTAGTTAAAAAAATAGCATAAATTTTTACTTTTATCACCGAGCTAAGAAATCACCGTAAAAAAATTCGGGAAAGAAAACCTTTAAACACAGAGTCCCCATTTAAAGGAAAAAGAGTCGGTCTAATAAACATGATCATTCGCGATAAAAAAAATGGCATCTTCCTTATTGCTGCTCCTTTCTCCAAATTCTGCCGCTTTCTTAAGGCCTTAGCATCTTTCTATCTCCTCAAATATTGACATTTGAGCTATTCTGCCATGTGGCTTATGGTTCTCAAAGAGACTGTTAGCATGCTTCTCAACGATGGCAAGTTGTGATGGGGAAAAACAGCATTACATGACGCAAACCTCATTTATTATTTATACTTTTACAGTTTTGATGTAGAATATTTCCGCGATCAATAAAAAATTATTCCATCGGCTTTACGTGAATATTTAACAAGAAAAGTAGTATTTCCTGTCATATATCTTTTAGAAAATTACTATCTTTTCTTGAAAGGAATGAGTGGGGAATTCTTTCTTGCTTTGGAAAATTGAATTCTGAATTGTGAATTATGCTATATATATTTTTTTATGTAAACTTTGTAAAAAATGTGTCTCAGATCTGCGATCCTCACGTCTGGTTTCATCAAAAGTTAAATAACTGCGAACGAATTGACGAGTTTGGTTAAATATTAAAGATGTGTTAAAACTGCTGGGTCTAAGACTCCCAGATATATTGCAATTAAATTTAATAAAACCAAATTTATTGTCTTGCAACTTCAAATAAAACTGGTGTGACTATTAAGATACGTTAGCGCTTATAGGTCTTTAAATGAGTTCACTTATGTTGTAAAAAAGTTTCCAAATTAGTAATGATTATTGTATAAACAAATATAAAAGCAAAACCCGAGATAGCTTAGGAAGGAAAATAAATTCTTCGATGTTACTGACTGTGATAAAATTAAAAACGAAATTGATGAAACAGAAAATTTTGTTTAATTATTTAATTTGAGTTACAAATTAAATATGGGGCATTGGTATTAGGGATGCGACATCGATGTCGATGTTTTCAAGACATCGATGTTTTTAAAAAACATCGATGTATTTAACATCGATGTTTTGGGGTCGATGTTTTTGTAACATCGATGTCTATACTTGTCGATGCTTTTACGTTGTCGATATTTTATTTTTAAATGAAAAAAGTACCGTTATAAAAATTTTAAAAATAACCAAGTAGCATAATTTTTAATAATTAGCAAATTGAACATACTTTTAGACCAAAGTGACCAAGGGTGAAGGGTCTGAAAAGTAGGTATGCGACATCGATGTCGATGTTTTATAAAAAAAACATCGATGTATTTGAGCCGATGTAGCATCACTAGTTGCTAAACCAGTTTTAAGAAATGTGGAAAAAAGTTTGAATACACTGAATTTTAAAAACATCGATAGTTTGGGGGCAATGCATTATCAACATCGATGTTTTAATTTTGAACATCTGTGTTTTGTTGTCGATGTTGCATCACTATTTGCTAAGCCAGTTTTAAGAAATGGGGAAAAAATTTGAAATACACTGAATTTTGAAAACATCGATGTTTAAAAACATCTTTGGGGCGATGTATTATCAACATCGAGGTTTTAATTTTGAAAATCGATGTTTTGCTGTCGATGTCGCATCCCTAATTGGTATCCCGGTTGGAAAAATTAGCAACTGCTGGTAGCGAGTTCGAATCCAACCAAAGACCTTCGTGTACATGGAGACAGGTGCACTTTCAATCTGTCGTGGCCCCAAATGTCCTCACGTTAGCGTGGTGTGGAAGTTTGAGTGCAGTATCAGCTCAGGTGTTGATCTAGTGATCTGATCGTGGCTCAAAATCACAATGCTTTGTCGTTGGATATTTCCCTTGGGTATGGATCCCGAACCGTTACCAATAGCTCATTGTGTTGCTTCAGTACGACGCTAATTAATTGCCTACCTACCAAACAAAAAAGTTTTTATTTTCGTTCAATACCATATCTCTGCGCTCACTAATTTAAGATAAAAGAAGAAACTACTAATTAAATTGAAATTGTGAAGACAGCTAAAATGTTCGAAATCACAAATTAGTCACTTCGATGTGACCTAAAAACAGATAACACGATTCAATGAGTAATTTATTTAATGCATGTAAGACCAAATTGCTGCACACGTTGAACAGTTACTTGTGATTAAATTAGGAAAAAGAGTATTAGACTGTCAAAATTAATTAATTAATTTAGTCTCATGGCAATCAGCATTATTAATTTATTTAAGTCTACTGGTATCCAAAAGGATAGATCAGAAATATTTGGAATCATTCTGTTGATGCTTTGCTTGGGAAAAAATCATTTGGAAAGATTATATTTGCCAAAGAGAGAGAGAGATAGATAAAAATTGTTCAGGAAGTCACGTAAGAAAGATTGTAGGTTGTTAAAAGGAATTTCCGAGTAAATTCCTTATGGAGTTAAGCGTTCAGTTCCCACAGTAAAATGGACGACCATCCAGTCTGGTGGTTAACATGTTAGCTTCTAGATCGGAAGGATCCTTGTTCTAATCCGTGAATGAACGTTTGTAAGCGTACGGTTTAGAAGGGAATGATGCACCTTACATCCGTCGTGGCAGAAAGTCCTCACTTAGAATGGTATGCCTCGTCATCTGACCGTGGTTCAAAATGTCGTGGTGTTATCCTCGGAACTTCCCCTTGTGCGATTGATCCCGGATCGTCGTCGGTGGCCCGTTGTGTTGCTCTAGTGCGGCGTTAATTTAAAATTACCAATTACCCACAATGATGCCAGAAATGGATGTCTCGAATTAAAACCTGCTAAATATATTATTCAGCAACCTCGTACAATAGAATATATATTATTGTATAATAATTTGCTATTTTAAATCACAATAAAGATAATTCCAAATAATATTTCAAACGTTACGATTCAATATATAAGTTTAGAACATACTCGTAGAGTATGTTCTAAACTTATTTATTGGTTCTAAACTTATTTATTGGTTCTAAACTTATTTATTGGTTCTAAACTTATTTATTGGTTCTAAACTTATTTATTGGTTCTAAACTTATTTATTGGTTCTAAACTTATTTATTGGTTCTAAACTTATTTATTGGTTCAAAACTTATTTATTGATTGCACAAGGATCTTGAGAACACATTCAAAGTAAAGAATAACATTGACACTTAAATGATAAAATGGTTATTTTTTAATTCGGTGGATGCAAAAGTTTAACCCGGTTATTTGACAAAATTGAAGATAAATTTTTTTATTTACTAAAAATTATACATTATCAATTCATAAATATAGTATGTGCCGTTCTGTTCCTTGACGTTTCTCCATTTCTCCGGTAGCTGCATCATCCCCCACTCATAGAAATTCCGAGGTTTCTGGTTTGCTGATGTGGAATCCAGTTTGAAAACTACGCTTGAAAAATATTTTGACTGGCCACTGTAAATTTTGAATTAGTACGACGGAATTCGTTTCAAAAGTTACTTCTAATTACCACACGTGTTATATCGCAAGGGAATAACCTGAATAATGGATGGTTGAGAACAGGTTAACATAATATATTGGGTAGCTGCATCATTCCCCGCTCAGAGAGATTCCGAGATTTCTGGCTAAAGAACTGATCCAGGTGATGAAACTTTCTCAACCACTTACTGCGCGTGGAATGGTCAACGGCTTCCTCCCCCTACACGACACATATATTCTTTCGCACCTGCGAAGCTTTGTTGCTTTTTCGTAAATAAAAAAAGCATTACAGGTGTTAAATGCTCCCTAGTTTCTGCCATTTTTAATGCTTAACAAAATTTAAAAAACACAACCAAACAACACATTTTTTTCTCAAGTCCTCGCTGAATTTTCTTCTTTTAAAAACATCAAAACTTGACACGCGAAAAGTATATAACAAATCCGTTATGCTATGCAATTCCATCTAGTGCCAAATATGGGATGAACTTTTGCATCAGCCCAATATATGAACATTTATAATAATGTTTAAAGAAGTTATTAATCTCGTTTTTGTATTCACAGGTTTTTAGATAATGGATGCCTACAAATGGGACAACAGGGTGCGTTTCGTAGTAAGGCACATGTATGGTAAGTTAAACCACCTTTATGAATTTGTTACACCCAACTCCTTACGACAAAGAATGACTAAAGATATTTGTGTGTGTGCAAAGTAAAAGTTTTATCTAAAACAAAAATTGACTTAAAGAACTGGATATTTCGTTTTTTTGAATTTAAAGATTGTATCTACTCTTAATATTTCGGGTAAATTTTTTATATTTTCCCTCTTCAAGATTGTCATAATTTGAGAAATGTATAGTATTATAGAGCAAGAGTGGATCGCAAATTCCCTATCACTCGCAATCGGGGTTCATTTCTGAGATTTGATTGGCTGGTTCATCCTCCAAATCCCTTAATGTTGCGAGAAATCATCAACCCTCTGAGAGGATTAACCCGGGAGATTTCCAATAATGTAACATTGTTTTTACGATATAACACTCTCTTAATGACTAAATAATCGCATATTTCTAAAGAATACACGAATTATTTCTCAACCATGATATTTAACTAGTTACCTCAGCATCGGCCTAAGACATTCAGTGTATCGAAACATGATTTGGAACCAGGGTCAGATGACGAGGCAGCATCTGAGCTGGCACCCCACTCTCCAAACTTCCACACCAACCCAACGTGAGGACTGGAATACAATTCTTTGCAACGATTCTATTGACACAGTCAATAGAATATAATCCTTTGGAACGAGGTTATATTAGTCATCTCTTTAAAATAAAATCACAATATAAAATATTCTATTCTTCCCATTCTTAGGAATTATCCTTTGAAAAATTCTAACATTCATTTTTATAGAATAGAATCCTAAGAAGAGATTTCATTAAGAACTTGTTTGAATGACTAAAAGATGCCATTTCAAGACTTTTTAGTGTATTAGTAATGCTTATTGCATAAAATAATTCGTTTTAATTGCCAGATCAGTTTTTTTTCTTTTAATTTTGAAAGATATTTCTTAAATTACTTCTATAACTCTAACAAAAATTCAAATTTCGTATATTTAAAATTCTGTGACAACTGTGTTTAGCTTGTAAGCTAAACACAGTTTTCCCTTTATGTGTAATGATTTCATTGCTCTTCGTTTCCACATTTCAAACTAGGACCCGTTTAGATGAGTCGAGGACTAGCAACCTAAGAGTTGCGAGTTCAATAATTGTTCCAATAGACCGTCGTGTTTGTAGATGAAGGTCCACGTTAGATCTGGCATGTCCTCACTTTGGCATGGTAAGGAAATTTGGAGAGTGGGATGCCAGCTCAAGTGCTAATCTCGTCATCTGAAGATGGTTCAAAATTACGAGGTGTTGTTCTCCTATCTTAATCTTCGAGATTGATCCTTGATAGCAGCCTATACCACTTTGTTTTGGTCCAGTGCGAGGTTATTTCATATATCAAACCATCCCTCAATTTAAAAAACAGTTGTGAGCGGATAAATTGATAAATAGGAAACAAAACAAAATAGTCACCAATATATCAACTTTATTTGATGTCGATGTTAATGAATTTATGAATAACATAATATAATGACTTACATCAAATTTATTTAATGTTTCCCCAGAATCTATGAATTCCGTTTTGTCACTCTGAAGAATACACGACTATACATCGCTATTTTTCCAAACTGACTTGATAAAATTTCTCTCTACCTCGTATTATTATTTGGATCTATGAGGTATAATTTCTGAGTTTCATTACAGGCGTTATGAATAGATACGATCATCGATTCCCTGACTGTAACACCTGATTTGACGGGTTCAGTAGGAGATAGTTTCAAGGATTCTATAAATACATGGAATGAATGACTTATGTGAATCTCGCAACAACCCATAACGTACCTGAGTTATAATAGTTCCTAATTAACTGCATGGACTGTAGTTCACAATACATACGAACTGTCTAACTCGACTATAGCTCACAATACATGGGTTTAGCTTCACATATAGAATCTTGTTTAGCATAATCCTATTTTAAACATTACGATTGCGGGTTCGGGATTTAAGGGGGACATTCTTAAACTGCCTCCATTTAACCCTAACTCCAGCTGGGAACCCATTGCTTTTAACCCTGTGAAAGGTTCCCATACACGTAATCATTCTCCCAACTTTGGTATTTTCTGGATGACTTTTAACCATTTTTGAACTACTACACCATTAAAATCTTTCTAAACGATTATATTCTAAAGAAAGCATAAATGGAATCGTCCTAAAGGATTCTATTATATGGAAAGCGTCAATAGACTATTTACAAATGATTCTATGCTAAGGAGAGTATCAAAAGAGTCTTTATAAAGAGTTTTATTCTTAGGAAGACATCACAGGTATCTTTACTGAGGATTCCATTCTAAGGAAAGCATCAATAGAATCTTTACAGATGCACGAATATATTCTAAGGAAAGCCTTTCAATAGATTATTCCTGAATGTTTTAAGAATGCATGAATTCTTTCAACCAAAAGATGTGGTTATTTTGACATTAGTGTGTACTGAGGGGGTTAAAAACCATACTTCATTATTCGAAATTATTTTTACACTTTCAAGGGCCCCCATATTAAACTCGATTACTTTAAATTAATATTCACTTGATACATTTTTGTTATTTATGTATTACTTTCTAAATTCTCACTTGCTTACAACTTTCTACTTGTATCGCCATTTTAATCTTCACGTCGATTCCAACTCGTGTTTAGTGAGCTTGCCAGTTTTTCCCGAACTTAGTGCAAGTTGCAGGCGACGCAGTTTTGATTAATCCCTGGGTGTATTTCTCCCTGTATCAGTACGTCATCATGCTTCAAATTGCGTGTGTCCTCGGATTTTTCCAATTGGGAATTATCTCGGACCGTCGTCAATAGCCCATTGTCTTGCTCCAGTACGAGGTTAATTAGTATAACTACCTAACCTGTGTCAATAAAGCTTTGCTCTTGTGTGTGTGTTTTCAAACCACTTCACGTTGCCTGTCTTGTGTTTGGTTATGTCCAAATTTGGCACCAAAATACACAACCAAAAGGCTGAACTGGTGAACTAGGTAGGTAGGTATTTAATTAAAGTCGCACTGGAACAACACAACGGGTTATTGGCTGCGGTCAGGAATCCTTCTCTAAGGGAAAGATGCGAGGTAATTTTGAGCCACGGTCAGATAAAGAGGTCTCAACTGAACAGGCATTCCACTCTCGAAACGTTTAGAACCACTGACGGCACGTGGTATCGTCAACGACACCCTCAACATACACAACACATATCTTTTGCATCAGCAAAGATTCTTGCCTTTTCGGAAATAAAAAACATACTATGTCAAAAATACTCTGTACCTCTTGTCGTTTTTAGTGCTTAACCAAAGCTAAAAATCAACCCAACAACGCAATTTCTTACCGAGAGAGAGAGAGTACTCGCTGAAATTCCTTCTTTCAAACAACATCAAAACTCGACACATGCGACGTAGATGACACTTCGATTTTGCTATGCAATGCCATCTAGGGACGAACTTTTGCACCAACCAGAACACGGATTTTTCTTTAGATATTGTCACTGTACAAAAACTTTACTGCAGGTTCCAAAGCTTTAAGTCCAATTTCTGGAGAATTGTGTTTTTGCAAGATGATTCCTTGCTCCAACGATGATGATTCAACAATGAATGTTTCTATTATAATTATTTCTATATCGTTATAATCTGTATAATACAGTGAATATTTTTATCTTAAATCAGAGTTATGAGTTAAGAAATGAATTTTTAATTTTTTAAATGTTAAATGGTTTTTAAATGTTAAAATTTCTGACACAATCTAAATTTTTTTTAATGCTTTTTGGTGAAAAAAATTTTAAAACCCTATTCCCTCTAACAATGTGATTGAGAGTCAAAACAGGAAGAATAATTTCCAACATGAATGATATGAACAAATTAAAACTTGAGCTATCAGTGTTCAATAAGCATGCTAATTTAAGCATAAATTAGACAATTGATGATTAGCTTAATCTGATTTTTTTTTTTCCCACTAAAATTAATTCAAACATAAACCAATGAGCTATTGTGAAATAACTAGATTTTCAAAGTCAATATTTAAAAAAAATCTAATGTATAAATACATTATCTGTAACTGTGAATTAATAAATAATAATTTCCTTAATTAAAATTTACCAAGCTATAACAACAAATACGGTGTGTAGGAATTTTAATTAACTTAGCATAGGAGCAACACAATGGGCTAATGACAAAGTTCTTTGATCTTTCTAAGGGAGAGATCAGAGATTCACATCACCACCTAATTTTGAACCACGATCAGATGACTAGATAGCACCTGAGTTGGCTCCTCACCTCTCCAACTTCCACACCACACCAACGTGCAAACACGATAGAACGAAACCAACGAATAGATAACGAATGAAATCAGAAATGTGAATATACTAACGTTACTTGTGCTACTAAACGTTAGATTTCATAATACAATATTTCATTCCATAAGCAAGAACATTCAAAGTAATATAAGGAAAATTTCCACATAAAAATAACTCCAAAACTAATTGGGATAAGTTATTTTCTCCTTCAAAACTCGATGACATGCTTATCGGATATCTTTCAAATTATATATACTGAAATATGTTGACGTTGGAATTTTACGCATGCATATTGTAGCCCTCGTATATCGTTGGAAAATTGTAATTCGATTGTGTGTGTCTGATGAAGTAAATTTTTTTATTAAAGCGAGAGACATCAATTTTTTTCGGCAGCTTTAACGCTAAAATTTCAAAATATTGGAATTTCATTGCAATTGAAGGTGTTTTCAGTGGAAACAAACAAACCAGACGGAAATCAAAAACAAAATTATAAATTAAGTAGTATAATGTTCATCCTTTTCTCTAAAAATCATTCAAAATGTTTATTTTTCTCTCTAAACATCATTCTGAATATTTATTCTTCTTATCATTCAGAATGCGTTTATTCTTCTAAACATCTTTCAAAATGTTTATTCTCTAAAAGCCATTCATAATATTTATTCTCTTTATCATTCAGAATGTTATTCTCTCTTTACTGTATACTACTGTGATCAAAAAGTATCCAGAATGCTACATATATAGTAGATATCGTCTGCAAACTTTTATAAAAAAAAATTTCGATTTACATTAACATATGGCAACAATCTGGGATTTATTTAGTTTTATCGTCTGGGAATAAATTTGTTTCTAATAAGAGAATAAATTTCACTTCTTTGATTTTCTTAAATGGCGATTTTAATTGGGCATTACACAACATGCAAATTCTGAAAAAAAAAACACGTACGTATCTATTCAAACGTGTTGAATTTCGACTTCCTGAATATATTGTGAAATAGAATAATGCGACAAAAGACTTTTCAACGATATTGACAAAGCCAATAATGATTTATTAACAAAATGAATTCTTATAATTCTTGGGAATCCTCAAATAAGTCCGCAACATCTCGCAGTCAACTCAAATACCGAAACTCGGAATTCTAAATCAAATTAAAAAAGTAAACATTAATTCTGACGTGGCAAGATACCGGGTAACAAAATTACGTTTAAATTACTTTTACATCAAAGGTAGAAATTAAAAGTCAGTTCAAACATAAATATTACAATTTAATTCCTTATTTTGCATAGAAATTGACTTCGGCTATTTGAAAACAGCAATAATTCAAAATATCTGGGTTATTTTATTTATGTTGATTGTTGCCATTCGACGATACACAAATAACGTCGATTTCGGGTCCACGCACGTTAGTGTTTTATATATATAGATACCGGGTACTTTTTTATCACTGTAGTATTATCTGGAATGTATATTCTCTCTTCATTCAAGATTCCCATTCTTCCTAAACATCATTCAGAATTTGGAATACATATATATATACTCTCTGTATGATTCAAAAACATGTGTTATTGTACATCAAGCAGAAAGTTTATTCTCTCTGCGATTTTAAAATATGTATTATTGTACATCATTTTGAATGTTAATTCTGTTTATACATCCATTCAGAATGCTTATTCTCCCTAAACATCATACGTAATTTATACTCAGCTTATTATCTCTATATGTCATTCATAATAGTTATTCTGTCCATGCATTATTCGGAATACTTATTCTCTCTAAACATTATCCAGAATGTGTATTCTCACAATACCTCATTCATAATATTCATCATTCAGGTTGTTTTTCCCTCTATATATGGATGTTGCATAAATTTATGTATTGAAAAATTCCAAAATGCAATGTTCTTCTTTTCAAAAGTTCGGTTAAAGAACTTACCAAAGCATTTGTTTTTGAAGTATAAAATCTATCGGAGCAGAACTTCGTGAATTATGCCCAACTTATTGAACCGTGTTTAACTTAACGAGGACAGTATATTCAGAGAAAGTGTAACTGCGTTATACCCTATTATAATTGAGACTCCTAAGGTCTTGATTTTTACGCTTCGATTTGTTTACTGAATTTAAACATCAGTGGACAAAAAGTATTGAGCAATATATTTGGTTCGAATCGCATTTCTACGAAATCTCAGCCACTCGAACGAAAACCATCAATACAGGAAACGTGCTGATTTCTCTGGATCACAGAAGAGGCACTTGTGTAGGAACGATATTCGCTTTGGCAGCACTAGTTTGGAAGAGATATTGATGATGAGGCCATTTTTATGTTTTTTATTTTTCTCAATTCACCGGCACAGACTTTATATTTTTGGAAAATTTTTACCAATCAAACCTTTCACGTTAGTTTAAGAGAATTTTATTTGTTGCCTGGTTACAGTCAGATTATTTTATTTTTAGTATTTGCTAGAGTTATGCGATCTGATTAAAAATACAAATAATACTCTTTGTTTTATAGATCTTTAGGACCAGGTAGGTAGATACTTAATTATAAACGCACTAGACACTGGAGCAACACAACGTGCTAATGGCGACTGTCCAGTATCAATCCCGATCCAAAGATAATGCTTCGTTATTCAGAACCACGGTGAGATGACGAGGTTAGGTTAGGTTAGATAGTTAGGTAGTTAATTAATCTTACACTGTTGTGACACAACGGGCTATAGGCGGCGGTCCGAGATCAATCCCCAAGGTAAACATACGAAGAAAACACCTCGTAACTTTGAAAAATGATCAGATGACGATACCCCACTCTCTAAACTTCCACCCTAATAAGAGGACATTTCAGGCCATAACAGATTTAACGTGCACCAATTCCCGTGTACATGATGGTCTATGGCGAATCCGTTGCTCTTCCAACTGGGTTTCAGCGATCCTCTAAATCTGTCGGGTGATCATCACATATTTTTATTCGTCTTCTACTTCAAAAAATAACCACTATTTGAACTCTTTTTGTGTCCTGTTCTGTCGAAAATTCGTTGGGATTGGTTGTCTTTGTAGTAGAAGATCATTTGTAAAGTAATAGTTTCTACTTCACGTATTTGTTATCACCTTGATGTGGTGTGATCTAAAAGAAATATAAGAGGGTTGGGTCTTGTGAAACAAGGGCCATATTGGATCGTGCTCTAATAAATAACACAAATAAAAGGCACAAAATAGAAGTACTTACATCACTGTGCTATAAGAAATTAGGAGGGGTCAAGCAACCCCACTAATTTCTTAAGGGAAGGGTGAACTTGTTGGCATTGGTTAGCTTCATAATCCAAGGTGTAAGTAATACATTATTCCAACTATAACTTTGGAAGCCTAGGGTCTAAGCCTAACCCTCATGGTGGTTGTCTTGACGACATAATTCCTAAAAAGGAAAACCATTAGAATGTCTTGATGTACGAGATATCTCGTCGAAACTTCATATAGAGTTAATCGTATAAATGAATTCATCTTTCGCCAATTTTACACTAATATAGAATTAATCTTCGAGTCCTAGTGAACCAAAGGGGATGCCACAGCCCGGTTGGAAGAATAAAAGACTAGCATTTGGATTGTAGCGCGTTCAAATCCAACCAAAGACCGTCGTGTACAAAAAGGGATGATGCATGTTAAATCTGTCGTGGCCTCAAATGTTCTCACGTAGGCATGGTGTGCAAGTCTGGAATGTGAAGTGCTAGCTCAGATGTGACCTCGTCATCTGACCGTGGTGTCCTCGGATCTTTCCTTTCGAAGGTTGAATCCGCGACCATCGCCTATAGCCGAGCTATAGTGCGACGTTAATTAAAAAATACCAAATACCTAATAAACTAACGGTATTTGTCTGCACTGAACTATCTGGTGTTTAACTTCAACAGAATATGATGAAATTGATAACACTGGGTTTAATTTCCTACAATTAATGGCTATGACAGAAGTCACGCAGAACTAGTATACGCTAAAAATTATTATCAGAGTAAGGAATTTTTTTTAATTAAATCGTTGATACAAATAATTGAACCCATTCTTTCATCTACCTTTTCTCTAGTTCTTTTAAGTAAGTTGAGTTGCACTAGTACAATACGACGTTAATTAAAAAATTACCAAAATTACCATTACTAGTTCTTTTAATCTAATTAAGTTTTATCACGCACATGAATGTTTAACGCTGCTTGGAAAAAAAAAGAGGGCGTTCACCACCGTCGTTTCAGAGCTACAACTGAAAGCGAAACGTAATTAAAATTTAATATTAATCCTACTTAACCAAAACGAAGTGAAGAAATCAAACATCAAGTCTTAGAAGAAGAAAAGGCTAATTCCAAATAAGATCGTATCGAGAGATAATTGGAATTTTCACATGAGTACTGCTAAGAGTTTCTTTCACGTGAATTTTGATTATTATCTGCTTTTCAATATTTTTTTATCTCCCACTGTTATAAATAAAGCTATCTAGAATTAACTTTTGTCTTCAATCATGTTAAAATATTCCAAATTACGTAAGTCACTTAAAAAGATGCACAAAGTGTCGAACAGAATAAATTATGTTCTGTTAATTCTAGAGTTTTTAATTTAAAACGTTCTTGTGTTAAATCTCTCTAATTAGAAACTTTCATATTGTTACACACATGTCTAGACTGCTTTGCTGAATGATTAATTGAAGGAAAAGAGAGATCGTGCATGAAAGTTGTGAGAACTGTTGTAATAACATTTGATTAATTTATATCATAATGGTAAACATATATTTAATTAACGTCGCACTGGAGCAACACACCGGGCTATTGGCGACGGTCCAGGATCAAACCCAAAAGAAAATATCAGAGGACAACACACGTAATTTTTGACCACGGCCAATTAACGAAGACACACATGAGCGTGCACTCATCTTTCTCATGTAATTTCTTCACAACGCCAATGTGAGGATGTTTCATGCCTTGACAAATTTAACGTGCATCACACCCCTTTTATACTACGGTCTTTGGTAGGATTCGAACTCGCATCCTTCCTGTTGCTACTTCGTTACTCTTCCAAACAGACTACCGCAGCGCACTACTGTAACGAGGCATTGTACTATTTTAATGTTAATTTATGCTAACATGTACGACATTGGAAAGAAAGGTTTAAAATTTGAACCCATTATTTTTATATTGTTATCCATGAATCTTTTTTTTTATTTCCAATAGCAAGGCTGGGTACAGATTGCAAAGACAAATACAATACAGAAATACAATACAGTACAGAATTGACCGAAGTCATTGTAGCCTTATACAAGGCCAGAAGTGATGGTCAATTGTGAAGGGGCACCCAGTGGGTGGACCATCATTGTCCCTAACAAAGGACAGCACAATTTACATCCATGCCCTGACCCGGATTCGAACCAGGAACCTTCCGATCCAGAGGTCAACACCTTGACCACTAGACCGGTTGGTCGGCATCCATTAATCTATTAGAACGAATTTTTCTTCAAATTCCAAGTGGTAGAAAGGAATATTAGTTTGGTTTTACTTGTAAAATTAATTTATTCTAAATCTGGGTTTTTTTTTTTTTTTTTTTTTTTGCTTTGCAAATTTGGTTTGCTTTGTCACTGAACACCATTTTTGCTACTCGTGTTTCTTGCGTAAGAGAACATATTCTTGTAATACTTTCTGTTCACTTAAAGTTATCATGTTTTCTACTTAAATTTTACAGCATGTATCTCATAAAATGAAGCATTGCAATCGATAGTCTATTAATTTACGAACGTGCACGCTAGTTGATTTTAACAACTTCACACTCCAATTTCACAAGTCAATTTATTGCGAAAAACATTTGGTAGGTTGTGTTGTGAACAAACACCGTAGTTTTGGTGTGAATTCTTGGGCGCAATCTTCGCGCGCGCGCGATTGTGTGTGTGTGTGTGTGTGTGTGTGTGTGTGTGTGTGTGTGTGTGTGTGTGTGTGTGTGTGTGTGTGTGTGTGTGTGTGTGTGTGTGTGTGTGTGTGTGTGTGTGTGTGTGTGTGTGTGTGTGTGTGTGTGTGTGTGTGTGTGTGTGTGTGTGTGTGTGTGTGTGTGTGTGTGTGTGTGTGTGTGTGTGTGTGTGTGTGTGTGTGTGTGTGTGTGTGTGTGTGTGTGTGTGTGTGTGTGTGTGTGTGTGTGTGTGTGTGTGTGTGTGTGTGTGTGTGTGTGTGTAATGAATGAAGCAGTCAGAAAGTTTGAGTACTTGTTAGTTGCCACTACCTTCCTGAATATTTAGCAATGCGTTTGCAATTTGAAGGAATAAATTGCTGTTTTGTATTAATATTGAACGTCTAATTCTTTGATTAAAGGGGTATGTGACAGTAGCATAGTTCCATGCTTTCGAATGACGCCAGGGGTGGCCAACCTGTGGCGCATACGCCAAACGTGGCGCATTGGATGATTAGAAGTGGTGCCTTGCATCCTTGCGCCTACTAACTCTTTTGAAGTGGGCGCCATAACTTAACCTTTCTCCATACTTTCAACACCAGAGTGATCTCAGTTCAATTCATACAGTCTTTACCAATCGAGACTCTCCAGCACAGCTGTAGCCCCATCAGTGGGGTCCAAAACAACGATCTCCCTGTCGTTCAAGAGATCTTCTCTCACTTTTGTAGATTAGTGCTCCAATATATGTGTATCTCTTAAACTGTCGTATAATAATTAATTTAGTCGGTGTGACTGAGTTATTTCTCTTACTCCCCTAAGCGAAGGATATCCTACCCCATATCCCTATTTTCCAACCTCCCATGTAAGTCAGAAGGTAGAAAAGGTATTTGAGTTGTATGGCGCATCCGATCTCGTATCTGAAAAAAATTGACGCATGGTGTGTAAAAGGTTGACCACCCCTGACTTACGCAGTCCTCACTCCAGCAATCCAAAGTAACACTGGCCCAAAGTTCGCTCAGCACCGTTGAAACCGTTGTAATGCTTTTTATAACGCTCGACTTTTCATGTATGTCTCCCATTGCTTCCGATTTTAAAGACATTTTCACGACAAAAATGAGGTAATAGTAACTTGAATTTATAAGGCTTAGTACCTTCAACTGGTTAATTGATTTAGCTAAATTTTCGATTTTATTTCGTACTCATTACTTTCTAAATATTTTACTTTACTCTCCTGGCATCCCAATCATTTATACGAGAGGGATTTCCAATGTAAAGAAATAAAATAAATGGAAAACGATGACTTTTCATCCTGTTATCCAAATGCTCCCGCAGGATACATGCCATAATATGCAGGTCCATAAAATATGCATAAAAGCGTTGTTTTAGTGAAGTTTGCCATTTAATCTAATTGGCTTTGACCAATCAATTATCATAGAGTTAGCTTGACTGAAAAAACCCCTCAGGTATATTCAATATATAAACATTCCCCAAGTAAGTGTAATAACGCTTATACAATAATAGGCGTATATAATTATTACTAATTTATTCTTTACACATAAACAATTTTTATTATCTCCTTTGTATATACAATATGTAGGTATGTATAGTTCATTCCGTAACATATCCAATTTTTATATATTTTTAAAGACAGTTAAAAAGTTACTGTTAATCATTTCATTCTTAAATTTAAAATTTAAGGAATATGCCAGCCTTTGTATATTACGTGCAAAACATCACGAAACCCTGAAATAAATCATTGTGTATTAAATGCCTACTTTGTTATATAGCTCAAAAAGTTAAAACCTATCAAAATTAACAAATTCTCAGATAACTTCTTACCGTGCATTTGAATTTCA
The DNA here is from genome assembly GCA_947359465.1 of Metellina segmentata. Lineage (NCBI taxonomy): Eukaryota > Metazoa > Arthropoda > Arachnida > Araneae > Tetragnathidae > Metellina > Metellina segmentata. Next base: position 117,774,260 of record OX375877.1, on the reverse strand, counting down.
AAAAGCATTTTAGCGAAGGTTTAAGGATTGTAAAATTAAAAATTAAAAGCGGATGACGCACATACCAAAATACGCAAGGTTATAATACAAGAATATGAAGTGGTAAAATATCATTAGTTGCCTTTTAGTAGGACAAAAATCTTGATTGGTCTCTTAGAAACACGCATTAATTACTTGGTGTTATTTTTCATTTTATAATTGTACACTTCTTGACTAAACAACTTCGTTTGGAGATAGTTCTGCTTGTTAATTAAGCTGCTAAATTAGTTAGCGTGAAGAAAAATTTTCCCGCGCACTGAAGATATTCCGATTAAATTCTCATCAGAACTGGAATATTACCTGTAAATAAAAAATAATTTTCTAAGTTTAAGAAGGTAAGGAGTTTCACATTCATTAAATATTTAACTTTGATTTAAGTGATATGAAATTGTAACAATTTTACAAAGAGATCAGTCTGGAAAAAATAAAAAACCTGCTTGTTTAGTACGAGTTTATTTTCAAAGGAATTGCAACACTATTCTCAGAAGTTTTCATCATTTAGGATTAGTGAGCTACTTACAGAGCGACCTTTATTTGTAAAAATTGTATCTATTCAATACATTTAAGGCGTCTATTTTCATTTTAATAAGTTGTGAAACAGGATTCAGACAGTAAATACCTTATTTTTCTAAACCAAAATTATTTTTATAAACTAACGCGGGAAAAGAGCATTTGAATAAGCTAATCAACTTAGGAAAGCATTTCTAAAGAATAATTTCAGACGGCAACTTCATTTAGTACTGAATATGGAAATCGAAGGATAAATAGAATTTAACTCTTGTAACGGTTTCGACGAGATATCTCGTCCATCAAGATTTAGCCAATTTTGCTACTGGCAAGATATCTCGGCATCAAGACTTTTTCATGATGCCGAGATTAAGGTCTGATCACTTTTCTTCTAATGATCATAATCGTATTTTCTTACGATGACGAGATATCTCGTACACCTAGATCCAGTCAGTTTTGCTAATGACAAGATACTTCGTCAATACCAGGTGGGTTAACTGTCGGTAAATTAAATACCGCGTTGTAAAAAGCGTTATATCTCTTTCTACGGTGCTGGGCTAACTTTGGGCCAGTGTTACTTTGGACCGCTCAATTTAAATTAAATTCCACATAAATTTTAAACTGAGCGAAATCATAAAATATGTGTGATTAAAAAATAAATAGAAAAATTACTTATCACACACACAGAGCTGAATGTGATGTATGTTGGGTCAGAGTTTTAAGGCGAAGGGTCCAGTAATGGACAAGCTGGTGATATATCCGAGTGCATTTTTAAATTTAAATTATATTTTCCTTTATTTCAATTCAAAGCACCAGTGAGATGTTTGAACACATCCTACTTTGTAATTATAAAGAAAATTATGTTTCGTTTTCTAAACCGCATTTTTAGAAATTAATTTTTACCTGAACAAAACCGATGCTGCTAGTAGCCATTGGAAGTAGGTTTTAGAAATCCAACCATTTCTATTAAATTAAAAGAAAAATTTCTATTAATTTTGTGTGAGCAAATTAAGAAAAGAAAAGTGAAATGTCTGTGTTTCAAAAAGAATGTCGGAAATAGATGAAGACTTAAAATTGAACTGTGATTCAAAATCCTTTTTATAAATTACTAGGGGGCTCCCCCCCCCCCTGCTCACTATTTCTCGTCAACCCCCGATCATTGCTACGCAATCATATTTAATTCGCTTCTCGAACTATACTTTTCAACAATGAGGGGAAAGGGATTGTTTCACAGTCCATCCCCGTTTGGATCGCTGATGGATTGATTCCGGACATCTAGTACGACTTTTAATTGAAGGTTCCCTTCCCTTACCATTACGATGTCTATCGCATGCGGAAAATTATCTACCTTTTTTGGTAAATTAGCGGATCCGTATATAAGCCAACTCCCGTACTTTAGCTTTAAAAAACGTTCAAAAAATCTCGGCTTATACACGGAAATATACGGTAAATAAAAACACAATGTTTTTAAAAATGTCAAGAACAAAACATCTCATTTCCACATAAAAAAAGGAATCTCTCTATATTAAAAAAAAGTTACCGCCGCCGCCGCCGCCGCCGCCGAAGAATTGAAATTTTTGTTGTTTAGCTCCATTCTTAGACGGTTTCCCGAGAAAGTACTGATCGGAAAAATATGAAATTAACATGCTTTGTTCTTCATCGTATTCCCTGGATAATTATTAAGATTTTTTTCCGATGCGGCTATTAGTTTAGGTTTTATTAAGTGTTAAAGTTGAAGAAGTGAAATTTCTTCCGCGAGTGAGCAAAACACATTCAAAATTTCAGTCTTTAATCGTGAGTTTTTTTTTAAGAGTACCTCTCAACGTAAATTTTTGCAGCTCGTCGAGTTTTTTTTGAAATTTAAATGTGGTTCTTGATAATATTTTTTTGAAATTCGGGAAAAATCGGGACATTTTTGTTACTTTTTTTTAAAACTGCCGTATCTATATCTAATTACTATTAGTTTTTAATTTTTAAAATATCGCAGTATACCTCAGAATATACTCTTTCTTACGGTACTATTATTTTTGAAATCGGTTAATAATTAAATTGGATGCGATCAAAAGTTCGTGATACAAAATTCGGAATCTTCGGATATTTTCGCTACGTTTTGTTAAAACCGTTATGTCTACGGCAAAAACCATTATTTTTTAAATTTGAGAACATCACTGAATACACTACATTACACTCTTTCTTATGGTACAATTATTTTTCAAATTGGTTAATAAACAAAATCGATGCAATTAAAAGTAGGTCATACAATTTTCGGAACTTTCAGATCGTAACTTCCGATACAAAACTAAAATGGTCATATCTATATAGTATTACTGTTAGTTTTTAATTTTAAAAATATTGCAGTATACCTCACAATGTACTCTTTCTTACGGTACAATTATTTTTAAAATTGGTTCATAAATAAATTCGATACAATCAAAAGTTGGTGACACAAATTTCGTATTTTTCAGTTCGCATAGCTGGTTCGGCAAACAGCAGTGGGTTGCATTTTATACTATCGGGTTTGCCAGATATCAAATTTATCGTAGCAACAATTGCCATAAAAACGATTTCTTTTTATTTGGCTAGGAAAAAGGCTCGCTTTTTTCCCTCTGTTTTCAAGACAGTTTACCGACAAAGTACAATGTATTGATATTAACACTGTTTACTTAAAATTGTACAGGGAACAAGATACAGAAGATTTTTTACTGATGCGGCTATTAGTTTAGGGTGCATTAAGTGTTAAAGCAAAAAAAAGTGAAATCAATTGCGAAAGAAGTATTGGTTTGAGAAAGCAAACCAAACGGGATTGCGTAGCCCTCGCTGTGACGTCATGTACCGGAAAGTGAAATCAGCATAATACGAATTATTCAGATAGTTTCACTCTGTGAAAGGAATGTTGGTTTGCGAAGCAAACCAAATGACATCTGTGAAAGGAGTGTTGGTTTGCGAAGCAAACCAAATGGGATTGCGCAGCAATCCCCGGGGGTTGGCGAGCGTAAGCGAGCAGGGGGCGGAGCCCCCTAGTTTTTTAAATAAATAACATATTGTTCAAATTCAGAGGAAATCTCATCATAATTTTAAATGTTTTTGCTGATCCGTGCTGTTATAGTACTTTTTAAGATTTTCATATTCGATTGTTGCTATGGAAACGGCGACCAAATTTGCTGGTTTTCTGGAAACATTTCAAACTTTCTAGCGCGTACTGTCAAATTTTATGAATGAATTAATTTAAAAATATAACTGTGTTTATCGTATGCGCGTGCTCCAAATTCATAAGCCCGTTGAACCACAAGGCTCACTACCACGTGACTCGCTATCTACCAATCATATGAATAAAATTGAAAAAGACCGCAAATTTTTTTTTTTATAACAGAAGGATGAACAATTTTCTCGATACATAATCATATTCGTTTTTTAAACTCCAAATGAGCTATCTTAATGTTTCCATGCTTTTCAAGCAATATAAACTCATGAAAAGGAAACTATAATATGGAAATAAATATAGATCGTGAAATAATGACACAATCAAGAAAGTTTGAAATAAAACTATTAGGCTCATTCAACTTCTTCAAGGAATTTTACTGAAATTCTATTGATGATTTTATTGACTTTTCTCCGACATGGTCAGCTGTTATATATCAAGAACAGAAGATATAGAAAACAGAAGGAATATATAAATCAGATTTCAAAAATAAATAGAAAATAAATCTCGAACGCGAGTTTTGCAGTCATGAAATTTGCGTAGTTATTCCGTATGGAATTTATAGATAGCAGAAACTATGCTCAGTTCCTTAAACCATAGAAGTAAATTTTAATGTAAAACTTTACACAAGAAGATTGATCAATTTTTATTCATATTCGAATCAACACTCAATGTAGAAAAGTGGGCTCTAACGAGTAGAGCAATGGGTAGAGGGAAGAACATAAGCATATGGGAGAAACAAAGCCCAAAAACCTGTTAAACGAAGCAACAAAACATCTGAGGAAACATTCCGACTTGTTTTGTATTAGACAACAAAAATTCTTAGGTGAAGCCGAGTAGTAAATCTAGTTATTTATATTTCGAACAATCTGGCGAATAGAATGATGTTCAGCGCAGGTAAACTGCATAGAAATATTAACAAAAGGAAAATATTTATACATGAAAACATTATTGACAATTATTATAACATCGAGGTCGGTATAGTAAGCAATTCACGATAGATAACAAAATTTGTCTTTGCTCAACCTTTGAATTAAAATCGCATTGGATCTATACAACGGGCTTTCGGAGACTGTCTGGAAACTATCCTGTAATTTTGAAAAACGGTTAAATTACGACATCTTACCTGAAAGCTAACTTCCCACAACAACCCCAGCGAAAGGATATTTGATGTCACGACTGTACCTATAGACGTACACCAACCCCCATGTACACGACGGTCTTTAGGTGGATGAAGTTACGAATTCGCAATAAAATTGCCAATTCGCTACTCTTTAAACCGGGCACGACTGGCCATTTGAGTTGGGAAACTGAAAAGATCTGCTACCTTTAGTCCACACACTAATATAGTATCTAGCGCCTTGTTTTGTTGCAGTGTGAGGTTAATACAAAAAGTATCAAATACCATACTAATGTATCTGCATATCTAAGCTCTTGTTTCAACAAATTTCTAAATTAAGTATTTTTCTTTAATTTACTTAAAACGATGCCCGGTCGGTATAGTGGTTAGTGCTCTAACACGCTGATGGATCTGGGTTCGAATCCCGCTTAAGTCATGGTCGTAAGATTGTGATGTCGTTTGTTAGGGGTGAATGATGGTCATCCCACTAGATGCTCCATCACAAGAGACCATCGCTTCCGTCCTTGTTGTGGCTAATGATTAATATCATTGTGCCCGACATTGGAAAAAAATTTACTTAAAACTTCAGTAGACAAATAACGTATTGTGCACAGCTATAATTCAAACATATTTTTCAGCGTAGAACATTATTTGTGGTTTCAAATTGATGCTCCGATAAAAAGTTATTGGTGAGAACAGAATGTGTGTGCGTGACGCTTAAAAATCATTCTTCTTAGAGACACGAATATTTAGTTGTCGGCTAAATATTCGTGGCTATCGCAGCGTATCGGCTGCTATAATTCAAACACATTTTTTCAGAATAGAACATTATTTGTGGTTTCAAATTGATACTCTGATAAAAAGTTATTGGTGAGAACAGAATGTGTGTGTGATGCTTAAAAATCATTCTTCTTAGAGACACGAATATTTAGTTGTCGGCTAAATATTCGTGGCTATCGCAGCGTATCGGCTGCTATAATTCAAACACATTTTTTCAGAATAGAACATTATTTGTGGTTTCAAATTGATACTGTGATAAAAAGTTATTGGTGAGAACAGAATTTGTGTGATGCTTAAAAATCATTCTTCTTAGAGACACGAATATTTAGTTGTCGGCTAAATATTCGTGGCTATCACAGCGTATCGGCTGCTATAATTCGAACACATTTTTTCAGCATAGAACATCATTTGTGGTTTCAAATTGATACTGTGATAAAAAGTTATTGGTGAGAACAGAATGTGTGTGTATGACGCTTAAAAATCATTCTTCTTAGAGACACGAATATTTAGCTGTCGGTTTCGACTTTATTTCACTTAATTTTGTTTTTTCGATTGCATCGCATTGCGTGCATTAGTTAAATTCAGTTATACAAAGTGCTTCGGTCGCTTTTCCAAGTATTGCCTTTGAAACTTAATTACAAGTCATTTTGTTTGACAAGAGTGTGTTCCTTTTAAAACGGTCTTTAATGGAAAATGGAAGTTGAGACTTAAAAAGCTTTGAAATGAAACATAGTTTTTATTTTATTACGCTGAACCTCTTTATGAACCATCGTACGGAGTTTTAAAGTGGATGATGGCTTTTACGGATTCTTATTTGAAAATATCGAAGCCTTTTAGTTGACATGATATGAAATTTCCAACCTCTATTGAACATATTCAGGTCTCTTCGACTCTTTGAGGATAGGTGGCCCAGAGGAAAGTGTTACGGAGGGTTGACAGTTTGAAACTCAGTCGAACCAAAGACCTTCGTATACACGGGGGCTGGTAAAACTTTACATCTGTCGGTGTGTCAAATGGCCTCTCACTGTCGTGGTTTAGTTGATTGGAGAGTGTCGTGCCAGCTTTGGTGATGTCCTCCTCTACTGACTATGATTCAAAATTAAGTGGTGTTGTCTTCGGTTCTTTTCTTTGTGGACTGATCCCGAGACTTGACCTCTAGCCCGTTGTGTTGCTACAATGTGACGTTAATGAAATACCTTACCTTTCTTTTAAGGATAGCATCAACAATGATCAGTTTTAATTTTTGTTTTACTTTATGATTTCTGTGCGTTAAGTATCTAATTACAGAGAAAAAATTGTATTAATCTTAGGAATGCAAGAAAAAGACAATCATAAATATAGTTAGATCATAGATTAAAAACTAAATGCGTCATTGAAGCAGATTACCTATGATATTGTGATGATTAAAAACATCCGAGAAAGAACTATACAGGGAATGAGAAACTAAACAAATCAAATTAACAACGCAAGATATTAACCCTCCAAGAACACGAGATATTAATCAAATCAGAATCAAACTAACCCTACAATATAGACGAGACATCTCATTCATCAATATCTGTTCAATTTTGCTCATTACGTCATCAAGATATTGACTATTCGTTTGTGAGGACGAGATGATCTAGTCATTTTCCTTTTAATGTATCTGGACACGTTCAAGACCCTTTTTTTTCTAAATGTCGTATAGAAACATTTTAATGATATTTTTATGTTTAGTGCTATTAAACAATAGCATTGGGTTATAAATGTTTAAAATATACATTAATAATTTTGTAAAAATGATAATTATGTATGAAATTTTAAATAAATTTATCAAAAGCTTCAATGTTCTGTATGAAAATCTATTCAACCAATTTCAAAAATGATGCAACCAAAATAAACTAAATGCATTTTTCACTAGAAAAATCAACTAGAATCAAACGGATATTTAAATGTACAAAAATTTTACAAGCAATTGAAAAAAGAATATAAGATTTTTGATAGTTTTACTGTCCTATTTCTTAAATAAATAGCCATAATTTAAAAACTTTTCAAGTCAGCATAATTATACTAGTTCATTCACTAAACAACATTAGAAAGAACAAGTTCTCAAAATGTTACGAGAATCCATTAATAACTTTTGCGTTACAACATTTGTGAATACAAGTGAGGAAATAATGCAAAAATATTATTTTAGAGTAAAAAGTAGCTCCAAGAGTATCGTTTGCTCTCTCTGGCTTTTACTGTTTGTGTAAACAATTTGGTTCTTCACATCTCTTTAAAAATGTTCAGAATATTTCCAAAAGAGAAATCATTTAAACATTTGAAAAACCTTTCTAAAATTATCTTTGCCAAAAAAAGTAAGTTTTTAAGTTTAAATTTTGACACGTTTTTGGTTTTTTAATGGCCACTTCCGGTGTTTTCCATACCTACTTCCGGAGTTTTCTCACATTGATAAAAAAAAAATCTTAGTTTTCCTGCAATTAATTAACTCAGAAAAAAATCAAATATATTTTGGAAAGTCAAGTAAATGCTATATCAAATAAGATCAAAACTTTTTTTGGAATGTTTGGTCAAAAATGACATTTTTAACTTGTTCGGATGCGTAATGGCCAGATATCGTAAACAGGCCAACCATGATGATAGTTAAAGGTTAAAACCTAAGAACGTAAATTTAATTTCCTATAACACTCTAAGCAGTTTTGACGAATCATCAACCAAGTTCAATCAATAATTCGTCAATAACGAATCAGATTATTATGCTAAGGATTTCATCTCCGCAATATCTTGAAGATTAATCCATCCTTATAAGGATATTGTCAATTTTGTATGATAGCAATCGCAAAATGTGGTCCGTTTTCTTCCAAATACAAGATATTTTGGTCATCAAGATCTGTTGATCAATTGCTAATGACGAGATACCACGTCAAGAGAACCACCAGGAGGGTAAAAATGTGGTTCCAAACCTGAATGAGTCAGATATCTCCTTCTGCCTCCCCCAACCTTCTTCTAATAATTATTATTAGAAATAATAATACAAATTAATTTTGCCACTATAAATAATATATTATATATTATTTATGAATAATAATTCCCAAGAATTTGGGATTATTAATTTAATCTCAGAGATTTAGACACACGTTTCTCTGTAATAACAATCAATCAGCATTTCTTCTTCTCCTGTCTTCTTTACAATAAATCTACTTACAAGAACCTTTATCGCATTGCATTGCGGATGGAAGAGTAACGTGTTAGCAACTGGGGATGGCAAGTTCGAATCTAACAAAAGACTGTCTTGTATAAAGGGTGCTAGTGCACGTTAAATTTGTCGTGTATTGCAATGTTTTCACATTGGCGTAGTAGTTTCGAGAGTGGGGTGCCAGCTGATGTGTGACCTCTTCGTCTGACCGACGATCAAAATTACGTGGTGTTGTCTTTGGATCTTTCCCTTAGGGTTTGAACTAGGGATTCGACATCGACAACAAAACATCGATGTTCAACATTAAAACATCGATGTTAATAGTACATCGCCCAAAAACCATCGATATTTTTAAACATCGATGTATTTAAACTTTTATTCTTCCATTTTTTTAAAACTGGTTTAGTAACCTTTAGCATTAATGTCATCAGTTGTTAATGTTAATCAGTTGCCGTGTTTATTAATTTATAACGAAGATTTTTTTTTATCTGTCACAACAAGCCAAAAAATTAATACGAACATTTAACAAATATTTTGTTTTAAAATAGAATAATACAAAAGAAAATAATATTTACAGCAATTTGAAATAGGTACTACTAACTATAAATATAAGTAGGTAGGTACATAACAATAATTATTGTTAGTTATTATTAATTATTTATCACAACTTATGGGGGAGAAACATAAACTTATTTTTTATGTCCTACAAATAAATATATATTAGGGCCAAAATTATTAAGTGCTCCAATATTTGTTATTTACAGTTCGTAAACAAAAGAAGTTTGTTAATTTTCTCCTCTGTAAACCGACTCCTTTTTTCACAAACTGTCCCACCAGTTAGAAAAACAGCTATTTCTGTTGGGACGGATGTCGCCATTCACTTACAAATACTTAGCTGCACGGTTATTTATTTATTTTTTAATTTTTATTACAAAGTTTCTTTTTTATTCAAAAATAAAAGATCGACAAAGTAAAAACATCGATGTTAAACAAACATCGACTTCAATAAATCGATGGTAAATAAATCGATGTTTTTTTTAAAGACATCGATGTCGCATCCATAGTTTGAACCCGAACCGTCGCCATAGAGCCCGTTGTGTTGATCCAGTGTAACGATGTTAGTTAAAATATCCGTCTACCACATTATGCCGAACAACCGGTATAGTGGTTAAGGTGTTAGCCTCTAGATCGGAAGGTTCCTGGTTCGAATCCGGGTGCGGGCATGGATGTTTGTAAGCGTATGGTGTAGAGGCGGCTGGTGCACCTTAAATCTGTCGTGGCCTAAAGTCCTCACGTTTGGTTGGCGTGGAAGTTTGGAGAGTGGGGTGCCAGCTCAGGTGTTGCTTCGTCATCTGACCGTGGTTCAAAATTACGAGGTGTTGTCCTCGGATCTTTCCCTAAAAGGGACTGATCCCGGACCGTCGTCAATAGCCCGTTGCGTTGCTCTAGTACGACGTTAAATAAAAATTACCTACCATATAAAATTGCGTTTTTTAATGTATCTGCGATACTAATTTGTTCTTTTTTGCTTTTAGATACTGATAATAATGGATACCTTGACGTAAATGATTTTGAATGCTTGGCATTGGTAAGTAGTTAGATTTTTTTTATAAAATAACTTGATTCAACAGATAGAAATCAACACTGAATGCATTACCGAATCTTGAAATTTAATCGAGTTTTACGCCAACCATCTTATTTTTATCGATTTAACATTAAACTAACCATTAATTACGTTCTTGCTGAAATTGGCCCAACAATTCAGTACATCACCAATGTTCCCTTACTAAATGACATTTAAAAACAAGTGACGCTGATTTGGACACTTAGTTTCAAAATATTACAAAGAAACTAAGAAATTTTAAATTATGTTCTACTAGCCACTGCATGGTCAGCACGGCGTTGCCCTTGACAGTTCTTTTCGTGGGGTCAAATGTGACCACTGCTCGTTAACCCCCTGTGAATTCGTAGCCTGTGGGATAACAGCCATCACGGCATTGCCCGTGGTGTTGGTTTGCTTCGTAAACAAATGGGATTTCGTAGCTTATTGGATAACAGCCATCACGACGTTTCTCATGGTGGCCTTGTCTTTGTCAAATGCGGTCAAGTTCGAATTACGAAGAGATCCAATCGGCGTGACGTCACAATCTTTTGCAAAAATATAAAATTTAATTGAAAAATTATTTATTAAAATAAAATCAAAAGTATACAGTAAAAATTTCCGCAGAATTTAAATCTACCATTAACGATACCGAATTTACAAAGAACTAAACAATGCCAGTCAAAATGTGTTTATTTGTATTGTTTCCTTTCACTGAAATTGTTCGAGCGCAGGAAATGGAATCTGTGATGCAAAGGTCAAATTGATATTGGAAAAAATATAAAAGTTACAATTTAAAAATTATTTATTTATTTAAGGAAAATTAATTTTTTAGGTAACGCTCTTAAGTGAAATATTCCGCAGTTTTTAAATTCGTGGAAATTTTTACTCTATCTTTAACGATCTAGAAGATAGATAAAAGAACTACATAACTCCAGTTAAAACTTTATTTGTTTTTCTTTCGTCCGCTAAAAAATTGTTCCTCGGAAAACGAAACGGAAACACGAAAAAAATCCATTTAGAATCTGTCATATCTTTATGCTGTTTCCATTCTAATAAAAACAATAATAATTTAAAATTCGTTAAAATTATTCCATCAAGTTCGTTTAAAAATGTTCAAGATTAAATTTTAAAATTCGGGCTGGACACAAAATTTGCAAAAACATCGGACTACCTGTGTGCTAATCTCATTATCGTAAGAGCCATAGATTCGTCAGGACACTGCGTAGTGAAACACAAACACTTCCTTTTATAAAAGTAGAGATATAACATAAATACTATATACTGGCAAAAAAACTGACATAACTCAAAACTGCAGCATTTTTGAAAAATGAATTTAAAGGATACCATAAAACTTACATTGAAATAGTATAAGCTTCTTTTAAATTTTAGATAAATAATTATGGCTGTAAATTCTATTATACTCTATAGAATAGTAATGTAACACGCTGGGGCAACTCATGCATATTTTTCAATGACAACCTTGAAATATTTATTTTCTGACTTGTGTTACTTTTCTTGCCGGGGTGTGATATGTGAAATCTTGTAGAACTTCTTCCTCATAATGTGAATATCCATTTATGCATGTCTTCCTTAAACTGTTATGTTAGGATTCATTATTTATTTGTTTATTTATACAGTAACGGGATCCTAGCATTCTAATAATTTTAAATGTATTTCAATTTATTATTTGTGTCTGCAACTTTAATGGAACTATAAATACTTCAAAGTTTGTGTACAGAAATAAATCGTTTGCTTCTGCGTTACTGGTTCGTATTTGTTTACCTCCCAAGTAACTCGTTTGTATATATTTCCATGCAAAATTGATTGAAAATAAAAGGTTTAATTACAACTCTTTATCCTTACAAAAAATTACCACACAATAAAACAATTAAGCAATTCAGTTTCGTTAAACATTTAATGATCCAAATTTGTAGATGATTTTTACAATCTCATTCAATCGAATAACCTAAATATATCCAATTCTCTTTTAAAAGTATAAACATTAGTATAGTAGTGCATATCTTACGAAGCGCAAATCGGAGAAAGGCGTTCATTTGTTTTGATTAGTCCATCATTATGTATATCTTGAAGTTCGCTAACGGTGACAATGACAACTTCATAAATTAAAAGTCATCAACTAACAAAATAGTCACGGATAAACTAAATATATAAACGCGTGGAACTGAATTTTTCTTTTGAAATCATCAACATTTTAAATCTGAATTGAGTGCTTAGTATGTAATAATTTGAATACATGTTAAGTAGGTTATGAGGAAATAAAAACGAATAATAAAAGAATTAAATCCTAGAAATTAAGAATAAAATGGTAGATTGTGTCGAGGACATAAGCCGAAGTTCTGAAGTGAATACTCGTGTCTGATGTTGGATTGTATACTGAATGAAGCAGACATAGGAAGTTTGTACTTTTGTTTATTGCGAATATTCAACAATTAATTGCTTGTTTGAACAATTAAAGTGTCGTTTTATATTAATTATTTTTGTCCAATATTAATTATAGCATAGTTCGGTAGCTTTTAGTTGACACCATTTAGTCAGTCTTCACTCCACGTAATCCAAAGTTACACTGGCCCAATATCCGCCCAACATCGTAGAATATCGGAATATTTAAGGACCCTCTCCCTGCATTAAGTGATCCTGCGCACTCGATCGGAAGGTGATACCAGATTCAGACATCCTTTGTCTTCACGAGGCTATATTTATCTTCTGGATATTTCTTCAAATTAAAAACGAAAACTATTGTAATGTTTTATTTCAACGCTCGACTTTCATGCATACCCCCACCCCAAAGAAAAAAAAATGTTCCAGTTTTACAAATGTATTCACGTCAAGAAGTCACAAAGAAACATAATTAGTGAGTGGAGCTGCATTTCTCTTTGAAAATCATTAAGATTTTTACTAACTAAAGATTAGAATAAAACCCGTTAAGTACATTAAGAGAGGACAAGACCCATTAAAATGACAGAATTAAACCCTAGAAATTATTAAATAATTTGGTTATAAACGGGAAGATGAAGCGTGATAGAATAAATGTCTCAAAAAAACTCCGACATTTGAAACTAATTCTTTCTTTCCAAAATTTCAACCTATCTAGTTACTTCCATGATATTCCTAATGGAGAAATAAATATCTTCTTCGCATAAATATAGATACTTAGAATCCTTAATTACATTCCTTGAACGCATTTTTTTATTCTTTCCTTCCTTCGATAACAAACTCACAGCTTCAAGATATCTAGTTTAACAAAAGTTATATGTATTCTAGAGAAAAGAAATAAAAAAGGTCACTTGGCGAACTTCGAAAAACCGAATGCCGCCTCAATGGCCGTCGTATTTTCTTTCAAACGAAATGCCCTAAATATTGCATTTTTGCGTGTCAACAAATTCCACAAGAAAAGAAATTTTTTTTCCTTACCACAGCAGTGGACATAACAGTTTGAAAGCAATGGCATGCCCCATCCATTCAGATCCTTCGTAACTCCCCAAAACCTTTAAAAGAAAATAATAATAACAAAACCGTATGTTTCTATGGTCTTTTTTTTTCCTTCTCTTCTTCCAAAGCAATGGAAAGGTGGAGGAATTTAAAGCGAGCTTTTATATCCCGTTTCCGGCTAGGGAATAAAAAATTTGCAATCTTTCCTGGCAGTCAAAGATGATTTTTCCCGATCATTGGCCATTTTTACCATTGCTGCAAAGATTAAGGTGAACCCATTAGAATGATCTAGATCTTCCGCGCGTAAATACTTTCAAAGAATGAGCGCATTTTTGCCTTTAAAGATACTTAATAGAAGACTGATCGTTTGTGCTGTTAGGAAACTAAAGACTTTCACGGTCGCAGATTCGATTTCTTGAAACTTCGAAAGATCGATTCATCTAAGTTTTTTTAAGAAGTTCCTTTCTATCTATGCGAAAACAAAAGTGGTAAATTTTTAATCAATAACTAGCCACTGCGTGCAAAGCACGGCGTTGCCCGTGATCGTGGGGTCAGGTGGAACCACTGCTCGCTAGCCCCCGGTGATTCCTACGAATTCCAATTTGGTTTGCTTCGCAAACCAACACCACGGGCAACGCAGATCCAATCGCCACTGCTCGCTAACGCTCGTCAACCCCAGTGATAGCTGCGCATTCTCATTTAATTACGAACCGATCCAATAGGCGTGACGTCACACTCTATAGCAAAAGTATCAAAGATATTCATTTTAAATGTTATTCTTTAAGACAAAATCAAATGTATTAGGTATCGATATACTGTAAAATTTTCCGCAGATTTAAAATCCGTTGAAATTTTTATTCTATCTTTAATGATCGCTGAGATAGAAAAAAAGCAGTGAAGAACGTAACAGTCGTGATGTCATTGTCTAATGCGCCCATATTCGTATTGCAAAAATAAAAAAGTTACAATAAAAAGCTGGAAATGGAATCTGTGATCTCTCGATATCAAAGGTCAAATTCGTATGGGAAAAAATATAATGTAACAATTTAAAAATTATTTATTTAAAGAAAATCGTATTTTTAGGTATCGATCTATTGTAAAATTGTCCGTGCATTTCAAATCTGTTCAAATTTTTACTCTATCTTTAACGATCTTTAATAAATAGAAAAAAAAGAACTACATAACTCCGCTTAAAACCTTATTTGTTCCGCTGAAATCGTTGCTCGGAAAATGCAACGGGGACAGAAAAAATAAAATTAGAATCTGTATTATCTTTATGCTCTTGTCATTCAAAGGAAACAATAATAATAAAATTCCAATGAATTAATTTCAAAATGTTCTAGATGGAACTCTAAAATTCGGTCGCCATAGAAAAATCGCAAAACATTCGAATGTTTTCAAAACATTGATGTTTTATAAAAAATTGTCGATGTTTTATTTTTGAATAAATAAAGTACCATTGTCAAAATTTAAAAAATAACCGTGCAACCAAGTATTTGTCAGTGAAGGCGACATCCGTCCTATCAGAAAGAACTTTTTTTTCTTAACTAGTGGGACATTTAGTGAACAAAGAAGTCGGCTTAAGAGGGAGAATATTAGCAAACTTCTTTTTTTACAAACTGTAAATAACAAATATGAGGGTATATAATAATTATAGGCCCCAATATTTTTTATTTGCAGGACATACAAATAAATTTATGTTTTCCCTCCAATAAGTTGATAAATAATTAATAATAACTAACAATAATTATTATTATGTATGTATCTACCTACTTGTATTTATAGTCACTATTTCAAATTATTGTAAATATCATTCATTTCTTTTGTATTATCCAATTTGAAAACAAAGGATTGGTTAATTGTTCTTATGAATTTTTTTGCCTTCTTTAGTCAGTTAAAAAAAAACTTAGTTATAAATTAATGAACACGCCGCTGACAAATTAAATCTTTCCCCCCATCCGGGCTAACATTAAAGTTAGAGGTTACTAAACCAGTTTTTAAAAATGGGAAAAAAAGTTTTAAAACCTGGATGTTTAAAAACATCTATGGTTTTTGGGCGATATATTATTAACATCAATGTTTTAATATTGAACATCCATGGTTTTTAAGCGATCTATTATTAACATCGATGTTTTAATATTGAACATCGATGGTTTTTGGGCGATATATTATTAACATCGATGTTCTAACATTGAACATCGATGTTTTGTTGTCAATGTCGCATCCCTAATTTTTATCACCAGTCCCATTGCCCTTTCCGAGAAGTGGAAAATACATACAAGATAACACGGAACGAAAATGAATACTAATCATTGAGTGGGCAAATTCCACTGAATTACCTTTTCATGACTGATCATCACAGCAGTCTCATTGAGTGAACAATCACCACTGAATTAACTTTAGAATAGTCACTTCTGAACACGAAATAAATAAAACGTGTCTGATATGCAAACTAATGACTTCTAATCACGAATTTCAACAGCGATATTCCACTTCTTCATGCTCAAGTTTGTAATTCGGAATTCAAATCGAACAGTTAATTAGCAGATTTTTTCTTCTAATAACCCACTTATAACAGGGCAGTGATAGTCCGATTAGAAGAGTAGCGGATTAGTATAGTTCGACTGATGCACGTTAAACCTGTCGTGGCCTCAAACGTCCTCACGTTGGTGTAGTGTGAAAGTTTGTAGAGTGGGGTGCCAACTCAGGTGTTCCATTCGTTATCTGACCGTGGTTCAAAATGACGTGTTGTTTATCCGAGTACAAGGTACTTTATCCTTCAGGATGGATCACACACAGTCGTAAATAGTACGTTATGTTTCTCCGGAGCGACGTAAACTCAGATACCTACATAAGTACTGATAGATAACAACAATTTTTTTGCAAAGAAGGAACTAAAATTTTGAAGGACAACTAAAATTTTGAAAAAATTATCACAAAATATCAGGGTAATGGTAATGTTAATGGTAATTTTAGTTAACGTCGTACTAAAGCAACACAACGGGCTATTGACGACGGTCCGGGATCAGTCTCTTGAGGGAAAGATCCGAGGACACCTCGTAATTTTGAACCACGGTCAGATGACGAAGCAACACCTGAGCTGGCACCCCACTCTCCAAACTTCCACGCCAACCCAACGTGAGGACTTTCGGCCACGACAAATTTAAGGTGCACCAGCCGCCTCTACACCATACGCTTACAAACATCCATGCCCGGACCCGGATTCGAACCAGGACACCTTAACCTTATACCTTAACCACTATACCGGTACAATATCAGGGAATCGATAGTAGAATTTAAGTAGCACATAGGTAGAATTTACATAGGGATCAATCCCGAAAGAACAGATCCGAGACACTTCATAGTTTTGAACAATGTTCAGATAAACAAGATGAACATCTGACATCGCATGTCAAAATTCCACACTTTGCTAACGTGAGGTCATCTGAGAATAAGATTAATTTAACGTACACCATCCCCAAATACAATAATATTTTTGGTTGGGGTAGGTTGTTTAATTTGTATTGCGCTGGAGATACTAAACGGGCTATTGACTATCGTCCGGGATACATTCCGTAGTGAAAAATCCTGGGACAATGAGTCGTAACATTGATCCAGGTCATATGACAAGGCTGGCATCCCATACTCTAAGTTTCCACACCACGACAGCGCACCTTGCACACTTTTGGATTTTGCGCCATAACACCCCAAAATCCTATCCACATTACGCGTCGTACATGTGGAGAACAAGAGGCAACGACATATTTAATTTCCACCAACCACCACATGAACGACGATCTTTGTTTGAATCGAGTTTCGAACTCGCAACAGTTAAGAACAAAGAATTTTCTCCGTGCATTGTTCGAAAAAGTAAAAGTTAAAGGTTTGGATGAACTAGCCTCCGAAATGAAGAGGTTAAAGCAAAACAAATAACCTGTCTCAGATGAACCTTTTACGTCAACTTTATTATCTATTTTTCTTTTCAGAAATACACCATCTATGAGGGCAAAGGAGCTTATAATCCCGAGTTGCATGAGAAGAATAGGAAAGTGATGCACGATTTGTGGACAGAAATGGCGGAACTAGCTGATTACAACAGGGTTGGTACAGTATTAAGATTTCACAGCGTCGCTTTCATATTTCATGCATTAGTTAGAATAAGAAAGTAAATTTCGTGTTTGTTTGCACAGTCCGAAATTGTACAAAGAGTTGAATACATTTCTTGTTTGACACAAGACGACCAGCTTTAAGCCTTCATGTGGTTGTCTCGACGAGGTATATCATCAAAAGCAAATCTGACCAGATCTTGATGGACGAAATATCTCGTCATTAAACGAAAACTGACCAGATGTTGCGATACTTTTTCATTAGAAATTTGATCAGATCTTGATGAACGAGATATCTCGTCGAAACATTTTGAAGGGTTAGATTTCTATGTCTGAACCTGAAAATAATTCTATCTGCATAGAGTGCAATTTTAATTCCTGACTACATTTGTCAGTGTCATACTATAACTATCCTTGACTACTTCATTGTTTTGTGGAGTCGTGTATGGATAGTCCATATTCGACTCGTTGAACTGCGACTAGTGAGCCACATGCGGCTGTTTTGTTACGTACATATGGCTCTTTTGTTACGTACTTGTGGCTCTTTGTTACGTACATGTGACTTTTTTGTTACGTACAGGTGGCTCTTTTGTTACGTATCAGTGGCTATTTGTTAAGTACATGTGTTTTTTTGTTACGAACATATGTCTTGTTTCTTACGTACAGTTGGCTCTTTTGTTACGTACAGGTGACTCTTTGTTACGTACATTCCTTTTTTTGTTATATAGGTGTATCGTTTGTTACGTACAGTGGCTCTTTTGTTACACACATGTGTTTCGTTACGTATATTGGTTCTGAAGCAAAATTGAAAATAAAAGTGAAGCATCCATTGTATCCTTCATAAAATGTTTAAAGGAATTAATTTAAATAATGACAGTTTCATTTTGTACGTCTTGGTATTGAAATGGAACCAGAAAAAACAATAACCCAATCTGATTTCACAGCACAAGCAGATTGCCATCAAAGACCTACAAAGTACAGTCTGAATAATTTTCTATATTCAAAAGATAGTCTTCTGGACACATCATGGATTGAACAAATTTACATTTGGTGCTTTCAGAATCTGCAGGTATCTACGTATTTATGTGAACAAAAGTTTTCTGACATCAATTTCATTAAATGCAAATTGAGGAGCCAAATTCTTAACACCAACTTTGAATCGTACTTTAAATTAGAAACTGCTACTTATTCGGTTTATGTAAAAGTTCGTCCCGCTCCATGTCAATGCAAATCAAAACCGAAGTGTTATCTATTATACTTCACACGTGTAAAGTCTCGATGTTATTCGAAAGAAGGAATTTCAGCGAATACTTGGAGGAAAATTGTGTTATTAGGTTGTGTTTTTTAAATTTTGTCAAGCAGTAAGTAAATTTTGTTAAGAAGGAACATTCTCGACCTATTTCTTAAAAATAGTTCGGATTATCGTTTGCACATTAATTGCTGTTATATTTTCGTATCATCGTTTGCACATTAATTGCTGTTATATTTTCGTATTATCGTTTGTACACAAGTTACTATTATATTTTCGTGTAATTTCGTTTGATATGAATGACAACTGTATGAGAGAGATCACACAGATTCTGATCTCCGTGTTCATTCCAAAAAAGAATGTCTGATAAGGCAGCCGTGTAAAGATTTCTATGTATGGAGTCATAAAATAAAGTGTATTTTTGTAGAGAACGATTGAATAATTCGATTCAAGGAGAGTCTCGTAACAACTATATGCTATTTTATTTCCGAAAAGGGAAGAAATCTTCACAGACGCAAAAGATGATATGTGTTGTGTAGGGTGTTGGTGACGTTGACGTGCCCAAAGTGGTTAGAAAAGTTTTGTCATTTGTATCTGTTCTTTAACCAGAAAATGAAATGAAAAGATGATGAGATGGAAAACGAGATGATGCAGCTAACGGAGAGATGGAGAAAGGTTATCGGACATGTGGCTCATAACCATATTGATTCAATGTAATTTTTAATCAATAAAATACTTTTCTTCATTTTTTGTCAAAAAACGGTACGAACTTTTGCATCAACACGATACAAGCCGGACACAGAAACTTACTGAGGAAATGCAAGCTCATTGCTCATACTGATTAAAACCGAAAAGAGCAATTTTCGTGTAATTTTTTTATTCCTATTTAATAAACATATAGTTAATGATATAGCTCTTGTTATAATATTACTTTAAATTTGCCATGTTTCTTAAAATATACTCTATTAGGACTGTCGAATACTTTTAATAGCTATGAGGGACAGGTTTGGCTCCCTTCCATTTCAAAAGTTTTCCTACCCCTGATCAAGATGATCGGAGACATCTTTTGGACATTTTTGCAGGGGCATGACAAAATTAATCGGTTTTGGTGTGGGATACTAAAACAACTTTCATCATTGTGTGCTAGTATAATTTGATGTAATTGTCACTTAAACTGTTTCAAGTCGTCAGTCTTTGATGAGACTGGTGTGGGGCAAATGATTGATATGCATATGTATTAACTTTACTTAGTTTCAAGTTGCGTGTAAACAGATTTGATTGGAATGCGGGTTCTTTTCAGGATGGACAGGTGACAGTGGAAGAGTTCAAGCAAGGCGTCCAGAGCGTATGCATGGGCAAGACGTTCGAACAATTTCCACAGTCTCTCAAACATGCCATCAATTGCAAGTTCCATGCCACCGACATCAATGGTATGTCTCCTCTTACTTATGCTTTCTTTTTTTCTTTCTCTCTCTCTCTCTTTCCTTACTCTAGCCGACCAACAGGTATAGTGGTTAAGGTGTTAGCCTCTAGATCGGAAGGTTCCTGGTTCGAATCCGGGTTCGGGCATGGATGTTTGTAAACGTATGGTGTAGAGGCGGCTGGTGCACCTTAAATCTGTCGTGGCCGAAAGTCCTCACTTTGGGTTGGCGTGGAAGTTTGGAGAGTGGGGTGCCAGCTCAGGTGTTGCTTCGTCATCTGACCGTGGTTCAAAATTACGAGGTGTTGTCCTCGGATCTTTCCCTTAAGGGACTAATCCCGGACCGTCGTCAATAGCCCGTTGTGTTGCTCTAGTACGACGTTAACTAAAATTACCAATTACCTTTCCTTACTCTAAAAGCCATCGCTTTGCTCCAGTGCGACGTTAATTAAAGTACCTACCTGCTCTCTTAATTCTATAAAACTCGGTTGATTGTTTTGGGGTTGAACGGAGAAATATTTGTCCCAAGTGCGCCAAACACAAAACAGACAGCCTCAAGTAAAAAAACGTCGTGAAAGGTAGGTAGTTATCAACGTCTCACTGGAGCAACACTACGGTCCATAGGCCGGAATCCATCACGAAGGGAAATATCCGAGGTAATGGTAATTTTAGTTAACGTCGTACTAGAGCAACACAACGGGCTATTGACGACGGTCATTCCCTTGAGGGAAAGATCCGAGGAAACACCTCGTATTTTTGAACCACGCTCAGATGACGAAGCAACACCTGAGCTGGCACCCCACTCTCCAAACTTCCATGCCAACCCAACGTGAGGACTTTCGGCCACGACAGATTTAAGGTGCACCAGCCGCCTCTACATCATACGCTTACAAACATTCATGCCCGTACCCGGATTCGAACCAGGAACCTTCCGATCTAGAGACTAACACTTTAACCACTATACCGGTTGGTCGGCGGAAATATCCGAGGATAAGACCTCGTAATTTGAACCACGGTCCGATGACGCGAGCACCTGAGCTGGCACCCCATTCTTCAAAATTCCACGCCATGTCAACGTGAGGATATTTGAGGCCATGGTAGATTTGAGTGCACCAGTCCCCGTGTATTCAAATGTCTTTGTATTGACCTAGTTTCGAAATCTCCGATTTCTAATACGTTGTTCTTCCAACTGGACTACCGTGGTTAAAGTGGGATTGGTGAGTAGAATAAAATGAGATGAAAGCAGAAAACAATCCCTTGCATCAGGTGTTGGTTACGCGACAATCGTGTTTTATTAATTTCGGAATTTGGGGAAGTAACAATTTTGTTTATTTTTAGTTTATATTTATTACACGCAGGGATCAATTCCTCTCCAACAGCCTAACAATACTCTAGAGAAGTAGTTCTCAACGTTTGTAGTGATTGGCGCACGTCAAATATAACTTGGCCTCAACAGTCCTCACGTTGGTGTGGTGTGTGAATTTGTAGAGTGGGGTGCACGCTCAGGGGTTGACCTCGTCATCTGACCGTGCTTCAAATTGACGAGATGCTGTCTTAAGCTTCGGTTTCCTAAGAAAGTGGAGCCGTTATCTAACAGCCGTGATACGTCATGATGCCGCGCGCATAATTAGTCGGCCGACTAAACAAAAATCCTGAGGTGTCAACTTAGACGGACAGAATACGTTGGAGAATGGGCAACACAGACGGCTGGCGTGGTTTATTTTATTCGAGAAACAAAACAAAGTTGTTTTTTATTCTTTAGTCCAAAGTTTCTAACTTCGAGATCGTTGAAGGTAGAGTGAAAATTTCAACAGATTTCAAATCAGCGTAAATTTCTACGCCAGATCGATATCAAAAACAGTTTTATTATTCAATTATTTACCATTTGATTATTAATTATTTATTAAACAATTAATTATTTATTTAAAGAAAATCACATTTAAGGTTTCGATCTGGTGTCAAATCTTCCGCAGATTTCAAATCCGTTGACATTTTTATTCTGTGTTTAACGATCCCGATTTTACAAAAACGAATAAATCAATGGCAGTCAAAAATGTTTATTTATTTTCCTCCTCTTCGATCGAATCGTTTGGAGCAAGAAATGAAATCTGGCCGCTACAAGAGAAAAAACGTTCCCCATCTGTTTGAGACCGCTATGACGACAGTCATGGAAATGGCGGCTCCGATAATTTTCGTTACGCTCACAAACAACGCTCTGTAGGAAACCAACACCATGTGTTAGTATAAACAACGTTTTAGTGACGTCACCCACCGATACATCACGGCCGCTAGATCACGGCTACGCTTTCTTAGGAAACCGAAGCTTTAGGGTCTTCCTTCTGTACGGATGCTGCATCGCCACTAATAGCCCGTTGTGTTACGTAAGTGCGATGATAATCGATGTGCGATCCTACCTACCTATTTCCTTTGTGAGACCACAGTCAAATAAATTCTTCTTTCTAATAAGACGAGGGCCCGGTGTCAACAAATTTATTCGTAAACACTTCTCTTATTCCCATTAAAACTAACGTAATAATAATTATGATATACTCATAAATGCAGACTTGAAGTAGTCTTGATCTTATAGATAAGTGAAAGTCGACTTCACAGCCATACGATGTCGACTGGTTCACAGAGTAACAAGGCAAGTAAAAAAGTAACTTTAATAAAAATTCTTTAAAAATGAAGTAAACATAATGCGCTGACTATTCACCAGCACAGTGTGTTTTCTCAATATATATACTTACTAGGGGGCTCGCCCCCTGCTCGCAAACGCTCGCCAACCCCCGGAGGATTTCTTCGCAATCCTCATTGGTTCGCTGCGCGAACCTATGCTCGCTTCGCTCGCATCAATGAAGACATGTGTCCTAGCAGAAGGGATTGTTTACAAAATATGATATTCCAAAAAAACATTTTTCAAGCCTAAATTATTTTGCTATTTTTCAGAAAAGATATATACAGTACCGATAGAATCTGAATTCAAATGAAAACTTTGAGAAAATTTTGACTCGAAATGTGAGGGCGGATTTCGAAATTGAATACCCAGCATGTTGTTTGAGTGTATATTTACCCCTGCACTCGAGTCACCCACGCATTTTCATTGAGTTTGCTGTCGAAAGTTGTAGTGCAAGCATCTTGTTGAACTATAATTGTTGGCCCTGAAAAGATCCTCCGATTTCTTTGATTTCTATTATTAACTGCAACAGCTCGAAGAAATTTCTTTTTTTTTTCAATAAAATTTTATCTGATCTATATAAATAAGAATGGAGTGTTTGTTTGTACATTCAATATTTTCGACCCATTTCAAGTTTTCTATCCGTTTTGGACCCTTCTGATGCCGAATCCGTCTTTTTCTCGTTTGGTGTCTGTCTGTCTGTCTGTCTGTCTGTCTGTCTGTCTGTCTGTCTGTCTGTCTGTCTGTCTGTCTGTCTGTCTGTCTGTCTGTATGTATGTTGTGCCCTATACACGTCCACGCGGTTTAAGATATTTTCATGAAAATTTGCATACAGTGAGTACTTATCTTCATTTAGTGAGTGGCATTGGTTGCGAAAGTCTGTCTGTCCGTCTTTCTGTTCTATGCTCGATTTTGTGTTAGTGTGTTTGTGTAGACATCACATGAATTGTATTCCAGATATTTGATTGCATTGTATTTTATTTTATACATTATCTATTAGTTTAGTGAATGCAATATTAAACATGTCTTTATTGTTATATTTAGTTGAGTTTCATGCTAAAACACCTGAGTAAGTATACTTAAATCAACCACAATTTGGTAGTTTGGGAAAAATTGGAACGTCTATTGAATATTACGATTACTTCGATTGCTTTACCAGTACTGCTGAAAAAGTAATTATTCTTCAAAAAATTATTATTTTTTTATGGAATTTCACCTCTGATACTTCATTTATTTCGAGACTTATTTTTATTATTTGCGCAATGAAAACGATTTAAAAATATATGGGACAGACGATATTTTTCAATGAAACGAGAATGAACAAGATCGCGCGAGCAGTGATATTTTTTCTGGTTCTTTCGCTCTGAATTAATTTCACATTTCTAAATTTTGTACACTTTTAGTTGTAAGTTGTGGCAACTGTGCGAGATCAAGAGATAAAATTGAATCACAAATTAATATCTTTAGAACAATTTTTTGCGACATCTTTTATTTTGTTTTACTTTGCTGTTTCCTGTTTTAAATATTTATTATTTTAATAAATGTGTTTTCCTTCTCATCACACGCAACAGCACCACAAAGTATTAGACTTAAAAATGTTAGGTAAGTCAGTATAAATTTTCAGTAAATTTTAAGTGTAATACCATTATTGAAAGAATAATGCCGTTATTTAAAGAAAAATGCCGTTATTGAAAGAATAATGCCGTTATTTATAGAATAATGCCGTTATTTAAAGAATAATGCCGTTATTTAAAGAATAATGCCGTTATTTAAAGAATAATGCCGTTATTTAAAGAATAATGCCTTTATTGAAAGAATAATAATGTTTATTAATCCAAACTGGAATTTTTTCAAACATTAAAAAATTCGTTGTAATAATGACATTAGAAGATTGCAAAATTTCACAATGTCGCATACCGGAGGCAAGAGTGCCACAAGTAAAAAAATATTGTTTTGTTGACTATGAGTGCGAGAGCACTCGCCGTAAATCGTAATTTTAATTAATTGAGTTGAACATGAAAATAACTTAAGAAAGGGAATTCCAAATCTTCCTATAAATCGTCTTTTATAGTAGTAACCTTAGTATCACCTTTCGTCATTTTGTAGCTTTGTCATACAGCAATTGTGCGATGTATGTGAAATGTATTACATGAATGGATATGCATGTGTAGGATTTGTGTCCAAAGTAACTTGTAGAAAATATAAAGATGGCGAAAGATGTTAAAATAAATTTTTATTCTACAAAAAACGTAAGTCATTATATATTTTGTTTATCTCTTCAATCTAGAGTAAACCAATTCAAACCGAGTAAGGTCGGGT
Organism: Metellina segmentata; assembly: GCA_947359465.1. Classification (NCBI taxonomy): domain Eukaryota; kingdom Metazoa; phylum Arthropoda; class Arachnida; order Araneae; family Tetragnathidae; genus Metellina; species Metellina segmentata. The sequence goes on along the minus strand of OX375877.1, from coordinate 117,748,616 downwards.
ATTTTGCTAGTAACGCTATAAATTCAATTCAAGCGCGAGGCTTCGAGAAAAACAAATAATCGTACAATGTTGCCAAAACGCGATAGATTTAAATCCGATTTCTTTTATTTTAAGTCCGATTTCTTTGATTTCTATTATTAACTGCAACAGCTCGAAGAAAATTCTTTCTTCCGATTTCTTTTATTTTAAGTCCGATTTCTTTGATTTCTATTATTAACTGCAACAGCTCGAAGAAAATTCTTTTTTTTTTCAATAAAATTTTATCTGATAACGCTATAAATTCAATTCAAGCGCGAGGCTTCGAGAAAAACAAATAATCGTACAATGTTGCCAAAACGCGATAGCTAATAACGTCTTTTTTGCGTGCCACGTAAGAGAATTATATATATAGATTTTTATACGTAGACTTATACCAACACAATCTTTAATATCAGTATTTAAATTCCTTATACTTCCTTGCTGATTGGTTACTGATATTTGCTACCAAGATGTTTGTTATTCGTGCATTCCAGGTTTGAGCTTTTTGGCACATCCAACTATCATTCGCCTCGGAATGTTTTTCCGCTGTAATGCATTAAATCATCAAAATGGTCAATTTCAGAAGAACCTCTCAAGGCACTGTACTGGGCCGAAGATTGAGAAACAATTCTCTAGGGATGGCAACATTAGGGACTCCTTTCCTACCTGGATGTAGATTCGCAATTTTCAATTTCATGCTTGAGGCATCATGGAGCTTTGTGAGTCTAAACTGAAGACATCACAACATATAATTTAACAGTTTCTATTATAAAACTTTCATGATCATTCACAATTTGTACAATAGCCATATTTCACAGTACGATCTACCTATTTAAATTGCATAATATAATGCATTTCCTATTCTAAATATTGTGAAATATTTACACAATTGAATGGAATTTCGATTGTATTAAATATGTGTGAGACGATTAGTTTCAAAACCAAATCAATCCACATTGTATGCAAAATATATATTTTTTATTTTTTGCAAGTTCTCAATGCACTACAGCATCTATAAAAGCGGTATTGACCTATAGCAGCTCAATCCAGTCTAAAAATGCTTTCAAATATGGGTTTGTATCAAAAGTGGCTCATTCCAACGTTTGCAGTCTAGGCACCAGGAGCGCTCCTTTCGTTCATGATAGCAGGTTGTCGGTCAAGGTTACGTCTTAACAGATTAATTAATTTTCCATCATTAAAACGTCACAATATAGGTGTATTTGCTATTCCCCTCATTTATAATCGAAATTCACCCAAAAATTGAACTGACATCCCATTCCACTTCTACTTTTTTTTACCTAAAATCAGAATTGAGGAGACATCTTTCATTTTCATTTGTTTTTCTATTGAAACTAGGTGTACAAAAAGAGGAGGGGTTTGGGGCTAATAAGTTGAGAGTAATTTATATTCCTCCAAACAAAATTGGTTTTCTACCCGAATTGGCTTCAAAACCGGCTAAATCCAAAATTTAAATTTAAATTTTAGTTAACCTAGAAACACACACTACAATGTTGAGTATGCCTTAAATGCGTGGAGATCTTCCTCCTATCCAATAAAACTTAATAAAAATATGTAAAGAATGATACGTGGCTGTAAAACCTTTTTGGTGTCTCCTGTAAAATTTATGAAAGTGTATTGAGCCGGTTTTGAATCTAAAAGAATCTCAAATATGTTCTACACAACAAAATAAGGTTTTTCGCGCCTAACATATCTCCGTGACAGTTGTTGGCTCTACTCCTCAATTGGATTAACTTTTCACGCACTTGGCGAGCGCCAAGGACGTTGCAACTTAGTTTTGTCTGATCTCTCGACGCTATAAGACAACATCGCCAGCGTTCCGCTCCAGAAACCATTTCTTTGGTATTTAGTTTGGTACTTACATCTCTTTCTTTGTATTTAGGATAGTACAGCTATCAATGTAAATAAACGCAAGTACAGACCACTAATCTGTACTTCTGTGTGAGCACCGACAAGTGTATTTGGTCAACTGAACTGGCAGGTATTTTAATTCAGATCACACTGGAGCAACAGAATGAGTTATTGGCAACGGTCCGGGATCAAACTCGGAAGGGAGAGGTCCGAGAACAGCACCACGTAATTTCGAACCAAGGTCAGATGACGAAGTCACACCTCGGCGGTGACCAACTGGTCAGGTGGTTAAAGTGTTGCCCTCTAAATCGGAATGTTCCTGGTTCGAATGCGGGTCAGTGCATGGATGTTCGTAAGCGTATGGTGTAGATGCGGCTGGTGCACCTTAATTCTGTCGCGACCGAAAGTCCTCACATTGGCATGGTGTGGAAGTTTGGAGAGGGGGTGACACCTCAGTTGTGACCTCGTCATCTGCCCGTGATTTAAAAATTACGTGATGTCGTCCTCGGATTTTTCCCTATGGGTTTGTTTCCGGACCGTTGTCAATAGCCCATTCTGTGTCTCCAGTGCGACGTTAATTGAAATACCTACTTATCTTTCCTGTAGACATCGCTCTGTTTATCGAGAGTATTAATCTTTATAGTCGAGCATATAAGCATCTTTGATGTTATGTAAAGGCCAAGGTGTCTTAGGATGGTGTAATTCTTCTCCAGCCTTGAGGATACAATAGACTTCCAAAGGAAACTTTTAGTTGTTTATCTAATTTTTGGAAAATTTGAAGACTCTTTCTAGTAGAAATTCTAAAGATAAAATTTTATCTAAAAATATTGAGCATTTGGAAGTAATTACATAAAACGTGGTTCACAAAAATCTTCATAAATTAGGAAAATTTAATGGATTTTATGCAGACTAATTTTTTATGTATTGTACAACTTTTAATTCACATAATATCTTGTATACATGTAAATCAAATCGCATTGTCAATCCAACAGCAAACAAAATCCTGTACCAAAGAGCATTGGTAAGCAACATTTTAAACCAGAATTTCAAAATTTAAAGGCATAGTATCTTTTTATCATACAAAATATTTTTTTTCACTTAGACATACACAACACGATCCAAGGATCTTCCAAAACCATTTATTAGAAAATTAAAACCTCAGGGAAATTTTGAAATCAAAAGAATATCAAAAATCTTCATCGGAAAAAAGGCGTTTTGTGGTACGAACTGTACTTATCTATAATATCTATGATCGAAATTGAAAATGAAAAAATTATAGCAATTGAAAAATTGGTTTTGGTCCACAGTAATCAATTAATATTTACACTAAATTTCAAAAAATAATTCACTTTTCTATCGAGTATTGTAATTTTTGAAAGCTTACTGTTCCTTTAACCCTCCTTGTTTATTTTTGAATCGAAAACTACACCCCTGTAATATTAAGCCTCTGGTGCTAAAACCAGTCACCTAACTGGTTTTGCCGCAGAGAGTATCAGTCACCTAATTGGTTATCTGAACTGTGTGTGTGTGTGTCACCAGTTCAGGCTAAGAGGTAATTTATATTTTTCTACTTGGATCTTAACTCCCTTGGTAGTAGAGTGGACACCGTATGTTGACGTTATACCTAAAACAAATTGCGATTTTTATTTCCTCAATCTAAGTTTCTGTCTTCGCGATGCTTTAAGAAAGAGTGAAAATTTCAACGGGTTTCAAGTTTGCGTAAAACTTTACGTCAGATCGATTCCAAAAATATGATTTTCTTTAAAACGCTTTTTCAACAGTCGAAACTAATCTTTTGGCAACTATGACTTTTATACTAATCTAAAACGGAAGTTTTGCTACCAAGGGAATACTGATGTGACCGGCATTTTCTCGTCAGAAACCACGGTTTCCTAAGAAAGCGGAGACGTTATCTAGCAGCCGTAATGTAGCTGTGGATGACGTCACTAAAACGTTGTTTATACAAACAGATGGCGTTGGGTTTCCTAGAGAGTGTTGTTTGTGAGCGTAACGAAAATTAGCGGTGCCGCCATTTGCATGACGATCGCCATAGCCTGTCTCAAACAGTTGGGGAACGTTTTTTTCTATTGTAGCGGCAACATTTGATTTTCTGCGCCAGATGATTCGAGCGGAGAGAAGCGAAACAAACAAAAATTTTGGACTGGCATTGTTTAGTTCGTTTTTGTAAAATCGGTATCGTTAAAGATAGATTGAGAATGTCAGCGGATTTGAAATCTGCGGAAAATTTAACACCAAAACGTTACCTTAAATGGGATTTTTTAAATAATTAATTAATTATTAAATAAATAATCAAATATTAATTAACTTTAAAATAAATCTGTTTTTGATATCGATCTGACGTAGAATTTTATGCTGATTTGAAAACCGTTGAAATTTTTATTCTATCTTTAACGATCCCGAAGTTAGAAACTTGGACTAGAGAATAAAAAAGCCACTTTGTTTTGTTTCTGGAATAAAATAAACCACGACAGCCGTCTGTATTGCCCATTATCCACCGTATTCTGACCGTCTAAGTTGACACCCCTGGTCTCTTTTTAGACGGCCGCCTAGTTATGCCCACCGCATCATGACGTATCACGACTGCTAGATAACGGCTCCTTCTTAGGAAACCGTAGCTTAAGTGAAATGCCGATGCTCCGAATGCCAGTGTACGTATTACACTGAATTAATACGATCCGACGCATGCCTTCCGTTAGATGTGGACTGTGTGCTTACCCTTGACCAGCTTCCCTGTTACCATATATACCACAGTCACTGTAACTTAAAATTCGCTGAAGTGCAGTTATGCCAAATCACTGCGCACTGTCTTGTCGCACCGCCGAAATGGACATTGGTCACTTTCGTGGTGTTTTCTTTATTTTTTTTGGTTTTAATAGAATTGAGGTCATTGTATCTTTTCAGGTGATGGCGTCGTTACCTTGGAAGAGTTCCGGATGGACTGCGTGAACCGCAGCGCATTCCAGGAAATCAAGGAAATCGATGACAGTTACAACAAGCTGCTCTCTGTACGTATACTCGCTTTTCTACTCCTTAACCCTCCATCGGGTTTGCAACCTGCAGTCTCAAAATTTGCATGACTTCAAATCAATTTTGTATCCACTGATCAACAGAATCTCTCCCGAAGAATTCTATTTCGAGGATATGAGCAATAGAATTTCTCTAACGGATTTTAATCTAAAAGAAGTAGCAATAGAATATTTCCAAAGAATTCTTTCCCACGAAAAGCACCAATACAATCGTTACAAAAGGTTGTATTCTAACGATAGGAGCAATATAATCTATTCATGAGATTGTATTCTAAAAAGAACTGAGAAATCGAATCGCTAATACGAAAACTGTTTCATTAAAAGGACCAATTGAATATTTCCTAATGATTCTATTCCAAAGAAAAACCTATAGAATATTTCAAAGAATTTTATTCCAAGGAAAGCACCAATAGAATCGTTCCAATGTATTCTATTCTATGAAACGAAGCTTGAAATATTTCCATGCGATTCCATTCAAAGTAAATGTAAAATAGAATATTCCCAAATGATTATATTCCATTGAATGGACTAATGGAATCTTTCCAAATGATCATATTCCTAAGAAAAACCAAAAGTATATTTCCATAGAATTCTTCACCAAGGAGCGCACCAATAGAATCGTTCCAAAGTAATCGCTACTGTTATAAAAGGAATTGTTTATCTGTCTCCAACAACGCAGTGTCCTGACGAATCTATGACACTTATAATAGCTAAATTTGACACACGGGTAGTCCGAATTTTTTGAAATTTTTGTGTCCAGCCCGAAATTTAAAATTTTATCCCGAACATTTTTAAATGAATTTATTAGTTTTTTCACCATCCTTTCTTCCGTTCCGGAGAGAGAAGAAGCACCAAGATTTTGATATTTTCGCTCTTCCTGCTGACGTTAGCCTTTGGAACCAGTTTTTTTCACCTTCACCTCGGTTGACCGAGTTTTCCAATTCTAGCGTGTTTTGTCAAATGGGAATACTTAGCACCGGGAGATGGCGAGTATTTGGGAGCAGTGATCACACCTGACCACACGAAAAGAACTGCCACGGGCAAGGAAAGTTTATATTAGATTGATACCTTGTGCATTTAATTTTCTTTTAATAACTATTTTTCAATTGAATATTTATATTTTCGCAAGAAATTGTGTCCTCACGCCGATTGAAATTTTATCTCCTAGATGATTAAAGTTAGAGTAAAAATTTCAATAGATTTGAAATCTGCGGAAAATCACAAGTATTTTATAATTAAATTACTGTCATTTATTTATTCCTAGCCACTTCAAGGCCATCACGGCATTGCCTGTGGTGTTGGTTTGCGAAGCAAAGCAAATGAGAATGCGTTGCAAACACCGGTGGTTGGCGAGCGCTAACAGTGGTCACACCTCATTCCACAAAAGCAACTGTCACGGGCAACGCCGTGCTGGCCATGCAGTGGCTAGTCTATTGTAAGAAAAGGAGCAATAAAATATTTCCTAAGGGTTGTATTCTAATTAAATGTGAAAGAGAATCGTTTCAAATATTCTATTCCATGCAAATAGTCAATAGAATCTTTCCGAATGATTCTATTCTGGTATTAAAAACAATAGAATCGTTACAAATGATTCTATTACATGGAAAGAATAAATAGAATATTTCCGAATGATTCTATTCTGGTATTTAAAACGATAGAATCGTTACAAATGATTCTATTACATGGAAAGAATCAATAGAATCTTCCCGAATGATTCTATTCTGGTAATTAAAAAACAATAGAATCGTTACAAAGGATTCTATTCTAAGGAAAGGCCAGTATAATCTTAAGGTTGTAAGGGGTTGAAATAATCCATGAATTCTTTAAAAAGATGTGGTTATTTAGTCATTAAGTGTACTGTAGTGTAAAATTAATCCTCCACTACTCGCAAATCTCCCATTGCTCTGACGGTTACCCAATCTCATGTGCAAGACGTCATTCCGCTGTATATACGATAAAATGTATTATTTTTTTTGTAATGTAATGAAATTTGAAATCCATATATACTTTTAACTAAGACATTTGTTGTTGGTGGAAAGAACAATTTGTAGTTGTTGGGAGAGTGTAGTAAAGATCTTGGTGGAGGAAGGGCCTAAAATTGAAAAATAATACATTGTTGGGCCCTTGTTTTCTGATACTGACAGTGTCTCCCTCTGGTGGTTAGTCATATGAAATAGTCAGTCGAGGGCCAAGTTTTCCCATGCACGGACGCATGGTCTTCTGTCTCCTTAACTCTAATTAAATTTAATATGTGTTGTGTGTAACTTAGATCCCATTAAAGATATTTCACTAAGGCGCGGTGCACACATCCGGTTTTTCAACTTGCGGCGCCACTGCGGCACCGAAGCCCAACTATGCACTCATAACCGTGAAATGACGCACGAACTCATTTCGCGCCATTTGCGATAAATATTCTATCGAAGAAAAAGTGTTTATTTCGCTTATTTGGTGTAAAAAAGGTATATTTTGAAACAAAATAGACGTTACCGGATACAGCCATTTATTAATTATTATTTATATTCCATTTGTTTATGAAAACAAGGTACTTCAGAACGGAAGCTCATGTGCGGCGAGCTGCGGCGCCGTGGGGAACTGCGGTACAAATTGCACTCAAGTTGGACGTGCGTCGCCCCAGCGGCGCTGGAGGCATGTGTGCACTTCTCCATTGTATCTAATGTATCTCAGAACGGACTTGCGTTGTGGCAGCGGCGCAGCACGTTGAAAAACCGGATGTTTATGGCCTAAATGTTGGCACCGGGCCTAAATGTTGGCATACTAGCATTCTATTATCTTACTCTAACAGAACCCAGTGGCTTTCCCCGGCCACAACATCTATTTTTAGGAGGGGAAATATTTTGAATTACTTTGTGTTCACTTGAGAAAAGCAAATCAGTTACTTTCAACGGTTTTTTCTAATATGCGTAAACAATTATTAATTACAGCAGATGTTAACAGTTATAAATTAACTCTAGCAGTTATCAATTAAAATTAGCTTTTATTACTACGTCAGAAATTGTCACTAGTCAAGTTTAATTAATAGTTTTTTTAGGCAGTATAGGGTTTTTAAAAAATAGCTTTTTCAATATTTTATTTCTACCAAATAATTTCAGATTTTCAAAAATAAAATTATATTTTTTTCCCGTTGCTTCATTGATTTCCCAATAACAACTGTTAAAATGTTTCAATGCCAGTTGCTAACCTATAATTTTGCAATAACACTGTCGTTTGAACTGCTATCAGATTCAGAATAACAGCTCACCTAGCTATTAGGGATGCGACAACGATGTCGATGTTTTCTTAAAAACATCGATGTATTTAACATCGTTGTATTGGGATCGATGTTTTTGTAACATCGATGTTTATACTTGTCGATGTTTTTACGCTGTCGATGTTTTATTTTTAAATGGAAAAAGTACCGTTATAAAAATTTAAAAATAACCAAGTATAAAATAACCATAATTTTTATAATCAGCAAATTGAACATACTTTTAGACCAAAGTCACCAAAGGTGAAGGGTCTGAAAAGTAGGGATACGACATAGATGTCAATGTTTTCAAAACATTGATGTTTTATCAAAAAAACATCGATGTATTGGAGCTGATGTCGCATCACTAGTTGCTAAACCAGTTATAAGAAATGGGGTAAAACGTTTAAATGCACTGAATTTTAAAAACATCGAAAGTTTGGGGGCGATGCATTATCCACATCGATGTTTTGCTGTCGATGTTGTATCCTTAATTGCTAAACCAGTTTTAAGAAATGGGGAAAAAAGTTTAAATACACTGAATTTAAAAAACATCGATGTTCTTGGAACGGTGTTTTATCAACATCGATGTTTTAATTTTGAATTTGTTTGTACTCACTACCCATCTAACTAATAAACAAAATCACAACACAAAATTTTTCCAAAAGTTTTTTAAAAATTTTAAATTAAAATTTTTTGAAAAAAAGAGGGGTCTTTTTAAATTGCTAAAACACAAAATATTTTTGATCAATTTTCAAAATTCTTGCAGTAAATTATTCACAAATTTATAAACTTTTTTGATTCAGGAATTTAAAAAATATTAATTTTAATAAAAAGTAAAAAATATTTGAATAAAAATATTGAAAATTTTAAGGTACTTTTTTTTTTTAGTCACATTTTTAAAAGTAAATATTTGTTTCAAATTTGCTGAATCAAAATTAAAGTATAATGTTTGAAATATATATATTCCAAATTTCAACCCTTAAACTTTAGCGGTTTTCGACTTATATCAATTTGAATACAGGAAATCTTGAAAAAAAGTATCATGGAGAAAAACGCATTTAAAGTTTTAAAGACAGATGTTGTTGCCATGACAACAATTGTCAAGAGTGTTAGATTTTCAAAACAACGCACCACAAAAATTATTATATCTCTTGTTCTAATTAAGATAGAGAAATGATTAAGACGTCATTTTAAGCAGAAAAACAGAGAGAATTTCTAAAAATAATAACAAAAATTTCGAAAATTTGACGATTTTTGTGTCACGGACCCTCTTAACAGTACACATGAGGCAATGGTACAGTATAAGTTCAGGGTGTTTCGAAAGAATCTGGTAAAGTTGTAAAAGACAGTAAAAAGGCCTAAAATCAACATTTTTGGTGTTGTCTGTTCATAAGACCATCGCAACAAAGCGGACAGATAGGGGAGGTAGCCACACCAATCCTTCCCTTATTACTCAGCAGGCAATCCCAACTCCTTCCCTGTATATCCCTCTGGTAAAATAAATATAGTGTACAGATACTGACCAATCTGGTGGTTATCTCGACGAGGTATCTCATAATTAGCAAAACTGACCAGATCTTGGACGAGGTATCTCGTCATCAGACGAAAACTAAGCAGATCTTGATATCGTCATCATCAAAACAATCGGCAATGTCTTGATGACGAGATATCTTGTCATTAGCAAAATTCTTCAGATCTTGATGGACAAGATATCTAGTCGCTAGCGAAATTAGTCAGATCTTTATGAACGAGATATCTCGTCGAAACCACTTGGAGGGTTAACATTGTATAGCACAGTATTTATACTGTGCTTTATATTAATAGTACAGTATATAGTGTTGTAACCGATTTCCACCAGGATGTACTTTTTGATCCACAAAGTTGTAATCTTTAACCTGCCTTTCCTAAACATCGCAGAATGGATTCTAAATTTTGTTTTCGAAAATCTAAAATATTCTCACCCAAAGTACTTTTTACGTTCCCTTGTGGGTTGTAATTTCTCTATTTAAAATATTAAATTTTATTTATGATACATCATCTTATTGTACAAGACACGTGCCACCCTCACTTGCATTTATCTTTTGAAGAATTTGAATTAATAATGGAGCAGGAAATTTTACTCCGTAAATGAAACATAGAATGTTTTAATTTTTTTTTAAAGAATTCTCTGAAACTTTTAATCAGCTTTAAGTTTTTTTATTTATTATTGCGTTCTGAGAAAGAGTTCTAATTTTTTTTATTTCTGTAAAAAATAAGTTTTTACTCCTACGATAAAAGTAAAGTCTAAGAAACGGTCTTTAGAGGGAATGTATGACAAAGTTCGTCGTTGAAATAATTATTCTTTGTCTTTCCGCATAATTTATGCATGACGTGAAACGAGTGAATTCCAGTTTCTGTACTTCTTAAGAATACATACAAGAGATTTAATCTTTGAAATGAACACCAAAATTAAATGCTCGCGTAGCACAAATTAAATTTCTGGGAAGCATTTCAACCATATATAAGCTTCAGATTTTCAAGAATTACTTTCCATATTACAAACTTATGTGTATGTCGGTAGGTAGTTGAAGTGACGTCGCACTGGAGCAACACAGTGGGCTATTGGCGACGGTTCGAGATCAATCCCGTAAAGAATAATCTGAGGATAACGTCTCGTCATTATGGTACTCGTCAGATGACGAGATGAGACCTCACTCTCCAAATTTCTACACCACTCTAACGCGAGAACATTTAGGTCACGATAGATTTAGCGTGCACCAGCCCCCGTGTACACGACTGAACCGAGTTTCGAACTTGCACTTACTTTCGATAAATACACAGTCCAGTCACATTAATGTGACCACCACCTACTTTCGACGTCAACGTGAAATAACCAATCACAAAAGGCAGGTGACAGCACATTGGAGTGGAGTGTATATAAAGGATGTCCTAGGGCATCGGAAAGCATTTCAATCGTTGGCGTAATGAAGAAACGTAGCGATTTATCCGACGTCCAAAAGGGCACGATTATTGGCTTTTGGGCCAAGGGTGGACGCATTTCGAAAACGGCTAATTTTGTGAACTGTTCGATCGCCGCCGTGGGAAATGTATACCGTGCATGGAAAAATGGCACTATCCAAAATAAGCGGCGTGGCACATGTGGTGCACTACGGGCTATAGATGACAGAGGCGAACGAAGGCTACGGAGATGCGTTCGGGCGAATAGACGTGCAACTGTTGTGCAACTGACCGTCCAGATGAACCAAGGGGCTATCAAGAGTGTATCCTCAACAACGGTTCAGCGAACGTTGCTGCGCATGGGCCTCCGCAGAAGACGCCTGGTTAACGCACCTATGCTGACTGCTGTTCATCGGCGACGAAGGCTGGAATTTGCACGCCAGTACCGCAACTGGACGTCCACGGAGTGGCGACAGGTGGTTTTTTTCCGATGAATCATGTTTTATGCTCCATCGGACAGATGGACGTTGGCGTATACAGCGTGAAGCGTCTCAAAGCAAACACCCTGCAACAATTGCCGGAAGGATCCAGGCCGGAGGAGGGAGGTAATCTAGCCCAGCTGGCCACGGCACTGGAGTCGGCATGGCTCAACATCCCAGTGAACACCTTCAGAAACCTAATTGAATCTCTTCCTGCACGTCTTTGTCCGCTCTGACAAAGGTGGTAAATTCTGGATTTTGACAGGTGGTCACATTAATGTGACTGGACTGGGTATATGTTTATAATACGGTAGACTTTAAATTCCTCCATAGTCATTAAAACTATGTAAAATGGATGAAGGTCTGTTGGTTCATGACATTTCGACGTAAAATTACGTCTTATGGCACGATTCAGATTAGCGGTGGACGCGACATAATAACGTGACCGATTTTGACTCGCCGTAACTCCGGAGTTATCGAGGACGTGGTCAATCGCTTCTTAGCTTCATAGATGACATTTAGTGGACAATGATAACTGGTGGAACAAGCGGATCAGGAAGTTCGTGACCGTGTCTTTAGTCCAAGTGGAGTGTTATTTCTGTACTCAGCATCGCGAGTTTACAAGATAAGACGTACTTTTACGTTAAAATACAGGGGACAAATCCACTTTTTTCAAGTTGTATGGGTTTAACATTCCCGTAATATGATGTTACGTTTCCCCACAATACACTTAATGACTCAATACCTTCTCTTATTGGTTTTAAGAATCTATGGATTCCTTCAACCTTTGTAAATGTTCTAGTCTTCTTTCCTTGGAATAGAATTCTTTGAACAAATTCTATTGCTCCTCAATTAGAAAAGAATTCTTTGAACAAATTCTATTGCACCTCAATTAGAAAAGAATTCTTTCGAAAAGAGATACTATTGCTTCTTTCCTTAGGATAGGATGCATGTAACTATTTTATTGCTTCTTTCCTTGTAATAAAATCTTTGGAATTATTCCTATTGTTTTTAGAATAGAATTCTTTGGAAATATTATGTTTTCTTTCTAATAAAATTCTTAGAACAGTTTATATTGCTCCTCAATTAGAAAATAATTATTTCAGAAAGAGATGCTATTGCTTCTTTCATATGATAGAATCCATGTAACTAACTATTCATTGCTTCTTTCCTTGGAATAAAATCTTTGGAAATATTACTAGTACTTTTTTATAATAGAATCCGTTAGAAATATTCTGTTTTCTTTCTAATTGAATTCTTAGGACAGATTATATTGCTCCTCAATTAGAAAATAATTCTTTCGAAAATAGATACTATTGCTTCTTTCGTTAGGATAGAATCCATGTAACTATTTTATTGCGCCGTTCCTTTGAATGATTCCTTTTGCTTTGTTAGAATAGAATCCTTTGGAAAGATTCTATTGCTTATTTAATAAAGGAAGAATGAATTCGAAAGATTATATTGCTGGTTTTTTTAGAATAAAATCATTTGGAAATATTTTGTTTCCTTTCTTTTTTTTCCCCCATTTCAGAATAGAATCCTTTGGAAAGGTTCAGTTTTCTTTCGTTCTCAATTCAGAATAGAATCCTTTGGACAGATTCGTTTTTCTTTTCTTTTTCATTTCAGAATAGACTCTCTTCTTTGGAAAGATTCTGTTTTCTTTCTTTTTTTCATTTCAGAATAGAATCCTTTGAAAAGGTTCTATTGCTCTATTCGTTAGGACAGAAACCTTGGAATGATTCTATCGCTTAAGAAGATCGCAAATTAGAAGTTATGTAGCGAAGACTGCTGGTTCCCAGGTGGAATTATGCGTGTGGATCCCCCAAAGCATTACGCTATATTACTTTACCGAAATTGAAAAATCTTCATAGTGAACTGCATGAGATAAATATAAACATTTCTGCTACTAACTCGGAACATGGTTAAATGTGATTAATATTTTTATACTTATTTTTTCTCAAAAACGATGCATCATGTGGTCATGATTCCCCATCGGTCACAGTCTGCATAGCATAGTCCATCTCTTCTAGTACAAAAAGAAGTGTTTGTTTGTCTGTCTGTTTGTTTGTTTCGCGGCCGCAAAATCCTGACGATCTATGGCACTTACAGCAATGAGATTTGGCACACAGGTAGTCCATATTATTTGCAATTTTTGGGTCGCCGCGAAATTTTAAAATTCAATCTAGAAGATATTTAAATGAATTTAATAGTTTTATTCTCTGCCTGGTTCTTCAAACGTGTTTCGTTAGGACGAAAGAAGAAACCCCCTAAAATGAACCTTTTCTACCCACATGACCTTCTTTTATACTTTCGCAAGAGATTGTGACGTCACGTAAACTTTCTCTTTCCCAAAAAAAAAACCAGATTGCATATTCTGCCTTTTGCGTTAAAAAAAAGAAACAGATTACATTTCATGTCCCCTTTTCGGCGAATGAGAGCAAGAAATAAAAAACATATTCATTGGGACTGTTAAGTTTTTTTTCGTACAATCGGAATTGCTAAAGACAGATTGTAAATTTCAACGGATTTGAAATCTGCGGATAATTTCACTTTAGATTGATACCTAAAAATATGATTTTTTTTAAAATAATTTTTAAATTGGTTATATCTTCAACAGATTTGAAATCTGCTGAAAATTTTACACTAGATTAATACCTCACACCACGGGCACGGGCAACGCCGGGCTAGCCACGCAGTGCCTAGTTCTCAATAAGAAGACTGTGATATGCATAGCTTATGCGATATTTTTTGTCACCAGGTATGCAATTAATTAATGTCGCACTGGAGCAACACTATGGGCTATGGGCGACAGTCCGAGATCCCTCCAAGGACCTCGTCATTTTGAACCACCGTCAGATGACAAGAACAACACCTGAACTGGTACCCCACTCTCCAAACTTCCACACCACACCAACATGATAATATTTGAATTCACGGCCGATTTAACGTACACCTGATTTAACGTATTCAGGACGGGAGGAGTTTCGAGCTCACACAACCCTTCAATTGCTAATAACGATCTTCCAACTGGGTTACCATATCTATTGGACGCTAAGTACAGAATACGTGTTCTATAAATGCTGATATCGGAACCTGTATTGAATCCGCTGTTCAATCCATTTAAATCTATTTGCCTACGTTTGAAATCCTGAAGATTAACTGTCTTCTCGTTGAATTCAGATTGCTTATAATCGATCAGATAAACGGCGATTCATATAATTACTCCTATCGGGTAATCTTTTGGGTAATCAGGTAATCTCTATACACTGAATAGACATTGTATTTTGAGATTCCTGAAATCAATTATTTAGACAATAGCAAACCCGCGCATACAGGATCAGCACTAAACTTTCTTAATTGCTTACATCTATTGTTGGCAAAGTGTCATTACTCATATTTCATACCGAGCCGCGGTAGCTCTATTGGAAGAGTAGTGGATTGGGAATCGGAGGGTTGCGTGTTGGGTCCAACCCGAGACCGTCGTGTGCATGTAGGCTGGTGAACGTTAAATTTTTTCAGGGCCTTAAGTCTTCCGTTGTGCGGGAGTTTTGGGAATGGGGAGTCAGCTCAGGTGCTGAACTCGTCATCCGACGGTGGTTCAAAACTATGAAGTGTCCCCCGAAGTATCCCTTTGGGATTGATACCGGATGATTGGCAATAGCTCGTTGCGTTACTCCATTGCTATGTTAATTCACCTGCCTACCCATTTCATACCTTATTTCTATCCAATTATAACAAATACGACAATAACATACTTCTAAGCAATTATAAAAAAAACGTCTTATATATATATATATATATATATATATATATATATATATATATATATATATATATATATATATATATATATATATAGGTCTCTGGAGGTATATATATGGACTCTGAGCAGTCCAGGGAATACGTTTTACATCCATGTCGATACCACTATTTGACAGAGGCTGCAACGTGACATGGAGCGTTGTCGTCCAGGAAATAACGTTCGTCCATTCCATAAAATTTGGCAGAGCGTAGGAAGAACCTGATTGTTCGAAATGTTCATGCAGGCGTCGGCGTTCAATTGACCAGGAACAACATGCAAAGGTCCCAGGCAATACCACGAAAAACACCCCCAAACAAGTAGTTGGATTTTATGCAAATCCGCTGGCGTCCGGTTCATTACTGAGGGTCGTGTATATATATATATATATATATATATATATATATATATATATATATATATATATATATATATATATATATATATATATATATATATATATATATATATATATATATATACACATATATATACATACATATATATATATACATATATATACATACATATATATATGTATATATATATATGCATACGGCATCTTTTTAATTGGAAAACTTTATGTAGCCCCACAAATTAATCTTGAAATAATCGCTAATAATTTATCAGTACAATCTCTTTTGAAGTAAACTTTTGTCATTAGTTTTAATTTATAACTTTTATGATAAGAAAAATTAGATATAAAGTGATTATTTTCTAAATATTTTCAATTTCAAACTTTACCGCATCACTTAAAAAATTCTAAAAGCACATCGGTTGTGAACCTTATGGATCGATATAAAATTAACTTCCATCAATCGAGTGAATTTTTAGAACAAACTAATAACTTAAGTGATCAGCACACAGTGCGCACAACAAATTTATAATTATAGACCAGAAAGTTTAGCTTAAGTCTTCCGAATCCAATAATTTTCACTTAACATTTTTCTTTGTATCGAAATCTTCTACATCTAAATGCTTTTAGGAGTTTTTTAATCGTTTTAATCGATTTCGTCACTATCGATTCTTTTAATTAAAGACGACCTATAGTAGTTGTTGCTTTTCGCATTAAATTGAAGATTTCTAAACAGATTTCTATTCTCTTTCATAAGCTCGATTCTCTAAATTCTTGTGTGAAAAAATCCAATGAAGGATTGGTAAAGAACAAAGGTTGCACATTACAATCGGATCTTTAAGAGATTATTATACACGGGCATTATTAATGGAAAGTTACGTAATACAATGTCAGATACTGAAAATCTATTACGAAACAGTGCTATCAAAATAAATAAATCATTATTCAAAAATCGTTCTATCTAGAAAAGAACAAATACTTCGATTCATTTCCATGTAAAACTTTAATGATTACATTGGATTTCATATATTATGGCATAAGGAAAAGGATGTGGAATCCTTTGAAATCTGTACTTATGCAATCCTTGTTAATTATTAGGGATCATTTCTAGGGAAGCAATCATTTGCCGCGGTAGCCCGCTTGAAAAAGTAACGCATAAACAATAGGAAGGTTGCGAATTACAATCCAAAGGCCGTCGCGTAAAGAGGGCCGGGGCACGTTAAATCCACCGGGGACTTGGCGTCGCATGGTGTGTAGAAGTATGGAGAGTGAGATACCAACGCATCTCGTCACCCGTCTCTGGTTCAGAATTCCTTGGTGTCCTCGTATATTCCCTTAGGGTTTGATCCCGGACCGTCGCCAATAGCCCGATGAGTTGCTCCAGTGCGACGTTAAATACAAATACTTACCTGCATGCTTGAGGAGGGAAGCAATCATGTACTCCTTTTCCCTTCATGGTAGGGCCGACCAACCGGTATAGTGGTTAAGGTGTTAGCCTCTAGATCGGAAGGTTCCTAGTTCGAATCCGGGTCCGGGCATGGATGTTTGTAAGCGTATGTTGTAGAGGCGGCTGGTGCACCTTAAATCTGTCGTGGCCGAAAGTCCTCACGTTGGGTTGGCGTGGAAGTTTGGAGAGTGGGGTTCCAGCTGAGGTGTTACTTCGTCATCTGACCGTGGTTCAAAATTACGAGGTGTTGTCCTCGGATCTTTCCCTTAAGGGACTGATCCCGGACCGTCGTCAATAGCCCGTTGTGTTGCTCTAGTACGACGTTAACTAAAATTACTATTACCATTACCCTTTATGGTAGGTAGGTAGTTAGTTCCATTAACGTTGCACTCGAGCTGAACAACGGTCTATTGTTGACAGTCCGGATCAATCCCGATGGAAAAATAGCAAGGACACCTCGTTATTTTGAGCCATGGTCAAATGACGAGGTCACACCTGAGCTGGCGCCCCACTCTCCAAACTTCGACACTCACCCCAAAGTGCGGACAATCCGGGCTCGGTAAATTTAATGTGCACCAGCCACCGTATACAATACGGTCTTTGGAGGAATCGAATTTCGATCTGGACACTCTCCGGTTGCTTATACTCTACTCTTCAAAGAGGACAACCACGGCCTTTCAAATTTTAGAGACAATGAAATTTTGAAAATCAATAATACAATATATTCGTTCCCATGACTATCGAGTTATAAAAAAGCTTATAAGTAAATCAAGTGTTTATTGAAGAAATATCAAGAGAGCTTTTATAGGAAGCTAAATGTAGATAGCGTACGTACCTTTGTGTTTTATCGTGCTACCTGTACACATATTCTGTGTTGGGTAACAAGAAATATATCTGTATTCCTGTGGTTTGTTTATACTGAAAATCCCAATCATACCAATGCCTTGAATATCTCAATTTTTTTTTAATGAGCGTTAAAAAATTAATGGTGACAGAAATGTCAGTGTTTAATTTCTCATTTAAAAAAAATGGTCACATTGAAAGAAATTAACGGTGACAGGAATTTCGATATTTAATTTCTAAATTAAAAAATGGCACATTTAAGAATTTATGGTAACAGAAATATCAGTGTTTAATTTCTTAGTTTAAAAAAATAAATTGGCACATTAAAAAATTAATGGTGATAGAAATTCCATTGTTTATCTCATCAATTTAAAAAAATGGTGACAGAAAATTAATCGTGACAGAAAAAAATTTCAGTGTTTAAACTTTTTTTCCAAGTAGTTTCGACAAAATAGATGGTCCTCGAGATCTGAAAAATTGTTCTAGCATTTAGCGAGATACCATCAAGATATTGGCGATGTTTTGATGTTCGTGTCAGTTTTCCTCCAAGTCTATCTATCTTCGAGTGCATCAAGATTTGATTAGGTTTGTTAATGACGAATTTTGTTTCGTCGAGAGAACCACTTGGAGGTTTAATTTCTGAGTTACAAAGGGTTTTGAAACAATATCTTCTACAACTACTTTGACAGAGATTTCGTCCTTCTGTGTTCACCACGCAAGTGTCTTCAACTGACCGTGGCTCAAAATTACGTGGTGCTATCCTCGCATCTTTCTCTTTTGAGATTGATTCCGAAAAGCCACCAATAGCCCGCTGCAGTGCTTTAGTGCGACGTTAGTTAAAATACCTACCTACCCAAGCAAGTATGCAGTTTCTGATTAAACAAGACAAAGACAATGAAGCGAGGAAATAAAAAAGCAACAACGTTGTCAATAAAATATTTGAGTATCATCTGAAATTCTTATCTGTACTATTGAAGGTAAGGTATTCTATATATACGTGATACCAAGATAGAATCAGGCGAGTTCTAATTTTTCCTGGCAAAGCAGAATAGAACTATCTGAAGGGATTAAGTAGCATCTTCAACAATTGTTCTTTTCGCGAAAGCGCCTAATGTCCCTTGGGGTCTTTTTTTGGAAACCGCATTGTTCTTTTCGAAATGTGCGATCTAATAATATACCTTAGGTGCAATTGCGTTGTTTCCCTGCTCTGCTGCAACCCGGAACTTCTCTGGTCGGAAGAACTCTTCGGATATGTCATCAGTGTTAATTGCCGTTTCGGATGCCAAAGATTAGAAATGAAGATTGTGAAAGCAATATGGAAAGGGAGTGTTAAGTCATTGAAGCCTTTAAACGATTTAAACTCTTTTACTGGTTCGGTTTGGGGACGCGTAGTCTCGTTCGAAGTGCTTAAAACTACGACGTAAATCGCAGAACAAAGTCTTTAAACGAATAATTTTTTCATAATTTTATCAAAAATGTGGCCGATTTTTTTTTCAATCGTAAGTTACGATATTCTTCAATGCAGATTATCATTGTCAGATTATCATTGTCAGATTCCAAATCCCTAACTTTAAATACATGCATACATATAATAATACATACTTTATATACTTTAAATAAATACATACATATTGGCACATTTGCTAATAGCTCCTTGCCACTCCTTTTTCTTCTCTAGTTACAGATCAACCACCCTACACCGCCCAAATTACCACAAACACTTTATAAATAACATATCTTCTATGTCAATGACAATATTTAACTTCAAAAGTTATCGACCCCAGAATTGCAAATCCTGAAAGTATGCCTTGGTTTCAAATAAAGTAAGTTAATTAATTTTTATGTTTTATTATAAATATGTAATACATATATTTAGCCGATTATTGTGTTTTACGTCAGTTTTTGATTTGACTGCAGTTTTCAAATTTCGGACAGTATGCTTGCAGAACAATTGCAATTGCTTGGTGTTGTGTTGTAGGACCCTGAATGTCATTCTGCACCTGGTTATCCGGTCCAAAGACAGTCGTACACGTGTGAGCTAGTACACCATGACCAGCCTCGGCATCTAACCTTTATTCAAAAGATTATGAGCTTTAGGAATTTTCTATTTGGGATGTATCCCGGACCGTCGGCAATAGCCCTTTGTGCTTCTCCAGTGCAACGTTAATTCAACTACCTACCCCAACCAAAGACTGCCATGCATGTAGGGTTGGTGCATGTTAAACTTGTCATGGCCTCAAACGTCCACACGTCGGCGAGGTGAGGAAGTTTTGAGAGTAGGATGCCAGCTCAGGTTGTCCTTGTCACCGAACTTGTGCCATTAAATTTAACATTATCTTTCCCCTTTTATTACCTGAAATTTTGATGCTTCTTCTCTGAATACCGTACATGATCTACTCATTATCATTGTCAGATTCCAAATCCCTAACTTTAAATACATGCATACATATAATAATACATACTTTATTTACTTTAAATAAATACATACATATTGGCACATTTGCTAATAGCCCCTCGTGTTTACTCCAGTGAGACGTTAATTCAACTACCTCCCTACTTACATTGGTGCAGTTGGGCAAGACAAGAAGGGATTTCATATTGAACTTGGTACCCACATCTCCCCCAGTTCCACGGGCCAATCAAAGACCGTTGTGTATTCGGGACTACGTCGATGCGACGTTGATCAACTAATTACCTACCTCATGACACTCCGAGGGTTCAAAAGTTTTAATATTATGAAACTGAAAAACGGATTGTATTCTTAAGGTATCTGACTACGTTCGGAGTGCTTTTTTTCAAAAAAGTGTCCAAATAGGTTTTTTTTTTCTTTTTATGATAAAATACCTTATAAAAAGATAATACAAAACAAAAAATTTCTTAAAAGTATGTATATATATTTTTTTAACTGGCAAAAATTGACAAATTTAGGTCAAAAAGGACGAAAACGTCAAAGCCCACACACATAACCTAAAATCATATCACTACAACTACACAAGATTTTTTGCCAAGTCTCGTAACAATATGATCTAGCGCCTGAGCTAGGATATTTGCAATATTCCTCTCCAGTCATGATATATAGTGCATAACATAGAAAGAACATGAAAATTTGAAATTTTTCCTAACGACACTACAGTGAAATGACTCTAAAAAATTTTCCTTTCAACATACAACTTATATCCTAGCTCGGGATCTTCAAAACAAATATAAAAAACCATGGAAAAAAATTCATTCAAAAATTTTGAATACACTTTGAGTTATTATCTTTGTTGTGCAAAGATTTTATTGAAAATCACATTCTGAGAAAAACGCATTTAAAGATTTGTTAAATAATTTACTAATATATATTTCAAATTAATTACTTCAAAATTCGCCTGTTTTATACATTAAACCTTCCTCTATCTCCTTACATGCCCATTTTTTATTTTTGGAAGCTTTTAATTTTTTTCTTTGCAGTTTCGTCGATGGCTGTGACTGCCTTTCAGAAGAGGAAATTCTCTTTTTATCAATGGAGGCATATCCTTTTGATATGTAAACTCCAGGACTGAGTCCAATATTATTTAAAACTTGGAGCAAGCCCCTAAAACCATCATTGAACCGCACTACTGCAATATAAACTGCAAGTCTGAGAGTTTTTAGACTCACAAAAGTTTCTTTCGGGGCAATGTTTCATATAACTCCATTGAAGGCTTCGTTCTGATTTTGTGTCATTCCGTGCATACACTTTTCTAGCAGACTTCTATCACACAAACTCATGTATATTGGTTTCACAATGTTTATAACTGAATTGGGAAGACCAAGTGATTTCCCTTTCAGTGTTTTCCCCATGGCTTTAGCCCTTTGGAAACGACACCAGCTGTTCTCACCCTGCGGACATTGTCCATGCATAGGTTTGTCTTTGGATGAACAGCACGAACAACAAAATAAAAAGAACTTGTGGCTGATATATAGCACAGCATAAAAACGTGAGTTAGTGATTCTGCTGTTAAATATTTAAGACACACGTGGCTGTTTAATTCATTTATCAGCGAAACCAAAACTGCGCAATTACTCAACTTCCTGTTTGAAAATCAGTTTTCACGATTAATTCAAATGAATAGATCTCCACTTCTATTGATCGTAGAAACAAAATAAAAACTGTTTTGGAAAGAAAAAAGTCTAAATTTTTATAATATTAAATAAAACGAAATACAAAATTTTGGTCAAAAATGGACTTTTCAACGTAGTCAGTTACCTTAATAGATGCAAATCAATCAGATAAAATGTTGCAGAATTATTCTCTAATTTGTCGAAGCAAAATACACTAACAAGAAAATCACTCAAATAAGGAATCTCTACTTCCATTTGAAGGTAGGTAGGTAGTTAATTAACATCGTACTGGAGCGACACATCGGGTTATTGGTTACGGTCCGGATTCGATCCAGAAGGTAAAAATGCAAGGACAACGCTTCATCATTTTGAAACATGGTCGAAACAACACCTGAGCTGACACCCCACTTTCCAAATTTCCACGGCATGCCAACGTAAAGACATTTGAGGTCACGACAGATTTAACTTGCAGCAACCCCCGTGTACACGAAGGTATTTGGCAGAACCTAGTCTCCAACTCCCAGCCATCTGTTTGCTCTTTCAACTCGGTAATGGTAATGGTAATTTTAGTTAACGTCGTACTAGAGCGACACAACGGGCTATTGACGACGGTCCGGGATCAGTCCCTTAAGGGAAAGATCCGAGGACAACACCTCGTAATTTTGAACCACGGTCAGATGACGAATCTTTCAACTGGGTCCTCCATTGAAAGATCTGACCTAAAGATCACCCAATCATACCAAGATACTCTAAGAGAACCACTATCTTCAAATTTCTGTAGAAAGGTAGTTCAACACGCCGTGCAACACGTCTAGAAGATGTACGTGCAATGCTGTTGCCAATGCACTCAACTCAACACGTATCGCTATTCAGAATATCTCAACTCTATTTCCTAATTTGATTTAAAATCGCCTCCACGTGAGGCACGGAAGAGTAATGCCACCTTTCCCTTATTAATATATTAGCCCGCTCCAATAAGTCACGCGCGATTTGATTTTGAGATGCGAACCCAACGCTGAGGCAGACAGAGAAATAAATTCAATTTCCGATTGGTTCCACAGGATTTCGTGCGATCGATGCATTTAGAGGAATGGAGGCGATACTTTGATTCGTAGGTGAACGATATTTCTTAAAAATGCATTCTAGCGAGACTGGGGAACTGGTCTTGCAATATCGGGTATTGGGAGGTTTGGAAATTGGCTCAATCTGGAAAGATGTCGATGTACTTATGACGCATTTCTGGTTATGGATTGATGAGGATTCCGAAATGCAATCGAAAATTTACTGCCGAATCCCTACTGAGAATATCTTGGAATGAAATTCCTATAGTGGTTATTAATGGTGTAAAATAAGCATTTTCTGTGAAATGGGATTCAATCCGTGGTATAGTGTGGAAGTTTGGAGAGTGGTGTTCCAGCTCAGTTGTTGATCATGTCCCCACTAAGCCAACGGTAGCAGTATTGGAAAAGCAACTGCATAGCAGCCAAATGTTAGTTCGAATCCAACCAAACACCGTCTTGTACAAAGGGGGACTGGTCCACGTTAAATTTGTCGTGGCCTCGAATGGCTGTTGGCGTGGTGTGGAAGTTTGGAGAGTTGGTTGCCATCTCAGGTGTTGATCTCGTCATCTGACAGTGGTTAAAAATTATGAGGTATTGTCCGCGGAATTTTCCCTTCGGAGTTGATCCCGTAACGTTGCTAAAAGCCCGTGGTGTTGTTTCACTGAACTACCTACCTTCAAAATTGGATGTAGAAATTATAGTTGACTCTGATAGGTTCACACGCATAGTTCCACCTTGCAATCTGTAGTCTTCCACTGTTTGACTTGAAAACCATTGTTACATTATTGACTAATAGAACCTTTCATAATGATTGTAGGCTAAGGAAAGGAGCGATAGATTCCGTCAAGGTATTCTTTTCTACAAAATGGTTTCGAAAGATTACATTCCAAGGAAAGTACCGTTTGAATACTTCCGAAGAAAGACTATATACTAAGGAAATCAAGAGTATAATGCTTACAAAGGATTCTGTTCTAAGGAAAGGAGCAATAGAATACATCCAAAGGATTCTGTTCTAAGGAAAGGAGCAACAGAATACATCCAAAAGATTCTATTCCAATAGAAATGAGCAATGAAATACTTTTTGAGAATTCTGTTCGAAAGAAACGACCGATAGAAACTTTCTAAAGGATTATAATCTAAGTAATTTTTAATTAATGTCGTACTAGATCAACACAATGGGCTTTTGACGACAGTCCGAGATCAACTCCAAGTGAAAGATTCGAGGATAACACCACATCATTTTGAACCACGGTTAGATGACGAGGCAACACCTAAGCTGGCACCCCACTATCCAACGTTATAGTCCAAGAAAAGAATCAATAGAATAATATGAAATTATTCTATTTTAAGAAGCTGAGCAATAAAATATTTCCAAAGTATTCCATTGTACAGAATGAACCAATACAATCGTTCCAAAAAGATTCTATTCCTTGGGAAGGACCGTGAGATTAGTTCCAAAGAAAATTACATTCAAAGCAAAGGATCAATTGAATTTTTCTATAGGTTGCCAGAATCCATGGAATTGTTAGAAAGACTATTAATTAGTCACTAAATGTGTTGTGAGGTAAAAGCAATACAACACAACTCGGAAATCTCGCAACCCTCATACATCTAACGGTCAACAATTATGAATCATTAAATTATCAATCATTATTAGATTGATGCAAAAGTTTGTGCCGTGTTTGTACTCTCGATGCCATTGCATCGCAAAACCAACGTGTTATCTACTTCATACGTATCACATTTTGATATCGTTTAAAAGAAGGAAATCCAGCCACCACTTAAAAATTAGGTTGTATTTCTTAATTTTTGTTGAGGATTCAAAATGGCACAGAAAACAAGGGACATTTTCATCATATTGAGTTTTTTTTTGCCTCCGAAAAGGCAAGAATGCTTCTCAGATTCAAAAGAAGATGGCGAAGGAAAGGTGATGTGTAGGGCGAGAGTACCGTTGATGATTCCACGTGCGGTAAGTGGTTCAGAAAGTTTCGTCTCCGCAATCAGTTCTTTAGCCAGAAATCTCAGAACGTCTACGATTGCGGCAGGATACAGCTGCCGGAGAGAAGGAGGATCATCGAACAGAACGGCACATATTATATTGATTTTCACTGTAGTTTTTAGTAAATAAAATAATTTTTCTTCAATTTTTAGTCAAAAAAACAGGACGAGCTTTTGCATGAATCCAATATATTACAGACCAGATGAAACCTTGGATAAGTATTGTGTCTTGTGCACTTCGGTGATTCTTAGATAGGTTCCTGGGAATTTTGTAATCTCAAAGGTAGATTGGCACGGATATGCATAAAATCCGACTGCATGTCGGGGCATCCGACTTCGTGGTATGGCCTGGGACCATTGCATGTTGTTCCTGGTCAATTGAACGCCGAACATTTCCTGAACATTTTGGACAATCAGGTTCTTCCTACGCTCTGACAATTTTATGGAATGAACGAATGTTACTTCCAGAACGACAACGTTTCATGTCACATTGCAGACTCTGTCAAGTAGTGGTATCGATACATGGATGTAAAACGTCTTCACTTTCCTGCTCCAAGTCTCGACATAAACCCTATATAACCTTTGTGGGACGCGTTACAGTGACGCTTACGGACCAGGGAACCACGTTCGAAATCAACAGCTGAGCTGGCGACATTCTTGCAGCAGGAATGGACACAAATACCCATAGCTGTGTATCAAAACCTTGTTGAAAGTATACCCAGAAGGGTTGTTAGAGTAATTGCAGCACGTAGGGGATCATCCCTCTATTAAAACATGTATTCTTTCCCTTATACCATCACATCTTGCTGTCCGGTCCATTATTGTAGGGTAGGGTATTTTCCTTAGCATCCTATTTTAGTTTCAGAGAGACTCAATTGTGATTTTTTTGTCTTTCAGGAGGCCGATAAAAAGACAGGTGGAATAACACAAACCCGCTACCAAGAACTTTACGCTGAATTCATCGGATCTCCAGAAGTCGATGTTCCCGGGGCATACCTCTTCGGACCTTTAATTGTGTATTAATGATTTCTCTACACTTAATATCAATAATCGTGTCTACAAACTTTTGTTTCCACATCATGTTTTTCCATTGTAACCATCTGTTTTCTTATCTTTGTGTAACTCCTGAGAATATGTGACTGCACGCTCTCGGAAGCCATTTTGAATCCACTCAAACGGCTTTCATTCAGGTTTTTGTTATTTGTAAGTTTAATGTGAATCAAACTTTCATGGAATTTTGAAGTGATATGACCAAACAGTGTTTTGTTTGCTACACTTTTCCAGCCTTCTATTTCACTAACCATGAGTGCTCCACCTTACGTATTGATAAATTTGAACGCTTTAATGCATCTTATATAATCTACTTTACCAGCTTACGCCAACCTGGTATTATTATTCATACCTCCGATGTTCTTAGTACGCGGATCATATATTTACCATAAGAGCTTTTTCAATTTGTTATTGAATTTATCTTCAAAAGAATTTGTTCTTTCAACTTTAATCATATTTGTCTCCGCGCTATTCTTTATTTCATCTGTCGAGAAATTTCGTTGAAAAAAAAAATAATCTCCAAATATAATTATATTTACAGAGATAAAGGCAAGTCGTATTGGTTTCCAAATGGAAAAGTTGTGCTTTTAACAGATGCAATGTGCAATGTTTGCGCCTTTTGAACGGATAAATACTTAGGCTTGATCAGATGTGTTTTACGAGAGAATTTGTCAAACTCACCGACAGTTCATGGTGCAAGCATGACGTGGCGCCATCTAGGTAACAGTAAACACACTACCTAGAACGGTAATTTCGTCATGCAATAAACAGTACGAAAGATCGAGAATCACTTGAGAAACCTTAAAAAATCACTTGCATGAGAGAATTGTACACTTCAAAATTATGCTTTTTAAACATTTTTAGGAAGATAAAAACTAGAATTGAACACGCCCCGCGCTTTCACGTTGCGCGAAACGTGAATAATTTAAGACACTTTAAAGCACTCCAGCTTGTTATGTTATGTTCTAGGAAAATGCATTTAGCTAAGCAACTGTGTGCGTAAATATAATGTGTATTAACAGATAAAAAGATATAGAACATTGAATTTACGTTTAATTTTGGCAAGTAGACAGCAGTATGAAATAAAATGCGCGTAGAACCTTTTTTGCAAGTATTTAATAGTGAGATGTGCATTTATGACTAAACAGAAAAAGCGAAAAAGCGGAACATGGATGTATTGTTCGAGCGAACTTATTTATGGAACAAAATTTTGACCCAAACGATGAATTTAGCGCGCCTCTTAGAAAAATGAAAGAATACTGCATATTAATCCCAATGAAACGGAAACATGATTCAGGTATATGATACATGAAACAGTAGAATTTAAAGTAAGGAATAAAGGATTTCAAGACCCTATATATTAGAAGATATTCGGGAATAACGTGTGTGTTCAAGAATCTGAGAAAAGTAATTATATGTGCCACAAGAAACTGCAATAAAATACAAGTGTAACACCTTCAAACAAGTGCTAAACACAGTTGGTTTGAAAATTTTGTTGCAAAATATTCATGTCTTGTAGAAGCGATCAAATGTAAACTAGTGTTGTAAAATTAATATTTTGAAAAGAGGTAGCACAGGTATAAATACAAAGCCTTACATATAAAGTTAACTTCTGAGCAAAAATATCCTCTAAAGTTTTATAAGTTTCAATGATTAACACATATTTATATTAGGTAACACTAACAGAATATCATGTATTTATACTACGTATGGCTGTAATTAAAAATATGTAAAGAGCCAGAATTCGTTTAATTCCATATTTTATCAGGAAAAGGTGTGTAGTATAGAAAATCTATGATATAGTGCTAGTTATTTTGAGATAGCGTTTTGTAAGCCCTGGTACAGATATTTTTGCTTAGCCGGTACAACATGTATAACACTGATAATTCCATGAGCTTGAATAGATTCTGAATATGATTTAATATATATCTTCCAAAATCATTTATCTCAGACTTGAATAAATAAAATACAAGAATGTGACTAGAATAAAGTATTGAAATTTATTGTAAAACAATACACTCGTTTCTTAATTTGCATAATGTCTATATATTTTTTGTGATGTGTATCTGGAATCACGTTGAGAATGATCATTAATAAAATGTATTCGTGTATGAGTATTTGACTTTTGTTATTGAAATACAATTTACATTCATAACGAAAGGCTCAAATGAAACTTGGAATTAAATTTTCAGTTAACAATCGACAATGCCTGAAACAGACAGAAAAATAAAAGTTTTAGATTTAAATTTTATAAAAATTAAAATGCAATTTCCGGCAGAAAAATATCACAAGATTTTTTTTAAATACTAAACACAATTATAAAAAGTGCAAAGGAGGGTTTTTAGACCTAAGATCTACAGGCTTTGGGTTCCTATCATGAATATCTAATGGTTAGGTAAAAAATTGGTAATTTTTTGTTAACGTCGTACTAGAGCAACACAACGGGCTATTGACGACGGTCCGGGATCAGTCCCTTAAGGGAAAGATCCGAGGACAACACCTCGTAATTTTGAACCACGGTC
Organism: Metellina segmentata; assembly: GCA_947359465.1. Lineage (NCBI taxonomy): Eukaryota > Metazoa > Arthropoda > Arachnida > Araneae > Tetragnathidae > Metellina > Metellina segmentata. Next base: position 117,719,858 of record OX375877.1, on the reverse strand, counting down.
AGATGACGAAGCAACACCTGAGCTGGCACCCCACTCTCCAAACTTCCACACCAACCCAACGTGAGGACTTTCGGCCACGACAGATTTAAGGTGCACCAGCCGCCTCTACACCATACGTTTACAAACATCCATGCCCGGACCCGGATTCGAACCTTAACCACTATACCGGTTGGTCGGCACTAATGGTTAGGAATCCATGTTAATATGTAGGTCCAGGTTTAATTAGGCTTCGTAAAGCAAAACATGACCGCAAGCTATCAAACCAAATAAAGTATGTTTTGCTTTTAGTTTGATTAGTTTGGATTGCAGTCATTACTTATGAGTAAAGGTTAATAACCGGGTTGGTAGGTAGTTGAATTTACAAACATTCTTTTTACATTTGTAAAGCAAAACATGACCGCAAGCTATCAAACCAAATAAAGTATGTTTTGCTTTTAGTTTGATTAGTTTGGATTGCAGTCATTACTTATGAGTAAAGGTTAATAACCGGGTTGGTAGGTAGTTGAATTTACAAACATTCTTTTTACATTTGTAAAGCAAAACATGACCGCAAGCTATCAAACCAAATAAAGTATGTTTTGCTTTTAGTTTGATTAGTTTGGATTGCAGTCATTACTTATGAGTAAAGGTTAATAACCGGGTTGGTAGGTAGTTGAATTTACAAACATTCTTTTTACATTTGTAAAGCAAAACATGACCGCAAGCTATCAAACCAAATAAAGTATGTTTTGCTTTTAGTTTGATTAGTTTGGATTGCAGTCATTACTTATGAGTAAAGGTTAATAACCGGGTTGGTAGGTAGTTGAATTTACAAACATTCTTTTTACATTTGTAAAGCAAAACATGACCGCAAGCTATCAAACCAAATAAAGTATGTTTTGCTTTTAGTTTGATTAGTTTGGATTGCAGTCATTACTTATGAGTAAAGGTTAATAACCGGGTTGGTAGGTAGTTGAATTTACAAACATTCTTTTTACATTTGTAAAGCAAAACATGACCGCAAGCTATCAAACCAAATAAAGTATGTTTTGCTTTTAGTTTGATTAGTTTGGATTGCAGTCATTACTTATGAGTAAAGGTTAATAACCGGGTTGGTAGGTAGTTGAATTTACAAACATTCTTTTTACATTTGTAAAGCAAAACATGACCGCAAGCTATCAAACCAAATAAAGTATGTTTTGCTTTTAGTTTGATTACTTTGGATTGCAGTCATTACTTATGAGTAAAGGTTAATAACCGGGTTGGTAGGTAGTTGAATTTACAAACATTCTTTTTACATTTGTAAAGCAAAACATGACCGCAAGCTATCAAACCAAATAAAGTATGTTTTGCTTTTAGTTTGATTACTTTGGATTGCAGTCATTACTTATGAGTAAAGGTTAATAACCGGGTTGGTAGGTAGTTGAATTTACAAACATTCTTTTTACATTTGTAAAGCAAAACATGACCGCAAGCTATCAAACCAAATAAAGTATGTTTTGCTTTTAGTTTGATTACTTTGGATTGCAGTCATTACTTATGAGTAAAGGTTAATAACCGGGTTGGTAGGTAGTTGAATTTACAAACATTCTTTTTACATTTGTAAAGCAAAACATGACCGCAAGCTATCAAACCAAATAAAGTATGTTTTGCTTTTAGTTTGATTACTTTGGATTGCAGTCATTACTTATGAGTAAAGGTTAATAACCGGGTTGGTAGGTAGTTGAATTTACAAACATTCTTTTTACATTTGTAAAGCAAAACATGACCGCAAGCTATCAAACCAAATAAAGTATGTTTTGCTTTTAGTTTGATTACTTTGGATTGCAGTCATTACTTATGAGTAAAGGTTAATAACCGGGTTGGTAGGTAGTTGAATTTACAAACATTCTTTTTACATTTGTAAAGCAAAACATGACCGCAAGCTATCAAACCAAATAAAGTATGTTTTGCTTTTAGTTTGATTAGTTTGGATTGCAGTCATTACTTATGAGTAAAGGTTAATAACCGGGTTGGTAGGTAGTTGAATTTACAAACATTCTTTTTACATTTGTAAAGCAAAACATGACCGCAAGCTATCAAACCAAATAAAGTATGTTTTGCTTTTAGTTTGATTAGTTTGGATTGCAGTCATTACTTATGAGTAAAGGTTAATAACCGGGTTGGTAGGTAGTTGAATTTACAAACATTCTTTTTACATTTGTAAAGCAAAACATGACCGCAAGCTATCAAACCAAATAAAGTATGTTTTGCTTTTAGTTTGATTAGTTTGGATTGCAGTCATTACTTATGAGTAAAGGTTAATAACCGGGTTGGTAGGTAGTTGAATTTACAAACATTCTTTTTACATTTGTAAAGCAAAACATGACCGCAAGCTATCAAACCAAATAAAGTATGTTTTGCTTTTAGTTTGATTACTTTGGATTGCAGTCATTACTTATGAGTAAAGGTTAATAACCGGGTTGGTAGGTAGTTGAATTTACAAACATTCTTTTTACATTTGTAAAGCAAAACATGACCGCAAGCTATCAAACCAAATAAAGTATGTTTTGCTTTTAGTTTGATTAGTTTGGATTGCAGTCATTACTTATGAGTAAAGGTTAATAACCGGGTTGGTAGGTAGTTGAATTTACATAGCATTGCAACAAAATAGAGGACTATTGGCGATGGTCTAGGAGCAATCCCGAAGGAAATTTAATGAATCTGAGAGTATTGGTTTAAAGTTGATTCTTTCGCACTACAAATATTCAATCCAGGCTTTAATCGAACTCAAGTGTCAATAACCTTCGAACGATGAATTTTCAAAGTTTGCAAACAAACCACCGAAAGACAAGGTTATCCCATTCTGGTTACCTAATACTCGTTAGATAACGGTAGGAAGGTATTTTAATTAAAGTCGCATTGGAGCAACACAGAGGGTTATAGACGACGGACCGGGATCAATCCCCCAAGGGAAAGTACCGAGGACAACCCCACGTAATTTTGAACCACGGTCTGATGACGAGGCAACACTTGAGTTGGACACCCCAAACTTCCACACCAAGCCAAAACGTGACGTTAGATAATGGAGTTACCTTAAAAATGTAACCAAGTGAAGACACTTAGATATGCGTTCTACCACAAAACCACTAGTGCCATCTAGATTTAGCTTTTCAGATAAATCCTCTCATATGATAAACTAATTTATGATACAAATACCGAGATTGATCGGAACTGTCACCACAGTGTTGCTCCAGTCCGACGTAAATACAACTACCAACCTATTTGCTATCAGTTATTTAAACATATTTAAATTATTATATATTTTTATATTCCTAGTCATTTATAAAATAGTGTAATTTTTTAACTGTTCAACGTTAAATTTCCGAGAATTCATTCATACAAAGGGCATACTATAAAATATGAGAATGAGTTTTTTACAACACAGCAAAACTAAAAAATAAAAGTGCAGGCGATTTTTTTCAAACTGTTAACTGTACATTTATAAATATTCTAAACGAAGTAGACGATTTTATTTTCCTAGTTTCGTGCTTGTTTAAAGAACTGTTTTTATTTGCCCTACAGAAATGGAGGTGAGTGATTCAAAGTTAAAAAAACAAAATGCGTTCTTCCATAATTTTTTTTTTTAATTTTTTGTCTGGCAAATATGTCCCAAGAGGACTCAATGCCACAAAATCATACCCAATCCCATCCATAAAATTTTGCTATCGTTTGGGCAAAATATCTCCAGATACAGTTAAGTTAATGAAAGAAACTTACAAAGACAAATGTTTTGGTGAGGCTACGGTTATTAGATGTTATGGTGATTTCAAAAACGTTCGTTCAAAAACGTGACGTTTGTCTGCAGAACTGGCTCCTAGGCCTGGCCGACCAGAAAGTGTTGAGAATGATCGAAATGTTAACACTGTATGAGAAATCTTACAGTAAAATCGGCGAATGACGTGAGGAGATAGCGGCATCACCTAACATTTCGAAAACGTCAATATTTCGCATTCTACGCAACAATTTACAGCTTCGCCATGTTTGTTTCATATGGGTCTCTCAACACCTTACTAAAGAACAAATGCAAACAAGTATTCACCAGAGTTGTGAGTGGAAACAGATGCTTTAAAATGATCCGAATTTCCATAGACTAATAACAGGTGATGAAACTTGGGTGCATCCTTTTCACCCCCTTACCGAGTCCGCAACAAGCGTATGGAAACACACTGATTCTCCCCCTCCGTAAAAAAATCCTTCACGTTGGGTTGGTGTGGAAGTTTGGAGAGTGGGGTACCAGCTCAGGTGTTGCTTCGTCATCTGACTGAGGTTCAAAATTACGAGGTGTTGTCCTCGGATCTTTCCCTTAAGGGACTGATCCCGGATCGTCGTCAATAGCCCGTTGTGTTGCTCTAGTACGACGTTAACTAAAATTACCATTGTAAAGTTTCTAAAAATCTGTTTTTCAAATAAAATATTACTGTTCATACAGTAACTACCTACATTTGCGATATTTTTTTTATTTCAGTTCAAACGAAAACTATCAGAAAACGATGAAAATACTTTCAAATTAAGGAATTGAATTTATCAGCATTTAGACGATGTCGGCATTAATACCCTTTGATATTAATAGCCCGTTGTAATTACTCTAGTGCGACGCTAATTAACTACGTATCTAACTTTGTTGCTATATTACTCGTATGGAACAATATGATCCATATTTCATCCAGCAGGCATTTGCAGCACTTGTATTTGGCATGTTCTCTGTTCAACTAAAAAACATTCAGTTTACGGTCTCATTTTTAAGCAAGGTGCTGATGGTATAGTATTAATGTTGCACTGAAGCAACACAACGCAAGCAAGACCCTGCATAAATTCTCTTATGACATTTAATAATAGTGTTCTTAATAGGATGTTTCTTTAAATATGTCAGGGTGTCAGGGATATCTTAATTAACGTCACACTTGATCAAAACAACGGGCTATTGGCGACGATACGAGATCAGTCTCAATGGTAATGGTAATGGTAATGGTAATTTTAGTTAACGTCGTACTAGAGCAACACAACGGGCTATTGACGACGGTCCGGAATCAGTCCCTTAAGAGAAAGATTCGAGGACAACACCTCGTAATTTTGAACCACGGTCAGATGACGAAGCAACACCTGAGCTGGCACCCCACTCTCCAAACTTCCACGCCAACCCAACGTGAGGACTTTCGGCCACGACAGATTTAAGGTGCACCAGCCGCCTCTACACCATACGCTTACAAACATCCATGCCCGGACCCGGATTCGAACCAGGAACCTTCCGATCTAGAGGCTAAGACCTTAACTCAGTCTCAATGGAAAAGATCTGATTAGATATGGTTTTGGTTTAGATATTTAAGTAACGTCTCACTGAGCACACACACAACACAATGGGCTATTGGCGACACGATTAAATATATTGTGACGGAAGAAATTTCCAGCGAAAGCGGTGAAGAGAAGGTACAGTAAGACGAGGTGTTTTTGTGGTCACGCCGACAGCACCCAGTTCCTAGCGCCGACCAACCGGTATAGTGATTAAGATGATAGCCTCTAGATCGAAAGGTTCCGGGTTCGGGCATGGATGTTTGTAAACGTATGTTGTAGAGGAGGCTGGTGCACCTTAAATCTGTCGTGGCCGAAAGTCCTCACGTTGGGTTGGCGTGGAAGTTTGGAGAGTGGGGTGCCAGCTCAGGTGTTGCTTCGTCATCTGACCGTGGTTCAAAATTACGAGGTGTTGTTCTCGGATCCTTCCCTTAAGGGACTGATCCCGGACCGTCGTCAATAGCCCGTTGTGTTGCTCTAGTAATTAAAATTACCAATTTTACCTAGCTCCGACGGAAAGGAGTTGGTTTCGGCCGTGGAGGGAAGGCGAAATGTCTTTGTGACTACGCCGACCGCGAGACGCCGATAACAAGCCGCAGGTCAGAAGCTCATTTCCGTCGCTACCAGGATCAGAGGAGACGACGAAAGCCGTTGGGACACCGTAAAACCTTTGTTCTTGCCGCCAGCCGACCCGTCTCATGAAGTTCTCGCTTCAGCCGTCGAAAGGGGTAAATTAACCACCAATGGACAGTCCGATTTGCAACCATCCAACGGCGAGAGGACAAGTGTGACCAATGAAACGAAGAGGGGCCCCGACAACTCCTGTTGGATTTTCGTATTTGAAAGAGTAGCGAAAAAGATTGCGGAGACAGGAGGTCAACAGACCTAAGAGATCAAGGATCCGAACGAAGTAAACAACCCGTTGACGGGTAATGATACCCCGTTCTCTGGGGATGCTTATCCGAGCACTGGACAAAGGCTAGCCTAAGCCTGTGAGAGTCACGACTGCTGTGCGTTGACTCTGGGAAATTCCCGACCTGGGAGTTCGTAGAGCCGACGTGTGGAAAGCTCAAACCTGAGCGGTTGGTCCTGTTCATTGGAGCGGACGCAGAACTTTTGTCTAGGCTCACCGGAGTTGTGGATCTCACTCGCCCGAGTGCCATTTTAAGGAGCTCAACTGAGCTGCGATTCTCACTCACCCGAGTGAAAGCCCTTGCAGAAACTCAACCGAGCCGGACAGCCCATTTCGAGTGCTCTGGAGAGACTCTGTGGAGTCCCGAGACTAAGGACCTTACCTGTTCAAAATTTAGAACTCGAACTCTATCAAACATTTTCAATTTTCCTTACTAAAATTTTAGCCTGGAACCATGCGAGTTGTTCTTTGTGAGAGGCTCGCGAGACAACTACCACTTCAAATCGTTACAATATCCATATAGGAAATATTACTTCACATCTATGTGGTTTCGTAAATTTATTCCAGAAATAACATCCTGTGCTACATTTAAAGATAACTCCGTTATCAATATAATGAGAGCATTGGATAAACGGAAGTAAAATGGTCATCTTCCTGAGGTTTCTCTGTTTAATCTTAAGAATACGAAGGCCGACCAACCGGTATAGTGGTTAAGGCGTTAGCCTCTCGATCGGTAGGTTCCTGCTTCGAATCCGGGTCCAGGCATGGATTTTTGTAAGTGTATGGTGTAGAAGCGGCTGGTGCACCTTAAATCTGTCGTGGCCGAATGTCCTCACGTTGGGTTGGTGCCGAAGTTTGGAGAGTGCGGTGCCAGCTCAGGTGTTGCTTCGTCATTTGACCGTGATTCAAAATTACGAGGTGTTGTCCTGGGATCTTTCCTTAAGGGATTGATCCCGGACCGTTGTCAATAGCCCGTTGTGTTGCTCTAGTATGACATTAATTAAAATTTACCAAATTACCTTAAGAATACGAGGACAACTCGTCATTTAGAACCACAGATGGATAACGAGATCGTAACTTGAGCTGGCATCGCACTACGGTTCTTGTAAATGTAGGTAGATAATTGAATTTATGACGGACTTTTGCAAAATGAAGGACTGATGTGGACTGTCTGTTATCAATTCTGAAATTCAGGTTAAAGTACTTAATTTTAATTAATGTCGTACTGGAGCAACACAACGGGCTATTGACGACGGTCCGGGATCAATCCTCTAACAATTCCGAAACGAAAGATCCAATGACTTTACCTCAAAGTCTAGAATCACGGTGAAATAACGAGGTGAAAAAACCTAAGCTGGTCTCTCACTCTCCAAATATAAACACCACGCAAATATACTCATGTTTATGAGAATGTTTGAGACTACTACAAATTTGAAATGTACCATCCCACACGTGCACGACAGTCCTTTGACATCAGGTATCGAACTCGCAATCCTCCGAACCCCATCGATTTCAGTTCAATGTTGTAGATACGCATTTAATTAAAGTAGTCGCATTGGGGAAACATATTAAACCATTGGCGAAGGTCTAAGTAATGGTAATTTGTAATAATTTTAAAATTCACTTCGTACTAGAGCAACAAACGACCCATTGACGACGGTCTGGAATCAATCCCCTAAGGCAGTGTTTCCCAAACTTTTGACAAATGTGTACCCCTTCTATAATTTTCTACCCCTCGTCGAAAAAATGGGCGTATTTTAATAATTGTGTAATTTTAATAACAAAATTTTTTTTTCTTTTTTTTGTGACATACACAAAATAATGAGAAAAGAGAAATAAAATTATTCATAATAAAATATAAATAAAATTTATATTATAAATAACGTTTATATTTGGATCAATGAGAGGGATGAAACTGTTTATGCTGAGATAATAGATCGTCATAATTTGGTTCCCTGGTTATCTATATATATAATTCTCTTACGTGGCACGCAAAAAAGACGTTATTTGTAATCGCGTTTTGGCAACACTGTACGATTGTTTGTTTATCGCGAAGTCTCGCGCATCGATTGAATTTATAGCGTTATCGGATGAAATTTTATTGGAAAAAAAAGGAAATTTTAATAAGCTGTTGCAGTTAGTTTTTAATAGAAATCAAAGAAAGCGGAGGATCTTTTCAGGGCCATTTAAAAAACGGTCCTTTTCAGGGCCAACAATTATAGTTCAACAAGACGCTTGCACTACAAGACGCTTGCACGGCAACGAACTCAATGAAAAAGTGTGGGTCGTTTCAGTGCTGGGAAAATGTACACACAAACAACATGCTGGGTATTCAATTTCCAAAGCAACGCTCACATTTCGAGTCAAAATTTGCACAAAGTTTTCATTTGAATTCTGATTTTAGAGATACTGTATATATTTTTTCTGTAATACTATAATAGCAAATTTAGTAATAGCAAATTTTCTGTAATAGCAAATTTAGATTTGAAAAACATTTTTTTGGTAACATATTTTGTAAACAATCCTATTTGCTAGGACACATGTCTTCATTGAGGCGAGCGAAGCGAGCATAGGTTCGCGCAGCGAAGCAATCCTCCAGGGGTTGGCGAGCGTTAGCGAGCAGGGGGCAGGCCCCCTAGTTAATTTTAATCTGAGATGTGGTTGTTGTTGTTGGACATCCCCCTGGTGTAGGAAAGCCTACACCAGGTCCAGAAGGCCCCGTCGTGCCAGATCCCCATATACTTGTGTGGTTCCATATACATATGTGGTTCCACGTGCAATAGTCTGTTCCTTTTTATCGACTGAATGTCTACAAATACTGAAAAAGCAACTTCACATAAATATGAAGTTGGAAATGGCAAGATGTATTTTAGAACTTTTTCTGTTAAAACCGGATACACAGGTTGCATTTATAACCAGAATGATGTTAAACTACTCTCCTTATGTTTATTTTTCAAGAATCCGTCTGAAGCCAATGAGGAATTTGCATTGTTTTTTTTAATATTTTTATTTGGTAGAAGAGAAAAAAACTGGAATAATGGTATATTTTTTTCTTACTTTTTGAATGCGAATAATTAATTAAAAATTGTTTAAGTTTGCAGTTGGGCATTTGGCGCGAAAACGCTACTTTTGCAATGGCTGCTCTTGTGACGTCACTGTGCATGTAAACAAACAGCGCAATACGTTGTTTATGTTACATTCTGTGATTGCCTTTTGATTTTCTGTGGAAATTCTTTATCTATCTTTTTTTTGCAATGAGTGAGAACGAAAAACCACCTTACAAGTACTGTATTGTACCTTGTTGCGTAAACACAACTTCAAATTCAGTTGATAAGCTGTTTTTTAGCGTTCCAAAGGATCCAGTTAAAAGAAAAGCGTGGACTAACGCAATGAAACGGGGTGATGAACTAGTGAACAATGAACTAGTACAAGTCAGTTATAGGCCTACAGGCAGAATAGTATTATAGTGCTTCAATGTGCAATAAAAATTTAATTTGTTAGTATTAACGGAGAATTTCCTTAATCTCAATTAGTTTTAGGTCAATTTATGAATGTCACTAAAGATCATACATACCTCATAGCTTTAACTCTTCGTATTTCTGCTCCTATAAAATCCGGATTTTTTCCCAAGAAAGAAAACATGGAAATCGTATCTATCTTGGGAAGGTTATCAGATTGGCCTTTGACAAATCCCGGTAAAATCGACATCGTAAACGAAATATACAATAAAATAAACGAAAGATGATTTTAAAAGTTAAACACAGGTATAAAATGTAGTTAAAAACTATAAAAGGATTGAAGTGGCAAAAAGGCGAGCGAAAACAGCATCAGTTTCAACACGTAAATATTGATACTTCATGCACAGTGACGTCAAAGCCAATCACGTAGCGTTGTGCAAATACGTCATTTTTCGCTTTTTAAAAACTAAATTTATAATTTATTTAACTTCTTTCCTATATTTAAAGTGGCATATTCGAAAAAGGTGAAGCTGAAATTACCAGAAAATTATAAATTTGAGCAATTTCCTCAGATCCGCAACTTCTCCATTCCAACAATTCTTCTTCTTTCGCATGCGATAAATCTTCTGGCATGTATGTTGTGTTAATGTTAAGCGGATATCTTATCCATTCAATATTTTTGGTTAAATCAAGGAAATGGTTTTTCAAGCCCAATTGCAAACTCTCCAAATGTTGTGTTATGCATTTCAGAGTATCAGCATCAATTTTAGAAGTAGAACTTGTTATAAACTCATGAAGAGAGGGAAACGAATCTACTCCATTACCAACTCTCTTTTGCCATAACTTTAGTTTTACGATGGCAGCGTTCACTTTATCTTGAACGTGAAACAATGAAATTTCTGTGCCCTGTAACGATAAGTTGAGGCAATTTAAAACAGAGAATATATCAGCTAAGTATGCTAGTTTACAAAGCCATTTCCAGTCATGTAAACAATATCTCAACTCAAATCTATCATTAAGAAAACATTGAAGTTCATGTCAAAGTTGTGCCTGTCAGGCCGGTTGCGCCCGACGGAGGGTTAATGAAGTACGTTGTTTCTGTAATGAAGTGTGGTATATTTCCGCCGTGTCACTCCGGACTGTGCAGTGCACATCCATAAGCACAGTGCAGTGCATATCCCCACCAAACTCCGGTGCAATGCGTACCCACACCAAACTCTTCCCGTACCCCTGGGGGTGCGCGTACCACACTTTGGGAAACACTGCCCTAAGGGAAAGATCCTAGGACAACACCACGTCATTTTGAACCACGGTCAGATGAAGAGGTCACGGTTGGTGAACAAACCAGGAAAGGAAAGATCTGAGGATAATACTAGATAATTTTGAACCATGGTCAGATGACGAGGTCACACCGGAGCTGACCCTTCAAATTTAACATCACGCCAACGTGAGAACATTTGAGGCCACAATGGATTTAATGTGTCCCAGCTCCCTTTGAAAATTACGATCTCTGGTTGAATTTGAACTCGAACCCTTAGTTTGGTAACTCGTTACCCTTCCAACTTCTCTCTGGAAATGATCCTGGATAGTCGTCAAAGGCCCACATTGTTTCTCCAGTAGGACGTTAATTAAAATACATAACTACTACCTACCAACTGTGCCACTGAGGTGTGTAGGTGAAAAGCACAGGTAAAAGGTTTCGTTTTTCTACATCTGGCAACAAAATGCGAAATTCAATTTTCATTAAACGAAAACAAAACAAAAACAAATTGAAATAAATTCTGTAATAAATGTGCTTAACATGTGTGTTTTTGTTGAATTTATTACCTTAACTTTGTATTCACTTCTCCGGTATTTTTACACATCCTTTCACAACGTTAAATGTGTACCGAGAATGCAAAGAAAATTACATTATTTTACTAACCAAAGAAATTGTATACAATCATGTCAGATTATCACACAACCTCATGTCATGTAATGTCAATACTTCATCATTTCTGGGATACATGTTCAGACTGTATAGACTAACATGTGTTGAAAGTTATGACTGTTTGATCTTCCGAACTAATTCTAGATGAATCCATACAATTTCACCACTGTGTGTTGTCATACTTCGATCTATGATGTATTTCAAAATACTTGAGGACTGATTTGAGTGGGAAGATGACTCAGGTAATTCAAACTGTTTTTTTTTTTTAATTCTGAAAACTTATTTAAAATTTTAAATAGAATTAAATGATGAAATTTTGCATTGTTTGTGATTATGTTTTTTTTTTATCAAATTGGTTTCAATGAAACGAAATAAATAGATCCATGAATATGATTTTTATTCAAGCTGTGGATTCATATTTATTTAATGACAATGTATTCTAGTATACAGGTGTCTTCCACAGATGAAATGTTTTATCTGAAGATAAATTGTTTGTATGTTTCTTAGGTTTGACATCTTTTCCAATAATTTATTCATAATTTCTCCCATAATTTGGAAATGGTTTTTCAAAAAAATAAATGTGTCCATTCTGTCAATAATTCACTTTAAATAAATTGGTGATGAGTGCAAAAAAGCATGAAAGAAAAAAAAGTTATAAACGCTTTTTAATAAGAATTTTCTGTATATTATAGCATTCATGTCTGTTCCAATTATTCTTCTTTCTTATGTTTGCTTTCAAAAAGAGTGGATACCTTTTGTTGCTTAAAGAGGCTTATTTCCAGCAAATCTGAAGCCAATAGGTTTGATCTCAATTTCTTCAACATAGCACGTTTGGTCTAAATACTTAAATTGTATTACTAATTAAACAATGTATACAAATATCAGAGTTTATATTACATTCTGTTTAGTTTTCATGTGCTCAGATACAACGAAATGCTTAGTAACACTAAATATGAGGTTGAGTTATGCTAAAAGAAGCATTGCTAAAAAATGAAGCTTTCTATATATATATTTAGCTTGTCAGTCTCATACATCTTTTGAGTATCCATTTTTAATGGAAAATAGGTTACATGTTTTAGTTTTATGTTTAAATGTTTTACTTTGAGGTGATATTAAATCAGTGAATCTTCCTATATTCTGGTATATTTTGATTTGTGGGGTATTAATTTAACTGTGTAGGTATTACTTAAAATGCCAGTACATAATTAAAACTATATTGTTCTCAAATGTTCTACACGTCAAGTTATGTTCTATCTAATGGTAATGGAAACATTACAAATTTTATAATATTGTTTTCTTTGAAAGAATTTCTAAGCCTCAGCCTGTCAAAAGGTAAAGCAAATTGTGTCAGATACTAATTTTGCTGCTTTAAAATTTAATTCAAACTCCTGCAAAATTCTAAATTGTGTCTAGAATATAGTTTAGTTCATGAAAAACGGATTTCCGTTTTTGAAATTCCCTTAAAAAAATTTTCAATGATCTTTTTTTCTCAACGATAGTAAAGGGCAGCGAGAAACCATTTGGAAGAGTGACAAAAGCTCATTTTGTACACAGCCTGGTGCACATAAAATCTGTCGTTTTCTCAAATGTCCTCACATTAGCATGATGTGGAAGTTTAGAGAGTGGGTGCCAGCTCACTTTTTCTCATCATCTGCCTGTGGTTCAAAATTATAATGTGTTGTCCTTGGATCTTTCCATTCAGTATTGATAAGTCGTGTTGCTCCAGTGTGATGTTAATATTTACTGCCTACCCTTAAGCCATGTTATTGTAAAATATTTTTTTCCATTTGTACTGTGATTTTTTTTTTTTTAAAATAATAATTTTGTTTTTATCTGAGTTTTAACATTTCTTAGGTGAAAATTGGTATGGTTATGGTCAGTGATGGAAAAAGTCGTCCCCAGCCAATGAGACTCCAGTTGAGCAGCAATATGTTAGTTCTGCAGAAAGAAGAAATGGTGCCTGTGGGCTTGCCATCAGTCCCCAATAGTGGAATTGTATCACTTGATAGCATTGATGCTCAGGTATATTTTCTCATCCTGAATGTTTCTGTTTTGTATGTATACCATATTTATGTATGTTTACATTTTACTTTTTATTCTAATTCAAGTATCATAATGATGAAAGACTTCAATTTGAATTAGGCATTTATAAATTATTTCTGAACGTATGTACTATCACGTTGGTCACAAAAGTTGGTGCAGATTCCTTCAAACTTTTGCAAATCATTTTAGCAGCCAAAAATCCCCAATAGCACTTTTTTTTTCTGGTATAATGCAATACTCCACTGAACTTTGTTCGGTAGAAGGCAGGTCCAATATTTTAATCGCTTTTTCAAAATGTGAGACACCAAAACAGAAATATCAATAACTTATATCTTTCTTTATGTAAACAAAAATGGCTTATCAAAGGTTGATTGGGGTTACATAAAACCAAATGATCTTATGAGTGTTGTGACATAATGCTTGTGCATTATTGGCACTAAATCACACAATTGGCAAACATTTATTTTGCCAAAAAAAAGTTGACTGGAAAGTAGGTAAGTGAGATGGGGACTCGAGGGATGGATGTGACACACAAACGTTTGTAGCCATAAATGGAGGACTACACAAAATCCGTCATCCATATCCTCAGAAATACTTTGTCACCTGGAAATTGATGTTGAGTAATAATTGCTTGATTGTGACTTGAATAGGGCGACAAGAGTCGGTTGTTCAGCAAAAACAAGGGACTTCACAAGACAACTGATATAAATCTCATGATTAAAATGCAAATTAAATGTACAAATTCTTAGCAAAATCAAAAGATTAAACTGATGTGCAAGAAGAGCATGTGAATGGAGCAAAATCAGGAAGTTTAGAGCTTGGTTTGCAGTTTTCTAAGGGGGGAATGCTAGGATATTGAATTAATAAAAAGTTTGCCTTAGAACTCTATCAAGAAATGAGTAGAGGATGAAGATATTATTTAAGAAAAGCATTTCAGGGTTTCATTACATATCTATGTAATCTGCAGTCCTCTTTATAAAAATGATTTTTAAAGAGATAACTTTTTGAAAGAAACTGAATTATAACCCATTTATAAAATTATATTAAGTTGAAATTATATTAGTAATGCAAGTTGAGAGTGAGTAAATTTTCAGGATTTCTTGGTCTGTATCTTCTGTTTAAATATTAATATTGCTGGAGTTTTTCATGGTATTCAGATGTATGACATTTAACTAGTTTCATTAAAAAATATTGAATATAATTATATCTGTTATACAAATAAACATGTGTATTGAATGCTACATTCAATAGCTGATTCACCAAGATTAAGTTATTAAAATGTTAAATTAATACCATAGCTAAAATGAACCACAAACAGATCTAAATTAAAAAAATGTTTCCCAGTGTCAAAGATTATTAATTTATGAAAATGTTAACTAGCTTCACTTTAATAGACAGATAATAGATTAATAAATCGTATTAGATTATTGTGAAATAAAATATATTTTACTACTGTGATTACTTTTTAATTTCCAGGAAAGAATCGTTAAAGTTGTAAGACAAGAAGTTGGTGGATTAGGTTTGAGTATCAAGGTAAGAAATGGTTAAATCTATATATATAATTCTCTTACCTGGCACGCAAAAAAGACGTTATTTGTTATCGCGTTTTGGCAACACTGTACGATTGTTTGCTTATCACGAAGTCTCGCGCATCAATTGAATTTACAGCGTTATCGTATGAAATTTTATTGAAAAAAAAAAGAATTTTAGTTGAGCTGTTGCAGTTTATAATAGAAATCAAAGAAAGCAGACTATCTTTTCAGGGCCATTTTAAAAACGATCCTTTTCAGGGTCAACAATTATAGTTCAACAAGATGCTTGCACTACAACTTTCGGCAACAAACTCAGTGAAAAAGTGTGGGTCGTTTGAGTGCTTGGAAAATGTACACACAAACAACATGCTGGGTATTCAATTTCCAAAGCAACGCTCACATTTCGAGTCAAAATTTGCACAAAGTTTTCATTTGAATTCTGATTTTAGAGATACTGTATATATTTTTTCTGTAATACAGCAAATTTAGATTTGAAAAAAAAATTTTTTTGGTAACATATTTTGTAAACAATCCTTTCTGCTAGGACACATGTCTTCATTGAGGCGAGCGAAGCGAGCATAGGTTCGCGCAGCGAACCAATGAGGATTGGGAAGCAATCCTCCTGGGGTTGGCGAGCAGGGGGCAGGCCCCCTAGTTTTATAAATTATGCAGACTCACTGCAAAATAAAATTCACTTTATCCTTAAAAAGTTTGGTGTTTCTTGTAAAGTATTCCATCATTGACTATCACTAAGCTATCTGTATTGATTTATATTCATAAACAGAAATGAAAACAAAAATAATTAAATCAGTAATGTTATTAAAAAACACTTTGCATATTTATGTAGAATTTCGGTTGTGACATGTATACATAGGAGTTTTATTATTTTAAATGCAAACTTTGTTATCTGACTTGGAAATTATTTTTAAAAAATTATGTTTAAATATTAAATGTTTAGTTTAGTTAATATGTTTTCATTTGTTTTGTGTTACTTATTTTACAGGGTGGAGCTGAAAATAAATTGCCAATTCTTATATCAAGAATTTTTAAAGATCAAGCTGGTAAGCTTGTTATTAACAGTTTTACTCATCATGCACATGTTTTTACTTTTAGAAATGGTGTGTTTGTAGGCATACCTACCTTCCTTTCTTGCAAGGGGAGTATATGTGTGTGTCGTGGCTCAGTGAGTTTTTCCAGTGGACTAATAACCTGGTGCAACCTAGTTGTATTCCTTTCTTCTGTGTAGATGGGCAGTTGTAGCACAGTTGGCCGAGTAGCACATTAGCAACTGGAGGGTTGAGAGTTCAAATCCAACCAAAGACTGTTCTGTACAAAGTGACCTGGAGCACGTTAAATCTGTTGAGACCTCAAATATCCAAACATTGTCATGGTGTGGAAGTTTAGAGAGTGGTGTGCCAGCTCAGGTGTGATCTCGTCATCTGACCATGGTTCAAAATTACCTGTGTTGTCCTCAGAGGTTCCTTGGGAATTGAAACAGGATTGTTGGCAATAGCCTGTTGTATAGCTCCAGTGCAACGTTAATTGAAATACCTACCTCTTCTCCCGGGAGCAGAAAGTGCTTGAAACTGTGACGTATGTCGCATAACAAACCAAGTCTTTGTAGAACAATTTTCCCATAATTTTGGCTGTTTTTGCATACATAAGTTATGATGTTCTACAGTGCAAAGTGCGCTCCTTGACACACCTTTTTTCTTCACTTGCTACGGAACAACTTCCATACAACGCCCAAATTACCGCAAACACTTTATAATAACACATCTTCTTTGTCAATGACAAAATATGTAACTTCAAAAGTTATTGACGTAATTGCAAATTCTGAAAGTATGCCTTGGTTTTAAATAAAGTAATGTAATACATATTTAGCCAATAATTGTGTTTTTGATTTGACTGCAGTTTTCAAAATTCGAACAAAATTCCTGCAGAACGATTGCAATTGCTTGGAGTTCTTTTAAGAAAACTTTGAAAAACTCTGAATATAATTCTGCACCTGGGCTTCTTCGGTGTCATTAAAGCTTTCTTCGTGTGTGTGCCCATTGCTTGATATTGTGTGTCTTCCATTGGGTGCAGCATGACCAATTGGGTGCCTTGTGCCATAAAAACCTATCAAACCTCCTTTTCTGGGTAAAATTCACTAAAAGTAATTGCTAAAAATAAGCAGAATTTACGTGTTTTTGATTTGTTGAAATTAAAGACTGATTTCTCTTATTAAACTTGTAAAAAAAACTGAATTGAATTTTTTGTCATATTGTATTCCATATTGTATGTCATATTGTATTGTGCACATTGCTTGATATTGTATGTCTTGCGTTGGGTGCAGCATGACCAATTGGGTGCCTTGTGCCATAAAAACCTATCAAACCTCCTTTTCTGGGTAAAATTCACTAAAAGTAATTGCTAAAAATAAGCAGAATTTACGTGTTTTTGATTTGTTGAAATTAAAGACTGATTTCTCTTATTAAACTTGTAAAAAAAACTGAATTGAATTTTTTGTCATATTGTATTCCATATTGTATGTCATATTGTATTGTGCACATTGCTTGATATTGTATGTCTTGCGTTGGGTGCAGCATAACCAATTGGGTGCCTTGTGCCATAAAAACCTATCAAACCTCCTTTTCTGAGTAAAATTCACTAAAAGTAATTGCTAAAAATAAGCAAAATTTACATGTTTTCGATTTGTTGAAATTAAAGACTGGTTTCTCATATTAAACTTGTACCAAAAAAAACTGAATTGAATTTTTTGTCATATTGTATTCCTTTTGGATTGATGTTGAACTCTTTCTTTGCTGCTTATTGCTTTTGTTTTATTTTCTCTAATTTAAGAATTTGTGTCTTCTTAAAATCCTCCTAAGAATGGCTATAGTTGGTTTTAAGTAAGTAGATCATTCTGAAAGGGTCCCTCAGTTACAAGACTTTTAACTGTTGTATGTATATATTTTTATTGATAACTATATTTTTATTTTTAGCTGATCAAACTGGAGATCTTTTTGTGGGAGATGCCATTTTGAAGGTATTCTACAAATTCATTTTTTTAAAAAGTTGATTCCTTTCCTTGGTAACTCTGAATTTCTTAAAATGTTTGAACCTGTTATTGAAGTTAAATTTCAGTTGTCTTTTGTGTTTCTTGTTTCTAATACAAAATATACACAAATCTTTCATGTTAATGAGTTCAATGAAACTTATTAAACTAAACTCTTTCTTTTACTGCTTACGATATGCATTGCATCTTTTGAAAAGTGACCTTAACTTGAAATGAAGATTGTATTTTCACAATTAACAGATTCCTTTCTTTGAACTTGGAACACAATGTGAAAATCAAATCACGAATTATTCTACAATTTTTTTTAATGAAGATGGGAACAAAATTCAAATTTAGAAGTAAAATATACTTAAAGAAGATTACTTATACCTAATGTTACTTATAAAATATACTTATATCCTCTTAAAAATCCTGTGAAATAATTTTTTTGTGTTCTTCCATTTTTATCCAATTGTGACACATTTAACATGGACCATTATGATAAAATTACTGTCTGAGCTTGTGTTATTAAGTGTAAATATGATATAAGAGATAATTTATACACAAACATTTTGGGTGTTATTAAACATGAATGCTTTAATTTATTGCCAAGGATTCTTTGATATATTAAAAAAATGCAGGTTGTTTTATTCCTATATGTATATTCTTTACTAGGTGAATGATATCAGCCTTGACCGTGTTAATCATGACGATGCTGTGAATGTTCTTAGAACTGCTGGGAATGAAGTGACATTACGGGTGAAACATTATAGAGCTGCTCTTCCATTTTTAGCAAAAACATGTAAGTCCTTGTTCAACCATTATTTTGTGCCTGACCATTTAGATCAGTGCTCCCCAACCTTTTTATCGCCGCGGACCGGATCAACGTTTGATAATTTTAACACGGCCCGCTGAGGGGGGCGGGGCGTTGATTGTTTATATTTGAGATTGTTTTGATTTAATAATTTTAATTTAATTGTATTTAAACATGCCTTCAAAATAAAATACAGTTACAACCAAAAAATGAATATAAAGTGATTTAACATTTTAACTCACTAGATCGCTAAATCAATGAGAACCCTGAGCTTGTTTCTTTGCAACGAAACGGTGTCATCTGGGGGTAATAGGAGACAATGACACCCGAAGTGTGTTGCTTAGGTCCAATTTATTCCGTTGTTTTGTTTTGGTTGCTGTCACTGCAGAAAACCCCGCTTCACACAGATAGGTTATCGGAAATGGCAATAAGGATTTAAGTGCTGTGGTGGCAATCTCAGAGTATTCCGCCATGACTTTAATCCAGAACACCGGCAAAGTTGTTGTCTCGAACGTAGTTTTAAGGCCGCCTTCATTTGCAATCTCCAGCAGTTGGTCTTCTTGCACAGACATGCTAGATTCGCCTGATTTGTTGACAAATGGGTCGTGTATCCATTCCTTAATAGTTCGTGGGTCTTTTGTGGTTGGGAAGTAGCGCTCTAACTCTTAAAAGCGAAGACAGGTGATCGTGCACCAACTGCGAGAATGAATGTTTAGACTCAGTCTCGCCTAAAATCCCCGCTATGTCAGAAACATGTCCAAAATGCCTCTGTTCACGTGCCGTCCCCACAACTTCAGTTTGTTGGCTTTAAATGCAGCTACTTTGTCTGCCAACTTGAAAACAGTTGTCACATTTGTCAAAATTGGAAAATAGAGACACAGAATTCAGAAATCATAATTGAAGCTCTAGTAACAGAACAAATTTCAAGTTCTGATTTACCGCCTCCTAATTTGAGTAGTCATTTCATAGATAAGAACTGCACAAACGCGAGAGAAATACACCATAGTAAATAAAATGGAAATAATTTAATGTTCCTTCGGCGGCCCGGTACCATTTCATCCACGTACCGGCCCGGGGGTTGGGGACCACTGATTTAGATAATAATCTTTTATGGAAAAGATAATCAACCTTTTTGTTATTTTTCCCCTTGAGGTTGTATTCTACACTATTCTTCAATAATCTCTATGTGTATTCCTCTTTGACTACGTAAAGATATTCTAAACTTTTCTCTTGTTCCTATACTTACCCAACCCCTTAGTTGTATTATTAATTAATATAATTTTTCTATAAGCTATAAATTTAAAGCTGTATCTGCGCGGAAGACTGGAATAATTAGCACCATTTTGGAGCATTCTTGTCATTGCAAACTCTCAACAAATTCATTGTAACCAAAAGAACACCTGTTTGTTTTTCTTGGCACATGACCCCAATAAAAATACCCTGGGATACTATTTTACTTTTGTTATTTTCCCACCATATGTAAAATCTAAATTAATGCAATAATTAATCCATAGATGCTCATCTGATTTTGTTATATTTAAAAATATGTAGTTTAAAAATATGCATTCTGACTTGCATGTCTAACATCAAACAAATTTAACTACTAAAGGCAACAAATTAAGTTTGATCCAAATAAAGCAAATATGATTTTTTCACATATTGCTTTCTGGCTTTGAAGATTTTTGTGAAGTTTCAAATTGCTGTTTCATTTAGATTAAATATTTAATTTAGACTATTTGTAATGCAAATATTTTCACTGCTAAAATTATATTCTCTTATTTAAATTTAGTTCAGCGACCAAAAGAAAGACCTGTTTCTAGTGAAGATCCTACTTATAAATTGAAAGATGAAGATGATGAATGGAAAGTGGTAATGCAATGATTCTTTGTATTTTTTCATTTCCTTGTTTCAAAAAGATTATTATTTTTTTTTTGAGGGGGGGGGGGGCGGAAAAGATTGTAAAATTGTTGTTTCTAGAAAAATAATTTCAACTAGGGGGCCCGCCCCCTGATCGCTAGCGCTCGCCAACCCCAGGAGGATTGCTTCGGAATCCTCATTGGTTCGCTGCGTGAACTTATGCTTGCTTCGCTCGCATCAATGAAGACGTATGTCCTAGCAGAAGGAATTGCTTACAAAATATGATATTCCAAAAAAATATTTTTCAAATCTAAATTTTTTGCTGTTTTTCAGAAAATATATATACAGTACCTATAGAATCAGAATTCAAATGAAAAACTTTGAGCAAATTTTGACTGGAAATGTGAGCTGATTTGGAAATTGAATACCCAGCATGTTATTTGTGTGTACATTTACCCCTGCACTCGAGTCACCCACGCTTTTTCATTGAGTTTGTTGACGAAAGTTGTAGTGCAAGCGTCTTGTTGAACTATAATTGTTGGCCTTGAAAAGGACCTTTTTTTTAATGGCCCTGAAAAGATCCTCCGCTTTCTTTGATTTCTGTTAATAACTGCAACAGCTCAACTAAAATTCATTTTTTTTTTCAATAAAATTTCATACGAAATTTTATCCGCTATAAATTCAATCGAAGCGCGAGGCATCGTGATAAACAAACAATCGTACAATGTTGCCAAAACGCGATAACAAATAACGTCTTTTTTGAGTGCCACGTAAGAGAATTATATATATAGATTTTAAATTTTGAACAAATTTCTATCCATTACGTATGTACATTGAAGGAGAGAAACGAACCACTCCTCTTCATTCAAGCAATTTTAACAATAGAGAAAATTCAAATAATGCGTTTGACAGGAAAGAAATTAACGTCTTATTGAATTCAAATTGATAAAATTCACTTGAGGGGCCGTCTTCATATTAAGTTGAGCACCAACTCCATAATTTCCAATGGAAACCCCTATTTCAACATATTTCAAATCTATATCAAATTTTAACTTGTGATATCAAATTTCATGTTATTAGGTCTTACTGTTTCGAAGTTATGAGTACTCAGAGATTGGAGCTCGTAATGTTAAATCAGTATCTTCTCCTTTTTATGCATATCTTCTGACATAATATTTCTATAGCGGTCATATTTGGTACCATGTTACTGTTAAACAACCCATACAAATCCTTATTTTAAAAACAGTCTCTAGGTGTTGGAATAATAATTATTAATGTTTGAAAAAATTATGAATTATAACCTTGTTATATTTTGATGGGAATCGATTCAGAAGGACTTCTAGGTATGGCCATGCAAAATTTCTGCTTATTCAGATAAATAGTTTTTGAGCTACATTAAATTTTCCTCATTATTGCGATTTTAGGGGGCAACCAAAAGTTTAAAAAACGTCTGCATACAAATCGTTTGCACTTGCGAAATAAATATAACTAGGGGGCCTGCCCCCTGCTCGCTAACGCTCGCCAACCCCCGGAGGATTGCTTCGCAATCCTCATTGGTTCGCTGCGCGAACCTATGCTCGCTTCGCTCGCCTCAATGAAGACATATGTCCTAGCAGAAGGGATTATTTACAAAATATGTAACCACAAAAATGTTTTTCAAATCTAAATTTGCTGTATTACAGAAAAAATATATACAGTATCTCTAAAATCAGAATTCAAATGAAAACTTTGTGCAAATTTTGACTCGAAATGTGAGCGTTGCTTTGGAAATTGAATACCCAGCATGTTGTTTGTGTGTACATTTTCCCAGCACTCAAACGACCCACACTTTTTCATTGAGTTTGTTGCCGAAAGTTGTAGTGCAAGCGTCTTGTTGAACTATAATTGTTGGCCCTGAAAAGGACCGTTTTTTAAATAGCCCTGAAAAGATCCTCCGCTTTCTTTGATTTCTATTATAAACTAACTGCAACAGCTCATTAAATTATTATTTTTTTTTTCAATAAAATTTCATCCGATAGCGCTATAAATTCAATCGATGCGCGAGACTTCGCGATTTACCAACAATCGTACAGTGTTGCCAAAGTGCGATTGCAAATAACGTCTTTTTTGCGTGCCACGTAAGAGAATTATATATATAGATACTTCTCGGATTGCTGAAAAATACAATTGAAATAGTGTTCAAATTTGAAATTCGGGTAGCTATAACTACAATTAATCTCAATCTACAAATAGCGACCTTCTATGTCGAGCTAATCCCTGAAATTGATGCCAACTGTAGGACTGAATATCTCGGGATATAATGGTTATAAAGTAATGAAATTTCATATTTAGACTAATTTGACAATGCAGAATCCGATTATGACATCAAAACAAGGTGCTTCCATTAGAAATTTCGTTATTTGTTCAAAATTTGAAATGAAGACATCCCTTTATGCACGTTTATTTTGGATTTGAATTCATAGAGGACGTTGTTCCCTATTGAATAATGCCTTTGAATTTGCCCTAGTATGTATAATGCTTGAAATAAAGTAGGTGGTTCAGTTTTTCCCCGCAACTGTACATCAGTCGGTGCAAACCCAGTTGGTATGGCAACTACATAAGATATTAAGGTTGCTAAAAATAAATATCAAACAAACTAGGTTGTAAGTACAACTTCTTCTGTATTAAACTATTAATTCAGGTTGGACTAATGTATTTAAAATATAACAGGCTAATACAAACAATAGTTTGTGAATGCCTTAAGTAACTCAATTGCAATTATAAAACTCAAGGGGAGTGTTTTGCATGTTATTAATTTTTTATCTTCCATATTTAGTGTATAACTTCTGCTTCATGTATTTGGTTCATCAAATTTTCATTACAAAAATCTGTGTAAAATACATTTGAATTAACCTTTAACCATTATGAATCCCCTGAGCACAGTTTGTGGATCTTTTAAAATGATATAATAATGTTCAAAGAGTTCAAAACATATCTTGCTTTAACCAATAAATGACTGAACATTCTATATTCTTCAGGGTGGTAACAGAACCTGGAAATCAGGGAATTCTCAGGGAACTTTTTGTTTCTGGAAAAATCAGGGAAATCTCAGGGAAAATTTCCAAATTTTACAAAAATCAGGGAAATTTTGACAGTTTAAACGGCTACCATTATTGTTTGTCCTATTTAGAGATGCGCGATTACGAGTGCTTTTGAGAATAGGATAAATCGTATTCGCCGAAATTGTAATTCGAATAAAGAACCATAGCGTCGTAATTTTTTAACACCACGAAAACTGCCGTTTATTTCGCGGCTACAGCGTCTTGGTCGCCGTAAGGCTAGCGATTTAACTTGTGGGATACAATTTGAAATTTGTGTAACAAATGTTTTCTGTGTATTAAATTAATTCTTTTGGTCTGCAATTGCATTTCTGTAGAATTTTTTTTATGTATATTTGCATTTGGTTTCAATGAATAGTATGACAATGCAGGGTCAGGTGTAAAAAGTTCATAATTAAAAATATTTTGCATTTTTTCTCCAGTTTATTCAATTGCAATTATAAGAGTTCCGTTACGGTTTCCAACCCTTACAATAGCAATTAAAATATCTGTAGAGAAAAAATACAAAATATTTGTGGAGAATGATCCTTTTACACCCTCTGACCCTAAATATTTAAAAATAGTGTTGTGTGGATTCTGTATATTGATACCAATCACGGATCACGACATTTCTTAAGGGAATTGTTAAATCAGGGAAATTTTTGTGGGACTATCAGGGAAATCATGGAAATATCAGGGAACTTTTTTTAAAGGATTTTGTTGCAACCCTGTTCTTATATCACTAAAAATATTTGAAGTTTTGCGACACTTTTGTTTTCACTCTTTTTCGAGAATGCAATTTGAAGTGGCAGTAAAAATCCAAATCTAAGTGCAAATCTAGTGAACAGAAATAAAAGTACAGTTTGCTATAAAAAGTGTCTCAACAACAAAAAAAATCACTGGTTTTGTGTAGAACGACTGCAGTTTTGTGTACTACATACAATGTTTTAAAATCTATCTCACGAGAAATTTGTGTACAAACTTTACTGTACCTAATGTTTAGAAAACATGCTGTTTCTGTTCATAACAACTATTTCTAAAACTCTGTATCCTTCATTTATTGAATATGGGTTAATTTCTTTGAATGCAGTTTGGGAAAACACTTTAAAAAAATGTAATAAACCTATTTCTGGGTGAAGAATTGTCGAGATATCAGCAATCTAGTCTTTAAAAAGCAGATAGGATGCAAACCATAGTTTCGATGTGAATACTTAAGCGGGACATTAGATTGTGGAATAAATTAAGCTGACATAGCAAGTTTGAGTGATTATTTATTGTGAATATTCAACATTTAATTTATAGTTTGAATGATTAAAGTGCAGTTCGATATTAATTGTTGTCCATTATTAATCGTAGCGTAGTTTGGTAGCTTTTGAATGATGCATTTATGTATATAGTCCTCACTCCATGCAATCCGAAGTTACACAGGTCCCAAACTACAACGGTAGAATTTAAACATATTGCAGACCCCCTCTCTGTGCAGTATGCCTCACACTTGGTACAAAGGTCATATCAGGTACAGACATCCTTTGTCAACACGACGCTGTATTTTTCTTCAGGAAGTTTCTTCTAGTTTTGAAATCATAAGACTAAACAGATGTGACGCTTTTTGTAACTTTCTTGCTTTTCATGCATGCCCCCCCCCCCAGTTCTGTTCCCAATTAGTCGCATTACAGTCACAAATAATGTTATTAAATTTGTGTATTGTTTTATTTGTAATCTTGTTATGTTTTATGCTATCTTTTGTGAAAATTCTTCTCTTCATAAGAGGAAACAGCTGTAACGTTTGACTTTTCGTGCATTTCTTCCATTACTGTTTCCAATTTTTAGACTCATTCCAGTCAAAAATAATGTTATAAATTTGTGTCGTATTATTTGTAATGCTATTTTTTGTGAAAAATATTCGTAAAATTATAAAAATTTTTAAATTGCATGATGAATTTTTAAAATTTTTGATGCTGAAAAATTATTTTCCTATACAGGGCCAGAAAAGTCCGAAAACACCTCAAGGGGCTTCCAGAATGGAAAGGAGATGGGTTGATGTGATGACAATACATTTGTTGATGGCTTATTTAACCCGTTACATGTTAGATACGGACAAGTTGAGGTAAATCGCAATTGCTTTTATTTTAACTATCAAGAGTAATGCTTTGCTGAGTACTGATCATGAAGTTTTGAGTATAGCTACAAAATTCAAAGTTATACTTTGATAGACCTTTAAAAAAATATGTTTTTGAGAAAGATGCTCAATGGGCATGAGGTTTAAAATGTAGCTCTAATCATTTGTAAATATTATGCAGGTACATTCTTACAATGGTGCCTGTAATTAATTTTCTAGTGTGACGAAAGAAAGATGTGTGTTGCTGCTAGCCTCAAAATAAGATTTTGAAGGCGGCAGCAAAAACTATTCAGTTCATGGTAAAACCGGTTTCCGTTATAACGGTAAATTGAAGTTGCAAATCTTTCGCTAAACTTTAAAACAATTGAATGAATAATGCAATGAGAAGAAAAGAATACTTTACTTTTCTTGTAAGCATTCTGCAATTTCATATGAAACCCTAAAATATATCTGAGATTTAAAAAAAAAAAAAAACACTCAAATATTATATATTGTAAACACACATTTATTTCCTTATTATCAAGTTTACGAAGGCATCTCTCAGTAATTAGGTTATAGAAAATTGCAGTTGGGTAATTCCGTGTAAATGTCAACCCAGAGATCATTTTTTCATCTTTCAGTATATATATTGTGTTACATATCATTTTAAGGATAATTTCTCAAATTTTTGGAATATAACTATAGAATTTACAAAATATTGCTCCAAGTCAATAAAAAATGGCTGCCAACAGGACATATGAATTAACCAAAAAAATCTTATTAGTTTCCTAAGTTTTCATATTTATATTTTATCAATAAAAATGCAACTATCAATTCAATTTTTTTATCATTGAAACATTGTTCCTTCCTCTGTTTAGCAAAACAATTTCTTTCTTGCTAGGAGATAAAATTAATATTGCAAAAGTAAATGGCGTTTAATCTGATTCACTTGTTATGTTAGTCACAAAAACATGAAATAAGTTCCATTCCCTCCAGAAAATCATAATTTTTAAAAGTTTTTTTTTCTTTATGTCTTCTATGCGATGGTTACAGTTATAAAGATGTGATTGAACATAAATAATTTTCTTTTTTTCTGGCAACAGTACATGTGACTAACATAATGTGATTATTTATAAAGAACTAAATCTAAAGCAAACATTGAAATTATTTTAAGAACAAATTAATATATTTCATTCCACATTATAATAAATTTAAAATTATATATGTATATATAAAATTTTTTAATAAATATAATTATAAATGTAAAATTTCGTATTTTTGAATTGACGACACAAAGTTAAAGAAATGCTGATGGATCAAATAAAAATATCTTAAAGCTGAAGAGTTGCAGAAGCAAAAGGAAATTTTAAGCATAGGAGAAATTATTTTGCAAACGGATTTCACTGAAAACTATTCGATAAAGCATCAAGATGAAGTAATGAGGCACATTGGAATGCAGGGCAAGGAGTTTCTGTGACCATTTATACAGCTGTTATTTATTTTCGATGCATTGCTAATGAAGATGTACCCGAGACGCAGTGTTATGCAATAATTTCTGATAAAAACAAGCACTCAGCTTATGAAGTAAACATTTTTAACAAAAGAATTATAAATGACTGTACTGCAACTTGTGCAATTAATGTGAAATCTGTGATATTATGAACTGTTGTTCATTATAAAAATAGATACTTCATGATGACCTTAACTTCCTTTAACATCTACAGGTCATGAAATTTTACAGAGTCTTATCATGGAAAGGGTCCACATGTAGTAGGTGTTGTCGTAAGCACATTGTGTGGAGCAGAGTTTTGAGAGGGCAAGCTACTGTGGGCAATGCAAAATAATTCTTTCTTGAACTAAAAAAAAACTGAAACTGAAAACAAAATGCTTATTTTTTGGTGAAACTGACATGATGGAAAAGAAAAACAAATTGCAAATGTTGTTTAAAAATGTTAATCTAGTGGAGGCATTCAGTCGTTACAATGTGTTATTAATATGGGAAAATTTTAAGTTTGCATATTTCAAAACACAGGAGATGACGTTCTCATGAAAGAAGTAATAGTCTTAAAAGAAAACCTGAAACTGATGTTACTGTTAATGATTTTGAAGTAGATTCTCCTGAACTGTTAACCTAGATAGAAATTGTGACATTGGGTGATTTTGTCGTCGTGGAATTTATAACTGCTAAGTAAAAAAAAATATGATGGTCAGGTGTTAAACACTTATGAATATGATTATTAGGTGATGTTCATGAAGAAAAGCACTGAGGCAACTTTTGTGTTTCCCACAAATGAGGAAAAATCTTGGGTTGAAACAGCACACGTTATTAAAATTTTGTCACAACCCACTGTAAATTCTCATGGACATTATCAATTCAATTATAAGATTGAACTATAATTTTTATGTGTACATATGCAAAAACCTCTAATAAAATCCTATTTGCATTCTTACATTTGTGTTAATATTATCTGTAATACTTTAAGTTAAATGCGTATTCACATGTTATGTTAGTCACGTTATGTTAGTCACAGGTAAGTTTTATTAAAACTTTATTTCTTTGTATTATAATTAAAACATATGTCACATTTGTACTTAATAATATAACAATAACCTTTCACAGATACTATATCAGAAGAAAATAATTAGTTTGCTGTTTCAGATTCAGAGAATTATGGCTATGAAAGTTAATACATCCTAGGGTCGCATATCCGTTATGTTAGTCACATTGGTCAAAAAGCTTTCTGAATGTCCAAATAAACAATTTTAAATATTATTTTTGCATTTACTAGCATAAAACCATCTGTCCAAAGAAGAATAACACCCTGTTTAAGGGGGTCCGGGACACATCAGAAAATTTTTTTAATAATTAATTCAGAATTTTGAATTTCTTTGTACTGATTACCCATCTAACTAATAAACAAAATCACAACACAAAATTTTTCCAAAAGTTTTAAAAAAATTTTAAATTAAAATTTTTTGAAAAAAAGAGGTCATTTTAAATTGCTAAGGTTCAAAATATTCTTGGTCCATTTTCAAAATTCTTGCAGTAAATTATTCACAAATTTATAAACTTTAATTTTGATTCAGCAATTTAAAAAATATTAATTTAACAAAAATTAAAAAATATTTCAATGAAATTTTTTGAAAATTTTAAGGTACTTTTTTTTTAAAAAGTCATATTTTTAAAAGCAGATATTTGTTTTAAATTTGCTGAATCAAAATTAAAGTATAATGTTTGAAAAATATATATTCAAAATTTCAACCCTTAAACTTTATTGGTTTTTGACTTATAGCAATTTGAATACAGGAAATCTTGAAAAAAGTATCATGGAGAAAAACGCATTTTAAGTTTTAAAGACAGATGTCGTTGCCATGACAACAACTGTCAAGAGTGTTAGATTTTCAAAACAACGCACTACAAAAATTATTATATCTCTAGTTCTAATTAAGATAGAAACATGATTTAGACGTCCTTTTAAGCAAAAAAATATAGAGAATTTCTTAAAATCATAAAAAAAATTTCGAAATTTTGACGATTTTTGTGTCAAATTATGACAAAAATAAAGTTAGTGAATAGAAAAAGACATTAAAGAAATCTTTCAATTTTTATCAATTCAATTTTTATCACCCTTATTATAAAGTTATACATAAACTAAGATGGGTTCTATTTGTTAAACTTAAACATCACCTTCCTCTTGTATTACTGAAATCATTATTTTCTTCTAGACCCAATGCCTTTGAAATACGAAGCCAGGAGGGTAAACCTTCAGCTGTTGTTCATTGTGATGATGCAAGCATGTTAACAGAATGGATAAAACACATTTCGACCAACATCTTACAACTAACTGCTCAACAAGTACCTTGATATACTTTCAACTTTTCACATGCATGTAGCTTTAGCATATAATTTTACAATTCAATTCACTGTCATTTCCCTATGACTCAGATGTGTAACTAATCCCATTTCTACTAATCATGCTCCTTTCTTTCCTCCTGTAGATTAAAACGTTCAATGAATCCTTACCTCAACCTGATCACGTAAGCAACAACTTCATTCATAATCTACACTTTTAGAAACTGTGAAAGTTGTGTGATTCAAACTTTTTTAATTGAAAACATTGACAGATACATTGAAAACATTGACAGTTGAGATCCTTATAAAATATGTATCTGATTTTTAAAAGAAGCAGATATAATTTCAACTTTGCGTTAAAGCAGGATCAACTTTGCAGGTTACGTTGCAAGAATTCAGTGATGCCTAATCAATAGGTCTATGATGAAAACTTAATCAAGGGGGAAATAAAAAATTACGTGTATGAATGTCAAGAAGTAAAAAATTGTGTTTTAGAGTTGTACTACATGTACATTTATACAAAAGGTCGAAGTATTTTATATGTTTGAATGATGAATTATTCTATTTTCTCTCAAGTCTTTTTGAATAACAAAAATTATCCACATCTAATTTGAATTTTACGTCAATTTGACTCTGTTTTCCTTATCTTACCTCTTAGTTTAGGATGTGTGTTTTTTCTGGTTTAGATTCTGTATATGGGTTGGATATGTGAAGGCTCTTCTGCACCGCAACCTTGGTACAAATGGCAAACCCGCTTCCTGGCTCTGAAGGGAGCAGAATTATACATATTCGAATCACCGCCTGTAAGTTGCTAATTGCTCTTTCTGAAGTTTTCTTCTATTAATTGAATCTGTCTTGTTGTCATTTCTGTATGTGGAGTTTGTGTTACACAACAAATATTCTAGAGTATATTATGACTCATTGGAAAAAACATCATTCTCTGAGTTTAAGCATCTGTGGATATTTTTTTAAGTTAGGCTGGTTATGGGGAATAAAATGTTTGCTTTATCAATTTATTAAAAAAGTATCTTGTGCTTATGAGAAGTTCAAATTTTTAAAGCGTGACGGATAAATAATGCTTTCTTAAGTTCGATTTCCAGGTGTCAAATATCAATATTCTATTGTTGTCAGTGGCCTGACGTATCACTGCTGTGGATCCCCAGTCGCTGGTGTTCATGGCAATGAATTGGCTTAGCTGTCTGGTTCTGAATTACCTTAACCATGTCCTCCCCTTGAATAGCATACGGTAAAATAGGTAATAAATACAAAAACCTAACATTCTCGACTTGCAAAGTCTAATACAGTGGTCAATATATCGTTGTTAAGAGTCGATAGAAAAATACAAGACATCAATTTACGGGTAATATTATCTTAATTAAATTTTATATTATATAGATTATTTATCCCTCTTATCCAATATTTAATAATTGGAGGGATGTCATAAACAGACATATCTGTTTAACGTTAAGTCAATATAATAATATATACTATATTATCCATACAATAAAAACTGACTCCCTAAAAACGCACATAAGTGTTTTGTTTGTCTTTCATAATATCAGAGTAAAATAGAGGGGGTCGATAGAAACTCGTGAAGGGTCCACGGTCAAAGAAGTTTGGCGACCTCTGAGCTAAAGAGGAAGACTAGAACTCTTTGTGACAAGGTCTCAGTTACCATAGGATCTACCAAGAGCTATAGAAGTCATCATTTGACATTACTACCTGTCAAATTATCTGTACTGAATTAATTTTGTCAGACTCCAACTTTCCCTCTTTGTGGCATTTCAGACATGTTGGAAACGCACATCAATAGTTGCCCTGATCTGACTGATGTTGCAGTGAGTAATACTGCTGATAGTTACACGTTTTATTTCTATTTCTAGACTATGTTGGGTTGCCAGGCAAAGACGTATGTTGAAAAGGCTGAGGTGTGGCGGAGGATAAAAAAATTGGTAGGTTGTGTCGAGGACGCAAAATGTAGTTTCGACGTGAATACTTTGGCATCATGTTGGATTGTGGAATGAATGAAGAAAGTTGGAACAATTGTTTATTTTGTGAATACTGAGCAATTAGTATATGGTTTGAATGATTAAAGTGCAGTGTGAAATCTATACTGAAGGATAATTTTATTGCTTGTGATTCTAAAGTAGCTTGGTAACTTTCAAATGACACCGCTGATGCAGTCCTCACTCCACACAATCCAAAGTTACACTGATTCAAAGTATGCCCAGCACTGATGAATTTCGACATATTGTAGACCCCCCTGCCTGTGCTCAGTGCGAAAATCATATCAGGTTCAGAAATCCTTTGTCTTCACAAAATGCTATATTTATCATCTGGACATTTCTTCTAATTCTGAAATCTTGAGGTAAAGCATTTGTAATGCTCGACTTTTCATGCATGCCCCTTGTGCTGTTCCAATTTTAGAAATCTATCTTCAAAGTGAAGATATTTAGAAATATATCTTCACTTTGTGTTAACATGACTGGTATTGTGCAGGAATTTGCATAGTTGAAAAGCTCAGAAGTATTTGACCCACTTAGGATTATCTCTTACCCTCTTTACAGTGTACATTTCTCAATGAAAAAAAACCCAGTTTTGGCTTTGACCAATAAAATGTCTCCTGGAATTTTTACGGCCAGTGAATTGTGACTCTCGGAAGGCTTACAAAGTTGCTCATCAAAAAAGCACAGTTTTAAAACGTACTCTTGATTTTCATTAAAATATTAATTTGATTCTGTAATTCAATTGATTTACTGCAATGCAAAAAATTGTAAAATATGCAATTTTTAGGTATTAATTTACTTTGATATCTTGCATCAAAGAGCTTCAATTATATTTTTATCATGCTCAAAATGTACACATTTTTTTTCTTTCAGAGCAATGTACAGTCACTTACTAGTTGTCCAAATGTGTTCAAAGTTTATCAAGCTATGTTAAAAATTTTAAAGGTATGAATTATGAAATATTTATTATGAGATAGAAAATTTAAAATTGTTTTGTATCCACTTTCACACTGTTTTCCCTAAATTATTTAATGTTTCATAATGATTTTTCTTTTGCTATAAGCAAATTATATTTACTATTTTTGCTGCATGACTAGCTAAATTTCCAAACATTTAAAAAAAATGAAACCATTTTGATTTTGGATTAAAGTATAGTTATAAAATTTTACTTATTTTTGAATTATGCTGTACTGATCACCAGAAATTCATTTTTACCAGTTTGGACTGTATTTTACATATTTATTCATTGGGTTTTAAATTGGTTTTTAGGACACCGAGTATATAGACGAGCGCCAACATTGTTTCATGCTCCATACTGGAATGTCTGATACCCATTACATGTGTGCTGAAACGAAAAGTGAACTAAATAGGATAGAAAATGGGTGGCATCGTGCTACTTATAATGCAGTTACTAGACTAGGGGTAAAATGTTTTGTTTTATAACCAATGGAATATTTTGTATAGAATGTTTTACTTTTAAGTGAAATCAGCCCACAAACTGTTAAGATATTAAACGTTATTTTCTCTGACTTGCATATGACTCAATTTTTTACCATTTGTTTTCCTTACTGTATAGCATACACATTCAATTGTAATTTGTCTGACATTAATAAATGTGATAGTATTTGTTGGATATTCTCCTGTTCTCTTAACTGTATGTAAATAATTTGATTTGAATTGTGATCAAGTCGCTATTGATTGATCGGATCTTTCAAAAGGTATCCAAATTGGACTGGATTTGCATATGACATGCTCCTATACTTTGATTGGTCAGATCAATATAAGTGAAGTTGGTTTATATCACATGCCTGATCCAAGTACTGGTCATCTGCATGATTTCTTTAGATGCTGTTTTTAATGTAAAATGTACATTTCTATGAAAAAACTTTTAAGTCTCACCAAGCTGTATCTATTTTTAAACTGTGCTATATAATGCATTTTGCACTTCGTACCTTACTTTGCTACATTATTAGCCCGTTTTTTTTTAACAGTATTCATGATTTTTCGAAAGTTTTGTGAGCCTAATTCTCCAAATGAAAGCACATGTAATGTTATTTTCTGCTTTTCTGTAAAACTTTATGTTTTATTGTGAGGGTGACTCCAAAGAGTGCCAGCACTGCGACTAATAGTCTATTGTACTTAGACCCCAGCTTATCCACTAAAACTGATTGCCTAAATAAATTTCAGCATGTACCTGATTGGAATTTTTGGCAGTTCCCAGGGTTTTATACAATGGTATCCCAGGTATTCAAATCGTTGTGCAGAGTAGTAATCACAATCGCACAAGACATGCACACGACTCTCCTCCATCATCCACTTGATTTCTTTCCTGCTCAATTTCAGCAGTTCCCTCGATCTATCCCAGGGAGATTGTTGATTGAGCTCTTTGGCTTGTCTTTGATCATTAGATTGAAGCCATGTATGGTAGGACTCGGTGAGGAGCAAACCATTGATAGTCCCTCTAACTACGTTGTGAGGTAGACCCAAAACTGGCTCTGGTCCAATAAATGGCGTTTCAGATCCATGTTTTGTATTGATCTGCCATTTTGTTACCCTCAATGATGCTATGACCAGGGACTCAGACAAGAGACTTGTATAAATCTCTAATGTAATTCAGATTAGTTGATTCACTTTTCATAATTGTGCATTAAAGGTAGCATTGTAATCTGTGATTATTTGTTGTGGTTTGGGGAACTGAAAAGCGCTTTTATTTCAGACATCCAAAGTTAATTTTTTGTTTTCATTTCCAGAGTAAAACATTTTCTGTTGTATATAAAAGTAAAACTGGAGGACTGACTTTAGATTGGAACATGGGTTTTGCCTTGTATGATATCGAATCAAAGGTAAAATTTTGGGTATATAATGTGATATGTGTTCATTTTGCAGTTCAGTATTGTTTTTTTGTTAAACTAGGGGTTTACGACCCCTGCTCGCTTATGCTCACCAACTGCTTAGTTATTGCACACCACTCCTTCAGAATATGCAACATTTAATAGGGAAATAATAAAGCTATCGACACACTCTTTGTGTGATGCAAATGTGCTTAGAAAACTTTCAACAGTCTAACCTCTTGATATATTTCCAGTTTGATATGATATTAGGCTTCCTTGGTTAATAAGTAGACAAGTATTTTAATGCATATTTAGAAAAGAGAAAATTCCAAATGATCAGAGGCAAACAGAAGAATGACTTAAAAAATTAATCGTTCAGTGTTGTCAAACTAAAACTATATAAAAATCAAAATACTTCTAAGTATTTGTAAATATTTTTAGGCTTTTTTTTGCGTTAAATGCGATACATAAACAATTAAATGGAAAATTTTTATTTTAATATTTTGCTTGCTTTAGAACTAATCAGCTAGTGTTTTTAAATTCGTCTTTTAATAAAAACATTTTTTTAGAATGAAACATACTTAGACTAGTATGTTTGTTTTAAATTTAAACACTTGAAACGTCCATTTTCAACTATTTTCGATATCTTTAGAAATATTTGTTTGCTTATTACCTATGCATCTTGGTTAAACTAGAATGTTGAAACTTGAAATTTCTATCCAGAAGCATAAAATGTATACGTCCTGACAGATTAAAATTTTAAATTCAACAATCCATTACTTTATTTATTAATTTCTGCATATTGGGCTGTTTTCAGCTGTAACAATGGTTCATGACCAAAGAGACCCGAAAGTCTTGTGTCAATTAGTAGATTTAGAGAAATTTTGGAATTTCTTTGAATTATGTCTTTATTTCTTTAACAATCTGACAAAATATCGTTCCGTGATGATCGTATCTGTTTGTAAGTGCATTGGCTTTTCATAATATAAATCCAGTCACCTTTTGTAAATTTTAGTAACTTCTATTTAAATTTAGCTGAATTATATAGTCATTATTGTAAATAACTTGTTCTGTAGTTTTTGATATTCTCCAAGTGCATATTGGATATTAAGGTAATATCGAATTCAATTATTTTCAGTGCTATGCATGGAGGTATAAGTTTTCTCAGTTGAAAGGCTCTTCTGATGATGGAAAAAGTAAATTAACTTTAAATTTTCAAGATCCTGAGAAGAAAGAAGTTGAGTCTGAGGTAATTGAGAAATTAAACAGCTTTCAAAATAATATTTGCTACTTTTCGGTTAACAAGGTGCCAGTTGTCATTGTGCACCTAATATTTGTGTGAAATTTCACTACAGATAAGAATTGTAGGAATGGCAACCCTGAGAAAGAAACAATTTATGAAAAGAATGAATATTTTACTAAAATACAAAGTTTTGCAATTAACAAAAGTACAAAATGGATTTTATCACTATTTCAGATTACTCAGGAGGCATAAAGCTGCTGATATCCTTTAACATTGCCAAAAACATTTGCATCTTCTCATGCTATTGACTCTCCATGAATTAAACAAGTTACTACATTTGGCCCACGATTATGACTGTCGCCTGTTGACCCAAAATTGTTTGCTCTTTGAGTGTCACGCAATTATTTTTTGTATAATTTCAAGAAAATAGACTTGAATATTCGATTTTTTACATACTATTATTCTTATAAGATTAACTAAACTGTAAGAACATCCCATTTGGTTGAAAGTTGTGTATTAAATTGTATAATAATGTTTCTTTTAAGTCCTTATTTCATAATTAGAAAATGCTTAGAAAGTCCTTATTTTTAGTTAGAAGAAAAGAGTTGCAACCCTGTTATTCTCTCTCCCAACAGCTAGATGAAACACATAGTTTCATGTTCTATATTGATCACCTTTTAATAAATATTATGTTGGTTTATTCCTGAGCCATTACTTCTATCAACCCTCTCCACTTTGGATCATGTCCGGGTGACCATTGATGTGATGTATAGTGGTGAATGTTGATAGAAGTAATGGCTCTGGAATAATCCAACATAACCACATCAATGGTGACCCGAATGTGATCCATAGTGATAAGTGGTGATAGAAGTAATGGTTCAGGAATAATCCATCATAACCACATCAATGATGACCTGTATGGTGATAGAAGTAATGACTCTGGAATAATCTAGCATAACCACATTTATGGTGACCCAAATGTGATCCATAGTGGTGATAGAAGTAATGGCTCAGGAATAATTCATCATAACCACATCAATGGTGACCCAAATGTGATCCATAGTGGTGATAGAAGTAATGGCTTGGGAATAATCCAACATAACCACATCAATGGTGACCCGAATGTGATCCATTGTGATAAGTGGTGATAGAAGTAATGGTTCAGGAATAATCCATCATAACCACATCAATGATGACCTGTATGGTGATAGAAGTAATGGCTCAGGATTAATTCATCATAACCACATCAATGGTGACCCAAATGTGATCCATAGTGGTGATAGAAGTAATGGCTTGGGAATAATCCAACATAACCACATCAATGGTGACCCGAATGTGATCCATAGTGATAAGTGGTGATAGAAGTAATGGTTCAAGAATAATCCATCATAACCACATCAATGATGACCTGTATAGTGATAGATGTAAAGGCTCAGGAATAATTCATCATAACCACATCAATGGTGACCCAAATGTGATCCATAGTGGTGATAGAAGTAATGGCTTGGGAATAATCCAACATAACCACATCAATGGTGACCCGAATGTGATCCATAGTGATAAGTGGTGATAGAAGTAATGGTTCAGGAATAATCCATCATAACCACATCAATGATGACCTGTATGGTGATAGATGTAAAGGCTCAGGAATAATTCATCATAACCACATCAATGG
Organism: Metellina segmentata; assembly: GCA_947359465.1. Classification (NCBI taxonomy): domain Eukaryota; kingdom Metazoa; phylum Arthropoda; class Arachnida; order Araneae; family Tetragnathidae; genus Metellina; species Metellina segmentata. The sequence goes on along the minus strand of OX375877.1, from coordinate 117,682,181 downwards.
TGACCCAAATGTGATCCATAGTGGTGATAGAAGTAATGGCTTGGGAATAATCCAACATAACCACATCAATGGTGACCCGAATGTGATCCATAGTGATAAGTGGTGATAGAAGTAATGGTTCAGGAATAATCCATCATAACCACATCAATGATGACCTGTATGGTGATAGATGTAAAGGCTCAGGAATAATTCATCATAACCACATCAATGGTGACCCAAATGTGATCCATAGTGGTGATAGAAGTAATGGCTTGGGAATAATCCAACATAACCACATCAATGGTGACCCGAATGTGATCCATAGTGATAAGTGGTGATAGAAGTAATGGTTCAGGAATAATCCATCATAACCACATCAATGATGACCTGTATGGTGATAGAAGTAATGGCTCAGGAATAATTCATCATAACCACATCAATGGTGACCCAAATGTGATCCATAGTGGTGATAGAAGTAATGGCTTGGGAATAATCCAACATAACCACATCAATGGTGACCCGAATGTGATCCATAGTGATAAGTGGTGATAGAAGTATTGGCTCAGGAATAATTCATCATAACCACACCAATGGTGATCCAAATGTGATCCATAGTGTTGATAGTAGTAATGGCTTGGGAATAATCCAACATAACCACATCAATGGTGACCCGAATGTCATCCATAGTGATAAGTGGTGATAGAAGTAATGGTTCAGGAATAATCCATCATAACCACATCAATGATGACCTGTATGGTGATAGAAGTAATAGCTTGGGAATAAACCAACATAACCACATCAATGGTGACCCGAATGTGATCCATAGTGATAAGTGGTGATAGAAGTAATGGTTCAGGAATAATCAATGATGACCTGTATGGTGATAGAAGTAATGTCTCAGGAATAATTCATCATAACCACATCAATGGTGACCCAAATGTGATCCATAGTGGTGATAGAAGTAATGGCTTGGGAATAATCCAACATAACCACATCAATGGTGACCTGAATGTGATCCATAGTGATGAGTGATGATAGAAGTAATGGCTCAGGAATAATCCAACATAACCATATCAATGGTGACCCGAATGTGATCCATAGTGATGAGTGATGATAGAAGTAATGGCTCAGGTATAATCCAACGTAATATTTAATAAACATAATAAATATAGAAGGTAAAACTACTAGATTTTAGTCTAGATAGATAATAATATTTTGCTTTGCCTACTACTTAGTTGTGTGATGTCATACACACAAGCTGCTTTGCAATGGCACTCCTCAATCAGGAGTTAGGAAGTAATTATATGTTTCGCATGATTTAGCAATTTCTGTTGTAATCTAAAAAATCTAAAATCTGTCTAATCTTTAAATGTATTCAAACAAGTATTCATTGTACTTTTTCTTAGGAAGTGGAATGCCAGTTACTTCCTGCTCTGCTGTATTGCATGCATGCGTTTCTAACTGCGAAAGTAGCCTCAGTTGATCCAGCATTCTTGCGCACCACCTGACAGTCAGAAACGTGTAGGATGGTACTGTTACATTTTCATCTAGGCCATAAACTTGCAGATATTGTTAAGGTGTGTGTCGCCTTATGATAGCATATCTCTTAGTAAGCCTTGCTGCACCAGTGACTAAAGGTTTATGTTTAGGAGTCCGGTTCTGTGACCAACTGTTTTAAGGTTTCGTAATTATGTATATATTAAAGATGGTTCTGTATTTTCACCCTAGGTTGAGAACATGTTTAAAATGAAAATGTAATATATGTAATATCTGCAGGACTGCCACAGGCGACTATTTTTCAACCTTGGCTGTTAGGGGCATTTTTTTAAGCAGTTGCCTACAAAGGTCCTATTTTCTAACTTTTGGCATCTTTTTTCGAAAATTTACCAAAGGTCAAAGTAGGTTTATTTCTTTTTTCAAAACTAACAGCAGAAAAATAATTTTTGAATTTTTCTTTATAGAAAATTTTTCAAAGAATGCCAAGCTAGAAGTTTTGGTGCCAAACCGTGACAACCATTAAACTTTTGGCAAATTAAAAAATATATAATTGCTAAAGATCAACAAAAGTTTATTAATTTTATTTAATTATTAATTTTGCCAATTTTAAAAGTTTTGGCACCAAACCATGAAAGAAAAATAACAGAATCTGTTTGTGCTAGATTGTCATGAAAATCTTATTGAGAAATATTTAGCTACTTAACTTTCTTCGTGAGATCTTCAATATCAGTTCCATGCACAATTAGCTCATTTTATGTTTTTGCTGATTCATTTTGCATTTGAACAACTGAAATTCCTACTAAAATAGGGATAAGGAGGAGACTGTTTTTGCGACCAACTTTTCAAAATTTATGCTCTGATGCTACTATTTCGCAAGTGCTTTGTGGCAGCCGTGTACCTGTGAATGCCTACCAAGTGCTTTTTTATGTCTGTGGGACTGCATAGACAATGATAATATACTACAGAACTATGGGAAAGAATGCAAAAAAATTACATATCTCAAGTTTTTGTTTTTCGACTTACCACTTTTATAAATCATCAGTTATATATAATTTTGCTTTCAGTATATATTTTTGTTTGAATTATTATTAATCAATTGTTAATTTTCAGGTTTATTGGGATGGGAAGTTATTTCTCAAAAATAATTTTAGTTTTGTAATTAGAAGTGAACTTTAGTTGTGTGGTATAAATATATTTTCAACATTTGTGTAATATTCTTTTAAAGATAATTCAACTCATTATTTTTTCTCTTTCTAATAATCTCAATGTTTTGGGGTTTTTGTTTTGTTAGTTGGTCACACTGGTTCATTCCTCATGTTAAAAAGTTTTAGCTGGTTGCCTTACAGAAAACAATTTTTTTACATCAGCTTGGACATTTGGTCAATGAGTAATGTATATATTTATACTATAATTGCTTATACATCTCGCTTATATTATAATTTATATTTTGAGTTGAATCCTTGTCATGGAACATGTGTTTGTATGCTTGAGTGTGAGATTGACTTTTAAGATGGTCTTCAAATATTGCACCATTTAATTGTGTTTTCTTGTCTTAATTCCCAAAAGTTTTATATTAAAAATTTTTTTATGAACCTTTGAATAAATTATGAACAACATTGAATTTGAACTTAATCATATCTCCAACTGTTAAATTATGGTACTCGAGTTCCATTTATATTTTATCGGTAAAATTAATCCATTCTAAATTCAAGGGTATTTTTCTAGATGCTATGATAAATTTGCGAATTGGTGAAAAATATTGTTTTTTTGAACCACCTGTTTGGTTCACCACAGGGGAATGGGTTCACATTGAGCCTTCTATTCTTACCATATCTTCTGTGCACAACTATTTTTATAGAAAGGCCACACATTTACTCACGATGACAAACATCTATGCCTTACCCCAGATGCACAGAACTGCCACAAACGAGTAAAATGCGATTTTCTGCTTCTACTTTTCAACATTGATGACTAGGCATATCATATAAAGTAAAATAATCTAAACTGTTCCTATTTTCAAAAGGTTGACAAAATTTTAGAATACACCGATTTCTAAGCTTTGGCAACCATGAAAAACAAACATTGGAATCTGTGGTTGCCATATTGCCATGTAAACCTTATTAAGAAAATATTTACCCTTCATATAAATTTCTATGCACGATTTTTAAGCTGCCTCATAATTAGCCCATTTTATACTCCAGGCAATTAATTTTGTATCGGAACTAAAATTGCTACTAAAATAAAGATTAAGAGGCGATTTGCAACAATTAAAAAAAATTATGCTCTTTCACAAGTGCTTTGGCTATGGAAGCCCTGGACTTGAACCAGGAACCTTTCAATCAAGAAAATAACACCTGGCCTCTAAACCGATGGATCAGCTTGAAAGATTGTTTGAAATGCAAGATGATACAAACCAATTTTAAATTTTTAAAGTATAAGCACAATAAGAACAAAATCTGTCAGAATTTATTGATAAAGCATTCCATAACTTTCATGCTTGGTTAAAAATATTTTACACTTAAATGAAACAAGGAAAATAAAAGTCATAACTTGATTTGAAAAAGTAGATCTTTCTCCCTTTGCTTCTGGAAGTAATATCTGCAGTTCATGCATGTCGTCGGCTAATATGTGATACCTCGTAAAAGCCAATTTCTCAAATGCACTGATGCGCCTATTTTTTGTGAACCAGTTTTGCAAAAAGTAAGCACATCGGTGAAGTGAGACCTTGTATTCGTCTGATCAACTAGATGGAATAAAGGTGCATTAGTGTTACCTAGTATTTGATTTTATGAGAAGAAACCATCCTGACCGTTGAATACTTCACTCAAATTCTAGAATACTAAAGGAAAATCCACTCAAGAAGACAAGGAGACGAGTTCTTAATTAAAACTTATATATTTGAAATAGATAGGTATTGGTTTCAGTACAATACACTACTTGTGACTGTGCTGGCACTCATTAGAGTCACCCCCAAAATAAGTCACAAGTCATGTCACCAGTTCTGGGCATGGGACAGTTTGTTTTTTCTACTTGGATCTCCATTCCCCTTGGAGAACTAGGGCAGTTTTGCCACTATATCCCATCCTTAGCAGAAATGACCAAACCTTGGAGATGATATCATGTCGAAACATTTGGTGCGTTAGTTCTAACTTTCATTTTGATAAACTTGGGAAACGCATTTATTTCGTGAAGAAAGCATTTTGAGCAGTATGAAAAAAAAAATTATCATGGAGTAAAAAGTATGCAATATTTTAAGCTTCAAGTCAATGTTGTTCTTTGTTGATGTACTTCAATGCAAACAGTTAATTTATTACTATTATCTATGTAATAATTTACTATGTTATTTTATCTAAGGTAAAGTGGGGTAAGTGCATTTTCAGGGTCAGTGCATAATGGGTCCATAATATTGGAGCCAAACATTCACAGAGCTGCCATCTTTTCGTTCCCCTTCATGTCTTATCCCAAATAATAAAAAAAATCTATAACTCAGTTAGTCTGCATATGATAATGATTCAACCAGCAAATTGATCTTCAAAAACTAAGCTGTTTCCACTTGCCCTAACATCATTCTCCTTTGAAAGAGGGTAGGTACACATTTACCCTGCTACAGTGGTACAGGTGCACCTGGGAGCAGTAAGTGCTTAGAACTGCGACGTATGTCGCAGAACAAAGTCTTTGCAGAACAATTTTTCCTTAATCTTATCAAAATTTTGGTCGAGTTTTTAAAAATCAATTGTTCTGATGTTCTGCAGTGCAAAGCACGCTCTTGGTCACACCTTTTTTTCTTCTCTAGCTATGTAACAACCTCTATACACCACTCTACCCAACTCTATTCTTCAGAGGAGAGCCGTGTTTATGTTTTGAATGGTTTCCAAGAAATTGGAGTAATCCCAAAAGTCTACTAATGCATATTTAGTTGATAATTGTGTTTTACGTCTGTTTTTGATTTGACTGCAGTTTTCAAAACCAATCTAGTGGTTAAGGTGATGGCCTATAGAATTGAAGGTTCCTGTTTCGAATCCGGGATCAGGGCATGGATATAAATTGTGATGTCCTATGTTAGGAGCACCTTCAAAAATGGCCATCACTTCCTGCCTTGTAGTGGCCAAGGATTTTCATTAGTGCCCACCATTAGCAAAAAAAGTTTTCAAAATTCTGACAAAATGCCTGAAGAACAATTTCAATTGCTTGGTGTTGTGTTGCAGAACACTGAATATAATTATGCACCTGGGCAGGTGTGTACCTTGAAAATTTCATAAATTTGAACCCTATTAAATAGTTGTTTTTTGAATAATAAGAATCTTTATTCGGCAGCAAACAATATTGGTTCAGTGATAAAAATAAATTTTGCAGAGACCTTTTAAATCAAACTTGGTAAATTTTGGTATGCACTTGCCCCACTTTACCTTATTTATCTTTGTTAATAAATTTATTATCTATGTTAATAAAGTATTTGACTTCCTGGTGCAGTGTCAAAATGAATTAGTACAAAATAGATTATATCAAATAATAGCATAAGACGTTGACATGCAGGAAAATGCTGTGTGTGAAAACAAATCATAAAATTGAAATTGTTTTGATTGTGATACTTTATATTTCTATGTCATTACATGTTCAAGAAAGCATGAAATTTTAAGAAAAGGTATATATATGTCCACCGAATGTGTTCGAAAAATGCTCTTTGTAAGTAGTTTTATATTTTGAATAATGGAGATTTTGTTTCCAAACTAATTGTGTATTTTGTTTCGAGGAATTTCAGGATTTTTCCTGGAGTTTGAAATGGATCTCTGAAATCTGCATTTATTTACATGAAGTGAGTGATGAAGTCTGTTTACTGGTTTATTTATGATTTTGTTTTTTGGAAATTAAAAAAAAAACTGTTGGTTTTTGTTAGGATTGTCTGTTGAAATGGTGTGGCTGTTCTGAAATGGAGTTAAAAGTCTGTCTAATGATATTCAATTATTTTTAAATTGTTAAACATTTCAAATTACTATGTACAGGAGTGTCCGTATTTGATTGTTTTTCTGTTAGTTCTAAGCTGTTTGCAGTTCTCTGTGGTTCCCAAACATTTGAGTCCAAGAACCCCTTGGTAATTAAAAATTTTCGCAGATCCCTTGTGATTTTAAAATTTAATGGGGCACAACTGATCTGCATAAAATTATAGCAGGACTTCTAAAAGCAACTTTATACCATTTTTTTCCAACAATGGTGACTAAGGATATCTTTTTTTAAGCAAGGTTTTCTTACAGACAACTAATTTTAAAATTTTGGCGACTTTTATTTAAAAACTCATTAAAGGTCAAGGAAATTTTCATATATTTTTAAACTGATAATGACAAGCCAGGATAGAAAAATATCAGAATCTGGGGTTGCTACATTGTCGTGAAAACCTTATTAAGAAAACATTCAATTTTTTACAATTTAAATAAAACTAGTCACACCTACTTAATTTGCTTGATTCAAGAGACCTGCTTGGTGCAAATGCTTATTTTAGTAAAGTTAGAGAAATAATAAAAAAATGCGAAATTTTCCAAAAGATGCCAATTTCAAAGTTTTGGCACCAAAATGTGGCAACCATGAAAGCAAAACATTGGAATCTGTGGGTCCTGCCATGGAAACATTATGAACAAAAGTACTCAGTTTTAAAATTTAAATTTCTTGGCAAGGTCTTCAACTTTTATATTTTATACGTAATTAGCTCATTTTGTGTTTTAGCCAATTCATATTGTATCTGAGCAACTGAAATATAGTTTAAAGAGATACTTTTTTGCTATTTTTTTTAAAGAATTTATATTTTGAATGTTGCTTTCTCACAAGTGCTTTGGCTGTGGCATCCCTGCCATTCCTTATTTTTCACCTTAATATTGGGTTTCTGGGTGGGTATGTGGGTTTCATATCAATAAATTGTGGAATATCGTAATAGCTTTAGATTTTAGACAAAAAGACCTGTGTGGAAGTTACTTTAATGGGCTAGAGAAATATTACATGTTTGCTGCAGACTCCCTGGAACCTGGGGGTCCAGTGACCACACTTTGGGAACCACATTTGAAGATTATCTGTTTCAAGTACATCGCGAAAGAAGCTTGATCAAATATATTCTATTCTCACAGTGTAATGAAATTTGTGTATTCAGTATGAATTTTTATTGAGTGGTTAAATTTTGTGCTAATCACGCAGAAAATATAGTTGGTGATAAGGAAATTTAAATCTTATTGTCATAACTCAATTATGTCCACTTTAAAGACCGGGCTTGCCTTTTGATATCTTAGCTAAATCTTCCGTGAGGACACTAATTGCCATCCTTTGTAAAGTAATTGCATTCTGGCATGTAAACAAAAAAAAGACACTTAGTATCTTTCTAAAATCACAAATGCATTGAACTGGTCTATAATGTTTTAGAAAGTACATAGCATTATCTTTGACTCATTTTCTATTGAAGTATTGTTTGCAACTGGTTAATTGCAGTTTGTAATTTTGGGTAATTACAGTTTGTAAGAGTTGTATATCACAGAACTGCTACAGGCAACTAAAATGGGACTTTTTTGCTCTTTTTCAACCTCGGCAACTAAAGGTATCTTTTGATACAAAATTGCATCAAGGCTACTCATTTGAGAAATTTTGGCGACTTTGCCCCCCTTTTATTTTTAGCTAATAGCAGACAGAAAAAAAAATTTATTTTCTTTCTACATACCATTTAATTTGGGATGCCAATTTCGAAGTTTTAGCACTAAGCCATGACAACCATAAAAGAAAAACATTGTAATCTTTATTTACTAGATTGTCATGACAACCTTACTTGGAAAGTGTTTAGTTTTTAAATTTAAATGTCTAATTTATTCTTAGTCAGCAAATTTTGCATTTTAGCCCATTCAATTTATATCTGAGCAACTAAAATTGCTACTAAAACTGGGTTTAAGGTGACACTTCTTATTTTTATGAATTATTATAATATTTCACTATTGCTTTGGTGGGGCAGCCCTGTTATCATGACTGGTCACCATGTATTGTCTATGTCTATGCCAGATAATAAAATTATCAGCAATTATAGAATTGCACTTCCCGTGGAATGATACTGTAAGGATTGTTACATTTTTTTACTATACACAATTTTTAAAATTTTTGCTTATTCAAACTTCATGATGTTTAAATTTTGTATAAATTTAAGTATTTTTCTCATATCAATATCCAATTTTCAAATATCCATTTAAGAAAATCATATATATATTTCTTATGTTGGTGAATTTTTAGTCTGAATTATTGTTCACGCAGAAAGAAAGCCCGGTCAATAAAGTTTAAAATTGTTTTTTATTTTATGTCACATAAAATCATGTTTGAAATTGTTGAGATTTTTGTTTGAAAAGGCTCTATTCTTGTTTTTAATCTATTTGTTTATCATATATTATTTAAAATGGTATTTTTGCTTATAAATTAGTGAGAAAGTCTGTTGATCGGAATTATTTTGCTTCTTATTGTGTTTAATATTTTCTGCTACTTATGACCATTCATAAAGATTTTAGCTATTTTTATACATTGTTAGTGTCTGTTAATGTTGACAACTTCATACTATTTCTGTTTGAGGCACAATGTCATGTCATACATCACCTGCCATACCTATCTAGTCTAAACAATTACTGTTAGGAATTTTTTATTTTCATAGTTCTAGTAGCTAAACTTTTTAAATTATAGGCATATGCATAACATAGTCAAAATATTAGTAATAGAGACTTGACATCAAGTTAAAGTTGTATAATGTAATGCGTCAGTTCATTAAATACTGTACATAACTATCATCCCAACATGCGTTATACATTCCATGCATATAGTATGAAACAGCTTTACAAACTGTTTTCACTTGTGTCTGGTCATCTGGAAGGCATTGATTTATGAGTGTTTTGATGAGGTATAAGTTTTTACTAAAAGTTTGTGAACACAGCTAAAAATATCGATAAAAGCGATTCATTTTCTCTTTAAAATGTTATTTTCATGACACAAATTCTTATATTTAAATTTTGTTGCATCTAATGATGATAGGCACTGACATATATGCTTATGATAGTTTAACTATATTCATACCTTTTCCGTGGATTCTAAAGCCACTGATACCTTAATACTTACCACACTGGAATTTCATTCAGAGAATGAAAACATTTCCTTTGTCTTTCCTTAGCATATTATACCTATTTTAATTAAATGACAGACCAGTGCATAGCATCTGTGATAATGGTTTCTAATGATGCTAGTGTCAGTACTACCTAATTTAAATCAATTTCGAACAAGTATCGACATGCACATCTCCCGAATCTATATATATATATTTCTCTTACGTGGCACGCAAAAAAGACGTTATTTGTTACCGCGTTTTGGCAACATTGTGCGATTGTTTGTTTACTAGGAGCCTCGCGCCTCATTTGAATCTATAGCGTTATCGGATAAAATTTTATTGAAAAAAATGAATTTTAGACGAGCTGTTGCGGTTTGTAATAGAAATCTAAGAAAGCGGAGGATTTTTTCAGGGCTATTTAAAAAACGGTCCTTTTCAAGGCTAACAATTATAGTACAACAAGACACATGCACTACAACTTTCGACAAGAAACTCAGTCAAAAAGTGTATGGGTGGCTCGAGTTCTGGGGAAATGTACACACAAACAACATGCTGGGTATTCAATTTCCAAAGCAGCGTTCACATTGCGAGTAAAAATTTGCTCAAAGTTTTCATTTAAATTCTGATTCCAGAGGTACTGTATATATCTTTTATGTAATACAACAAATTTAGATTTGAAAAATATTTTTTTGGAATATCTTATTTTGTAATCAATCCCTTCTGCTAGGACACGTGTCTTCATTGATGCGAGCATAGGTTCGCGCAGCGAACCAATGAGAATGGCGAGCGTTAGCGAGCAGGGGGCGGGCCCCCTAGTAGAATAATATTAGTCAAAAATATGAAACTGAATTTTATCAATGCATGGCACAGTTCGCACCTCAGTTGCATCCCATTCTCATGTTCAAAGACAATTTTCGTTTCTCACTGATTTACATCTGTCAGATTTCTCATTGATTTCTGTAATGAAATTGCTGAAATATTTCATTAGAGTGGCTCTTCTATCTAGTAGCAAAATTTCACTCCGTTGTTGCTCTAATCAGGCTTATTTAATATAACCAGCAAAATTGGCAAATGAACCCTATTACAGTCAGTTTTATATTCGTTGTTGCTATTCAACAATAAATAAATAACGTCAATTTCTGTGCCACATGCAAAAACGAAATACATATAGAGATCCTTGAGAATCTGATATAATTTAACAGTTTGAGTATCCAACATCATGAAATTTAATTGTAATTTTATAAAAAAGCAAATACTTCTGAAATATATATTCCAAATTAGTTTCTATATGTGGGAGGAGGTAAATGTGTGAATATATTTGAGTTATAGATATAAGCATGGTAAATTTGAGCTTGTGTTCCTGTAATCTTGTTTTAAGTCTCTAAACATTCTACGGAATAAAGTTGAAGTTGTAATCTTCCTACAAAGAAAAATTTTGTACCTTCCTTTCAATATCTGTAGGTTTACTTGTTACCTTTATTAACATTTGCTTTGTTTTCATGTGAAAGTATGATACATCTTATAATAAATTTTGTGGACTTCTCAATTTATTTATGACAGTTCAAAATTAGGAAATCTTAAAGATGCTAAATTTATGACTCATTTTTACTTTGATCTAAATATTGAATAAGTATCTAAAATTTTGTAAATTTTCATTTTTGATTAGAAAAACATTCTATGAATGAAACGTTGCTTATATATTATTTATTTAAAAGTTATGTTATATATTTAGAATATTTATTAATCACTGTTGTGTTTGAGTAAATATTTTTAGTCATAATAGATCTGAATGAACTGAGAACCAAATGTTTCTTTAAAATTGTATTGTGGCCAGTTCCAATTATGCTAAAACAATATAATACACTAGTCACTGTTTCAACTAAGGCTAGCATTCGTTTAAATGTTTTTCTTCTAATATTTTATGGAGTTTGTCTCATGTTCATTGCAATGAAAACATATCATTCAATTCCCAAACATTTATGAACAATTGAATATTTATTTTATAAATGTTTTTGTAAAACGAATAAATATTCAAGATTGCAGAAATGTGTTCAAATTGATATTTGTCTGCATGGGAAAGTATTCTGTAAATAAATTAAAAAATTAAATTTCATGCAGAAATTGAAAATTTTGTGTGTTTGAGATTCGAATGCAGTGTTCTACATTTCCCTCGTATGTACATTCATCAGTTAGTATGATTTTCTGTTTTTCTTTTTACTGAAACATGTTGAATGCTAATTTCATTGATTGTTTCTGTTTGGAAGAAATTTCACCAAGATCTGAAGATTGTTTCCACAAATTATTGATTTTAAATTCCAAAGCTAGCTAAAGCATTCTGTTTACCTGACATTGGTTCTAGTGATACAGAGAAGCCGAATATTTCTGATTTTTCGAATTCTTGTGGATTTTCATTTTTTCTCATGTTGTCATGGCAAATAAAGAAATTATTGCAGAAAATCTTGCTAAATTTGCAATTTTTTTGCATCAGGTACACAAGTTACTATTTTTTCCCCAACTTACTTTATCTTTGAAAATAAAAGGCCAACATGGATCACTTTTTGTCCTTGTTCTTTCATTGGTTAGTTATTTAAATAATACTGTCACAAGGAATTACAAACATGTAAAATTATATAGTAACAATGCTATATATTTATCATATATTGTTAAAAGATTACTTTTATCTACCATTTTTCAACCTGTGCAACTTAGTTTATGTAAAATTTAATCTTTAACTAATAGCACAGACTGGAAAGTACTTTTTTCGGATATTTCTTTTGTTGTGAAATTTTCCAATGGATGCCAATTTCAAAGTTTTGGTGCTAAGCCATAGCATCCATAAAAGAATTGCATATAGACCATCGTGTACAAGGTGCTTGGTGCACATTAAATCTGTTGTGCCCTAAAATGTCACGTTGACATGGAATGCAAATTTGGCGAATGGGGTGCCAGCTCAAGAATTTACTTTGTCATCTGACCGTGGTTCAAATTTTCGAGACAGGTCCCTGGATCTTTTACACTAGGGATGGATCCTGTAGTAGCCAATAGCCTACTATGTTGCTCCAGTGTTGTGTTAATTCAACTACCTACCTTAATATCAATTACATTACCATATTTATTAAAAGTGGTAGATAATATAAATGATAGAACTTTCTGCGTGATAATTACTTAAGCACTTCTGAAAATCACATTTTGAATTCCTAAAACAGAAATCGGCATCTCCATACTGTCTTTGTTATTGTATTTGAATTGTTATATTAAGTATAAATTTTATTGCTCGTACTTAATATGCTTTCGTGTTATGTTATTAATTATTTACACTGTACCATTTATTGAGAGCTGTTTTTTGTACATAAAAATAGTGCAAAAACTTGACTGTACAAGCATTTAATGTGTCTGAATAATGCATGCACCTCGCAAAGGTTTGTGTGGGATATTTGCTTTGGAAATATGCTAGGAGCGTCTTTTGCAACTCCGATATCTTTTTAACTATATGGGTGCCTTTGGTTTTCCTTTGTATTTTCTATGACCTCAGTGCCTTCCTAATGCTTTCTTTATTAACAATTCATTCTTTATTGTTATTACTTAAGGGAAATATATTTCCTCTGTCTCTCGGAATTGTTTTATTCAAACAGGATTTGTAATGAGAATCACACAGAACAACACTTTAATTCTTTCACTGAGGATTTTTGTAAAACTGAATTTATGAAGATCTGATTCCTCCTATGTATAAATTTTGTCCATCAGTACATTCATAGAAGCATCCAATGTAGAGATCACAATTTCATGTGTACTTATTAACCCATGTCTTAATTCGCGTAGTTTTCGGTATACGTGTATCCAGAACTTGCAATTTAATTATGTGAGCAGAATAATCCGGCTGATGGGAAAAGCACAGGGGGTGGCGCACATTAAATCTGTTATGACGTGATGTGGAAGTTTATAGAGCGGGGTACCAGCTCTAGTATTTGTCTCGTCCCCTGACCGTGGGTCAAAGTTGCAAGGTTTTGTACTATGATCTTTCCGTTTGGGATCAATCCTGTATCGTCACCAATAGCTCTTTGTAGTGCTACAGAGGTACAAAATTATGGGATGTTGTCCTTGGACCTTTCCCCTTCTGGTTTTATCAAGGACCGTCGCCAATAGCTCAGTGTGTCGCTCCAGTGCGACATAAATTAGCTACCTTAACTGCAGTCCAGTTGGTACTGGATTCCCTTTTTAAAATAAAGTGACGGGCTGGAATGTGAACAAATCGCTTCCACGACTAGCTAAGCGCTGGTTTGGGTTCTCAGTGCCGCAAGCAATGCCACTTAATGAGTTGGCAGGTATTTGAATTAACATCGCACTGGAGCAACACGATGGGCTATTGGCGACTGTCCAGGATCAAACCCGAAGGGAAAAATTCGAGGACAATACCACGTGATCTGGAACCACGGTCATACCTGAGCTGGCTCTCCAAACTTCCACGCCAACGTGAAGACATTTGAGGCCACGACAGTTTTAATGTGCGCCATCCCCCTTTGTACACGACGGTCATTGATTGGATTCTGACTTAAAACACTCCTGTTGTTTATTAGTTACTTTTCCAACCGAGTTACCGCGGCCCGCTTTGGATGGGGAAACCATCCACGACGATTGCCTGCATGTGACCGCCGACCAACCGGTATAGTGGTTAAGGTGTTAGCCTCTAGATCGGAAGGTTCCTGGTTCGAATCCGGGTCCGGGCATGGATGTTTGTAAACGTATGGTGTAGAGGCGGCTGGTGCTCCTTAAATCTGTCGTGGCCGAAAGTCCTCACGTTGGGTTGGCGTGGAAGTTTGGAGAGTGGGGTGCCAGCTCAGGTATTGTTTCGTCATCTGACCGTGGTTCAAAATTACGAAGTGTTGTCCTCGGATCTTTCCCTTAAGGGACTGATCCCGGACCGTCGTCAATAGCCCGTTGTGTTGCTCTAGTACGACGTTAACTAAAATTACCAATTACCTGCATGTGACCGTGGTTCAAAATTACGAGGTGTTGTCCTCGGATCTTTCTCTTAAGGGACTGATCCCGGACCGTCGTCAATAGCCCGTTGTGTTGCTCTAGTACGACGTTAACTAAAATTACCATTACATTACCTGCATGTGACCAGCCCTCTCTCCAACGACTTTTCAAGTCTATTAAAAAATCGACGGTCTCAAGGTCGGCTGACTTTGTCATCTAAGCCGCATAATAAGGCTTTCATATATTCTTCGAATTGTAAACAAAATAAAAATGTAATTTTCTATTCACATCCTATAAAAATAATTTCTCTCTTCCATTACCGAGATTCGACCGACCAATCGGTATAGTGGTTAAGGTGTTAGCCTCTAGATAGGAAGGTTCCTGGTTCGAATACGGGTCCGGGCATGGATGTTTGTAAACGTATGGTGTAGAGGCGGCTGGTGCACCTTAAATCTGTCGTGGCCGAATGTCCTCACGTTGGGTTGGCGTGGAAGTTTGGAGAGTGGGGTGCCAGCTCAGGCGTTGCTTCGTCATCTGACCGTGGTTCAAAATTACGAGGTGTTGTCCTCGGATCTTTCCCTTAAGGGACTGATCCCGGACCGTCGTCAATAGCCCGTTGTGTTGCTCTAGTACGACGTTAACTAAAAATTACCAATTACCGTTTTAACTGGATAATAAATCCCCATTTATTAAAAACTGGCTTCAAATTTCTTGATGGCCATGGCCTCGTCATCTGACCGTGGTTCAAAATTATGATGCGTCCTCGAATCTTTCTCTCAAGGGATTGATCCCGGACCGTCATCAATAGCCCGTTGTGGTGCTCTAGTATGACGTTAATTAAAAATTACCATTACCCTGATACCCATGTCCAGTGCACATATGTGCCGTTTATGCACATTGGAAACTGTGATCTCTAATTAAGTGCTTGTCATTTTAATAATTTCAAAAAGTAACCATAAAAATTACTTTTTGAAATCTGGCTTGCATCTGAGATATTACTTGAGGAGTGTTTTTTGTCTTGCCATACTTTCAGCTTTTTCAAAATGCAGTATTCTATTTTTTAGTAATTTGCATATAAATGGATTATATCTTGAATTTTTAGAAAAAAATTAAGGCCCAAACTCTATATTATTATCTTTTGTATATAATCCAATATAATGTGTTTTGACATAATATTGTCTTGTTGCATTTTAATTACGTGATATGTTAACTTGAAGTGTCATTTTCGCATTTAGACAACTACAATTTATGTTATATTTCTAGAATATTTTGTTATATCTTTAATAAAAATATGAATTCCAATGCTGTTTTGTCATGCAAATTTAATTTACATAAAAATTAAACCCTACCTTTACACAAACCTTTCCATAGGATTCCATCAATATTTCTACAGAATGTGCTCCATGAAGCCATCTCTATAGAAAGTCGAAATCTCTAGACACTCTGTAGAAACCTCTAGAAGCTCATTTCTTTTGTTTCTCGACTTTACTTTTCTTTTAGAATTTTAGAAATACATTTTCATAAAAATCAGCCTTTTTTCTCTATAGAAATCTAGTTTTCTGTATAGAACCGAAAATCACAATTTCGTTTCTCTATATAAGAACTCTAAATTTTTTGTAAGGATAGGGCAAATTAATATTTTAATACAATCAAGTTCGTGCTGGTAACTTTGTCGGACGAAAAATATATCTATAATATTGTTTGATTTTTTTTCAAACATTGTATTCCGAATTCTTTTAAAATACATTTTTAATTTTCATGAGAGTAATTATATGCATATATTTCATCACTTAAGACTCATTATGGAACCGTATGTCCCTGCTCTGGAACGTTTAAGTAAACGCACTAGCAAATACTGTACATTCAGCATTTGAGATTCCATATATTTTCGTTTGGAATGAAATTCTGCTTTATTTTAGATCTGATGTTCAAAATATTTCATCATGCAAAGCTGGCAAGATTTATGCAGTTGACTTTTCTGCAATGCCATGCATATATAATTTACGATAGGTATTTGCGAATCCCTTTTTGCAACGTTAAGAAATTGTAAGTCTAAAAAGAGAATTTTTGTTCGCTTCATTCATCAAAGAATCTCGTGAGTTCACCAAGAGCGTCTACTTAACAGATGTAGTACTTTTAACTGTACTTCCCTTATGAATGATTTCTATAGAATTCATTCCATAAAATGTGGTTCACATAGAATTATGTGGTCAGTTTTTCTATAATCTCTTGGAAATAACCAACAAAATGTCTAGAAACCTCTGTAGAATTCGAATTCTATAGATGCTTCTATAGAATCAGTATTCTAAGCGAAGAAATTAGAATTCTAGAAATGAGCTTCCATAGAATTCTGTAGAAACTAATTTCTATTGTTTCACGATTTTACTTTCCTATAAAACTTCTGTATAGATATCTAAAAATATTGGGTTCATGCGAAAGTTCTCCTTCTCCGAAGAAATTAGAATTCTAGAAATGAGCTTCCATTGAATTCTGTAGAAACTAATTTCTATTGTTTCACGATTTTACTTTCCTATAAAACTTCAGTATAGATATCTAAAAATATTGGGTTCATGCGAAAGTTCTCCTTCTCCGAAGAAATTAGAATTCTAGAAATGAGCTTCCATAGAATTCTGTAGAAACTAATTTCTATTGTTTCACGATTTTACTTTCCTATAAAACTTCTGTATAGATATCTAAAAATATTGGGTTCATGCGAAAGTTCTCCTTCTCCGAAGAAATTAGAATTCTAGAAATGAGCTTCCATTGAATTCTGTAGAAACTAATTTCTATTGTTTCACGATTTTACTTTCCTATAAAACTTCAGTATAGATATCTAAAAATATTGGGTTCATGCGAAAGTTCTCCTTCTCCGAAGAAATTAGAATTCTAGAAATGAGCTTCCATTAAATTCTGTAGAAACTAATTTCTATTGTTTCACGATTTTACTTTCCTATAAAACTTCAGTATCTAAAAATATTGGGTTCATGCGAAAGTTCTCCTTCTCCGAAGAAATTAGAATTCTAGAAATGAGCTTCCATTAAATTCTGTAGAAACTAATTTCTATTGTTTCACGATTTTACTTTCCTATAAAACTTCAGTATAGATATCTAAAAATATTGGGTTCATGCGAAAGTTCTCCTTCTCCGAAGAAATTAGAATTCTAGAAATGAGCTTCCATAAAATTCTGTAGAAACTAATTTCTATTGTTTCACGATTTTACTTTCCTATAAAACTTTTGTATAGATATCTAAAAATATTGGGTTGATGCGAAAGTTCTCCTTCTACTTCGTTTTCCGCGCGATATGGCACTGCATCGCAAAACCGAGACGTTATCTACTTCACACATGTACGGCCGAGCACAAAGTACTTTTCTGCGACGTACGTCTTAGAACAAAACATTCCTTTAGCAGAGTGAATCTCCTGGACAGCGAAACTATCTTAATAATTCGTATAATCCTGATTTGACTTTCCGGTCCATAAAGTCACAGCGAGGGCTTCACCCCGTGCTCGCTTACGCTCAATGTTGGTTTGCTTCGCAAACCAGCATTCCTTTCGCAGAATCAATCTCCTGCGACGGCGAAACTATCTTAATAATACGGTCCATGACGTCACAGCGAGGGCTTCGCCCCCTGCTTCAACCCTCTGTGCATTCTAAGCTTTCACGTGGTATTTTAAAACTAATAGTATCAAGCAGTTTTAGTCTTGTATCGGAAATTACGATCCTTAAAGTTCCAAAAATTGTATGACCAACTTTTAATTGCATCGACTTTACACTCTATAACAAAAAAATCGACGCACCAAGAAGGAGTTATCCGATGGAGGCAAAAATTGGTGGATAGGAAAATAATGTACAGAATAGAAAATGATTAAAATTTCAGAACAATTGAATGATTTATATCAGAGTTACAGTGTTGTTGTTGTTTCTAATGCCTACACTGGCAGACCAGAGAAGTGCCAGGCCCGTAGAAGACGGCAAGAGGCGAGGGGGTGCGCCTTCCATGTTATTGAGCCCCATTGGGAGGAAGTCCGACTTTGCTCGGCATACATGACACATCCGTTTTACAGGAAGGCCCCTTTCATACATCCATTCACTCACACATATCGTAATTTAGATACCAATCAGAGGCCGATAACCCTCTGATCAGATACCCCCAGAGGTATTGATTTGGTATGGGAACATGGGGGACTTTGTGACCACGACCTATTTAACGTGCCCCAGTCACCATTAGTGAACACGACGGTCTTTAGCCAGGTCGAAGCGCCGATCTCACAATCATCAGAATTGCAGGCTCCGCCGAGGACAGAACCCACAACCCTTCTGATGCGAGCCCGACGCTAGTAGTATATACATGTTGACAACTACGGCAAAACCACTAAGTGGCTGTGTTTAATAGCCAGTATCTGGTCATAGGGCAAAACCAGTAAGTGGCTGTGTTTGATAGCCACTAACTGGCTGTGAAGCACAGCCGCTAAGCGGTTGTGTTTACAAGTGGTGGATTGATAGCTGTATAGCAGAGCGAGCTGATTGTGTGGTGTACATACTCTCACAAGACATGTGATCTGAAAGAGAATGAGATATGGCGAAAGTATATAAAAATGTTGTACATGTGTTTAACCCCCTCTTGCACGCGATTTGGGAATGCACGACTCAAAAGAGCGCAGACCATCTCCTAAGGCCAAGCCGGCGCGAATGAATTCACTCCCCCTCTTTTCGAAGAAAGTTAATGCCAGACAAACAAGTTTTTTCAAGAGGAGAAAAAACGTCTTTCCACCTTGAAGCGGTTAAAACACAATAAGCCGCCGCCTTATCCGTTTGCCTGCCCAGACGGTCAAGGTCGCATCGAGCACGAAAAATGAATTTTGATGTCATGAAGAGAAATTATTTCTGGTGTTATTGCGATTAGGCGTTTCGTCTCATATACGAAGATAAAATTTTAATATGCGATCCGAAGTCCGCTTGCGAATACATTGGGGCAGTTGTTTGATTGTAAGAGGGTTTGGGGTATATATATATATATAGAGAGAGAGAGAGAGGGCTTGAGACCTCCCCAGAATTCGATATGGATTACAACAGGGTGTTCATGCTGCTGTTAGGAATCGTATTAATCGGAGTGGTAATATTTACACTAAGTCTGAGAGAGGACAGTAACGTGGTGGACATTTCGAATTCAACGTGTTATTATTCTAAACAGCTAGGTGATAGAAAAAATTTGTTTTTTCACATTTGTTGGAAAGGAGATTCACGGGTGTATGATATACGCTATTTTTTTAAAGACGAATCTTTTGGTTTAAAAGCAAACGTCGTAGGAGTACAACTAATAGAATCCGAGTTTTATCAGTTATGTCAAGTATGTTGAAATTGAGACATCCTTCGACTTGCATGGTGACGGGGCCATCGCAGAGCGGTAAAACACAGCTCGTGCGAAAAATGATTGCTGAACAAGTTTATGAATGCAATATGAACAAAATTTTGTGGTGTTACTCAACATGGCAACCTTGGTTTGCCGAAGAGAAAAACATAACGTTTGTTTGCGGTTTACCATCGAAGGAAAAGACATACTATTTGATCGTAATCGATGACATGATGAATGATCTAACAAATGCTATTTCGTCTATGTTTACAGTTGGTTCACACCATGGGGGTTATAGCGTGATTTTAATCACACAAAATCTATTTCCTCGTGTGAGAGTTATGCGTGATATCAGCTTAAATACACACTATTTGATTATGTTTCGCAATAGCCGAGATTTATCTCAAGCTGCTTGTTTCTCTAGACAAGCATTTCCTGGGAAAGGGAACTATTTCATGGATGCCTATAAAAAAGCAACCACAGAACCTTTCAGCTATTTGCTTGTTGATGTTCACCCGAGAAGTCCAGAGGAGCAACGCCTCCGACAATCTATATTTCCAGATCGTGGGCTTATTAATTGGGTCTTTTTACCATTGAAAAATGAATAGAGTGAGACTGTTTCCCGAACTCGAGAACAAATGCTCGAGTGGGTTTCGGGAACATTTCCTTTTTTCGATCGTGGACACAGAAAAGTCCCGAAGTCGATTGATAAAACTGTTTCCGAACTCGAGAACAAATGCTCGAGTGGGTTTCGGGAACATTTCCTTTTTTCGATCGCGGACAGAAAAGTCCCGAAGTCGATTGGTAAAACTGTTTCCGAACTCGAGAACAAATGCTCGAGTGGGTTTCGGGAACATTTCCTTTTTTCGATCGTGGACAGAAAAGTCCCGAAGTCGATTGATAAAACTGTTTCCGAACTCAAGAACAAATGCTCGAGTGGGTTTCGGGAACATTTCCTTTTTTCGATCGCGGACAGAAAAGTCCCGAAGTCGATTGGTAAAACTGTTTCCGAACTCGAGAACAAATGCTCGAGTGGGTTTCGGGAACATTTCCTTTTTTCGATCGTGGACAGAAAAGTCCCGAAGTCGATTGATAAAACTGTTTCCGAACTCGAGAACAAATGCTCGAGTGGGTTTCGGGAACATTTCCTTTTTTCGATCGCGGACAGAAAAGTCCCGAAGTCGATTGGTAAAACTGTTTCCGAACTCGAGAACAAATGCTCGAGTGGGTTTCGGGAACATTTCACTATATCATTTGGTAAAACTGTTCTGAACTCGGGAACAAATGCCCGTTTCAAAAATAACATTTCATTTGTCCTACTCCTATGTGGTAGTGGACAACAGGTCCAACGTCGAGGAGGCCTGTAGGATATCCGAGATGTGAGTGTGTGCATTTCTATGCTCACATTTTGGATGTCTTACAAGCTGTTACTTAGCCGTGCAGTGCTTGGTAAGTTCGTTATTTTTTCCTATTTTACATTAACTGGCTGCAATTAAGTATAACAACACAATCTCTTCATCCGATGGTAAGTCCTCATTTTGAATACTTATTTTTCTCTTCTCAGTTCTTGTACGAAAGGTAAACACAAAAGTAGTTTGCCATGTCAATATGCTCGCAATTTTGTTTCATAGCACCAAATTTGTGAGCATATTGACATGGTAAACTCTTTTACATCAACTACCCAGCACCACGTGGTGAGTTTGTTCTTTTTCCTTCATTACAAAATTCTCTGCTGTCTCGGTTTTGATCTCCAGAGGAATTAACAACCCACTTGTAAACACAACCGCTTAGCGGCTGTGCTTCACAACCAGTTAGCGGCTCTCAAACACAGCCACTTACTGGTTTTGCCCTATGACCAGATATTGGCTATCAAACACAGCCACCTACTGGTTTTGCCCTATGACCAGATACTGGCTATCAAACACAGCCACTTAGTGGTTTTGCCGTAGTTGTCAACATGTATATACTACTGACGCTCTACTGACTGAGCTACCGCGGCTCACAGAGTTACAGTAACGAGCTCAATAAGATGTTAACCCGCCTCTAGCCTGGATGCAAGCTGCCACACGGCGTGGCATAGACCGATAAAGTTCCCGAATGGTCTCCTGCGGTATTTCTTGTTAAATTTGCTCCAATTGTCGGACTACGTCATCAACATTCCCTACCGGATGCAGTCGTCTTTCCATCATATCCCATGCTCGATGGGAGAGAGATCTGGTGATCTGTCTGGCCAAAAAAGTGTTTGACAAGCTTGAAGACAGTTCATAGCAACACGTGCCGTATGTGGTCTGGCATTATCTTGCTGAAAAATAAGCCCAGGGTACTGCGAAAGGAACGGTAGCAAAACAGGTCTCAGAATGTCGTCAACGTACCGCTGTGCAGTAAGTGTACTTCTAATGACGACCAAAGGGGTCCGGCTACCAAGGGAAATAGCACCCCAGACCATAACTCCTTGTTGAGGGCCCGTGTGGCGTGCAATAGTGAAAGCAGGATCGGCACGCTGCCCTAAACGTCTCCACGATGATCGTCAGGACACAGTTGGAAGCGGGATTCGTCGCTAAAGACTATGCGTTTCCAGTCAGTATCATTCCAGCCTGATCGAGCCAAGCACCACTGTAATCTGGCTCGACAGTGTGCAGGCGTGAGTGGCAGGGGGCATAACGGTCGGTACGAGCGTAGATTTCGCTCTCTCAGCCGTCTGTGAATGGCCATGGTGGACACTCGTGTGTGGGTCGCACGACTGATAGCTATATGAATCAGGCGCTGTGACGGCTGATCTGACAATCACTCTGTGCTCGCGATCTGTTGTGGCCCTACGTCGACCGCTACCATCATGACGCTGAAATCTGCCATTGTCCACCCACTCTTGCCAGCATCTTCTAATCGCCGCATCGCTTCGATTCACAGGACGAGCGATTCTCCGATTTGCCCAACCTGTCTCTTTCAATCCGATGATATGACCTCTTTCAAACTCTGAAAGTTGCTCGAAATGAGCTCGAATCCTGCGAAGAGGCATTTTTTCAGTCGTTGAAAGGTATCCTAAATCGCAGAAATTTTTAACAACAGTTCAAGAACAACTCTTTATATACATCTGCTGGATGCGCAGTTCCGATGCGCTGGAGAACGCACTATTCATTCATTGGACACCAAATTTTAATCATTTGCATATTTGGTCAAAACATGCTTGCATACGAAATTTCAAAGCAATCGGATGATTCATTCTTGGTGCGTCGATTTTTTGTTATAGAGTGTATTTATTAACCAATTTAAAAACTAATTATACCGTAAGAAAAAGTGCATTCTACGGTATTCTGTGATAGTTTTAAATTTAAAAACTAATAGTAATAAGGATGTAGATATGCCAATTTTAAAAAAGTTACAAAAATGTCCCAATTTTTCCCAAATTTCAAAAAAATATATCAGGAACCAAATTGAAATTTCTAAAAAAACTCGACGAGCTGCAAAAATTCACGTTTAAAGGTACTCTTAAAAAACACTCACGGCTGACGAATAAAAATTTGTATGTGTTTTGCTCACTGATCGCAATAGAAATTTCGCTCTGTCAACTTTGACGCTTAACAAACCTTAAACTAAAAGCTGCATCGGATAACATTTTGATTCGTTTTGTTCCTGTACAATTTTGAACAAATCGTGTAAATTTTGTAATTTTCTGATCCGTACTTTCTCGTGAATCCGTCTGAGAATCGAGCCAAACAACACAATTTTCAGTCCTGCGGCGTCGGTAACTTTTTTTTATTATGGAGATAAGTTTTGTCGAAAAAACGGTACGAACTGTGACAGCAACACAATCCATATCTATTCTCTGGAATTCTATGAAACTAAAACGTTTTCGTAAAGCTTGCCATATAGTAGTTCTATTTTCTAAATAATTCATTTATCTTTGTTAATTGTACTGTCTTTGCTTCAATAATCATCTGCTTTGATACTGAACCTTTAGGAGCCATGATTCGTAATAAATACTTTTAACAAAGCTATCAAGCAAATGAGCCGTCTAAACCCCAATCTTTAATTTCAAACTCAGATTACTTAGTAGCGTTGCATCTTTGGGTTGCTCTTTAATTAAGAAATTTTTATTTTATCCATATATACTCTTTTTTAATTGGTTTTAAACGCTTGAATTTAAGTTGATATTAAGCAGGGAGTGATATAGATAATATATCAGCTTTACATGATGGAGCAAATATGAAATTCACAATTATTTTTTAAATGGCGCTAATTGTAATCGATGAAATAAATTTGTTGAATTTTAGTGTTTTATTTTCCTTTTGTTGAAAGAATTTCTGATCGATTTGATTACATGAAATTTTCCAGAGGAGGGTTTTTTGTTGGTGCTGTGTGATTTCATAACTGTAAACTGATAAACCAATACTTGAAAATAAAAGATTTTGTGGAAATTTATTCATTTCTTTTTTATTTTGTTAATAATTTAGTCATGTCTTTTTAAGGGCTTGGTAAAGTAACGAATCAGTAACCGTACGGTTGCGAGTTCGAATTCAACAAAAGTCCGCCGTGTACTAAGGGGGCTGGTGCACATTAAATCTTTTGTAGACTCAAATGTCCTCACATTGGCGTGGTGTGGAAGTTTGGAGAGTGGTGTGCCAGCTAAAGTGTGTTCTCGTCATCTGACCGTGGTTCAAAATTGTGTGGTGTCCTTGGATTTTTCCCTTCGAGTTCGATCCTGGACCGTCGCCAATAGCCCGTTGTGTTGCTCCAGTGCGACTTTAATTAAATACTTACATCTTGCTGTTTTGCAGGTAATTGGTAATTTTAGTTAACGTCGTACTAGAGCATCACAACGGGCTATTGACGACGGTCCGGGATCAGTCCCTTGAGGGAAAGATCCGAGGACAACACCTCGTAATTTTGAACCACGGTCAGATGACGAAGCAACACCTGAGCTGGCACCCCACTCTCCATACTTCCACGCCAACCCAACGTGAGCTGTTTTGAAGGAAAGGAAAATCTAATGGGTAATGGTAATGGTAATGGTAATTTTAGTTAACGTCGTACTAGAGCAACACAACGGGCTATTGACGACGGTCCGGGATCAGTCCCTTAAGGGAAAGATCCGAGGACAACACCTCGTAATTTTGAACCACGGTCAGATGACGAAGCAACACCTGAACTGGCACCCCACTCTCCAAACTTCCACGCCAACCCAACGTGAGGACTTTCGACCACGACAGATTTAAGGTGCACCAGCCGCCTCTACACCATACGTTTACAAACATTCATGCCCGGACCCGGATTCGAACCAGGAACCTTCCGATCTAGAGGCTAACACCTTAACCACTATACCGGTTGGTCGGCCGAAAATCTAATGGGAGAAAATTGTCTATAGCGGGGTCCCTAGACGATCAATATTGTCAATGTGATTGGCGGCTTCGATTGATATATGTTTCAACATAGCTTCAATCAACCCGTCAAACTCATTCGGTCAGTGTTTTCCGAAAGTGCGTGTCGTGTTTTCTTTCTGAGTTTCAAATTCAGATTTGGGCTTTCTTGCCTTGACTTCGGCTGTCTGCAATCGGAAGTAAGGAAAGAAGCTGGTCCGTCGAGGGTATAAACTGAGAAGCCGCTTTACTCACTAACATTTACTAAACTTTCTGGGAAATACTGAATTTTTCCTCAGTATAATCTGGTTTGTATTGTTTTAACGTGACAACCATTTTATACATAGCAATTCTTTTGTTTTTGATTAAATATATTCATTTGACTTAACTTTCCACAACTCGGGATAATCACGATACAAAGTAATCAAAAGCTTCACAAAAACCGAACAAAATCACTTTTTTTTTTGGGGGGAGGGCTCGATGCGTCCGTCATGTTTGCTGTCTTGAGCGAAACTGCCCGACGATTGACAATCCGTATTTTTCTTGATCAATCGGCTCGGTCAATGTCCTTCAATCAAAATTTATCAATGTCCGTCAATCGCATCCTACGCAATGAATTGATTGCTTCAATGAGCATCATTGACAGATCGTCTTGGACAGGCCTCGAAATAGATTGTTTAATGCAGGTGCACCTTGTTCACCTAAGTTTTTAATTAGGTGCACATATTATATATCAGGTACACATAAGAAAAACGTTATATAAGAGCATTAATGTAATGTAAACTACTTTATTAGTTGGGTATGTTCAGATAGGTTAGCAGTGGATAGTAAATAAAAATATTTAAACAACTAGGGGGCCCGCCACCTGCTCGCTAACGCTCGCCAACCCCCAGAGGATTCCTTCGCAATCCTCATTGGTTCGCTCAGCGAACCTATGCTCGCTTCGCTCGCATCAATGAAGACATGTGTCCTAGCAGAAGGAATTGTTAACAAAATATGATATATTCCAAAAAAATATTTTTCAAATCTAAATTTTATGCTGTTTATCAGAAAAGATATTTACAGTACCTCTGGAATCAGAATTCAAATGGAAACTTTGAGCAAATTTTGACTCGGAAATGTGAGCGTTGATTTGGAAATTGAAAACCCAGCATGTTGGTTGTGTGTACATTTACCCAGCACTCGAGCCACCCACGCTTTTTCATTGAGTTTGTTGTCGAAAGTTGTAATGCAAGCGTCTTGTTGAACTATAATAGTTTGCCCCGAAACGGACTTTTTTTTTAAATGACCCTGAAAAGATCCTCCGTTTTCTTTGATTTCTATTATTTACTGCAACAGCTCGACTAAAATTCATTTTTTTTCAATAAAATTTCATCCGATAACGCTATAAATTCAATTGAAGCGCGAGGCTTTGGTATAAACAAAGAATCGTACAATGTTGCCAAAACGCGAAAACAAATAACGTCTTTTTTTGCGTGCCACGTAAGAGAATTATATATATAGATTGTTTTATCTGCGAAATTATTACTGCTAATGGAATTTGAAAATGTAACCATAAATTCTCAATTTCTTCGTTCCCATAGCTCTCGATTTCTTCATTGTTTGGCCAATAACATGACTCGAAGACAGCAATAGCAGATAAAAGTGGATCCTTAACAATGGATTTAAATCTGTTCAATCGTCGAACTGCATAGTTGTATTATGTGTCGTGTTTCTTTCAAAACTTTCGTTTTTTCAAGGTATCCGGCGCGCGGCTATCGCGACAGTCGCTTCAACATAGCCACCTGAAAAAAAGTTTTGATCATTGGAAAGTTCTGGTGGCAGTGGCACAAGTAAACCCTTCTCCTGTATAAACCCGTTACGGCCCAGTGATTTTGTTTTCGCAGTGTGTATTTAAGAATTTTAAATACGTTTCCTTAGAGTGAGAGAGATTAATACTGATATTTGGTTCAAACATCAAAATAAAATAAAAAAACACCTTTTCCCTCCCCCTTTTTTAACGTTAGTTGCACTGCGTGAACCTAGAGGGAAAAAATTGGGTGCGCAATTTTATTTTCATGTGCACCTGTGCACCCGGGTATTTCGAGCCCTAGTCTAGGTAGAGTGCCTATATAATAAGAGTGGCGACATACGGGAAACACTTTCTGATTGGCTTAGAGACCTTTTCTACCGCCCGAGGCGGTCTTTTCTTAGCTCCCGTAGACTTAACATGGGAACTTTTTGTTTGTTCGAGCAAACGTGTGTATATTAAATAAAAAAGAAAATATAGCTTATTCATGTTCCATTTCGTATTCTAGAATGTTTATTTATTATTATTTTAGTGTTTTGTCAGTATAAATTTGAAGACTTTTTAAGTAAATAGCTTTTTTTGAACAACGCGGTGTTTCCCACAATCTAAGTTAGCGCGTGTGCAATCCATCTCATCAATTACGTATGTAATTGAGCGTTTATATGATTCATTTAAAGCGAATGTATCCATATTATAACAATCATATGCTTTTTGTTCATCTTGAAACGATATATTAATTCGCCCAGCAACATTCTTTGAGACGATTCTGGTAGAAAAATGGCTGCCACGCATGCGCACTGGGCCAAATTTGGCCCCTTGTCGCCACTTATTATATAGCACTCTAAGTCTAGGAACCTCTTAACAAATAGCTTAGAAAAACAGACACACGAAATAGAATAAAAGAACTGATCTTTTCCCTATCTGAGGTACGAAACAAAGACAAACATCGAGTAAATAGGAACAGAGTACCATTATACAAACTCGAATCCTTCACGAATGTCCGCTCAAGTGTAGATAATCTCAACCTTAACAGTAGTCAATGTGATAGCTCGATATATAATTAGGCAGGCATTCAAACTTAAGCTTTCGTGAAAGCAATGTGTTGTAGGAACCAGGTGTAGGAGGTTAGATGTATGTATTACTAATTAGGCGTCTGATCTCTCAATTTGTGTAGCATCATGGTTTAGGAATATACTGTGTTATTTGTTGTTAGTTAAGCAAACAAATCGATTTCAACGACAACAGTTTTGAATTAGTTCTTTTTAATTTCTAACTTAATACCCATTTTTGGGATTTTCTCGTAGATTAAAGTATGTAATCATAAAAATAAGTACAGCAAAAAGATCACACCTCAGTCGTATTACCGCAGTTAACTTCTAAATGTTCACTTCAATTCCATCCCGTTTACTTGTCGTCAACTGACCGTGGTTCAAAATTACGAGGTGTTGTCCTCGGATCTTTCCCTTAAGGGACTGATCCCGGACCGTCGTCAATAGACCGTTGTATTGCTCTAGTACGACGTAAACAAAAAATTACCAATTACCAATTGTTTAAAATGGCGTTTTGGTATTCTGATGTTCAGACCTCTTTTTGCGTTTGCAGACATTTTCTTTTATGCCATGATTTCTATCTTCCAGACTTCCTATTGGCTTTCTGCCGACCAACCGGAATAGTGGTTAAGGTGTTAGCCTCTAGATCGGAAGGTTCCTGGTTCGAATCCGGGTTCGGGCATGGATGTTTGTAAGCGTATGGTGTAGAGGCGGCTGGTGCACCTTAAATCTGTCGTGGCCGAAAGTCTTCACGTTGGGTTGGTGTGGAAGTTTGGAGAGTGGGGTGCCAGCTCAGGTGTTGCTTCGTCATCTGACCGTGGTTCAAAATTACGAGGTGTTGTCCTCGAATCTTTCCCTTAAGGGACTGATTCCGGACCGTCGTCAATAGACCGTTGTATTGCTCTAGTACGACGTAAACAAAAAATTACCAATTACCAATTGTTTAAAATGGCGTTTTGGTATTCTGATGTTCAGACCTCTTTTTGCGTTTGCAGACATTTTCTTTTATGCCATGATTTCTATCTTCCAGACTTCGTATTGGCTTTGTGCCGACCAACCGGAATAGTGGTTAAGGTGTTAGCCGCTAGATCGGAAGGTTCCTGGTTCGAATCCGGGTTCGGGCATGGATGTTTGTAAGCGTATGGTGTAGAGGCGGCTGGTGCACCTTAAATCTGTCGTGGCCGAAAGTCTTCACGTTGGGTTGGTGTGGAAGTTTGGAGAGTGGGGTGCCAGCTCAGGTGTTGCTTCGTCATCTGACCGTGGTTCAAAATTACGAGGTGTTGTCCTCGGATATTTCCCTTAAGAGACTGATCCCGGACCGTCGTCAATAGACCGTTGTATTGCTCTAGTACGACGTTAACTAAAATTACCATTACATTACCATTGTTTAAAAGGGTGGCCGACCAACCGGTATAGTGGTTAACGGTATATTGGATTTAACGTGCACCAGACCCTTTGGTACGTGATGGTCTTCAATAGGATTTGAATTCGCAACCCTCCGGTTACTAATCCGTTACACTTCCAACCAGACTGCCGTGACTCTCATTTTTGATCGCCGACCAACCGGTATAGTGGTTAAGATGTTAGCCTCTAGATCGGAAGGTTCCTTGTTCGAATCCGGGTTCGGGCATGGATGTTTGTAAGCGTATGGTGTAGAGGCGGCTAGTGCACCTTAAATCTGTCGTGGCCGAAAGTCCTCACATTGGGTTGGCGTGGAAGTTTGGAGAGTGGGGTGCCAGCTCAGGAGTTGCTTCGTCATCTGACCGTGGTTCAAAATTACGAGGTGTTGTCCTCGAATCTTTCCCTTAAGGGACTGATTCGGACCGTGGTCAATAGCCCGTTGTGTTGCTCTAGTACGACGTTAACTAA
The DNA here is from genome assembly GCA_947359465.1 of Metellina segmentata. NCBI lineage: Eukaryota > Metazoa > Arthropoda > Arachnida > Araneae > Tetragnathidae > Metellina > Metellina segmentata. The sequence goes on along the minus strand of OX375877.1, from coordinate 117,652,215 downwards.
AAAATTACCAATTACCCGGACCGTCGTCAATAGCCCGTTCTGTTGCTCTAGTACGACGTTAACTAAAAGTTACCATTACCATAAAAATAAGTACAGCAAAAAGATCACACCTTAGTCGTATTACCGCAGTTATCTTCTAAATGTCCATTTCAATTCCATCCCGTTTACTTGTTTAAAATGGCATTTTGGTATTCTGATGTTCAGACCTCTTTTTGCGTTTGCAGACATTTTCTTTTATGCCATGATTTCTATCTTCCAGACTTCCTATTACCTTCTACAGCATGACCAAATATGGCTCTTGCACTATAAAACTTAATCAATTCATCCATTGCCTTCTGTGTACAGACGGGCCACCCGATTGTAAGAGTAACGGATTAGCAGGAGGGTTGCGAGTTCGAATCCAACCAGACCGTAGGGTACGAAAGGGGCTGATGCATGTTCAATCTGTCCTGGCCTCAAATGTCCTCACGTTGGCGTGGTGTTTCGGCACTTGACCGTGGTTCAAAATTACTAGTGGTTGTCCTCGCATCTTTCCCTTCGAGTATAATCCTGGACCGTTGCCAATAGCCCGTTGTGTTGCTCCAGTGTGACGTTAATTGAAATACCTATTAACCTTCCTGTAATCAAAGAGCCGACTAGTTACAAAAGAAAGCCAAGCTTTTCCGTGAAGTTTAAACAACGTTATGCAATCTACAAACATACGCTTCAATCAAGCGTTTTAATGTTATTTGTGAGGTTATGGCGAACCTGGCAACGAAGTGCTCTCAATATCCACTATGGCACTTGACAAATGGGCCTGTCTTGTTGTTTTGTGATCCGAATAATTTGGTAGATTAAAAGAACTAAATAATAGAAATATATGTATTCACGTTTTTTTTTTTTTTAGTATTGAGTTTTTATTTTTTTATGCCTCTAGGCCAGTGGTACCGGTATAGTGGTTAAGGTGTTAGCCTCTAGATCGGAAGGTTCCCGGTTCGAATCCGGGTCCGGGCATGGATGTTTGTAAACGTATGGTGTAGAGGCGGCTGGTGCACCTTAAATCTGTCGTGGCCGAAAGTCCTCACGTTGGGTTGGCGTGGAGGTTTGGAGAGTGGGGTGCCAGCTCAGGTGTTGTTTCGTCACCTGACCGTGGTTCAAAATTACGAGGTGTTGTCCTCGGATCTTTCCCTTAAGGGACTGATCCCGGACCGTCGTCAATAGCCCGTTGTGTTGCTCTAGTACGACGTAAACAAAAAATTACCGATTGTTTAAAATGGCGTTTTGGTATTCTGATGAAACAAAAGTTAAGCAGCAAAAAAAAAAAATTACAATATTAAAAAAAATAATAATAAATAAATAAAAAAAATAGGGAGATGTAAAAGCAAAATAAAGTTTATTAAGAAGAATAAAAAAAAGAAAAAGTTATGCAGTAAAAAATCAGTTAGAAAATAAAAAAGGAAAAAATCTCAAAATATGAATATTTATTTCCAGATTTCTTGCATTAACATAGTAATTTTACACACATCTTTCTTAAAGCAATTTGTAACTACTTTTTAAGGCATTTTAAAATTCATCTATCCAAAATAGGTTTAGCGTGTAATGAACAAACAACAAATAAGTAAAATAGTTATTATATTTAATATATTTAGAAGAGGTTTAAGTCTTTCCTACACAATTTTACCACGTGTTCGTGTCTCACTACATCCTCTTCTTGCCAATTTTCAAGCCCTTCGCCACACCAGTAACACCCTGACCCTGTCCAATACACCCGTATAAAACAATCCGTTTTCGGCCAGGTCCCAAATGTCAAAGTTCGTGCGTGGCCAATCTCTAAACGTAGACAGGCGTTTATTGAGCATAGACATACTTGGAAATTTTGGCTTCAAATTTACATAATGGTTATTCATTTTCCTAAAAACTATACTGCTCTGTTACTCTTAAGTGTAAAATTATAGGGCCTATTGAGTTAAATCCCTCATAAAGGTTATCTTCGTCAATTTTTAAAAAATCTGATAATAGTCAAAGATACTAATTTCTGTTCAACAAAAGGCAAAGATTTGTGCCCATAAATAAATAATTCAATTTGCTGAAGTAAATTTAGAAAAATAAAACAGCATGATCAAAAGAAATCAGTATATTTTAAAGAAAAGTAAAAAACAAGTTCCTCGAATATAAATTATATTTGGTTACATACTTTTTTATCTTGCTCAAGTTGAGATACATCGAATTGAACTGTACTCAGCTCATCTACGTGATAGAGCAAAAAAAAAAAGAACAAATTACATGCACATTTAAGCATACCCCCCTTTAGTTAAAATCCTGTACTACAACATAAAACTTTACTTGTCGCATTATCACAAGCACGTGTTTTCTTAGTACATTCTTCACTTACGAGTTCATTGTTACTCATATAAAAGATAAAAGACTAAAATAAGATTAACTTTACTGATTAGTAAGTGTATAGTGTTATATATATCAGTTCTTTGTGTCTCCAGTTAACAATTATTTATCCACAAACAGAGAACGCTTTTCAATAGCAATGTTTAACATTTGCGCAATTGTGGATTTTGATGGATTTCAGACTAAGGTAGGTTTCTTAGTACGTGAATACGGATACATCGCTATTAAATCGCAAGTAGCTTCAAGTATTCGTTTTAACCTATCGCCTTATAAGTATAAAGTTAGTACCAAAGATCGTAAAACTGTGCGATATGTTGAAAATTACGTGTGTGGACTTCCTTTCTGTCCCATAGCAGGGGAAAACGTGTATCCCTTAGAAAGTCTATACTCTAAACTTTTGGAATCATACAAGCAGACAAAGAGTGCCTCTCAGTATCTAGTTGCTTACAAAGGTGGTTGTGTTGAGAAACAACGCTTAGATGGCCTTGAATATTCCGAACATCAACTTGGAACACTTTGGTCCAAAATTCCAAGTCCAAGGGTGTCCAAAATTCGATGCACTATGTGCTCTTAGCAGCAACAAAGAGATCCAAAAACTATCATGCGGTAATCAAAAAAATCATTTGCATTGCCCAAAAGCTGAGGTGACGGCATTTAATAACTGGCTCATAGGAAATATATGTCTCTTAAAAAATACAGGCATATATAAAATAAGTTCTTTTGTTTTTATTATAATGCATTATTTTGTGTAAAATATATGAATACTGGTTATTTTTCAATTAAAAAGTGTTATATAGTTTACTTTGTTTCAGTATTTCTTTCAATATGTTTTAGAATTATTTTTTAATATGTTTTAGAACAATTTGTTTCTTGCAGAGATTGTTTGAAGAACACATAGAAGTTATACTTAAACATTATTTCAACGATATTTGTTCATTTAAAAATTAATTAGTTTTTAAAATTTACTGTGGTTTTTTAATTTTACTCATGTGTGAAACTATCAGTGGTGTGAGTAAATCTTTAGAATTAACTATCAAGAAAGGGCAAAAAAAAATTATTTTGTTTAGCAGCCTAGAAGTGTACACATTATTTTAAAAATCACAAAACCCACTTACTATCCATTTAACGTAGCAATGTAGTATATCTAAAATTATAAAGACCTATACAAAGTATCTTGTAAAATACTTGTACAAAATTGGCATTTGGCTCCGCAATTTAAACTGTGTATAATATAATACACAATGTTTTGAAGTAAATAAAAAGAAGTTAATATATTTAGTAAAATGTATTGTTGGCAAGAGAGAAAAAAGAACATTTAATTTAGAACTTCAAAGACTAAAAGTTTATTAATATTCATTTTCACTACTTCAAATGTACAAGTAAACATCTTCATAGTATGGGTCTTGAAAAGTTTCAAACTAGAGGTAAAAAATATTTTACTTTTACAGGTTTCTTCTTGATTTTTTTTTCTTACATAAAAACACGATTTAAGAAATCAAACTGCTAAATGTCTTTATTGAAAATCGAAAATATTTTTTTTTGTAATCTGCATTTAAAAATTTGTAATAATAGCTAATTTATATGTTTCAATCATATTTTTTCAAAATCATTATTAAAATATGTGTAATAGTATCTAATTTTTGTGTGTAAAAGCATCTTAACATTTTACAATAAATCAAAGAAAATTTCATTTTAAAAAGTTTGCAAATCTAAACAATAAAATCACTACATTTCAGACAGATTTATTTAAATAAAAAAATAATATGGATGAGTTTTCTCTTGTTCAATTAAAAGAAAATTTTACAAGAAAACATGTTCATAGTATGGGTCTTGCAAAGTTTAAAAAAAAAAAATGTACTTTTATTTAAGTGTACAGTATTTGAAAATAAATTATGAATAAAATATGTGCTATAGCATCTAATGTATAATTAGTGTTTAAGTGAACGAATCTAAATTAAAAACATAAATATTTATAGCAAATAAAATTTCATCTCAGATCTTGTATTGTAAAAAACACAATTTCTAAAATTAGTATTTAATTTTAAAAAAATCCAAAATACAGTGTATGTGGTATAAGACACGCATAAAAGTTTCCTTAAAATAACAATAAGATGTAAGTATAAAAAACAATATTCACAAAGGCATAAATATTAATTGTAACGTTTTCCAAATATCGTTTAGTGTACATCCCTATTTACACTGTGTTCCAGTTCAGGGGTACATATGGGGATTATCACTAATTTATACAATAATTTTTCGAAACGTTAATTCTAGGGCATAATGCATTTCCGCGGGGCAAGCTGTGCAACCAAAATTTGTTTGTCTGATATATCATTACAAGTAAGCTTCCATTTTCCAGAACAATTTTTAAAGAGTTGTAGTTCTTTCTAGAAAACACAAACTGTCTTTTTTGTCCAAATGAAACAGACACTATGGATGCATTAAGATCCAAGTTCTTCTCGTTGTCTTTATGTGCACCTACATAGTCCTTACCATCTTTTTAACGGTTCACCAACACAAAATTAAATCTTGCATCAATTATTCGTTCCACTTCACCCTTTATTTCCAACAGTAAAGGAGATCAGGGCTTGGCTGCAATACAAGATCCACTAAAGGTATAGCTTATAAATTCGTCTCCGTATGCTACAAGTTGTCGAAGCACAGTATGTTTTTTACCGGAAATTTCTATAGTAGTTTCCTCTTTCTTTAAATACGTTAATTCGTTTTCCAATCGACGGAAATATGACCAACCATCACAATCTGTAAACAATTTACCATATTCATAGCATAAAGAATCTTTACAGTATTTCTGGAAACACTGTTCTTTGTCTGTACGCATTTTCTTTGTAGGTCTAATATCACTAGAATCCATGATGTATCTAAAAACAGTAGAAGGGCAAAAATCCAGAGAAGCAAAGTTATTCAAAGACCCAAGAAACAAGTTCAACTACGCTTTTAAAAGCCTCTTAGTTATCAAACAGTATAATCACCTTCTTTTATTTGGTTCCTAACATTTTCAGATACCACAACACGTGTACTTCGGTAGTTTAAGCTAATCTTTAATTTTCTTTTGAGTCACTTTTATCGATGATTCCTTGTATAATTCCGTTCCTTCTCTTTAACCTACACGTGCAAACATATTATCCTTTGTCATATTCTCACATGTTCCAGAGACTTCTAGACTTTTCAATCTTTGATACTACGTATTTTTGTCTAGTCAGTGTTTAACTCTGTTTTCTTACTGCCTTATGGGTACAACATTATTCATGTATTAGGCACTACTATTTCTTAGTCACCCGTTACAGAAGCTTCTAGACTTTTTCAATCTTTGGTAGTATGTACTATACGCATTAACAGAATGATAGACTATTTTAAATATAACACGATCATTTAGGTGGTCGTGGCCGAACGGCTTAAGAGCTTGTAAGAAAACGGTTGGCCGCGATTACCTTTTGCTGGGTTCGAATCCACGTATTATTATTTTTCTTTCAAATAATTCTCCATTTAATTCTAAAGTATCAGCAAGAAAATAAATCTTTTAAAACTAATCGTTACTTTTTACACCCCTAGGTGGCGGTACCAGTCATTTAGTCTTTAATTTAAGAAAATACCGTAGTTTCCTTAATTTTATATTATATATTTATTCACTAAAGTTCGTTTAATTGTTCATCCCCTCACTAGATGGCGCTACTTGTCATATTACGCAAACAAAGTAAGTGGGTATTGTAAATTCCAAGAAATTTACTACCCCCTCCACCACCCACAAGATAGTGCATTCAACAATTCTCTCACCATAATCTATAATCCACAATCCACATGGTCCAGGATGCCTATTATCCCCCTACTATCCTGGACCGTTGCCAATAGCCCGTCGTGTTGTTCCAGTGTGACGTTAATTGAAATACCTATTCACTTTCCTGTAATCAAAGAGCCGACTAGTTACAAAAGAAAGCTAAGCTTTTCCGTGTAGTTTAAACAACGTTATGCAATCTACAAACATATGCTTCAATCAAGCGTTTTAATGTTATTTGTGAGGTTATGGCGAACCTGGCAACGAAGTGCTCTCAATATCCACTATGGCACTTGACAAATGGGCCTGTCTTGTTGTTTTGTGATCCGAATAATTTGGTAGATTAAAAGAACTAAATAATAAAAATATATGTATTCACGTTTTTTTTTTTTTTTTAGCATTAAGGTTTTTATTTTTTTATGCCTCTAGGCCAGTGGTACCGGTATAATGGTTAAGGTGTTAGCCTCTAGATCGGAAGGTTCCTGGTTCGAATCCGGGTCCGGGCATGGATGCTTGTAAACGTATGGTGTAGAGGCGGCTGGAGCACCTTAAATCTGTCGTGGCCGAAAGTCCTCACGTTGGGTTGGCGTGGAAGTTTGGAGAGTGGGGTGCCAGCTCAGGTGTTGCTTCGTCATCTGACCGTGGTTCAAAATGACGAGGTGTTGTCCTCGAATCTTTCCCTTAAGGGACTGATTCCGGACCGTCGTCAATAGCCCGTTGTGTTGCTCTAGCACGACGTTAACTAAAATTACCATTACCATTACTAGGCCAGTGGTTTCCCAATTTTTTGTACAAATTGTACCCTCTAGGCGTTGCTTATGCTTAAAAAAAATTATGCTTTTAAAAAGTCAACCTTACTGATTCCGACTAAATAAAATTACACAGTAATTAACAAAAAATTGCATAAATGATAACAATTAAATATCGCTATATTTTCAAAAAGTTATAAAGCCAGAGAAAAAAACAATAAAATTGTAGCAATGATACAAAATGCTAAACCTCACTAATGAGGAACTTGCACCTGTGAGGAAAATGCTCATTTATGTGTTTTATTAACAGATTGATCGTCAAAATGTACAAAAAAGACTATTAAAACCCATAAAATGGATTTAGTTAAAATCTCAAGTTTTAAATCACCGAAAAGTACGACAAAAGCACATGACCTCAAAACGCTACGTGACGTACGACGTGTGCACCACGATGTAATGTTTACGTTTGTCTAGCGCGTTGAAATTTCATATTGCTTGCTCTTTTAATTTTTAAGCAATCAATTAAAATTTTTTTCTTCCTATTTCAACGTTGCTATCACAGAGAAGTTCACTGCCATAGGAAGCAATGGACTTATAAATAACATGGGAAATCACATAGACGCTGGCGCCCCCAGCGGGGGAGCCGGACCCTACTATAGCGTCGGATCTACACCTCGTTTCCATAACAACCAAACTAGGTTTCCACAACAGCTATCTCAGGCTATTTATTTTTTCGAAACCCAATTTGCATTTTTGATTAAAAGCTAAATATTATTTAAATAATTTTTAGCATAAATGCTTCAAAATAGCACTTTTTTAATGTCGTATGAACTTAAGAAAACCCCTTTATTTATGAAATCTTACCAATGAATGAACTTTTTTCTTTCATTTTTGTTTAATCTTTTATGCGAATGCTTCTTTAAAAATATATTCCAAACATGTTTGATTTGGAAAATTGTTGATCTCTATTGATAATCTGAAATAATATTTGAACGAAAAAGTACATAATAAATTTTTTTTATTGACTTACGGCCGTATTCACAAGTCCGAGTTAACTCGAGGATCAACGATAATCAGCGAGTTATCGAAAAAACCGTATTCACAAGTCCTGATCCGTGGTTTAAACTGCCGTTTCGGTGTTACATTTTGATCCTCCGAAATCGGCGAGTTAACTCGCGAGTTACATTTAACGCATGCGCAGTACCATCTTTTTGGAAAAAGAAAATGGAGGACACATTTCATTCTATGCTCAATTACAGAATTCTTGCGACGACTGAACTGGATCTGTCATTACGGAGCACCTACTACATAGCAGCTAATCTCCTCATATTAAAATTGCTTAAATGGAAAAATTTAAACATATTTTTATTGAAATTCAAAAGAAAAATGAAAATAAAAATAGCTGCGTAATCTTAACCAAGCAGCTTAGCGAAAAGATAGATGGCGCCACCTCTGTCCTCTAAGCCGGAGAGAGCGAACGGTAGAAAACGACCATGGCAGATACAAATTCGTCGTAGAATTAAAATTATTCTGTTGAGTTACTCCGAATGAAAGAAAATTGATAATGCAAGTTACTTGTCGCGACACCAACACACACCCATACTGACAAGTACAAAGATAATCAGATTACATACATCTGTCAAAACATTGTGTACAATTCTTTCTTGCCAAATTTAGGTTTCCATAAAAATCCAATTTGAGATTAAATACCTTTGCATTTCTTTTCCCAAACCCATATTAAAATGCTGTGCGAGTCCTATTTATTCACAATTTGGAATCAATTCTACGGCGAAGTACGGGCTTGATCAGTATGAATGCAGATTCGGGCGTCCTAACCAATGTAAACAATATCATGTGATCGTGAGGAGCCAATCATAGCGAGCGTCTCATTTTAATCCTCGGATCACTTAACACGCCGTTTGAGAATACCGTTTTTGATAATCCTCGAGTTAACTCTTACTCGCGGATCAACTGATCCTCGAGTTAACTCGAGACTTGTGAATATGGCCGTTAATCAGGTACATTATTAATTTTTGAACAAATTATACAATTTGAAAAAGGAATAGAAAAGAAGTACTGTTTATGAAGAAGTCTCGTCGAAGCTCATTTAGTAGTAAGTCAATCACACACATCACCAAGTGATAGTGGACTATATGAATTTTATTGTTGAATCATGAATTCAATCAGCAATGCACAATTCTTCCCTGTGAAGAAAATAATACCGAAGGGTATTGAACCCCTAGGCAAAATCTCTCACGCTGCTGTCTCTCATCTGCACTCCGAATACGAATACAAAAAGAAAGAAGTTGGCGCCTAAAAAACTAAGATATTACCTGACCTTGTTCTGAATGTAAAAAAAGAACATAGTTCAGCTACTGTTACTCGCTTATACATATTTCTGTGTGATCCATCTAGAACAATTTTAGCATAGGAAACGAACAGTAAAATACACAACAGGATATAAAGGAATGAAATACTTTGGTAAAATAAGCAACTTATCAAGAATCTTCATTTGCCTTCCAAAGAGTAAAATTCATTGTTTAGCATTCATAAACAAGCTAACTCAATGTAATTCACCATTTAGAGTAGCAAATGAATGGATAATATTACTTATTTTATTCATTATTGGAGCTAAATCACACAATTTTTCACCATTTAGTGTAGAAAAGAAACAATAAAATACACAACAGTATGCGACAATTTTAGTATCTCTAAAATCTTTACAGGGAAAGTCTAGTTTCAGGATATGTTGATTTAAATCAAGTTATTTTTGTATAAAAAATATTATTCAAATGAAACTTTTATATTTAATTTTCTTTTCTGTATTAAGTATCACACAAAAGCATTCCAATTTTGCAAAAATATCTTTATAAATGTTGACATAAAACCGGTTATAATTCAGAAAAAGGTAAATTTTAATTACACAAAAACAGAATGTAAAAAAAAAATCAACAAATACACAAAATGCATAATGAATAGAGCACAATTGTACAGAATTCTGAATACCACATGTTTCTTACATTTAAGAACGATTGATTTTGATTAAATAAAAAATGCACAAACTAACACTGAAAGATTTTAAAAAATTAGTTATCTTGGGCGAATAGTCTTAAAATTAAATAGAACGATTTCATTTTTTCTTCCTTCAATTGGGTTTTAAAATAAGTGTTATTAATTTTACTTGATTGTAAAACGATTCAAAAAATTGCACGTAATTCACAGTAGTCGTTTCCAAGTTATGATATTTTATGAAAAACAAAAGCAATTTACCTTTCAACGGTTTTTACAGGCGGTAAACTTGAACAACGGCTTTTCTATTGATGATGGTATAGTATTTTAATTAACATCGCACTCACTCTGCGCATTGGAGCAACACAACTAGATATATGTGAAGGTTGGGGATCAACCTTTTTTGCTGATGGATAGTACAGTTTTTAAATAATTATTAAAATGATGCAAAGAATATTCAGCTGTATGACGCTTCAAGAAGTCTGCCGATTAGAAAATAAAAAATGGCTTCCGCTCTGACTCTGATTGAAACATTTCAAACTCCGCCCACAATTAGGGACTGGCTTCCTCACTGGAGCGCTATACGTCATGGCTTCAGTGAACCTCTGTATAGTACTTCTCTGTGGTTGCTATCAAAGTAAACAAACCGTCACAGTGTATAGTGACGTCACAAGAAACGGGGCATCAACCTTAATGGGGTCCGGGACGCATTGAATTTTTTTTTTTATTAATTAACTTAGAATTTAGAATTTTTTTGTACTGATTACCCATCTAACTAATAAACGAAATCACAACACAAAATTTTTCCAAAAGTTTAAAAAAATTTAAATTAAAATATTTTGAAAAAAAGAGGGATCATTTTAAATTGCTAAAACTCAAAATATTCTTGATCCATTTTCAAAATTCTTGCAGTAAATTATTCACAAATATAAAAACTTTAATTTTGATTTAGCAATTTAAAAAATATTAATTTAATAAAAAATAAAAATAAAAGAATGAAAATTTTTGAAATTTTTAAGGTACTTTTTTTTTAAAGTTATATTTTTAAAAGTAAATATTTGTTTCAAATTTGCTGAATCAAAATTAAAGTATAATGTTTGAAAAAGATATATTCCAAATTTCAAACCTTAAACTTTATCGGTTTTCGACTTATAGCAATTTGAATACAGGAAATCTTGAAAAAATGTATCGTGGAGATAAACGCATTTAAAGTTTTGAAGACAGATGTTGCTACCATGACAACACCTGTCAAGAGTGTTAGATTTTCAAAACAACGCACCACAAAAGTTATTATATCTCTAGTTCTAATAAAGATAGAAATATGATGTAGACGTCATTTTAAGCAGAAAAACAGAGAGAATTTCTTAAAATAATAAAAAAAAATTCGAAAATTTGACGATTTTTGAGTCCCGGACCTCCTTAAAATGAAATAGACGGATCTTGGGCGGAGTCGATGTCGTAAGATCTATGAAGGGTATATCACAAATTGACTTATACGATTGGCTATGGAAGCGCAGACTAGTGTTTATAATAACGTTGGATAGACACGTTAACCAATTAATAGTTTAGGATTCATGCTTTTACCCACAACCACCTGACACATCTTCAAACCAAGCAACTGGAAGAAATAACTTGAAACTGCGGTCGCATGCTTCGTCTATTTTATATTGAGGTCGATGAAGCTGGGTAGGAAAACTAGCGTTTTTGAAATGAAGTAAATTGTGCGAACTTGAAATTTTTTTACTTTACCTTTTCGGGCTTTAAAAGTTAAAAAAAAAAAAAGATACTTTCCATTTTTTTATTTCATTTTCTATACTATAAAAATCTAAACAAAAAACGTGCAAGTTCTTCATTCCGACAAACAACGCAAATCAAAATGAAAAAAAATTAAAAATATATCGCAATCCATTATGAAACAGGCGCCTCAGCGTACAGCGTAAGTGTCCGACAAGTTGACTCTGATTGGCTGGTATGATCATGTGACCTCTGAGACGTAAAGGTGTTTCATTTGGCTATTTATCTACGTTTTGGCGCAGATCTCTTTGACTGATAGGAACGATTTTCGAAAGGTTTTAACATTTTGAACCGAAAATTGTATCCTTTTATTATATAAGTTAATAATTATATAACTTAGTGTTTTATGTATGCTTTTTGTTACATCAGAATGGTCCTAAACCAGGGGTGGATACGACACCATCATCCTAAAGCAAAGGGGACGGCAGAGGGGCGGAAAAATATCAGCTGGTAGTGAGTTCAGAGTGGTTCTTAGATTATTTATGTAAAATCAACGAAAGCTTGGGAAAATATAAAAAGGGTATTAAAAATTAGGAAAAGTAATTTAGAATCAAAAGGAATTAAATTGGAATTTTTAAAAAATAATTTGGAGGATCTAAAAATTTTTCCGCCAGCTGGTTTCGAAATCGGGAAGTCATCCTCCGCTGCTTACAGAAGGTAGGTGACTTTAGCCATTAGGCCATTGTTGCTTCCCGAAAATAAGCTCTTTAAAAAAAGACATTTTCGCTTCCCCTTAGTATAAGTTGGCGAGAAATACTACTAACAACAACAACCATACAACATATATATGAGGAGCCAATCAGAGTCAACTAGTCGGACACTTACGCTGTACGCTGAGGCGCTAGTATTATGAAAGGGAAAAAACAAAAACGATGAAATCAAAGTAGAATTCCAATTTTAGCAACCGCCTTCAGAGCAGTCATGAAAAACGACTAATGAATTAATTAAAAATAAATACTAAACCAATGGAATCAGAATAGGAATTCCAATATGGTATTGATAAAAAATGCAAGAAACAAATATAGATTATGTGACTCACATCAAACAGAACGCTATGAAAGAAAAAAAAATAGCATTCGACCAGTGACCATAGCATTCGACCATTATTGAGCCCAAAACTAAAGAATAAAGCAAGATAGGAATGTGTCCCGTGATTTGGTGCGCGTCCAATCCGTTATCAAAGGAAAAATATAAAAGCTAATCGAGAAAGAGCAAAGAAGAATCGGCAAAGTATTGTGATTTCAGCAACCCTGATCCAAAAAATTGAAGAAACGCGAAAGGAAAAAAAAAATTTCGCGAAAGAAATAAACTCTAGTTCATTCAGTCACCATTAGGACTACTGTATGCCAAATTTCATGACTGTGCTATAGATTCGTCTGGACACCTCAGACACAGACACACAAACAATTCATTTTAGAATAGTAGAGATGTACTTGCAAACTGCAAACCAGTTGAATCATCCAATTTCCAAAACAAGGTTTCCAGTAAAAAAATTAGAAGTTACAAAACTATATATCCAACTATGCAGGTAATACAGTACTATACAATCTACCTATATGGTAATTCTTTTCTTTGCAATCTACCTATATGGTAATACCATACTATGCAATCTACCTATATGGGAATACTATACTCTGTAATATACCTATATGGTAATACTATACTATGAAATCTACCTATATGGTAATGGTACCTTATTATGGTAAAGTACCTACCTCAGGGCTCGAAATACCCGGGTGCACAGGTGCACTGTGCACATGAAAATAAAATTGTGCACCTAATTTTTTCCCGCTAGGCGCACATGTGCACCTAATTTAAAAACTTAGGTGCACAAGGTGCACCTGTATTAAAAAAATATATTTCGAGGCCTGACCTACCTATATGGTAAAGTACCTAATATGGTACTATGCAATCTATATATCGCACCCCGGCAAGAAAAGTGACACGTCAAAAAATAAAAATTTTGATGTTATGTCATTGACAAATATGTATGAGGTGCCCCAGCGTGTTATATTACTATTCTATAGAATATAATAGAAGCTACCACCATAAATACTTACCAAAAATTTAAAAGAAGCTTATACTACTTCAATATAAGTTTTATAGTATCCTTTAAGTTGATGTTTCTCTAATTCTGCAATTTTGAGTCACTTTTCTTTAGTCACTTTTGATCACTTTTCTTGCCGGGGTGCGATATGTCATTACGTAGTATGCACTAAGTTTATATGCACTCACTGCCATAACAATTTGCGCACCAAGAAGTAATTGTGGGATCGTAACGAAACTTGGCGTGAAGGTACATGTCGGAAAGATATGCAAATGAGTATAAATGCAGCTTTATTGTGCATTGTGTAATGCCACTAGAGGGCGTTGAACTTCGTTCTGTTTGGATGTACTTAGAGTACTTAGAACTTATAAAACAGAGCTTGTTTGAGTGTACTTAGTCGTTTGCAAAGGAAACGATGAGGTAGACATGCCGTTACGCCGCCATCGAAGACAATATGAGCAGCTGTCAGAGTTCGAGAGGGGAAGAATCATCGGGATGATGGAAGCTGGGTGGTCAGCTTGGCGAGTAGCTCGTCAAGTAGACCGTTCTGATTTTACTGTGAGCGGGTGTTGGGACCAGTGGACAGAATGGACGTCATTTACACGACGACCAGGCTCAAGACGCCCTCGACAGACCAGTCGTCGAGAAGACCGTCACATCATACGAAACGCATGCGTAGAGCCAACTGCCTTATTGGCCGCTATCCAGACACGGGCAGCACCTTCACTACGGGCTCCTGTGTCTTCCCGAACCATCGAAAGGCGCCTGGCTGAAGAACATCTGGTATCGCGGCGCCCATTACGTGTGCTGCCAATGACACCCACCCACCGACGCCTCTATTTGGAGTGGTGTCGCGCACGATGGGATTGGACTGCAACGGAATGGAACCAGGTCGTCTTCAGCGACGAATCTAGATTCAATTTGAGCAGTACTGACAATCGTGTTCGTGTGTGGAGGCCCCGTGGTGAACGCCTCAATCCTGCCTTCGCTTTACAGCGACACACTGCTCCCACAGATGGTGTGATGGTATGGAGTGACATTGCTTACGATACATGGTCACCCCTAATATTGATCCATGACACAATGACAGCCCAGCGGTGCGTCCATGACATCCTTCAGCCACATGTGATGCTACTCATGGCAGGGCTCCCAATAGCCATTTTTAAACAATGCTCGGCAACACACAACAAGGATGTCATTAGACTGCATCCGCCACATTACCACCCTTCCCTGGCCTGCTCGATCCCCAGATTTGTCACCAATCGAGCAAATCTGGGATCATTTGGGACGGCAAGTTGGACACCCTGTGAGTTTGGTCAAACTAGAGGCGCGTTTACAGCAACTGTGGAACGAGATGTCTCAGGACATCATACGGAACTTGTATGTATCAATGCCCGCTCGTATCGCATCGTGCATTCGCGCTAGATGGGGTCCAATAGAGTACTAAAACTTCAGTTCATTTGTACTTTTTTTCTGCAGTAAATGATCCTTTTTCTTTGATTTTCTAATCACTTACTTATATCAAAGTAGTACTTTCATGTGTAAAATTTCGTTTCATTTTGACGACTTTTTCTTGGTGCGCAAATTTTTAGGGCAATGAGTGTATATTACATAATATCAATCATAATTTTTCAATTCATTTCAGCAAACTATAATATTTTGTTTCCAAATAAATGTTTATTTCATGTTTCTATCTGAGTTAGAGGTGGGACAGTAAATTCTAAGAAAATAGGTTATAAAATTGAATGTTATGTAATGTAAATTTATTTATTTGTTATGTTAGGAAAACCACTTTTCTGTAAGACCTCCCCTTACACTATCCGCGCCTCCCAGTTTAGAAATCGCTGCTCTAGGTTAAGTCCTGCCCAAAGTAAATTTGAATTGAAATCTTGAAAAAGTTTCGATCTGGATGAGCTCCGAAGTACTGATCTTGAGCAGAAGTCGGCAAACCTTTTTTGGTGAGAGGGCTATATCGTAAAAAGGTAGAAAACTCCAAGATATTTACATGGATAATTCTACTCAGAACAACAAAACAACAGGTTCAATTTTTTTTATTATCTATATAGGAAGCTATGTTTTTACATAATATTTATACTAATTTTACTGACACTTACAGATAAAGAATAAAATATTTATATTTATTAATAAACGTACTATAGAACAGGTTGAATTTTGTACTAATGGGATGAATGTAATTGTTTTTTTCTGAGATAATATTTCATCATACTCGAGTTCGAAGTTAGTACTTCCCCCTATCATTAAAGTCGTGTGCAAATAGTCATCTGTTAATAATTATCTGTATTGCGATTTTGCATACTTCATTTTTGAAAATGTCCCTTCACATTGGTAAGTACACCCAAATACAGATATAAGTCCCCGTGCATATGACTTTAACTGACCGTATTTATCTTACGAAAGATATTTACAGAGTTGGGTTATATCCATTTCTTTCAACATAATTTTTAGCATATCATTTCGCAGATCAATTTCACTTCCAATTGAAGGTCTGAAGGAAGCTCCTCAATTGTACAGTCAAATGGATTTTGAAAGACGGAAATGTCTTTTGCACTTACATCAAGATCCGAAAACGCTGTTGCAAGGTTAAGTTCAGAAAATATGTCCACGTGAATTTTTTTTTGAGGATAGGGATTTCGCAAATATTTGAAATTTTTTACAGCATGGAAAATGGTCAAACTTGTTTAATGTGATTTGTGCTTCAAACAATGCAAATTTTCGACGATATCACTTGACGACAGAATACGTTTCACATATGAACACTGTTTTTCCATGTAATTATAAGTTAAATTCGTAAAGATATCTCACGATGTCTATAGCAAATACTAATTTCCGTAACCATTCATTGTTCGATAATAGTGGTTGTGGGCAAGTTTTCTCATTTAGAAAAAATTCTATTACTTCTCTTTTCAACAAATCTCAATAAAACTTTTCCATTGCTCAGCCATCGAACTGCTGCATGGTCGGGCAAATGAGGTCCTCGATCTCTAATAAAAAATCTCGAAACTGAAGATGGTTAAGTTCACGAGAGCGAATTAAAGTTAACCGCTGACAACTGTTTGAATACCACATGACAGATTGAGGTGTTTCCCAACAAAGAGCCTTCCTGGTGAATAATACGATGTATTAACAGAGGTTTTAAACATTAAGCTTCTTCACAAGCAGTAATAATTTGTCCAACTAATCATTTCCCTGTTCAACACATATTTTTAGCAACATAAGTTGTGGCACATTTTAACTGATTACATTGCAAATTGTGCTGTATTTGCGTTTTCTTGACTTCGTTGAAGATATCACCATTGCCTGTAATTAGGGATTGCAATACGGTACGATTTTTAATCCGGCCGGATTGGTACTTTGTTAATAAGTCTATCTAACCAGTATGTATTTTTCCAAAATCGGCTGAGTGAAATTACGTAAAAAGGATAATATTCCAAATTGACGAACAAAACCTTTATTTTAGCATTAGAAAATCAGCTTTATTAATGCTTATCCATAGGTAGGAAATAAATCAATAAGAATTAATGATAGTAACTACTAGTACTACTAGTAGAAGGTATTAAACGAATTAATGATTATAAGACTTATTAGTTTACACATATATAAACATCAGTTTGTTTTATTCGTAGTTCTTTTCTATTTATCTAAAATTAAGTAGTCTCTATCTTTAATGTCGTTGAGCAAATTATATATAAATTGTACCTAACCTTGTCTCATACTAACATAAAAATCTAATATGTGGCAGTTTTTGGTCAGCATAACAAACAAGGGAACTCTTAATTCTTAATTGCTTAAATCGAAGTTATGTGGTAATGAAAATCACTTTTGAGTTTGAAAGAACGATCTAAGGAAACAAATCGTATTAATTGTGTCATCCCCCAGCCTACTTCTCAATGAACCAATGAACTGCAAATATAATTAGCGGCCGAGAAGGCCCTCTCAGCTTTGACACTAGTTGGTTTAACAGTCATTAAGTAGTCGTACATAAAAGACAAATATTTTTCTTCGACTCCATTTCATATAAATGAAGTCATTTCTTTCTTCATTATTTTCTCAAAATCTTTCTTTTCTAAAGTTTGTCTTCTTGCAATAGTCTTCATTTTCTTGCAGAATTTGCCTTTTCTAATTCCTCTTCATTACAAAAATATTATTGATAATTTAATTTATTATTTTTGCTAGATTTCTCCAAACTGATGACTTAAATATATAAAATCGATTAATTCACAAACGATTTATAAACGATTTTGCGATTTTAAAGTTGGGTCTGAATAATCGATTATTTAAATAAAAAAATTCGATTTTATCGGATCCGGACCGGATGCGATAGATGTTGCTGGATCCGGTAGGTAACCAAATGATGCCGGATCCGGCGGATTACTGGATCCGCCGGATCGGATTGCAATCCCCACCTGTAATTGCTCCATGTAGACTATTCATAGAAGCTTATTCTTCAGTCACCTCAATCTCAGTATTGACCCCTCGAATAAACAGCAGCAATTGGGCAGTATCAGTAATCTCTGTCGACTCATCAAGAGCCAACGAAAATCACTTGAAATATTTTGCCTTGTCTTTTAATTGATTCTTGATGGGGCTCACGATGTCCTCAACTCTTCTAACAATTATTCTCGCCGAAGGACTGACAGATCGAAACAAATTTATTTTCTCTGGGCACATTTCTTCGGCTGCCACAAGCAAACATAATTTAATTAATTCACCATCGGTAAATAGTTTCGCTTTCGTGGCTAATATATGAGCTATTTGTAAGCTGACTTTTGTTACTACTTCATTATGATTTTTTTAAATTTTACGAATAAATTGCGTTTTGTGATGAAGCATTCATTTTTAAACCTTCCAATTTTAACGATTGTTTGACTGGCATTGTTTGGTTCGATTTTGTAAAATCGGGATCGTTAAACATAGGTTAAAAATTTCAAAGGATTTTTAATCTGCGGAAAATTTTACACCAGATCAATACCTTAAATGTGATTTCTTTAAATAAATAATTATTTATTTATGTATTATTATTTATGTATTAAATAAATAATTATTTATTTAATACATAATTAAATAATCATATGGTAAATAATTAAATAATAAATATGTTTTGGTATCGATCTTATTTATGTTTATATGATATTTATGTATTATTTATGAATAAAATAAATAATTATTTATTTAATACATAATTAAATAATCATATGGCAAAAAATTAAATAATAAATCTGTTTTGGTATCGATCTGGCGTAGAATTTTACACTGATTTGAAATCTGTTGAAATTTTCTCTCTATCTTTAACGATCGCGAAGATAGAAACTTGGACTAGAGAATAAAAAAGCCTTTTTTTTTGCTTCTCAAATAAAATAAACTACGACATCCGTCTGTATCGCCCATTCTCTACCATATTATATCTGTACTCCGTTAAGACGGCCACCTAGTTATGCCCGTCGCATCATGACAAATCACGGACGCTAGATAACAGCTCCGATTTTGCAGGGAACCGTAGCTTAACCGGCCGCGTAGCTACTGTCATGAAGTCAATGAAGTTACGTCAAATGATAGGAATGGTAGAATTGGAGAGTTGCAGGATTTCAATCTTCAAGAAGAGTTTTGCGACTTGTTTTAACTAAGTCGTATTATGGCCAATGAGTAAAATGGACACTTATGGGAAGTTGGTTCTCTACTGTTTGTTGCTCCACCTTTGCCGAATCTGCTTTCACCTCACTTGCTCCATCTATTCCGTTTATCGATAGCTATTAACTCTTGAATGAGAAGCTGGTTGACTCTAATGGAAAGTTCATTCATGACTTAGAATATTTTAAGAATGAAAAATGCTCTACAAGGTTTGGGTTAGCCGTCGGAGGATCGGTCAAAATCTCTGACTCACCTGAATGGTGAGACAAGACTAGGAGGTTGTAAGTGTCATGTTTATATTCAGTTCTTCAATGACTCGTTTTGTGTGATTTAATACGCTATTTTTTTCTTTACAAAAATTCCCCACTTTTTATTCTATCCCTTTACAAATAAAATCGTTTCACGAATTGCTCGCATTCAGTATCGCTCCAATAATCAAAATGAAGGAAAAAAAGTTTTAAAAATTAGAAGCTTTTCGTCAAAAGTTCCTCGTTTCCTCTCTCAATATTTCTTCATTACTAAAATCCCGAATTGTTTTTTTAATCAGAAAAAAGATATCACGCATGATTTGAATCCTCGCCTCGTTTGCAAATGTATTGAATGAATTCGTATAAAAAATTTCGGACAAAAAATGGCAGAAGTAAGTTGGTTCTCCACGAGCGAAAAAGAAATCCTTATTTTACAGAAACCCAGTCAATTTCTCGGATCATTTCCTGGAATGGAGCCGAGGAAAACAGACGTATTTATGAACATTTATGACTCGTTGGGGGAGCGTTTTTATCTCTTGCCTTTATCCTGTTTGATTTAGCAACAGTGCACACACGCCAGTCACAATAAATGCCTTACCCGCAAGAAAAACAGGAGACTACTGATTCCTAATCCGCAGTTTTTCCCGTTTTTCTATTGTTTGCAGACAGGAAGCAAAACACCAGAGGGAAACAGGAAATTCCTTCGTTTGCGATACTATTTATTTTCTCTCGTGGGGAGGCTGGAAAAAGGAAAAAAATAAGTAAAAATCAGACCGGGAGAGAATTCTTTATTTAAATGCAGTTTTTTAAATAATTATTTTTTCCGTTTATGATTGCGCCAGTTTTTCTATGAAATCGTGGAATAAAAAAGCGCTTATTTTATGTTTCGCGAGAATATTCCCGGGAAAATTCATGCGAAAGTTTATCTTAGCTGAGAAGATTATTTTCTGATTGCATGTTTCTCATTTGCATGCCTACTTCTATACAAATTGACTAAAACGAAATGCGACAGTGTTTAGATATTGAAATGTGATGACACACACTATTACATTCTATTGTCAACACATTTCAATATCAAATTTGTAGGGTATGCAATTTTTGACTGGGTAGTTGCTTTCATTTTGTAAAACTTGGTAACATTATAGATCGGCTAGACTATAAGTATTTAGATTATTAAAGCAGAAATAAATATTTATTTGGTCCATATTATTTGGGAGTTAAATTTTAATAAATTTATTTTCGGTGAAATATCACTACGCATGGATGGTTTCCTGGTGGTATATTTATTTTTAATCAACTTTTCTCGAGTCTTGGGTTGAGTGTGTAGAATTGTTTAATGTAGGCAAATATACAAAATAAAACCTTTTAAAGTATGGTGTGCAACGTGTTACTTTAAAATGACCGATAAAATTAAAATATATTTATCTTAAAATAGATAGTTTCGGTCATATTAAAACGGGTAGCCAAAGTTGTAATTCAAAAATATTTCTGAATCGACTTCTGATTGTTCAAAATGTCCATGTAGTCTTCGGCGTTCAATTGACCAGGAACAACATGCAAAGGTCCCAGGGCATACCACGAAAAACACCCTTAAAAAAGTAGTCGGATTTTATGCAAATCCGCTGGCGTCCGGTCCATTATTGTAGGGTAGGGTATGTGAGAAGCACGATTATCTTCCGTTCTCCATGAATGGTAGGTAGTTCAATAATGTCGCACTGGAGTAACAGTCGACGGTCCGGCATCAATCTCGAAGTTTCCATGAATGGATCAAACTAGGAAATATCAGAAACTTTAGGCATTGAAACTAGGGATGCGACATCGATGTCAATGTTTTCAAAACATCGATGTTTTTTAAAAAACATCGATGTATTTAACATCGATGTATTGGGATCGATGTTTTTGTAACATCGATATTTATACTTGTCGATGTTTTTACGTTGTCGATGTTTTATTTTTAAATGAAAAAAGTACCGTTATAAAAATTTTGAAAATAACCAAGTAGCATAATTTTAATAATCAACAAATTGAACATACTTCTAGACCAAAGTGACCAAGGATGAAGGGTCTGAAAAGTAGGGTTGCGACATCGATGTCGATGTTTTCTAAACATTGATGTTTTAGAAAAAAGATCGATGTATTGGAGCCGATGTCGCATCACTAGTTGCTAAACCAGTTTTAAGAAATGGGGAAACAAGTTTAAATACACTGAACTTTAAAAACATCGATGATTTGGTAGCGATGTATTATCAACACCGATGTTTTAATTTTGGACATCGATGTTTTGCTGTCGATGTCGCATCACTAGTTGCTAAACCAGTTTTAAGAAATGGGGAAAAAAAGTTTAAATACACTGAATTTTAAAAACATCGACAGTTTTGGGGCGATGTATTAATCATCAACATCGATGTTTTAATTTTGAACATCAAAGTTACAAAACATCGATGTTTATCCGTCGATGTAGCATCACAAGTTGCTAAACCAGTATTAAGAAATGGGGGGAAAAGTTTAAATGCACTGAATTTTAAAGTCATCGATATTTTTGGGTCGATGTATTATCAACATCGATGTTTTAATTTTAAACATCGATGTTTTGCTATCGATGTCGCATCCCTAATTGAAACATGATTTTGATTCTGTGTTAGGTCATGTTTGCTATTTTTCATTATTAAATTAGATCGAACATTTGAGTTAAGCGAGGGTGGGTAGTTGAATTAACTTATTACTGGAGCAGCACAACGGGCCATAAGTAACGGTCGGGGGTCAACCCTTAAGGGGGCCCGCGGTGACCCAGTAGGAAAAGAAACGGATTTGCAACCGAAGGGTTGCGACTTCAAATCCAACAAACACCGTCTTGTACATAGGGGCCTGGTGCACGTTATATCTGTCGTTTCCTCAAATGTCCTCACGTTGGGTTGGTTTGCACCACGACATGAATTCGGAGCATGCTGTTCAAAATATGAGCAGGAAATGACGCCTTACGTTGCATAAACAATGTTACTGACTGACCCAAAAGGCGCCGTCTTCCATTTAACCTCGGCATTCCTGGATACAATTTGACCAGACATTTTCGCATCACATACAGAATAATTCACCGACTGCTTCATATAAAAAAAAATTCAATTACTAAAAGGTTGAGTCTTTGTAATCAAATACGGTGTCACAAATAGCAGGAGATTTTGATAAGTAGAAAGTTTTGAATGAAAATTTAATTAACTGGAATAAAAAAACAGGTGACTTTTGTGCAAGATTCTTTTTACTCGAAATCGAGGGAGAGACAAAATTCCATCTCCGAAGTCGTAAATAAAACGAAAGCCATTGTTTGGATGATGTTAAATAATGATCTCGAATAAAAAATTTTGAAGACAGAACAAAGAAAAAGGAAAAACACACAAAACGTAAAAAACATTATCTGCTGAGTCAGGATTCCTCAAAATTAATCTTCAGTGCATAGTTAATTATTTTCGGAGCTAACTTTCAAAGAACAAAACTGTTTTCGGAAGTGCATTAATTCAAATGGGGAGACACTTTTTCGATTCATTAACTCATCTATTCAAAATCTTTCTCTGCTATCCTTACAACTTTCATTGGGAGCTTTTACTGTTTCTAAATGAGACCGATGATTTGGCAATAAGTTTAATGCCGTTTAACGAGATAGCACCAAGTTTATTAACACTAAAAAATAAATTCCATATATATATATATTTATATATATTTATATTTATATATATATATATATATATATATATATATATATATATATATATATATATATATATATATATATATATATATATATATATATATATATATATATATATATATATATATATATATATATATATATATATATATATATATATATATATGTGTGTGTGTGTGTGTGTAATAAAAATGGGTAGGTTTTGTCGAGTGCACAAACCGTGGTTTTGACGTGAATACTGGATCAGATGTTGTTTTCTGAAATGAATGAAACAGAAATAGGATATTAGAACGATTTGTGTGTGTACGTGTATGTGTAGACTACATTTTAAGGTAGCACAGATATGCATCATACGAGAGATTTTGGACAAGCGAAGTAAAATCTTCGCTGAAGGTTTAATTTGTTTGCTTACACTTAAAATCCCTCTCATGTAGCGACAGCCAAGATAAATTTACTTATCAGTGAGGGAAAAAACGCAAATCAAACATTTTACTACGCCTTTTCATTTAAAAGTAAAGCTACAATACAGAAGAAAGAAATACTCCCAGAGAGGAATTGAACCTGCTACACCAACAGCCAGCAGGTGTCACTAGAGCAGTGGGTAAGCCCATTGAACCAAGAACACATTCCAAGTAAGTAGGTATTTAATTAACGTTAAATGGTGCACGTGGTCAATTGGTGATGGTCCGGGATCAATCCTTAAAAGACAGATCCGAGTACAAAGCCTCGTCATTTAGAACCAACGGTCAGATGACGAGGTCAACACGAACTGGCACCTCATTCTCCAAACTTCCACACCGTTTGAACTTGAGGGCATTGGAGATCGTGGCATATTTAACATGCACCAGCCCCCATGTACAGGACTGTCTTTGGCTAGACTAAGTCTAGATCCTCCTGTTGCTAATACTGTACTCCTTCAACTGTACTACCATGGCCCGTTTATTAACAAGGCTTCTAGGGACACAGATCGATTTTGATCGTACGATAAATTCTTTTGGTGGCACGAAGAGAGTAACTCTTCTCTAGCGATGTTAAAACATATGTGAATATTTAAGGACGAATAATTCGTCCTGATCCTAATTATTGATCACATCCACATAGATAAGTTTCTGGCCATACGTTTCACATTAACGCGTTCTGGATTTTGTCAGTTATTAATTGCGTAAAAATTGCAATTAATAACTTCCACAGGGGCTTTGTTTTCCGTTTGAAATACGCAACTGTGACAATTTTTCTTTACGAAATAAAATAATTAATTATTCGCGTTTTTAATACTCTAGAGGAATTAATTAGAACTCGATTGTTTGAGGTGCGTTTCAAATATCGAATTCCTCTTTTCATAAAGGTAAATTATTCATATTTCAATTAATTCTGTCATTTTCTTTGATGTGTTTCGACTAAATTTTTTATGTTGTTTTGCATTCGTATGTTTTAAATAAAGGCTTGTTTTAATTGTGTTACAACTCCACATTGATGAAATTGAATTTAATCACATTTTCGAGCTTACCCTCCATTTTCATTGACCTAAATCATAGACACGAAATTTAATCACTGTCAAGTAAGTATCATTAGTTTTCAAACTCGTGAATTTTCAATTTATTTAATAATTTGAAACGGGTCTCTTACATACGGATTAAATATTAGGGCTAATCATAATGTCGTATTTTATTGCAAGATGTAAATTTAGTACATTATAGTAAAAAATGGCATCCAAACCACTATATAGTCACCATAGTTTTCTATGACCTTCCATCTGTTTATAAGTTTTATATCCCAGCTTTAAGAAAATCTGGGGTTTTGGAATAAAAATACTTATTTATTGCGTTTTTGTCCTCTTCATACAAATCCAATTTTTTTCCAGTAAGAAAGTAAAAAGTACTTCCCACTGTAGGATCTGAAAAGACGATTATCAGGTGGGGAAAGGTCAGGTGAGAATGGAGGACGAAGGAGTGTTTCCGTTCTGAGTGTTAAGTGATCCTCGCAAGTTTCGTGCTTTTATGTGACAGGATAGCACTTTTCTGTTGATCCAAACATGACACCTCTTTGCAATGGCTGGTTTCAGTTGGATAAGGCGACCACAATAAAAGTCCGTAGCAATGATTTCTCCGACATTAAGCAGCTCAAAGTGAATGTTTCACCAAACACACACATGATAGTCTTGATCCCATGGATATTGGATTTGGGATTTTTTTCTCCTTTGGAAAAGCCATTATATTTTCAACACTGGGTTAGAGAGACCCAATCTCTTGTATTCCTTTTTTAATACGATCAAAAATGTTTCTTTTTTATGGTGGTTTATGAACAAGTTGCTTATGGAAACTTGGCAGTTTGTTCTCATCAATTAGAATATACAGGGGACCCATACACGGGCACACCGAAACTTCCCAATAGATTTTAAGTGGTGTTGAGCTGTTGAACAATAAGCATGCATCTATATATATAATTCTCTAACGTGGCACGCAAAAAAGACGTTATTTGTTATCGCGTTTTAACAACACTGTACGATTGTTTGTTAACCACGAAGCCTCGCGCCTCAATCGAATTTATAGCGTTATCGGCTTAAATTTTATTGAAAAAAAATGAATATTAGTCGAGCTGTTGCAGCTTTTAAACGACATGCTGGGTATTCGATTTCCAAAGCAGCGCTCACATTTCGAGTCAAAATTTGCTCAAAGAATTTTAAGAGATTGCGAGAGAAGAGATTTGCTCATTTGAGTTCTAAATTGTTCGAGTTCTGACTCCAGAGGTACTGTATAATTTTTCTGTAGTACAACAAATTTATATTTGAAAACTATTTTCTTGGAGTATCATATTTTTTAAACAATGTCTTCATTGATGCGAGCGAAGCGAACCATTTAGGATTTCAAAACAATCCTCCGGGGGTTATCGAGCTTTAGCGAGCAGGAGGAGGGCCCCCCTAGTTCTCTCTGAAATTTCCTCAATTGTTTCTCGTGGATCTTCCACAATAAACCTCAAAGCACCTTCATCAAATTGAACTGAACTATCACTTCTCGGGTAATCTTCAAGGTAAAAATTGCGTTCTATGTGCCGTGGTTTCAAACGCCATCACATGGCCGTGGTTTACAAGCTCAGAGAGTGGGGGTGTCAGCTCAGA
This sequence comes from Metellina segmentata, assembly GCA_947359465.1. Taxonomy (NCBI): domain Eukaryota; kingdom Metazoa; phylum Arthropoda; class Arachnida; order Araneae; family Tetragnathidae; genus Metellina; species Metellina segmentata. The sequence continues at coordinate 117,625,738 of OX375877.1, read as the reverse complement.
CGTTGAGTTCGTTACTTCACCGCGGTTCAAAATGACGAGGCATTGCCCTTGAATTTTTCCCTTCTGGATTGAACTCGTACCGTCGCCAGCAGCCTGTTGTGTTGCTCCAGAGCGACATAAATTGAACTACCTACCTACTTTAGAATAGAATATCTTGCTAAGATTCTGCAGATTCTTTCTTTAAAACAGAATCATCTGGAAAGATTTTTACTGCTCATTTCCTTAGAATACAATCATTTGAAAAGATTGTATTGTTGAAGTATTTCAAAACTTGTTAGATGTCATGCAGAGAAGAATGATGGTTGCAAGATGGAATTACGCGTGGGAACTAGGGATGCGACATCGATAGCAAAACATCGATTTTTTGAAACATCAATGTTCAAAATTAAAACATCGATGTTGATAAAACATCGACCCAAAAACATCGATGTTTTTAAAATTCAGTGTATTTAAACTCCCCCCCCCCCATTTCTTAAAACTGGTTTACCAACTATTGATGCGACATCGACAGCAAAACATCGATGTTCAAAATTAAAACAACGATGTTGATAATACATCGCCCCCAAACCATCGATGTTTTTAAAATTCAGTTTATTTAAACTTGTTTCCCCATTTGTTAAAACTGGTTTAGCAACTAGTGATGCGACATCGGCTCTAATACATCGATCTTTTTTCTAAAACATCAATGTTTAGAAAACATCGACATCGATGTCGCAACCCTACTTTTCAGACCCTTCATCCTTGGTCACTTTGGTCTAGAAGTATGTTCAATTTGCTGATTATTAAAATTATGCTACTTGGTTATTTTCAAAATTTTTATAACGGTACTTTTTTCATTTAAAAATAAAACATCGACAACGTAAAAACATCGACAGGTATAAACATCGATGTTACCAAAACATTGACCCCAATACATTGATGTTTTTAAAAAAACATATTTTTTAACAAACATCGATGTTTTGAAAACATCGACATCGATGTCGCATCCATAGTGGGAACCCCTCAGAGAGTTAATTTAATTAGCTCTCTGGACTTAAAAATGGACGTTCTGCCTCTGTTGTGTATGTTCAAGAGCAGCTTGGGCCGCGGTGTCCCAGTTGGAAGAGCAACAGATTAGCAACCGGAGGGTTGTGAGTTCGAATCTCGGTCCAGCCAAGGACCGTATTGAACATGGTGACTGATGCACGTTAAATCTATTGTGACCTCAAATACACTCCCGTTCGCTTGGCGTGGACGTTTGGAGAGTAGGATTCCGGCTCAGGTGTTGCCTCATTATCTGACCGTGGTTCAAAATAACGGTGTGTTTTCCTCGAATCTCTCCCTTGGGGATTGATCCCGGACCGTCGCCCTATTCCGTTGTGTTGCTTCATTGCGACGTTCATTTACGACAGTTAATAGCAGTTTGGCTCCAACCAACAAGCTTCTAGAGTCGGAGGAGGAGAAAGATTTCTCGACGAACGTAAAAGACAAACATCATTTGTTTACCGAATCCCTTCAGACTTTTGAAACCCATAAAATTAATAGGTACCTGTTTGGCCCTAACGAGTTTTCTGCACGCACAGACACACACACACACACACACACACACACACACACACACACACACACACACACACACACACACACACACACACACACGAGACATCAATAAAAAATTAATTACTACTCCGCAGTCACAACACTTCCAAGGCGCACCCTCCACTGTTCGGGGCAGACGATATTGTTAATGTTCGAGAAATGCCCCCATCGCGTGCTGACGAGGATAGATAAATGGAGTGTTCCCGCTTCACCAATCCGTTATACTCATTCCATTTATTTACAGTGAGAAATGGATGTAAAGGAAACGGATTATTGATTGTAACCAGGTTAAAGGAAACTGGATTACGTGTACTGCGATTGTGCCATCGTGTCTTAGCGAGGGACTGTCAACTGCAGGACGATGTTTCCAACGAAACGAAATGAAGTGGGGGGGGGAGGGAAGGTTCGCTTTTCCGTGTGGATGACAACCACTTGTTTCCGAGTTGAAGTAGCGTGGGAGGGATTTTCTTAGAGATGGATTACGCCTCGATTTCCAAGGCAATGGAATTAATTAAGCGGGTTGGTATTGTCCGAGAGTGAAGGCGTTTTGCTTCATATTCCTCATTTGATTGACTCTCCAAGAGATTTCGAGGTACGGTTGGAGATATAACGGGTTAGCAACGGGAGAGCTGAGAGTTCGAAACTCCTGGTATCCGACGACCATCGTGTACACGGCGGCTGGTTCATGTCAAGCCTGCGTGACCATAAATGTCCTCACGTAGTAGTTGTTTGGAGAGTGGGGTGGCAGTTCAGGTTTTGTGGCCATCACTTGACCATGTTCAGAATAACGAGGTTTTATCCTTCGAGCTTTCACTTGGAGATTTATCGGGGATCGTTGACACTATCCCGGCTTGTTGCTTCAGTGCGACGTCAATAAACTACATATGTATACAATTTAAATTTTTAACATTCCATGAAGAAACTAAAGTGTGTAATTAGTATAAATGTAGGCGGATTGGAAGAGTAGAAGATTAACAATCTGAGAGTTACAAGTTTCAAATTTGGTTCAGTCAAAGACCGTTGTGTACACTTGAGCTGGCGCAGGTACAATCTCTCGTGGACTCAAATGTACTCACGTTGGTCTGGTGATGTTTAAAATGTCATGATGTTACTAAATTGTGTAAAACCTATAAATATAGCCGGGTTGGAAGAGTAGAAGATAAATAACCTGAGAGTTGCAAGTTTCAAATTTGGTTCAGTCAAAGACCGTTGTGGACATTAGGGCTGGCGCAGTAACAATCGCTCGTGGCCTCAAAAGTACTCACGTTGGCTTGGTGATGTTTAAAATCTCATGATTTTATTAAAGTGTGTAATAACTATAAATATAGCCGGGTTGGAAGAGTAGAAGATAAACAACCTGAGAGTTACAAGTTTCAAATTTGGTTAAGTCAAAGACCGTTGTGTACACTTGAGCTGGCGCAGGTACAATCTCTCGTGGACTCAAATGTACTCACGTTGGCCTGGTGATGTTTAAAACGTCATGATGTTACTAAAGTGTGTAATACCTATAAATATAGCCGGGTTGGAAGAGTAGAAGATAAATAACCTGAGAGTTGCAAGTTTCAAATTTGGTTCAGTCAAAGACCGTTGTGGATACTTGGGCTGGCGCAGTAACAATCGCTCGTGACCTCAAATGTACTCACGTTGGCTTGGTGATGTTTAAAATCTCATGATTTTATTAAAGTGTGTAATAACTATAAATATAGCCGGGTTGGAAGAGTAGAAGATAAACAACCTGAGAGTTACAAGTTTCAAATTTGGTTAAGTCAAAGACCGTTGTGTACACTTGAGCTGGCGCAGGTACAATCTCTCGTGGACTCAAATGTACTCACGTTGGCCTGATGATATTTAAAACGTCATGATATTACTAAAGTGTGTAATAACTATAAATATAGCCGGGTTGGAAGAGTAGAAGATAAACTACCTGAGAGTTGCAAGTTTCAAATTTGATCCAGTCAAAGACCGTTGTGGACATTAGGGCTGGCGCACGTACAATCGCTCGTGGCCTCAAATGTACTCACATTGGCTTGGTGATGTTTAAAATCTCGTGATTTTATTAAAGTGTGTAATAACTATAAATATAGCTGGGTTGGAAGAGTAGAAGATAAACAACCTGAGAGTTGCAAGTTTCAAATTTGATCCAGTCAAAGACCGTTGTGGACATTAGGGCTGGCGTACGTACAATTTCTCGTTGCCTCAAATGTACTCACGTTGGCTTGGTGATGTTTAAAATCTCATGATTTTATTAAAGTGTGTAATAACTATAAATATAGTCGGGTTGGAAGAGTAGAAGATAAACAACCTGAGAGTTGCAATTTTCAAATTTGATCCTGTCAAAGACCCTTGTGGACGCTAGGGCTGGCGTACGTACAATTTCTCGTTGCCTCAAATGTACTCACGTTGGCTTGGTGATGTTTAAAATCTCATGATTTTATTAAAGTGTGTAATAACTATAAATATAGCCGGGTTGGAAGAGTAGAAGATAAACAACCTGAGAGTTGCAAGTTTCAAATTTGATCCAGTCAAAGACCGTTGTGGACATTAGGGCTGGCGCACGTACAATCGCTCGTGGCCTCAAATGTACTCACGTTGGCTTGGTGATGTTTAAAATCTCATGATGTTACTAAAGTGTGTAATAACTATAAATATAGCCGGGTTGGAAGAGTAGAAGATAAACAACCTGAGAGTTGCAAGTTTCAAATTTGATCCAGTCAAAGACCGTTGTGGACACTACGGCTGGCGCAGTAACAATCGCTCGTGGCCTCAAATGTACTCAAGTTGGCTTGGTGATGTTTAAAATCTCATGATTTTATTAAAGTGTGTAATAACTATAAATATAGCCGGGTTGGAAGAGTAGAAGATAAACAACCTGAGAGTTGCAAGTTTCAAATTTGATCCAGTCAAAGACCGTTGTGGACACTAGGGCTGGCGCAGTAACAATCTCTCTTGGCCTCAAATGTACTCAAGTTGGCTTGGTGATGTTTAAAATCTCATGATTTTATTAAAGTGTGTAATAACTATAAATATAGCCGGGTTGTTAGAGTAGAAGATAAACAACCTGAGAGTTGCAAATTTCAAATTTGATCCAGTCAAAGACCGTTGTGGACACTAGGGCTGGCGTACGTACAATTTCTCGTTGCCTCAAATGTACTCACGTTGGCTTGGTGATGTTTAAAATATCATGATTTTATTAAAGTGTGTAATAACTATAAATATAGCCGGGTTGGAAGAGTAGAAGATAAACAACCTGAGAGTTGCAATTTTCAAATTTGATCCAGTCAAAGACCGTTGTGGACACTAGGGCTGGCGTACGTACAATTTCTCGTTGCCTCAAATGTAATTACGTTGGCTTGGTGATGTTTAAAATCTCATGATTTTATTAAAGTGTGTAATAACTATAAATATAGCCGGGTTGGAAGAGTAGAAGATAAACAACCTGAGAGTTGCAAGTTTCAAATTTGATCCAGTCAAACACCGTTGTGGACATTAGGGCTGGCGCACGTACAATCGCTCGGGGCCTCAAATGTGCTCAAGTTGGCTTGGTGATGTTTAAAATCTCATGATTTTATTAAAGTGTGTAATAACTATATATATAGCCGGGTTGGAAGAGTAGAAGATAAATAATCTGAGAGTTGCAAGTTTCAAATTTGATCCATTCAAAGACCGTTGTGGACACTAGGGCTGGCGCAGTAACAATCGCTCGTGGCCTCAAATGTACTCACGTTGGCTTGGTGATGTTTAAAATCTCATGATGTTACTAAAGTGTATAATAAGTATAAATATATCCGGTTTGGAATAGTGGAAGATTAACGACCTGAGAGTTGCAAGTTTCAAATTTGATCCAGTCAAAGACCGTTGTGGACACTAGGGCTGGCTTAGTAACAATCGCTCGTGGCCTCAAATGTGCTCACGTTGGCTTGGTGATGTTTAAAATCTCATGATTTTATTAAAGTGTGTAATAACTATAAATATAGCCGGGTTGGGAAGAGTAGAAGATAAATAATCTGAGAGTTGCAAGTTTCAAATTTGATCCATTCAAAGACCGTTGTGGACACTAGGGCTGGCGCAGTAACAATCGCTCGTGGCCTCAAATGTACTCACGTTGGCTTGGTGATGTTTAAAATCTCATGATGTTACTAAAGTGTATAATAAGTATAAATATAGCCGGTTTGGAATAGTGGAAGATTAACGACCTGAGAGTTGCAAGTTTCAAATTTGATCCAGTCAAAGACCGTTGTGGACACTAGGGCTGGCTTAGTAACAATCGCTCGTGGCCTCAAATGTACTCAAGTTGGCTAGGTGATGTTTAAAATCTCATGATTTTATTAAAGTTTGTAATAACTATAAATATAGCCGGGTTGGAAGAGTAGAAGATAAACAACCTGAGAGTTGCAAGTTTCAAATTTGATCCAGTCAAAGACCGTTGTGGACACTAGGGCTGGCGTACGTACAATTTCTCGTTGCCTCAAATGTACTCACGTTGGCTTGGTGATGTTTAAAATCTCATGATTTTATTAAAGTGTGTAATAACTATAAATATAGCCGGGTTGGAAGAGTAGAAGATAAACAACCTGAGAGTTGCAAGTTTCAAATTTGATCCAGTCAAAGACCGTTGTGGACACTAGGGCTGGCGTACGTACAATTTCTCGTTGCCTCAAATGTACTCACGTTGGCTTGGTGATGTTTAAAATCTCATGATTTTATTAAAGTGTGTAATAACTATAAATATAGCCGGGTTGGAAGAGTAGAAGATAAACAACCTGAGAGTTGGAATTTTCAAATTTGATCCAGTCAAAGACCGTTGTGGACATTAGGGCTGGCGCACGTACAATCGCTCGGGGCCTCAAATGTGCTCAAGTTGGCTTGGTGATGTTTAAAATCTCATGATTTTATTAAAGTGTGTAATAACTATAAATATAGCCGGGTTGGAAGAGTAGAAGATAAACAACCTGAGAGTTGCAAGTTTCAAATTTGATCCAGTCAAAGACCGTTGTGGACATTAGGTCTGGCGCACGTACAATTTCTCGTTGCCTCAAATGTACTCACGTTGGCTTGGTGATGTTTAAAATATCATGATTTTATTAAAGTGTGTAATAACTATAAATATAGCCGGTTTGGAATAGTGGAAGATTAACGACCTGAGAGTTGCAAGTTTCAAATTTGATCCAGTCAAAGACCGTTGTGGACACTAGGGCTGGCTTAGTAACAATCGCTCGTGGCCTCAAATGTACTCAAGTTGGCTTGGTGATGTTTAAAATCTCATGATTTTATTAAAGTGTGTAATAACTATAAATATAGCCGGGTTGGAAGAGTAGAAGATAAACAACCTGAGAGTTGCAAGTTTCAAATATGATCCAGTCAAAGACCGTTGTGGACACTAGGGCTGGCGTACGTACAATTTCTTGTTGCCTCAAATGTACTCACGTTGGCTTGGTGATGTTTAAAATCTCAAGATTTTATTAAAGTGTGTAATAACTATAAATATAGCCGGGTTGGAAGAGTAGAAGATAAATAATCTGAGAGTTGCAAGTTTCAAATTTGATCCATTCAAAGACCGTTGTGGACACTAGGGCTGACGCAGTAACAATCGCTCGTGGCCTCAAATGTACTCACGTTGGCTTGGTGATGTTTAAAATCTCATGATGTTACTAAAGTGTATAATAAGTATAAATATAGCAGGTTTGGAATAGTGGAAGATTAACGACCTGAGAGTTGCAAGTTTCAAATTTGATCCTGTCAAAGACCGTTGTGGACACTAGGGCTGGCTTAGTAACAATCGCTCGTGGCCTCAAATGTACTCAAGTTGGCTTGGTGATGTTTAAAATCTCATTTTATTAAAGTGTGTAATAACTATAAATATAGCCGGGTTGGAAGAGTAGAAGATAAACAACCTGAGAGTTGCAAGTTTCAAATTTGATCCAGTCAAAGACCGTTGTGGACACTAGGGCTGGCGTACGTACAATTTCTCGTTGCCTCAAATGTACTCACGTTGGCTTAGTGATGTTTAAAATCTCATGATTTTATTAAAGTGTGTAATAACTATAAATATAGCCGGGTTGTTAGAGTAGAAGATAAACAACCTGAGAGTTGCAAATTTCAAATTTGATCCAGTCAAAGACCGTTGTGGACACTAGGGCTGGCGTACGTACAATTTCTCGTTGCCTCAAATGTACTCACGTTGGCTTGGTGATGTTTAAAATCTCATGATTTTATTAAAGTGTGTAATAACTATAAATATAGCCGGGTTGGAAGAGTAGAAGATAAACAACCTGAGAGTTGCAATTTTCAAATTTTATGTAGTCAAAGACCGTTGTGGACACTAGGGCTGGCGTACGTACAATTTCTCGTTGCCTCAAATGTACTCACGTTGGCTTGGTGATGTTTAAAATCTCATGATTTTATTAAAGTGTGTAATAACTATAAATATAGCCGGGTTGGAAGAGTAGAAGATAAACAACCTGAGAGTTGCAAGTTTCAAATTTGATCCAGTCAAAGACCGTTGTGGACATTAGGTCTGGCGCACGTACAATTTCTCGTTGCCTCAAATGTACTCACGTTGGCTTGGTGATGTTTAAAATATCATGATTTTATTAAAGTGTGTAATAACTATCAATATAGCCGGTTTGGAATAGTGGAAGATTAACGACCTGAGAGTTGCAAGTTTCAAATTTGATCCAGTCAAAGACCGTTGTGGACACTAGGGCTGGCTTAGTAACAATCGCTCATGGCCTCAAATGTACTCAAGTTGGCTTGGTGATGTTTAAAATCTCATGATTTTATTAAAGTGTGTAATAACTATAAATATAGCCGGGTTGGAAGAGTAGAAGATAAACAACCTGAGAGTTGCAAGTTTCAAATTTGATCCAGTCAAAGACCGTTGTGGACACTAGGGCTGGCGTACGTACAATTTCTTGTTGCCTCAAATGTACTCACGTTGGCTTGGTGATGTTTAAAATCTCAAGATTTTATTAAAGTGTGTAATAACTATAAATATAGCCGGGTTGGAAGAGTAGAAGATAAATAATCTGAGAGTTGCAAGTTTCAAATTTGATCCATTCAAAGACCGTTGTGGACACTAGGGCTGGCGCAGTAACAATCGCTCGTGGCCTCAAATGTACTCACGTTGGCTTGGTGATGTTTAAAATCTCATGATGTTACTAAAGTGTATAATAAGTATAAATATAGCAGGTTTGGAATAGTGGAAGATTAACGACCTGAGAGTTGCAAGTTTCAAATTTGATCCTGTCAAAGACCGTTGTGGACACTAGGGCTGGCTTAGTAACAATCGCTCGTGGCCTCAAATGTACTCAAGTTGGCTTGGTGATGTTTAAAATCTCATGATTTTATTAAAGTGTGTAATAACTATAAATATAGCCGGGTTGGAAGAGTAGAAGATAAACAACCTGAGAGTTGCAAGTTTCAAATTTGATCCAGTCAAAGACCGTTGTGGACATTAGGTCTGGCGCACGTACAATTTCTCGTTGCCTCAAATGTACTCACGTTGGCTTGGTGATGTTTAAAATCTCATGATTTTATTAAAGTGTGTAATAACTATAAATATAGCCGGTTTGGAATAGTGGAAGATTAACGACCTGAGAGTTGCAAGTTTCAAATTTGATCCAGTCAAAGACCGTTGTGGACACTAGGGCTGGCTTAGTAACAATCGCTCGTGGCCTCAAATGTACTCAAGTTGGCTTGGTGATGTTTAAAATCTCATGATTTTATTAAAGTGTGTAATAACTATAAATATAGCCGGGTTGGAAGAGTAGAAGATAAACAACCTGAGAGTTGCAAGTTTCAAATTTGATCCAGTCAAAGACCGTTGTGGACACTAGGGCTGGCGTACGTACAATTTCTTGTTGCCTCAAATGTACTCACGTTGGCTTGGTGATGTTTAAAATCTCAAGATTTTATTAAAGTGTGTAATAACTATAAATATAGCCGGGTTGGAAGAGTAGAAGATAAATAATCTGAGAGTTGCAAGTTTCAAATTTGATCCATTCAAAGACCGTTGTGGACACTAGGGCTGGCGCAGTAACAATCGCTCGTGGCCTCAAATGTACTCACGTTGGCTTGGTGATGTTTAAAATCTCATGATGTTACTAAAGTGTATAATAAGTATAAATATAGCAGGTTTGGAATAGTGGAAGATTAACGACCTGAGAGTTGCAAGTTTCAAATTTGATCCTGTCAAAGACCGTTGTGGACACTAGGGCTGGCTTAGTAACAATCGCTCGTGGCCTCAAATGTACTCAAGTTGGCTTGGTGATGTTTAAAATCTCATTTTATTAAAGTGTGTAATAACTATAAATATAGCCGGGTTGGAAGAGTAGAAGATAAACAACCTGAGAGTTGCAAGTTTCAAATTTGATCCAGTCAAAGACCGTTGTGGACACTAGGGCTGGCGTACGTACAATTTCTCGTTGCCTCAAATGTACTCACGTTGGCTTGGTGATGTTTAAAATCTCATGATTTTATTAAAGTGTGTAATAACTATAAATATAGCCGGGTTGTTAGAGTAGAAGATAAACAACCTGAGAGTTGCAAATTTCAAATTTGATCCAGTCAAAGACCGTTGTGGACACTAGGGCTGGCGTACGTACAATTTCTCGTTGCCTCAAATGTACTCACGTTGGCTTGGTGATGTTTAAAATCTCATGATTTTATTAAAGTGTGTAATAACTATAAATATAGCCGGGTTGGAAGAGTAGAAGATAAACAACCTGAGAGTTGCAATTTTCAAATTTTATGTAGTCAAAGACCGTTGTGGACATTAGGTCTGGCGCACGTACAATTTCTCGTTGCCTCAAATGTACTCACGTTGGCTTGGTGATGTTTAAAATATCATGATTTTATTAAAGTGTGTAATAACTATCAATATAGCCGGTTTGGAATAGTGGAAGATTAACGACCTGAGAGTTGCAAGTTTCAAATTTGATCCAGTCAAAGACCGTTGTGGACACTAGGGCTGGCTTAGTAACAATCGCTCATGGCCTCAAATGTACTCAAGTTGGCTTGGTGATGTTTAAAATCTCATGATTTTATTAAAGTGTGTAATAACTATAAATATAGCCGGGTTGGAAGAGTAGAAGATAAACAACCTGAGAGTTGCAAGTTTCAAATTTGATCCAGTCAAAGACCGTTGTGGACACTAGGGCTGGCGTACGTACAATTTCTTGTTGCCTCAAATGTACTCACGTTGGCTTGGTGATGTTTAAAATCTCAAGATTTTATTAAAGTGTGTAATAACTATAAATATAGCCGGGTTGGAAGAGTAGAAGATAAATAATCTGAGAGTTGCAAGTTTCAAATTTGATCCATTCAAAGACCGTTGTGGACACTAGGGCTGGCGCAGTAACAATCGCTCGTGGCCTCAAATGTACTCACGTTGGCTTGGTGATGTTTAAAATCTCATGATGTTACTAAAGTGTATAATAAGTATAAATATAGCAGGTTTGGAATAGTGGAAGATTAACGACCTGAGAGTTGCAAGTTTCAAATTTGATCCTGTCAAAGACCGTTGTGGACACTAGGGCTGGCTTAGTAACAATCGCTCGTGGCCTCAAATGTACTCAAGTTGGCTTGGTGATGTTTAAAATCTCATGATTTTATTAAAGTGTGTAATAACTATAAATATAGCCGGGTTGGAAGAGTAGAAGATAAACAACCTGAGAGTTGCAAGTTTCAAATTTGATCCAGTCAAAGACCGTTGTGGACACTAGGGCTGGCGTACGAACAATTTCTCGTTGCCTCAAATGTACTCACGTTGGCTTGGTGATGTTTAAAATCTCATGATTTTATTAAAGTGTGTAATAACTTTAAATATAGCCGGGTTGTTAGAGTAGAAGATAAACAACCTGAGAGTTGCAAATTTCAAATTTGATCCAGTCAAAGACCGTTGTGGACACTAGGGCTGGCGTACGTACAATTTCTCGTTGCCTCAAATGTACTCACGTTGGCTTGGTGATGTTTAAAATATCATGATTTTATTAAAGTGTGTAATAACTATCAATATAGCCGGTTTGGAATAGTGGAAGATTAACGACCTGAGAGTTGCAAGTTTCAAATTTGATCCAGTCAAAGACCGTTGTGGACACTAGGGCTGGCTTAGTAACAATCGCTCATGGCCTCAAATGTACTCAAGTTGGCTTGGTGATGTTTAAAATCTCATGATTTTATTAAAGTGTGTAATAACTATAAATATAGCCGGGTTGGAAGAGTAGAAGATAAACAACCTGAGAGTTGCAAGTTTCAAATTTGATCCAGTCAAAGACCGTTGTGGACACTAGGGCTGGCGTACGTACAATTTCTTGTTGCCTCAAATGTACTCACGTTGGCTTGGTGATGTTTAAAATCTCAAGATTTTATTAAAGTGTGTAATAACTATAAATATAGCCGGGTTGGAAGAGTAGAAGATAAATAATCTGAGAGTTGCAAGTTTCAAATTTGATCCATTCAAAGACCGTTGTGGACACTAGGGCTGGCGCAGTAACAATCGCTCGTAGCCTCAAATGTACTCACGTTGGCTTGGTGATGTTTAAAATCTCATGATGTTACTAAAGTGTATAATAAGTATAAATATAGCAGGTTTGGAATAGTGGAAGATTAACGACCTGAGAGTTGCAAGTTTCAAATTTGATCCTGTCAAAGACCGTTGTGGACACTAGGGCTGGCTTAGTAACAATCGCTCGTGGCCTCAAATGTACTCAAGTTGGCTTGGTGATGTTTAAAATCTCATGATTTTATTAAAGTGTGTAATAACTATAAATATAGCCGGGTTGGAAGAGTAGAAGATAAACAACCTGAGAGTTGCAAGTTTCAAATTTGATCCAGTCAAAGACCGTTGTGGACATTAGGTCTGGCGCACGTACAATTTCTCGTTGCCTCAAATGTACTCACGTTGGCTTGGTGATGTTTAAAATATCATGATTTTATTAAAGTGTGTAATAACTATAAATATAGCCGGTTTGGAATAGTGGAAGATTAACGACCTGAGAGTTGCAAGTTTCAAATTTGATCCAGTCAAAGACCGTTGTGGACACTAGGGCTGGCTTAGTAACAATCGCTCGTGGCCTCAAATGTACTCAAGTTGGCTTGGTGATGTTTAAAATCTCATGATTTTATTAAAGTGTGTAATAACTATAAATATAGCCGGGTTGGAAGAGTAGAAGATAAACAACCTGAGAGTTGCAAGTTTCAAATTTGATCCAGTCAAAGACCGTTGTGGACACTAGGGCTGGCGTACGTACAATTTCTTGTTGCCTCAAATGTACTCACGTTGGCTTGGTGATGTTTAAAATCTCAAGATTTTATTAAAGTGTGTAATAACTATAAATATAGCCGGGTTGGAAGAGTAGAAGATAAATAATCTGAGAGTTGCAAGTTTCAAATTTGATCCATTCAAAGACCGTTGTGGACACTAGGGCTGGCGCAGTAACAATCGCTCGTGGCCTCAAATGTACTCACGTTGGCTTGGTGATGTTTAAAATCTCATGATGTTACTAAAGTGTATAATAAGTATAAATATAGCAGGTTTGGAATAGTGGAAGATTAACGACCTGAGAGTTGCAAGTTTCAAATTTGATCCTGTCAAAGACCGTTGTGGACACTAGGGCTGGCTTAGTAACAATCGCTCGTGGCCTCAAATGTACTCAAGTTGGCTTGGTGATGTTTAAAATCTCATTTTATTAAAGTGTGTAATAACTATAAATATAGCCGGGTTGGAAGAGTAGAAGATAAACAACCTGAGAGTTGCAAGTTTCAAATTTGATCCAGTCAAAGACCGTTGTGGACACTAGGGCTGGCGTACGTACAATTTCTCGTTGCCTCAAATGTACTCACGTTGGCTTGGTGATGTTTAAAATCTCATGATTTTATTAAAGTGTGTAATAACTATAAATATAGCCGGGTTGTTAGAGTAGAAGATAAACAACCTGAGAGTTGCAAATTTCAAATTTGATCCAGTCAAAGACCGTTGTGGACACTAGGGCTGGCGTACGTACAATTTCTCGTTGCCTCAAATGTACTCACGTTGGCTTGGTGATGTTTAAAATCTCATGATTTTATTAAAGTGTGTAATAACTATAAATATAGCCGGGTTGGAAGAGTAGAAGATAAACAACCTGAGAGTTGCAATTTTCAAATTTTATGTAGTCAAAGACCGTTGTGGACATTAGGTCTGGCGCACGTACAATTTCTCGTTGCCTCAAATGTACTCACGTTGGCTTGGTGATGTTTAAAATATCATGATTTTATTAAAGTGTGTAATAACTATCAATATAGCCGGTTTGGAATAGTGGAAGATTAACGACCTGAGAGTTGCAAGTTTCAAATTTGATCCAGTCAAAGACCGTTGTGGACACTAGGGCTGGCTTAGTAACAATCGCTCATGGCCTCAAATGTACTCAAGTTGGCTTGGTGATGTTTAAAATCTCATGATTTTATTAAAGTGTGTAATAACTATAAATATAGCCGGGTTGGAAGAGTAGAAGATAAACAACCTGAGAGTTGCAAGTTTCAAATTTGATCCAGTCAAAGACCGTTGTGGACACTAGGGCTGGCGTACGTACAATTTCTTGTTGCCTCAAATGTACTCACGTTGGCTTGGTGATGTTTAAAATCTCAAGATTTTATTAAAGTGTGTAATAACTATAAATATAGCCGGGTTGGAAGAGTAGAAGATAAATAATCTGAGAGTTGCAAGTTTCAAATTTGATCCATTCAAAGACCGTTGTGGACACTAGGGCTGGCGCAGTAACAATCGCTCGTGGCCTCAAATGTACTCACGTTGGCTTGGTGATGTTTAAAATCTCATGATGTTACTAAAGTGTATAATAAGTATAAATATAGCAGGTTTGGAATAGTGGAAGATTAACGACCTGAGAGTTGCAAGTTTCAAATTTGATCCTGTCAAAGACCGTTGTGGACACTAGGGCTGGCTTAGTAACAATCGCTCGTGGCCTCAAATGTACTCAAGTTGGCTTGGTGATGTTTAAAATCTCATGATTTTATTAAAGTGTGTAATAACTATAAATATAGCCGGGTTGGAAGAGTAGAAGATAAACAACCTGAGAGTTGCAAGTTTCAAATTTGATCCAGTCAAAGACCGTTGTGGACACTAGGGCTGGCGTACGAACAATTTCTCGTTGCCTCAAATGTACTCACGTTGGCTTGGTGATGTTTAAAATCTCATGATTTTATTAAAGTGTGTAATAACTTTAAATATAGCCGGGTTGTTAGAGTAGAAGATAAACAACCTGAGAGTTGCAAATTTCAAATTTGATCCAGTCAAAGACCGTTGTGGACACTAGGGCTGGCGTACGTACAATTTCTCGTTGCCTCAAATGTACTCACGTTGGCTTGGTGATGTTTAAAATCTCATGATTTTATTAAAGTGTGTAATAACTATAAATATAGCCGGGTTGGAAGAGTAGAAGATAAACAACCTGAGAGTTGCAATTTTCAAATTTTATGTAGTCAAAGACCGTTGTGGACACTAGGGCTGGCGTACGTACAATTTCTCGTTGCCTCAAATGTACTCACGTTGGCTTGGTGATGTTTAAAATCTCATGACTTTATTAAAGTGTGTAATAACTATAAATATAGCCGGGTTGGAAGAGTAGAAGATAAACAACCTGAGAGTTGCAAGTTTCAAATTTGATCCAGTCAAAGACCGTTGTGGACATTAGGGCTGGCGCACGTACAATCGCTCGGGGCCTCAAATGTGCTCAAGTTGGCTTGGTGATGTTTAAAATCTCATGATTTTATTAAAGTGTGTAATAACTATAAATATAGCCGGGTTGGAAGAGTAGAAGATAAACAACCTGAGAGTTGCAAGTTTCAAATTTGATCCAGTCAAAGACCGTTGTGGACATTAGGTCTGGCGCACGTACAATTTCTCGTTGCCTCAAATGTACTCACGTTGGCTTGGTGATGTTTAAAATATCATGATTTTATTAAAGTGTGTAATAACTATAAATATAGCCGGTTTGGAATAGTGGAAGATTAACGACCTGAGAGTTGCAAGTTTCAAATTTGATCCAGTCAAAGACCGTTGTGGACACTAGGGCTGGCTTAGTAACAATCGCTCGTGGCCTCAAATGTACTCAAGTTGGCTTGGTGATGTTTAAAATCTCATGATTTTATTAAAGTGTGTAATAACTATAAATATAGCCGGGTTGGAAGAGTAGAAGATAAACAACCTGAGAGTTGCAAGTTTCAAATTTGATCCAGTCAAAGACCGTTGTGGACACTAGGGCTGGCGTACGTACAATTTCTTGTTGCCTCAAATGTACTCACGTTGGCTTGGTGATGTTTAAAATCTCAAGATTTTATTAAAGTGTGTAATAACTATAAATATAGCCGGGTTGGAAGAGTAGAAGATAAATAATCTGAGAGTTGCAAGTTTCAAATTTGATCCATTCAAAGACCGTTGTGGACACTAGGGCTGGCGCAGTAACAATCGCTCGTGGCCTCAAATGTACTCACGTTGGCTTGGTGATGTTTAAAATCTCATGATGTTACTAAAGTGTATAATAAGTATAAATATAGCAGGTTTGGAATAGTGGAAGATTAACGACCTGAGAGTTGCAAGTTTCAAATTTGATCCTGTCAAAGACCGTTGTGGACACTAGGGCTGGCTTAGTAACAATCGCTCGTGGCCTCAAATGTACTCAAGTTGGCTTGGTGATGTTTAAAATCTCATGATTTTATTAAAGTGTGTAATAACTATAAATATAGCCGGGTTGGAAGAGTAGAAGATAAACAACCTGAGAGTTGCAAGTTTCAAATTTGATCCAGTCAAAGACCGTTGTGGACACTAGGGCTGGCGTACGTACAATTTCTCGTTGCCTCAAATGTACTCACGTTGGCTTGGTGATGTTTAAAATCTCATGATTTTATTAAAGTGTGTAATAACTATAAATATAGCCGGGTTGGAAGAGTAGAAGATAAACAACCTGAGAGTTGCAAGTTTCAAATTTGATCCAGTCAAAGACCGTTGTGGACATTAGGGCTGGCGCACGTACAATCGCTCGGGGCCTCAAATGTACTCAAGTTGGCTTGGTGATGTTTAAAATCTCATGATTTTATTAAAGTGTGTAATAACTATAAATATTGCCGGGTTGGAAGAGTAGAAGATAAACAACCTGAGAGTTGCAAGTTTCAAATTTGATCCAGTCAAAGACCGTTGTGGACACTAGAGCTGGCGTACGTACAATTTCTCGTTGCCTCAAATGTACTCACGTTGGCTTGGTGATGTTTAAAATCTCATGATTTTATTAAAGTGTGTAATAACTATAAATATAGCCGGGTTGGAAGAGTAGAAGATAAACAACCTGAGAGTTGCAAGTTTCAAATTTGATCCAGTCAAAGACCGTTGTGGACATTAGGGCTGGCGCAGGTTCAATCGCTCTTGGCCTCAAATGTACTCACGTTGGCTTGTTGATGTTTAAAATCTCATGATGTTACTAAAGTGTATAATAAGTATAAATATAGCCGGTTTGGAATAGTGGAAGATTAACGACCTGAGAGTTGCAAGTTTCAAATTTGGTCCAGTCAAAGACCGTTGTGGACACTTGGGCTGGCGCACGTACAATCGCTCGTGGCCTCAATTGTACTCACGTTGGCTTGGTGATGTTTAAAATCTCATGATGTTACTAAAGTGTGTAATAAGTATAAATATAGCCGATACTGACGCTTTCCTTTGATAGTATCGTTTGATGTGAGAAGAGATATCACTTGACGACCTTCTGCTTTCCCCAAATCGTTTTCACCTCACGGTCGGTAGGGTAGAGGCCATCGAACAAAAGAAGGGATCCTCTAAAAGGTCAATCGCTGACATCTCGTAAATGGGGATCGGCGCCAGCTGTCACTTAAAAGAAGGATGACATCCACCACTACCATGCCGCTGGTGTAAACGATATTTTAATGGTAACAAAAGTCTATCTGCCTTATCGTAAAGGTTAACGTACACCAGCCCCTTTGTACACGGCGGTATTTGGCTGGACCGGGGTTCTGACTCGCAACCCTCTGGTTGCTTATCAGTTACGCTTCCAACTGGGCCACCATGATTATGATTTGATTGATATTAATAACAAAAACAGTGAGTGGTATAGTGCTTCGTTGCAATTCATTTTGTGTTATTTGTGAGATTCTCCAAATGTGGGAACACTAAATGTTAACTATGAGTAATTTTTTAAATTTTGAAATTTAACAACGATACTTTTTTAGTGTATTGTTTATAGGCCTAGAATACAATATACAATCATTCAAAAACAGGAACTGTTCTCCAAAATTACTTTAAAAAAAGATTTAATTTCAAGATCCGTAGGTTACAGATTTTTGACATTGCTTTCTTATAGGTTACAGATTTTGGACATTGCTGGCCTGTATGTTATACAACTTTGGCATTTCCCAAAGTCTAATGACTCTCGGACATTGTGTTATTACATTTTTTTTACATTAATATTATTGTTGTTACATTGGACAGTGTGTCAGAAAACGAAAGTTAATTTGCACGTTATAAAGAAATCGTTAATTTGCGTATTTGAATGATATAAATATTTATATATTTATATCATTTAAATACGCAAATTGACGAAAGAGAAAAATAAAAAGAGTAGTATATACATGTTGACAACTACGGCAAAACCACTAAGTGGCTGTGTTTGATAGCCAGTATCTGGTCATAGGGCAAAACCAGTAAGTGGCTGTGTTTGAGAGCCGCTAACTGGTTGTGAAGCACAGCCGCTAAGCGGTTGTGTTTACAAGTGGGTTGTTAATTCCTCTGGAGATCAAAACCGAGACAGCAGAGAATTTTGTAATGAAGGAAAAAGAACAAACTCACCACGTGGTGCTGGGTAGTTGATGTAAAAGAGTTTACCATGTCAATATGCTCACAAATTTGGTGCTATGAAACAAAATTGCGAGCATATTGACATGGCAAACTACTTTTGTGTTTACCTTTCGTACAAGAACTGAGAAGAGAAAAATAAGTATTCAAAATGAGGACTTACCATCGGATGAAGAGGTTGTGTTGTTATACTTAATTGCAAGCAGTTAATGCGGCTGTGTTTACAAGTGGGTTGTTAATTCCTCTGGAGATCAAAACCGAGACAGCAGAGAATTTTGTAATGAAGGAAAAAGAACAAACTCACCACATGGTGCTGGGTAGTTAATGTAAAAGAGTTTACTGTGCCAATATGCACATAAATTTGATACTATGAAACAAAATTACGCGCATATTGGCATGGCAAACTACTTTTGTGTTTACCTTTCGTGCAAGAACTGAGAGAAAAATAAGTATTCAAAATGAGGACTTACCATCGGATGAAGAGATTGTGTTGTTATACTTAATTGCAGCCAGTTAATGTAAAATAGGAAAAAATAACGAACTTACCAAGCACTGCACGGCTAAGTAACAGCTTGTAAGACATCCAAAATGTGAGCATAGAAATGCACACACTCACATCTCGGATATCCTACAGGCCCCCTCGACGTTGGACCTGTTGTCCACTACCACATAGGAGTAGGACAAATGAAATGTTATTTTTGAAACGGGCATTTGTTCCCGAGTTCAGAACAGTTTTACCAAATGATATAGTGAAATGTTCCCGAAACCCACTCGAGCATTTGTTCTCGAGTTCGGAAACAGTTTTACCAATCGACTTCGGGACTTTTCTGTCCGCGATCGAAATTTTTCGCACGAGCTGTGTTTTACCGCTCTGCGATGGCCCCGTCACCATGCAAGTCGAAGGATGTCTCAATTTCAACATACTTGACATAACTGATAAAACTCGGATTCTATTAGTTGTACTCCTACGACGTTTGCTTTTAAACCAAAAGATTCGTCTTTAAAAAAATAGCGTATATCATACACCCGTGAATCTCCTTTCCAACAAATGTGAAAAAACAAATTTTTTCTATCACCTAGCTGTTTAGAATAATAACACGTTGAATTCGAAATGTCCACCACGTTACTGTCCTCTCTCAGACTTAGTGTAAATATTACCACTCCGATTAATACGATTCCTAACAGCAGCATGAACACCCTGTTGTAATCCATATCGAATTCTGGGGAGGTCTCAAGCCCTCTCTCTCTCTCTCTCTATATATATATATATACCCCAAACCCTCTTACAATCAAACAACTGCCCCAATGTATTCGCAAGCGGACTTCGGATCGCATATTAAAATTTTATCTTCGTATATGAGACGAAACGCCTAATCGCAATAACACCAGAAATAATTTCTCTTCATGACATCAAAATTCATTTTTCGTGCTCGATGCGACCTTGACCGTCTGGGCAGGCAAACGGATAAGGCGGCGGCTTATTGTGTTTTAACCGCTTCAAGGTGGAAAGACGTTTTTTCTCCTCTTGAAAAAACTTGTTTGTCTGGCATTAACTTTCTTCGAAAAGAGGGGGAGTGAATTCATTCGCGCCGGCTTGGCCTTAGGAGATGGTCTGCGCTCTTTTGAGTCGTGCATTCCCAAATCGCGTGCAAGAGGGGGTTAAACACATGTACAACATTTTCATATACTTTCGCCATATCTCATTCTCTTTCAGATCACATGTCTTGTGAGAGTATGTACACCACACAATCAGCTCGCTCTGCTATACAGCTATCAATCCACCACTTGTAAACACAACCGCTTAGCGGCTGTGCTTCACAGCCAGTTAGTGGCTATCAAACACACCCACTTACTGGTTTTGCCCTATGACCAGATACTGGCTATCAAACACAGCCACTTAGTGGTTTTGCCGTAGTTGTCAACATGTATATACTACTAAAAAGCAGGGGTATTCTACCAGAAAACTAAAATTAAAATTAACCATGCAAGCGCGATGAGATCTGCAAACTAATTATAGATAACGCTTTACAACACGCAAAGATTATTAAAAGAATTCAGTTATTCAAAATGGCGGATCACGTTAAGAAAGCTCAATGTGTTGAGTGGATGGCCCCATAGTATGGCCGCCCCGGTCTCCTGACATTACTCCTTTCGACTTTTTCTTTTGGGGGTAGGTAAAAGATGTTGTGTATTGAACAAAAGTTAACAGTGTCGTGGAATTGAAAGAAAAAAAAAACTTTTTAGATATCAAAAATCCGACATTTTTAACTAAAGAATTTAATTTTAAGGATATTTACACCAAACTGTTGTAATAAATCATACTAACTCTTGTCTCTGAACAGAACTAAAAACTCATTTAGAAAAAAAATTTAATTTTAAGAATAAAATTTACTAGTTGTCAAAGCTTAAAGTTATAAAATGTGTCTTGTTCCCACCTTTTGAGAATTACCCAAGGGGTTAGGTACCTTTTAAATGTCAAAATATGCACACAAAAAAAAATCACTACATTACGAATCTTAATATCTCCATGAATAAATTTGATATTTTTTTATATACTCCAGGAATATTTTTTTTTTAATTTCTACTCCTTAAATATATTGTAAATTGGACCAAAATGAGATGCATTGTTTTAGTTGTTAGAAAATTACATGGTGCATTGCGCGCAGTATTCTGGGCAAAATAATTATTATTCTGAGCTGAATTTTTTTGTATACTTAAAAATATATAGTATAATTACAATGACGAACTCTTGTAATTTAAAAAAAAAAACACATTTCTAACAAAAAATTTTAATAAAAAAAAACCTAATTTTTTTTTCAACACAAAATTAACCTTTTTTCAAAAATTTTCAACAGAATAGACAAAAATGTTGGTCATCTTAAACATATAAATGGATTACATATTAAATTAAAATTTCATGTAATTCTAACCAACCATTCCAGAGAAATCTTGCGCGCAAGTGGTAAAATCACAGTTTTGAGATATCGTCGTTTAAAAATAATTCGCTTGTGAAATTCTTTCGCATTAAAGGAAGGAAACAAAGGAAACTAAAAGTATAAGTCAAAGTACCTTGTTCCCAGACAAAATATAAAATTAATAAAACAATGTACATGGACATGGCTTTAGCAATATAGAGCGTGGACAAAGTACATTTTTGTGATCGCTGATATCGACGAAGTACAAAATGTAAACAAACCATCTGGCTCTAAATGTTTGATTAAGGACTTACTCTTTTAACCATAACTTCCGTTCTAGAGTGAGGCCGACCAACCGGTATAGTGGTTAAGGTGTTAGCCTCTAGATCGGAAGGTTCCTGGTTCGAATCCGGGTACGGGCATGGATGTTTGTAAGCGTATGGTGTAGAGGCGGCTGGTGCACCTTAAATCTGTCGTGGCCGAAAGTCCTCACGTTGGGTTGGCGTGGAAGTTTGGAGAGTGGGGTGCCAGCTCAGGTGTTGCTTCGTCATCTGACCGTGGTTCAAAATTACGAGGTGTTGTCCTCGGATCTTTCCCTTAAGGGACTGATCCCGGACCGTCGTCAATAGCCCGTTGTGTTGCTCTAGTACGACGTTAACTAAAAATTACCAATTACCAAATTACCGTTCTAGAGTGAAATTTTACACCAGGTTTGTTTTAAAACGTCGCTAAGAAACAGAGCATTAAAATTAGATCATAATATTTTTTTTGATTTTTTTAGAAAATTTAAAAGGTACCTAACCCTTTAACTTTAATAATTAGCTTTGTACTTTTTTTTCCGTATTGTGTTACTTTCAAAATAGCTTCGTCATCTGAACGATGGTTGAAAATTTCATGGCGTTGTCCTCTAGCCCTTTGAAAGTTGATCGTCGTTTGCCAATAGCCCGTTGTGTTGCTCCAGTGCGACGTTAATTAAAATACCTACCACTTTAGCAATTTTAAATTCTAAAATTGCATATACAGTTAATAATAACGTATAAATATTTCAGTGAAGTTATGAAAAAGTTTTAAGCACAACTATACTTGTTATATGTTATTTATTAAGATAGTTGCCCAGAAGTAGTGCCGAAAACAATTGAAGAGCTGAGTGGATGAACATGTTAAGTGACATTTTAAAAAAAATGGAGATTTCCGAGTAAAAGAACATGTTAAGGACTTCATTAAATATTGGACGTTCATTGGTTCTGCCAATTCTTATTATAAGGCAGTTTTCAGTGGAAGAACATGTTATGTACACTGCTTTCTGATATTTCATTCGTGGAAGAACATGTTAAGGGCATTTACCACCTTCTTCCACAAGAAATGCGTTGACCTTGAGTAACATAACATCTTCTTCCACTACATCGGTTGTCCGACATAAAGTCTGGAGTTTGCTCGACCATAAAGTTCCTTTAGCAATTTAGCTCAAAGTGTTGGGCTTAAAAAGGGCAAGAACGTCTGTTGCAAGAGTGTGTAGCGACTAGACAAAAGGGTGCTCCGACAAACGAGGGACGGATTGGCGCGCGGGAATTAGCTCCGCTAGGGTAATATTCTAACTTTGTTGGTCCACTTCCTCTTTCGGGAGCCGACCAACCGGTATAGTGGTTAAGGTGTTAGCCTCTGGATCGGAAGGTTCCTGGTTCGAATACGGGTCCGGGAATGGATGTGTGTAAGCGTATGATGTAGAGGCGGCTGGTGCACCTTAAATCTGTTGTGGCCGAAAGTCCTGATGTTGGCGTAGTGTGGAAGTTTTGAGGGTGGGGTGCCAGCTCAGGTGTTGCCTCGTCATCTGACCGTGGTTCAAAATTACGAGGTGTTGTCCTCGAATCTTTCCCTTAAGAGATTGATCCAGGACCGTCGTCAATAGCCCGTTGTGCTTCTCGAGAACGACGTTAATTAAAAAATTACCAATTATTCCTCTTTTGAGAAGTTGTTCCCAGCTTTCAGATATTTTATTTCTATTAAGAGGAGTGGCAACATCTGTAACTGTTAAAATCTCTATAGAACCCCTTTTTTTATTTTACTTGCATAGTATAGTTTACATATTGTGTACTAAAAAAATAGAGAGAGCTAAGCATAGCTCCTCAAGTGTAATAGTGCTTTTTACGTGTATTTAGAGTTAGTTAGTGCAAATGATAAGCCTCAACAGTTTAAAGTTACTGAGTGTACTTATGACGAAATATTTTTTTCTAATTTTAATTTATCTTTTGGTCATCCTCGAAGTGATACATGTAGTACTTGTGAGCTTGGAGAGGTTAACGCTAGTCACGTTGAAAGCTGTGAACTAGTGTTCGAAATGCAGAAATTAGACAAGCAGTTGGCGAAACAGACTTCAAGTGAAATCGCATATATCACACTTGACTTACAGCAAACCATGCCGCTCCCAAAACTTAGTGTGAGTAAGGCTTTCTATGTCAGGCAAATGTGGTTTTACAATCGAGTGCACATCGTTACTGAATCAAAAGAAGCTCCTCATTTCTTTAACTTGGACTGAAGATGTTGCATGTTGAGGAAGTAATGATATGGCTAGTTCCCTTTTGACCCTCCTATAGTTCGACGATTCTTTGAAGAGTGAAGATCACATTATTTGGACAGACTCTTGTTCGGGCCAAAACAAGAATTAAACCATGCTATTCCTTTACCAATATCTGATTCTTAAAGGATATTTCAAAGCGATTGAACACAAATTTCCGAAGTTGTACATTCATATCTTGATAACGATCGAGATTTTGGAAGAATCGAAAAGAATTTAAGGAAATTTAAAACCGTATTTCTTCTTGACCACTACCGTGATATCATACGGAAAAGTGGCAGAAACCATTGCGTCACCGATATGACACCTCACTTTAGAAATTTCCA
This sequence comes from Metellina segmentata, assembly GCA_947359465.1. Classification (NCBI taxonomy): domain Eukaryota; kingdom Metazoa; phylum Arthropoda; class Arachnida; order Araneae; family Tetragnathidae; genus Metellina; species Metellina segmentata. The sequence goes on along the minus strand of OX375877.1, from coordinate 117,601,495 downwards.
TGATTTCCAAAATAACCTCAAGCTGATAAATCGAAAAAATAACGTCATCAACGAAAAAGTAGCATTCAGAGACCAAGTGAAATGGATTCGGGTGGAAGAGTTCGGTTCGTATCTGTACAAGGACTTCCATGATCTAAATACAGTGTTCAAAAAAGTTGAATTGCTGAAAAAAAATCGTAATGGTATAAACATAAGTCGATGAAGATAACATAGAATTGAAAAGGACATCGGAAAATAGAGGAAAGCTAACACTAGAAAAGATTGACAACTTACAACGACAGCTTCCTTACATTAGAAATGAGTTTCGATATTTCTATGAATATTTAATTCAAAAAGAAAAAGAGAAATATTAATGATTTATTAACTTTTAAGGATTTTGCAATTTAATGCATAGATTTTACAATGATTTTTGCGTTATGGTTGTTCATTGACTCGCACATTCCCAAAATAAAATAAACTTCTTAAATAAAAATTTTTCTTTTTCATTTTCTTTCACAAACTGCGCTAACAAATATATCTTCAATATTACAAAACTTGGATTAATCATTACTCTACCTTACATCCTTAAATGTGTGTATTTCATGAACAAAGTAATCATAATGATAATATAGAGTCGGTTATGCACATAACATGTTCTTCTACAAAATTACAACCATTTTCTTGATATGTGAATGGAAGAAGATGTTATGTGCGACAAAATGTGGAAAATCATATCTAATCAGACAAACTACATCGCCTACGACTACGTGAATGAAACCACGATTTTTTAAACGGTTTTTCTTCGTAACATGGCCGGAAAAACAGGAAATAAGTGAACAGATAAAAAAGGGCATCCTGTTAATTTTAAAGCTGATTATCTAAAATTTACTAAATTGTCCCTTAACATGTTCATCCACTCAGCTCTTCAATTGTGTTTGATAAAGGGCCGTTGATCGAAAAGAGTTTTAGGGAAACTGATTTAGAAGATCTTATATATATGGCATTATAGATACAAACTCTCGTATTCCTTGGCATGGGGTATTCTCTGTAATTGTCTAGTCGTATAAGTTAGATAATCCATTGTTAATAGTTAATAGATTACTATTTATATATGCAGCTGCATATATTTTTATGTGTTCTTTTCAGGGTACTTGAGCATAAATTTTGTTTTCCGAATAATAATGTATCATTATTAGTTTGTTCCTATTCATTAAAAATTTTTGAAATGGGAATTTATTGCTTAAGTATTTTATTCTTTTAATATTATCTTTTATTATTGCTATTCATTCCGAGAAAGATAAGAGATGGTTTTCGTATTAATTGAAAATTATTTTCCTAATCGGTTAAAGATTGGAAAATACTTATGGCTAACATATTTTTTTGAATTTTTTTCCTATCTGGTGAAAGATCAAGGAGATAGTTTTCGTATTATTTGGAAATGGTTTTCCTAACTGGTAAAAAATAAGGGAGATGGTTTGCATATAATTTTGAAACTGTTTTGCTACGTGGTGAATTTCACATTTCAATGAATGATAAAGGAGATAGTTTTTGCATTATTTGGAAATGGTTTTCCTAACTGGTAAAAAATACGGGAGATAGTTTGCATATAATTTTGAAATTGTTTTGCTACCTGGTGAATGAATGATAAAGGAGATAGTTTTCGTATTATCTGGAAATGATTTTCCTAACTGGTAAAAAATATGGGAGATGGTTTGCGTATTATTTGGAAATGGTTTTCCTAACTGGTAAAAAATAAGGGAGATGGTTTACATATAATTTTGAAATTGTTTTGCTACCTGGTGAATGAATTATAAAAGAGATAGTTTTCGTATTATTTGGAAATGGTTTTCCTAAGTGGTAAAAGCTAAAGGAGGTGGTTTTCATATTATTTGGAAGTTGTTTTTCTAACTGGTAAAAGATTAGAGAGATGGTTTTCGTATTACTTTGAAATTGTTTTTCTAAACGTAATGGTTTCCTAAGAAAGCGGAGCCGTTATCTAGCAGCCGTGATTCGTCATGATGCGGCGGACATTACTAGGCGGCCGTCTTAACAAAGACCAGACGTGTCAACTTAGACGAACAGAATACGGTGAAGAATGGACGATACAGACGGCTGCCATGGTTTATTTTATTCGATAAACAAAACAAAGGGGCTTTTTTATTCTCTAGTCAAGTTTCTATTTTCGCGAACGTTAAAGATAGAGTGAAAATTTCAACGAACTCCAAATCAACGTAAAATTCTATGCCAGATCGATACCAAAAAACATATTTATTACTTAATTATTTACCATTTGATTATTTAATTATTTATTAAATAATTAATTATTAATTTAAAGAAAATCACATTTAAGGTATCAATCTGGTGTAAAATTCTCCGCAGATTTCAAATCCGTTGACATTTTCAATCTATCTATTAGGATCCCGATTTTACAAAAACAAATTAAACAATGTCAGTCAAAACATTTTGTTTGTTTGGCTTCCCTTCGCTCGAATTATTTGTGCGAAGGAAATGAAATGTTGCCGCTACAAGAGAAAAAAACGTTCCCCAATTGTTTGAGACCGCTCTGACGATCGTCATGCAAATGGCGGCTTCACTAATTTTCGTCACGTTCACAAACAACGTTCGCTAGGAAACAAACGCCGTCTGTTTTTATAAACAACGTTTTAGTGACGTCATCCACAGCTACATTAAGGCTGCAAGATAACGGCTCCGCTTTCTTAGGAAACCTTAGCTTAACTGGTAAAAGATTTGTGAAATTTTGTCAACGGTCGTGGATCAGTCCCAAAGTGAAATAACCGAGGACAACACCACGCAATTCACATTAACTCAGCCTTCATCAGTATCGCAGCAGCTGCACGAGTGATTATCGCAGTCTTTTTAGTTGATTCGGTTAACGTCGTCATACAAATGGCGGTTCCGTTAATTTTCGTTTTGCTCACAAACAACGCTGTCTAGGAAACCAACGCAATCTGTTTCTATAAACAACGTTTCAGTGACGTCATCCACAGCTACATTACGGCTGCAGGATAACGGCTCCGCTTTCTTAGGAAACCTTAGCTTAACTGGTAAAAGATTTGTGAAATTTTGTCAACGGTCGTGGATCAGTCCCAAAGTGAAATAACCGAGGACAACACCACGCAATTCACATTAACTCAGCCTTCATCAGTATCGCAGCAGCTGCACGAGTGATTATCGCAGTCTTTTTAGTTGATTATATGTTGATTCGGTTAACGTCGTCATACAAATGGCGGTTCCGTTAATTTTCGTTTTGCTCACAAACAACGCTGTCTAGGAAACCAACGCAATCTGTTTCTATAAACAACGTTTCAGTGACGTCATCCACAGCTACATTACGGCTGCAGGATAACGGCTCCGCTTTCTTAGGAAACCTTAGCTTAACTGGTAAAAGATTTGTGAAATTTTGTCAACGGTCGTGGATCAGTCCCAAAGTGAAATAACCGAGGACAACACCACGCAATTCACATTAACACAGCCTTTATCAGTATCGCAGTTGCTGCACGAGTGATTATAGCTGTCTTTTTTTAGTTGATTATATGTTGCTTCGGTTAACGTCGTCATACAAATGGCGGTTCCGTTAATTTTCGTTTCGCTCACAAACAACGCTCTCTAGGTAATGGTAATGGTAGTGGTAATTTTAGTTAACGTCGTACTAGAGCAACACAACGGGCTATTGACGACGGTCCGGGATCAGTCCCTTGAGGGAAAGATCCGAGGACAACACCTCGTAATTTTGAACCACGGTCAGATGACGAAGCAACACCTGAGCTGGCACCCCACTCTCCAAAATTCCACGCCAACCCAACGTGAAACGCTCTCTAGGAAACCAACGCAATCTGTTTCTATAAACAACGTTTCAGTGACGTCATTCACAGCTACATTACGGCTGCAGGATAACTGCTCCGCTTTCTTAGGAAACCTTAGCTTAACTGGTAAAAGATTTGTGAAATTTTGTCAAAGGTCGGGGATCAGTCCCAAAGGGAAAGAACCGAGGACAACACCACGCAATTCATATTAACACAGCCTTTATCAGTGTTGCAGTTGTTGCACTAGTGACTATCGCAGTCTTTTTAGTCAGCAGCTCGCTTATATGTTGCTTCGGTTAACGTTTATCTGAACGCCAAAACATATTCGGCACCGGAAGGAAAAAATCGCGTCTGAAGTGCTGTGGGCTAGGAATTGATCTCCAGGCATGCATAACATCAATATGTTTGCTGAATAGGAGATGAGCAAGAAATAATAAATCTGCCTTCTTTAAGATTCCGCTCGATGCTATGCCGGCGAACCATTGCTTTGAGAAACGAGCCATCCCCAAACAAATATAAAAATGCAAATTTCTACCACACGAAAAAAACCTTCGCCAATGTGTCCAGACACGCAAGACTTTGATCCTCCTTTTCATATATTTTTACTTTCCTCCTGTTTTGAAGGACGCCGTAAATTTTGAAGAGGTTCTGAATTTATTGGTATTCGATTTCCTTCCTTCGGCCCCTGAAAAAGTCACTTGTTTTTTTTTTTCCGTTTGTTTGTTTTTTTCGCGTTTTTTGAAACTCTGCCAACACTTGGCGTGGGAGAGGGTAGGAAATGTTCCAGATGGTTTAGTAAGATTAATCGTATCGAATACTTTATATGATGTCGGGAGGATATTAGTTATGAATTATTCATGCAAACATCATTTTTTTTTCTATTTCTCTTGCTTTTCTTTTTTACCGTTTGGAAATAGTCGCTTTCAGTCGTACTTGATTTCAGCGGCGATCATTTTCCAATACCGTCACTTTTCCACGGAGTTGAGCTCTTAATTCCATTGTCGATACGCTATATCAATCCCATGGGACGTACTTTTCTCAGCACGTCAGAGAAACATCTTCTCCCTTTCCTAAATGGTCGTGTCGGTGTCTTGTGCGCGTTAAATCTGCCGTCGCCTCAAAGGTCATCACATTGGTGTGGTGTGAAAGTTTGGAGAGTAGGGTGCCAGATCAAGTGTTGCATCGTCATCTGACCGTGGTTCAAAATCACTGTGTTGTCGTCTGTATGGTAAGGCAGGCCTCGAAATATATTTTTTATTACAGGGGCACCTTTTGCACCTAAGTTTTTAAATTAGGTGCACAGGTTATGTTTTAGTAGCACATTTAAAAAAACGTAATGTAAGAGAATTAATGTAATGTAAACTACATTATTAGTTATGTATGTTTAGATAGGTTAGTAGTAGATGGTAAATAAAAATATTTAAACATCAAATTCTCCGGCGAACGGCTGTCGCGACAGTCGCTTCAACAGAGCCATCTGGAAAATGTTTCGATCATCGGAAAGTTCTGGTGACGTGTGAAAGTTTGGAGAGTAGGGTGCCAGATCAAGTGTTGCATCGTCATCTGACCGTGGTTCAAAATCACTGTATTGTCGTCTGTATGGTAAGGAAGGCCTCGAAATATATTTTTTATTACAGGGGCACCTTTTGCACCTAAGTTTTTAAATTAGGTGCACAGGTTATGTTTTAGGAGCACATTTAAAAAAAACGTAATATAAGAGAATTAATGTAATGTAAGCTACATTATTAGTTGGGTATGTTTAGATAGGTTAGTTGTAGATGGTAAATAAAAATATTTAAACATCAAATTCTCCGGCGAACGGCTGTCGCGACAGTAGCTTCAACAGAGCCATCTGGAAAATGTTTCGATCATCGGAAAGTTCTGGTGGCAGTGACACAAGTAAACCTTCCTCCTGTATAAACCCGCTACGGCCTAGCGATTTTGTTTTCTTATAGTGTGTATTTAGGAATTTTAATTACGTTCCTTTAGAGCGAGAGAGGTCGATACTAATATTTTGTTCAAACATCAAAATAACATAAAACACGTTCCCCATCCTTTTTTTACGTTAGGTGCACTGCTTGTACCTAGCGTAAAAAATTAGGTGCACAATTTAATTTTCATGTGCACAGTGCACCTGTGCACCAGGGTATTTCGAGCCCTGTGGTAAGGTAAGAAAATTTTTAATTAACGTCCTACTAGAGAAACACAATGGGCTATTGACGACAGTCCGGGATCAATCCCAAAGGGAAAAATCGAGGACCCCACAGCGTAAATTAGAACCACCGGTGTTGACTTCAGTTCTTTCCCTTTGGGATCATTCCCGGACCGTCGCCAATAGTTTGTTGTCTTTCTCTAGTGTGACGTGATAAAATAACTACCTACCTCAATGGTCGTGAGTCGTTATGGTGCGAAAGTTTCGAGAGTGGGGTGCCAGCTCGGGTGCTGACCTCGTCATGAGACCGCTGCTCAAACACAATGGCCTGTTGGCGATAGTCCGGGATCAATCCCAAAGGGAAAGGTCCAAATACAATGCCGCCTCGTAATTTTCAACCAAGGTCAAATGACCTCATTCAAATGGAAGTGTACACGTAATCTTAAGCAGTTCTCGCGTAATTGGGGTGTACACGGGGGCTAATGTACGTTAAATCTGTAGTGGCTTCAAACCTTCTGACGTTAGCGTGGTGGGGAGGTTTGCAGAGTGGTATGCCCGGAACGTCGCCAATAGATCGTTTGTTGCACCTTTGCGAAGTTCATTTACTACCTACTACGCAATTGGCACTACATAAACAAGTGGTAACACCTATCGAATTCAGTTAGAGCTTATATCTAGAGAGAGATTATTGGAGTTAACTTATCCCACCACTCAAAAATTTATTTTCAAGTTATTCACGGCCATATTTAGCAGTCTCGAGTTAACTTGAGGATCAGTTGATCCGCGGGTGTGTCTGTTAACTTATGGTAAGAGTTAACTCGTGGATTATCAAGAACGATATTCTGAAACGGCGTTCCAGGAATTAAAATGAGGCGCTCGCTGTGATTGGCTACTACCGTCTCTCATTTTCTCCGCTTTCTGTCGGAGGAAAAAAACTTGGCATGTATCCAAAGGCTGACGTAGCAAGGCCACGTGGGTAGAAAAGTCGTTTCCGGTGTTTCTTCTCTCTCTGGTAGAAACGCGCTTGAAGAACCAGGTAGATAATAAAACTATTAAATGCATTTAAAAATCTTCTATAATGAATTTTAAAATTTCGCCGCGATCCAAAATTTGCAAAAAAAATCGGACTACCTGTGTGCCAAATCTCACTGCCGTAAGAGCCGTAGAATCGTCAGGATTTTGAGGCCGCGAAAAACACAAACAGATAAACACATCCTTTTATAATATTAGAGATGTAATCACGTTCTTTTTCCGATTCATATAAGATCAGATGAATGCGCGCGGACGCGGTCAGCACTTAGGAGGGTAACCGACTGAGTGGATAGCTTAGCGGACGGAGGTGCCGCCATCTATCTTTTCGCCAAGCAGCTTATTTGCGTTTTCACAGCTACCTTTATTTTCATTTTCTTTTGAATATCAATAAAATTATGTTTTAAAATTTCCCATTTAAGCGATATTATAATGAGCAGATGAGCTGCTATGGAGCAGGTGCTCCGTAATGATACGTCCGGTCCAGTCGTCTCAAGAATACTGTAACTTAGTATAGAATGAAGTGTGTCATCCATTTTGTTTCGCTCGATTCCAAAAAGATAGTACTGCGCACGCGTTAACTCTAACTCGCGAGGAGTTAACTCGCCGATTTCGGAGTATCAAAATGTAACACCGAAACGGCAGTTTAAACCACGGATCAGGCATTGTGAAAACGGTTTTTTTGCTAACCCGAGGATTATCGTTGATCTGCGAGTTAACTCGGACTTTAACTCGCGAGTAAGAGTTACGCATGCGCAGTACTACCTTTTTGCGAAGAAAATTTAGCGAAACGATTTTTTGGACGATGGAAAACTGCCCAAGGGTTTTTCTTACAGGACGAGGGCTTCCAGGCTTGGAGCAGAGAGGGTTGGGTCAACGATCGAGACAGTCTCTGAGACTCGAGAAGTGTTTGGTCGTTGTGAGGGCGTCAGCTAGAGACGGCCCAGACTTGATACACTTGTGCCTTAGAAACCTGCGGGAAACCTAGGCTGAGTATAGATCCCCATTCGATTTGTTGTGGGTGTGCACAAATGGCTGAAATTATTTCAAAATACCCATAGGATTAACATTAAATATTTCACGATCACTGATCTTCACGCTGAAATTGGTAGACTTATTCTTTAGATTCCTTAACGGAACTTAGACTACATTAACCCCATTCGATTTGTATTGTGTGTGCACAGGGGGATAAAATCAATTTAAAATTACCATAGGAATAACATTGTTTATTACGATCACTGTTTGACCAATGTATAGCCACGGATGAAAAATGAACCACCTCTCTTTATTTGAGCAATTTCAAAAGTAGAGAAAATTCAGATGGCGTTTGACAGGAACTGACGTCTATAAATTCAAATACAGAAAATTTACTTAAGAGGCCGTCATCATATTAAATTGAGCACTAACTTCAAAATTTCCATTGGAAAATCCCTTATTCCGACTCACAATTTCGAATTTACTTCAAAATGTATCCTCAGATACCAAATTTCATATCATTAGGTGTTACCGTTTCCAAGTTGTGAGTACAGAAAACTGGAGAGCGAAATGTTAAATAATTTCTTGAGACTTTTATTCTTAATAACTTCTTAAATAATATTTGGATAGTGCTGACATTTTGTACCATGTTACTGTTTACAAACAAAAAAAGTCACATAGTATTTTAACCTTTGCGTTTCGGCGTTTAGATTTTTTCAATCGTTTCACAGAACGGTTCTTTGGCATGACTCTCCGATCCCCCTTATCTAATCACCAAACTTGAAAGATAGAGGCGTGAGTGGCATTTGCGACTGACGTTTTCCTTTCATAGTATTGTGGGGCGTATCGTTTGGCGTGAGAAGAGATATCACCGGTGCGACTTTCTGCTTTTCCCAAAGCGTTCACACCTCACTGTTGTCAGGGTTAGGGGGCACCGAACAAAGGACCCTCTAGAAGGTCAGTCGCTGACAGCTCGTAAATGGTGATCGATGCCAGTGGTCACTTAAAAGGGGGATAACATACACAGTACACAGATCTATACCATGCCGGTGGTGTCGACGAAATTTTAGTGATAACGATTGTTCACCTGCCGCAGCGTAAAGGTTGATTAAAAAGTAGTTTTTAGTGCAAAATAATAATTATTAAATTATTGTTTGAAAAAATTATAAATTGGAACTTATTATACACTGGTGGAAAATCAAATCCCAACACCAAGAATAAATTGGTTGAGAGGAATGAACTTTCGGCAAAACATTTGTCTAGGTAACATATTTATTTGATTAAAGTTTCGAGGTCACAGGTTAAAGTATGCGTCAGAAGAGCCATTTCAAATGTGTAATAGTGGTACATTAATAAATGCTATAGTCATCACGTTTTCGAATGCAAGCATACAAACAAACGTGCATGCATTATGTCGTACAGGTGCCGTATATCATTTTGTGGGATGGAGTTACATGCCTGTTGTACTTGGTCAATCAAATCAGCAACGGTCAGTGCTGGTTGTGGATTACGCTGAATTGTCTTCCAATAACGTATTTGCTCAATGGGAGAAAGATCTGGTGATCTCGCAGGCCAAGGCAACATGTCGATACTCTGTAGAGCACGTTGGGTGACAGCAGCGGTATCAGAACGAGCGTTTTCCTGTTAGAAAACACCCCCTTGAATACTGCTCATAAATGGTAGCACAACCGGTTCAATCACCAGTCTGACATACAATGGTAATGGTAATTTTAGCTAACGTCGTACTAGAGCAACACAACGGGCTATTGACGACGACGGTCCGGGATGAGTCTCTTAAGGGAAAGATCCGAGGACAACACCTCGTAATTTTGAACCACGGTTAGATGACGAAGCAACACCTCAGCTGGCACCCCACTCTCCAAACTTCCACTCCAACCCAACGTGAGAACTTTCTGCTACGACAGATTTAAGGTGCACCAGCCGCCTCTACACTATACGCTTACAAACATCCATGCCCGGACCCGGATACGAACCAGGAACCTTCCGATCTAGAGGCTAACACCTTAACCACTATACCGGTTGTCTGACGTACAAATTTGCTGTCAAGTTGCTTGGGATAACAACGAAAGTGCTTCTGGTGTCATAGGCAATTGATCCCCTAACCATAACTCTAGGCGATGGTCCAGTGTGTGTGTAAACGTCGCAATCAGCTTGGTTTCAAGCACTCACCTGGCCTCCTTCTAACCAACACTCGGCCATCACTGGCACCAAAACAGAAACGGCCCTCATCTGAGAACACAACAGATCCACAGTACGCCACCCAATGAGCTCTAGCTTGACACCAATGAAGTCGTAGATGACCGTGATTTAGAGTTGTGGCATGAACTCAACAGGGCGTCTGGCTCGGAACCGTCCCTCAAGTAATAGGTTTGTTACAGTTCGCTGTGTCATTGGTAGCGACAGAAGCTCGAATTTCTGATGCAGATGCATTACGAAACGCCACAGCCATGAGACGATCTTCCCTCTCAGTATTGGTCCGTGTGTGATGCTGGAATCCGGTCTTCTTGAGACAGAACCTTCCCATGATCACTGCTGCCGACAATTATGTACAGTAGATGCATCCATGCCCAGTCTTTCTGCAATACCGCGAAAAGAAAATCCATCTTCTCGTATCCATATTAGGGATGCGACATCGATAGCAAAACATCGATGTTTTGAAACATCGATGTTCAAAATTAAAACATTGATGTTGATAATACATCGACCCAAAAACATCGATGTTTTTAAAATTCAGTGTATTTAAACTTTTTTCCCCATTTCTTAAAATTTGTTTAGCAACTATTGATGCAACAGCGACTCCAATACATCGATGTTTTTTTCTAAAACATCAATGTTTAGAAAACATCGACGTCGTACCTCTACTTTTCAGACCCTTCATTCTTGGTCACTTTGGTCTAAAAGTATGTTCAATTTGCTGATTATGAAAATTATGCTACTTGGTTATTTTTTAAATTTTTATAACGGTACTTTTTTCATTTAAAAATAAAACATCGACAACGTAAAAACATCGACAAGTATAAACATCGATGTTACAAAAACATCGACCGCAATACATTGATGTTAAATATATCGAGGTTTTTAAAAAAAACATCGATGTCGCATCCCTAATCCCTATTACACGGCCTTGTTCAAATTCAGTAAGTTGCTGATACTGCCTTCTTCGTCTCCTTAAAGGCATTCTTGATTCACACATCTTGCTCGCAACGCCCAATCCGGACGATAAATAACGCTCAAGAAGTTTACATCGCGTACTGAAAGCAAACGTGATTTGCACGTTCATAGAGGCGTTACTAAAGCCATTCGTATTCGTCTAACGCGAAATTTGAAAAGACGTCATCTCTCAGATGTGCAAACACGTCTTCTAAATTTAGCACAACTCCTTCTTGGTGTTGGGATTTTATTTTCCGCCAGTGTGTTTTGGTGCGAATCGATTCAGAAGGACTTTTAGTATGACCATGTAAAATTTCAGCTCATTCCGATAGGTCGTGTTTGAGCTACATTAAGTTTTCCTCATTATTACGATTTTAGGAAGCAACCTAAAGTTTTAAAACGTCTGAAAAACCTCGGATAGTTCTTGGATCGTTTGCACTTGCATTGTAACTATAATAATGTAATTCTTCAAATCGTTTGCATTTTCATAAGAAATATATTAATTCTCGGATGACTGAAAAATAAGTTTGAAATATTTTTAAAATTTTAAATTCGGGTAGCTGTAACTACAATTAATCTCGATCTACATATAGCAACTTTTTATGTCCAGATGATCCCTGAAATTGACGCCAATTTTAGGATTTAATATCTCGTGATTTAAGCTAGTAGTTACGAAATTTCATATTTAGACTAATTTAACGATATTGAATTGGACTATGGCACCAAAACTGTTTTCGATATTTCTTTAATTTTATTACGTTTTAGAAGCTCACTAAATGAAAGAACACAAAGAATCAACCAACTTGATAGCAATCACATCGCACACTGACAAAAATGTCCTTTCAGCTACTTCGTCTCAACCTAAGCAAGTTGTGATTCCTTTTTCTAGTTATTTGGCTATAATTTTTGATAGAATACAGGGAATCGAACAAACTTTATTGCATTACTTTTTTTGATTAAATTATATTGCCATTAATATTATTCAATTTTATGGTACTACTAGACAAAAAGTTGTGATACAGAAATGCATTTATTTCAAAAGATTTCAACAATTCTTACGACTAGTGTGTGTGTGTGTGATGCCCCGTGACTCAGCAACTGTGAGTTCCGGTAGAAGGAAGGAGTTAAGAACATTCCAGAAGCAGCTCACGAGCGACTTCAGGTAAGGTTTGCAAGAACGTTCTACTTGTGAACAATTTCGGACGACTTAGAAATAAGACGTGAATGACAGACGCCCATCACTATTTGTGTTGTTTTAAATGTTTGTAAATGTGCTATCTTTAATTGTTACTTTTTAATTAAATGCGTTATCCTTTCAAGAATTTCCCGGTGTTCTTCAAAGCCCTGTCACGCTACCACTGAACTTCCCATACATAGCAACGTAATCCAACTCCACCATGAGGTACTTTATGTCAGATATCTTTCACAATCGCATAGGAAGTTGAGATCTCTTTAAAATTCAAGAGGAAAGTTCCGTGACTAAGGGGTGTTTGATCTCGTCCCAAACACATTGTGAGTTCCGGTAGAAGGAAGGAGTTAAGAACATTCCAGAAGCAGCTCACGAGCGACTTCCAGTAAGGTCTGCAAGAACGTTCTACTTGAGAACAATTTCGGACGACTTAGGAATAAGACGTGAATGGCAGATGCTCATCCCTTATTTGTGTTGTTTTAAATGTTTGTAAATGTCCTATCCTTAATTGTTACTTTTTAATTAAATGTGTTATCCTTTCAAGAATTTCCCGGTGTTCTTCAAAGCCCTGTCACGCTACCACTGAACTTCCCATACATAGCAACGTAATCCAACTCCACCATGAGGTACTTTATGTCAGATATCTTTCACAAGCGCAGAGGAAGTTGAGATCTCTTTAAAATTCAAGAGGAAAGTTCCGTGACTAAGGGGTGTTTGATCTTGTCCCAAACAGGGAACGAATTTCGCACTCTACTTGAATGAAATCGATTCCTCTTCGATATGAAACTGCCTTTCACTCTAACTCACCCCATGCGCTCTCTTGCAACTACTCTGACGTTTAAAGCCAGATGTTGAAGGGGAGAATAAAGTAAAAGCATATTTGTACTGGAGGAGGCAGAAGAAAAATATAAAGCTGGAACGAAGACAGAAAGCTCGTACGAAAATATTGCCTCTTCAGAATCTTGAAGAACCATGTTTTTGGAAGAAGTTGGAACACTCTTTTTTTTTCTCCTTCTTCCTACTGACTTTCTACTTTTTTTAGTTTAGTTCTTCCCCTGTCAAAAGCATTAAATCTGAAAAGTCTACCGCTCTGGATATTGGATTTTAACATTTGCCAGATGCATGGAAGAAGTGTTGAGCTTCAGTGCACTTGTCAAGGGCGTGTACAATATTAAATTTCGGCAGGCATGCTTGTCGAAAGGGCTGCCTTTTCAGAGAGAGAGAGAGAGAGAGCAGAGATTGCGTTTCTGTGCAGAAAGTGCGTGGCACCTGCATTAGAAGCAAAGGTCGAGCGTGTAGGTTCTGGTTTGTTGGCGGAAGTGTGAGTAAATATAAATGCGTTTTGCAATTTCTGGTTAATAATCTCTGAATGTGCTGTGTTAGAAAGCATTTTAAATGTTCCAATTGATGTATTTCTATGTATTGCATCACAGCAATTTGTAGGACTTGACAAATCAAAATACCTTAACTCATCGTGGTTATGTGTTGGTATTATAACACTTTGCAATCATTCATTTTTTATGTATATTTCCTGGCCTTCGTTTACATCGGTCCTTTCCTTAGAATAGAATCTCATGGAAAAGATATGTAGTTATGTCCTAAGATCTTTCCCTTAGGGTTTGATCACAAACCGTTGCCAATAGTCCGCTGTTTTGTTGCTGCAGTGCGACGTTAACTAAAAATACCTACCCTTGGAGAGGATTCTGTCTCTTTTTCTTACAATAGAAACACCTGGAAAGAGAGATTCTACCTGTCCTTTCCTTAGAATAGAATCCCCTGGAAAAATTGTACCGATCATTTCTTAAGAAAATATTTCTTTGGAATGATTATATCGGTCATTTCTGTAGAATATAATTCTTTGGAATGATTATATCGGTCATTTCTGTAGAATATAATTCTTTGGAATGATTATATCGGTCATTTCTGTAGAATATAATTCTTTGAAATGATTATATCGGTCATTTCATTAGCAAAGAATCTATTGGAAAGATTGTATGAGTCATTTCCTTAGAATAAAATCTTCCTATCGGTCCTTTCCTTAGAATCGAATTTTTTGGAATGATTATATCGGCCATTTCCTTTTTTTTTCCCGAATGAAATTCCATAAAATCATTGTATCGGCCGTTTTTTTTAAGAACTGAATCCCTTGGAAATATTCTATTAGTCTTCCTTTCCTTAGAATATCCTTTGGAAATATTACATTTGTCAATATCATACAATAGCATCCTTTGGAAGGATTTTATCGGTCAAGAAGATCAAAATTTGTTAGAACTCATATTGGGAAGACTGCAGGCTGGAAGGTGCATATACGCGTGTGAACCCATGAGACGGTTAATACGTCTATTACACTTCTCAATGTGAAGGCATACATGTATGATTTATTACCACTGTTTGAGAAATATGTGCAATGAAGTTTTGGCGTGGCACTAAAAATATCCTCAATAAATGTATTATGAACGAGTTGCCAAAAAATCCTTTCATATTGATGGGTTGAAGGCGAGAGCTCTCGTCCTTTTAAACAATTTAAATGGCAGAGGTTGAACAATTTTCAGATGAATGGATATTTACAAATGATAAAAGAAATGACAATAGACAATTATTTGCAAATTTCTGCGAACTACATCATCCTCATTTTTGATCGGATCTTTCTCTTTGGGTTTGATCAAGGACTGTCATAATAAAAACAGTATATCACACTGTGTTGCCTCCAATGCGATATTAATTAAAAAATACCAAACAATATCTTCTCTTGAGGAGATGCTTTCGCCGGGAAAGCCAGGCGGAATCCGCATTTGTCGATTTCATCCAGCCTGCTCACAGGAATAACGTTGTTGCTAGGGTCGCGATTAAGTAGATGACGAAACCATCTCTGATCGCGTATCCCGTTTTTCGCATGGACGATTCAGCAGTCTTACTGATCTCGTATTTCCGAACTCACACTCGGTCATCGACCCTGCGGAAACTCGAGTGCAGATTAGTGTCTGAAAATAGAAACGGAAAGGGAAAGTAAAAAACAAAACAAGCGCAACTATTAGAATATAAGGGATACTCTGGCACATCTAAAAACTGACTTGGAAGGATCGATTTCATTGGGAAAGTATGAATATCAAATATATATGATGTGTGAACGATTGTTGTGTAACAACTATCATCATAACGAACACCGGCAAGAAAATTGACACAACTCAAAATTGCAGAATTTGAGAAACATCAGCTTGAAGGATACTATAAAACTTATACTGAAATAGTATATGCTTCTCTTAAATTTTAGGTGAGTATTGATGGTGGTAACTGCTAATATATTTTATAGAATAGTAATATAACACGCTGGGGCACCTCATACATATTTTTCATTGACATATCAAAATTTTTATTTTTTGACTTGTGTCGCTTCTCTTGCTGGTTTGCGATAAAATGTGTTAAAGTGATAGTTAAAAGTTCGAAATGCCTTTCCTTTACCTCTCGAATCCTTGAAAGAGGTTTTGCTCTTTGAAAACTGCAAAACCTCGTTGAAAGCTGCAAAATCCCCGAAAGTGAGTTGACCCTGTAAAATTGAAAATAGCACTGCTTCCGTATATGCATTCAGGAAACGTCACGCAATACGATATTTTCACTAAAAGGCAAATATCACACTTGACAGTAATTTGTATTCAAAATGAACTTACGGCAAGCTCCTCCGGCCTCTGATTCAGGAAATGACAGTACACTTCCCGGGTCTACAGAATACTCCTCATGCGAAAAACGGAATACGTTTAGATGATTATAAATTTAATCTGCCGTTATATTCTCTGCAAAAAAGAATTCATGCATTCAAACATTCTGTACATTCTAGCAGGATAGTCATAAATGAGATATTTGGTACCCGAAGAATATGTTATGATCGTGTAGAATATTTTATATGGGTACATTTATGTGCCATATACCACAAAATGTGCGAGAGTCGCAGCTTTCTAAAATATTTAACATTTCAAAGTTATTTGATATTTTATGCAAGTTTTATTCCTGGAAAAAGATATCTCTACTTTTATCAGAAATATTATCAAAATGTTTCAGCCTCTTGTCACAAAAAACTCTTCGATAACTTGATAAAATTGAAAGTTTTATATTATCTAAGGCCGCTATCTCTTCTCTACTATTATAAAATGAAGTTTCTGTGTGTGCGTGTACGCTGTGTACTGATGAATTTATGTCATTTAGAATAATGAAATTTGGCACACATGTAGTCCCGAATTTTTTGCGATTTTATAGACCAGCCCGATTTTTAAAATTTAATCTTGAAAATTTTAAAATTAATTTAATTAATTTTAATTCTTATTTTCTTTCCTCCGAATTGCAACAGTCATGAATCGGTATTGAAAGAATCCGTATTTTCTGCGCGTGTATAGCCGTTGCCGTGTAGCCGCCCTAAGACTGGATATCCTTTATGAAATTTGTAATGACTTTTAAAAAGCATATTAACTTTTAGTTAGCGTTAACTTTTAATCTTTTATGTTTGTATTTTTTTGTGCTTACTTTATTTTTGGAACTGGATAACGGTTGTGCAATACTTTTGTTATTGTTTCTTTTTTAGACTACTTTTTTCTCTTATTTTAGACTTTCTTTTTCATTTATGCAATCTTTTTTGTTTGTTTCTGTATAGTACTTCGGTTTTTGTATAGTAAATTTTTATAATTTTTGTTTCGATGTCTTATGGAAAGAAAAGCGATATTTTATCCAAATTTTAAATTTAATGTAGAACATTTTAAAATTAATTTATTATTATATTTTTGTTTTATTTGGTTTCCTAAAAATGTCCACAGAATTGAAAGTGTCTTTACTGCACTCATGCCAATCTTGGATTTGGATTATTTATGCCAACTAAGAATTTTCCAAGAAGAAATGCCAATAAGAATTTTGAATCCGTATTTACTGCGCGTGTGTAGCCGTTGCCGTGTAGCCGCCCGATAACTGGATATCCTTTTTTAAATTTATTACCTTTTAAAAAGCATATTAACTTTTAGTTAGCGTTAACTTTCAATCTTTTTTAGTATCTTTTTACTGTGCTTACTTCATTTTTGGAACTGGATAACGGTTGTGCAATACGTTTGTTGTTGTTTCTTTTTTAGACTACGATAGTTTGGATTTTGATTTTTAAAGCATATTAACTTTTAGTTTGGATTATTTGGATATTTTTTTCAAAGTTTAGCGATATTTAATTTTGATATTTTGTGCAATTTCGGGTTTGTTTCATTTATGCAATCTTTTGTTTGTTTATGTATTTTGTGTGTCTTCGGTTTTCGAATACTTAATTTTTATCATTTTTGTTTCGATGCCTTATGGAAAGAAAAGCGATATTTAATCGCAATTTTAAATTTAATGTAGAACATTTAAAAATTAATTTATTATTATATTTTTGTTTTACATGATTTCCTAAAAATGCCCACAGTATTGAAAGGGTCTTTACTGCACTCACGCCAATCTTGGATTTGGATTATTTATGCCAACTAAGAACATTTCTTCTATGTAGTTCTATGCTCACAGGATGATGATGTGCTCTTCGAATTTCAACGTTTTACTGAGAAGCAAAGACATGTTCCATCAATTCATTGTCGCCATGTATTCCGAGATTGAATCGGAGAAGGTGTTGTACATATGACTGAATCAGATCATTCAGTCGAACAGTATGCACATTTGAGAGATGCGTTGATGAACGATGGAAATGTTGCAAAACGAAAACACACAGAAAGTACACAGAAATCGCTAAACTTCTAAAAAGATATCAAAACCAAAAGTAAAAGTTGATGCTTTTTAAAATTTTTATGTTGCATAAATTATCAAAATTAAATACTGCTATTCTTTCCAACAGACACACAAACACAAAAACAAACACAAAATTGTTATAAAAGAGCAACAAAACTATGGCATTTCGCTATAACTGCCTTTTTTATTAAATTACGGCCCACAATATTTCGTTATATGGCCAAAAAAAAATGCTGTTTTTATGTTTCTGTTTAGTTTTAGCTTCTCCCTTTATGCAGTACTGCTACATTTTGCCTCACGAAAATATATGGAATGTTTGTACAGCATTGTCAATATTTTACTTCGTTGTCGCTTTAGTGTAGTTAAACCAACACCGACTTTATACAAAGCCTACGTCGCAACTCGAAATCCTATCGCGAGGCTACTTTTACACGCTATCATACGAACTGCAGACAGCAGTTGAGACTAATAGGTGTAGTTAAACATAAGTAATTTTTTCATATTCGTATTATAATACACTCACTACCAAAAGTTAAGCACGGAGAGGAAAATGTTAATTTCCAGAAGCCAATCTGAATTTCAGAGGCTGCAATTTGCTACACAGGAAGAAGGAAGTATTCAAATGTGTTGGGTAACGGCCAATCACGGTTTCGTTTTGAGAAATATGCTAAAAAGACAGTCTTGGATTTAAACATTATTTTTTTTAATGACACCAATGCTCTAACCCTTCACAATGCTGGCTTCTTATACGACTGCCTTATTTGCATATTGGGGGCTGTAAATTAAAAAAAAACTGTTATCGCGAAATGCTGTTATTTTGTTGATCTTTTATGCTATTTTTTTTTGTTTCTGAGTATGGGTGTCTTTTGGAAAGCAAAGCAATACTTAATTTTGATAATTTATTCAATGTATAAATTTACAAAAGCATAAACTTTAACTTTTGGTTTCTATATCTTTTTGGAAGTTTTGTGATTTCTGTGTACTTTAGTAGTTTTTTTTATCGCAGCATTTCCACCGTTCATCAACGCATATCTCAAATATGCATACTGTTCCACTCTGAGTGATCTGATACAGTTGTATGTACAACACCTTCTCCGATTCAATCTCGGAATACATAGCGACAATAAATTGATGAAACAGGTCTTAGCTTTTGAAAAAGATATCCAAATAATCCAAACTGACACCTACTTCATTTTATAATAGTCTAAACTCGCTGCCAAAAGTTAAGCACGGTGTGGAAAATGTTAATTTCTGGAAGCTAATCTAAATTTGAGAGGCTGCAATTTGCTGCAGAGTTAGATGGAACTATGCAAATGTGTTATATAACAGCCAATCACAGTTTCGTGTCGATAAATATAAAAAAGGCAGTCGTATAAGAAGCCAGCATTGTGAATGGTTAGAGGAGTTGCATGTAAGTGCTGTAAAAAGTGTTTAGAACTTTTGTAGGATTAGTTTTCAAGACAGACGTGTTTTTGTCACTTCCACAACACAAATATCAAATAGTGCGCGCTGCCGTTCTGTGGGATGCCTTGAAGTTGGGCAATCAATCACTGATGTTGATCTTTTCTTTGGCGTTCATTCCGTCATTTCATGATTATGCAAACAAGCCAAACAGTTGTCCAAAGATCTGTGGCCCGCTGCCTAAAGGTTACGACCCCTGCGGTTCATCGATATATTGCTGTTGTAGCAAAGCACTCATCATGAATGGATGTGTCAAAAGGCAAATCTTTCCCAAATAAATAAAGATGTCAATGTCAGCAAAAAGCAACTCTTGCGAGAATTGCCTCGTAGTTTTCAAATTTACAAATCTATAGACATTACCCGTCACACAAATAAGGCCTTAAAACACACGACACAGTTTTTTAACGCATTGGAACCATCTGGAGTACTTTTACGCATATTGGAGCACCGATTATGCTTCTCACAAATCTGAAACCACCTTCACTGTGCAATGGCATAAAACTCTGTCAAGAAGCTCATGCCAAATATTATTGAAGCCACCATCGTGACTAGACATGCTGCAAGTGAAAACGTATTCATTCCTAGAATACCAATCATCACTTTTGATATCCCATTAAAATTAAGAATATTTTAGTTCCCAGTTCGTTTAAGTTTCACTGAGAGCATCAACAAGGCACAATCACAATCGCTTAAAGTCGTGCGACTCGGTTTCATTAAACCGTGTTTCTCCCACGGTCAAGTGTTAGACAGAATTTAATACCTTTTTACTTTTTATAAATAAATATATATCACTTAAATTTCTTGACACATAAGGTTATTTTAATAAGTGTACAGGAATACTCTCTCGGGGGAAAATAATCAAGTATAAAATGCAAATTTATAAAATTTGTTTTCCTCTCGCAAATGGGACAGGCTTATTTCATTGAATTTAATTGTTTCTAAAGTTACATTTCACATCTACAAACATTGCTAATTTTAAGAATTCAGGTAAGCAGTAAAATAATTTACTTTGTACTCAAAATAAAAGAAAAATACCTTTGATTTTGGTCTATTAATATATTTTATTCAAAATTACCTCAACTTACAAACATATTTCTTAATTTTTCTGTCTCCCTAATATCTAAATAATGTGGGGTTAAAATATACTGCGTTGCCTAAATCAACACATTTCATTGTTGTGTTAAAAATAAGATACATATTTAAGTTGTAAAATTTAAAAAAATAAGAGACTCATTTCACACCGATTGGATCTCGTCGCAACTCCAATTTCCCCGCATTTCACAATGACGAGGCCATCACGACGTCGTCCGTGGTGTTGGTTTGCGAAGCAAACAAAATGGGAATGCGTAGTAAACACCGGTGGTTGACAAATGTTCACAATGGACACACCTAACCCCACAAAGTACAGCACGGGCAGCGTCGTGCTAGCCACGCAGTGGCTAGTTACACTATAAAAATTCTTTGACAAAGATCTTTTATAAAACTTTTATTAAAATTCATTTTATAAAATATCTTTTAAGACAGTAAATGGAGCATATTACATTGTATAAAAGATTTATAAAATAATTTATAAAAGTTTTGGTCAGTTTGAATTCATTTATATTGTTACTGGTAGCAGCTATGGATCCGTGTGTGGGTAAGACCATGGATTGATCTGAGAGAGTTGAAAGGTGTTCATAATAACTTGCTTCTGGAGTTGGCCACGGAAGATCAAAGAAGTTATATGAACAATTTAAGGATGGATGAAGCTGCTTTCTATTATTTGACTCTGAATGTGGGACCTTTAATATCAATGCAAATGACGCATTTGCGAAATCCAATCTCTGTTGAGGAACGGCTTATGGTTACTCTGCGATTTCTTGCCACGGAACAGAGCTACTCAAGCCTCCAGTATAGCACACGTATCCCTCAATGTACACTTTCCTCACGAAAAACCAGAAACTTACAAGGCCATTTATGACACTGAAGGAAGTGCTCATAGATTTTTAGCTGACGTCATCGGCTGATGCAATCGCAGCGCAAGTTTGAGTCGTGACGTAAATGCGGAGGTGTCATTTGTTTCATCTCTTTGAATCTTATAAATAAAAATAAAACCTCAATCTTTAGATATCGGACTTCTAGTGGAATATTCGCAAAAATTTCGAAATGTGCAAACATATGCATAATAAACACAAGAAAAATTATATGAACATCGACAGGAAGACAGATCCAAACATCCAATGCTGAGCATCAACGGGCTCGGCGTGAGCGCTGCTCACATAATTTAGTCTAGCTCCGTCCTCCTTTGTACGAGTACGACGTTTGAGGTGTCATTTATTTCATCTCTTTGCGCTTTATAAATAATAACAACAACAACTGAATTTTTAACACCTGTTTAGATATCGGATTTCAAATTGTGGAACATCGCAAACATTTCAAAATGTCCACATATATGCATAATAAACACCAGAAGAATTATAGAAAAAGTCAACAAGAAGAAATATCGAGAGATGAGGAATCCAACAAGATCCGGACATCCAATGCTGATTGTGTCAACCGGCACGGAGGAAGTTCTTGAAATTATGGGTGTCGCATCTTCAGGGTAAACTAGAGTGCCTGAATTGGGAGAGTGGCGACAATTCAGAAGAAAACTCGACTGCGCAAGCGCTAAGACTCAATCGGATTGCCAGGGAAAGAAAATTGTTCTTAAGATTTCGCCCTGCTTGGCATCTTTATCACCCCTTAGGCATCCTTTACGTTTATTTTATCAGTACCATTTGTAATTGGTATTGTATGGTTGATACAGAATTTTGAAATTAAGGAGGGTTGTTTGACATTTTTAAGGAGTCCAAAGAGGTTTACTCACATTTTCAAGTGTACGAAATGAAAAAGTTTGTATCACTTTTTGATAATTTAAGAACTCAACAGTAACTGTTTCACACATTAATAATTTAAAGTTGTATTTATTCAAACCTAAATCACATATTTTTTAGGTGTGCAATCTGCAAGAATTTCTGTATTCATTGAGTTTGTATGGTGCTTTTCAAGTTTTAGTGCGATCTTGCGGCAGAATGTTCGAAAGTGAAAAGATGAAACAAAGATTAAGTTTTTAAGGAGTAAGATGTAAAAATAAAAAGTTTTCAAAGTATTTAAAAATTAAAATCATTTTAAGAAGTTTGACGGAATGATGTTATCACATGGAGCTATTTTTATTTTCTTTAAGCTGCTTCTAATAAATACTTTTAGAAACTCAACACTCCTTTTTTGCCTAGTAAACATAGCAATTTAAAGTACTTAAATATGTTTTAACAGTTCAGCAAATTTACTGTAGCTAATTAAATTAGATAAAGTGTTAAATCTGGAATTTTACGAAAGATTTCAGTTAAGAAGCAAATAATTTTTCTTGAAACAAAATTTAGATTATTTATATTTAGAATCATGAGCAACATTTTCAAAATAATTACATTTTCATTCATTTAAACAGTGGACAAATAGAATCACACAAGGCATCCAATTTAATGATTCAGTATTTTATTTAAAATAATGAAAAAAAAATCAGCAAACTTAATCACAAGACATACGAATTTACACTTGAAACTTATCCAAGAACAGGATTGCTACTTTCAAAAATACATATAGCAGGATTATACAAACTTGAAAATACAGTTACGGGATTGAAAGCACTTTTAAGACAAAACCTCGCTCTGATCTATTATTGCAGTTGAATCTTAAACAACCAGGCATCTAGTTCAAATATAATAAATATTTTACAATCAATAATTTTAGATCAAAGATTAATAGTTAATTATATATATTCTACTAATTTTAGTATATCCTTTCTAAGCTTTCATTTCTTATTTAAAAAATTGAATTTAAGAAGGTTAAAAAAAATCAAAGTTTGATTGAGATCATAACTCTAAAAGAAATATACAAATTTAAGTTGAATTGTAAAGAAAATTTAATGAGTTTAAGTAAACTTCAAAATAAACATAAATTTTAAAAAAATCGAAGCGCCATAACAAAATACATATATAGATCTTTCAAAGTATTTTTTTAAGAAATGCATTTCTTATAAATGATCGGCCAACTATTCGTTTAAATTCTTCGGCGTGGAAAGTTACCTAGATTTTTTAATTTTTTAAAGCTGTTTAAATTCAACAGTATCCCTATCTAGTAATGCATTTGCATTTGATTTGCACTGATGCATTTATTTAATTTTGGAAGAAATTCTTTTGCAATACAACACAAATTGAACTTATTTATTTCTATTATTTTTTGCTTAGTCAAAAGTAAAATCTTAATTCAGACTGCATTAGATTAAAAAATTTGCAGATTATAAGCAAATAACAATCTAAGCCAGAAAATATAGATTGCAAAAGATATATATTGTATATCTAAAATAACATTTTTAAATGTTTTCTTCATTCCCCAAACTATGCGTTACCGACGAAAGTAAACATTGGCGATTAATATACAACGCCAAACGTAATTACACAGCCGTTACTCGCACTCTATTTACAACTTTCAAAATCTTGCATTTTGCAAATAAATAAATATGTGAGTATGAAATAAAAAGAAAGATAAAATCAAGGTTTCAAAGTGATATATTCCTTCAATTGTCTAAATCCTGCTGTTTTCAAAACACAATACGAGTCCTTTATCGAAGTTGACCATTAAACTATCACATTTCGTCTTCAAATTTATCTCTCTATATATATATATATATATATTATTTTATAAAAGATCTTAAGAACTTTTATAGTGTAATAGCGGCCTAACGCCTTTTTCCGCGCAAACAAATTTTATAAATAATTCAGAAATTAGTTTTTGAGTATGCTCTAAAACTGAGAAGAGTTTTTCGTTTCATTGCGAAGTATTAGTCTTAGCCATTTTACTTTCATCATCTGAAGCCGCATCCATTTCATTCATCATGAGTATGGGTGGCGTCGTCCTGTCGTCTTCAGAGTTGGGCAACGAACCTGAAGGAAACGAAAAGTACAGTGAAACTTCAATTAACCGTCAGGGTCGGAACCAGAACCATGACGGTTAATAGAATAGACGGATAACAGAAAGATTTTAAACAACAACCCACCCCATCCATTGCATAAGAACGAATAATAAAAAATGCAAGTATACGAACTATAAATACACCCTACATACATGTAGTTTATTTAAAAGAAACTAACAATTTACAATTTAAATTAAGTACATTACAATACATATTGTTACAGACGTACATACATATCCAAATTTTAGAACAGTATGTCATTTTTTGTGTGTAGGTACTAATAACTTTTAATATTTAATAAATTAACTCTCAGCGGACTGACGGATAACAGAAACTGACGGTTAAAAGAGTGACAGTCGAATTTTCAATGGACATCATTTTTGGACGGAATTTTCATTTCAATGACAGTCGGAATACTAATGTTTACAATACTAATACCAATGTTTACAATACTAATGTTTACAATACTAATACCAATGTTTACAATACTAATGTTTACAATACTAATATTTACAATACTAATACTAATGTTTACAATACTAATACTAATGTTTACAATACTAATACTAATGTTTACAATACTAATAATTACAATACTAATGTTTACAATACTAATAATTACAATACTAATGTTTACAATACTAATAATTACAATACCAATGTTTACAATACTAATACTAATGATTACAATACTAATGTTTACAATACTAATACTAATGTTTACAATACTAATACTAATGTTTACAATACTAATACTAATGTTTACAATACTAATACTAATGTTTACAATACTAATGTTTACAAAACTAATACTAATGATTACAATACTAATGTTTGCAATACTAATAATTACAATACTAATGTTTACAATACTAATAATTACAATACTAATGTTTACAATACTAATACTAATGTTTACAATACTAATACTAGTGTTTACAATACTAATACTAATATGTACAATACTAATGCTTACATTATTAATGTTTACAATGCTAATACTAATGTTTACGATACTAATACTAATACTAATGTTTACAGTACTAATATTTAATATAGTAATGTTTACGATACTAAAATTAAGGTGTACAATACTAATACTAATGTGTACAATACTAATACTAATGTTTACAATACTAATACTAATGTTTACAATGCTAATACTAATGTGTACAATACTATTACTAATGTGTACAATACTATTACTATTGTGTACAATACTAATACTAATGTGTACAATACTAATACTAATATGTACAATACTAATCCTACTGTTTACAACACTAATACTATTGTTTTTATTCTAATACTAGCGTTTGCAATACCTACTAACTATTTATTGATTAAATATATTATTTGATGGCTAAATTTTGCTAATGATCGTTTGTCTTTATATAGATAAACTATAGAACCTCTTGGTTAGGTAAAAATTTAAATATTGCATTTCCTCTTTATCCACATGCACATTTATATTTTTATGGATTTATTTAAAGAAAGATTGTACAGTTTTTGTTTGTTATTATTATTTTTATTTCAAAAAAAGACATGTAAATTTAAGTACCTTAAACATAAAAGTTGTAATTTACATACACAATATATGATCTTCAGCATAGAGAAATCACATGTATTTAAAAAATATTCGTTGGACACTCCGTAATTATCAAATTGCCAAAACATTTTAAAGCATTATCAATTTAATATAATTCAATGCTCATTTAATGCTTTAAGGTAATATTAAATTAAATGTATGGACAACACATCTAATCAATTTGCACTTGACGTAAACTGAGTGGATAAAAAATATATAGGAAGCATTTACAAATTCTTCATTTTTTTCCAGAGTCGTCGATCCATTTTCAGTTTTTGAAGAAATAAATCAACAACTGAAGTTTAGATTCGAAAAAAATCTGTTACATATCACAGTAAATTTTCAGAAATTTGCTATTTCAGTGCTAGCAATTCAAAAACTTTACATCAAATGGAAAGAAACAGAGCATTTTATTTTACAGTTAGAAAAAAAGCACTGTTGGAAGCAACTACGTAACAATTCTAAAAAGTACCGTTGGTATATTTAAATAATTGTTTGGGAAATAATATACTTTTTCTTATAGATAATTACTGGGGAAAAATAATGAGTCAAATTGACAACTGTTAAATTAGATTGGGATGTCACTGGATTCCAGCTTGCCAAAGTTTAAAAACCCTTTTAAAATACGATGAATCAACACGAGAATATAAAGTAACAAAAGATAAATTATTCAAAAATGGAAATCGGAAGAAAAAAAAATGAAATTTAAGTCTTACTAAACATTGAATATAAATAGTTTCACGTCTAGCTATTAAGTTTTTTTTCTTCCTATTTTTTACCTACTGAAAATCGGTATTGATTCAAACCGTTTAACATATTCAGACAGACGCGGATTAAGTGGTACGCGGACTAAGCGGCCGCGTAGGGCCCCGGAATACGAAGGGGCCCCGAGGTCTTAAAATGTCTTTTCATTAGTGTTCGAGGAAAGATGTGACATCGTCTTTACAATGTGCTTCTTTAAGTGCAGTGAAAAGAGTTTCTAGTATACAAGATGATCAGCAAGAGGGCAGATGCTGTATTAGCTATAAAACTTCGTTTCAATCATAGAAAAGAGGCTTTAACTGGAAGTTGGATAAAAAAATATAAAAATATATAATTTACAAAAATGACATTGATGTTTGTACTTTTGAAGATGAATTTGACAATTTTTTAATGTTTCTACAAGAAAACTAGAACACCATAAAACCCACAACAGACATCTATCGAGCCTTCAAAAAAATGTTTAGTACTTTTGCGAATGTTGAAACATTATTAATTTTTTAAAAACAGTTCCCTTATCTGATGGGCGTCAGGAGAAAGATCGTTTTTTGTTTTGAAGCTTGTAAAAATTAATAAAGGAATACTATGGGAAAAGAAAGATTAATTATTATGGTCATTCTGTATATAGAGCAAAAAATTTAAAACCGAATTGTTAATGCCAAAATAATTAACGAATTCGCAAATAATAAACCGACAGAAATTCATGTAAAAAATATGTTTTTTTAATAAATTTATTTAACATGTTATGGTATGAAATTTTTTATTTTCTTTTTGCTAATAACTCAATGAGTTTTCTTGAAAGTATTTTCTTCCTTGAGTTTGAGGTCCCCGAAAGTTTAACCGCTTGGGGCCCCTACTTGACTTGGTCGGCCACTGCATTCAGATGACTCAAGCTGTTCTATAATATTCCTATCACCATACAACCGCAAATCCAACTAACCGTGCTATTCTCCCTCCTGCATAACACCTGTTAGATCTGCTTTGATGGCAAATGATGCTCTTAATCTTTTTCTAAATTGCTCTATGCATTTTCCTGACGCTAAAATTTGGGAAACTGAGGAGAGCCAAATATTTGTTAAATTTTTACTTTGTGTCGTGAAATTTACACAAGAGTATAAACAATCTCTCACATACCGTTTAGTTAAGTAATGTTAGGATCCTTTTAGTGGGGATAAAAGTAAACAAAAATGCTCAGAAAAATTGATAAGTAATTTTCAAGACTATATCGTGTGTTAAAATATGTATTCGAAGTATAAACTTTAAGTTTAAATTGATTTCGATATCATTGAAATAGATAGGTAGTTGAATTTAAGTCACACTGGAGCTAATCACCGGTATCTTGGTGACGGTCCGGGATCAGTCCCGAAGGGAGAGATCAAAGGACAACAACTCGCAATTTTTTACCAGTCAGATGAAGAGGTCAACTCCTGAGCGACCACTCCATTTTCCAAACTACCACACCTCATCAACCTCAAAACATTCGAAGCCACGGTAGATTTAACGTGTACTATCCCCCACGTATATGACACTCTTTGGTTGCATTGAAAATCATACTCTGAACCATCCGATTGCTAATCAGCGGCTCTAAGCAACTCGGTTACCATGGCCTCGAATATTTGAATACAAAGTACTAAAAATGACTTAAAATAGGATTCTAGATATTGACTATTTTACATCTAACAACATAAAACTCCAGTTAACAATATTGTTAGTCGATAATTATTAAATATGAGCCTCAGTGAATTGATTAAGTAAATATTTTAACACAAAACCGTTAGATCATTCTATTGCTAATCCTCGGCTCTACGGCCCCAAATATTTGAATACAAAGTACTAAAAATGACTTAGAATAGGATTCTAGATATTGACTATTTTACATCTAACAACATAAAACTCCAGTTAACAATATTGTTAGTCGATAATTATTAAATATGAGCCTCAGTGAATTGATTAAGTAAAGATTTTAACACAAAACCGTTAGATCATTCTATTGCTAATCCTCGGCTCTACGGCCCCAAATATTTGAATACAAAGTACTAAAAATGACTTAGAATAGGATTCTAGATATTGACTATTTTACATCTAACAACATAAAACTCCAGTTAACAATATTGTTAGTCGATAATTATTAAATATGAGCCTCAGTGAATTGATTAAGTAAAGATTTTAACACAAAACCGTTAGATCATTCTATTGCTAATCCTCGGCTCTACGGCCCCAAATATTTGAATACAAAGTACTAAAAATGACTTAGAATAGGATTCTAGATATTGACTATTTTACATCTAACAACATAAAACTCCAGTTAACAATATTGTTAGTCGATAATTATTAAATATGAGCCTCAGTGAATTGATTAAGTAAAGATTTTAACACAAAACCGTTAGATCATTCTATTGCTAATCCTCGGCTCTACGGCCCCAAATATTTGAATACAAAGTACTAAAAATGACTTAGAATAGGATTCTAGATATTGACTATTTTACATCTAACAACATAAAACTCCAGTTAACAATATTGTTAGTCGATAATTATTAAATATGAGCCTCAGTGAATTGATTAAGTAAAGATTTTAACACAAAACCGTTAGATCATTCGATTGCTAATCCTCGGCTCTACGGCCCCAAATATTTGAATACAAAGTACTAAAAATGACTTAGAATAGGATTCTAGATATTGACTATTTAACATCTAATAACATAAAACTCCAGTTAACAATATTGCTTGTCGATAATTATTAAATATGAGCCTCAGTGAATTGATTAAGTAAAGATTTTAACACAAAACCGTTAGATCATTCTATTGCTAATCCTCGGCTCTGCGGCCCCAAATATTTGAATACAAAGTACTAAAAATGACTTAGAATAGGATTCTAGATATTGACTATTTTACATCTAACAACATAAAACTCCAGTTAACAATATTGTTAGTCGATAATTATTAAATATGAGCCTCAGTGAATTGATTAAGTAAAGATTTTAACACAAAACCGTTAGATCATTCTATTGCTAATCCTCGGCTCTACGGCCCCAAATATTTGAATACAAAGTACTAAAAATGACTTAGAATAGGATTCTAGATATTGACTATTTTACATCTAATAACATAAAACTCCAGTTAACAATATTGCTTGTCGATAATTATTAAATATGAGCCTCAGTGAATTGATTAAGTAAAGATTTTAACACAAAACCGTTAGATCATTCTATTGCTAATCCTCGGCTCTACGTCCCCAAATATTTGAATACAAAATACTAAAAATTACTTAAAATAGGATGTTAGTCTTTTACTATCTAATAACATCTAGTTATTAGATAGTAAATCTTTTTTACACCTAATAACATCTAGTTATGTAAAAATATTGTTTCTCTATAACTATTAAATATGGACCTCGGGGAATTGATTAAGATGATTAAAGATTTTAACACTAAGCTTTTGATTTTTAAAAACAATATTCCCTCTTATTTATACATGCTTGCCGAACTTATAATTTTGAAAGATGTAATTAAAATGGATATTGGCAGAGAGATTAACGTCTCTTCCTGTTTATATTGCTCTCAGAAAATGTTGAAAATCTATATAGAGGAGAAAAAAAACGTAATATTCAAGGTTCATTTTGTAATAATTTCCACTTATCAGTATTTTCATTTGCCTTTTTAATACACTTTTGAAATTCTAACAAAAGGGACTTCATGGACACCCTCAATCCAGACACCCTCAAATCCCAGATCTCAGATCAAATTCAGCTATTGTCAAACTCAGATCAGATTGATTCAATATATCAAAATAAATAGCAAAGAGCAAAACCCAATTGTAAATATATTTGCAAAATGATTCCTGAAACTAACCCCTTAAATATAATTCTCACCAGATATCCGTCAATTAACGTTACTCTTTATCCAATTTTTGTCTTCCTGTCCAAAATGTTATATATATCTTGCCAATCCCATTCAACTTTGAATTCAAGTCATCTCATTATTTTGATATAATATGGACTCTTTTATTATGACATCCATTTATATAACTTCCAGAACTTGCCGGTTGGTCGGCACCTTATATTTAGATAAATACCAAATACATTCCTAGCATTTTATACGTCGTCAATAGCCCGTTATGTTGCTCTAGTACGACGTTAACTAAAATTACCATTACCTAGCATTTTACTAATAACAAAGGACCACTGTATTACGATACGGCGCGCATAATTATTCTCATTCCTCACCTCTCATCCCACCCTCTTCTTTGTGAACCTACCCCACAAAGTCACAGCTACCTACACGTCCATCGCATTCCCGTACGCAAATCAGCCACTTGGTTGCATTCGCTGTCGGATATTAAACCGATTTTGAATGGCACCCACTAATGAAAGGCGCGTTCCCTCAGCGGACAGGCCGAGTCCGAACTCGCAGTAGAGAGCACCGCGTTGTGATGGGCGATCAAAAGCCCGAGGTTTTAGGCCCGGAGCGAGTTTCTGCGTCGGAAATTCGCGTTGAAAGGCCGGGGACAGCTTTAAAAGGCATTAGGAAATGTCTTCTGGAAGTTAGCATTAGGATGGTAAGGAATCTGGGTGGAAAAGCGACGAAGTGGAGCTCAAAGGATTTGGCAAACTTTCTCGATACTTATGGGGATTTAGGTATTTCTGTCTGTCTGTCTTCGACTCGGTTTATAGCGTCGTAGCTTATTTGAGAAATTATCAAATCGGATTTTCAAACGATGGTGATGCTCAGTGTTATTTCTTTGGAGATTTCGAATTACTTTTGGCTTAGGCCTTTGGTCAATCATCAGACATCGTAGGAGTCGAATTTTTCAAAATCCTTTATTAAGGGGGTCCGGGACACAAAAATCGTCACATTTTCGAATTTTTTTTTATTATTTTAAGAAATTATCTGTGTTTTTCTGCTTTAAATGACGTCTAAATCATGTTTGTATCTTAATTAGAACTGGAGATATAATAATTTTTGTGGTGCGTTGTTTTTGAAAATCTAACACTCTTGACAGTTGTTGTCATGGCAACAACATTTGTCTTTAAAACTTTAATTGCGTTTTTCTCCATGATACATTTTTTCAAGATTTCCTGTATTCAAATTGCTATAAGTCGAAAACCAATAAAGTTTAAGGGTTGAAATTTGGAATATATCTTTTTCAAACATTATACTTTAATTCTGATTCAGCAAATTTGAAACAAATATTTACTTTTAAAAATATGACTTTTTAAAAAAAAGTACCTTAAAATTTTCGAAAATTTTCATTCAAATATTTTTTATTTTTTATTAAATTAATATTTTTTAAATTGCTGAATCAAAATTGAAGTTTATAAATTTGTGAATAATTTACTGCAAGAATTTTGAAAATTGATCAAGAATATTTTGAGTTTTAGCAATTTAAAATGAACCCTCTTTTTTTCCAAAAATTTTAAATTAAAATTTTTAAAAAAATTTTGGAAAAATTTTGTATTGTGTTTTTGTTTATTTGTTAAATGTGTAATCAGTACAAAAAAATTAAAAATTCTAAATTAATTAATAAAAAATTTTTTTTAATGTGTCCCGGACCCCCTTAATGCATCACTACGGTATACGAAGAATCACCCTGAAAATTTTCAGCTTCGTAGGACTTTTATTTCTTGAGATACATTGATGAGGGAGTGAGTAATTGATATTTGAATTTGAACTGATTAGAAACCGGACGGTTGCGAGTTCGACCGTCATTTATAACGGAGGCTGGTGTATGTAAAACACATGCCGTGGTTTCAAAATCTCTCATGTTCGTATGGTGAGGAAGTTTGGAGAGTGGGGTGCCAACTCAGGTGTTGCCTCGGTCATCTGATCGTGGTTCAAAATTACATGGCGTTGTCCTCAGATCTTTCCCTTGGGGGATTCATCCCGTACCGTCGTCAATAGTACGTATTGTTGCTCTAGTACGACGTTAATTAGAATTACCTTACCTTGCATTTTTAATGTCCTCTCTAATACAATTTTTATCAAGAGTGTGGTATTTTAATTAACGTCTCAATCGAGCAACACAACGAGCTATTGTTGAAGGTCCGGGATCAATTTCTAAGGCAGGGGTGGCCAACCTGTGACATATCATGCATCAACGAGTACGACAACAGTACAACGAGTTTTCACATACGAGTATAGATGCGCCATACAACTCAGACACCTCTTTTACCTTATGGTCATGGTCCTCTGGAATATCTTCAATAACCTTTTTAATAAAAGTATGTTAATTTAATTATTGTATGTAAAACAATATATATTACAGCACAATAACATTACTTACATAACATAAACCTATAGCACATAAACTTACCATTAATAAGACTTTTGAGCCTGTTTGGATTTCCCTTGTCTTTCAATGTTTAGTGTTGTTGTTGTTTCTAATGCCTACACTGGCAGACCAGAGGAGTGCCAGGCCCGTAGAAGACGGTAAGAGGCGAGGGGGTGCGCCTTCCATGTTATTGAGCCCCATTGGGAGGAAGTCCGACTTTGCTCGGCATACATGACACATCCGTTTTACAGGAAGATCCCTTTCATACATCCATTCACTCACACATATCGTAATTTAGATACCAATCAGAGGCCGATAACCCTCTGATCAGATACCCCCAGAGGTATTGATTTGGTATGGGAACATGGGGGACTTTGTGACCACGACCTATTTAACGTGCCCCAGTCACCATTAGTGAACACGACGGTCTTTAGCCAGGTCGAAGCGCCGATCTCACAATCATCAGAATTGCAGGCTCCGCCGAGGACAGAACCCACAACCCTTCTGATGCGAGCCCGACGCTCTACTGACTGAGCTACCGCGGCTCATGTTTAGTGTTAAATTTGTTATTGAGAAAACAGTAGAAAATTCTTCAAATTTGAACCAATCATTCGCGACCTTATTTTGCCAATAAATTTCATGGATGGAAAATGCTTGTTCACATCTGTATGGCATTCCGAAATGACATACATAGTTTTTTGAAAATTTTATTAGTTCTATGAAATGTTCACAGGGTAATGAACACCAGAAATTTGTCAAGTCAGAAGCATTTTGATCTGTAAAAAGCTCATCGAATTTCATTTTCAACAAAGAATTTGTTTTTAAATCAACAAGTTCTATTTGTAGTTTACTAGGCATCTTTATTACGTTTTGTTCGCTAGTGAAAATGGGTGTATAAATGCGAACATGCAGTTTTCTTCTTTAGACAAAAAATAAAAACGACTTTTAAATGACTCTTGCAATAACTTGGTTTATTTCAATACAGTTTATAAATTGATATTATATCCGCAGCACATTCACTCTGCTCTTTCAAGTGTGGAAATTAACTCAAATCCTAATTTTCTATATGAGAGATGAACAGTTTTCATTTCATTTTAAATGAACAGACGCTATATACTAAGTTAGGAAATAATTCATTCTTGCCTTGTAGTTTCGAATACAGCTAATTGAGATGGCTAGTAACATCAACTAAAAATGTCAAATCATCTAACCAGTTGTTATCAAATAATAGAATTCTTTCACCAGGTAGTTCATTTTCCTGTTCTAAAAATTTACTCTCTAACAGCATTTTTTTTTAATTTCTAAAATCTACTCAGAGCCTGTTTTCTAGTAAACCAGCGCACCTCACAATGAAGGACAAGTTCACTACAGTCCAAATCAAACAATTCACACTATTTTCTGAATTATTGTCTTATTAATTCTCTTGCTCTAATTTTATTAATAGATTTCACAAACGGTAACATAATATGCTGCATTTTTAAATCCCCCCCCCCTCAGTGTCTCTTGGTGAATAATGCTGTGACATTTTAGTACAAGACGATTAAAAAATTTTCAAGCAAAGGTGTAGTGCCACTAACTTTACCTATCATTGACGGCGCTCCTAATACTGAGCATTACCTACTAAAATCTAATTTTATAGGCATGGTTTTACTTTTTCAAATATGTGTGATCATTTTGTGTTTACCATGCAATGACTTCAGACTGGAAAGTTCTTCTAAGACATTAAAACTATCTTAAATTCCGCTTATAAAAATGCTTAACTGGGCTTAATCACATATACCCGTTGATTCATTCTAAGCTAGAGAAAAGGAAGTACAAGAATGGACAAGGTCTTCCAGTTGCTGAGATACATCTTGAGAGAGGTCCTCTATACCTCTCGCAACTGTCTGCCTTGATATATACTAGCAATTGAATCTACTTTTATTTGAATACCTTTATTACCGAGATGGCGTACAAGTATTTGGAGACAAGGCTTGAAAATTTCTTCTCCGTCAAAAAAGGGTTTCTTTTTTTCGCAAATGCTAAAACAATTTCATAGGACGCTTCTGACATCGCCAGGTCTTCACAACTTACATTAGCAAAAATATTTTGTCTTCTGAATTCTTCCTAATTCTTAGTCGCATATTCTTTTCGTAACTCAGACCAAATAACCTTTCTATTAAACTCATCTCTTCTATTATATGAAAGAGTATTTTTTCACAAGCAATGCAAAACGGTTTCCCTGATGGACTTGCTATATATAACAACTCATTATCCCACTCTTCAACAAATTCACGCTTACTATCACTTTCTGCGCTTCTTTTACTCATTTTCTTTTGCAGTACTATGGATAACAAGGATGTCCAAAAAAGAAAAGAATAAAACTCTACAAGTCGAAATGTTTAAGGGAAAAAAACAGGTCACAACTACGGACGTCGTATCACAAAGACTATTAATTGCAAACTGTCAAAATTATTGTGACGAACTGAGGAGTAAGAAGGCTGTATAAATTGAACTGTGAGTACTCTGGTGTTGAAAATATGCAGGCGGAATCAGTTATGGCACCTACTTCAAAAGAATGAGTGTACGCAATACGCCACTTGTAATTATTCAATGCGCCATGTTTGGGGAGTGCGGCGCAGGTTGGCAGCCCTTGTCCTAAGGTAACAATCAATCGATAATGGTAATTCTTTAATTAACGTCGTACTAGAGCAACACAACGGACTATTGACGTCGGTCCGGGATCAATACCTTACGGGAAAGATCCGAGGACAACACCTCGTAATTTTGAACCACGGTCCGATGACGAGCCAATTCCTGAGATGGAACGCACCGTACTCTCCAAAATATCACACCACGCCAACGTAAAGACTCTATAGCTAGAGGCCACGACGGATTTAACATGCACCAGACCCCTTGGTACGTGATGGTCTTCAATAGGATTTGAATTCGCAACCCTCCGGTTGCTAATCCGTTACACTTCCAACCAGACTGCCGTGACTCTCATTTTTGATCGCCGACCAACCGGTATAGTGGTTAAGGTGTTAGCCTTTATATCGGAAGGTTCCTGGTTCGAATCCGGGTCCGGTCATGGATGTTTGTAAACGTATGGTGTAGAGGCGGCTGGTGCACCTTAAATCTGTCGTGGCCGAAAGTCCTCACGTTGGGTTGGTGTGGAAGTTTGGAGAGTAGGGTGCCAGCTCAGGTGTTTCTTCGTCATCTGACCGTTGTTCAAAATTACGAAGTGTTGTCCTCGGATCTTTCCCTTAAGAGACTGATCCCGGACCGTCGTCAATAGCCCGTTGTGTTGCTCTAGTACGACGTTAACTAAAATTACCATTACCTCATTTTTGATCAGCGATAAATGCAATTGTTAATGTTCAACCTGAATGCAAATTTTACTTTTGTGTGTTCTGAAATTTTATGACTGTTATTAATGGATAATTTATTAAGCAAAGAAGTGTGAAGAGAACGTGTTAAGCAGTTCATTTGTTTGAAGGATGTGATTTAATGCTAAAATGTATTGAAAATACAAAAATTGTGTTACTTTATACTACATCGTTTTTCGGTTGAAAGGTTTTAGTTTCTGTACATACCTATCATAAAATAGTATTTATAAAAAATATTTTTATTAAATAAAAAGTGTGTTTTTTTGGATCTATATATTAAAATATAAAATTCAAATACCACTCAATCACTCATCATTGTACCTTAAGAACTACAAGTCCTAGGAATCTGAAATTTTGCAGGATGATTATTCTTATACCGGGGGGTGCAGTAAGAAATAATTTTGATAAATTTGACTCCTAAGATGACTAAAATTGACCTAAGGCCTAAGCTAAAAGCAATTCAAAATCGCCATAGAAATAACATAGAGTATAAAACGATTGCTGTACGCATCTCAAATTCTTTTACCAGTGTTCATAGAAGAAAAAAAATTTAACGAATTAAATTCTAATGTTCATTTTTAACTGACTTTTTACTTCTTCCCATGATAAAAAGAACATTTATAAATATTTGATCGATGAATAAAAAATATTTAAGGCATTTAATTTTACATAACTTACATTTCGTTATGGAAAACGAAAGCCTAAAAGATAACTCACTGATCATAAAAGTGTAATTTTGCTTATCGGTATCTAGCAACGTCAGAATTGATATTTAATTTTTAAATTTGATTTAGAGTATGTAAGTTGCCAGCGAGATTTATATTTGAGGATTTCCAAGAATTATAAATGTCTGTTCTTTTTGGCTATAAATCATTATTGCTAATATCAATACTGTTCGTCTTTTGTCGAATTGTTCTATTTCAGAATATATTTAGGAAGTCGATATTTAACATGTCAAAACAGAATATTTTAAAAGAATTTTACAATTTTGTCAAGGATTTTGGAATTTTATTTCTGTTTGTATTTATATGTTCCAGTATATTATCTATTGCAGAAATATTATTCACGAGTAAGATTTTAATGATTATTTTATTTCCTGCAAAATATCACTAGACATGGGTAATTCCTTGGTGGTATATGTATATTTCGACCAACTTGTAAATCACTGGTTTAATACGTAATAGTGTGTAGATTGCTGTATCATAAAATAAATAAAATATACACACAAAAATATTTTTAAAGCGTGTAATTTCTTATTTTCAAATAACAAGTAAATTAAAAAAAAATAACTTTAAGATTAGATGGATTACGTAAAATATAAATGGGTAGTCATACGTAGTAGCTCAAATATATTTCAAAATTATAATGAAGCTTTTCATTGAAAAACGATAAAAATCAATTAAATTTCATCTGTTTTTCGTGTTTCATGGGTGTTATTGAAGGTTGTACTTCATAGTCAAGTAACTACATCTATCATTCTAAATAGGTACGTGCTTTCTATGTCGAAACCAAATTTCTGTGAATTTAAAAAGAGTACCATAAGGGTTCAATTTAAAACTGTATGTCTGTTAGAGAAAAGGGAATTTTATACAAGACTTTGTTGATATTGGAATAATATCACATTTAATAATTTGAAATATTCAAATTTTTTGTCTTAACTGACAGAAAGTCGAAGTTGCTTACTCAATTTATTGAAGCTGTTCTTACCCAACTTAGATACATGTGAATCATTACTTGAATGCAGTGACTTTCTTTTTGTAAAAGCGTTGTAATATGAACCTTCTGTTTATTAAAAAAATTTTATCGATTGAGTTTAATTTTCACATTGATGACATTTATCTCTATCACAAGCTCCGTTGTTCCACATGTCGCTTAATGGAATTTTCAGGGAAAAGTGCGTTTGTGTGTGTGTTTCCAACTAAATTAGTCACGAATGCCGTAACGTTTTAGCACCCTTGGACAAATAGAACGCGGGTTAATATGTAGCCTATCATATCCACAGGGTTTTAAAATATAAGTGTATCAAATATGGTGTAGATTGGTCAAAAGGTGCATTTGTATAGAGAACAGACAAACGTCACAAATCTGCTTGATATATCTTACAGAAGTTCCGTTATTCCACCTGCCGCTGAATGGAATTTTCAAGAAGAATTGCGACTGTGTGTGTGTGTGTGCTTCAAACTAAATTAGCCACGAATACCGTAAGAATTTAACCTACCATCCTCTCATATTGATGAAGAAATTCTAAAATACCGCAAGTAAAACATATTTATAGGAAAATTAAATGCAATACTATCCGCCAAAAATTCGCTATTTTTACTGAAAATGAACGCACGGGAATATTCGCAGTCACTCGAAAATTCTAAATCAACTTCTGTAGTAGTCCCATTAGAAAAAAAACTTTCAGCAAAAGTGCGACGAATATGAAATGGATTAGATGAATGGATACAATATACATGCATATTTGCGTCTGAAGTAAATTGTAGAAGCGATGGAGAAGTTAAAATGAATATTAAAATTTTTTTTCGGTACATTTAAATTATGCTAACATTTTTTAATGAAGAATAATTGATGATGACTTTTCAATCAACGTATTATAAATTCAACCCGAACAAAGACAGTACGTAACATATTTATAATACGTTACGTAACGGTATTGACAACGGTATTGTCAAAAAATCAATAATAATAATGACATTGTGAGAAGACGCATCATCGCGATGCAAAACCCACGAGTTATCTCGCCACAATTCAGGTCGTTTTCGACTTGTCGTTTCGACGAATGATATAGGAACTTGTTCAATAACGTCTTTTATTGTTAAACGACGATCACTAAAGGCGCTTCCTCACGAATGAAGTTTAATTGTCCGTTAATAGCTGATCGATAAAAGTTGAATACGCCTTGAATCAGTTTTTGTTCACATTTTTCAATAGAAATTGATCAACAGTTTAATAAGCGAAAATACAAGTTACAATTGATAAATTATTTTTCTATAGAAAATCCCATTTAAGGTATCGGACTGGTGTAAAATTTTTAGCAGATTTCAAATCCGTTGAAAATTTTCACTCTATCGTTAACGATCGCGAAGATACCAAATTGGCCTAGAGAGAAAAAAAAAGAATTTTTGTTTAGTTTCTCGAATAAAATAAACTACGACAGATTGTTTGCGTGGAAATAACTCGACAACAGATGGCGGTTGACTCATCACTTGAGCTATAAAGTTTGAATGGGTCAAACTTTTGTGGATCCACTAAAAAGTTGATCAACTCTATTGAAACAAAGATTCTCACTGTAGTTTTCATTCAACTTTTGCTGATCCACTATAATCGGTCAATTAAATTTGATTCTAAAGAACGCGCCTAAAGCTCTTATTCTCTAACCTGATTCACATGTTGATCATAAGTCGAAGTGTTGGTCTACCCGATTGCGACCTTCTTTAAACTTCAGTCGAATACTGTTGTTTTTGATAAACAATCGTCAGTGAAAGCGATTTGCACCATTTCAAATGTGTTTGTAGCAGAAATTCCATTGGGGAAACAAAATTCAATGCACGTTCTTCGCTCAGTTACGTTCGACGGTTCGGAAAATCAACGAAGTGAAAATTCTCTTCTCGTATTAAAAACAAATTTATTTTCAGACGATGAAATTGAATCCCTGATTGTTGCCACATGTTTATATAACACGTAAAAATATTTGATAAAACTTTGCAGACGATATCTACTCTAAATGTATTTTAAAGGAAGCAATCCGGATACTTTTGGATCACAAAAGTATATCGCCTTATCGTTGACAAATGCGAAGATATGCTCACGATAAAGAAGGGCACATTGAAATTGAAATCGTATTTCGGGTTGTAAAAACGTCACTTAGCGTAAACATTCCTCCCGAGCCGACGATTTTGTGAAGTAAACAAGATACGGTTTCTCGTTATTCTTCGATACAGTTCGATCGAGGGTAACGATTAAACGCCATTCCGGGTTAAAATGAAAGAGGTGCGGCCGATCTTCCAATGGCGCTTACTACAGTAAGCAGTATAAACAACTATCCTCAGGTAAGAGTTTTGCAGTATTTAATTGTTCCATCACTTTACATAGCTGCAAATGCAATGACACTATATTGTTCAAGGTATATTGAACATTTCTGAAACTTGGTACACTTACACGACGAAGGCGTGTACCGGACGCGGTTGGTTCGTTTTGGGGTGTTATGGCGCAAGGGCTACATGCGGCGCCATTTTCAAGACGTACATTACCGCAGTAGCCCGGTTGGACAAACAACGGATATGCAACTTGAGGGTTGCGAGTTGCAATCCAACCTAAGACCGTCGTAAGCAAAAGGGGGGGGGGGGGGGGCTGGTGCATGTTAAATCTATCGTGGCTTCAAATGTCTTCACGTCGGCTTGGTGTGGAAGTTTAGAGAGTGGGGTGCCAGCTGGTGTGTGAACTGATCCACTGATCGCGATTCAAAATTACGTGATGTTATCCTCAGATATATCCAGTGGGTAATGGTAATGGTAATTTCAGTTAACGTCGTACTAGAGCAACACAACGGGCTATTGACGACGGTCCGGGATCAGTCCCTTAAGGGAAAGATCCGAGGACAACACCTCGTAATTTTGAACCACGGTCAGATGACGAAGCAACACCTGAGCTGGCACCCCACTCTCCAAACTTTCACGCCAACCCAACTTGAGGACTTTCGGCCACGACAGATTTAAGGTGCACCAGCCGCCTCTACACCATACGCTTACAAACATCCATGCCCGGGCCCGGATTCGAACCAGGAACCTTCCGATCTAGAACGACGGTCCGGGATCAGTCCCTTAAGGGAAAGATCCGAGGACAACACCTCGTAATTTTGAACCACGGTCAGATGACGAAGCAACACCTGAGCTGGCACCCCACTCTCCAAACTTCCACGCCAACCCAACGTGAGGACTTTCGGCCACGACAGATTTAAGGTGCACCAGCCGCCTCTACACCATACGTTTACAAACATCCATGCCCGGGCCCGGATTTGAACCAGGAACCTTCCGATCTAGAGGCTAACACCTTAACCACTATACCGGTTGGTCGGCTTTTCAACGATGAAAGTTACTCTAAGGTGTGTAATACGCAAATATAATGCCCCGAGTATTGCAAGTTCGTGCGCTAGTCGTTATTAATGAAACCTTCCACTTGTCAAATCCGTCAAGTTGTCACACAACTTAAGCTATCGACAGTTTTCACCGACGTAAATTGGGTTAGATTAAAAAGTGCGCGATTGAAAAGTGTGGATGATTGTGAAGTGTTATTCTTGTCTCGAGAATTATTAAAATCCATCTTGACGCTGTCTATCAAAACTG
Organism: Metellina segmentata; assembly: GCA_947359465.1. NCBI lineage: Eukaryota > Metazoa > Arthropoda > Arachnida > Araneae > Tetragnathidae > Metellina > Metellina segmentata. The sequence continues at coordinate 117,559,662 of OX375877.1, read as the reverse complement.
TTATCTTTTGAGTTTTACACGACACTTCAAACTTTGACCAAAACTTTTATTGAACTTGTTTTAGCGTCATTTTATTTATGGCTTCTACAGTGCTGTGGGTAGCTAGCTTCAAGGAGGTAGACAGAACCGCAAGGAAATGACTGATCCATATCAATATTTCTTGTTTTCAATTTCTATCCAAAATGATTGATATTTTTTAATAAAGTTCGCACGATGTTGGGGGAACGTAAAAGCTAGGGATGGTCGATTATTCATGCCAGTTTTTGCATTTTAAGGATACTGACTTTAGTTCATTGTGGATTTAGATCTTTGCAAAGTATGTTTATAAATTAATAGTAAATTAGTAAATTAAATCAGTGGGATTAAACTAATGATAGATAAATATATTTCAGGAATTTTCTGTGGGAAAAACTGATCAGCATCCAAACCAGGCCAATCTTCTTTGTCGAATTAAAGGGTTTCTTGAATTTTTATCGACTTCCTGTATTTTGCTATTTTGTAGTTGTTATAGGACAAGCAAAAAAGACGTATGTATAATGTTGTATATATTATTACACATTGGATTAACGTCAGAATGCGTTTACGTTTATGACGTCCTTAACATTAGACATTGGTGGATAAGTAGTTTAATTTACGTCGCATTGGAGCAACACAACGGGATATTGGCGACGGTCCGGGATCAAACCCGAAGGGAAAGATCGGAGCACAACACCATGAATTTTTGAACATGTTCAGATGACTTTAGATATTAGCAATTGGTAATTGGTAATTTTTGTTAACGTCGTACTAGAGCAACACAACGGGCTATTGACGACGGTCCGGGATCAATCCCCTAAGGGAAAGATTCGATGTCAACACCTAACATTAGATATTGGATAGGAGGGATAAAAAATGAATAAAATATAAAATTTCATTGATATAGATAACCAAAATAACAACAATACAGTATACATATATGAAAATAAGAACTCTTTATTAACTGATAATATATTTTACTAATGTTGTCAATGTGAAGGAGGTCTTCGTGACTTGGCATTATTATCAATTTTGGGTTCCTTATTCGTAAGTTTCAGCGGAAAATTACCTTCTTAGACACTGTGCACACATCCGGTGTTTCAACCGCTGCCGCAACGCAAGTGCGGTCTGAGATACATTACATCCAATGGAGTAGTGCACACATGCTGCGGCGACGCACGTCCAACTTGCGTGCAATTTGTACCGCAGTTCCCCACGGCGCCGCCGCTCGCTGCACACTCTCCTCCTGTCTGAAGTACTTTGTTTTCATAAATAAATGGAATATAAATAATAATTAATAAATGGTTGTATCCAGTAACGTCTATTTTGTGTTTCAAAATATACTTTTTTTTATACCAAGTAAGCGAAACAAACACGTTTTTTACGATAGAATATTTATCGCAAATGGCGCGAAATGAGTACTTGAGTCATTTCATGGTTATGTGTGCATAGTTGGGCTTCGGTGCCGCAGCATCGCCGCACGTTGAAAAATCGGATGTGTGCACCGGGCCTTAATCTACATAATTCACCCATAATTCAAGATAGCCGGATTAAATAGTAATCGTACAATAATGCCATATTTTCTATCGAATCATGAGATCGAATTGACCCTTTAACTATGTTATATCGACCCCTGGGGGTCTATATCGACCACTTTAGTGACCATTGATCGAAACCTACCCTTAAAAGTATGCATGCTGTATGAATAAGTAAGTGTTAAATCCCAACTTGAAGGGCCGACCAACCGATATAGTGGTTAAGGTGTTAGCCTCTAGATCGGAAGGTTCCTGGTTCGAATCCGGGTCCGGGCATGGATGTTGTAAACGTATGGTATAGAGGCGGCTGGTGCACCTTAAATCTGTCGTGGCCGAAAGTCCTCACGTTGGGTTGGCGTGGAAGTTTGGAGAGTGGGGTGCCAGATCAGGTGTTGCCTTGTCATCTGACCGTGGTTCAAAATTACGAGGTGTTGTCCTCGGATCTTTCCCTTAAGGGACTGATCCCGGACCGTCGTCAATAGCCCGTTGTGTTGCTCTAGTACGACGTTAACTAAAAATTACCAAATTACCCAACTTGAAGGGTTCCGGATTGATCCCGGACAGACGATAATAGTCCGTTGTGTTGCTCCAATGCGACATACGTTTAACTATCTACCTATTTACCTAACTAGACTGCTAGTTGGTTTTTAATTTACCAACCAATCGCTCTGATGGTTAAGGTGTTAGCCTCTTCAATGGAAGGTTCTAGTTCGAATCCGGGTCAGTGCATGGATGTTTGTATGTATATGGTGTAGAGGCGGCTGGTGCAAATTAAATCTGTCCTGACTGAAAAGTCCTCACATTAGGTTAATGAGGAAATTTGGAGAGTGGGGTGCCAGCTCAGGTGTTGCCTTGTCATCTGACCATGGTTCAAAATTACGTGTTGTCCTAGGATATTTCCCTAAGGGTATCGATCCCGGACCGTCGTCAAAAGTACGTTGTGTTACTCTAGTACAATGTTAATTTTTAAAACGTACCAGAAAAAATACGTTCTTTATTTATTAAAAAATTTTCTTAAAAAGTTTGGGCTTTAAACTGAAAACGCTATTTTAATAAGGAAACTTAATATATATTCACTAACTATTTATTCTGCAGTTCAAAAAATAGAAACTATCAACTAACAATATTTATATTGTTTCGAATTCCGCTCGGGTTTTGTCGTAGTCTGACCCTAATACAAAATTACAAGGCGTTGTCCTTGTATCTTTACCTTCGGGATGGATCTCGAACCGTCGCCAATAGCCCGTTGTGTTTCTCCAGTGCGACATTCACCTACCTATTTTTCGGTTGAGCAAATTTAATTATGATCGGGTAGGTATTTTTAATTAACGTCGCAACGAAGCAACACAACGGGATATTGATAATGGTCCGCGATCACATCCGAATGGAAAAATCTTAGAACAAAACCCGTCATTTTGAATACCGGTCAAATGGCGAGGACACCCCACTCTCCACACACCCCAATCGTGATAACTAGGACAGCTTTTTTGTTGCAGAAAAAATGGGAAAAGTTGCATTTATCATTCCCTAAAGTTGCATTTATTGAAATAAAGTTGCATTTAATTTTGATACACTAAAATCTAAAATAAATTTTTCGTAAAAAATGAAAAAATTCAAAATATATTGACAATTTTAGTCGTGTACAACAGTATTAATAAACGTTATTAAATACAGAAAAACATTGAATGGCCGATCCTTGGCCAGTAATTTCTTTAACATTGAAAAACTGCTTCAGCAGCAGTCATATAATGTGCTGTATCGTATAGCAAAAGCGCAAAATCCTTTTGCTCAATATTCAGAGATTTTAAAACGTCATCTAGAATGGGAACAACATGTTGATGATCGACACTCACCTCGCAAAGGCTAATCGATTACGCAAGTTTCCTCTGGATTATCAAGAGTGCCAACCAATGTGTTAAAGTACTTCTTGCCATTTACTTCACTTTCGTCTGTTAGGACGAACACCTTCTTTCCATAAACTTCTTGCTTTGGCGTTCACACCTGATCAAAGGGTTGATTCAGAGGGCAAAAAATGAAATAGTAATTTCATATTAATTAATCTTAAGCTAAATTTTAAAAAGTTGCAGGTGGTTCCTTTTATGGAGAAAGTTGCATTTATGTTGCGGTTATAACTCCCTTATAATACACCCCATATTGGAGGAATTTCGGTTTTAGTACTTCACATGCAGTGCGGAGCGTGTGAAAAAAATTGCATTTGTTGCAAAAGTTGCCCTAGTGAAAACGTGAAAATATTTGAGGCCACGACCTATTTAACGTGCATCTTTTGTACGCGACGGTCATTGGTTTGATTCACACTCGTATTCCAGTTGTTAGTCCATTATATTTCCAACACCGCAGCCCTAAAGATACGGTTTTCTAAGAAAGCGGAGACGTTATCTAGCAGCTATGATACGTCATGACGCCACGAGCATAACTAGGTGGCCGTCTTAACAAAAACCAGAGGTGTCAATTCAAACGGCCAGAATACTGTGGAGAATGGACAATACCGATGGCTGTCGGGGTTTATTTTACTCCAAAAACTAAACAAAGTTGCTTTTTTATTCTCTAGTCCAAGTTTCTAACTTCGGGATCGTTGAAGATAGAGTGAAAATTTCAATTGTAATGATAATTTTAGTTAACGTCGTACTAGAGCAACACAACGGGCTATTGACGACGGTCCGGGATCAGTCCCTTAAGGGAAAGATCCGAGGACAACACCTCCTAATATTGAACCACGGTCAGATGACGGAAAATTTCAACGGATTTCAAATCAGCGTAAAATTTTACGCCAGATCCATACCAAAAACAGATTTATTATTCAATTATTTACCATTTGATTATTTAATTATTTATTTCATAATTTAATATTTATTTAAAGAAAATCACATTTGAGGTGGTGTAAAATTTAATCTGGTGTAAAATTTTCCGCGTTTTACAAATCCGTTGAAATTTTTATTCCATCTTTTACGATCCCGATATTACAAAAACGAACTAAATAATGCCAGTCAACAACTTTTGTTTGTTTTGCTTCCCTCCGTTCGAATAGTTTGGCGCAGGAAATGAAATGTCGCTGCAGAAGAAAACACATTTCCCAAATGTTTGAGAGACCGCTTTGACGATCGTCATGCAAATGGCGGCTCCACTAATTTTAGTTACGCTCACAAACAACGCTCTCTAGAAAACAAACGCCATCTCTTTTTAGCAACGTTTTAGTGGCGTCATCCACAACAACATCACGGCTGTTAGAAAACGGCTCCGCTTTCTTAGGAAACCGTAGCTTAATGCTACTGAAAAAATTAGACCATGGGAAAATTAAAAGTTGCTCATCAAATTAGATGGTCTGAATTGCTACTTATTAAATCTAAATATAGATGATATTTCTTAAAGAGAGATAGAGACGACAAAAAGAGGTATGTAAAGAACTGGAAGCATTCACTTAAAAGGCACTTTGGACGTGTCCCGTGACTTCTGAATGCCCGGTTCATTACCATATTTATTGCGACGCCATTTCTTTCGTTTTGTCATTCGAGAAATAAATTAATTTGGTGTTCTTTGGAAACACCTTTAAAATTATGCATCTTGTAGTGGAAGTGGTTTTTTTTCATCCATGCTCTTGAACATCTTGTGCGCGGGTAAAAAGAAATTCATCTTTCGCCGCGAACTTTTTCCGAGAACGCGACAAAGAGGTGAAAATGTCGCTACATTGGACGCGTCGCACTTTGAATGCAGATGAAATTGGTTTCTTTGGAAATCATACAAAATGCAAAAGATGGATTTTTTTGCTATTCCTTCTTGGAAGTTCAAACTTTGTTTTCCGGGAATATCCCGAATTCCTTTTTATATGGTAATGTAGCGAGTGTGTTAAGCAGTGTTTGTGAGGGAAACTTCACGGGAACAATGAAAAATCTTTTCGAATTTATTAATTTTAAATGCGAGTCTTACTTATGATTAATCGGTGCCACTTAAAGTATTTAAAATTTTGAATCAAATGAAGACTCGATCGATGATTTTTCCTAGTCTTAGAGAGCCGACCAACCGGTATAGTGGTTAAGGTGTTAGCCTCTAGATCGGAAGGTTCCTGGTTCGAATCCGGGTCCGGGCATGGATGTTTGTAAACGTATGGTGTAGAGGCGGCTGGTGCACCTTAAATCTGTCGTGGCCGAAAGTCCTCACGTTGGGTTGGCGTGGAAGTTTGGAGAGTGGGGTGCCAGCTCAGGTGTTGCTTCGTCATCTGACCGTGGTTCAAAATTACGAGGTGTTGTCCTCGAATCTTTCCCTTAAGGGACTGATCCCGGACCGTCGTCAATAGCCCGTTGTGTTGCTCTAGTACGACGTTAACTAAAAAATTACCAATTACCAATTACCTAGTCTTAGAGATCGGATCTTTCCCTTAAGGGATTGATCCCGGACCGTCGTCAAAAGCCCGTTGTGTTGCTTTAGTAAGACGTTATTTAAAAATTGCCTATTACCTGTCTTAGAGTGGGGTGTCAGCTCAAGTCTTGCCTCGTCATGTGACCGTGGTTCAAAAATTACGTGGTGCAGTCCTCGGATCTTTCCCTTACGGGATTGATTCCAGACCGTCGTCAATAGCCCGTTCTGTTGCTCTAGTACGACTTTAATTAAAAATTATCAAATTACTTAGTCTTAGAGTGGGTGTGGAAGAGTAACGGATTACGAAGGGTGGCGAGATTGAATATAACCAAAGTTGTACAAAATGGGCTGGTGCACGTTAAATCTGTTATATTATGGAATGTCCTCACGTTGGTGTTGTAGTGGATTGGAGAGTGGAGTGCCAGATCATACTTTATCTCGTCATTTGAACGTGGTTCCAAATGACAAGATGTTTTCGCTCTTTTCCTTCGGATTTGATCTCGTACCATCGCCAACCCGTTGTGTTGCAGCAATATGACGTTAATACGTTAATTAAATACTAACCTCTACCTTTAGACATATTTTTTTGAAGAAATGTTAATGATGCCGAAGGGGTATGGTAATGTTGCGCTATTTTTAATTAACCTAGTGCCAGAGAAACGCGACGGAACTATTGACGACGGTCTGTCATCAATTCCCAAAGGAAAAGACCCGACGACAACACCACGGAATTTTGAACCACAGTCAGATGACGAGGCAACATCTGAGCTGGCACCCCACTCTCCAAACCTCCACACCAACCCAAAGTGAGGGCTTTCTGCCACGTCAGATTGAAGGTGCACCAGCCGCCTCTACACTATACGCTTACAAACATCCGCGCATTGACCCAGATTCCAACCAGGAACCTTCCGATCTAGAGGTTAACATCTTAATCACCAGACCGGTGTATCGGCTGTACATCCTTAGGATAGTCGTCTTAAAAACACTATAAAAACTCAATCATCAATTAAGAGGTGGGGTACGCAGTAATGGCAAAGGAGCCGATAATCGATATCTTTGTTACAAAATTGCAATTTCCCAAATTACTTTAATCAAGGAAGAACCCTCGGTGATCACGCCGTTTATTTTATGTGCGTTGCAGCTTAAATTGCGCATAATTAAAAGAAAGTGGATATCGAAGTAGCGAGAAACCTGAGAAGTGAAATTAATTTGCAAGCGAATACTTTCATTTCCTCCAACGTGGTTGATTTTTATTTTTTTAACGCCTTGAGAGCTTTCATAATTTGAATTACAATGAAGTGATTGAAGAAGGAATAAATGTGTAGCATATAAAGACATTGTTCCAGTAAATTTGTTAATGAAATCAGAGGAAAAAATTGCCGACCAACCGGTATAGTGGTTAAGGTGTTAGCCTCTAGATCGGAAGGTTCCTGGTTCGAATCCGGGTCCGGGCATGGATGTTTGTAAACGTATGGTGTAGAGGCGGCTGGTGCACCTTAAATCTGTCGTGGCCGAAAGTCCTCACGTTGGGTTGGCGTGGAAGTTTGGAGAGTGGGGTGCCAGCTCAGGTGTTACTTCGTCACCTGACCGTGGTTCAAAATTACGAGGTGTTGTCCTCGGATCTTTCCCTTAAGGGACTGATCCCGGACCGTCGTCAATAGCCCGTTGTGTTGCTCTAGTACGACGTTACCAAAAAAATTACCAATTTCCAGAGGATTGGTAATTTTTAATTGGTAGCAGTTCAACGGGCTATTGACGACGGTCCGGGATCAGTCCCTTAAGGGAAAGATCCGAGGACAACACCTCGTAATTTTTAACCACGGTCAGATAACGAAGCAACACCTGAGCTGGCACCCTACTCTCCAAACTTCCACACCAACCCAACGTGAGGACTTTCGGCCACGACAGATTTAAGGTGCACCAGCCGCCTCTACACCATACGTTTACAAACATCCATGCCCGGACCCGGATTCGAACCAGGAACCTTCCGATCTAGAGGCTAACACCTTAACCACTATACCGGTTGGTCCAATTTCCAGAGGTCGTCATCTGACCGTGGTTCAAAATTACGAGGTGTTGTCCTCGGATCTTTCCCTTAAGGGACTGATCCCGGACCGTCGTCAATAGCCCGTTGTGTTGCTCAGGTACGACGTTAACTAAAAATTAACAATTACCAATTTCCAGAGGAAAAAATTATTTAGAGTGAATGCATCATGCGTTAGCGTAGGTATTTTAATTAACGTTGCACTGGAGCAACACAACGGGCTATTGGAGACGGTCCGGGATCATTCCCATATAGAAAAGATCCGAGAGCAATGCTATTTAACGTAATTAATAGTAACAATATTATTTTTAACTACGGTCAGATGACGAGGCAACACCTGAGGTGGTACCTCACTCACCAATCCAACGCATAGGTGTAACTAGGGTTGTTGAATGGGAGGAGGTTGGTTCGCCCGAAAAGTATGGACTGAACCCTAGTAAAAAGGGGAAGATTAAATTAATTATATTAATCAAATTAATAAATAGCAATTATATAATAATAATTGATTTTATTAATATGATTAACATAAATTTATTATTAATAATTAATTGCTTATATTAATTACTATTCATTAATGAACACTTTGTTTTAAAAAGTCAGAAACATTTTTATGTATATAATGTTTACTAGATGGCTTTTTGGTAAATTTTGAAGCTTACAATACATTTAAATTAGAAATTAAAACGTCGATTTTTTCGTAAACGTTTCGATTTTTCTGAACTTCTTAGATTTAAACTTGATTTGCTTGAAGCACATGGAAAAAAATTCTCTCGAATCTGACTGCCGCCTATGAGTTCTCATAATTTTTAAAAAGTGTATTAGGTATAAACTTGTGAATAACTACATGTAACTATAATATTAATAATGAGATTAAGACATGAAATCATTCATCAGAGTTAGTAGAAACTTAAATAGAGATATCAGTGTTGTAATGTCAACAAGAAAAATAACTAAAACTTTTCAGTGACATTTTCTATTTTTTTTTTTTTTTGTAAAAGAGTCGTCTCCCGAAAGTATTATTTAAATTCTAACACAATTACATTAAATATGCCTTACCTTTAAACTGCAATAATGTTTTCGCAATGTTATTTTTAATACTCAAACATTTGCTAAAACAAAAGTACAGAAGATGTGCTGCGGACTCCGGTTTGTATCCAAATGAATCAAGAATTATTGAGCTGATCAAAGGAAAGAAAGTCAAGAAATACCATACTGCTTTCTAACACGTTTAATAAAGCTGAATGATTGCAGAACTAAAGAACTTGGTTGATTGCTCTGTAATCAATCAACTTCATAGAGCCCCTTAAAGAATTTAGACTTCTAATAATATGTAGGCTGTAAGGAAACCGCGATTATAAAGTGAAACTATGGAAAGAAATGAGAAATAAATAAATATGTCTAAATGAACCACCAAAGATCTCCCTACTCATTGACGAGTGTAAGTATCGATAATTTTTTTCCGCGGACCCTTGTAGTACTCAGAGGCATGACGCGACCAGGGTTGATGAATGAGGGGAGGTTATAGGTGGGATATACGAGGGAAAGTCAAAAATTGCTTACACTTTTTGTTCTACAACTTCGTTAAACAAAGATAGGTGTACAACAGATACATTATTTTTCGATAATGTCACCACCTTGAGCAATGCACTTGGTCTAGTCAGGCACAAGCTTCCGTATGCCTTCCTGATAGAAGGATTTCGGTTGGTCGTGAAGCCACTTTTGCATCCTGAACGTCCATGTCTGAAGCAAATTGACCTCTCAAAGCTTCCTTAGGCGGCCCAAAGAGATGGAAATATGAGGGAGCGAGATCTGGGCTGTAGGGAGGGTGTTCCAGGGTCTCAAAGCCCAACCTGTTGATTGTTTCTATGGTGTTATGGGCCGTGTGCGACCGTGCGTTGTCTTGCAACAGCAAAACTTTCTTTGAGAGTTGATCACGGCGTTTGTATCAAATTGCTGGTTTCAGCTTATTGCCCAAAATATCACTCTACCTCGCACTATTTACGGTAGCACCTCTGTCCAAGTAGTCGTATAATATAGGGCCTTTTTCGTCCCAAAACAGGGTTAGCATAACTTTCCCAGCCGATGGCGAGGTCTTGAATTTGTTTCGTTGTAGGGGATCCTAGGTGTTTCCACTCCATACTCTGGCATTTCGATTCGGGCTCGTAGTGGCGAACCCACGTAGCTTGATGTTGTCTTCGTCATCTGACCGTGGCTCAAAATGACAAGGCGTTGTCCTTGTGTACTTTCTTTAGGGATTGATCCCAGATCGTCCCCAATAGCGCGTTGTGTTGCTCAAGTGCGACGTAGATTAACTACCGACCTACCTTCTATAAACATCCATTATTTGAGTTCACGTTGGGTTGTTGTGGAAGTTTGGAGATTGGGGTGCCATCTCAAGTGCTGCTTCGTCATCTGAACGTGGTTAAAAATTACGAGGTGTTGTCCTCGGATCTTTCCCTTAAGGGATTGATCCCGGACCGTCGTCAATAGCCCGTTGTGTTGCCCTAGTAGGACTTTATCTAATAATTACCAATTAAAATTAATTAAGCAAACGATATATAATTTTTTTTAATGTTATATTTAAAAGTTATTCAAAAACGAAATTATGCCCCTGTGACAGAAGAAAACACTCTAAAACCCCAAGTATATCGTTCGATTCTGACAAAAAAACAGAAATAATGGCAGAACAAATCAATTTATCATTACCTGGCATTGGACAGATGTTGAGTTCATTTTACTCTTTGGCAAAATCTTCTTTTCCTAAACTTTTTTGGCTCGGCGCCCCCTTTTGAAAGACAATTTACTTTTTCGAAGTCCCCATTCCTCTTTGTAAAATTCCATTTTAACTTATAAAAAATTTCAAGTGTATTTGGGTCAACAACAAATTTATGTCTAATTTTAAAATTTCGAAAAGCTAGTTTGGGAACGGTAGGTATTTAATTAACATCGCACTGGAGCAAAACAACATGCTATTGGCGACGGTCCTCAGAGGAAAGATTCCTTAGTTAGGGAAAGAAGCAACCTCGAAACTGAAACTACAAAAAAACATAAATTGAGCATAAAAACACTATAATGTTTATTATTATTGGTAGTTATTATCTATCAAATTAGTAAAATAAAAAAGTTACCTTGTGTCGAGGTACATTGGTAGTTAATTAACGTCCCACTGCAGCAACACAACGGGCTATTGAAGACGGTCCGGGATCAAACCCAATCCTAGGTAATTGGTAATTTTTTAATTAACGTCGTACTACAGCAACACAACGGGCTATTGACGACGATCCGGGAAATGGTAATTTTTAGTTAACGTTGTACTTGAGCAACACAACGGTCTATTGAAGACGGTTCGGGATCAAACCCAATTCTAGGTAATTGGTAATTTTTTAATTATCGTCGTACTACAGCAACACAACGGGCTATTGACGACGATCCAGGAAATGGTAATTTTTAGTTAACGTCGTACTAGAGCAACACAATGGACTATCGAAGACTGTCCGAGATCAAACCCAATCCTAGGTAATTGAGTTTTTTTAATTAACGTCGTGCTAAATAAGTAGGCGGCCGTCTTAACAGAGACCACAGGTGTCACCTTAGACGGACAGAATACGGTGGAGAATGGACTATATAGACGTCTGTTGTAGTTTATTTTATTCAAGAAGCAAAAAAAAGGGGCTTTTTTATTCTCCAATCCAATTATCTATCTTCGCGATCGTGTTGTTGTTGCGCGCCCCCATTGGCCAGCAGTGCTAGATCAGGTCCATCACGTTATACACCCTCAAAAAATCCAACACCGTCAATGGATCGTCAGTCAAGTCCTATTTGGAGAGTCCCAGGCACGAGAGGATGTGATGAGGCGAAGCCTGCTTAGTGGAACAGTTGTTACAAATCTCAAAGATCTTGGATCCTTCGGAAAATTTCATTGATTTAAGGTGACCACTTCGAAAGCGGGCAAAAATAGTTTGAGCCAGGGAGCCTCCAGGTCGTGAACAATGATACCATGGGTGCTCTGGGGGGGGGAGACATTCCAAGTGGTCTTATTCTTATGTTTTATTTTTGAGAAGATCTCCAAAAAGGTGAGGGGTACTTACGGCAGAGAGGCCTCACAAGCACCAGTGTGGCCACTTGGCCAAAGTATCCGCAATCTCATTTCGCGATCGTTGAAGATAGTGAACATTTCTATGGATTTCAAACTAGCGTAAAATTTTACGCCAGATCGATACCCAAAACATATTTATTATTTACCATTTAATTATTTGTTAAATAATTATTTATTTTTTGAAGAAAATCACATTTACGTAAGGATGTGGAGTAAAAATTTCCGCAGATTTCAAATCCGTTCAAATTTTTAACCATTCTTTAACAATCCCGATTTCACAAGAAGAAACTAAACAATGCCAGTCAAACATTTTTGTTTGCTTTGCTTCCCTCCGCTTGAATCGTTTGGCGCAAGAAACGAAATGTCGCCGCTACAAGAGAAAAAAACTTTCCCACATCTGTTTGAGACTGCTATGACGATCTTCATGCAAATGGCGGCTTCGCTAATTTTCGTCTCGTTCACAAACAACGTTTTCTAGGAAACAAACGCCTTCTGTGGTGGAGTGGTAGCATCCGATACGTTAGGCCGCCAAAGCGATTGTTTACGCCAAATCAAGATGGCGGCCGATGTAAGCAATTCCAAGATGGCCGCCATATACAACGTGAACCTTTGCATACAGTGCATAAATAATAATAATAATTTGTTTAAAAATTAAGAAAAAAGCAATATAAATTTCACTTGAAAATTTTCTAATATTTCAGTCTGGTTTTCTCCGAACATGTACGCAATTTTGCGTCAATTTCATCCTAACTTTCAATAACACTATCCACTGCTATATCAAATCAACTAAGGGGAAATGAGCAACCAAAAGGGGAAAAAATTCTAAATTCCAATCTGCAATTTCAAAAATCAAATTTAATCCAAATTTTTTTTCGCAATTTTAATTGAAATTTAAATAAAGTGACAAATTTAAAAAATTGTACCTTACAATCTGCTTTCCAAACTTATCCTAAAAATTTTGAAAATTAATAAAACAAGTCGATTTTATAAATCAAGAGCAAAATTCATATGCACCCAACAATTTCGAAGACTGTAAATTTTAATTCCGTTCTACATTAAAAATAAAAGTGGAGAAGCGTATTTTCTTCCTTAACCAATCATGAGACCCGTTTATTATCGTCAGGAAAAAATATCTAGGGTTGCTTTAAAACTAAGAAAAACGCGAAAACGGGAAGGTTACCACAATTGGCAATACATCGCTCGAAAGTTGTAACGTATCGGATACTACATACCATCCACTTCCTCCTTTTGTAAGGGTCAAACTCTAAAATAAATCATTGAATAGTTATGAAATTTTAATCGTTTGTTTTTCTATGTACTTTCTTAACATCCATTAATTGCTATCGCAATCGAACAACTCCTCCTTGATCCGTTGATGTTTTTGTTATAGATTGTATTTCTTTAGAAAAGACTATCCTTCCAAATTAATAGTAAGACTAAATAAAATTGCAAACACTCGTCTAAATATAACGGGCACAGTTCTATAATAGCAGTGTTCTCTCTTTACAAGATCTAAAAATGTAGTAAAAGAACCCGCTATGAAATATTTTCGACAGAGTAAAGTATAAATAAAGAAATAATGCTCTTACCATTCAGTATATATCAGGACTACAACGTCACAGGACGTCAAGCTCCTCTAATAATAGTCGAGCCTATTGACTTAGACAAGCCGATCAGACATACGATGCGATTACATAATCGCAGTGTCCGCTTTATTTGGGACAGACTAAAAATGTGAACGCTATTTTCTTTACTCTGAATAGTTGTTTTCATGGGAAGATGTTTCTAGAAATAAGTATTATTAAATCACAAAGGTGATGGCTGTTTCCACTTTTAGACAGGCAGGTGAACATTGTAACGAAGAAACACAACGGGCTAGGCGACGGCCCGCGACCCATCCCTAGAGGTCTGAGGACAACACCTCGTCATTTTGAACCATTGCCAGATGAAGAGGTCAACACCTGAGCTGGTAGCTCACACTTTAAATGGTAATTTTGGTAATTTTAGTTAACGTCGTACTAGAGCAACACAACGGGCTATTGACGACTGTCCGGGATCAGTCCCTTAAGGGAAATATCCGAACTCACACTTTAAAATCCCACACACAAGTAACATTGTAACATTTGAGGCCACAAGAGATTTACCTTGCACATATCCCACGCTTTTGGTTGGATCGAGTTTCGAACTCGCAAACCTCTGGTTGCTAATCCGTCCCACTTTCCCTTCAGGTGGCCGACCAACCGGTATAGTGGTTAAGGTGTTAACCTCTAGATCGGAAGGTACCTGGTTCGAATCCGGGTCCGGTAATTGATGTTTGTAAGCGTATGGTGTAGAGGCGGCTGGTGCACCATAAATCTGTCGTGGCCGAACTCACGTTGGGTTGGCGTGGAAGTTTGGAGAGTGGGGTACCAGCTCAGGTGTTGCTTCGTCATCTGACCGTGGTTCAAAATTACGAGGTGTTGTTCTCGGATCTTTCCCTTAAGGAACTGATCCCTGACCGTCGTCAATAGGCCGTTGTGTTGCTCTAGTACGACGTTAACTAAAATTACCATTACCATTACCTTACCTGTCGTGGCCGAAAGTCCTTACGTTGGGTTGGCGTGGAAGTTTGGAGAGTGGGGTGCCAGCTCAAGTGTTGCTTCGTCATCTGACCGGTTCCTGGTTTGAATCCGGGTCAGGGCATGGATGTTTGTAAGCGTATGGTGTAGAGGCGGCTGGTTCATCTTAAATATGTCGTGTCCGAAAGTCCTCACGTTGGGTTAGTGTGGAAGTTTCGAGAGTGGGGTGCCAGCTCAGGTGTTGCTTCGTCATCTGACCGTGGTTCAAAATTACGAAGTATTGTCCTCGGATCTTTCCCTTAAGGGACTGATCCCGGACCGTCGTCAATAGGCCGTTGTGTTGCTCTACTACGACGTTAACTAAAATTACCCTTACCTTACCTGTCGTGGCCGAAAGTCCTTACGTTGGGTTCGCGTGGAAGTTTGGAGAGTGGGGTGCCAGCTCAAGTGTTGCTTCGTCATCTGACCGGTTCCTGGTTTGAATCCGGGTCAGGGCATGGATGTTTGTAAGCGTAGGTGTAGAGGCGGCTGGTTCATCTTAAATCTGTCGTGGCCGAAAGTCCTTACGTTGGGTTGGCGTGGAAGTTTGGAGAGTGGGGTGCCAGCTCAAGTGTTGCTTCGTCATCTGACCGGTTCCTGGTTTGAATCCGGGTCAGGGCATGGATGTTTGTAAGCGTATGGTGTAGAGGCGGCTGGTTCATCTTAAATATGTCGTGTCCGAAAGTCCTCACGTTGGGTTAGTGTGGAAGTTTCGAGAGTGGGGTGCCAGCTCAGGTGTTGCTTCGTCATCTGACCGTGGTTCAAAATTACGAAGTATTGTCCTCGGATCTTTCCCTTAAGGGACTGATCCCGGACCGTCGTCAATAGGCCGTTGTGTTGCTCTACTACGACGTTAACTAAAATTACCCTTACCTTACCTGTCGTGGCCGAAAGTCCTTACGTTGGGTTCGCGTGGAAGTTTGGAGAGTGGGGTGCCAGCTCAAGTGTTGCTTCGTCATCTGACCGGTTCCTGGTTTGAATCCGGGTCAGGGAATGGATGTTTGTAAGCGTAGGTGTAGAGGCGGCTGGTTCATCTTAAATCTGTCGTGGCCGAAAGTCCTCACGTTGGGTTGGTGGGGAAGTTTCGAGAGTGGGGTGCCAGCTCAGGTGTTGCTTCGTCATCTGACCGTGGTTCAAAATTACGAAGTATTGTCCTCGGATCTTTCCCTTAAGGGACTGATCCCGGACCGTCGTCAATAGGCCGTTGTGTTGCTCTACTACGACGTTAACTAAAATTACCCTTACCTCACCTGTCATGGCCGAAAGTCCTTTATGTTGGGTTGGCGTGGAAGTTTGGAGGGTGGGGTGCCAGCTCAAGTGTTGCTTCGTCATCTGACCGGTTCCTGGTTTGAATCTGGGTCAGGGCATGGATGTTTGTAAGCGTATGGTGTAGAGGCGGCTGGTTCATCTTAAATCTGTCGTGGCCGAAAGTCCTCACGTTGGGTTGGTGTGGAAGTTTCGAGAGTGGGGTGCCAGCTCAGGTGTTGCTTCGTCATCTGACCGTTGTTCAAAATTACGAGGTGTTGTCCTCGGATCTTTACCCTGATGTTATTGAACCCGGACCGTCATCAATAGCCAATTATGTTGCTATAGTACGACGTTAATTACAAAATTAGCAATTCCCTTCGGGGATTGATCCCGGAGCTCCGTCAATACCCCGTTGTGTTCCTCTAGTCCGACGTTAGTTAAAAATTAACAATCCAACCGGGCCATCAAACAGAGGGATGAGAGTTTGAACGCGATGCAACCAAAAACCCTAGTGTACTTGGGGATGTGTATACTTCAAATCTCTGTCGTGGATTCAAATGTGCTCATATTGGCGTGACGTGGAAGTTTTTAGAGTGAGGTGCCAGCTCAGATGTTGACCCCGTCATCGTACCATGGTTCAAAATTCCGAAGAGTGGTCCTCAGTTCTTTCCGTTCAGTATTTATCGAGGACCTTCACCAATATTCCGTTGTATGTTCAGTGGAACGTTATTTCAACGATCTACCTACCATGCTGGGACCATTATTCAACCGATGAAACTTGAGTTTGCATAGCTTTGATTTGTTGGTAGTTAGTTATCGTCACCCTGAAATAACGCAACGGGCTATTGGCAACTGTTGGATTTCAAACCCGACAAGCACAACGCCACGTATTTTTGAATTCAGGTGACGAGTACACCTGAGATGGGCAACCCGCTCTCCAAACTACACAGGTAATGGTAATGGTAATTTTATAAAAACGTCGTACTAGAGCAACACAACGGGCTATTGACGACGGTCCGGAATCAGTCCCTTAAGGGAAAGATTCGAGGACAACACCTCGTAATTTTGAACCACGGTCCGATGACGGAGCAACACCTGAGCTGGCACCCCACTCTCCAAACTTCCACGAAAACCCAACGTGAGGACTTTTGGCCACGACAGATTTAATGTGCACCAGCCGCCTCTACACCATACGTTTACAAACATCCATGCCCGGACCCGGATTCGAACCAGGAACCGTCCGATCTAGAGGCTAACACCTT
The DNA here is from genome assembly GCA_947359465.1 of Metellina segmentata. Classification (NCBI taxonomy): domain Eukaryota; kingdom Metazoa; phylum Arthropoda; class Arachnida; order Araneae; family Tetragnathidae; genus Metellina; species Metellina segmentata. Next base: position 117,542,494 of record OX375877.1, on the reverse strand, counting down.
AACCACTATACCGTTTGGTCGGCCCAAACTACACAGGATGAGGACATTTGGAACCAAGACAGATTTAACGTTCACCCACCGCCATGAACATGAGTCTGACTGGAAGTAGTTTCGAACTCACAGGTTGCCAATCGGATGCTCTTCCAATTGTACCTGCCGACCAACCGGTATAGTGGTTAAGGTGTTAGCCTCTAGATCGGAAGGTTCCTGGTTCGAATCCGGGTCCGGGCATGGATGTTAGTAAGCGTATGGTGTAGAGGCGGCTGGTGCACCTTAAATCTGTCATGGCCGAAAGTCCTCACGTTGGGTTGGCGTGGAAGTTTAGAGTGTGGGTAGCCAGCTCAGGTGTTGCTTCGTCATCTGACCGTGGTTCAAAATTACGAGGTGTTGTCCTCGGATATTTCCCTTACGGGACTGATCCCGGACCGTCGTCAATAGCCCGTTGTGTTGCTCTAGTACGACGTTAACTAAAAATTACCTAATTATTACCAATTGTAGCTTGATGGGCTATTGTAGACGGTTTGGGTAAGGGTAATTGGTAATTATCGTCGTACTAGAGCAATACAACGGGCTATTGACGACGGTCCGGGATCAATCCCCGTAGACGGTCTGGGATCGATCCCCAAGTAAAAGATCCGAGGACAACACCACGTGATTTTAAACCACATTCAGATGACGAGACAACATCTGAGCTGGCAACCCACTCTCCAAACCTCCATACTACGCCATCGTGAGGAAATTTGAGGCCACGACTGATTTAACGTGTAGCAGCCCTTTGTACGCGACGGTGCTTGTTGGATTTGAACTCGCAACCCCCCCCCCCCCGGTTGCCAACCCCTAACTTTTCAAACTCAAATAAGAAAGATTGATTTGATTTTGTTATGTTGATGGGCTAAAAATCTAGCAGAGGAGAGAAGCGCAGGATGCATAGTATATCACAGTTTAAAAATAGACAGCCACGGTGAGATTTAAAAGTTTATTAAAAATGTAGGACTTTACAGATTAATTAGCAACTCATAAGAGAACATACAAACATCCCGTATTTGGATCCGAGAGAGCAGAATATAAACTGACTTCGTACATATGTATAGCTCCGACTAAATTAAATGGGCGTTTCATAAGCAAATCTAGCCTGATTTGCATACGATAGAGTTGCACATATTTAAACAGTTAAGTAATGGTAGTGGTAATGGTAAATTTTAGTTAACGTCGTACTAGAGCAACACAACGGGCTATTGACGACGGTCCGGGATCAGTCCCTTATGGGAAAGATCCGAGGACAACAACACCTCGTAATTTTGAACCACGGTCAGGTGACGAAGCAACACCTGAGCTGGCACCCCACTCCCCAAACTTCCCCGCCAACCTAATGTGAGGACTTTCGGCCACGACATATTTAAGGTGCACCAGCCGCCTCTACACCATACGTTTACAAACATCCATGCTCGGACCCGGATTCGAACCAGGAACCTTCCGATCTAGAGGCCAACACCTTAACCACTATACCGGTTGGTCGGCTTAAACAGTTAAGAACAGGAGAATATTTAACAGATTTGTTTCTTTCACTACATCAATTATCCCTACACTATTGATAATTGGATCACAGATACGACTAATTAATTACGTTATTTGGGTCAGAGTATTCTCAAAGAGATGAATTTTAGTGTTTGAAATAAATATACAGAAAAAAGCGCAGCACATCTGTCTTGGATGTGTAGAAAAGGAAACTCAATTATAAATAAACCTTTGTAATGCCGTAAATTAATTTCACTGATTTCCAATTACTTCTATTTATTGTTTAAAAGGATTAATATTTCTCAGTGTCATACATATCAACCTATTTCGTTTTTATGAGCAGTATAGGTAGAAATATTCGGTCTGCTTCAGATATAAAAAGCCTCGCGATTATTTAAGTAGCTTTTGTTGAGATAAATTAGTTCTACCCCAAAACCCAATTAACTCCTTTGTTGTTCTAAATGTACATCGACTTTCAAAGTTAAAATCAAAGCGGTAAAGAACTTTCTCGCTGAATAAAGAAATTCCCCAATTTAAATAAAGATTCCATCGAAGTTGCAAATTAAGTTAATCTATATGCGGGATCACATTTTTCTTTTGATCTAAATTACTTTACTCCAGACTTTTAGTATTTTAAGACAGTAAGTAGTGTGAACTTTAATGAGTTGAAATGGACTCTAAAGCCATTTAAAATTTTGCGTTCGATTTCAAACTATTCCATCGTGTTTAATTTAGGGTACACATTTTGGGCTCTCCTTTTCAAATATACGTGATGCCCTCAAATCTTTTCTTTTGAGTTAGATACCAAACCGTGGCCAATAAACCCGTTGTGTTGCTCATGTGCGACTTTAATTAAGGTACTTACGTACCTACCTACACACTGAAATGTATCCTTTTGGATATTTAGGCTTTTGTTTCACCGGCAATTTTGATAGTTTGTTATTATAGCATTGTGGTTTAACTGAGTATTTACTTGTTATTTTAATTTTCGTATTTTCCATGGTTTGTTTCGAGTGACTTTAGGGTTTTTAATACTACTACAAGGTTCCTCATTCGATGCTTGCGATTTAGTTAGTAATTCAGTTGGTACTATATTTTCGTTTTCTATTTGAGATTCAATTACTTCGTTTTCTGTTTGAGTGCTGATAGTTTAATAGGATTTTGTAATAGCAGCAGCGTATGAGGTATTCAAACGTGGAGAGCGTGATTCAACCAATTTACGGCCTTCAGGGTACGATACATTTCTTGCGACTTTTAGAAATTGTGTGAATTTCCATTTCTGAAATCCATTGAGGGCATTCCTTTGAATGAGCAGCATGTACTTCCTTTCAATTAATGCAAAATTCTGTTTCCGTGCAGGTAGTATGGACGTGGCCGGACTTAGCGCATCGTGCACAGGTGGTAATTTGAGCCCGACAAGAGGTTCTTGTGTGTCTAAACCTTTGGCACAAAAAACAACGTACATGATTTGGGATGAATGGACGAACTTCACAGCTTACATACCCAGCTTTAATTATGGTTGGCATTATTGGGCTGTCAAATGTTAGAATAACATTTTGTGAGGGAATAAAGCTTCCATCTTTTTTTTTATGAATATTCTTTTGGTTGCTTCCTTCATTTCATTTACAAATTCTTCGTCTGAAACCATGATTAAATCTTGGGAAGAAATAACTCCTTTTGTATAGTTTAATGTTTTGTGGCCAAAAACTTCAACATTTGCTTCTCCAAAATATTTAATTAAAAAAAAATGCTGTGTGTTTGAATGATACGAACTAAACTTATAAATCTCCAGATCTAATTTTTTTTTACATTTTTAACTTCTCCGGCAGCATTATGAATGCATTTTTGAATTAGAAAGAGTGATATTTTTGCGAGTAGTCCATGTTCGTTACGTATAATCAAAAATTGTGTTGGGTTGTTACATTAATTATACATAAGGTGCATTTTCGGGAGTTTCCGATATAGTTGGTTGATTAAGTGGTTCAGTTGGGTTTGACGGATTAAGGTCTCCGTCTGGGAAGGAAAAAGGTTGAGGATCTATGAAAAAGGGAAATTGTTCATTCTGGTGCGCCCCGCTCACCATGGAGCCCAACCAGGGGAGGCAATATCCGGCAGTTGCCCAGCAACAGATCATGGAACTGCCTCAGGAGTCACAACCCGAATATAGTGCTACAGTATCGGGATGTGAGACTGTCGGTTCGCCCAGGGCATCCCTAACTGCAACACTAATCTTAAATACCCAATTTAGTAGAGTCCAGCACGACAGAGAGGTTAAATGCTCTGACTTGGTGAACCCCAGAGAAATTGAGCTAGCCGATTGACCAGAGCAGGCTAACTTCAGCCGCCCGTCTACGCAGAAGCATGGACCAAAGAGCGCGCATCAGGAACTACAGTAGGACCGGATTTAGACTTGATAAGGCCCTAAGGTATTTGAGACAAGGGGCTCTTTATAAGTAGATATTGTATGTCAGTGCCAAATATGATTTTCGGATACATATAGGGTTAAACTGAAATACGATTAAGAAGTATATAGCCGACCAACCGGTATAGTGGTTAAGGTGTTAGCCTCTAGATCGGAAGGTTCCTGGTTCGAATCCGGGTCCGGGCATGGATGTTTGTAAACGTATGGTGTAGAGGCGGCTGGTGCACCTTAAATCTGTCGTGGCCGAAAGTCCTCACGTTGGGTTGGCGTGGAAGTTTGGAGAGTGGGGTGCCAGCTCAGGTGTTGCTTCGTCATCTGACCGTGGTTCAAAATTACGAGGTGTTGTCCTCGAATCTTTCCCTTATGGGTCTGATTCCGGACCGTCGTCAATAGCCCGTTGTGTTGCTCTAGTACGACGTTAACTAAAATTACCAATTACCAAGAAGTATATAGATAGTGAAATAATAAATCTTTTACTTAAAATCATTTTTATTCATAACAAACCTTAAAATGCAATCTCTGTTAAAAAGAAATAAAAGTTCTTTTAAAAGGCACACTAAACAGAGGCTTATTATCTAATCTCTTGAAACATGTTATAAGGATCAGGAAATTTTATAAAACTAAAATATTTTCTTTCTTGCCTTTGCCAGACCAAAGTCACTCATGACATAATCAAATGATAAACTGCGTATTTTGTCACTTTTTATGCACATGACTGATGGAACATAATTTATCTTGAGTCATTGTTATTCTAAATTCATTTTTTTATCCTCCTCAGCGGAGAAAAAGATCTTTCTCCAGAGCAATTTGCAACCATCATACTAAGAAACAATCTCAAAATTGATTCTGCATTAGTGATGCTTGATTGGACACAATCGTTAAATACACAGTCCAGTCACATTAATGTGACCGCCAGTCAAAAGCCAGACTGTCCATCTTTGGCAGAGCGGACCGCTGCGAGACGTGCAGGAAGAGAGTCAATTAGGTTTATGAAGGTGTTCACTTGGATGTTGAGCCATGCCGACTCCAGTGCCGTGGCCAGCTGCGCTAGATTACGCGGTTGAGGATCCAAGGCGCGAACAACCCGATCGAGGTGGTCCCATAGATTCTTGATTGGGTTTAAATCCGGTGAGTTTGCTGGCCAGGGGAGTACGGTAAACTCACCCTGGTGCTCTTCGAACCACGCACACACACTTCGAGCTGTATGACACCTCGCATTGTCCTGCTGGTAGATGCTATCATTTTGAGGAAAAATAATTCGCATGTAGGGGTGGACATGGTCCGCAAGGACAGGTGCGTACTTGTGCTGATCGATCGTGCCTTCCGCAATGATGAGTGCACCCAGTGAATGCCAGGAAAACATTCCCAAAACCATAATGCTCCCTCCTCCAGCCTGGATCCTTCCGGCAATTGTAGCAGAGTGTTTGCTTTCAGACGTTTCACGCCGTATACACCAACGCCCATCTGTCCGATGGAGCATAAAACATGATTCATCGGAAAAAGCCACCTGTCGCCACTTTGTGGACGTCCAGTTGCGGTACTGCGGATTCCAGCCTTCGTCGCCAATGAACAGCAGTCAGCATATGTGCATTAATCAGGTGTCTGCTGCGGAGGCCCATGCGCAGCAATGTTCGCTGAACCGTTGTTGAGGATACACTCTTGGTAGTCCCTTCGTTCATCTGGGCACTTTTACCACGGTGTAACGCGAACAGTTCACAAAATTAGCTGTTTCCGAAATGCTTCCACCCTTGGCCCGAAAGCCAATAATCATTCCCTTTTGGACATCGGATAAATCGCTACGTTTCTGAATTACGCCAACGATTGAAATGCTTTCCGATGCCCTAGGACATCCTTTATATACACTCCACTGCAATGTGCTGCCACCTGCCTTTTGTGATTGGTTATTTTACGTTGACGCCGAAAGTAGGTGGTGATTACATTAATGGGTCTGTACTGTGTATTAACCTATACAGATACTGATGTGTCACACTATCATGTTCCGCTGAACCATAGGCTTGACGATACCTAACATACTGACTAAAATGCTTGACTTTTATTACAAGATTATGTCCACAAGATTATCTACAGGATATGTATGGAATAAAGCACTAACTCCTTCACGAATCTCTTCTTCTATAGCTTCTAATTTTGTTAAGAATGAAAACTTTTTTGCAGCGTCATTGTATACTGAGGTTCTCTGTGACATACTTGACTCTAATGCATCCATCACAGGCATATATGTTTTGATTGTAAACTTGTAACTTGGATCAACGTTTTCTAAAGCATCCTCTTCATCATCATTGATATGCCTTTTTCTATGCCTGCTTTTCTTGTAATCAACATCTTTTCCTTTGCTTTTTCTTCAAAATGATCGAACATATCCCTGGAACCTTTAACAAAATCCGAAAGTCAAGCATACAATTCCCTACATACATCTAGACTAATTTGGGGGTCTTGCAGTGATTGACTAGTCTTGTGAAATTCATCCGGTATGTAATTCCACAAATATAACATTACCATAAATTCAAACTTCTCCATTTTATACAAAATGTTTATGGCTTTATTTCTTGTTTCGCCTTTCTCTGTAGTATCAATATTCATCTGATGCAATGCAGAAATTATTCCATCATAACTATCAAGTATTGCACTTGTGGTCATTTAATATGCTTCCCATCTAGTCTTTGACATAAACTTTGGGACTTTTGAATCATCTTTGAAGAATGAGAACAGTACTGCCCATCTATGTGTTGATGATGAAAAGAAATTATATATTTCTTGAACAATTCCAAACAAGTTTACTGTATCTAAATAACAGTCAACTGCTGCTCTACCAACAAGATTCAGGGAATGACCATCACATGGAATATACATAGCATACTCGTTAATCTTCAATATTATTTTTTACATACCCTTGTACTTGCCAGATATATTGGAAGCATTATCATATGACTGGCCTCGACACTTACTAAAATCTATTTTGCACTCATTTGTAAGTTAGTTGTACATCACCTTAGCCATACTTTCCCCTGTGTAGCTACCCATCTCTAGGAAAGTTAGAAAACGTTCAATAGAGAGCCCATCATCTGGTGAAACATACCTCATAATAACAGTGAGCTAATCAATATGGGACCGGTCTGGAGTGGAATCTACAGATAAACTGAAGTACCATGTAGTTTTTAAATCATCCAAGATTGAGTCTCTTACTTTATGTGCCATAATTTGGATAAATTCATCACATATTGTTTTAGAAAGACAAAATGTCATGCCTGATCCTTTATTCTCAAATTTGTTTACATGGCTTGCTAGAAAAGGATCAAATTTTGCTATAAGTTCGAGTAATCCAAGGAAATTGCCACTGTGGCTAGAATTAAATGTTTCCTCATCTCCTCTGAAAGGTAAACCACGCTCTGCCATAGTAATTATGACTGCCACAACTCGTTCAAGAACATTTTCCCAGTACTGCAGTTTATTATTTACCTGTTCTGCTAGTTGGCAGTCAATTGTTGAGCCACATTTTCTTGTAAGATGTGTTACCGAAGCTGTTCTATGTCAGTCTACAGAGTTATGACTTTGAACTAAACAGTTGTTGCACCAATCACAAAATCCATCTGATGATAGAAGAATTTGAAAATAGTTTACACACGAAACAGTATACACGACCAGTTGCTGGCGAATATACTAACCATTCTCTGCAATATTTAAATAAAAGGTAAGAAATATTGTATAGACTGCCGGCTCACTCGAACTACAAAAAGGTCAGCGCATGCTCGAGTGTAGACATAGGGGAATCCACGTGTTTATAGTAAAAGAAATTATATACTTTACACGTTCCATTTCTATTATAAAATAATAATGAAATAATTTTAAAATTTACCGAAATTACCGGCATATGCTGTCGAAATGTATCAGTAATTTCGGTAGTCATAGTTACCGGTAATACCGGTTATCGGTAATGCAAACCCTTGGCACAATAGCGCTTTGTTCTTCGAAAAGACGCGCTAAAAAAATGGGTGAAGAGTATGGGACGTTTCGGACGTTTGGCATTGGGGGGACAAATAATACAGCAGTATATTGAAATATATATGACAATTGCTCACTCGGACAATTGTTTGGGGGCCCCCCAAGAAAGTGGGGGCCCTAAGCTCTAGCTTGTCTAGCTTATACGTAAATCCTGCACTGAACTCCAGGACTCCACTTTCCCCCGATACGAAACGCCGCACACGGCAAACATGCGGGTCAGAAAAAACACACTGACGTCTTTTAAAAGAGGCATAAGAAAATAAATAAATTATATTATCAAGTAAATAAAATTTAACTGAACAAAAAAAGGTATTTGTTAAAATATACCATATGTAACTAACATTGGTTTTTAATAACTAGGGGGCTCCGACACCTGCTCGCATTCGATCGTCGACCCACGATGATTGCTGCGCAATCATATTTAATTCGCTGCGTGAACTATACTTTTCAACAATGAGGGGGAGGTTATTGCTTCACAATCCATCCATATTTGGATCGCTGCTGGATTGATCCCGGACCTCAAGTACGACGTTAATTGAAGGTTTCTTTCCCATTGCGATATATATCGCATGCGCCGGAGTAACGAATAATTGCCTACTTTTTTGCGAGATTAGCGGATCCGTATATAAGCCGACACCAGTACTTTAGCTTTAGAAAATGTTCCAAAAAATCTCGGCTTATACACGGAAATATATTGTAAATAAACACAACATGTTTTAAAAAAATCTCAAGAACTAACGATCTCCTTTCCACATAAAAAGGAAATATTTTAGCATAACATATTGTTAAAATTCAGAGGAAATCCCATTATAATTTTAAATGTTTTAGCTGATCTGTGTTGTTTGTTGTAATAGTATTTTTTATTTTTTTTCATATTCGATTGTTGCTAAGGAAACGGCAACCGAATTTTCTGGTTCTTCTGAAAACATTGCAAACGTTTTACGCGTACTCTCAAATTTGATGAATGAATTAATTAAAAAATATAACTGGTGTTTATCGTCTGCGCGTGCTCCAAATTAATTAGCCCATTGAACCGCAAGACTCACTAACTACCAATCACAAAACTAATAAACCTGAAAAATATAGACAAATTTTTTTTTATAAGAGATTGACAAAAGAATGAATTTAAGTTGTTTTTCCAACGATAAGATATTTTAACAATTTTCGATTCGCAAGACGTGAAATAGGGATAAAAAGGGGTGGGGGAATAGAGTGGTGGGATGAAGGCAGAGAAAGATCGCTTGGGTATCCCGGGAGCGCGACCCCCGTGTTTACCAAAGACAGTAAACCCCTGGGAAAGGAAAAGATTACTCAGGTACCCCGGGGTTGTGAAGCCCGTACAAACCTAAAGAAGGTATACCCCTGAGGGCCCACCCCGAAGTGGAACATACAAGAACATCTCGTTATTTTAACCATGGACAGATCATGAGGTCAACACCTCAGCTTGCATTCACTCTCCAAACTTCCACACCAGCGTAAAGACAATTTATGCCGCAAGGGGTTCAACGTATACCAACTACCACGTTGAAGATAGTCATTGGTTGGATCGAGTTTCGAACTCGCAACTCTCTGTTAACTAATTCGCTACTCAACTAACCGAACTACCACAGTTTCGTTTTCACTATCAGACTCAGTCCAGGCAAAGACAGACGTGCACGTTGGGCTGGTGCATGTTAAATTCATGTAAAAATGCATGTTAAATTCATAAATAATTGCAGGTAAAATTGCATGTAAATCCCTGTCGTGGCCTCAAATGTCATCATATTGACGAGGTGTGAAAGTTTCGAGAGTAGGATGCCAGCTCAGGTGAATTACATCATCATCTGACCGGGATTAAAAATGACGAGGTGTTGGTTGTCTTTGGATCTTTCCATCCCGGAACGTTGCCAAAAGCTCGTTGTGTTTCTCCAGGGACGTCAATTAACTATCTAACCCAAACCACAATCAGACATAAACATCTTACAAGTATGTTGAACAGGAATACATTATTACATTAGGCTACTCACGACGTAGATTAAGCATGAATAATGATCCTATGCCCGAACCTAGGGGCTCTGGCATTTGTCACTTTTACGTAATGAATCACACGCTCGCCTCCAGACTACGGTAAAAGCAAGTTGTCGCAAACTGGTGGTGGGATATTGAATCCCTACCATTTGTATCATGTGGCTCCATTGGTGTGGTATGGAAGTTTAGAGTGGCCAGCTTAAAGTGTTATCTCATCAACTGATCGTGTTTTGATGGTTGGTTGCTTTTGGTTTTATGGCGCAAGATCCAGAAAAGGATAAGCTACGCCAAGCACAAGATAGAATGTAGTCCAAATAAAAGGTTAAAATATTTATATCAGCCAGATTGGTAAAGAAAAGAAAACATGAAATGTCAACTGACATCAAAATACATTGAATGCAACCAAGATTAAAGTGCAACTAAAGCAATTGAAATGAAAAAATTGGTTTGAAAAGGGTAAAAAACTGTCTTATATCAATGGTAATAATGGCAATCGATAAAATGTGATGGTTAGGGCAACTTTTTGCAACAAATGCGACTTTTTTTATACGTTCTACGCTTTACGTAAAGTACTAAAAACGAAATTCCTCCTACATGGGATGTAATGTAAGTGAGTTATAACTGCAACATAAATACAACGTTCTACATAAATGAAACTTTTTGTATAGTTGCAACTTTTTACAATTTAGCTTCAAATTAATTAATATGAAACTACTATTTCACTTTTTGCCCTCTGAATCAACCCTTCAATCACGTGTGTCTGATCTTGCGAACGCTGAAGTATTGCGGATCAAACAAGAAGTTCATGGAGGAAACAGAGGAAAGTGAAATAAATAGCAAGAAGTACTTTAACACATTCATTGGCACTCATGATAATCCAGAGCAAACTTTTGTAATCGACTGCAGAGTTTGCGAGGTGACTTTCGATCATCAATAAGTTGTTTCTTTGTAGATGACGTTTTAAAACCTCTGAATGTTGAGCGAAAGAATTTTGCGCTTCTGCTATCCGATACAGCACATTATATGACTGCGGCTGGAATCACACTCAAGGTGCTTTATCCGAGATTGCTCCAAGTTACTTGAGTGGGACACTTGTTTCACATCTGCAGACAAAGTCCAATGTAACAATGACGGTCAACATTAGTCTCAGTTGAGCGCAGTTTTTCAATGTTAAAGAAATTACTGACCAAGGATCGGCCATTCAACGACATCAACGTTCTTCTGTATTTAATAATGTACAAATAAATTTTGAATATTTTCATTTTTTACAAATAATTTATTTTAGATTTTAGTGCATCAAAAATAAATGCAACTTTATTTTCATAAATGCAACTTTAGGGAATGATAAATGCAACTTTTCCCATTTTTACTGCAACAAAAAAGTTGCCCTAGTGATGGTATCAAAAGTATAGACATTCTACATTTATTTGTAGTTTAAAAATCCAATGAGGTATAATAATTTAAATAGATTGCAATGGGGATTTTCTCCCACCTGGTCTTGCAAGTTTAAAATTGGATTGTTGAATAAGTTTCGTCGATAATAGTTAAAAACTGGACAGTTGATTAAGATATGATGAATAGTAAAAGGAACCACGCACGTGTCATACACAGGGGCCTTCTACATATATATATATATATATATATATATATATATATATATATATATATATATATATATATATGTGTGTGTGATGTCAACACTGGAATGGCACTGTAGCTATTACTTGATATGGTATTTTGGAATGAGTCCACGTGTTGTAAAACACAACGTTTATTAAATTAATTGAAGATGGTACACATATGAGCCACAGAGGTCTCAATAGATTCGCATAAAAAAAGTACGGAAGAGTGGCCACACAGGTCTCGACTCTCTCCGATCAGACAAAAAACTGAAGACCCTCCGCCGCGGGCAAGGGATCAAGCCTTTTTCCCCTTAGCGTTCGTGGTGTTCCGTTTCCTGGATGAAATAGTCCCTTTCTCCTTTCGGTAGTAGGTGGGGAGGCGAAAGAATTCCGTTCCTACACTGGGGCATCCTGACGGTGTTCGCCCCGAACATCACTGCACTCATTTAGGCACGTACAATGGGACCTGAAAAAAAATAAAAAAACAAAAAAAAAGTATCTATTTCACTTTTGAGAGAATTGCTGAAAATAAACATCATTTTTCTCTCCACATTAGTTTCTCTTTCCCAGAGTTCTTTAAAGTTAATTAGTCCATGGTTTCATGTGTTCGGCAGCAGTGGACGTGTTGATAGGTCCTTCGTGACTGCCCACTTTCCTCACCTCGTAACAGTCGTGTGGTTTCCTGTTGATAATTTCGTATGGGCCCAGATATTTTGGTCGTAATTTGAGTCCTGCTCCAAATTGGGTCCTCTGTATCGCTACCAGGTCTCCTTCTGCATACTTTCTTGCAGGTTTCCGCTTCCGATTATACTGTTTTCGGTTTTCTTCTTGCATCCTTAGGATTTGTTCCTTAGCTTCTTCCCTAAGTTCTTCTCGGTTTCTTATGAACCATTCTTCATATTCTTGTTCCAACATTTCTCTGACCTTCAGATCTTCTTTGTTCTTCATTGATACTCCTGTTAGCAATTCAAATGGTGTGATTTTTGTACTTTTACTAGAGGTGCTGTTCAAAATTCTTTGAATTGAGTTGACATATTTAAACCACTTTTCTGGTTCGTTGATCGCTAATTTCGTCAGTACCGGTATCACAGTTTCAAATATTCGTTCGATTTGACCATTTCCTCGAGGTACTCCTGTGGTAATTTTGAAGTGTTCAATGCTTCTTTCGTCGCAGTAACCTTCGAATTCTTTGGATGTGAATGCGGTGCCTCGATCTGAAATTATTCTTGACGGATTTCCGAAAATATGTGACTGCGATTCTAGCTTCTCCAACGCATCACGTGTAGAAGTTGATTTTACAGGATAGAGCCAAGTAAATTTAGTGAAGGCATCTATCACAGCGAAGATGTGTTGATAGTGTTTATTTGTTGTCGCCAGAGGTCCCAGAAAATCAATATGGTATGTACTAAGCGGTACACTCCCTTTGGGTATTGGATTTAATTGACCCTCTTGCTTGCCCCTTTTCTTATTCGTCAAGATGCACTTAACGCAGTTCATTATGACGTTCTCCACTTTTTTCCTGAGTCCTGGAATGGAAAAATCTCTTTTCACTAACTCCTCGGTCTTCGCCACGGCAAAATGTCCTTTTTGATGGAATTCCTTTATAATGTCTGATTGCATCCTCTCGGGGACGACAGGCAGTTCACTTCCGTTTTCATATCGATATAATACATCGTTTTTGATCAAGTAGTCGTTCTTCTCCCCTCTCATCAATAATTCTTTAATAACTTGAATATACTCATCTTGTCGTTGGGCTGCTGCTAACTTGCACGTTATTTCTTCACCCGTTGGTTGCGGTACTATCACAGCGACATTTCGGCTCAAAGCATCTGCATGTCTCATTTGAGCACTTGGTCGATGAATTATTTCGTATTCGAATTCCTCCATGATTAACGCCCATCTCGCTATCTTAGGGGTTAAGTCCTTCTTGCTCATGGTTTGCTGGAAGGCTGAGCAATCCGTCATTATTTTAAATTTGGTTCCGAGTAGATAATTCCGGAATTTTTTCAAAGCTTCGATCACTGCTAGAATTTCTAATTCATAGTTGCCGAATTTTTCTTGTTGTGATGTTGTCTTCTTACTCATGTATTGAATTGGATACATCTTTCCGTCATCTGCCTGTTGCAATAGTACTGCTCCGAATCCGTGTGAGCTTGCATCACAATGCAGTTCCAGTGGCGGTCCTTGTCTGAAAATTTGTAGCACCGGCTCGCCAGTCAAGGCCTGCTTTAATTCTTGAAATGCAGTTTTCTCCTTCGACCCAAAATGGAATTCCCTATTATCACGAAGTAAATCACTGAGGGGCTTCGCTATCTTGGCATAATCTCGAACAAACTTTCGAAAATAACCGGTCAATCCCAGAAAACTCTGTATTTGTTTGGCATTTTTGGGTTGTGGGAAGTTCCGTACGGCTGCAGTTTTTAAAGGTGAAGGCTTTATAGTTCCTTTTTCTACTACGTAACCCAAGAATTCTATCTTTCGTTTTAGAAACTGACACTTTTTGAAGTTTAGTTCTAATCCGTACATTGACGCCGTATTTAAAACACGTTCTAATTTTTCTAAACCCTCTACCTCATTCATGGCTGGTATGATAATATCATCTACATAAATAATAACAGTTTTATCTTTTAACAAATCCTTAAAAACATGAAAAATATATCTTTCAAATACACTTGGACTGGTTGACAATCCAAAAGGTGTCTTTAAAAACTCATACTGTCCCTCGTTGGTAACAAAAGAGGTGTACTTTGTACTCTCCTTTTCTATGTCGACGTGAAAAAAGCCTTTTTTCAAATCTAACGTTGTGAAGACTTGCGAGTCCTCCAATTTGTCCAACACGTCTTCGATTAGAGGTAACGGGAAACGGTCCTTAATTATTTTTTTGTTGAGCTTTCGGAAATCGACACAAAGTCTGTGATTCCCATCTTTTTTCTTACAAAGCACTATAGGGGCAGAATATTCCGAACAGCTGTTTTTAATTATCCCTTTTTCTAACCACTCTTGGATTTGTTTTTCAACTATAAGTTGTTCAGTAATCGGCAACCGCCGAGCACGCTGACTAACTGGAACTTCGTCCGTCAGAAGAATTCTCATCTTAACATCCGTGTTTGTTACTTGCTGAGGCACATAATTTCCTACAATTTGACAGATTCTTTCTCGTAAACAGGGATTCATTATATGGGAGAGATCTGTCTCTTCGCTAGACATATCCAACGCTACGGCGCCTAAAGTGTAAACAAAAGCACCTGCTGATGAGTCATTTTCATGCGCCTTCGATACTTGAAAGTCTACGAGGGGATGTTGAGGGAAACTCACGCGCTCTTCTTCCCCGTGATTTATGACAACGCCTGAAGTTGTTATTGCTTTGTTTTTTATTTCGCTTCCGTTTTCGCCCCTTACTTCTGACCTCCTTATTTCATTTATGTCTCTATCGGTAACGTTTAATGTTCCCCCAGAAAATGCAAACTTTACCCTTGATAATACGTTCATACCAATTATTGCTTCAAATTGTAAATTCTTAACGACATGCACATCAGAACACAAAGAAATATTATCAATAACAATTTCTGATCGGAAAAACCCTTCGGTACTTATTTTGTGTTGACTTATTCCATTTAAATATATCTTACTACCATTCAATATAGGAGATCCTATTTTATGATAACATTCCTCATTAATTAGAGTTATTTCAGATCCAGTGTCTATTACTGCATTAATATAACACTTTTCAATATAAACACTCTTTTCAATTTTCTTAGGAGTTGCTACATATATTTGATTTACAGTTTTATTCACATTTGCATTTTCACCTTTAAAATTATATGTACAAGTATTACTCTTATGCTCATAATTTTCACATGCATAACACTTAATTCTATTACTTTTATATGGATCTCTATTTGGTACATCATAATCAACCTTATTAACATACTTATTTACATTTGTACTATAACCAACAGTTTTATAACAATTATCAACATTTCTACTATTCTGGTTAGCACGAAAGTTCGACGATACACCTTTATATCGAGTTTCATCTTGCGAAACATTTTTTCTGTATTTATTTACATTCCGTATCTCCATTTTTCCTAATTGCAACCTCGCACTCTCACACACACACATATTCCTCTAACTTTTTCACTATAACTTCTGCGCATTTTAATTGATGCCAGTCATCTATGAAGTGTGTTTTGATTTCAAACGGCGCTCTACGTTTTATCTGCTCGGATACCATTAGTTCCCTGAGCTCGTCAAAATTTGTTATTTTGAGTCCTCTTAACCATTCGTCAAAATAATGACTTATTTCAAACGCAAAATCTCGCCAAGTGGCTGTACTTTCCTTTTTATGATTCAGGAATTTTTGTTTGAATTGTTCAGACGTAAGTTTAAATCTTTTGAGTAAGATTTCTTTTATGTGTTCATAGTCATTAGATCTTTCCTCCGGTTCGCGAGTTATAATCTGTGCTATCTCTAAGGGTAATAAACCTAGTAAATGCGTTACAAAATCTTCACTTTCGATTTTGATTTTCGTCGCTTGTCTCTCGAACAGCGCTAAATACGTACTTATATCATTGGATTCATTCGAATCAAAACTTTTTATTATCTTTGATAATTCCTTTCCTCTATCCCATGCAGTGTTCGATTCTGTCATGTGATTTTCCCTAACTGTTTGTGTCGCATTTTGCAGTTTCAGTTTTTCCAATTCAAATTCGCGTAATTCTTTTTCTTTTTCCCTCTCTAACTGCTGTTTGTCTTTCTCCAGCTGCTCTTTTTCGATTCTTTCAACTATTATTGTATCCAGAAGTGTTTTTGTATACTCCTCATCGTAATCGAGTTGTTTCGTCACTAACTTTTTTATTTTCGAAATTGTCGCATTTGAGGGTATTTCTATATCTAATTCCGTTGCAAGAAGGTAAATATCGTCCTTTCTTGCTTTACCAAAATATGACATCTTTATATTAAAAATGAGCAAAATGTACTCACAGTTTGCGATGATGATGGCTCTCTAGTGTTCTAGTCCACGTTCAATTTGCATGGGGCAATCCCGGCACCAGCCCCCATTTTGTGATGTCAACACTGGAATGGCACTGTAGCTATTACTTGATATGGTATTTTGGAATGAGTCCACGTGTTGTAAAACACAACGTTTATTAATTTAATTGAATATGGTACACATATGAGCCACAGAGGTCTCAATAGATTCGCATAAAAAAAGTACGGAAGAGTGGCCACACAGGTCTCGACTCTCTCCGATCACACAAAAAACTGAAGACCCTCCGCCGCGGGCAAGGGATCAAGCCTTTTTCCCCTTAGCGTTCGTGGTGTTCCGTTTCCTGGATGAAATAGTCCCTTTCTCCTTTCGGTAGTAGGTGGGGAGGCGAAAGAATTCCGTTCCTACATATATATATATATATATATATATATATATTTAAAAAAAGTTACGGTCGCCGCAGCCGCTGTCGCAAGATTGAAAACTGTGTTGTTTAGCTCGATTCTTAGACGGTTTCTCGAGAAAGTACGGATCAGAAAAATCTGAAATTAACATGGTTTGTTCTTCATCGTGTTCCCTGGACAATTGTAAAGATCTTTTTCCGATGCGGTTATTAGTTTAGGGTTTATTAAGTGTCAAAATTGAAAAAGCGAAATTTCTTCCGCGAGTGAGCAAAACACATACGGAGGCGAGTTAAAAGCACGTCAGAATGTCGAGAAATTTGTCGAGAAAATGTCGAAAAATGCTGAATCAAATCCCCCCCCCCCTCCTTCTTCTTTCCAGTGTATACATGTTTAGTTTTCCAGTGTATACATATGAAAATCCTTCTAAAGATGTTGCTAATCAAGTATGTACTTATCACCAAGAATTAATCGATTGGAATCGAAAAATTATGCTATCAATTACTGAAACGGTTCAGCTGTGTGGCAGGCAAAACCTAGCTTTGCATGTTCACCGAGATGATGGTAACATTGGACTTTCATTGGCATCAACGGCAAATGAAGGAAATTTTGTGCTTTGTTGCAATTCAAAATGTCTGCTGGAGATGAAGTTCATAAACATTTCGAGTCTTCTAAAACTCAGTTCATAAGCAAAACCATTCAAAATGACATAATTCAATGTTTTGACATGGAAATCCATTCACATATCATTGCACAAGTTCATGAAACAGGTGTCTATAGCACAGTGTTTGATGAAACTACAGATGTTTCCCATATTTCTCAATTGACATTTGTATTAAGATATGTGACTGGTGAAGCAAGAAGAATGGAAGTTCATGAAAATTTCTTGACATTTTTAGATATGTTTGTTGTTTTACCAAAATCAAATAATAGCACTCCAAAAACCCAGGTGAAGAATTATATTCAGTGTTCTTCAACACAACTCCAAGCAATTGCAATTGTTCTGCAGGCATTTTGTCCTAATTTTGAAAACTGCAGTAAAATCAAAAACAGACAAAAAATACAATTCTCGGCTAAATATGTATTACATATTTATAATAAAACATAAAAATTAATTAACTTTATTTAAAACCAAGGCATACTTTCAGAATTTGCAATTCTGGCGATAACTTTTGAAGTTAAATATTTTGTCATTGACATAGAAGATGTGTTATTTATAAAGTGTGTATGTGATAATTTGGGTGGTGTAGGGAGGGTGTTTCATTGCTAGAAAAAAATAAAAGTGTGTCAAGGAGCGCGCTTCGCACTGCAGAACACATTGTAACTTATAGCATATCTCTTTCTCTCTATATTAAAAAAATGTTACTGACGCCGCCGCAGGATTGAAAACTGTGTTGTTTAGCTCGATTCTTAGACGGTTTCCCGAGAAAGTACTGATCGTAAAAAAACAAAATTAACATGGTTTGTTCTTCATCGTGTTCCCTGGACAATTGTAAAGATCTTTTTCCGATGCGGTTATTAGTTTAGGGTTTATTAAGTGTCAAAATTGAAAAAGCGAAATTTCTTCCGCGAGTGAGCAAAACACATACGGAGGCGAGTTAAAAGCACGTCAGAATGTCGAGAAATTTATGGAGTTCAAGATGAAATGCCTTGATGAATGCCATGAAGTTTATTGTTTGTTTGTAAACTCCAATTATTTTGCCAATCGTTCTATACAATGTCTCGGAAAGTGTGTCGAAGATCCCCATATGGAATGGGGAAAAGATCAACCCCAGGAAAGAACCATGTGGACTCTACCTCACGTCTTTTTACACAGGCCACGGACCCTTCCCCAACTACCTAAGCAGATTTAAAGTAGCAAAATCAAGCAACTGCCTCTCCGTACAAACAGGAACGCCAAACCACTACGTTTTCAACTGTCCCATCACGTGTCTCTCCATCATCTACCACAACCAACAGACGAAAATTACAGGGCATGGGCGACAAACACGGCAAGCAACAACCAAGCACAAGCAAAGATCATGCAAATTAAGAAGTTCCTATCAGAAAACATCGACATCCTCATTCAATAAGACTTGCTTACAATTAATTTCAACTGTTTATTACTTGTTCAAGGGTTCCATCCTTTTTTAGAGCTCTATTTTAACTAGCCCTTTTTTTTGTTAACTTTTAACTTTTGCTTTCAAATAACATAACTTTGATGTTTCTTCTATTTACTTTATTTTATCATTACTACATTTTTATTTTTTTCTTATTCTATATTGCATAACCGGAACCCTCACATGAGAAGTTCCCACCATGTAAACAAAGTTAGTAGTGCCCCATCCTGAAGCTAAAACACACAGCCAAGGGTTAGTCTGAAGCTGTCACACTCAGTCTTGGTGGGCTCCAACTACTTTTCCGCAGTGTGTCCGCTAAAAAACACTTTTACCTGTCCCATGGACGGGGGTAAAGGTGACACCTGCTGTGTCTAATACTCTAATATGGAATGGGGAGAAACAAAAGGGGTCACAGCATTTTTCGCCGCTGCATCAGCTTGTTCATTTGACCGTGTTTCAATATGACAAGGTGTTGTCCTCGGTTATTTCCCTAAAGGGAACGGAAGCGGTTGCTCCCCAAATCCAACCAAAGACCGCCGTGTACGAAGAGCGATAGCACACGTGAAATCTGTCGTGGACCAACTATCTTCACGTATTTTGGTTTTATGTAGATTGGGGTGCCAGCTCAGGTATTGCCTCGTCATCTGAACATGATGCAAAATGACGTGGTGTTTTTCAGTCTTTCCATTCCTTATTTATACCGGACCGACGTCAATAGCCCGTTATATTGCACCAGTGAGGCTTCAATTGAAATAGATACCTACCCTCTCACATATGCATGCATTTTATGTTAGTGCTTTTGACCCGAAACAATATAGTGATAGCGTCACATTAGATTCGCTGAAATATTTCAAAGAGTCCAGTCTCTTTTCCTGAATTGTTTTAACAGAAACAGAAAAACTTTTAAATTATTTAATTACTAAATTATGTTTACGATTACAGAATAAGAATAATGAAAACATACACCAGATGTATTCCCTCGAGTACTCTTAACTTGAGTGTGGTGTGGAAGTTTGGAGAGTAGCATGGTCAACTCAGGTGTGTCATCACTTCGGGTTTAATCCAGGGCCGTCGCCAATAGCCCGTTGTGTTGCTCCAGTGTGACTTTAATTAAAATCCTCTCTCCGGTACTTTAAAACTAAAACCTTAAGAAGATATGATCCTAAAACAATATTTCATTTCCATCCAATATTATTCTGTTTCGAATACCGCAGCGTAATATATATACTATATTCAAAATTTATTTTATCTTGTGTGTTCGATACATTATTCTCTAAGAATTTTCATATATTCCTTTTATGTACCGAAAAAACACCTTTTCGCTTTCATTAAAATTCCACTCAAATCAAAAGCACCCCACTGTATCGAATAATTAAATTTCTCTGCAGTGTTCCAATGCAGCATCGAATAAAATTTCGAATGAAAAGCCATTACCATATAGCGCTCCGAACAACAAAATCGGATTGCTAAAACGACTCCGGGAAAAACCGGAATCCGAAACCCAATATTTTTCCTGACGAACGAAAACATTATTCGCGTCTCTATTTTCAATTATTTATTCGAACAGAAGAATATTTCCAAAAGGGAAAAGTTCGACATCGCTCTTCTAAACTTTTATCTTGTTCGAGACTCGCCATTTTTTTCTTCTTTTAAAAAGAACGAAGACGGTTCATTCTTCTATAGTTTATCGACGCGGGAATTTTTCCGACGGGAAAAATAAAGACTTCCAAGAAAACTGGAGAAAAAAGTTCCCGAAACCTCTTCGAACCTTTATTTTTGTTCTCTTCTTTTTCACTCAGTTTCGTACCTTCGTAGAACACTAACCTGATTTTGTGCCGCCGGAGTCTAGTGCGAGATGCTGGCGGCTCCAGAAGACTGAAGGCGAAGGCTAACACACTGGCGGGGGAGGGTCTGGAAATGGGAAGCCAAAAATCAATCGTTTGCCTCCGCAGCGCTATCGTTCGGCCACCACACCGCGGAACTACCTTCAGATTCTATTCTACGGCTGGTGGCAGCACACGCGAAACTCTTCCGCTGCTCTTCCTTTATTCAAATTTCCGTTCTTCCTGCCGAGAACAAGAACAAGAGCGTTGCGTCCAGAGTTTTTGTTTTGGCCGCCGGAAGTCCCCGCTTTCGGAGGTGCTCCTGTTTTTCTCTTTTCGAACTTTCGAAGGGAAGGTGGTGTTTTTTTTTTCTCTCTCTTTTCGCTTTTGTTTTTGAGATGGGAAAAAATGCGTTCTGTTTTGGGTCGTTCTTTCGAAGTCGAGTTTCCGGATTGAGCGTTTGCGCTTTCTAAGCTGCCCCGCGTTGGTGAAGATTCTCGCAGCCGAAGACATCCCTGAGAGAAGTGTAAGTACCTCATTCGATTCTTTTTGTTTAGAATAATTTTAGTGAACAGATGGTTTCAGATACACGTTCTTTGTGTGTTCGTTGTATTCTTCAGAGGTGGAACCCTGGCTACTCGTCTAAAAAACGATGTTTACTGCTATTCAGGTAATCTAAGTAGGCAAATAAGAAAATATATTAACTGTATATCATCTGACCATGGTTAAAAATTATGTAATGTTCTTGTATCTTTTTCCCCTTTGGGTTTGGTTAAGAACCGTCGGAAATAACCCGATGTGTTGCTCTAGTGCGACGTTAATTAACTACTTTTCGGCCTAATTGAACACGATAATTATTACACCTATACCGAGATGATATCATTAATGTTCTATGTAAACAAGTTCCAAAGACACACGTTTATGCATGAAGAATTGCGATCTTGTTTCGCACAATAATATTCTTAGGTGTCACTGCCATAATCTGGTAGTTAACTGTAGAAATTTGACGAAAGAAACGTATGTATTTGTTTGTCGAATCTTTTTTAAGAAAGCGAAGATAGTTTCAGAGCCTAAGTGGTTCGTCCCCTATACCATTTCAAGTGACAAGCACCGATATCATTTTAGGCAACGGGTACCTGTACCAGTTGATATTCCGGTGCCTAATAATTCGGATAACGTGAGACTGTACCAGTTCAGATGACTGTCTCCAATGCATTTCAGATGAAGGGAGCCTGTACCAGTTCAAATGGCTATAACTGGTACCAGTTTATATAACAGGTGATTCTACCAGTTCAGATGACAGTCCCCAATAATAGTTAAGATAAAGGGCGCATGCACTAGTTCAGATTAAGGTCTCCAGTCCAGATGGCAAGTAGTGGTACCAGTTTAAATGATGGGTGCATGTGTCAATTCAAATAACTGTCCCCAGTACCATTTCAGATGACTGTCAACATTACCATTTCAGATTACGTGTACCTGTACCAGCTCAAATGGCAAGAACTGGTGCCTCTACGCGATCAGATGGCAGCCCCCAGTAACAGTTCAGATAACGGGCGCAAGTACCAGTGGAGATTACAATCTCCAGTACCAGTTCAGATGGCAAGCATCGGTACCAGTTTAGATGACGGATGTCTGGGCCAATTCAAATAACTGTCCCCAGTACCAATACAGATGACCATTACTATTTCAGATGACGGGTGGCTGTACCAGTCAAAAGGCAAGAACTGGTACCAGTTTAGGTAACGGTTGCCTCTACATATCCAGATGACAGTCCTCAGTAGCAGTTCATAAATGGGCGCATGTACCAGTTCATATTACAATCTCCAGTACCCGTTCAGATGGCAAGCAGCGGTACCAGTTTAGATGACGGGTGCCTGTTCCAATTCAAATAACTGTCCCCAGTACCAATTCAGATAACCGTCACCATTACCATTTCAGATGACGGGAGAATGTATCAGTTCATATGGCAAGAACTGGTACCAGTTTAGGTAAGGTACCTGCTAGATCAGATGACAGTCGCTAGTAACAATTAAGACAACGGGTTCATGTACCAGTTCGGATTACGGTCTACAGTACCAGTTCAAACGGTAAGCAGTGGTACCAGTTTAGATGACGGGTGCCTGCGTCAACTCAGATAAGTGTACCCAGTACCAGATCTGATGACGGGGATCTGTACCTATGTTTACTTGCACAAAAAGCAAATTTTGCTTTAGTTTTACAAATCAATTAAAAATGCTACGAAGATTCATAATTCTTTAAACTTTGAATGCAGATTGCACGTCACACTAACACAAATATATAATTTCCTGCATCCTTAAGACCTTATGCCCTAGTATCATGGAAATAGCGAGCCCCATTATAAAAATAAATAAATCTTTATTTAAATTTAAATCATACTTGAAAAAAGAATGTGAAAATATTCAGAGAATTCGACGGAAAAAATATTGAACTATAAATGTGCAACACAATTGTGGACTAATAACGGTAAATTCGGAAAGTGTTAAAAATAATAATTTTTGTAAACAAATTTAGAGATTTATTCGCCATTGTAGACTGCGGCAACCTGTCGGCCCATTCCCAAGAACAAAAAATATTCCCTGAAGCTATCATCATTTACCATTATATGCATCTATTTCTCTTTCCAGAAAGAAGTGAATGTCCGACTCTCTTAGGCTCCTTCACTCTTTTTATATTATGGGTATTCATTTATCTCTGTCCATGTATTTTTCTCTATCATAACGCAGTTCGTTAATGCTCGTGGGGTTTTGTGTTTCTGTTGTTCATTGCTCAGTGTGTAACTCTCTTATATACCACTACTGATGGTTAATCTTCCCCCTGCTGAATACTTATATATGCCTTTTGTGAGTTAGTTTAATCTTTATTTACATTTCCTTCAATTTATGGAAGCCGCTGTAGCTCGGTGGGAAGAGTAAATGAATAGCAATCGGAAGGTTGCGAGTTCAAATCAAACCAAAGACATCGTGTACAAATGGGGCTGGTGCAAGTAAAATCTATAATGGCCCCAAACGTTCTCACGTTGGCGTAGTGTGAAAGCTTTGGGAGAGGTTGGGTGCCAGCTCAGGTGTTCCCTCATCATCTAACTGTTGCTATAAATTACACGGTATTGTCCTCAATCTTTCCCTTCGGGTTTGATACCGGATCGTCGCCAATTTCCCGTTGTGTTGCTCCAGTCCGGAGGGTTGCGAACACCGTCGTATACAGGGGGGGGGGCACGCGCATGTTAAATCTGTCCTGGCTTTAAATGTCCTCACGTTGGCGTGGTGTGGAAGTTTGGAGAGTGTGGTGACAGCTCAGGTATTGCCTCCTCATCATCTGACCGTGGTTTAATATTACGTGGTGTTGTCCTCAGATCTTTCCCTTAGTGGATAGAGCCGACCGTGTTAGCCTCCAGAGCGGAAAGTTCCTGGTTCGAATCCGGGTCAGTGCATGGATGTTTGTAAGCGTAACTTGTTGAGCAAGCTGGTGCACCTCCGGTTGCTAATCCGTTACACTTCCAACCAGACTGCCGTGACTCTCATTTTTGATCGCCGACCAACCGGTATAGTGGTTAAGGTGTTAGCCTCTAGATCGGAAGGTTCCTGGTTCGAATCCTGGTCCGGGCATGGATGTTTGTAAACGTATGGTGTAGAGGCAGCTGGTGCACCTTTAATCTGTCATGGCCGAAACTCCTCACGTTGTATTGGTGTGGAAGTTTGGAGAGTGGGGTGCCAACTCAGGTGTTTCCTCGTCACCTGACTGTGGTTCAAAGTTACGGGTAGTTTTCCTCGGTTCTTTTTTTAGGGGATTGATGCGGGAACGTCGTCAATAGCCCGTTGTGATGCTCCAGTACGGTGTTAATTAAAATACCTACCTATTACTCTTAAGGGTCAAGAAAAAAAGGTAGCACTTCCCACGATAATGCAATTGAAAATGCGCTTAACCTGCTAACGGTGTACCTCTTGGTAGTTTTCTCGAAGCAAAACTGACCAGTTCTAATAGAAGGACAAACTCGTCACTAGAAGAAAACTGATAAGATCTTGATTTGTCATCATTATAGATTTTGACAGGGTATCAAAAAGATACCTCGTCATTAGGAAATTTGTTACATTTTAAGGAAGAAATATCGAGTCGATACCTATTTGATTGGAAGAGATACTTCGCAGCCTTTAAATTTTTATATCGTTTCCAAAATAATTTTGATTTAATTACAGTTAGATAAATAATTATAGTCCAACGATAATGTTTCGAACGATAATATTTCTTAAGAATGAGTTATGTTTTTGTGTCACACAGCGAACCATTAACACTTATATCATCAGCTTAAAACAGAAACTCATTGATTGACTAAACTTGGTTTTTTTTCTGTAAAGCTATTTAAAGACTAGATTTTAGATCAGAAAATAAAGATTATAGGCATTTTTTATAATGTCTCTTTTTTAAACATATTGTAATGACTGTTCTACATTATAAATAGAAGGCCATTCTGCGTTTCGAAAGAAATAAGTTAAAGTTTCTGCTTGAAGCCGTCCATATGTTCTTTGTTTTAGGAATTTACATCAAATTGGGTTCTTATCTCAGTGCTTCATCAGGTTTCTAGTAAACAATCCATTCACCATGTTTGGTTTATGTATTCCGTATATTTTCTATTTGCCCGTAGTTAATTAACGTCTCAATGAAGCAACGCACTTTTTGCTGTCGACAGTCCGGGTAATTGGTAATTTTAGTTAACGTCGTACTAGAGCAACACAACGGGCTATTGACGACGGTCCGGGATCAGTCCCTTAAGGGAAAGATCCGAGGACAACACCTCGTAATTTTGAACCACGGTCAGATGAACCCGGGATCGAACCAGGAACCTTCCTATCTAGAGGCTAACACCTTAACCACTATACCGGTTGGTCGGCGTCGACAGTCCGGGATCAATCCCCAAAGGAAAAATACAAAGACAAAGCCTCGCA
This sequence comes from Metellina segmentata, assembly GCA_947359465.1. Lineage (NCBI taxonomy): Eukaryota > Metazoa > Arthropoda > Arachnida > Araneae > Tetragnathidae > Metellina > Metellina segmentata. The sequence goes on along the minus strand of OX375877.1, from coordinate 117,516,637 downwards.
ATTGTGACTCAGGGGCAGATGACGAGACCAACACCTTAGGAGGCACCTCACTATCCACACTTTCACACAACGCCAAAGTTCGGATATTTGAGGACAAGACAGATTTATCATTCACCAGCCCCTCATGTACACGAGGGTCTTTGATTGGATTCGAACTCGCAACCCTCCGGTTGCTAATTCGTACTCTTCCAACCGAGCTACCGCTGCCCTCTTGGCAAGGAAACTTTTTCCGCATTTGTACGGTCTCGTTTTGCATTTCAAAGAACAAATTGAAGAGGTGGAAGAAGAAAGTGAAGCCATGTGGTGCATTTTTAAAGAATCGATACTATGGGCAAGGCGCTTTCATCGAGAACTCTACATTCAAGTGTTGCATTGTGCTTCCTTCGAAAACTCTAGTAGCGGGTACAGTGCAGTTAGTTCCCTCTTGCAGAGGTTTTTATTGTTAAAAGAACTCTCGGAGATGTTGTATTATCACCAACTAACTATCAGAAAACTTTGTACATTTGTATTTTATTGTTAATTTTTAGTTTCTGTCTTTTTGCTGTACATATTTAATGCTTTTAATCTTTACTATTTACTATTTAAATATTAGTGTAATTTAGATAATGTTAAAAAATGATTCTTACTTCGTTAAATCAACTTTGTGTACGTGAGGCTGGTGGGAAAAGCAGGACTGTACCTGATATTCTATTTAAAAATTGGGGAAACTATTAACCTTACAAAAAGAGGAAAACTAATTTTAATTTAAGTCTCATGCAAAATAGTAAGGGAAAATCCTACCGGCCCATCTTTTAAATGTACTTTCAAAATAATTTTTTTAATCATTATTTTCAAAAGGATATAGAATCAGTAATATCTAAAGGATGTCTAACTCATGTAAAATATGTATCAAATGTATTTACAGAAATTTCGTCACGGGGTTGACCGGATTAGTCCGGTTTCCTTTGACGGGTTCACTCGATTTTTCCGTGGGTGACTAGTAAACCCTTTAACCTGACTAAAGTCGGGAGGTGAGGGGGTCACCTGCGGTGACCAACCAACCAACTTCTTTGCGATGTTTACATTGTTAAGAAGAGGTTCCGAGGCGTGTACGATTGGATAGTTCGAGCATTAAAATGTAACGAAATTTCGAAACACATTTCTCTTTATGTAGACTATAACAAATATATCGACTCACCAAGACGGGGCAGAATTACAGTGGTGACGGACTCGATCCACTTGGAACGAACCTGACTGGTGGCGTATAGTCTCTAGCGACGTATCCCGTTTCCAACTGGGTCCTGAGGGCAACACCTCAGACATGTATGGAGACGTCCAGGGCATTGTGGGGATCCTGCCCTTACGATCGTATGCCACACATGCATACAACAGGGCGATATGGTCTGGGATACCATCTTCTTTCATAGCCGGACCCCTTTGATAGTCATTTCTGGCACACTCACAGCACGACATTCTATAACCGGTTGTGTTACCCTTTCTTTTTTCGACATCCCGGACTTACTTTTCAACAAGATAATGCCCGGCCGCACACTCACAGCACGACATTCTATAACCGGTTGTTTACCCTTTCTTTTTTCGACATCCCGGACTTACTTTTCAACAAGATAATGCCCGGCCGCACACTCACAGCACGATATTCTATAACCGGTTGTGTTACCCTTTCTTTTTTCGACATCCCGGACTTACTTTTCAACAAGATAATGCCCGGCCGCACACGACACGTGTTGTTATGAATGGTCTTCAAGCTTTCCCAACACTTACTTGGCCAGCTGGGTCTCCCGATCCCATAGAGCCCATTTGGGACGTTATGGGAAGGCGATTGCAACCATCCCGGAATGTTGACCATTTAGCCGGACAGTGGAGACAATTTGGCAAGAAATTCCGCACTATACCATCCGGAAATGTTTTCATTTCTATGCCACGCCGGGTGGCAGCTTGCATCCAGGCCAGAGGTGGACCAACGCCTTATTGACTACCTCCCTTTGTAACGGTCAAACACTGAAATAAATCATTCGATTGTTCTGAAATTTTAATCGTTTGTTTTTCATGTATGTTCTTCACATCCACCAATGTTCGGACAATTTCTTCTTGATGCGTCGATTATTTTGTTATAGAGTGTAGTTTATTTATATTCGCTACCCATAGTTTGGTTGAAATCCATGCACTTGCAAAATAATTTGAGTTGTTTTTCACACAGCCACGTCCTCAGGGTTATACCTTCTTTAGGTTTTATCTTACTGTCTTCACAACCAAAGGGTACGGAAGGAAGGACTCCCATTAATAAGCCTTTCGCCACTCTGTCGCCATCAGCACCTATTATACCCATCTTAGTCCTTATATCGTATTTTTTTCCAATGGCGGACTTCCACTGGACTTTTTTCCTTGGTCGCTACAAGGCCGGAAGCGATGGTCACTACTTCCAATGGCGGGCACTAAGGACTTGTCCTTCGCCTCTACAAGGCCGGAAGTGATGGTCACTTGTGGAGGGGCACCCAGTGGGTGGACCATCATTGCCCCTAACAAAGAACAGCACAATTTTACAACTATGTCCTAACCCCGGATTGGAACCAAAAACCTTCCGATCCAGAGTCCAACACCTTGACCACTAGACTGGTTGTCGGCTTTATATCGTATATCTTAATCTCGATATCTCATGTTTTTCCCTCCTGTACCGGTCGGTCTCGCAAACCCACATCTGGAATTCAGATCAACAAGTGGTCAACACCTCCATTTTGGCCTCTCCGTGGGAAAACTGCAGACGAGACACCACGTGATTCTTTCTCCTGAACCCACGTCTGGATGTCGGTAAAACTTCAAAAACCTTTCTTGTAGATGTTAGGTCGTTGGGTCAAATCTTAAAAACCCTTTTTTGGACTTGGATGTGAATTGGTTGTTCTGAAAAGACTTTTTCCAAAGATGCAACTTTACTTCTGAGAGGATAAGACGTATACTCCAGACTGATTTTGGAGCCACCCTCTTTGTTCCTAGGCAGTTCGTTGTCAATTGCTGTATTTTTTAATGAATGTAAATCTCTAATTGTAAATAATGTTCAAATTACTTTAAATAAATAATTTCTCGATTTAATCAGTTGTTCGCCTAATTGTTCGACGCCAAATTGTGACGACTTTCTTTATACATATCACGTTTTACCCAATGGCTGTTGCATATCGCTTAAACTAAAATATCCATATCATGAGCATAATTAACTCGTCTTTTATATACACTACCCGACAATAATGGACCGGACAGCAAAATGTGATGGTATAAGGGAAAGAATACGTGCGTTAATAGGGGGATGGTTCACCCACGTGCTGCAATTACACTAGCAACCCTTCTGTGCATACTTTCAACAAGGTTTTGATACACAGCTATGTGTATTGGTGTCCATTTCTTCTGCAAGAATGCCGTCAACTCAGCTGTAAATTTCGAACGTGGTTCCCTGTTCCGTAAGCGTCGCTCTAACGCATCCCACAAATGTTATATGGGGCTTAGGTCGGAACACTGAGCAGGCCAGGGAAGACGTTTTACATCCATATCTCGATACCACTGTTTGACAAAGCCCATAGTTTGACAAAGCCCATGCTGCAACATGACATGGAGTGTTGTCATCCTGGAAGTAACATCCGTCCATTCCTTTAAACTGCCTGAGCTAGGAAAAATCTGATGGTCCAAAATGTTCATATAGGCGTCGGCGTTCAATTGACCATGAACAACATGCAAAGGTCCCAGGCCATACCATGAAAAACACCCCAAACAAGTAGTCGGGTTTTATGCAAATCCGCTGGCATCCGGTCCATTGTTGTAGGGTAGTGTATGTAATTTTGATTGTTTATTAGACCATTTTAACACATCCATTTGGGTCGGTTTATACTTTGTCGGTTTATTCTAGCATGTCCGTTTTTGGACCTTGCACCATAAAATAAAAAGCTACCAACCATCCTATCTCAGCCGCCTCTCGCACAACTGTTGGACGTACGTATCGTGTCCCCTTTACAAGACCTTCCAGCCGCTAATTCGCAACTCTTCCCACCGATTCACCGCGACCCATTTCATCAACCGAATTAAACCTATGGGTGGGTAGATACTGTAATTAGTAACAACAACAACACCGTCGCACAGAAGCAACGCAACTATTGGTAACTGCCCACAATCAATCCTCGAGGGAAATATCCAAGGACAACACCCCGTCCTTCAGAACCTCGGTCAGATAACGTCACTCCTGAATTTTCACCTCACTCCGACCAACCGGTCTAGTGGTTAAGGTGTTGGCCTCTGGATCGGAAAGTTCCTGGTTCGAATCCGGGGTCAGTGCATGAATTTAAACTGTAATGTCCTATGTTAGGAGCAATGATGGCCGCCCATTGGAAGCTCCTTCACAAATGGCCATCATTTCCGGCCTTGTAATGGCCAATGATTGAGTTTATTCGTGCCCACCATCAGCAAAAAAAAAGAAACCTCACTCTCCAAGCTTTCACACCAGGCCAGGGTGAGGACGTTTGGGGTCAGGACTGACTTAACATGCACCAGCCTCTCCCTGAACATGCTCGTTACTCATGCAACCGGAGCACCATCAAACCACAAGAGCTCATTGTAATCACGCTCAGTTTCGGGAAAACAAATTATTCCATCCCATTTGTCCTGAGCCATCCCCAAAACGCATCCACTCATTTCGAACGCTTCCAGAACACAACAAGAATTTCCGAGGGTGCTCCAGCAGCGATCCACCGCAGCTGTGATTTCTAATTCTGCGAATACTTTCTCCTAGCAACGAACAACGCAGAGCAATATTATCTCTTCCCCGCACACTTTCGGCGAGGAATTCGCGGTCCCATACAACAGCGTCTCCAGGAAATTCCCCCATTTGCATTTTCCCAAGAAAATTAAGGCACCTGCAGAAATCGTTTAATCTTCGGGCATTGTGACCCCATGCAAATTTATTCCCACGTCAAACCGGGCACAAACTCTGCTCCGGCAAATCCCCTCCGAAGCTTTAGTTATTACGGGGTTCGTTGTTACTCGGCCGAAATCTCCAGGGCTGATTCAAATTAGTTGAGAATTTATTTCTTTTTAAGGGAATTCTTAATAGGGGGTTGAGATGAGGTTGATTTTCGCGTTGCCTAATTTCTCTTACAAGCTGCTGATTTCAGTAGGTGATTACTTGCTTTTAACAACGAAGAATGTATGTATTTTAATTAATGTCTCACTGGAGCAACACAACGGGGTATTGGGGACGGTCCGGGATCAAACCCGAAGGTAAAAATCCGAGGACTACACCTCGTCATATGAACATGGTAATGGTAATGGTAATTTTAGTTAACTTCGTACTAGAGCAACACAACGGGCTATTGACGACGGTCCGGAATCAGTCCCTTAAGGCAGTGCTCCCCAACCTTTTTATCGCTGCGGACCGGATCAGCGTTTGATAATTTTAACGCGGCCCACTGAGGGAGGGGACGTTGATTGTTTATATTTTAGATTGGGTTTTGATTTAACAATTTTAATTTAATTGTATTTAAACATGCCTTCAAAATAAAATTTAGTTACACCAAAAATTGAATATAAAGTTATTTAACATTTTAACTCACTAGACCGCTAAATCAACGAGAACTCTGAGCTTGTTTCTTTGCAACGAGACGGTTTCATCTGGGGGTGATATTTTTGATCCAATTTTGACAAATGTGACAGCTGTTTTCAACTTGGCAGACAAAGTAGCTGCATTTAAAGCCAAACTGAAGTTGTCGGGACGGCACGTGAACAGAGGCATTTTGGACATGTTTCAGACATAGCGGGGATTTTAGGCGAGACTGAGCCTAAACATTCATTCTCCCAGTAGGTGCACGATCACCTGTCTTTGCTTTTAAAGAGTTCGAGGGCTACTTCTCAAATACAAGACATCCACGAACTAGTAAAGAATGGATCCGCGACCCATTTGTCAACAAATCAGGCGAATCTAGCATGTATGTGCAAGAAGATCAACCGCTGGAGATTGCAAATAAAGGCGGCCTTAAAACTACGTTCGAGTCAACAACTCTGCCGATGTTCTGAATTAAAGTCATGGCGGAATACCCTGAGATCGCCATCACAGCACTTTAATCCCTATTGCCATTTCCGACAAACTATATGTATGAAGCGGGGTTTTCTGCAGTGACAGCAACCAAAACAACGGAATAAACTGGACATAATTTAATGTTCCTTGGGCGGCCCGGTACCATTTGATCCACGGACCGGTACCGGTCCGCGGCCCGGGGGTTGGGGACCACTGCCTTAAGGGAAAGATGCGAGGACAACACCACGTAATTATGAACCGCTGTCATATGACGAGGCAACACCTGAGTATACACCCCACTCTCCAAACTTCAGCACCAATCCAACGTGAGTACATTCAGCCACGACAGATTTAATGTGCACCAGCCGCCTCTGCAGCATACGCTTACAAATATATATGTACTGATCCGGATTTGAACCAGGAACCTTCCTATCTAGAGGCTAACATCTTAACCTGCTAACCGGTTGGTCCGCCCGAATGAGTTAGGATTTCCTTTTATACGCGAGGAATGTCTTATTTATTGCCGCTAGTGAGCAGATGTCCTACCAATTCACTTTTCCCATTTGTTTTGACCACTGTAGTAATGTTTGTAGTATAGCAGGCGTTAATTACTTTCTAGTCAGCTTATTTTCTAAGTAATGAAGCAAATGTACACCGAGGTCGAAACATGTCTCGTTTGTTTCCTCGGATTCGTTTGGATTTAACGACGCAGTATGTATTTTCACATCAATTAATATGAATCAGAGTTGGCTTTTGTCTGTCTGCTCTGTATACAAATCTACACCGTTTTACCAATTGATACTAAATTCGGAACACGTATTCTTTAGAACCCTTAGGTTACGGATTAACCCCTGTTCCATTTAACCTGGTTCTGTAGAAGGGGGTTTAAGCAATTCCAAATCCTCATAGGACTGATATCGAGTATTTTTATGATAATTTTCAGTCCAAATCACTTCAAATTTGGTGCACTGATTCTTTAGAATCCTGCGGGAAATATGGGTTAAATATTAACTCACGCTCTAAATGTCAATGGTCTTTAGAGTAGCTGAAAACAATTAAAAATCTCAGTAGGAATAGCATAAAGTACTTCTACGATCACTTTCAGACCTATTCACACTGGGGTGTTTTTGTGGAGCTGGAACAACGTTTCTGCGCTTATTTTTTTACGAGAAATAAGTAAGCAAAAATTGCAAAATACCGCTCCCCATTCTATTCCTAAACTCCCCATTTCCAACAATATCACCCAATATAAGTAGTGCCAGGTCAGAGCGCTCTGGCACTACTTAATTTATGACTACACCACTGGATTCACACTAAATTGAGTTCATTCGCTTTTAGAATCTTTCGGGGAACATGTGCTACATAATAACCCCAATTGTATTTGTCCTGGGTCTATAGAAGGACTGAAAACAATTCAAAATCTAGAAGAACTGATAGTGAGTATTTTTACGATCACTTCGAGAACGATTCACACCAAATTTGGTACACTCATTGTGAAGTTCGGATATTCCATGACTAAAGCCATGTTTACACGAACTTAGTGCTAATCCATAAGTACTAATCACTCGCACTAAGCATTTAGTAAAATAGGATCCGCTTCTACAGGGTGGGCTAAAAGTTCCCGTACTGCAACTTTAAAAAAATTTATTGCGCGTGGTTTTTATTAATTATTGAATTTTATCGTCTGCTTATAGTTTTATTGACTCTAATTTTTATCGTTTGATTTTCTTCGCACTCAAGTTGTTCGATAATAGAGATCCGCTCATTTTGTTCTTCATTGCAAGATGAATTTATCACGCATTCAGAGAATCGCACTGTTTGAGGCTTATTTTGAATGCAATTCATATGAATTATGGTAAAGAATTTAGGCGACATAAATATCCAAATGATGCAATACCGAGTAAAGGTACACTATATCAACTTCTTCAACGATTTGTTGCATTATTAGAAGTGAATGAACGAGACTCTTGGTTCCAACAAGACGTAGCAACCTGCCATACAAGTTATGAAATCGTGGGCATGCTTCAAGATTTTTTTTGGCGATCGACTCATCTCAAGAAATTTTTGGCCACCTGTTCCTTGATCTGCACATCCATGACTTATTTTCTGTGGGGATATTTAAAGAACAAAGTTAGTGAAGATAATCACCAAACATTAGGCGGTCTGAAAATTTCCAATAATCAAAGGATACAAGAAGTCACTCCCAACATCTTGAAACGCGTTTCTAAAAATATGCCCAAACGACTTCATCTTTGCCTCCAAGAAAAGAGCGGAAATTTTGAACATTTATTGTAAATGTAATTAAAAAAAAAATTTTCCTACGTTAGGTTAAAAGTGCTTTTTACCATTGGCATAAAAATAATTGTTAAAGTTTGTTGTTTTTGTATAATAAATTCACGAATCGTCAGTACGGGAACTTTTAGGACGTATTGTATTTGCTCACACAAACATTTTTACTAACGTTTAGTTCTAATACTTCGGGTTTACGTATCGGGTTTAGTGCAAATAGTACTAAGCTCATGTAAACAGGGCTTTATACAATAATTCTCCTTCGCGAGGGCGAGTAGTGAATGGCGCCGGTACCTCCAGCTTAAAAAAGCGTGCGAATGGCTTGAGTCATCAATGATTTAGTCCGTGTTGAATTTGTCATTGAGAATGTAGCGTCGTGCGTCTGGCTTCTTAAGTGTTAAATTGTATTATTCGTGTGTGCCGTTATGAATGTTTAATAAATGTATCGTGCCAATGAAATAGTCGTCCATCGTTTTTACGAACCAACAAGCAATTTTACACTCGTTTTTTTTTAAGCTGAGGCGGCTCTCCTCATCTCGGGAGATTCACTTACAGAGGATCCCTTCCCACGTTGACCTTGCCGGTAACGAAATGGCTGATGCCCCTGGCAAAGAGGGGAACTGACGAGCCTATGCATACTCCGCCGTCTCTAACCTATAGTGAACTACTAGCGCGTCTTTGTTGGAATGGCTCCGCGTTGCGTGGACGATTCTATTTAGTACCGTAGGTAGGTCGGTAGATATTAAACTCGTGAAAAGTGAATGGATTCTTCAGTTCGATTCTTTCGTAACTTGTTTGGATCGACACTGAGGTATGATTATTTACTTGTCAGGTAGTCTTTTTACGTGTCTTCAATGATTTTGAACTGTATGAATGAATTCGAAATGTAATTCGATTTTCATCACGAATAAGTGTTCGAGGTTTCCCTCAGAGAAGTGTTCTGATCTCTGTAAGGTATCCTTCATAAGTATAAACCTGATTGATCCAATACAAAAATCAAAATAAATGTCATCAGTGCGGAATAAATACATCCTCTTGTCTAGTCCAATTGATATTATAACAAGTAAATAATCATAGCTCACTGTAGATAAAAAAAAGTTACGACAGAATCGAATTGAAGAATCGATTCACTTTTCACGAGTTTAATATCTACCGACCTACCTACGGTACAAAATAGAATCTTCCACGCAACGCGGAGCCATTCCAACAAAGACGCGCTAGTATACTGAACTATACTCTAGACATAAATGCCTTGTTCGGTCTGCATTTGCCACTCCCCCTGTGCACCATTGGTACAAGAGTAATCGTCCCGGTGGATCTCTATCCCTCCGGTGCAGCAGACAGGAACAAACTACAATAACACGATTTCGTAGTGGCCACCTCAAAACATTGACATGCCAACAAAGAAAAGGACTTTCCAATTTGTACCAAGTGTTCCAAAGGCCAGGCCTCTCAGGATCATATCCTTGAGTGCTTGGGACTTGATAAAGAAGATCTTCTGGAGCGACCATTATTGGTCATTGATTTCTTGAGAGTGTGCGATATCATGAACCTGGTCTAGTTCTGCTGGGCTACAGGGATCAGCAACTACAACAACACTCGTTTTTTGAATCCTGCAGGTGACATGGCGAGATATTATTCCCCATTCTCTTTGTCGTGAGTCTGAAAGGGGGCTAAAAGCAATTCGAAATCCCCTTAGGAATAACAGTGAGTAATATTACAACGAATTGCAAACATTTCAACCCGAGCAACGTAATTTAGCTGGTATCAAATTATTACGAAGATATTCGCAACATAAGAGGTCATGGTGCGTAACTTTATCTTTCGCCTACTGTTAATAAACATTTTTAAATTACGTGTGATTTTTTGGAACATAAAATACACATCTCGTTAACATCAGGTGTTGACTCTACTGTTTGGATATTTCTTGTCAGGATTGAACCCGTACCTCAACAATAGTGTTGTTCCAGTGCGACCTAAATTCAATTACCTACCTTAGTGCGAAAACAAAAGTTTAGAACGCTCTTTATGGTTTATTTCTATCCAAATAAATATGCAACTCATAAAGTTTGGAAATTTTTGTAAGACATTTCTAATCCATTCATCCGTTAAGTGACTCAAACAACTTTAAGCACAACTGATAAAAAGAATCCTTATCACTTCTTTCAACTGGAGGGGATATTTTAAAACTTTATAAAGGGGGTGATTGCAACAACTCTACCATTCAATTCAGAAAAGAAAGAATAAGTATATATATATATATATATATATATATATATATATCATCGCCTGTCGCATGTTCGTAATTTATGCCATTAAAATTCGTATCGTAATTTGTAATGAAAAGGAATCTCTACTCTTTTATCAGAGAAAACCTCGCCATCCGGAAAATTGCATTTTATAGTTTTTCTTTGATTTAGGCATTTTTTTTTATATTTAAAGTTAAGGATAGTCATATTCATTATAGGAGGGAAGAAACTCCTTTCCGTTCTCATTTTTTCCCTTGAATATTTGTTTCTTCGTTCTTCATTGAATTATTTGAGTTCCAGAGAGCACAAGTCCAACTCTTCAACTGAAAACGTTTCTACTTTTTATGGAAACTTCAGACTTTTTTTGTTTTACTTCAAACTCTGCCTGTTGTTTTTCAATGGGGTTACTTTTTTCGACGTTGATTAGGGTTCGGAATGTTGCGAAGTGCACATATACTCGAGTTTAATTGGAGTGAAGCAAAAAAGGCAAAAGAATCCTGCAATCGGTTCAACGACTTAAAAAAAGAAAGGAGGTTTTTTTTCTCTCTGTCTTTCTTGTTGATTTCAATCGAAATACACGGTTCTCAATCGAATTTGAATTGGAACTCATTCTGTCTTTTTAAGCAATTATGCAACTGGACCGCGGTAGCCTGGTTGGAAGAGTAACGATTACAAACCGGAAAATTACGATTCCGATTCGAACCAAAAACTGTCATGCACAAAAGGGGGCTGGCACATGGTAAATCTTCGTGGCCTCAAATGTTTTCCCAGCCGACCAACCGGTATGGTGGTTAAGGTGTTAGCCTCTAGATCGGAAGGTTCCTGGTTCGAATCCGGGTCCGGGCATGGATGTTTGTAAGCGTATGGTGTAAAGGCGGCTGGTGCACCTTAACCCTTCTTTGCATGCTTTTTCCTTTATTGGTGAAACAAATCAAGGTGATATAATTCATGTTCAAAATTAAAGGAAAAATGGTTAAAAAAATCTTAGTATATATTTATAGTAAAAATTTAGCAAAAAACAATATGATGGAAATTTCCATTGTCATACAAAGTTAGATCATTAGCTTAGTACTAAATAGAAATAAAAGAGGATATCATTGGATATTTTTTATTCTTTATGTTAATTAGTGCATAGTGATGTAAAATTCTATCATGTAGTATTTTTTAAATTAAACGCAAACTTTTTCAGAAATTGATCTAAAAATAACAGAAACACATGTTACAAACCTTTCTTCCACTCATTTTCACTTTTTTAGCAATAGAAACTCAAATATAATAAAACAAAATTAAAAACGAAATCATACGTTTATTGCAACTACAACAAACAGCGGAATGACAACTTCAAACTCGTTTTACTGATAGTGACACTTGCTTATTTTTGACAGCTATGTTTTTTTTATGCAATGGACATTAAAAAGGTATCCAGACACGATCAGGCGGACCAACCGGTATAGTGGTTAAGGTGTTAGCCTCTAGATCGGTAGGTTCCTGGTTCGAATCCGGGTCCGGGCATGGATGTTTGTAAGCGTATGGTGTAGAGGCGGCTAGTGCACCTTAAATCTGTCGTGGCCGAAAGTCCTCACGTTGGGTTGGCGTGGAAGTTTGGAGAGTGGGGTGCCCGCTCAGGTGTTGCTTCGTCATCTGACCATGGTTCAAAATTACGAGGTGTTGTCCTCGGATCTTTCCCTTAAGGGACTGATCCCGGACCGTCGTCAATAACCCGTTGTGTTGCTCTAGTACGACGTTAACTAAAAATACCAAATACCAGACACGATCAACTTAAAGTGAACTTGTTCTTTTATATAATTTTTGGGCATTCAATGTTATGATGGAAATTTCCACCATTATGCAAAGAAGGGTTAAATCTGTCGTGGCCGAAAGTCCTCGCGTTGGGTTGGCGTGGAAATTTGGAGAGTGGGATGCCAGCTCAGGTGTTGCTTCGTCATCTGACCGTGGTTCAATATTACGAGGTGTTGTCCTCAGATCTTTCCCTTAAGGGACTGATCCCAGACTGTCGTCAATAGCCTGTTGTGTTGCTCTAGTACGATGTTAACTAAAATTACCATTACCAAATGTTCTCACGGTGGCGTGATGTGGAAGTTTGAAGCCGGCTCAGACTTGACCTCGTCATCTGACCATGGTTCAAAATTGTCGGTATTTTCCTTGGATCTTTCCCATCGGGATCGACCCGGATAAACGCCAATAGTCCGTTGTATTGCTGCAGTGTGACGTTAATTTAAATACCTACAGCGGAGTTATTGAGAGCCGGAGAAGAGCGAATTTAGAACTCGATCCCACCAAAGACCGCCAAGCACATGGAGGCTGTTGCACGTTAAATCTGCCGTGATCTCAAATGTCCTCGTTGAGCGGTGTGTGGTGCAAGCTCAGATTTTCACCTCGTCTACCAACATTGGTTCGGAATTACGAGGGTTTCAGCCTTTGTTCTCTTGTGGTTTGTTCCGCATTTAATTCTCTGGCTTCCTTTGCCAATTGATCTACATCTTCATTTTCTTCAATGTACAGCCGTCATATAAAACCCGACTCACCTGATAACAATTGCACAATTTACATCACAGAACAAAGCGGAAGGTAGCAATTCGATGGAGATTAATATTTTTTACAAATATCAATACTTAAAATTTGTCTAAGGGGCTGTCTTCATAAAAAATTGGGTGCTTGCTCCGATAATTTCAATACGAGCCCCCATCTGTTATCACAAATTTGGATTCTACACAAAATTTCAGGCGATTAGATGGAAGTAATGTAAAACGGGGTAAAATTAACCGAGAAAATCCATACTAACCATTGAGTAAGCGCATAAATGTTCGGAATTCATTCACATTATAAATATTAATAGAAACGTGTAGTGGCCGTCGCATTCAATATGTTGCAGGCGCCTTGCTATAGGGTCCATTAAGATGGTGACAAAGTCAAAATCCATTCTGACTGAATCCCAGAATCTGTTGAAGAAATTTCTGTTTTCACTTTGTGAACAATCCCCACTAATGATATTAATCTTCGAATTTTGTAAAAAGACACCCTGTACTACTAATTATGCACGTAATGAGCTGGAATTTGGAGTTTCAATGTTTTAGTAACAGTTGAACACTTGAAATTTTCGCATGTTTCTATTCATAATTTTTATGAATATTAATTTCATAATTGATAAAAAAAAATTTAGATTATTAATTAGAATGCTTATAAATTGTGTTTAGGTTTTTGGGTAGCAAAGGAATAAAAAACAATTTTCAAGAAAAATTAATGTTTGTAGCAAATATAACAAAAAACGTGAAACACCAATTTAACATTAGGAGATCTTATTTTCAAACACTTACAAATCGGTGAAAAATCCAGTAAAATTGATGAACTTTTTCTTATTTCCGCCTGAAATTGCAGGTAGAATCCAAATTTATAATAAAATATGGAGTTCATATAGAAATTATCGGAGCAAGCACCATACTTAATATGAAGGCGGCCCCTTAAACAAATTTTAAGTATTGCTATTTGTAGAAAAATTAATCCCTATCGAATGCAGCCGATCAACCGGCATAGTGGATAAGGTGTTAGCCTCTAGATCGGAAAGTTCCTGTTTCATATCCGGGTCCGGGCATGGATGTTTGTAAGCGTATGGTGTAGAAGCGGCTGGTGCACCTTAAATCGGTCGTGGCTGAAAGTCCTCACGTTGGGTTGGTGTGGAAATTTGGAGAGTGGAGTGCCAGCTCAGGTAATGTCTCGTCATCTGACCGAGGTTCAAAATTACGAGGTCTTGTCCTCGGATCTTTCTTTTAAGAGATTGATCCCGGACCGTATTCAATAGCCCGTTGTGTTGTCTAGTATGACGTTAACTAAAAATTACCAATTACCCTATCGATTGCTACCTTCCGTCTTTCTTGTTCTGTGATGTAAATTGTGCAATTGTGATAGGGTGTCGTTTTTTCTTACGGCTATACAAGTACGGGAAACCATTGAAGAGTGGCCGACCAACGGGTCTGGTGGTAAAGGTGTTAGCATCTAGATCCGAAATTTCGTGGCCGACATACCGGTATAGTGGTTAAGGTGTTAGCCTCTAGATCGGAAGGTTCCTGGTTCGAATCCGGGTCCGGGCATGGATGTTTGTAAACGTATGGTGTAGAGGCGGCTAGTGCACCTTAAATCTGTCGTGGCCGAAAGTCCTCACGTTGGGTTGGCGTGAAAGTTTGGAGAGTGGGGTGCCAGCTCAGGTGTTGCTTCGTCATCTGACCGTGGTTCAAAATTACGAGGTGTTGTCCTCGAATCTTTCCCTTAAGGGACTGATTCCGGACCGTCGTCAATAGCCCGTTGTGTTGCTCTAGTACGACGTTAACTAAAATTACCATTACCATTACCGAAATTTCGTGATTCGAATCTGGGTCAGTGCATAGATGTTTGTAAGCGTATGGTGTAGAGGCGTCTGATCACCTTAAATCTGTCGTGGCCGAAAGTCCTCTGTTGGGTTGGTGTGGAAGTTTGGAGAGTAGGGTGCCAGCTCAGGTGTTGCTTCGTCATCTGACCGTGGTTCAAAATTACGAGGTGCTGTTTTTCCCTTAAGGGATTGATCCCGGACCGTCGTTAATAGCCCGTTGTGATGCTCTAGTACGACGTTAATTAAAAATTACCAATTACCCGGACCGTTGTCAGTAGCCCGTTGTGTTCCCTCAGTGCGACGTTAATTACATACCTATCTACCGTCTAATTTATTATAAGGCCTATGGCATGTCTTTTTTTCATGCTCAGTTCACGCGGAAAAAGTGAAAATTGTTACACAACAGTTGATAAATTTAAAACTGGCGACGTAGAAGTAGACGAATACCGTTCAGTTTGGTGATTATAAATATGAACTACCAAAACAAGTTCCGCTTAAAAATAGAACTTTCAAACATCTATTCTAATGATACTGAAGAGAGGTTCGCGAACTGAAGTGGAGTTATAACGAGAACTTCTTGAAATAAGAAAAAAAAATGAGACGTTGTTTTTCTTCGTTTGCGTGATTATTTTCAACAAAGCTTATTATTGAGCTATAAAGCTCTGATATTGTTCAATCCACTGTTCTGTATTTATTGAGTTCTTTTTATAAGATTTCTCGGTGATGGGTTTGAAAACTTTCTATGCAATTCTACTATAAAGGTCAAATTTGAGCTCGCTTTTTTTTAAAAATCTTTCGATTCATTATTTCTTTATTAAGTGGCTAAATTATAGACGCTTGTTTGTTGCCATTAGTGTTGGAAATAAAGTATAAAAATTGGTTCACTGCGACTGGGACACGCAATTTTGACTTGAAAAGTCGGGCTTTATATTGAATTCTGGAGTAAATGAAGCAGACACAGGAAGTTTAAACGATTGTTTACTTTTAACATCACCAGTAAGATAAGTAGGTACCTACTTAATTAACGTTTCCCTAGAGCAACACAATGAGCAATCACCGATGGTCCGGGGTCCATTCCGAAGGGAACGATCCAAAAGCAGCGTCCGAATCCCTTTGGGTTTGATCCCGGACCATCGCCATTGGCCCGTTGTTTCTCCAGTGGAATGGTAATTGGTAATTTTAGTTAACGTCGTACTAGAGCAACACAACGGGCTATTGAAGACGGTCAGGAATCAGTCCCTTAAGGGAAAGATTCGAGGACAACACCTCGTAATTTTGAACCACGGTCAGATGACGAAGCAACACCTGAGCTGGCACCACACTCTCCAAACTTCCACGCCAACCCAACGTGAGGACTTTCGTCCACGACAGATTTAAGGTGCACCTGCCACCTCTACACCATACGCTTACAAACATCCATGCCCGAACCCGGATTCGAACCAGGAACCTTCCGATCTAGAGGCTAACACCTTAACCACTATACAGGTTGGTCGGCCTCCAGTGGAATGTTAAATAAAAACACTTACCTACTACGTCTCGTAATTTTGAACCACGGTCAGATCACTAGTTCACACCTGAGCTGGCACCCTACTCCCCAAACTTCCACGCCACTACAACGTGAGGGCATGTGCGGCCAAGGCAGATTCTACGTGCACCAGCCTCATGAACCCAACGGTCTTTATCTGGATCGAGTTTAAAACTCGTAAACCTCCTGTTGTTAATCTGTTGCTCTTCCTACTGGCCTACAGGAGCACTCATTCACGAGTTAATTTCGACGGCATATCTGAACAATTTGGCTAGTGACGTGGTCTTGATGGACGAGATATCTCGTCCACAAAGAATCTGGTCAGTTTTTCTAATGGCGAGAAACCTAGTCCACCACCAGGAGGTTAAGGAGTAATTGGAATTATGAAAGTGTAGGACATCGATTTGTGCTACTCCAACAACACACATGAAAATCCGGCTGCCCCGACAAACCTCAGCGCTTCAGGACTTACATAGGCCAGGTGCACACATCCGTTTTTTTAACGTGCGTCAACCGCTGCGGCAACGCAAGGGCAGTCTGAGATGCATTAGATTCAATAGAGTAGTGCACATATGCCTCCGGCGACGCACTTCCAACTTGAGTGCAATTCGTACCGCTGTTCCCACGGCGCCGCAGCTCGCCCCACCCTCTTCTCCGTTCTGAAGTACCTTGTTTTCATAAATAAATGGAACATAAATAATAATTAATAAATGGATGTATCCAGTAACGTACCTATTTTGTTTCAAAATATATTTTTTATACTCCAAAGAGTCAAATTCTCCCTTTCCTTACTTCCTTCGAATGTGCTCGGATGAACATGCCGTGGCCATTTTGTAGAATGTTGAAGGAATTATTGAATATAAACAGGAACGGAGCAATTAAGTTAAAATTAAAGTTTATTTACAAGTTAGTGATAAATGTTACAGACAAGCTGCAAGATAACTGGATACGTTTAACTTTAATTATTAGTTCACATAAGAGCTATTGTGTACGAGCAAAACGCCAACGCAAGGCCTCCCCTATTCTGTCCACTCTGCTCCCTTCTTCCAAAAACACCCCGTTTGGTTCTTTACGACACCCCTCCAAGGGGTCGTACACAAGTTGCCAGTGTCTCAAGGGTGCTCGGGTCCGAACTGTACACCAAGTAAGCGAAATAATCACGTTTTCTTCGATAGATATCCATCGCAAATGGCACGAAATGAGCACTTGCGTCATTTCACGGTTATGTGTGCATAGCCACTACCTCCTAGAAAAGAGGATATAAATCTAGGTGATAGTGGGCATAGTTCGACTTCGGCGAGCAGCGGCACCGAACGTTGAAAAATCGGATGTGTGCACCGGGTCTTAAACAAGCACTCAAAGGAACACCAAAAAGAATGTTTGTTTTTTTCTAATTGCGGGCACATTTGACCTAAGTCATTGGCCACTTCAAGGCCGGAAGTGATGGCCACTTGTGAAGGAGCACCCAGTGGGAGGACTATCATTGCCCCTAACAATTTATACTTCGAAAATTTGAACCATGTTCAGATGACGAAGCAACACCTGAGCTGGTATACGTTTACAAACATCCATGCCCGAACCCGGATTCGAACCGGTGACCTTCCGATCTAGAGGCTAACACCTTAACCACTATACCGGTTGGTCGGCAAGGCCAGAAGTGATGGTCACTTGTGAAGGGGCACCCAGTGGGTGGACCATCATTGTCCTTAACAAAGGACAGCACAATTTACATCCATGCCCTGACCCGGATTCGAACCAGGAACCTTCCTATCCAGAGGGCAACACCTTGACCACTAGACTGGTTGGTCGGCCTAAAAAGAATGTAAAGGATCTAGTTTTTTTTTTAGATTTCCTACTTCCATTGACGTTTAAATTTATAACTTGAAGATAAAAGTATTACACTCGGTTCATTCACATCCGTTAATATTGTAAACAATTGCAATGTTCCTTTTAATTAAATTAATTTTTTATTTTTAATAATTGAAATAAAGGTATTCATTTTAAATAAACCTTTTCTTCGAACTCATTTAAATTTGCAAGGGTTTTTTCACATTTTTCTCCATAGGTATATCTTATGCCAGTTGGAAGAGCATTAGATTGACAACCGCGCGTTCGAAACTCGGTCCAGTCAAAGTCAGAGTTCGAAACACGATGCGTGTATGCGGGGGTTGGTGCATGTTAAAACTGTTGTGGACTCAAATGTTATCACTTTGGTGTAGCGTGGATGTTTGGAAAGTGGGGTGCCAGCAAAGGTGTTGTTCCCATCGTATTTCTCATCCAACGAGATAAAACAAACTTTGCCAATAATGTCTTCAAGGTACTGCCGTTGTTTCGATGATGACGCGATTAACATTTGAAAAGTTTTCTTCTGTTGACGAGATATGTCGTCTATCAAGATCTGACCGACGAGATATCTCGTCGACAACCACCAGGAGGGTTAACATCGTGCGTAATAAAAGTAAGGCTGTAGCTGGTATTTAATTACATGTTTTATCTGCAAATTTAACACAGTTCAGTACATCATGATATAAATTTAATTTCTATGAAGCTTATCAGACCAACATATTTCGTTAAAAGAACTCAATTCCCTTCACCAATAATGTTCCTCGAATGCACTTTAAAAGCTTATTAAAACTTTAGGGATTACCCCATGTTCATGAGTTTTCTTTTTCCAATACCATATTTTTATATCCATTACTTAAAAAGTAAATAAAAACAGAGAATTTATAACAGATAATTGTTTTATTGAAAACTGCTTTGCGCTTACAAAAGTTGGAAAGATATTATTTTATCTGAAAAAGTGGTATTTTTTTTGTACGTAGGTCTTTGTTATACTGCTTTATTACTTAGACCTTTTATAGCAACGCTTTTTGTTTAGTGTTGGCGTGCTTTTTGGAGCGGGAGTTATGGCAGGCAATGTATACTCTGCTTTATTACGGCAGGCAAAGGATACTCTGCCTTATTAGGATTCAGGTCCCATTTTCCGGCCCTTTTTCAATCTTGAATATTTCGGAACGTTTATTTTTTCCGTTTTAGTGTCCCTTGATTTCATTGGTCTTTAAATTTCCCCATTAGAATGTATAAGGAAAAACGCCGTTTCAAGCTCAGCGGAAAATAATTAAAAATTAAATTTAAAAGACAGAAAAATATCTACACAACTGATAATCTTTCCAAACTTTTTGGACTATATTAAACTCTCCCTTCTTTTTACAAATTTATCGAAACAATCATTTCCTCACACTAATTTTTAAACAAGTACTCAGCTGAACTTCATCGGGGTGCTACGATTCTCGCACAGAAAATTTTGTGCGAACTATTTTAAATTTACAAGTGATTTTTTAGATATGTTTACAAATATATTTCGTAATCCAGTGGAAGAGCAACAAATAAGCAGGCTAAGGGTTGTGAGTTCGAAACTCGGTTCAGAATGTGACCTCTTGTTCACGTGGCTGGTGCGCGTTAAATATGTCGTTGCCTCAAGTGTCTTAACGTTGCCATGGCGTAGTAGTTTGGAGAGTGGGATGCCAGCTCTGGTGTGGCATCGTCATTTGACAGTGGTTCAAAATTACGCGGTTTTGTCTTCGGTTCTTTTCCTATGTGTTGATCCCGTACATACTCCATAGCCCGTTGTATTACTCCAGTGTGACGTTAATAAACTATCTTCGTTCATTGAAGTTAAAATTTTTAACTTGAAGATAAATTTATTTGTCAGTTCAACCCACATCATTTAAAATTGGAAACAATAGCAAAAATCCTTATAATTAAATTAGTTTTGATTGGTAATTTTGGTAATTTTTTAGTTAACATCGTACTAGAACAACACAACGGGCTATTGACGACGGTCCGGGATCAATCCTTTAAGGGAAAGTACCGAGGAGAACACCTCGTAATTTTTGAACCACGGTCAGATGACGAAGCAACACCTGAGCTGGCAGCCCACTCTCCAAAGATCCACAGCAACCCAACGTGAGGACTTTCGGCCACGACAGATTTAAGGTGCACCAGCCATGGGCTTACAAACATCCATGCCCGAACCCGGATTCGAACCAGGAACCTTCCGATCTAGAGGTTAATACCTTAACTACTATGCCGGTTGGTCGGCAAATTAGTTTTGAAAAATTGAAACAAAATTATACATTTTAAATAACAATTTTCTGCAAAAACATTTCAACTTTCCAAAAGTTTTTTTTGTTCTAATCTTTAATCCCCTAGATATATTTTTTACTAAATCCAAAGGCAGGAAACCGCTGAGTTGTAATATTCTCAAAAAATAAGACACTTGAAAATTGTGCCGAAAAAAAGATTTTTTTCGAATGATCGACTGAAGTGTGATGAATAACTGTATAATTACACAACGCTTAAATAAGCTAAAACGCTTCAAAAACTTCACTCGTATCCAAAAGAACTCATGAAAAGTAAGAATGTAGTAAAGGCTAAGAAATAAAGCGTATAATTAAAACGAGAAAGGAAGATACAAAATCAATCAAACGGATATAAAGAGGAAAGAAAAATAAACTTATGATCAGTGACGAAGATAATGACTTAAATTTCTTTTGGCAGTGCGCACTGCGGAGTTTAATCTTCGCACTCGATGAATTATTTTTTGAAACGATTAATTTGTTTCAAAAAGCCTTCCTTTAAAATAACGTTTTTCTTTCTTCTTTGGAGCATGAGAATACTTTTAATTTCTTAGTGTGGGAAAAATAAAAATGCATAGCCGTCACTTCGATTTTGTATAAGCGTCTATGATTTTTTTTTCTTCCGTAATCATTAGAGCCTGGATTGTTTTATGCGAAGAAGTCTCAAAAGTCCAATAATAAAGTTGCATGCATAAAGTTAAACACTCAAGCAGAGTAATAAAAGGTACTTGGTACTGTTTGGTATTTTAATTAACGTCGCACAGGAGAAATACAACGGGCTACTGGCGACGGTCTGGGATCAAACGAGAAGGTAAAGATCTGAGGACCACGCCACATAATTTTTAACCAAGGTCAGATGATGAGGTCACACCTCAGCTGGCACTGTCCAAACTTCCACACAACGCCAGCGAGACATTTGATGCCTTGGCAGGTTTGCCGAGTAGGGATGCGACATCGATAGCAAAACATCGATGTTCAAAATTAAAACATCGATGTTGATAATACATCGACCCAAAAACATCGAGGTTTTTAAACATCGATGTTTTTAAAATTCAGTGTACTTAAACTCTTTCCACTCATTTCTTAAAACTGGTTTAGCAACTTGTGATGCTACATCGAGAGGAAAACATCGATATTTTTAAAATCCAGTGTATTTAAACTTGTTTCCCCATTTCTTAAAACTATTTAGCAACTAGTGATGGAACATCGGATCCAATACATCAATGTTTTTTTCTACAACATCAATGTTGTGAAAGCATCGACATCGATGTCGCATCCCTACTTTTCAGACCCTTCACACTTGGCCACTTTGGTCTAAAAGTATGTTCGATTTGCTGAATTTAAAAATTATGCTACTTGGTTAGTTTTTAAATTTTTAAAACGGTATTTTTTTCATTCAAAAATAAAACATCGACAACGTAAAAACATCGACAAGTATAACAGCGATGTTACAAAAACATCGACTTCAATACATCGATGTTAAATACATCGATGTTTTTAAAAAAACATCGATGTTTTGAAAACATCGACATCGATGTCGCATCCCTATTACCGAGCACCAGCCTCTTAGCACACGTTTCCCTTCGGGGATTTATGTTACGAGACTCTCTCTCTCCTTGAATCAAATTATTCAATCGTTCTCTACAAAAATATGTTTTATTTTATCTGGCTCCATTACATAGAAATATTGACGCGGCTACGTTATCAGACATTCTTTTTTGGAATCAACACGGAGGTCAGAAGATGTGCGATCTCTCTCATACTGTTGCCATTCTTATCAAACGAAATTACACAAAAAATATAATAGTAACTAGTGTGCAAACGTTAGTACGAAAATATAACAGTAATTAGTGTTGAAACGATAATACGTAAACATAACAGTAACGAATGTGCAAACGATAATTCGAACTACTTTTAACATTTGATCCCGGATCGTCGTCAATAGCTCGTTGTGTTGCTCTAATACGACGTTAATTAAGTATTACCATTACATATTTGCCCACAATGGTCTGTGGTTTGATTCAAACTCGCAACTCTCCGTATGCCAATCCGTTACTCTTCCAAACGGGCTAACACGGCCCGTAGATACTCTCTTAAAAGGCGAGGATCCGTGCTATGTTAGTTAAAAGACAAACGGATCAGCAATCGGAAGGTTGAAAATTCAACACTCGGTCTTGCTGGACGTTAAATCTGTCGTCGCTTAACACGTTGTATGGTCGTTTGGAGTGTGGGGTGCTCATTTAGATCTTGTCCTCGTCACCTCATCGTGATTCAAAAAAACGAACCTTGGGGTTAGTTCCCGTCCGTAACCAATAGACCGTTGTGTCATTCCATTGCGACGTTAGTTAACAACCTACCTCTTGCAATACGGATTGTGCGTGTGCCATTCAAAAATCCCTTGTAGCACTAAAGTACTGTTGAATTTTGAATGGTAATTGGTAATTTTAGTTAACGTCGTACTAGAGCAACACAACGGGCTATCGCCGACGGTCCGGGATCAGTCCCTTAAGGGAAAGATCCGAGGACAACACCTCGTAATTTTGAACCACGGTCAGATGACGAAGCAACACTTGAGCTGGCACCCCACTCTCCAAACTTCCACACCAACCCAACGTGACGACTTTCGGCCCCGGCAGATTTAAGGTGCACCAGCCGCCTCTACACCATACGTTTACAAACATCTTTGCCCGGACCCGGATTCGAACCAGGAACCTTCCGATCTAGAGGCTAACACCTTAACCACTATACCGGTTAGTCGACGTAGAATTTTGAAATAAATTTTTTAAATATTCAAATACATAAAGAATGTATAAAATATTAATACAAAGAAATATGCAAATTTCATTAATAAAATTATATTAAAAACTAAAAAATCGAAGACAATCTCCTATCTATAAACAATAGAACGACCCAAATTCATGTTTACAGTGATAGGTAATGGTAATTTTTAGTTAACGTCGTACTAGAACAACACAACGGGATATTGAGACGACGGTCCGGGATCAATCCCTTAAGAGAAAGATCCGAGGACAGCACCTCGTAATTTTGAACCACGGTCAAACGACGAAGCAACACCAGAGCTGGCACCCCACTCTCCAAACTTCCACACCAACCCAACGTGATGACTTTCGGCCACGACAGATTTAAGATGTACCAGCCGCCTCTACACCATAAGCTTACAAACATCCATGCCCGGACCCGGATTGGAACCACGAACATTCCGATCTAGAGGCTAACACCTTAACCTATACCGGTTGGTCGGCGTAAAGGATATGGAAGCCGTTATTAGAAAACACGCTTTTTAATCAAATGGGGATCCCTTCTAAAAGGGAGAAGTTTCAAAACGAATCTATTTTATTAAGTATTGCAAATTATTGCCTTTTTCTATTTCACCGTGCTTTTTATAATTAGTGTGTTGACTGTGTAATGACTTTAAATTTTTATAGCTCCAAAAATAATTTTGCCGACCAACCGGTATAGTGGTTAAGGTGTTAGCCTCTAGGTTCCTGGTTCGAATCCTTGTCCGGGCATGGATGTTTGTAAGCGTATGGTGTAAAAGCGGCTGGTGCACCTTAAATCGGTCGTGGCCGAAACTCCTCACGTTGGGTTGGTGTGGAAGTTTGGAGAGTGGGGTGCTAGCGCAGGTGTTGCTTCGTCATCTGACCGTGGTTCAAAATTACAAGGTGATGTCCTCGGATCTTTCTTTAAGGGATTGATCCCGGACCGTCGTCAATAGCCCGTTGTGTTGCTCTAGTACGCCGTTAACTAAAATTACCTTACCAAAAATAATTTAATGGGAAGGTAATTGGTAATTTTTAGTTAACGTCGTACTAGAGCAACACAACTGGCTATTGACGACGGTCCGGGATCAGTCCCTGAAGGGAAATATCCGAGGGCAACACAAAGTAATTTTGAACCACGGTCAGATGACGAAGCAACACCTGAGCTGGCACCCCACTCTCCAAACTTCCACGCCAACCCAACGTGAATTAATGCGAAGGAACATTGTAATATTTTTAATAAAAAAATTATGTAAATTAACTAAATGTAATAACATTTCTTTTCAAGTCATAGATTAAAACGTCAATGAAAAAAGGTAGTATAACAAAAAACAAATCCTTTCGGTCTTTTGGATGACCTCTGATATTTATCCTAACCGAAAACGGCTATAATTCTAAATCACCGAACCCAAATTCATATGCTCAGCTTTTATATTCAGGACATAAAAAACAACTCTTTCTGTCCTTAGAATATCGCTTGATGGAAATGAAAAAAGACCACCAGCGCTAAAAGGCGAGAAAATCTGAACTTTTTATTCCAACATCCAGTTATCCTTCTTAATCCAATGATCTCCCTCGACCCACACCGGTGACTTTATGGAAACATTCCATTTCAGTCACGCGCATACTAATCCGTATGACGTCAAGAAGACTGGCTTTGATCATCTCTCTGTCCACTAGCGCGTCTTTTTAGTAATGGCTCTTCGTTACGTGGACGATTCTATTTAGGACCGTAGGGAGGTCGGTAGATATTAAACTCGTGATAAGTGAATCGATTCTTCAGTTTGATTCTTTCGTAACTTGTTTTGATCATTTGATCTACAGTGAGCTATGATTATTTACTTGTCTGGTAGTCTTTTTTTGTGTGTCTTCTATGATTTTTTGAAGCAGATTGATGGAATGTATGATTGATGGAAGGGTACTTATACTTTAAAGAGCTTCTTTTCGTGAAGCAACGATGGCCTAATGGCTAAAGTCACCCACCTTCAGATTAGCGTCGGCAGCAGAGGATGACTTCCCGAGTTAGAACCCAGCTGGCGGATAAATTTTTAGATCCTCCAAATTATTTTTAAAAAATTCCAATTTAATTCCTTTTCATTCAAATTTACTTTTCCTAATTTTTAATACCCTTTTCATATTTTTCCAAGCTTCCGTTGATTTTACATAAATAATCTAAGAACCACTCCTGAACTCATTACCAGCTGATATTTTTCCGCCCCTCTGCCGTCCCCTTTGCTTTAGGATGATGGTGTCGTATCCACCGCTGGCTTAGGACCATTCTGATGTAACAAAAAGCATACATAAAACACTAACTTATATAATTATTAACTTATATAATAAAAGGATACAATTTTCGGCTCCCACCTCTACCCACCCATAGCCATGGATCTGAAAAGAAAAGAAGAAAGCAGAAAGGAAGAGATAAATCGCCAACAACTATAAACCTTGATGACATACGCATCTAGGTCATGTGATCCGATTAGCCGATCAAGTTGGACTTGCGTAAAGTACTAACATGGGATTGAGGCGCCTGTCCTCCCCACGGTCCTAAATAGAATCGCCCACGTAACGAAGAGCCATTACTAGAAAGACGCGCTAGTCTCTCTGTCCTGCGGATCGGGTCGCAGAAAGCCACGGGGAATTACGGACTGACGTGCTTGGGGTACGGGGACTCCCATCAGCTCTGGCCCGTGTGTGTACGTGTTCGGATGGGGACAGAATATTTCCGAGGAGACATTCAAATTCACGGTTCTGTTCGTTGGGCGTTATTAATGCATTTGGAATGGGGAATGGAATCGAGTACGAATCAGCGCGTTTTGTGAAGGGAATTCAAAATTGGCGCATATAGGAGTCAAATCCCATTTTAGTCTCAAACATTATTCCCGACCCACTGGTCTAGTGGTTAAGGCGTTAGCTTCTAGATCGGAAGGTTCCTGGTTCGAATACGGGTCAGTGCATATAAACTACCCTGCAATAATGGACCGGACAGATGTGATGGCATGAGGGAAATAATACATGCTTTAATAGGGGGGGTGGTCCGTTACGTGCTGCAATTAAACTAGCAACCCTTCTGGGCATACTTTCAACAAGGTTTTGATACACAGCTATGGGTATTGGTGTCCATTCCTGCGGCAAGAATCGCCAGCTCAGCTGTTGATTTCGGACGGGGTTCCCTGGTCCGTAAGTGTCGCTCTAACGCGTCCCACAAACGTTCTATGGGGATTAGGCTGGAACTCTGAGCACGCAAGGGTTTACATCTATAACTTTATACCACTGCACCACAGGGGCTGCCACATGACATTGTCGTCCTGGTAGTAACATTCACCCATTCCATAAAATTGCCAGAACGTAGGAAGAATATGATTGTCCAAAATTTTCATGTAGGCATCGGCGTTCAATTGATCATGAACAACATGCAAAGGTCCGAGGCCATACCACGAAAAACACCCCCAAACAAGTACAAGTAAATTGTTATGCAAATCCGCTGGCGTCGGGTCCATTATTGCAGGGTAATGTATATTTGTAAGCATATGGTGTAGAGATAACTGCTGCACCTTAAATCTGTCGTGGCTGAACGTTCTCCTGTTGGGTTGGGGTGGACGTTTAGAGAGTGAGGTTCCAGCTTAGGAGTTGCCTCGTTATCTTACCATCTCATCATGAGAGAAATTGATCAAATCATTCTGGACGAGATATCTCGCCAAAACCACTTAGAGGATTCAAGGATTTAAATGACACAAAATGGCATTCATAGCTAATATTAAATTAACTGCTTCCCAAATTAACTTCTGAGTCATGAAACATGCTACAATGGTATAAGGGGTCGCGATAGCCCGGTTCGAAGAGTAGCGAATTAGCAACCAGAAGGTTGCGAGTTTGAATCCACCTAAAGACCCCCGTGTGTGTAAAGGCTTGTGCGTGTTAAATTTGTCGTGGCCTCAAATCTCCTCACGATGGCGTATGTGGAAGTTTGGGGAGTGGGTTGCAACCTCAGTTGTGACCTCGTCATTTGACGGTGGTTCAAAATTAAGGGGGTCCGGGACACAAAAATCGTCAAATTTTCGAATTTTTTTTATTATTTTAAGAAATTCTCTGTGTTTTTCTGCTTAAAATGACGTCTAAACCATGTTTCTATCTTAATTAGAACTAGAGATATAATAATTTTTGTGGTGCGTTGTTTTGAAAATCTAACACTCTTGACAGTTGTTGTCTCATGGCGACAACATCTGTCTTTAAAACTTTAAACGCGATTTTCTCCATGATACATTTTTTCAAGATTTCCTATATTCAAATTGCTATAAGTCGAAAACCGATAAAGTTTAAGGGTTGAAATTTGGAATATATCTTTTTCAAACATTATACTTTAATTTTGATTCAGCAAATTTAAAACAAATATTTACTTTTAAAAATATGACTTTTTAAAAAAAAAGTACCTTAAAATTTTCAAAAATTTTCATTAAAATATTTTTCATTTTTTATTAAATTAATATTTTTTAAATTCCTGAATCAAAATTAAAGTTAATAAATTTGTGAATAATTTAATGCAAGAATTTTGAAAATGGATCAAGAATGTTTTGAGCCTTAGCAATTTGAAATGACCCCTCTTTTTTTCAAAAAATTTTATTTTAAAATTTTTAAAGAACTTTTGGAAAACTTTTGTGCTGTGATTTTGCTTATTAGTTAGATGGGTAATCAGTACAGAAAATTTCAAAATTCTAAATTAATTAATAAAAAATATTTTTTCAATGTGTCCCGGACCCCCTTAAGTGGTGTTGTCCTCGGACTTTTCCCTTCGGATTTAATCCTTGACCGTCGCCAGTAGCATGTTTGTTGCTTCAGTGGGTCGTTAAACCAAAATATCTACCTCAAATGGTACAAGCAATAGACCATTCAAAGCAAACATTTTGCACTGTAAGGTTAGGTAATTTTAATTAACGTCGTACTAGAGCAACACAACGGGCAATTGACGGCTGTCCGGGATCAATCCCCTGTTGGAAAGATCCTAGGACAAAACGCGAGCTGGCACCCCTCTCTCCAAACTTTAATATCAGACGTTTTACACGAATTAATTAATATATGAAAATTTTAAACGAGAAGTAAACTTTCCCTGTTTAAATCAAATAAAAATCATGGAATCGAAAAGACAAATCGTTGGAAATAGAAAAATGAAAAGTTTCATAAGATGATTTTCTCCGTTAAATTGATGAGCAATATTTCACTAATTATCAGTTGAACAATTGTAGTGTGTGTAATTCGAATCGTAATAAAGAGTTCTTGAGGTTTTACGTTTCTGATGAATGCCTCAGAGCTTTAAACAAAACGAAATGCTCCTGGGAATCTTGAATGCCTGATTATGCCTCAACAACCTCCTTGCAGAAATCTCTAAATCTTGCAACTCCAAATTTCCCTTTTCCTTTAATTAATTGACTAGCAAAGTGGTATGCGTTTCGCAATAAATTTTTATCTGGAAACTTCAAGTCACTGAATCTCGCGCTTCGAAACAAAGTGGTATAACGGATTTTCTGTATGAAGTAAGAAGGTGTTATATATATATATAGCCTCTAGATTGGAAAGTTCCTGGTTCTAACCAGGTTCAGTGCATGAATATTTGCAAGCGTATGGTGTAGAGTCGGCTGGTGCACCTTAAATCTGTCGTGGCCGAAAGTCATCACGTTGGGTTGGTGTGGAAGTTTGGAGAGTGGGGTGCCAGCTCAGGTGTTGCATACTCATCTGACCGTGGTTCAAAATTACGAGGTGTTGTCTTCGCATCTTTCCCTTAGGGAGTTAATCCCGGACCGTCGTCAATAGCCCGTTGTGTTGTTCTATACGACGTTTTTTAAAATTACTTTAGATATACGTTACCTAATTTTACTCGTCACCACCTGAGTTAACGTGGCTACCGAGTATAAGATAGGTAGGTAGGTAGGTATTACAGTTAACATCGTTCTGGAGCAACACAACGGGTTATTGACGACTGTCCGGGTAATGGTAATGGTAATTTTAGTTAACGTCGTACTAGAGCAACACAACGGGCTATTGACGACGGTCCGGAATCAGTCCCTTAAGGGAAAGATTCGAGGACAACACCTCGTAATTTTTAACCACGGTCAGATGACGAAGCAACACCTGAGCTGGCACCCCACTCTCCAAACTTCCACGCCAACCCAACGTGAGGACTTTCGGCCACGACAGATTTAAGGTGCACCAGCCGCCTCTACACCATACGTTTACAAACACCCATGCCCGGACCCGGATTCGAACCAGGAACCTTCCGATCTAGAGGCTAAATCCTTGACGACGACTGTCCGGGACCACTCCACTAAGGGAAAGATCCTATGACAACACCACGTATTTTTCAGCCACGATTAAATGACGAAGCAACACCTGTGCTGGCACATCCCTCTCCAAACTTCCACACCAACCCAACGTGAGGACTTTCGGCCACGACAGATTTAAGGTACACCAGCCACCTCTGCGCCAAACGCTTAGAAACATCCATGCACTGACCCGGATTCGGACCAGAAACTATCCCTCGGATCTCTCCCTTCGGGTTTGATCCCGGACCGTCGCCGATAACCCGTTGTTTTAAACCATTGCGGCGTTAATTAAAATATCTACCAATCCACCCCTATGCTTTTATCTATTACCATAAACTGATTTGCAATAAATCGTTAAGACTAACATTGAACTGTACTGCTTTTGTTTGATTTTTCATTTTAACTTATATATCAGGGGTAGTCAAATTTCTTTATCAGTTGACCTCTTCAAGAGTTTTTTAACTTTTTACCTACACCCACTATTTTTTTTATTGATTGCGTAGTTATAATTGGAACCTCAAAAAGAGGTTCATGTGAGTTTTTAGATTATTTATTTTATAGTTACAGAATATTTATTGAACGTATAATATAGTACAACTAACTCTGTATTTGCACGAACCATTTTTACACGAATTTGGTTTATCACGAATTCAAAATAAATATTACATTCTCTTTTTACGTGAATCCTGTCGATTTAACTAGAGCGGGCCAAGCCAATTTCTAAAATATATTTTTTTGCCAAAATTCTAAACAATTTTTTTTTTATTACTGGCAAAGTAGTATCATTTCTATTTTACACGCACTAATGAACAACCCGCTGGTAAGTTGCTACGTTAACACGATTAATACACGAACACGATTAATAACTGAATTCGTTCGGTAAAGCATCATCACCAGAAGAGACTCGTGCTGATTTTGCTCAAGAGATCACAGAGAGAAATTCGTTAAGAGAGAAAGACGATGTCCACACACACAACATTTTTAGTAATAACAGTGATATTCCAGTCGTGTATGCGCCGTTTGTCAGAAAATGAAAATGAATAAAATCTTATGTGTCAAACAGAATTTTTATTGTTCATGAAGAATTTTTTTCATTTCAAATGTGTGCAAATTTACTTTAATAAATTTTTTCATTTCAAAAGCAAATTTACTTTAATACATTTTTTCATTTCAAATGCAAATTTACTTTAATACATTTGTATTACATACTATTACACGGCGTTGTTGTTGTTTCTTATGCCTACACTGGCAGACCAGAGGAGAGCCAGACCCGTCGAAGACGGCAAGAGGCGAGGGGGGTGCGCCTTCCATGTTATTGAGCCCCATTGGGAGGAAGTCCGTCTTTGCTCGACATACATGACACATCCGTTTTACAGGAAGGCCCCTTTCATACATCCATTCACTCAAACATATCATCATTTAGATCCCAATCAGAGGCCGATAACCCCCTGATCAGGTACATCCAGAGGTATTGATTTGGTATGGGAACATGGGGGACTTTGTGACTACGACCTATTTAACGTGCCCCAGTCACCATTAGTGAACACGACGGTCTTTAGCCAGGTCGAAGCGCCGATCTCGCAATCATCAGAATTGCAGGCTCCGCCGAAGACAGAACCCACAACCCTTCTGATGCAAGCCCTTATACGGCGTATTTTGCTGAAATGAAATAATAAAACGAATATTTTCATACTAGGGGGCCCGCCCCCTGCTCGCTAACGCTCGCCAACCCCCGGAGGATTGCTTCGCAATCCGCATTGGATCGCTGCGCGAACCTAAGCTCGCTTCGCTCGCATCAATGAAGACATGTGTCCTAGCAGAAGGAATTGTTTACAAAATATATTCCAAAAAAATATTTTTCAAATCTAAATTTTTTGCTGTTTTTCAGAAAAGGGTGGAGGGCGAGAAAAAAAAATCTAAACCAATCAGAGCACGTTTAATTTCACTTCAAAACACGGTTTAATTCCAATCAGATAACGTCTTTAATCCTAATCTTTTTACTAGGGTTGCCATAAAAACAGCCAAAGGAAAGGTTACCACTTTGGCGAGAAAAAAAGACTGTCCCGTTTGCTACCACTCCACCCAGAAAAGATATATACAGTACCTCTGAAATCAGAATTCAAATGAAAACTTTGAGCCAATTTTGACTCGAAATGTGAGCGCTGATTTGGAAATTGAATACCCAGCATGTTGTTTGTATGTACATTTACCCCTGCACTTGAGGCAACCTAGCTTTTTCATTGAGCTTGTAATCGAAAGTTGTAGTGCAAGCGTCTTGTTGAATTATAATTGTTGACCCTGAAAAGGACCTTTTTTTTAAATGTCCCTGAAAAGATCCTCCGCTTTATTTGATTTCTATTATTAACTGCACAGCTCGACTAAAATTCTTTTTTTTTTTCAATAAAATTTCATCCGTTAACGCTATAAATTCAATGGAAGCGCGAGGCTTCGTGAAAACCAAACAATCGTACAATGTTGCCAAAACGTAATAACTAATAACGTCTTTTTTGCGTGCCACGTAAGAGAATTATATATATAGATGGTTTTTTTTATATTATTTTTACGGATTTTTTTTAAAATCTGGAACCAATCTTCTTTTCTTCTATGGTACGATGTCTTTTTTTACAGAAATGTTTTTTACACGTTTTGTTCAGGATCGTGTAAAAACATAATTAAATGTATATATTATTATGACTTAAAGTGGGCTAAAACACAAAAACTTCAAAAAGTCATTTTTTGTTTTATTTTCGCAAAAAATTTGAAATTTAATTCATTTTTGTTTGACACTAATTTTATGATGATATCTTCAGTAGAACCGAAGATATAAACAAAAGAACGTTTTGACAGCTGTCAAAGTTTTGAAACGAAAAATATGTCGACGTATCCGAAAAACTGCTAACAAAAGTACAATTGCATACAAATTGTACCGTAGAAAGGTACTACTAGCCAAAATAAATCTTAATCAAAGGTCTAAAGACATTAACGGATTTACTTACGTACTGTGAGTGAAAAATCCATCAGGTACTAAAATTTTACTTTTGTAACTGATTTTCATTAATGAAACTTTAAAGGTGATTTTTCTCCATCATGGAATTTTCACAGTTTTCTCAACTTTAAAAGGATGTAACTCAAAATCTAGTCTAGATAATTGCATGAAATTATTGATATATTATAAAATATATAAGTGTTTTTATAAATTATGAATAAAAATCTGCTTATTTTTAATTTAAAATTTTTTAATATTTTTTTATATGATTGTATTAAAAAACTGTGAAGACAAATTTTTAAATATAACATTTGCTTTTAGAAAATTTAACTGCTGTGTATTTTGATGATAATTTCTCAAGTTATATCAAAAGTAAACGCACTCACTTTTTTGAAAGCTTTAAAATTTTTTAAAATTTTGAACTGATATCAAGTTAATTTTTTATCATTTTCTATTTGTAAATTAGGTGCTATATCTTCATTAAAAATTCCAAAGCAATATCTTTACTAGCAAAAAAAAATAGAAAACTGTGTCCCCCCCCCCCTTTAAACGTTGAAGGGATAGGTTTTTATTTTGAAGTCTTTCTTAACATTGCATATTGGATAAGAGGGATAAATAATATAACATATAAAATTCAATTCAGATACTAATGCGATGTTTCTTGTGTACGTATATGAAAATAAGACTTTCATTAACCATTTACTAAGTTTGTTAGTATGAATGGTGTGCTTCGTGACTCTATATAAAATTAGCAATGCAGTGTTCAAAATAAGTAAGTTACATCCTTAAATCGCCACGAAATTCTATATTCACTCTTAATTGCGTTGCCATTCAAGACGGATGTAATCCAAGTTAACCGAATCAAATATGAACCGTACTGTGTCCTATATTTTACTATCAACCCCTAATAATATTTCATCGACCCATGATATATATAGATTAAAACATATTATTCATTCCATTTCTAATGCCAACTAATATGTAGGACGATTATATCCAGATTTCTCTGAATTCAACTCCACAAAGCATCCCCAAAGAATAAGATACATTAACGATCCATTTCTCCAGCCTGTTCCTTCTGACTTCCACCAACCAACTGTTCCTCGAATCATTCATTTCCTTTGGACATAGAATCCCCATCGCTGTTACAAATGGATGGACGAAAACTTTCCAAGCGCTCTGCTGACTCCACCCTCTATTAGAACTAATGATGGGAACAGATTTATTTTGCGATTACTCAATATGTAGTTGTTTATCCACACATAGTATTACAACGGTACGACATTTAACTGTCTTAGTTTCCTATACATCTAGAATTCTTCACCGACGAGTTTTGCTTCATTGTTAACAAATATGTCCTTGGAGTGGAGCAGAAATCCTTTGACTGACAAAAAAAATATTGGATTGATGCCAAAAGTTCATCCCGTTTCTTTTGCCAAACATTAAAGAAAAATTATTTTGTTTACTAAAAATTATACATTTAATCAGTTAGTATGCACCGTTCTGTTCGATGACCTTCGGTAATTTATTTTATTTACTAAAAATTATTACATTTAATCCGTTAGTATGCACCGTTCTGTTCGATGACCTTCGGTATTTTATTTTATTTACAAAAAAGTATTACATTTAATCAATTAGTATGCACCGTTCTGTTCGATGACCTTCGGTAATTTATTTTATTTACTAAAAATTATTACATTTAATCCGTTAGTATGCACCGTTCTGTTCGATGACCTTCGGTAGCTGCGTCATCTTGCGCTCAGGCAAGTTCAGAGTATGGTGTGCCGAAAAACAATTTTTTTCGAAATCGCTACTCTAAATAGTGTGGAAAGGGTTCTCTCAGGGTTCAATAAATACGGTGCAAAATATTTTTTTGATTGAATAATATCTTCTGCCCCCGCATCGCACTTGAATTTTGGAAATTTGGGTAAAAATTAGCAATTTTTACTCTGCGTAGGAAATTTAATTATTTTACAATATTGCTTTTCTAATAGTGCGGAAGAAGTGCCCGCTGGGTTAAGTAAGAAATGTGTAAAATATTTTTTCGATCGAATAATATCTTCTGTTTCCGCATCGCAATTGAAATGTTGCTGTTTTTGATGAAAATTGTACTTTTTTTATGTGTTACAGAAATAAATCAAACACGAAAAATAGATGGGTACATACACTGTTTATTGCTGTATTGTATTCTACATATAATTATATTGCCTGAAAATTATTAAATAATAGCCGAGTCGTAATATATTAATATCATATTTGTTAAGAATATTGTAACCATAGTATGTTATCCTGTACATGCTAATACCAAAAGTTTACTTACACTTAATCAGCTGGAAGAGACTTGAAATCAGCTATATGGTCGAATTCAGGCATAATTGAACGGGAAAGAATGTGAACATAATGAACCCTTCTCTACTTTGAAACCCATAAACCTTAAAGGATGATTATGTCACTAAATTGGCACACCGTCCAACTGCCTGTGTGTGACATGGGAAGTAAACTAAGCCCCATTCTGTATTCTAACCCTTCTCTACTTTGAACCCCATAAACCTTAAAGGATGATTATGTCACTAAATTGGCACACCGTTCAACTGCCTGTGTGTGACATGGGAAGTAAACTAAGCCCCATTCTGTATTTTTCTTATAACGCAGAATGGAACTAAATACGGCAGTGGATATGTCACGGAGGATTAGTGGAGAAATAATAGTAATCGAAGACCAGTCAATCAATTAAGTATAGTCAGCAGCTTCAAAATTCCGTTTTGGAGGTAGAAATACATGAAATGACTTTACATTGGAAGATGACTCTCTAGACTTAACTCTACGTCGTGCAGCAAGTTCTCTGATGTGCGGTCTTGCATCGTTCAACATACACAGCAAGATGTTCCCATAATGAGCAAAGAACGAATTTCGACACATTACTTCATCCACCACGTCCTTGAGGTAAATACATGGATCTAGAAATATTCCACACATGCTTAGCTCCATCTTTCAGCGAGTGTTTAAACTATATTAAACATGTTTGGAGTGTAAACTTTCATCACAAACTCAGCGAATTGTTTCAACTTCAAAGAAAGATCTGGAGTACTAACATATAGCCTTTGAACTCTGTTCGCTGTTGTCAGCCAGCGTGATTATGATAATGGACCAGGACTGCGTCTAGCCAGTTCGTCAGAACAATTACCCAATCGCACCGCTTGAAATATTTCTAGTAAGTACATTTTATCCTTGCTTAAGTCACGTCTATCAGTTGTTGGGAACTCGCCGTCAATAATTTCGAAAGTTGTCACTGGCAAAGTTTCACATGTTAGGAGCGCCTTCCCAATATTACAAAATTTGATTTTGGACCATTTGTAGGCGCATCCAACGTTTCGAACAGATGCCTCAGAGTTAGTTCATTAAAATGCAGGAAATATATTACCCACTGCAGAAGTTTACCAAGTTTCAATTCCATACAACGAATTACGCCGGATTTCCATCCGGTATTAACATATGTGCAGTCACAGCCAATTGCCAGAAGGTGTGAAAGATCTCTTGTGAAACCTTACAAATATACGATAATAGTCGCGGAAATCTGTTTTGCGGTGCCAAAGGATAGACTCAAATGAGTAATACAACGTGAACCCGTTTCTTCAATAAGAGATAAATGTTCCTCTTTTGCTTTTCTTTTGTATCTTTTAGTATCTACTCTCTCTCCTATCAATGTAGAATCTTTACGACCATCGAAATACATCCCCTTCAACGGTAATGCCTGAGCTTCCCTTTAAAACTTGAAATTTTAAATCCTTTTAAATAATTTCTAACTTTAGCCTTTTCCCTTCGCAGTTTGTTTTTGTCAACCACCAATCAGAGTTGTTGCTAGTTGTGAGTCCGAGATCGTGAAGAACACTTGAAGCAATTGCAGCCACAGCCGGGTCCGAGACTCATAACCTGTCGGCAACCACAGCAGTTAAAGGGTGGCCAAGTCGCATGTGTGATTATTTAGATACAAACGGTGTTAGCTAATTGTTTGTACTTACGATCAGTAAGAGAGATTGAATGGCTCGATGTCGATAGTTGTAAATTTCCAGATTTAAATCTACTTCAGATATATCTGCAGAAGAATGTGAACTGTGAACATCCCCCCCCCCTCCTTTTCCTTCCTGTCAGATACAGCCAGCATGAAAAGACGAGAAAAAGTGCACTTTTCTTCAAAAATAGCAAAATTTCAATTGCGATGCGGGAATAGAAGATATTATTCCATCGAAAAATATTTTACACCTTTCTTATTGAACCCAGTGGGCACTTCTTCCGCACTATTAGAATAGCAATATTAAAAAATAATTATATTTCCTAGGCCGAGTAAAAATTGCCAATTTTTACCCAAATTTCAAAATCCAAGTGCGATGCGGAGGCAGAAGATATTATCAATCAAAAAAATATTTTACACCGTGTTTATTGAACCCAGAGAGAACCCTTTCCGCACTATTAGAATAGCTATTTCGAAAAAAAGGTGTTTTTCGGCCCACCCGAATTCTGAGGCGTCTGACTGAAAAACTGATCCTGGTTATGAAACTTTCCGAACCACTTATACGTGGAATCGTCAACGGCCACCCTTACTCTACACGACACATGTTCCTACACGACGTGTCTTTTGCTAAGCATTCTTGCCTAAAGAAATAAAGAAGCTTGTAACAAGAAGAAGCTAAAGAAGCTTATAAGAAATAAAGAAGCGTCGGAAATGCTACTCTTTTTTTGCCATCTTAAATGCTTAACAAAATTTAGAAAACATAACACCATTTTTTCCCAACTACACTATGGAATTCCTTCTTTCAAACATCCAAACTTTCCACGTGTGGAGAAGAGAACACTTCGGTTATGCGATACAATAGCATTTAGCTCCAATAACGGGACGAACTTGTGCATCAAACCAATATTTAACTGTATATCTATTTAGAGACTAGATATTGGTTTTTAAGGTATATGTTTGGTTTGTATACATTAAAAAATTTATTTTCTAAACTTTGTCTTTAAAACTGTAGTTTATTACAGTAGGTAATCATTTTAGTGTGAAAAAAATTAGATTAAGCTAATCATTAATTAAATAATTAGAATGTTTTTAACTCAAATTCTAATTCAGGTAAGGTACCAATAGAATAATTCCAAACTATGTAACTATGTAAACTATGTAAAAACAAATAATTCTAAATGTAGTACAAAGTCCCAAATCCGGAATCCTCCAGACCTCGACCATTTTGGATTATTTGCATTTTTTGTCAAGAAAATCTTAATATAACCCCCACCCCCACGCGAGAATTTTGCGTTTACAATAATACAATACAAATATATAAATAGTAATAATTTTTAAAAAAGGAAAAAAACTTTTTAATACGTGGAACAAATTTTACTTGCAAATCTTTTATTTTTTCTGCGTGGTATTTACTCTGAACATGTCCGTTATTTTGCGTTGTTTCATCAATTAATTACAGGTTTAAATTCTTGTTCTTTAAAAATTGACGGAAAGATGTAAAAAAGTGAGAAAAACAAAACAAAAAAAAAAACGTCGGTTAGCTAAACGTCTGGATTTTGGACAATTCCAGATTTCGGACGTCTGTATTTCGGACTCTTTGTTATTATATTATAATTCTAAACTATTCTAATTTAAAGTACCAATAGAAAACTTCCAAATTATTCTATTGGTACTTTAAAATCATTCCATTTGATTATATCTTTAAGAAAAGTCTAATATGAATCATTCTAAAGAATTCCATTCTAAGGAAATAAGGAAAAAATCGAAACGATTCTAATTTAAGGATAGGACAAATATAATCTTTGTGCTGGATTCTAATTTAAAGATATGACCAAAAAAAATTTTCAACCGATTCTGTAATGTACAGAATGAGACAATAGAATCGTTCCTAAGGATCCTATTCTATGGAAAGGGCTAATAAAATAAGGGTTGAAGAAATCCATGGATTAAAAAGGTGTAATAAAAAAATCATTAAGCGTGTTACGGGTTAAGAGCAACGGAACACTAGTTTCAAATCTCGCTACGCTGAGAGGGTTGAGTAGGTTGTTCTGAAACCTCTCGGAACAATACCGCTGTTCCTGTGAACGGCGATATAACT
The DNA here is from genome assembly GCA_947359465.1 of Metellina segmentata. Classification (NCBI taxonomy): domain Eukaryota; kingdom Metazoa; phylum Arthropoda; class Arachnida; order Araneae; family Tetragnathidae; genus Metellina; species Metellina segmentata. Next base: position 117,477,821 of record OX375877.1, on the reverse strand, counting down.
TGTTCTTGGCAAATTCCGTCCAAACAAATGACTATAATAATGGTAAAACCGCGGTGATAATGAGCGTTAGGGGAAAGTGGGAATTTATTAGAGGGCGGTTTCTTACCAAAATTCAATCTGCGTTCTCTCAAATGCGATAAGCCTTTCGCTTTAACTCCGCGATGACCTTTACAACTTTGCGTCGCTTGTTCAGTAATACACTCATTGCCATAAAAATTTGCACACCAAGAAAAAGTCGTCACAATGAAACGAAATTTTACACATGTAAGTATCACTTTGATATAAGTAAGTCATTAGAAAATCAAAGAAAAAGGATTATTTTTAGCAGAAAAAAAGTACAAATGAACGGAAGTTTTAGTACTCTGTTGGACCCCCTCTAGAGCGAATGCACGATGCGATACGAGCGGGCATTGAGGCATACAAGTTCCGTATGATGTCCTGAGACATCTCGTTCCACAGTTGATGTAAACGCGCCTCTAGTTCGACCAAACTCGTAGGGTGTCCAACTTGCCGTCCCAAATGATCCGAGATATGCTCGATTGGTGACAAATCTAGGGATCGACCAGGCCAGGGAAGGGTGGTAATGTGGCGGGCAGTCTTGTGATATCCTTCCTGTGTGTGGCCGAGCATTGTCTTGTTGGTAAATGGCTCGTGGGAGCCCTGCCATGAGTGGCATCACATGTGGCTGAAGGATGTCATGGACGTACCGTTGGGCTGTCATTGTGCCATGGATCAATATTAGGAGTGATCGTGTATCGTAAGCAATGGCACCCCATACCATCACACCAGCTGTGGGAGCGGTGTGTCGCTGTAAAGCGAAGGCAGGATTGAGGCGTTCACTACTGGGCATGCACACAGGAACACGATTGTCATCACGGCTCAAATTGAATCTAGATTCGTCGCTGAAGACGACCTGGTTCCATTCCGTTTCAGTCCAATCCCGTCGTGCGCGACAACATTCCAAACGTAGGCGTCTGTTGGTGGGTGTCATTGGCAGCACACGTAATGGACACCGCGATACCAGATGTCCTTCAGCCAGGCGCATTGCGATGGTTCGGAAAGACACAGGGGCCAGTAGTGAAGGTGCTGCCTGCGTCTGGATAGCGGCCAATGAGGCAGTTGGCTCTACGCGTGCGTTTCGTATGATGTGACGGTCTTCTCGACGACTGGTCTGTCGAGGGCGTCCCGAGCCTGGTCGCCGTGTAAATGACGTTTCTTCTGTCCACTAGTCCTAACACCTCCTCACAGTAAAATCAGAACGGCCTACTTGACGAGCTACTCGACGAGCTGACCACCCAGCTTCCATCATCCCGATGATTCTTCCCCTCTCGAACTCTGACAGATGCTCATACTGTCTTCGATGGCTGCGTAACAGCATGTCTTCCTTTAGCGTTTCCTTTGCAAAAGATTAAATACACTCGAACAAGCTCTGCTTACCTGTTTTATACTCCAAGGAGATCGAAGTTCAACGCCCTCTAGTGGCATTACGCAATGCGTAATCACGCTGCATTTCTAATAATTTGCATATCTGGCCGACATGTACCTTCATGCCAAGTTTCGTTACGATCCCACAATTATTTCTTGGTGTGCAAATTTTTATGGCAATAAATGTATCTCGGTAGTTTGTTAATTAAGGTGTATTACCCACTAGAAATCCTGAAAATCGAACAGAAAGTCTAAATTGTTTTTATTGCTTCAAACTATGCTTCAATTATTTTGCTTTCAAACGATGCCAAGATCTTGAAAATACACTCATGTCCATAAATTAAGGATACATGAGCGGAACACATCTGACAGGCCTGCGAGTATATAATCCAACATGCGCCAAACGTCTGTAAACGGTTTGCCTTGAATTTGTCGTACCCGCGGCTGAAAATAGCTTACGCGAAAGTCGGATGCTGTGCTGCGTCTGCTTCTTTTTGCAGTTACTGCCAAATACCTGTCGTCATACGGCTTTGTAACTCGGGGTTTCCTGTACTGAAATGTCTACTGTCATTTACATCATTTTGGAATCGTTGCCAAAGCCTAGAGATGACACTTTGGGCGATTCCAAGTTCCACTGAAACTTCTGTCTGAGTACGCCTACATTCCAGGCGTCCGATAATTCTACCACGTAAAAAATCATCGACATGCGTCCTCTGTGCCATAACTTTTCGGTTGTGGTACTGACCGGCTTACAGAACGCTTGTGAACAATTTTGCTTCTTTGCTACCATTGCCTACATACACCTCTCTTATACTCTCGTCATTGTGACATACTATCGGCGTCATCTGATGACTTCCTGTAATTTGGATATTATTCTTGAAGATGTGTGCGATAATTCTACAAGTGAAATTTTTACTTTAGAGTTCGATTTCCGTGTGATTCTGAATTATCTATAATTTATGGACATGAGTGTATTTGTAATAGTTTTCCAGTTTTACAGGGGTTTTTGTTAGGTACTGTCACCATGAACATGCATCTTTCCAAAACTTTAAACTCAATTATTTCTGAAGAAACACGGTTTTGCAATAGGATGCTTTGTTCAAACAGTGATAACTCAACAATAAATTAATGTATTATAACTATTTTTTGCATCATTATAATCTTTTTTGTACAGCGGATGTTTTGAGTCCCATAGCATGGGAAAACGTGTATCCCTTAGAAAATCTAGACTCTAAACTTTTGGAATTGTACAAGTAGACAAAGAGTGTCTCTCAGTACCTAGTTGCTTACAAAGGTGGTTGTGTTGAGAAACAACGTTTAGATGCCTTGAATATTCCAAACATCAACTTGGAACACTTTGGGTGTCCAAAATTCGATGCACTATGTGCTCTAAACAGCAACAAAGTGATCCAAAAACTGTCATGTGGTCATCACAAAAATCATTTGCATTGCCCAGAATCTGAGGTGACTGCATTTAATAACTGGCTCATAGGAAATATTTGTCTCTTAAAAAATGCAGGCATGTAAAAAAAATGTTCTTTTGTTTTTACTATAATACAAATACAAATACAAATATTGACGACCAGCTTCAGGCTCGAGCCCAACAAGGCTGGTCCTTTGTTTATGAATTCCCCAATTCCCACTGACTATCCAATTGTATCTTAAATTTGTACACTCCCTTTGAATTAACTATATTTTCTGGCAACGCATTCCAACTGTCTATTACCCTATTAAAGTAGTAGTTTTTCCTTAAATCCCGATTCAAATGTGTCTTATTCAATTTATACCCATGGCCCCTTGTTCTGTTATCCCTATTGAAATTTAAGCCTTCTGTGTCCCCTTGTTTTACAAACTTAAAAAGCTGAATCAAATCCCCCCTCCTTCTTCTTCTTTCCAGTGTATACATGTTTAGCTTACTTAAACGTTCATTATAGTCGAAATTTTCTAGCCCTTTTATTATTTTTGTAGCTCTGTGTTGAACCCTTTCAATTGATTCTATGTCCTTTCTCATATATGGAGCCCAGAATTGTACAGCATATTCTAGATGTTGTCTTACTAAACCCTTATATAACGGCAAGATTATATTCTTATCCCTTGAAGATACAGTCTTTTTAATTTACCCCAATAACCAATTAGCTTTTTTTTCCCGCAGCTGAACATTGGTGACCCATTTTAAAATCCCTGTGAATTATCACCCCAAGATCCTTGACTGTTTCTCCCTCCTTTACCTTTACTCCCTGCAGACAGTACTCGGCTCCACTGTTCCTGTAACCCATATGCAGAACTTGACATTTCCCTACATTAAATGACATACCCCATTTTACAGCACATTCTGATATCTTATCAAAATCCCCTTGTAAATTTTCTATTTGTAACTTGGTATCAACTGTCCCCCATATTATGGATTTTAAAATCCTAAATTGCCAGAAAAAATCTTGATTTTTTATGCATTCTTGGCGAAAAAAATTGTAACAGAAAAACCTTTCTTTCTAGAAACTTGATTGAGGGTCTAAACATGAAGAATTATATTGGAAATAATTTCCAACTAGAATTGTCTTTCTAGACAAATTAGAATTTGATATCACTGTTCCAAAAACATGCTAATTAGTTCATTATATTTTAATTAGCTAATAAATAATTAGTTGAATATGATTTTTTTTCTCACTAAAATGGTTTTAAGCATAAACCAATAACCTACTTCAGGGCTCGAAATACCCGGGTGCACAGGTGCACTGTGCACCTGAAAATAAATTTGTGCACCTAATTTTTTCCCTCTAGGAGCACGCAGTACACCTGTCGTTAAAAAAAATCGGGGGTAACGTATTTTATATTATTTTGATACCTGAAAAAAATATTAGTATCGACCTCTCTCGCTCTAAAGGAAAGTAATTAAAATTCCTAAATACACACTATGCAAAAACTTTAATCCAGAAAACGCTATGTTGCAATGAAGGGAAAATACAAAAAGAAGGATGGACACTAAATCTTATGGGTAAAGATCTGCCATAAACATTGACGTTTCTGATTGCCCACCAATATCTGATGATGACTGAATATTTGTAGGTAATAATTTCGCAGATTAAAAAAAATGTTTAAATATTCTTATTTACTATTTACTAGTAACATATCCAAACATATACAACTAATAAAGTAGTTTACATTACATTAATGGTCTTACATTACGTTTTTTTAAATGTGCACCTAAAATATAATCTGTGCACCTAATTTAAAAACTTAGGTCCACCTTGTGCATCTGTATTAAAAAATCTATTTCGAGGCCTGACCTACTGTGAAAAACTGGATTTTTAAAGTTAAAAAAAACTTCTAATGTGTACGTACTAGGGATGCGACATCGATTGCAAAACATCGATGTTTTGAAACATTGATGTTCAAAATTAAAACATCGATGTTGATAATACATCGACCTAAAAACATCGATGTTTTTAAAGTTCAGTGTATTTAAACTTGTTTCCCCATTTCTGAAAACTGGTTTAGCAACTTGTGATGCTACATCGACTGTAAAACATCGATGTTTTGAAACTTTGATGTTCAAAATTAAAACATCGATGTTGATAATACATCGCCCCCAAACCATCGATGTTTTTAAAATTCAGTGTATTTAAACTTTTTTTCCCCATTTCTTAAAACTGGTTTAGCAACTTGTGATGCTACATCGACAGCAAAACATCGATGTTTTGAAACTTTGATGTTCAAAATTAAAACATCGATGTTGACAATACATCGCCCCAAATCATCGATGTTTTTAAAGTTCAGTGTATTTAAACTTGTTTCCCCATTTCTTACAACTGGTTTAGCAACTAGTGATGCGACATCGGCTCCTATAGATCGATGTTTTTTATTGAAACATCAATGTTTAGAAAACAGCGACATCGATGTCGCATCTCTACTCTTCCGACCCTTCATCCTTGGTCACTTTGGTCTAAAAGTATGTTCAATTTGCTGATTATGAAAATTATGCTACTTGGTTATTTTTAAAATTTTTGATAACGGTAATTTTTTCATTTAAAAATAAAACATCGACAAGTATAAACATCGATGTTACAAAAACATCTACCCCAATACATCGATGTTTTTTTAAAAACATCGACATCGATGTCGCATTCCTAGTGCGTACACCTTAACTTCGCACTGGAACAACAAAACGGGTTTTTGGCGACTGTCCGGGGTCAATACTGAAGGTTATTTTTAAAATTTTTATAACGGTAATTTTTTCATTTAAAAATAAAACATCGACAAGTATAAACATCGATGTTACAAAAACATCTACCCCAATACATCGATGTTTTTTAAAAAACATCGACATCGATGTCGCATCCCTAGTGCGTACACCTTAACTTCGCACTGGAACAACAAAACGGGCTTTTGGCGACTGTCCGGGGTCAATACTGAAGGAAATGATCCAAGTTTGTTTTGGGGTTTTACGGCACAAGGGCCATATTTGGCCATACTGCGCCATACAGACACAAGACATGCAATGTCAAGTAATTGGACATACACAATGGAAGTTTTAGTGACACAAAAGATAGAAAGGTACCCAGGGAGAAATCCACCTGTCAAACATACATCGAAGCTGCACCGCCTACAATTCAAAGATTGCTAGAGCAGTGGACATACCCACTGATCCATGACTGCCACTTAAGGATCTCCGAAGAGAACTCATTACCATTTTGAACCACGGTCAGATGACGAGAACAACACACCTGAGCTGGCACCCCTCTCCCCAAACTTTCACACCACACCAACGTGAGATTATTTGAGACCACGACTGACTTAATGTACACATCTCTTCATAAACGGTGGTCTTTGGTTGAACCGAGTTTCAAACTCGCAACCCTCCGGTTGCTTATACATTGTCCTTCCAACCTGGCTGTCACGGTCCTCTAGTATCTCGGGAGAAGACAAGTATGAGAAGAGTTATTAAATGACTATCGCCTATGAAGTGTTTACACGCAGAAGTGTTGGTATAAACTGGAGTGATGGAGTATGCATTCAATCACATCAATGCAACTTTTTTCGTGTATGTTTTTCAATTTTCCAACAACTTTTACATGTATACTTAATACATGAATGCAAAATTTCTCAACAACGTGAACAACTTTTTAGAGTAATTGAACCCACTGAGCGTCTTGAGATCGCTGAGAAGTGTAGTATTGCTTTCCCCCCACATCACACATAACTAAAAATACCACATCTATTGGTAGAAGAAAACCGTGGATTTTTTTTTCCATTTTTAAGAAAGTTCTTTTGATCCTTTCCGTTGAATTGAGTCCTTTGGATAGTTTCCATTGCTCTTTTCATCATAATTGAATCCTTTGGATATATTCCATTGCTATTTTCTTCATAATTGAATCCTTTGAAATTATATTGCTCCTTTCCATCGAATTTATTATTCTTTGGTAAGAGATTATGTTGCTCCTTTTCTTACAGTAAAATTTTTGGAAGGTTTCTATTACTCTTTTTCTTAGAATAGTATTTTTTGGAAACATGAAATTACTCCTTTCCTTACAATAGAATATTTTGGAAAGTTTCTTTTATTCTTTGCCATAAAATGGTATTTTTTATGGGAAAATTAAATTTATCCTTTCCTTACAATATAACTTTTTGATGTTTTCTATTATTCTTTGCCAAAGAGTGTGTTTTTTGGAAAGAGAGATTAAACTGGTATTTTCCTTATAATAACATATTTTGGAAGGTTTCTATTACTCCTTTAATTATAATAGCATTCTTTGGAAAGATGAAATTGCTCCTTTCCTTAAAACAGAATATTTGGGAAGGTTTCTATTACTCTTTTATTTAGAATAGTAGTTTTTTGCAAACATGAAATTACTCCTTTCCTTACAATAGAATATTTTGGAAAGTTTCTTTTATTCTTTGCCGTAAAATAGTTTTTTTTATGGAAATATTAAATTTATCCTTTCTTTACAACATAATTTTTTGGAAGGTTTCTATTATTCTTTGCCAAAGAATATGTTTTTTGGAAATAGAGATTAAATTGCTCCTTTCCATAAAATAAAATATTTTGGAAGGTTTCTATTACTGCTTTAATTATATATTAGCATTCTTTTGAAAGATGAAATTGCTCCTTTCCTCAAAATAGAATCTTTTGGAAGGTTTCTATTACTCTTTTCCTTAGAATAGTATTTTTTGTAAATATGAAATTACTCTTTTCCTTACAATAGAATATTTTGGAAAGTTTATTTTATTCATTGACGTAAAATAGTTTCTTTGTTATGGAAATATTAAATTTATCCTTTCTTTCCAATAACCTAATTTTACCCTACCTTAATTACAATAACCTAATTTTTTGGAAGGTTTCTATTATTCTTTGCCAAATAATGTGTTTTTTGGAAAGAGAGATTGAATTGCTCCTTTCCTTGAAATAAAATATTTTAGAAAGTTTCTATTACTCCTTTCATTTGAATACTATTCTTTGGAAAGATGAATTGCTCCTTTCCTTAAAATTAATTTTTTGGAAAGTTTGTATTACTGCTTTCCTGATAATGCAATTTTTTGTAACGTTTCTAGTACGTATTTCTTTAGAAAATAAATATTTTTTAAAGTTTATCTTGATCATTTCCTTGGAATTGTATCCTTTGGGAGTATTATATTTGAACTTTTAATAGAAAAGGATCCTTTGGATAGATTCGATTATTCTTCTCCTCGGAATATAATCCATTGAGAAGATACTTTTGATGAAGAAAGTCAGAACTTAGAATTCATGCAGGGAAGACTGTAGGCTACTAGGTGGAGTTCTGCATGTGAACCCTTCAGAGGGTTAAAAGGAAACAATACATTAAAACGTCTACCTATTTTAAATAAACAATTCCGAATGTGCATCAGTTGTCTGCGGCTATACGGTCCGAATGATATACAGTGCAATTTTGTATTTTATGGTGGTATACCAAAAAGTATATTCTTTGTTAACGAAAGGTTACATTGTTGAGCACACTATTTTAATGTAGGTTAATTTTCGTACTAGTGGGCTCCCACAAAGAAAAGATAAGTAGGTAGTTAGTTGATTAACGTCGCACTGGAATAAAACAAAAAGCTATTGGTCCGGGATCAGTCCCCAATGCAAAGATACGACGACAACACATAGTCATTTTAAACCATAGTTAACACCTGAGCTAGCACTCTACTCTACAAACTTTCACAACACGTTAACACGAGGACATTTGAAGCCACTATGGATCTAACGTGTACCAACCCCCTTTCTACTCACCGGTCTTTGGTTGGACTCGAAACTCAATCCTCCGATTGCTAATCCGTTATCTTACAATCGGGCCCATTGAGTATCTGCAACAAAATGTGACCAATATTTCGACTAGTAGTCACGTGACGGCTCTGAAAAATTAACTAGGTTGGCCGATTTGGCATATTATCGCCTTGTTTGGCGATACATCTTATCGCAGTCCAAAGCAAATTGATATTCTGGTCTATCTAAGTTTATTTCTAGCCTAGCATTAAAAATATAGATCAAAACCTATAGAACTTTTGCGCATTTAGAAATGTTACCTTCAACGTATTACTGTCAAAAAAAGAACTAACTAATCATTGCGAAAGGTAATTTGTCTTAAGAGTGACGAGAGGCGTGTAACGAAATCTCTCTCTCTTTCTCTGTCGCTTTATTAACTTTTAATAAACGTAGATGGCTTTTAACCAATTCACTTCGGTCCCTTCCTTTAATAACCTATAAAAGTGCTCGTCCTTTTTTACTCTACACTCCACCAAATTACGAGTACTTTAAAGTAATGAAAGTATCTCTCAAATTCGGTTACGAAGCTTTTCTTTGCTCATTCATACAAAAAAAGCTTTTAAAGGAGTTCGCCATCTATAAAAAAACTAATGTCCCAGAATGCCTTTCTATCTTATCCCATTTGCGCACACGGTAACTAGTTTAAATTGATAAAATTAATTTGACGGAAATTTTATTATCTTTTTTAATGCACCAAAATGTCCCGTTTTAATTATTATGCGCTCGTGTTTATACATCTCTGTAAAAATGACGGATTATAAAATAATCGATATATGAGGGTTATTATGTAAAAAGTAGGTGCGAGATTAAATTATATGTGTGATAGAAATACCCGACATTTAACTGTAGTTAAGAAGGGGCCGGGTTAGACCAGTTGGTAGGTAAGTATATAATTTACGTCGCACTGGACATTGGGCTATTGGCTACGGTCCAAGTAGGTAGGTAGATATTAAAGTAAAGATGCACTGTAGCAACAGAATGGAATATTGACGACTGTCCAGGTGAGGTAACTTTAATTAACGTCATAATAGAGCAACACAACGGGCAATTGACGACGGTCCGGGATAAATACCCAAAGGGAAAGAACCGAGGACAACACCACGTAATTTTGAACCACGGTCAGATGAGGAGGCAACATCTGAGCTGGCAACCCCGAACCGTCGACAATGAGCCGTTGTGTTTGCTGGTACTTCGTGTGTTTCATATGTCGTAGCAAAGGATACCGGACTGTCGACAATAAACCGTTGTCCCTCCAGTGTGACGTTAATTAACTTCGAACTGGAACAAATCAAATACAAAATTTTTTTTTGCAAGGCGACGAAAACAAGAGTCCTCAGAGAAACACCGATTCCTCTTATCATATATTTTGGTACTACGTGCGTCTCATATGTCGTAGCAAAGGCCGTCCACTTGCTTCTTACATTACCTTATTCATTTTCTGACGCATAAATCGTGTTCCTGCGATCGAATTCATTTAGCTTTTTTTCGCGGGAGGTATTAATTACCTCGCTACCAGGACGAACACTGGGCGCTTCAATTCTATCGCAAAGGTTATAAATATGAATCATGTATTTTGTAAATTGCATAGATAAAACGAACGATATGAACCATTTGGAGGCTCATTACTGCACATTTTATGGACCCATTATGGAAATCGTGGAACATTTTCTGCGCGTTAACCGGCCGTAAACTGCACGAGACAAGATCGGAAATTTAGCAGTTTATGCGTTAGTAAAGGGGTTGATTTCGGGATGGGAAATACGATATTTTCTTTTTTCCCTTTTTTTTTAGGAATTCAAAGAAAAAAGGTTATAAGGTCACTAAATAGAGAGAGCACTAAAGCAGAATCAAATTAAAGCGATTATACGTTGAACGTTCTTTAAGTTTATTTTTGCCATAGAAGGTGGTATCTGACCCTGGTTCAAAGTTACGTGGTGTTTTCCTCAGATCTTTCTCTTGAGGTATTAATCTCGGATCGTCGCCAATAGCTCATTGTGTTGCTCCATTGCGACGTTAGTTAATAGACCTGCCTATTTGTCTATAGAGGGAATAAAAAATTACGCTCGCGTGCAAAATTAAGAGAATTTGCACATTATGTCGATTTTCTGAAAAACTGATGGACAGATTTTGATGAAATTTGGTACGAATACACAGTTATAGCAGAGAAAGAGATGTATCATACTAAATTCATAGAACGCAGGCATGATTGTCGGTAAAGTTCATTAGTGTAGGATTGTCCAAAATCCACGTTGCGGGATCGAACCGAAATGAGTCTAATTTGGGGCATCCCCTCTCACAGACAGGTCGCACAGCGCTACGGCACACTTCTTCTTCTTCTGAATGGAAGCAATCCAATCCGTACCGAGTTACCAAAACCCCACACCGGATTGACAGGAAAGGCCTCTACTGAAAGACGAAAGAAGACCCGGGCATGTGGGAGGAGTGCTAGGTGCACCAAGTTATCCGAGACGTGGTCGAAGACCCCCAACAGTCTGCACAACCCCCGCCCAAAGCATGAAGTGTCCGTCCCAGCTCATAGTTATCATTCAACACAGGGCCCGCTTGCTCACACGCTGGAGTCATCATGCTCACCTCAAGAGAGAAGCTATCAGATTCATTGGAGTTCATCGCCGTGGCGACCCCAAATCGTGAGTTGAGCTGGATTGTTCACATCATTGAGTGGCATGGTCACGAGGCAGTTGAGGAGTCCCTGTGGCAGTCGGTCCCAATCCTGCATTAACGCAGTTTTCAGCTCCGAGATGGTTCTTGAAGAGGGAGGGCAAAGAGCCTCCCAGGCACATTCTATAGGGTTTAGGACAGGAATCTGGCTGTCCAATCTATAAACCAAATATTCTCACTTTCCAGATAAACGTCGACCAGGTGAGCCCGATGTGGACGAGGATTGTCGTCCATCAACAGGAACCGAGTAGTTGGTTCAGTACTTTTTGTGAAAAGTAGACACACTGAAAATTTTCTTAATTTCTCACACGAGTGTAGATTGAGTAATGGCAATCGTTTTGTGTATCCAAGATCATGTAACAAAATCGAGGAGGAACTTAACCCATGGACTGCTTTCGTCTGCTGGATAGAAACGAGTTTCATCATCTGATTGGTCCACGGGACGAGAGGAGATATCCATCCATTGATTCATCATCCGATTGGCTCGAGCTGCATATTGTAGGATCGTGGCGGTTGTAAAAAGAAACTTTTCCACGAGAAGGGAGCCGACTGCCACGTGTGGTAATACCTCAGGGTTGGCGTCCGACTCTTCTGCACCCCGATTTAAATCTTTCACCTGGTGTTTGTGACAGATTGCCGGCTAACGGTTCCACGACTTTTTCGCACGTGTGTGGATTTGACACCTCTTGAGTGTGGAAGGCGTTATTCTGAAAAAGTAGTGACGAGGATTCGAGGAGAGAGGTTGATGCCCCGAAAAAGAAAGCAAACTAACTCGAGCGACAGAAATCACAGGGGGAGGTGGTGGCTGAGATAGCTCTCGAGACAGTTATACGGGAAAGTCAAACCCCGGGGAATCAAAAATACAAACTGTGAGAAGAGAAACTTAATGTTTCTTCCTTGTACAATCGTGCAGTGATCGTTTGTTGTACATACTAGGGGTTATACCTCGATGTCGATGTTTTCGGTGATAAGATGATATATCGGCCAATCAAGTCAATTTTGTTACATCTTCGGTCTACGTTTATAGCAGTGGCAACGGCCTCGGCGTTTTTTTTTTTTTTTGGCGCACTTTTAAAGTCGCCAGAGAAATAATTATTTCAACTGAACCAATAAAATCAAATGCCAGTTAACGGATTTTGAAAGAACTTTCTAGAATATTCAAAATGAACTTTCCGCTTACCGAGGTTGTCATAAAAACCGCAATAACTATAATACATATGGGTTACCTTAATCTGCCATAACTCGCTACTAGAAATGCGCCAAGACCGTTCCCAGTGCCACCGCTATAAACGTAGACTGAAGCTGTACCTCAATTGTTCACAGAGTACGCACGTGAATTCTAGTTATTTTACTTGAAGCTCCTTTCAATAGCAGTAATGCTCCCCCCCCCCCCTTTTTTTTAGGGCCGTAGTAGATGCGAGTTCAAATCAAACCACAGATCATCGTGTACAAGGGAGGCTGGTGCACGTTAAATCTGCCTAGGCCACAAATGTCCCCACGTTGGCATGATGTGGACGTTGAGTGCCATTTCAGATGTGACCTCATGATCTGACCGAGGTTCAAAATGACAGGGCGTTGTCCTAGGATCTTTTCCTTCGAGTTTGATGCCGGGTCGTCGCCAATACTCAGTTATGTGCTCCAGTACAAAGTTAATTAAAATACTTACTTAACCACTCTTTTTCTCGTCTGGTTTTCGCTTTGAGTTTAGCAACGATTTGTATACCTGCATCTTACCCCGAGTGTGATTCTTGCATCTGCGTAATTAAACATTTCGTTGTGGCTGTATATCCATTGCTCGATGCTGCATTATGTTTGGCTCAGCTGGGTCAAACATGGAAATTGCGCCACACAATCCAAACCTGCCAATCTTTGATTTTGTTTTTCGTAACACATGATTTGTTTTCCTTCCTCACAAATCAACACTATCTGGTTATATTTTAAAAGAGTGAAATTTTAGGTAAAAATTGTAATCCCTCAAAAATAAAAAACAATACTTAGAATTCGACTATAAAAATCGGCTACAACACAATCATTACTTGATAAAAGTTTCCTAGAAACCTTTAATCGTCAATAATAATGCATTGTTTTATTCCAATAGCATTTATTTAAATGATATTTAGAATTCAACACCCTATTGTTCCGAATGTCTTCTTTCATGCCTATTTTTAAAGTATTGCTAAAAAAACCGAAAAATGCAAAGTAAACATATGAGCAATAGTATGGTAGGGTATATAGTTATTTGATGTCGCACTGGAGCAACACAACGGGCAATTGGCTAGGTCCAAAGGTAAGGATACGAGGGCAGCACCACGTCATTTTGAACCACGGTGGAATGACGAGGATAGCACGTGATCTGACGCCCCACTCACCAAACTCCCGCACTTCGCCCGTACACGGTCTTTCGTTGGAATGAACATCTTACACTAATTGTTTTGCCCTCTCCATTCCAAGATTTAAAATGCTTTCATTAGCCCGTTGTTAAGAAACCAATCTACCTACCAAAATGCATATTTCAAACTAAACCTGGCCAATTGCTTTCAAACAATCAGTACGAAAACATTTTTGTTTTCTTTTACGACCCTTATTTATATTTTAACGTTCAAAAATATTTTTCACATACTTTCGTGTACCCAGATAGTTTATGTACAGTAGAGGATAAAACGAACCACCCTTCTTCATTCGAGCAATTTGAACAGTAGCACCCACTTCATAATTTCCAATAAGAACCCCCAAATTTTGACACACAATTTCGAATCTATTTCAAAATTTAACCTTAGATACCAAATTTTATGTCAAAGGTCTTAAAGGTTTCTAAAGTTATGAGTACGGAAAGACTGGAGCTCCTAATGTATTAGCTTTAGGCTTTTATTGATATCTTCCTAAATAATCTATACAAATAAGAATGGAGTGTTTGGAGTTTATACATTGAATATTTTCCACCCATTTCAAGTTTTCTACCGGTTTTTGATACTTCTGATGCCAAATCCGCCTCTTGCTCGTTTGGTGTCTGTCTTGTATGTACCTTATCCACGTCCACACGGTTTAATGCATTTTCATGGAAATTTGCATTCAGTGAGTATTGATATTCATTTAGTGAGTGAAATTGGTTGCGAAAGTCTGTCTGTCCATCTTTACGTTCTAGCCGACCAACCGGTATAGTGGTTAAGGTGTTAGCCTCTAGATCGGAAGGTCCCCGGTTCGAATCCGGGTTCGGGCATGGATATTTGTAAGCGTATACCAGCTTAGGTGTTGCTTCGTCATCTGAACATGGTTCAAAATTACGATGTAATTGTTAGGGGCAATGATGGATCTCCCACTGGGTGCTCCTTCACAAGTGGCCATCACTTCCGGCCTTGTAGTGGCCAATGACTTCGGTCAAAATGTGCCCGCCATTAGAAAAAAATTTCCGTTCTATGTCGATTGTGCGTTTGTGCAGGAATCATATGAATTTTATTCCATATATTTGATTACAATATGTTTTATTTTATACATTATCTATTAGTTTAGTGAAGACAATATTAAACATTTCTTTATTGTTATACTTAGATGAGTTTCATGTTAAAACATCTGAGTAAGTGTACTTAAATCAACCGTAATTTGGTAGCTTTGGAAAAATTGGAACGTCTATTGAGTATTATGATTACTTTGATTGCTTTACCAGTATTTCTTAAAAAGAAATTATTTAAAAAAAATTATGGAATTACATCTCTGACACATAATTTATTTCGAGTTATATTTTGTTCGTTGCGCAATGTAAACGATTTCCGAATATTTGGGACTAACGATATTTTTCAACGAACGCGAATGAAACGGAAACTCGTGTTGGTTGATCATGTGCAGTAATATTTTCTGTTTCTTTTGCTCTGTATTAATCTCGCAAATCTAAATTTTGTCCACTTTTTAGAAGTTGTAAGTTGTGGCAACTGCGAGATCAAGAGATAGAAAGGAATCACAAATTAATATCTTTAGAACAACTTTTTTACCGACATATTTTATTTTGTTTCATTTCTCTTTTTTCTTTTGTTTTCTGTTTTCAATATTTATTATTTTAATAAATTGTGTTTATTTTTTCATCACACGCAACACCACCACAAAGTATTCGACTTAAAGTGGCAGATAAGTCAGAATGAAGCAAATTTTAAGTGTAATAAAGTCATTATTGAAAAAGTAGTGTCATTATTAACAAAATAATGCCATTATTGACAAAATAATGCCATTATGAAAAAATAATGCCGTTATTTAAAAAAAATTAATGTTTGAAAACTCCGAACTAGAACTTTTCAAACATTAAAAAATTCTTTGTCATTATGACAGGAGAAGATTGCGAAATTCTACAGTATCGCATGCCGCATGCAAAAATGCCACAAGTAAAAAAAAAAATTGTTTTGTTTACTAGGAGTGCGAGAGCACACGCCGTAAAACATCGGTTTTATTTATTTAATTAAACATTTAAGAACTTAAGAAAGGGAATTCCAAGTCTTCCTCAAAATCGTCTTTTGTAGAAGTAACCTTAGTATCACCTTTCGTCATTTTGTAGCTTTGTCATACAGCAATGGTGCGATGTATGTGAAATGTATTACATGAATGGATATGCATGTGTAGGATTTGGGTCCAAAAGAAGTTGTAGAAATTATAAAGATGTCGAAAGGTGTTAAAATATTATTTTATTCTACGAAAAACGTAAGTTAATTTATATTTTCACCATATCTTTAATCTAGAGTAAACCAATTCAAACCGAGTAAGGTCGTGTATTTTGCTAGCATTTCTATAATGCTGATATTTGGAATCAGGTTAGGTTAAAGAACCCAAACGAAATCATCCACCTATTTTATTTTTAAAATAGTTTTTAGTATGCAAGATTAATGCAATAATAATTATTAAATTAATGTTTCAAACAATTGTGAATTGGAACCTTATTATATTTTGATGAGAATCGATTTAAAAATACTTCTAATGCGGCCATGTAAAATTTTAGCTTATTCCTTTAATTTCTTTTTGCATTACCGTAAATTTTCCTCTTTAATACAATTTTAAGGGTCAACAAAAGTTTAAAAAACGTCTGACAAATGGATGATTAATATAAAAATCGTTTGCAGATGCGAGTAGTAAATATAATAATGTAATCCTCAAATAGTTTGCACTTGCATAATAAACATAATAATTCTCTGAATAATACGAATAATAAAAATACGTTTGAAATAGAGTTTAAATTTGAAATGTGGGTACGCTTTAACTGCAAATAATCTCGATCGACGAATGACGACTTACGAATGATGACTGGAGGAGTTCCTTGGAGAAGATCTCTAAAATTGACACCAATTTTAGCATTAAATATATCCGGATATAAAGATAGTAAAAGTCATGAAATTTCATATTCAGACTTATTTAACGTTGCAGAATTTGATTAAGGCATCAAAACATGGCTTTTCTATAAGTAATTTCGTTATTTGTGCCAAATTTGACATGCGATTTTTTTAATTGGAATTTGTATAGAACGTTATTCAATATTGATTGATACCCTTTAATTTGTTCCAGTATGAATAGTGCTTGAAATAAAGGAGACGGTTCGGTTTTTTTTCGACGACTACTTTCCTCTGAATACTAGTTGTTGAATACATTGCATTGAGATAAAAGAAAAGAACACTTTATTCGAGAATCTGCAGCAACAGCTTTTCTTTGTTTTTAGTACGTAAAATGCGTAGAAAGCCTCGTAGTTTCTTCTCATTCTTTCAGACAATTCAAAATGGCAATTCGAATGAAATATCTGCGATTCAATGTGAATCTTCTCGTTCTTCTTTTAAGACAATAGTTTCCCGTATCTCCCAACAAAACACCGTTATTTCGGTATTCTTAAATATATGTTCCTTGACTTTCTTTACGGTGTTTGGTTTCATTTTATTCTAGATTTCTTGAGGACAACGGTGGTACAGTTGGTAGAGTAACGAATTAGTTACAGTAGATTTTCTAGTTTGAAACTCTTTCCAGATCAAAACCGTTATGTACCCGGAGACACGCTAAATGTGTCTACATTAAAAAATTATGCAATTTTTTTTTTAATTCGGGGTTCCTTTTCTGTAACGAAAATCATGTCGATAGCGTTCAATAATATCATTAAAACATGCATTGAATACAAATAATGTTATTTGTATCCATATAAAAGTACAGCTGCAGTCTATGTTTATAACGGTGGCGACGGCCTTCATATTTTTTGACGCTCTTCTAAAGTCGCCAAGGAAACAATTATTTCAAAAATCTTTTTCTTTCACAAATATTTTTTTTTTTTACAATGGAAAATAAAAGCTCCAAAACACATTTGTGAACGTTTTGAAAATTATATTTTTTAAACGTCCACAAAAAGTAATAAGCTCAAACTAAAATTTTATTTACAAAAGAAACTAATTAGTTTTAACGGAATGCAAGAAATAATAATACCTGATACGTCAGAATTGTACCATGAAAAAAATTATAATAAAAGAAAATTCCACAACTGGTGAAAAACCATTAAATGAACCAATGAAATCAAAGAAAAAAAGTTTTAAAGGACTAGTACAATCAAAGGATAGTTTAAAATTAAAATAAACGATGTAATCAAAGAAAAAATTTCAAACGAACCTATGAAATCAAACGACTTTAACGGATTTTGAAAGAACTTTCTATAATAATCAAACGAAAATTTAAACTTTCCGTTTGCAGGGAGGTTGCCATAAAAACTACAATAACCGTAAATGCCTTGACCTATCATAACTCGCTACTAGAAGCACCCCAAAAAATTAGCTAAGGCCTGTGCCATCTCTATAAACGTAGACTGCATCTGTACCCATATAATTATGGGTGCTGAGCAATACAGTGAAAAGTCACAGAAATGTTCCATGATGAAAAGACATTTTAAAATATATTCGAGGGTCAAAATTTTTTATTATGGTTTCAGAGTGTTTACTTCTTAAAAATTCGAAGATAACGTGTCATTTTGAACACGTCAGTTGATGAGGTCAACGCATGAGCTTTACCCAATATCCAAACATCCACACCACGCCAGAATGAGGAAATTTGAGGCCACGACAGAATAAACATACACCAGGCCCCGTGTACACGATGGTCTTCAGCTGGAACGAGTTTCGAACTCGCAACCCTCTGATTTCTAAATCCGTTGCTCTTCCAACTAAGTGGGCTCCAACCAACCGGTATAGTAGTTAAAGTGTTAGCTTCTAGATCGGAAGGTTTCTGGTTCGAATCCGGGTCCGGGCATGGATGTTTGTAAGCGTATGGTGTAGAGGCTGCTGGTGCACCTTAAATCTGTCGTGGCCGAAAGTCCTCACGTTGGGTTGGCGTGGAAGTTTGGAGAGTGGGGTGCCAGCTCAGTTGTTGCCTCGTCATCTGACCTTGGTTCAAATTTACGAGGTGTTGTCCTCGGATATTTCCCTTAGGGGATTGATCCCGAACCGTCGTCAATAGCCCGTTGTGTTGCTCTAGTACGACGTTAACCAATAATTATCAATTTACCAACTGAGCGGGCAGGAGTATCACGTTTGGAATAGTAACGCACTAGCAGCCGGAGGGTTGCGAGTTCGAATCCTATGAAAGAATCGTCGTATGCACGTTGTATCTGTATTAGCTTCCAATGTCCTCACGTTTGCATGGTCTAGAATTACAGTGGTGATTGGTTAATTGGTAATTTTTAAGTAACATCTTACTAGAGCAACACAACGGGCTATTGATGACGGTCCGGGATCAATTCCTTAAGTGAAAGATCCGAGGTAATTGGTAATTGGTAATTTCAGTTACCGTCGTACTAGAGCAACACAACGGGCTATTGACGACGGTCCGGGATCAGTCCCTTAAGGGAAAGATCCGAGGACGACACCTGGTAATTTTGAACCACGGTCAGATGACGAAGCAACACCTGATCTTCCACCCCACTCTCCAAACTTCCACACCAACCCAACGTGAAGACTTTCGACCCCGACAAATTTAAGGTGCACCAACCTCCTCTACACCATACGCTTACAAATATCCATGCACTGACCCGGTTTCGAATCAGGAACCTTCCGGTACAAAGGCTAACACCTTAACTATCAGACCGGTTGGTCGGCAATCGGGAAGGGAAACAAAGATCTGAGACAACACCACGTAATTTTGAACCACAGTCAGAAGACGAGGTCACGCCGAGCTGGCACCTCACTTACTGAATTTCCACGCCGACAAACCGCTATCGCGGTTAAGCTGTTAGCTTTTAGATTGGAAGGTTCCTGGTTTGAATCCGGATCTGTGCATGGATATTTGTAAACGTATGGTGTAGAAGCCGCTGGTGCACCTTAAATCTGTCTTGGCTGAAATTCCTCACGTTGGGTTGGTGTGGAAGTTTGGAGAGTGGGGTGGAAGATCAGATGTCATCTCGTCTTCTGACCGCGCTTCAAAATTACGTGTTATTGTCCTCGGATCTTTCACTTAAAGATCACTTACCATCCGTCCGTACCGTCGTCACCGTCTGTTGTGTTGCTCTAGTACGACGTTAATTTAAAAAAACCTTACCTACCAGATCGATCCCGGAACGTCGCCAATAGCACGTTGTGTTTTTCAAGTTCTACGTTAATTAGAATATTTACCTCCAACTAGGTAATGGTAATGGTAATTTTAGTTAACGTCGCACTAGAGCAACACAACGGGCTATTGACGTCGGTCCGGGATCAGTCCCTTAAGGGAAAGATCCGAGGACAACATCTCGTAATTTTGAACCACGGTCAAATGACGAAGAAACACCTGAACTGGCACCCCACTCTCCAAACGTCCAGACCAACCTAATGTGAGGACTTTCGGCCACGACAGATTTAAGGTGCACCAGCCGCCTCTACACCACACGCTTAGAAACATCCATGCCCGGACCCGGATATGAACCAGGAACCTTCTGATCCAAAAGCTAACACCTTAACCTCTATACAGGTTGTTCGGCCCAACTATGTAATTAGTAATTTTGTAATTAACGTCGTGTTAGAGCAACACAACGGGTTATTGACAACGGTCTGGGATCAATCCCCTAAGGGAAAGAGCCGAGGACAACATCTCGTGATTTTGAACCACGGTCAGATGACGAATAAACACCTGAGCTGGCACTCCACTCTCCAAACTTCCAGACCAACCTAATGTGAGGACTTTCGGCCACGACAGATTTAAGGTGCACCAGCCGCCTCTTCACCACACGCTTACAAACATCCATGCCCGTAACCGGATTCGAACCAGAAACATTCCGATCTAGATACCTCCAACCGGTTTTCCACAGCGACCCTTCTCAACACTAACATCCACCAAACCACTCGTGGGAATCCCTTTAATCATTATCAGTCGCGAGTCATTCTCCTTTTTTATCCAAAGATAATGACTGCCCTGAATCCGGTGAAGGAACAAGAAGATAATGTAAGCAGCCGTCGCTGCTGGATTAAGTCGGTAGGCGTTCTTTCCTTCCGTCTGGAGACAACCTATCGAAAATCGAAGCCGGCGCTGCATTGAGAAGGGGCGAATGGGGTTATCAGCTACCCGCGGTGGTGCCGATCTGTCGTTTTTCCAAGGACATTTTTCACGAATTGGGTTAATTGAGTTCTTACCTTATTCTATGTAGACTCGATTAGGATTCTTAGAAAGTTGGAAAACCATCACAAAATGGGATGGATATGTGCATCCATTTTTGTTTACAAATGTTGATGAAATTTTGCTTTCTGTCCTTTTACCAAATTTTGCATATTTCCAACGAGTGTTGAATAGTAAATATATGGTGTTTAATACTAGGAGTATCGATAAAAATCGCACATAATATAAAAACTAATAATAATAAAAGCAATTAATGACAATAGGAAACACAAATGAAAGTATTACCATTTATTACTTTTCCATATAATTTCTTTGGATGTTGAGGCATTTTTCTCAACGATGGATCATATTGAAAATCCCGGTCTCATAGAACTCCGTCGGCTGCGATAAAAGCCACCTTCGCACGGCCCGTTTGAGTGCCATCGTCAGAGTCAAACTTCTTACCGTCAAGGAACTTCTTTATGGGTTCAAACAGATGGAAATCGGAGGGTGCCAGGTCCAGGCTGTATGGACGGTGCTCCAACACTTCCCAACTGAAACCCTGCACTTTTGCACGAACTAGGCGAGACACATACGGACGAGCGATGTCGTGCAACAGTCGAATGTATTGATTTGTCGCACTGCGCTTTCTTTCTATGTAGATATGTTCCTTAGATGTTCCTCTACTAGTCTAAAATAATATTAATAGTTTTTGCCAGTTAATAATGATTTTAGAAAAAACTTCATCAGCAGCTGAAACTAACATACCATGAGCAATAAGCATAGACAAGTTAGTTTGTCAACATTAAACTTCGTGCCAGTTTCTAAAACTAAAATAAAAATATTTGCCATAATCTCAATACATGTCTCTTTAAAAGAATTAACTAAATATTTTAATTTAAAAAGAGAAAATAGGTGTTTTTCAATATACCCCCACTTTACCCCATGAGCCCACTTTCCCTCACCTGCCCCTACGTATTCTTATCAGTTAATTTTTGGATGCAATCCATTCCATAATAACGGAATGAGTCGTTACGCTGTTCATACAGTTCTTGTGCTTTTCTCTTGCGATTTCTCTTTATAATTATTAAGTGGTTGTTGTAATAGGTAATTTTTAATTAACGTCGTAATAGAGCAACACAACAGGCTATTGACGACGGTCCGGGATCAATCCCCTAAAGAAAAGATCCGAGGACACCACGTAATTATGAACCACGTTCAGATGACGAGGCTACGCCTGAGCTGATACCCCACTCTCCAAAAAGAATAGTTTAAAATACATTCATTAGTATAGATGGGAATCTTTTACCTCCCAAACAGTTTATCACAAATTATTCGTTCTTTACAAAATTTCTTAACATTATAGCCAACCAACCGGTCAGGTGGTTAAGGTGTTAGCTTCTAGATATCAGAAAGTTCGTGCTTCAAATCCAGTTCAGTGCATGGATATTTGTAATTGTATGGTGTAGAAGCGGCAGGTGCACCTTAAATCTGTCGTGGCCGAAAGTCCTCACGTCGGGTTGGTGTGGAAGTTTGGAGAGTAGCGTGTCAGCCCAGGTGTTGCCTCGTCATCTGACCGTGTTTCAAAATTACGAGGTTTGTCCTCGGATCTTTTTCTTAAGGGATTGATCCCGGACCTTCGTCAATAGCCCGCTGTGTTGCGCTAGTACTACGTTAATTAAAAATTTCCAATTACCATTACTTAATATTAGAATTAAAATTTACAATATTATTCAAGATTATATGGTAATAATAATGGTAATTTTAGTTAACGTCGTATTAGAACAACACAACGGGCTATTGACGACCGTCCGGGATCAAGATTATATATTTGTTTCGTATTTATAAGGTAAGTAGGTAGGTATTTTAATAAACGTCGTACTGGAGCAACACAACGGTCAATTGACGGCGGTTCTTAATCAATCCCCAAGGGACCCGAGGACAACACCACGTAATTTTGAACCATGGTCAGATGACTTGGCAACCTGAGCTGGCAATCTACCTTTCCAAACTTCCACACCACGCCAACGTGAGTCATTCGTACGACAGTTTTAAAGTATCCGCTTGTATGTATAAGATTGTGTAGTTGGATTTGAACAGACAACCCTCTGGTTGCTAATCCTCTACTCTTCCAACCGAATAATCGGGCCCCCATATTAACAAACAACTGTTTTATATGGTCTCAAAGCTTGATGAAACAGGGACCACAATTTAATCAACAGATTTTTTTTTATTCCACTCGGAATCATTATAAAATCGTGAAAATTTTTAACGAGACTTTAAAGTACTTTCCTGCCGACCAACCGGTCTAGTGGTCAAGGTGTTGGCCCCTGGATCGGAAGGTTCCTGGTTCGAATCCGGGTCAGGGCATGGATGTAATTTGTGCTGTCCTTTGTTAGGGGCAATGATGGTCCACCCACTGGGTGCCCCTTCACAAGTGACCATCACTTCTGGCCTTGTATAAGGCTACAATGACTTCGGTCAATTCTGTACTGTATTGTATTTCTGTATTGTACTATGTATTGTATTTGTCTTTGCAATCTGTACCCAGCCTTACCATTGGAATGAAAAAAAAAAGTGAGTCCTTGAGTAAAAAAGTATTTTGAGAAGGCCGGCATATATAAAGTACCAGTATATTATAAATTCGTTACTTGACCAATTCGACGAAAGATTTAAACACACAGTTTAAAGTCCTGGAACAAATAATTAAAATAATTAAGAACCCACATGTAGTAGTCTATACAGTACTTTGGAATTAAATAGTTTCCAGTGGAAGCAACTTGCAGAATTTCAAGACAGCATCTGGTCTCAAGTGTTTGTCGACTTCAGGTTCAAACTTTAGAAACAGGAAAGAAATCGTTTAGAGAATGAAAAGTGCCACTACAAACAGAAAATTTGGAGTGATTGGAACTGATTACCGGACACTCTCAGCACTGAAAAATCTAGCGATGACTACTCACCAATTTTCCCCTTTAAGCACTTCGTTAAGACCTTATTCTCGGCGTTAAATAATATTGAAACCAATTACAGAAACAGACTGGCAAATGACGATATTAGTGCTTGCTTGGGCTTGAAGTGTACAAAATACCATTCTTTAAGCTGTTGTATACATTAAAAATTATGAAAATCGACCAGAATATCAATATTTATTTCATTAATTATAAATGTTTTCCAATTTTTAAGGTTTTAAACGATGCCAAGAACTTGCAAATATTCGAAGTACTTTTCTAGTTGCATAGGTTTTTGTTTATTACTGTCACCATGAAAAGACGTTTCCAAAACATTAAACTAGATTTCTGAAAAACTGCGTTTTTATAATAGGACTAGCAAAATGCCCGAATTTACTCGGTTTGAATTGGTTTACTCTAAATTGAAGAGATAATCAAAATATATAATGACTGACGTTTTTTGTAGAATAAAAATTTATTTGAATACCTTTCACCCATCTTTATAATTTCTACAACTTACTTTTTACACAAATCCGACACATGCATATCCATTCGTGTAATACATTTCACATACATCGCACCCTCGCTGTATGACAAAGCTACCAAATGACGAAAGGTGACACTAAGGTTACTACTACAAAAGACGATTTTGAGGGAGCTTTGGAACTCCCTTTATTAAGTTCTTTTCATGTTCAACTCAATTAATAAAAATTACGATTTACGGCGAGTGCTCTCGAACTCATAGTCAACAAAACAATATTTTTTTACTTGTGGCACTTTTGCATTCAGTATGTGACATTGTGAAATTTTGCAATCGTCTCCCGTCATTATGACAACGAATTTTTTAATGTTTGAAAAGTTCTAGTTCGGATTTTTTAAACATTATTATTCTTTCAATAACGGCATTATTCTTTCAATAATAGCATAACTACACTTAAAATTTACTGAAAATTTATTCTGACTTACCTGCTATTATTAAGTTGAATACTTTGAGGTGGTGTTGCGTGTGATGAGAAGGAAAACACTTTTATTAAAATAATAAATATTGAAAACAGCGAAATAAAACAAAATAAAAGATGTCAGAAAAAATTGTTCTAAAGATATTAATTTCTGATTCATTTTTATCTCTTGATCTCCCACAGTTGCCACAACTTACAACTAAAAGTGCACAAAATTTAGAAATGCGAAATTACTTCAGAGCGAAATAAACACGAATTTCCGTTTTATTCCCGTACGTTGAAAAATATCGTCTGTCTCAAATATTCGGAAATCGTTCACATTGAGCAAAGAACAAAAATAAGACTCGAATTAAATGAAGTATCAGAGCTAAAATTCGATTTTAAAAAAATTTGAAAAATAATTGGTTTTTCAGCAGTACTGGTTAAGCAAATCAAAGTAATCGTAATGCTCAATGTACATTCCAATTTTTCCAAAACTAACAAATTATGGTTGTTTTAAGTATACTTACTCAGGTGTTTTAGCATCAAACTCATTTAAATATAAAAATAAATTAATGCTTAATATTGCATTCACTAAACTAGTAGATAATGTATAAAATAAAACACATTGCAATGAAATATCTGGAATAAAATTCATGTGATGCCTACACAAACACAAAATAGAACAGAAAGACGGACAGACAGACTTTCGCAACCAATTCCACTCACTAAATGAATATAAGTACTCACTGTATGCAAATTTCCATGAAAATATATTAAACCGTGTGGACGTGTATAGGGCACAACAGACAGACATACACCAAACGTAAAAGAAGCGGATTCGGCATCAGTAGGGTCCAAAACGGATAGAAAACTTGAAATGGGTCGAAAATATTGAATGTACAAACAAACACTCCATTCTTATTTATATAGATGCTTTGTTCAAAAAGTGATGACTCCACAATGAAAATTCACGTATCATAATTATTTTTGTATCATTATCATTACGATCTATATAACACAGTGGATGCTCTGAATCAATCAGAGTATTTAGTCAGAAAATGGATTTATACGCGTTGAAATTCCTGAAAAATTGTTGATTTGTTTAAGCTTTCTTGATTAAAAAACTTTAATAAAAAACTATTTCTTCTAACAACTTGATGAAGGTTCAAAACATGAAGAATAATATTAAAAAAACTAGCCGGGCTGCGCCGGCTAGCTCTCGGCGGTGTGTAATAGTGCTTTTTTTAAACTTTTTTACACACCGTATTTAAACATGTTTTGATTTGTATATTTTATTTATTTTTATGAAACAATTCTTCAAATCATTGCGTATTCAATCAAATATTTAACGAAAGTTGGTCGAAATATACATATACCGCTACAAAATTACCCGTCTCGTGATATTTTGCAGGAAATAGACATATCATTAAAATCTAACTCCTAAATAATATTTGTCCTCACGTTGGGTTGGCGTGGAAGTTTGGAGAGTGGGGTGCTAGCTCAGGTGTTGCTTCGTCATCTGACCATGGTTCAAAATTACGAGGTGTTGTCCTCGAATCTTTCCCTTAAGGGACTGATTCCGGACCGTCGTCAATAGCCCGTTGTGTTGCTCTAGTACGACGTTAACTAAAATTACCATTACCATTACCTAAATAATATTTCTGCAATAGGTAATATAAACGATATTGACAAAGACAATAATGATTTATTAACAAAAAGAACACATATTTATAATACTTGGGAATCCTCAAATATGTCCGCAACATCTCGCAGTCAACTCAAATACCCAAACACGGAATTTTAAATCAAATTAAAAAAGTAAACAATAATTCTGACGTGGCCAGATACCGGGTAGCAAAATTACGTTTAAATTACTTTTACATCAAAGGAAGAAATTAAAAGTCAGTTCAAACATAAATATTACAATTTAATTCCTTTTTTTGCATAGAAATTGACCTCGGCTATTTGAAAACAGCAAGAATTAAAAATATCTGGGTTATTGATTGTTGCCATTCGACGATACACAAATAACGTCGATTTCGGGTCCACGTACGTTAGTGTTTTATATATATAGATGTCCAATACGAATCATCTTCCTGAACATATTAGAATTTGAGGTAACGCATTTTAGAAAACATGCAAATTATCTTAATTATAAAATTAATTATTTGCACAATCTTATTGTTTCTCCCTGAAATGATTTTAAGAATATAGCAATTACCTGTGATAAAATAAAACTGGATTTTTAAAGTCAAAATTAAAAAATATATATTCCAGTGTATACGTGCGCCTTAAACCTTTATACTTCGGCAGATAGACAATTCTAACCACTAAAATTTCGTTTGCACCAGCTGCGTGGTATAGACCTGTATACGGTGGATGTTATCCCCCTTTTAAATGACCTCTGGCATCGATCCCCATTTACTACCTGTCAGTGACTGACCTTCCAGAGATTTCCTTCTTTTATTCGGTACCCCACCCTGTCGACCGTGAGATGTGAACACTTTAGGGGAAAGGCAGAAGGTCGCTCTGGTGATATCTATCTCACGCCAAACGATACGTCACACAATACTATGAAAGAAAAGCGTCAGTCGTAAATGCTACTCACGGCTCTATCGCTCAAGTTAGGTAATTTGGAAAAGGGGATCGGACATGCAGGCGAAAGAGTCGCTCCTGGAGACGATTTAAAAAAATCTAAGTGCCGCAGCGTAAAGGTTCATTGAAGATTTAGTAAATGCAGTTCAGCATTTAAATCAGTCACTAGTGTAAAGAGTTTTATTTGTGATTTTGATTTTTTTTTTTTTAATAATTATATTAAAAATATAACTTTTTTAAGTGGGCTGCAAATATATCACAAAATTATGGATATCTCTAGACGTGACAAGGCATTCTTTCGCGTTTTTGACACACCGAGCTCAAAATGTTCACCATCACTTATCTAAGCGAAATAACTTTCGGAATACATCTATTATCTCTATATATTGTCGTGCACACGAAAACTAGTGCAGGATATCTCTGCAATGGCTTCAAATGTTTTTACGTCGTTGTAGTGTGGACGTTTGGAGAGTAGGGTTCCAGCCGCGGTAATTTTCTCGTCCTCTGAGCTTGGTTCAAGTGGACGAGGCGTTGTTCTCGTTTCTTTCCCTTCACAAATGATTCCGGAACGTGGCCAATAACCCGTTCACCTAGATCACCAGACATGAATCCCGTGGAGCATATCTGGGATTTGATCGAAATAGCGATTTGTGCACAAGAACCAGTTCTCAGACACAAATTAATGGGCGTCTGTCGAATTAACATGGCTGATGACTTTTACCGACAGTTGTATCCGTACCACTTTATCAATATATATATATATATATATATATATATATATATATATATATATATATATATATATATATATATATATATATATATATATATATATATATATATATATATATATATATATATATAATCTTTTTTAGCCTGATTTTCGTTGATGTATAATATATCGTATTACATAAAATGTTTAAACCTGCTGCGTTTTCGTGGCTATTAAAGTTTTGACTCTGTGCGTGACGTCACGTGAAGATGGATTTTCTAATTGTTTTGATGTCACTAGCGAAACGAGTTACGAAATATCAAAAATTATCTTTTGATCATTTTTTCAAATTGGATATCACGGCCAGTGATAACACACCCTCAGGTCTTAAAAATATATAAGTTTAGGTTTTGACCTAAATAAATACATTTTGTTATGTACCCATCGTTTTTATCTTAATGTATATAATTCAAGAACAAAAGGAAATTCATATAAATTACAAAATCAAAAGGTAAATTTAAAAAGGAGTAATAAAATGAAAAAGTGTTGGCAGATCATGGCGTCATCAGGAAGGAACCTGGCCCAGAAAACACAAAATGGTGTTTTCTATGTATGAGCAGCAGTACCCTAAAGATTGCTCATACACTCCACAAACACCATAAATAACAAATTGGAAAGATAAATTTGGATACAATCTAATAATATATACACAGTCCAGTCACATTAATGTGACCACCTGTCAAAATCCAGAATAACCACCTTTGGCAGAGCGGACCGCTGCGAGACGTGCAGGAAGAGAGTCAATTAGGCTTCTGAAGGTGTTCACTGTGATGTTGAGCCATGCCGACTCCAGTGCCGTGGCCAGCTGCGCTAGATTAAATCCCTCCTCCAGCCTGGATCCTTCCTGCAATTATTGCAGGGTGTTTGCTTTCAGACGTTTCACGCCGTATACGCCAACGTCCATCTGTCCGATGGAGCATGGCACGTGATTCATCGGAAAAAGCCACCTGTCGCCACTCTGTGGATGTCCAGTTGCGGTACTGGCGTGGAAATGCCAGCCTTCGTCGCCTATGAACAGCAGTCAGCATAGGTGCATTAACCAGTCGTCTTCTGCGGAAGCCCATGCGCAGCAACGTTCGCTGAACCGTTGTTGAGGATACACTCTTGGTAGCCCCTTGGTTCATCTGGGCGGTCAGTTGCTCAACAGTTGCACGTCTATTTGCCCGAACGCATCTCCAGTAGCTTTCGTTCGCCTCTGTCATCTATAGCCCGTGGTGCACCATATGTGCCACGCCACTCATATTGCCATGCACAGTATACTTTTACCACGGCGGCACGCGAACAGTTCACAAAATTAGCCGTTTCCGAAATGCTTCCACTCTTGGCCCGAAAGCCAAAAATCATGCCCTTTTGAACGTATGATAAATCGCTACGTTTCTGCATTACGCCAACGATTGATATGCTTTCCGATGCCCTAGGACATCCTTTATATACACTCCACTGCAATGTGCTGCCACCTGCCTTTTGTGATTAGTTAGTTCACGTTGACGTCGAAAGTAGGTGGTGGTCACATTAATGTGACTGGACTGTGTATATAAGGTAAGTAAGATACACAGGTATATTGCTTGCATACATAGACTAAAAGGAAAGATATCTGGTGAAGTAGAAATCATATTTATCTTTTCCGTACAGAGTACAAGTGCACCATAGACATTTTAAAGTATAGATCTGGATTTTTCTCCATAAATTATGCTTACTCTTGGTTTCGTTTCAGACCACGGAGCCGTCACCATGAGCTCCGATGAACCAAACAAAGGATCCGATGAACAGTCCAATACAGAAGCAGGTCTGAATGACAGATTGGCGAAACCAGAGCCACAGGTAAAATATCTCTGATAAAATATTCATGCTAGAAGAGGGAAAGCTGTCTGTGCTCTTTTTACACATCTCCAACTTGTTGAATCGGGTCTTAATTAATAAACAAGACCAGATGCAACAATTACAAATGCTAGCCTCGACTCTGCTAGTCTGATTTGTGATTATAATTACCCCAAACCACTTCTTCAGGCTCATAAGCACCCAGTTCGTAGAGTCACGGATAAACATTCATAAGTTTCAAGAACTGTCGTGTACGCTGATGCGAGTTAAATTTGTTACAGACTCAAATATCGATACGTTGGCTTGGTGTGAAAGCTCACGGAGGGAGTTACCAGCTCAGGTGGTTGACCTCGTCATCTGGTTCAAAATGACAAGATGTAGCTCTCGGAGCTTTCCCTTCGGGATTTATCGGCCTCGGCGTTGATTAGTGTTGCTGCAGTGAGACGTTAACTCAACAATCCTTGTACTATTCAAGCGTGTTAAATTAACACAATCTACTCAAGAAACTGTTCTGATTAATTCTTTCTGAATCCCGTTGTTTTGCTCGTGCGACGTTAATTCAGTTATCAACCCTAACCAAGATTGTCACGTACGTGATGCTGGTGGAAGTTAAATCTGCCGTGGCCTCGAGTATCCTGACTTTGTCGTGGTGTGGACGTTTTGGAGGATGGGCTCAGGTGTTGGCCTCGTCATCTAGCCGTGTGTCGAAATAACTCGGTGTTGTCCTAGGATCTTTCCCTTCGGTAAGGTAATTAATTAATTAACATCGCTCTGGAGTAACACAACGGTGTGTTTACGACGGTCTTGGATCAATCCTTAAGGGAAATATAAGAGTATAACATCGTGTAACTGATCCACGGTCAGATGACAAGGTCAAAACATGAGCTGTAACTCTAAACTTCCACACCAAGCCAACGTGAGCATACTTGAGGCCACGGCAGAGTTTACGCGGTCAAATCAACGTGTATATGACGACCTTTTGCGGACCGAGTTCTGAACTCTCAACTTTCCGATTGTTAATCTGTCACTCTTGCAACCAGGCTACCGCGTCCCTCTTTCTCTTCGCCATTGATTCGTGTTGCTCCAGTGAGACTTAAACTCAACTACCCTTACACTCTTCAGGCATGTTAAATTAACACAATCTCCAAACTTCCACACCAACCCAACGTGAGGATAGTTGAGGCCACGGCAGAGTTTACGCGCTCGAACCAACGTGTATATGACGACCATTTGCGGACCGAGTTCCGAATTCCCAACTATCCTATTGTTAATCTGTCACTCTTCCAACCAGGCGACGGAGTTATTATTTCTCTTTTGCACTGATTAGTGTTGTTTCAGCGAGACGTAAACTCAACTTCCCTTAGGCCCGGTGAGCACATCCGGTTTTTGAACGTACGGCGCCACTGCGGCACCGAAGTCCAACTATGCACACACAACCGTGAAATGACGAACGAACTCATTTCGCGCCATTTGCGATAAATATTCTATCGAAGAAAACGTGTTTATTTCGGTTACTTGGCATAAAAAATATATATTTTGAAACAAAATAGACGTTACTGGATACAACCATTTATTAATTATTATTTATATTCCCATTTGTCTATAAAAACAAGGTACTTCAGAATGGAGACTCATGTGCGTCGTCCGAGCGTCGCCGTGGGGAACTGCGGTACAAATTGCAAGCAAGTTGGACGTGCGTCGCCCCAGCGGCGCTGGAGGCATGTGTGCACTGTTCCGTTGGATCTAATGTATCCCAGACCGCACTTGCGTTGCGGCAGCGGCACCGCACGTTTAAAAACCGGATGTGTGCACCGGGCCTTATAATCTCCAAGCGCGTTAAATTAACACAATCTTCTCAAGAAACTTTCCAGATTAATCCGTTGTTTGGCGAACGGAAAATCCTAAGGCCCCGTCGGTATGAAATTACCATCGTTCTTATTGCGTAAGTGAGGAATCACACGCATCCCGACTTCCCCATTAAGCCTGTGATTGCTAATGATTTCACGGCTTTTCTCCCCCTACCAAGTCCGTCTAATAAGACCCTTACGACCAAAGGCGCCCCAATTTGAAAACCACGGAGATATTTGAATTGGGCGAGAATGTTAAGTAGGATCAAAGACAGCAGCACGATGATGTTCAGTTATAAAGAGTTCTAACAGCAAACTTAACGGTGGGCTTGTTTCCGATCTAACCGTGGCCAGGTTCGTTAACTGGAACTCTTGGCGTTCCGAAGTTCCTAATGACCAGCCATGTCGTTTCCTCGGGGGTGACTTTCTTGTAATTTATTATTCTATAAATTCTATCGCCTGCGGGACTTGGAATGGATCGAGTTTTATTATGTGTAGTCCTATGGAGTATAGAGAGCCACTAGGGAATTAATTATTTTTTATGCGATTTTTGTTCTGAGTTATTGATTCCAAGATGCCTGGAATAAATTGAAGGCACGCGCAGTATCGGGGGTACGTTTCTTTTGAAATAATTAAGCCACCGGTTTGGTTCTCTCTCCAAAGCTTGAGGAGAAACAAATAGAATGTAAACTTCGAGTAGAATAAAGAGAAACAAAATGAAGATATCTTGAAGTTAGAGGTGGCAGGTAGATATTTTAACTAACATCGCTCTGGAGTGACACGGCATGCTATTGGTGGCGGTCAGGGATCAAGCCCGAAGGGAAAGATCCGAGGACAACCCCACGCCATTTTGAAATACGGCCAGATAAATAGGCAACACCTGAGTGGGTACCACACTCGTCACACTTCTACACCACGAGAACGTGAGGACATTTGAAGCCATGACATATTTAACATGCACTAGCCTCCCTTGTACTCGACGGTGGTTGGTTGGATTCGAATTTGCAACCTTCTGGTTGCTAATACGTTACCTTTGTGACGTCTCCGACACCGCCACTGACCTTCGATTCCAAATTCCTGAAACATATGCCCGAGCCCTGCTGACGAACAGCTGTCTCGTTTGTTTTGGGATGCCAGTGATTTGTGGCTGTCGGAATAATGGGTCTGCCGACAAAGGCAGAGACGTCGGAGAACTCGAGTGAAGCGGATGTGTATTTGGTTTTGCGGTGCTCGTTGATGAGGCCGCGGCTGTCTTGCGCCTGTTTCGCACCACTCATGTCATAGGGATGCAAATCTCTAGTGTATAAAGTGTAAATATAACTCTTTGCAAAATAAAATGCAAGTTATTTTTAAACTAGGCTGTTTAATTTAGTAGAAAGGCACACCACTCGACCCACTACGTTACAGCCTTCCAAGCGAGCTACCGTAGCCCGTGAAGTTAGAGATGAATTCGTCCCCAAGGTAAATGTTTTATGTGCGCATACTGTATTGGATAGGAATAAACTTCACGGATGTTTCATTGCATGGATTTGGCATGGTGTGGAAGTTTAAAGAATGGGTTGCCAGCTCATGTGTTTACCTCGTCATCTGTCTGTGGTTATAACCTACTGTGAATCGTCATCTGACTGTGGTTAAAAACTGGTGCTCTCCTCGGTTGTTTCCCTTCGGGATGGATCTCTGAAAGTCTCTAATAGCCCCTTGCGTTGCTCCAGTGTGACGTTAATTAACTACCTACTACTTATTTCAATAGAAAGTCGATGCAAAATGCACTTTTTAACAAAAAATCGATGCACCAAGGGAAGGTAATGGTAATGGTAATTTTAGTTAACGTCGTACTAGAGCAACACAACGGGCTATTGACGACGGTCCGGAATCAGTCCCTTAAGGGAAAGATTCGAGGACAACATCTCGTCATTTTGAACCACGGTCAGATGACGAAGCAACACCTGAGTTGGCACCCCACTCTCCAAACTTCCACGCCAACCCAACGTGAGGACTTTCGGCCACGACAGATTTAAGATGCACCAGCCGCCTCTACACCATACGTTTGCAAACATCCATGCCCGGACCCGGATTCGAACCAGGGACCTTCCGATCTAGAGGCTAACACCTTAACCACTATACCGGTTGGTCGGCGCACCAAGGGAAGGAGTTATCCGATTGCGATGAAAATTGGTGGATGTGAAAAACATACATAGAAAAACAAACGATTCAAATTTCAGAACAATTGACTGATTTAATTCAGAGTTTGACCGTTACAAAGGAAGTAAGTCCTTAAGGCGTTGGTCTACCTCTGGCCTGGATGTAAGCTGTCACCCTACGTGGCATAGACTGGAAACGTTCACGTATGGTGCCCTGCGGAATTTTTAGCCAAATTGCCTCCAACTGTCGGGCTAAATGGACTACATTCCGGGATGGTCGCAATCGCATTCCCATAGCGTCCCAAATGCGCTCTATGGAAGAGAGATCGGGAGACCTAGCTGGCCAAGGAAGTGTTGGGAAAGCTTGAAGACAATTCATAGCAACACGTGCCGTATGCGGTATTATCTTGTTGAAAAGTAAGTCCGGGGTGTCGGGAAAGAAACTGTAACGGTGTAAAAGGAAAGGTAACACAACCGGTCTTAGAATGTCGTTTAAGTACCGCTGGGCTGTAAGTGTGCCAGAAATGAATACCAAAGGGGTCCGGCTATCAAAAGAGATGGCACTCCAGACCATAACGTCCTGTTGTGGGCACGTGGGGCGTGTGACAGTAAGGGCAGGATCACCACGCTGCCCTGGACGTCTCCGGACGTGTTTGCGGTTGTCGTCAGGATTCTGTTGGAAACGAGACTCGGTCCCCATTAAAACTATACGTCCCCAGCCAGCCTCGTTAAAAGTTGATCGAGCCCGGCACTACTGTAATTCTGCACATTCTTGATTCGACCATTTATTTTGTTATAGAGTGTACATGCAGGAAACAAATATCTCCGAAAAAACACCACAGTTTTCTAGCCACAAAAGTTTCTCATTCAAAGCGATATTGTATATTTAATTTTTCCCCATTTAATATTCTATTTTACGAACCTTTTCCCGCAAAAACTTACGTCGACTTTTCTGTTCCTCCCCTATTTTATCCCTTATTTACTTCACTTCTTCACCCAGCCCGCAACCGCTATTCTTCGTGCTCTTCTCAGACTTGTTATAAATCTGCGCTCCTTCCACTTTGTTCCTATTTATTATTCACTCAATCTGTGTTCCTTCCCTCCCCGCAGTGTCCTTTGGCGGAGGGGGAGTCCGACGATTGGAAAGGTTCCAACAGACCTCGGAGCAGGTGGAAAATCTTCTTAGTGGTGCTCAACCTTGTTTTCGTCATTCTGCTCCTCACACTCTTGTTACTATGGTACCTGAGAAGTAAGAATCGATACATCCTCTCATTTTATTCTTTAATTCACAACACACCTCGGATCAATAGTTAATCTATTCCGGACTAATTCCTGTCACTGCAATCTGCTCATCAAAGATTTAATCTTAACTAGAACACATGGAATCTGCTCTGATAATTATATTTATGTGAACTGATAGCAGGCGATGTTACTGTGCGGAACCCATGAGAAGTGTGCAGTCCTCGGTAGAGATGAGAGTATTCGAATTCAAAAGAACTCGTGTATTCCACACTCAAAAGTATCCGCTGTACTCGATTCATTTCCAAAGCATTCGAACACTAGAATACTCGGCTATAAAACTATTCGGATACAAAAGTACTCAGCTACAAAACTTTTAAGTTACAAAAGTACTTAGCTCAAAAGTATTCGGATCTAATGCATTCGGATACCAATGTAATCGGATACCAATGCATTCGGATACCACAGTATTCGGATACCATAGTATTCGGATACCACAGTATTCAGATACCATAGTATTCGGATACCGAAGTACTCGGATACAAGAGTATTATCACTTTATTCGAATACCAAAGTATTCGACAGCAAAATACTCGGATACCAATGCATTTGGATACAAGTATTCGGAAACCAAACTATTCGGATACCAATGTATTCGGATACCAATGTAATCGGGTACCAATGTATTCGGATACCAATGTAATCGGGTACCAATGTATTCGGATACCAATGCATACAGTCGAAGTATTCGGATACCAAGTACTCGGATGTAAGAGTATTCGTATACCAAAGTACTCGTATACCAAAGTACGCGAATACCAAAATTCTCGGATACCAAGGCATTCAGATTCCAAAGTACTCGGAAACCAAAATTATCGGATACTAAGGCATTCAGATTCCAAAGTACTCGGAAACCAAAATTATCGGATACTAAGGCATTCAGATTCCAAAGTATTCTGATACAAGTATTGGGATACAAATATCCGTATACCAATATATTCGGATACTAATGTATTCGGTTATCAAAGTACTCGGATACCAAAATACTCGGATACTAAATACTCGGATACCAATGCATTCGGATACCAAAATATTCGAATACAAGTATTCGGAAACCAAAGTACTCAGATACAAGAGTATTCGGATACCAATGTATACTGGATACTAATGTATTTGGATACCAGGGTACTTGGATACACGTTTTCGGAAACCAAAGTAAATATATGCGTACATCAATGCTTTTCCCGATATATTTTAACATCTAAACTTTTTTTTCTCTTTGGCTAAAATCATCTCCGTCTGCCCTGATTTATATCGTCCAGATTTCTCATGGCCTTCCGTAATCAGACAACTGAAGAATTTCTTTAAAATCCTAGTATTTTTTTAACAGTATTTTATAGTTCCAAGCGTCAAATAAAGTACATTTAAACAAATTGGCTGTTGATTTCAGATGGTTTATATTCATGTGATGCTATTCGTCAGTATACAAATAATGTAGATTTCTGTGCCACGTACGTTTGTGAAATACTTATAGATCTTTTTAAAACATGCCAAGCTACAGAAGTACAGATAATGTCATTACTACCTGAAATATATTACATCGATCTAACTTCGTCATTTGATTTTCAATAGTATTTATAGCCGTTAAATGTTAGTACGTGTACAATTTTTACATTGATAATCTTGATACATAACATATTCTATATTCCTAATGCATTAAATTAAAAATTAAAGTGATAAAAAAAATAAGGTTATCAAAAGTATATGCTGTGCATAGCATATATTCCAATCCCTTACGAAGTTTTCCGATTTCGTGATAAATAAAATAAATCTGGAAATCAAATTTCCCACAAGACTATTTCTGCATATTCAATTCAGATATGCAATTTTAAGTTGGGATAACGAAATTAGGCTTTAATCTTAATTTTTACTTTTAAGTTAAGGAGACAAAAAGTTTTTTTTAACTTCATATTTGAAATTTTTTTCCCGAACAGAAATATACTGTAGGAAAGAAACACCCACATTTCAAATTAGAAAGATGGTTCACACTCTCTAATTCTTTCTTTGACGAAAAAAAAGATTTTCTGCAGCAAAATGTATTTTTGCTGAAAATATAAAATTGAACAGCTCTGCAGATATTTTGAAATTACTTTTTTCTGGTAGTAGCTTTCTGGATGGTTTACAGCACACTCAATGCCAGCGGAAATAGAATTTAAAATAAAGTTTAGAACTTCACGCACACAGAAAGGATAATATCTATCCAACATAATTACATCGAATACACAGATTTCCTTTTCACCTCAATAAATATGAAAATATTGGGTTGATGCAAAAGTTCGTACTGTTTTTGTCGCAAGATAGTATCGCATCGGAAAACCATGGTTTTATCTATTTCCCAAGTATAAAGTTTTGATGTTTGAAAGAAGGAATTTCAGCGAGTTCGTGGGGAATAAATTGTGTTATTCTGTCGTGGTTTTTAAATTTTTAATTAAAAATTGCAGAAAATAGCATTTTCGATATAGTATGCTGTTTTCTTTCTGAAAGGCAAGAATGACGCAAAAGAAGATACGTGTTGTTTAGGGTAAGAGTGCTGTTGACTATTGATTCCACGTGCGATAAGTGGTTCATAAAGCTTTGTCACCTGCATCACTTCTTCAGCCAGACACCTCAGAACTTTTATGAGTTCGGATGATGCAACTAACGAAGGGATATAGAAAGGTCATCGAACACAAGGGCACATACTGTATTGATTCAATGTAGTTTTGAGTCAATAAAACCGTTTTCCTTTAATTTCTGGCAAGCAAACGGGACCGAGCTTTTGTATCAACGCAACACTTACCTTTAAGAAATTAATTCCAGCAATTTTAATTTATTTCGTTTTGTTAGTGTGTTGTATTAGAGCTGTGTGTCACGTGATTTTTGTACCTATTCTTTTTATTTAGTCCTTCCAAGGGATTTATACGTAGAAGAAGCAATAAAAGAAAGTAAGCAATATTTTGTTATTACAACAAGATTCAGTCTTTTAGCAATTTTTTTTAGTCATTCGTATGCAATGAACGTTACAATTTGAAATATTTTAGCTTGGATTTTTAAAATCATATTAAAAAAAGACTTTTTAAATAAAGCTTTAAATCATAAAAAATTAATCAATTTCCATTTAATTAAAAAAGATAGTACAAAATTGAATTGTTATTATTATTGAATTTATTATACACTGAAGAGCCAAAACATTATGACCACCTACTCATTAATCCGTTGCGCCTCCTTTGGCCTGCAAGTCGATATATTCGGACATGGTGGTGTTTGAACTCTGAGCTGCCACTCCATGACATCCCAAATTTGCTCTATCGGATTAAGATCGGGCTAGTTAGGTGGCCAAGACATTAAGTGGAATTCATCAGTATGCTCCTCAAGCCACTCCAACACAATCCGAGCCTTGTGACATGGGGCGTTGTCCTGCTGGAAGATTCCATTTCCAGTTGGGAAGACAGACGCCATGTAAGGGTGCAACTGATCCGCAATGATGTTCAGATAGTTCGCAGCGTTCATGGTCTATTCTACCACAACTACGGGTCCCAGAGTCGCCCATGAGAACGTCACCCAAAGCATATTACCGCCACTACCAGCCTGAGTATGACCTGCTGTACAAGTGGGGAGCAACTGTTCGCCTGGCAGACGGCGTACCTTGACACGACCATCGACGTGATGAATAAAAAATCGGGATTCATATGACCAGGCAACTCTTTTCCACTCATCCTTAGTCCAATCTCGATGTTCCCGGGCCCACTGTAGGCGTAGTTGACGATGACACTTGGTTAACAGAGGCACACGAGTGGGACGTCTGCTGCATAGTTCCATATGCAACAGTGTCCGCTGAAGTGTGTGTTCCGAAACACTTGCGCTTGGACCTGCATTGTATTGGGCTGTCAGCTGAGCCACTGTTTGGCGCCGATTTTGCTTTACCAAGCGGGACAGTCTCTAACGTCCTTTTTCTTTGATGGCGCGTGGACAACAAACACCTTGGCGTCTACTGTTGGTGCCACCGTCATTTATCCACTTTGCATGAATACTAACAACGGAAGATCGGTAACAACCTACCAGTCGTGCAGTTTCGGTGATACTCGTTCCGAGTCTTCGGGCCATTACGATCTGCCCTCTATCAAATTCGCTGAGATCAGCAGCCTTTCCCATCACTCGCAAAAGTAAGTGCAATAATAATTAATTACCTTCTCCAGCAGCAGTTAAATACCATTCTCACTTAATCACGTGCCCTCCACGTCACCCTGACGAGTTCATTGAAAAATTTGAGGATGGTCATAATGTTTTCGCTCGTCAGTGTACATATTACAAATATACAATTACAAAATTGAATATGTTTAATAAATCTCATGAAGATTTCAAAGTTAACTATTTAGTATATGAATTCATCTAGTATATATATATATATAGATATATATATATATATATATATATATATATATATATATATATATATAGCTGAACCTTTTTAATTGAATCCATTATCTTTTAAAACACACTTGATGTATCAGGATACCATTTGACATATTATATATCCGTATAAAACTATAATATTGATTATTATGACTAGACAAAATCTTGCCGAAAGTCATGGATAACAGTGTGCAAATGTACAAGTGTCACTCGCATCGCGTTAACCTTTATGCTGCGGCAGGTAGACAGTTGTTACCACTAAAATTTCCTTTACACCAGCGGCATGGTATAGATCTGTGTACTGTGGATGCTATCCCCCTTTTAAGTGACCGCTGACAGCGATCACCATTTACGAGATGTCAGCGACTGACCTTCTAGAGGGTTCCTCCTTCTGTTCGGTACCCTACCCGGTCTACCGTGAGGTGTGAACGCTTTGGGGGAAAGACAGAAGGTCCTTCCTGTGATACGTATCTCACGCCAAATGATACGCCACACAATTCTTTGAAAGAAAATCGTCAGTCGTGAATGCCACTCAAGGATCTATCGCTAAGTTCGGTAATTAGTTAAGGGGGTCGGATATGCAGGCGAAAGATCCGTTCTGTGAGACGATTGAAAAAAATCTAAGCGCAGCAGCGTAAAGGTTAATAGGGTGTGTCGAGTCAGGTGGATATCAGTGCTGTCTGTTGTGCTCTTGAATAATGTCTTGTTAATTGTTTGATAACGTGATAATGTCTACCCAATGAGAATTAAACGAGTTTGAATGTGGACTGACAGTTGGAGCTCGAAGCATTGGGCATAGCATTTCAGGAGTTGACTTTTAAAGATTTCTCATTCCATAGTGTCAGGGTTTTATCGTTAGTAAATCATGGAAAGCATCATCTTCCACAAGGGACAAAGCAGTGGCTGGCCACGCGTGCAAAATGAACGAGACCAACGACATCAACGCAGAAGCATCCTTGCTAATAGTCATACGACACTGCGTTAACTGACTGAGTTTTATGAGGGATGCACTAGAGGCGTGGTAATGAGGTCAGTGCAGCGAAATTTGAGTCTGATGGGATATGGCAGCAGAAAACCGAATCGAGTACCTTTACTCGCAGCACATCATCGGCTTCAGCTCCACATTTGGGCTCACGAACGCATGCATCAGATCCTAGATGATTGGATGAAGGTAGCGTGGTACGATGAGTCACGTTTCTAGTTGGAGCGAGCTGATGGTCTAATTCGGGCGGGGCACAAACCCCGTGTGGCTATGGATCCAATTTTTCAACAAGTCTGTGTAATCTAATGGTGGTTCCATAATGGTGTAAGGAGCAATCAAATATCTCTCTTTCTAGAAGGTTGAAAGAATCTGTGGATTCTTTCATCCCCGTGAAGAATCTATGGATTCTTTCATCCAATGGATCTGGTTAGTTAGTCATTAAGAGTGTTGTGTGGTAAAATCAAATTACACTACTCGGAAATTATGAATATCGCTCAGAAGGTTAACACCCTTTTGACTGTCTCCACGAGGTATTTCTTCATTAGCAAAACTGACCCGATATCTTGATGGATGAGACGTCTCGGCGATTGAAAAAGAACTGACCAAATATCTTGATGTATGAGGCATCACGGCGTTTGAAACGAAACTGACCAGATATCTTGATGGGTGAGACATCTCGACGATTGAAAATAAAACTGACCAGAAATATTGATAGATGAGACATCTCGACGATTGATAAAACACCCGATCAGATATCTTGAAGGATGATATGTCTCATTGAAACCACTTACACGATGAATGAAAGTAAACAAGAGCAGGAACCTCTAGTCTGGAGTAAGTTCTTGCACTCATGAACGTGAGCTGTATAAAAAATGTTTGTGTTTGTTTCAGGCAAAGGCTGCAGCTCCCTCCGCCTGCCCCTCTGCCACAAGTACAAAGTCCCGTACTCGTACACGGTGTACCCGAACGCGCTGGGACACGCGAACCAGAACGAGGCGAGCGAGGCCATTGCTCGCTACGAGCCGCTCGTCAGTGTCAAGTGCTACTCGCTGTTGCCGCTCTTCCTCTGCACAATCCACGCGCCCAAGTGCATGGGCAACGGGAGGTTGGTCCCGCCCTGCAGGTCGCTCTGCAAAGGTGAGTCTGGGCTTTTGTTTTTATTTACACATGCACCACAAAGTATTACTATGTATGAAAAATGGTACCTAAAACAAACCCTCAAACTATTTGGTCATCCGGTCTGCGCGTTTTTAAATCGAAGCTAGCTTTGTTATTATTATTTTGCTTCCGCTGATAAAGAATGACCTGGATTGAAGCAGATATTTAACCCATTAATGCCTGACATTTTTTCCACGAAGATATTTTGTATACTGTAAGTAAATATCGTGAGATCAACTGGAAAAATATTTTTAAAAACCCAAACTAAAAATTGAGATTTTTACTGACAAAAACTCAAACGTCCCTGAAAAGGGACGCTAGGCACCAGAGGGTACATAGTTTTACGAATAATTTTTAATAACGATGTTTATTTTATAAAAATGACTTTTTTTTTTGGTTAAAGCATGTCTGATAAAACATTTAAAGACATTAAAAATACCAGTAAATATGGCAGGTTTTTTTTGTTTTGTTTGGTATGAAATTCAACTAGAGCATTTGTCATGCAAACCCACCATGCATTTGCTACATTTTCGATGGACTTTTTTACCGTAATTGGCGCATCTCACCTAACAATTACATAATGCTTTTCCCCGTCATATCTAATGACATTTGATACTTAGGATTTTAAGGACTTTGGTTTCTCTAAACGTCTTCCCGGTTGTAACTTGATT
Organism: Metellina segmentata; assembly: GCA_947359465.1. Lineage (NCBI taxonomy): Eukaryota > Metazoa > Arthropoda > Arachnida > Araneae > Tetragnathidae > Metellina > Metellina segmentata. The sequence continues at coordinate 117,435,319 of OX375877.1, read as the reverse complement.
CGGTACAGCTACACTCTACGTTTATGAGTGATGGCAACGGCTTGGCGATTTTTTTTTTGCGCACTTCTAGTAGCGAGTTACGATAAATTAAGGCAACCCATCTTTCGTTGCTGTTGTTGTGGTTTTCACGGCAACTCGGCAAACGGAAACTTTCAATTTTCATTTTGAATATTCTAGAAAGTTCTCCCAAAATCCGTTAAAATCGTTTGATTTCATTGATTCGTTTGAAATTTTTTCTTTCCTCCCATTGGTTATTTTGTTTTTAAAATATCCTTTGATTGCATTGGTCCTTTTAAATCGTTTTCTGTGATACCATTGGTCCATTTATTTGTATTTTGACAGTTGTGGAATTTTTATTTTGTTATAATAATTTTTTCACGACAGGATTAAGAGTTTTGTTTTTTTTGACCATTTTCGTTTTCATTATTTTTTTACGAGAGAATTCTGACGTTATCAGGTATTATTTCTTGCTTTTTTACTTTTGTAAATCTTTTTCTTTTTCAACATGCTCACTGATTTAGTGTAATTGATAAGTTTCAGGGTATTCTTACCATTCGTAGCTTAGTTTCTCTGCTGGTTCACAAATGTGTTTTGATATGTGATTAAGCTTACTACTTTTTATGAAATTTTTTTTATATATACTTTTTAAAACGTTCTGAAATGTGCTTAAAAAGTGTGTTGTAAAAAGAAAAAAAATTGTGACAGGAAAAGAGTAAAGAAATAATATTTTCCTTGGCGAGTTTAGAAGTGCGCCAAAAAAAATCGCCAAGCCGTTGCCATCAGTCATAAACGTAGAGTGTAGCTGTACCCTTCTTTTTTGTTGTACATTTCTTGAAATAGGCCAAATATATCTGTCTTAGGAATTGGAAAAGTGCAAGGGTTTATGTTTGATGATGCACAAAGACGATATAATTGCCACGTATTTTGCATAGCAGCCTCTAATCTAAATAGGAAGAGTCCACCACCATTTCTTACTCCGTATAGAACAATAATATCTTGCACTGTTCTGATCCCATCTGTCAGTTCTTTCCTCTGTGTTTGACCACAGTTTATCTTTTACCAATGGGTAAATATCATTCACATTTGAAGCTATGGTTACAGTATTTTTGTCGTTCTTTATAACTAAGAATTGCATTTATCGTACTTATACTCAAAGGTACCTTTTGTATATTTTTTTAAAAGATGAAACGTCGCTTATTGGGGTATTTTTCAGTGCAATAGACGCACTGTTCCAGTCACATTAAATCCTTTATTGGACAAATAATCAATTAGTGCAGAAGTGAATAAATTGTCACAATATAAGTCAATATTGGAATGTTCAGGTAGTTATACAAATACAAATATTGACGACCAGCTACAGGCTCAAGCCCAACAAGGCTGGTCCTTTGTTTATGAATTCTCCAATTCCCACTGACTATCCAATTGTGTCTTAAATTCGTACACTCCCTTTGAATTAACTATATTTTCTGGCAACGCGTTCCAACTGTCTATTACCCTATTAAAGTAGTAGTTTTTCCTTAAATCCCGATTGAAATGTGTCTTATTCAATTTATACCCATGACCCCTTGTTCTGTTATCCCTATTGAAATTTAAGCCCTCTGTGTCCCCTTGTTTTACAAACTTGAAAAGCTGAATCAAATCCCCCCTCCTTCTTCTTCTTTCCAGTGTATACATGTTTAGCTTATGAAGTGAGATCCACGACAGCAGAATATCCCATACTTAATTTTTCAACAATATTTACAGTTCCTGCCTCATGTTTACAGCTGTGACGGATACACTACGGCAACATGATTTCATCAATCGATATTTGTTGCTTCTGGAGTTGCAAACATATGGAAGCACTGCATTATTTGTTCAAATCGATTTCTGCACAATACAGAACTTGTTGCAGTAATGTTGACATCAATTTCAGCAGACCAGTAAATACGTCTATGAGGCAAAATAGCATACCCACTGGTTAAAATAATGCTTAGGAACAAACGCAATTCCAGAATTTCGTTAACCAACGGAATTCTACATTAATTAATTTTTTTAATTTCTTTAAAAATCCAAAGAAAAACAAAAGTTAAGTTTTGCAAAAGCATTCTAATGGTTGTTTACAACAAAATATTTAACCACAAGAAACGCCAGGATCTTCGTCATGTTTGCACACGACAAATATACGTGTCCTCCTATGCCTAGCGTCCTTTTTTAAAGACGTTTTTAAAATGCTAAAACCATCATGAAAATTTAAAAACTTATAAAATTCCAAAAACAAGTAAACTAAAGAATTGCATTTAATACCACATTTATCAAATACAGATCAATTGATTTATAAATGATGGGAAAATCTAACCTCTTTTGATTCGACATTGCAAACGTTGCGTTTTGAGTGGAAGATGCTAATAGAAAGCCCACATCACCAACTTTACTACTGTCAAATGCTGTCATGTACTGAATATAAATCAAACAAATGCTTAGAAAAGCTTCTTCGTGATTTTTAAGTTGAAAGCTGCATTTATGTGAAAGTGAGGCTCTGTTTTTGATGACAGTTCGAAGGGAGTTTGATAAATTTAAGTTCGGAAATTTCAGCTTCAAAAATGACGACCATCCTCTGTAAATGATGACCAATTAAACGATGCAATCGCTGAAATATTCCAAAAAGTACAGTTCATGATCATCTGAAGACGATTGGGTACGTTAGTCGCTATGATATGTATGGGATATCCCGTACTTTAACACAACAGAAAATGCTTGCTCGAATTTCGGCATGTGATTCTTTGCTTAAACGAAATGAAGAAGCTCCTTTTTTGAAACGGCTCAATATTGGAGATGAGAAGTGGATACTATACAATAATATTATAAGAAAAAGATCATGGGGTAAGCCAAATGAACTTCCTCAAGTAACATCGATAGGGGTTCTGCATCCCAAAAAAGTAATGATTTGTGTATGGTGGGACTACAAATGAATTGTTCATTATGAATTGTTACCATAAACCCAGACAATGAATTCGGGGAAAAAAATTTTAAGGAATTTTTTAACTGCCAGAAAGATGGCAAAAAGTCATAGAACAAAAAAGGGCTTACGTGATTCAATAAAATTTTCTCATATTTTTGTACTGCTTCGTTGGTATTTATCTTAAAAAGCGAGCAGAGCTTTACGGATAACCCAATACAACTATCATGACAGATAGATAAGTCCCTTAACGTTTCTCTTTTCTCCCAGTCGTCTCCCTGGCCATTAGTTTAATATATCTCGCTTTCACCTTTGATCTCCGGTCATCTCGCTAACCTTGAATTCCAACGAACCCACTCACTTGAAATGTATATCTCTTCCCCTCAAATCGCTGGTGCAAGATCACATTACCTCTTCGTTAAACCACCGACTTCTACCAATGAACTACCTTGATAGATCTCCCTGATCCAATAACCTTAAGTATAATTTTCACGACATATACGAAGTCTCTTAACGTTCCCCTTTTCTTCCAGTCTTTGTCTCCCTGACCATATGATCAATATATCATATCACCTACGCTTGAGTCGGTAACACTGCTCAAGATTTTGATTATAAATTTATTAGTTTTTTATTAAAATATAAATTTATGTAATACTATTGTTATTAGATTATTTTTTTTATAAATATATGTAATAATATAATTTTATTGTTTTTAATAAAAATGTATATAAAGTAATTATAAGATATTTATTAACATAAATCTATATAATAATATTATAATTAGATTATTTTTAATATAAATTTATAAAATAATATTTATTAGATTATTTTAATATAAATTTATATAATGTAAAAATATTTTAGCAGAACTAATAATCTGGCCAGGATTATATACTTCTCGTGTTTAGAAATATTATATATTTACAGTGATGCTACATGGTTTTTATATTAAGAAATTGATTTAATTTAGAACCATCTTTTAAACATTATTTCTTACTTTGAAAAGTAATTAGTAAATCTTTCTTTGTGTTTGCTAAAATTATCGATTTTTGCACAACGTCTAGACTTTTTCTGCCATGAATTCTAATGTATAAGATTCATTAATTGATTAGTTTAACTTTTTAAGAACACACTACGTAAAAAACCCGAGTACTAAAAAACACTACAAAAAGTTGGTTCGAGATGATGAGATATTAAACAATTTTTAGGGAGTTCATAAAAAATATGTTATACATCAACATTTTGGGATACGTTTTTCCACTTAAGATAAAAATCGTTGCCGTAATCTTTCTCTGATTGTTTATCAATGTTTTGTTTCGGATAAAAAAAGTCTCTTGTCCCCTGTATAAACACGTATCGCTAAAGTTTTATAAATATTCATGGTTCATGTAGCTTTACAGATTTTTTTATTCTCAAGTATTGACAGTACTGATTAAGGTCGCTTATCCTCTAAAGGGTTTCATCCTTATCTTGTTCAGTTAAATGTGCTTAACTCACCGGCCACGTTGTTCTGGATATCAAAACAAATTGAAAAAGGATAACCGATCCTTTTATATATGCTGTGTTCACAGAACGAACCAGCGACTTAGGGGAATTTTCTTTTTTTTCACTAAAACAACTCTTTGGGGGGAATTTTTTCTACTGACGAAACTAATTAATAATTCGAAACACTTTGTACACCAACCTACTATTATTTCGGGTATTGATAACAATAATGAAGAATCATGCCTGTGTGTGTACTAACCAACCTTTCTCAGTCATGCAGCCACCAAAGCTTAGTGGTCACTGTATGGAAAGAGTTCTCAACTATTCTATTCTATGGAAAGGGGGTACAGAATATATCTCCAAGGGATTCTATTCAAATGAATGGGCCAATAGAATCGTTCCAAATAATTCTATTCTTAGGAAATTAGCAATCCTTCAAAATGATTGTATTTTACAGAATAAGTCAATAAAATCGTACCAAATTATTCCATTATTCCATTTCACAGAATGGGCAATAGGATCCTTCCAAAGGATTGCTTTCTTAGGAAAGGAAAAATACAATATATCCAGTTGATTCTCTTTTTTTTTTGAAAGAGGACCAATAGAATGTTTCTAAAAGGTGACAGAATCCATAGATTTGTTCACCCAGTGGAGGCGGTAAGAGTCTTAACCCAGTTAACCCAGAGGCTTAAACAAGTCGGTGTTTAAGCGTGGAGTCCCTATTTCATTGCCGATCGTTGTGTCTTGTAATACTGAAACAAGAATGTAACTCTAAGTACAACAAGACATTTAATAGTTGTGAAGAGACATCGCAACAGAAAAGAATACAGGACGATACGAATAGCGTAAAGACTCAGAGGCAACTAACTCACTGCGTCTTATAAAAAGGATTGCATCAGTCAAACGAACTGATAAGAATGTGCATACAGGAAACATTATGTGAACAATGGAACTCGTAAATCTAAAGGCAATATTAAATACCTGGGATTTACGACTCATTAATATAAACACTCGAAAGAGATATACAACATCGATGATAATAGATTCATCTTGAAGCACATTACTATCATATACACGTTGCGTGTGTACTGACATGTGTTTCAGTAACTTTATTCTCTCCTCAGAAACCATAAGAAAATGCGACTTTTTTCTTGGCGTGTTCTCTGTGTCTTGGCCTGAAGAGCTGATATGTGACGAACTACCTGAATCATCCGATCCTGAAATTTGCATTGGTCATGAACAGATGAGGAGTTTAGATATGACCGCTAGAGGTGAGATTTAATAGATTGATAGTGACTATTTGCAAGTGACTAATTTTTCCAGGTTATGTTAAGGTATCTGTATAACTTCGAGGAGGCTAATTTTTGAAATTATCATGGAACTCGGAATTTTTTTATGTATTTTGTTATTGATTTCTACTATCAAAAGCATTTTAGGGCAGAAAATATTATGTTTAAGCTTTATTTTTTATAAATAGGGAGTACAAATGTATGAAACAGCCAAAAATATCATTTAGATACGTCATGTTTTTAAAAATTGTTGACATTTTTTCAGTTTGTAGAGTGAATGGGTTTCTAAAAACATTGATTCTGGTATTGTGTGTGTGAACTAGAGTCATACTTTATTGTAAGATTTAAATTAATCATCCTCATGTTCTAACATCAGTCTCTAACATCAGTCATCTATGAAAAAACTCATGAAAAATGAGAAATTGAAAATATATATATTTAGATTTACATCCAGCTCAATTTTTTAATGTATATTTTTTTATTAATAGTAGTTTATCCCTCTTTATAATCTTCAGATAATAAAATTTGTATAAATAAAAAATTTCAAAACAATTTAATATACATATCTGATCAGTGATAATGTCTTTTGCTGAGAGTAACGCTTAGCGAAAAATTCGAGAAAAGGCTAAACATAATGTAAACCCCTATGTCAAATATAGTAGGTGTCAATACATTTTTGAACTTCTATAATTCCATTTATAATGGTCGCAGGAGTAAATTCCGAAGTGATTTTGAAGAGCTTAAGATTTGTACTATAAAAATATGTAAAATTTTTAAAATGTTAAATATGGGTGAAGATGGCGTTTTAAAAAGATATAGGGGATACTCCGTAATGTTGTGTATGTCTTCTGTGTCAAAAGTTCTTCAATTCAATTTGCTTCCATTCTTTAGCATGCATAAACGGCTTCAGGTGTGACAAATCTCGATGTCTTCCTCAATCCTGGGTTTGTGATGGATTTTCGGACTGCACAGACGGAACGGATGAGAAAAACTGCAGTAAGTGTTTTCTATTTTTCGATTGATTGGATATTGAAGTCGTCTTCGTCTGATGTTTGGTATTTTTTAATACACGTTATGGTGTATTGGTGACGGTCCGGGATCTACCCCGAAGGTAAAGATCCGATCTTCCTCGTCTGAAGACATCTTCAATTTGCTTTTATAATATTTTCTTCACAAGTTGTGTTTTAAAGTTATTAAAAAAATCAACCATGATAATTATGAATTTATTAAAAACTCTTCTGACTAGCCTCTTCTTTCTTTTGTTGCTCACTTTAACTGCGACTGGTGCTCGTTAAATGTGCCGTGTTCTCAAAAGTCCTCACATGGTGTGGTGGTTTGGAGTAGGGTACCAAATGATGTGTTGACCTCGTCATCTGACCGCGGTTTAGAATTAAATGCTGTTATCCTCGGATCTTTCATTTAGGGTTTTGATCCTCGGTCTCTATTGGCCCGTTGTGTTGCTCCTGTGCAACGTCAATTATTTAATAAAAAAGGAAAGTAGGAAGACAGCTGCATTAACGCTGTACTAAAGCATTTTCCCACTGAAGCAAGTGGTGTTGCTCCTGTGAGAAGTCAATTATTTACTGGAAAAGGAAGATAGGAAGACAGCTGAATTAACGTTGTACTGAAGTATGTTGTGTTGCTTCTGTGCGACATCAATTCTTTACTTAAAAAGGAAGGTAGGAAAACAGCTGAATTAACGCTTTACCGAAGTACTTTCCCAGTGAAGCATGTTGTGTTGCTCCTGTGCGACGTTAATTATTTACTAACAAAGGAAGGTAGGAAGACAGCTGAATTAACGCTTTACTGAAGCAGTTTCCCACTGAAGCATGTAGTGTTGCTCCTGTGGCACATCAATTATTTACTAAAAAAGGAAGGTAGGAAGACAGCTGAATTAACGCTTTACTGAAGCAGTTTCCCACTGAAACAAGTTGTGTTGCTCCTGTGGCAAATCAATTATTTACCAACAAAGGAAGGTAGGAAGACAGCTGAATTAACGCTTTACTGAAGCAGTTTCGCACTGAAGCATGTTATGTTGCTCCTGTGGCACATCAATTATTTACTTACAAAGGAAGGTAGGGAGACAGCTGAATTAACGCTTTACTGAATTAGTTTCAAACTGAAGCATGTAGTGTTGCTCCGGTGGCACATCAATTATTTACTTACAAAGGAAGGTAGGAAGACAGCTGAATTAACGCTGTACTGAAGCAGTTTCCCACTGAAGCATGTAGTGTTGCTCCTGTGGCACATCAATTATTTACTAACAAAGGAAGGTAGGAAGACAGTTGAATTAACGCTTTACTGAAGCAGTTTCCCACTGAAGCATGTAGTGTTGCTCCGGTGGCACATCAATTATTTACTAACAAAGGAAGGTAGGAAGACAGCTGAATTAACGCTTTACTGAAGCAGTTTCCCACTGAAGCATGTAGTGTTGCTCCGGTGGCACATCAATTATTTACCAACAAAGGAAGGTAGGAAGACAGCTGAATTAACGCTTTACTGAAGCAGTTTCCCACTGAAGCATGTAGTTTTGCTCCGGTGGCACATCAATTATTTACCAACAAAGGAAGGTAGGAAGACAGCTAAATTAACGCTTTACTGAAGCAGTTTCCCACTGAAGCATGTTGTGTTGCTCCTGTGCGACGTTAATTATTTACTAAAAAAGGAAGGTAGGAAAACAGCTGAATTAACGCTTTACTGAAGCAGTTTCCCACTGAAGCATGTAGTGTTGCTCCTGTGGCACATCAATTATTTACCAACAAAGGAAGGTAGGAAGACAGCTAAATTAACGCTTTACTGAAGCAGTTTCCCACTGAAGCATGTTGTGTTGCTCCTGTGCGACGTTAATTATTTACTAAAAAAGGAAGGTAGGAAGACAGCTGAATTAACGCTTTACTGAAGCAGTTTCCCACTGAAGCAAGTTGTGTTGCTCCTGTGGCAAATCAATTATTTACCAACAAAGGAAGGTAGGAAGACAGCTGAATTAACGCTTTACTGAAATAGTTTCGCACTGAAGCATGTTATGTTGCTCCTGTGGCACATCAATTATTTACTTACAAAGGAAGGTAGGAAGACAGCTGAATTAACGCTTTACTGAATTAGTTTCAAACTGAAGCATATAGTGTTGCTCCGGTGGCACATCAATTATTTACTAACAAAGGAAGGTAGGAAGACAGCTGAATTAACGCTGTACTGAAGCAGTTTCCCACTGAAGCATGTAGTGTTGCTCCTGTGGCACATCAATTATTTACCAATAAAGGAAGGTAGGAAGACAGCTGATTTAACGCTTTACTGAAGCAGTTTCCCACTGAAGCATGTAGTGTTGCTCCTGTGGCACATTAATTATTTACTAACAAAGGAAGGCAGGAAGACAGTTGAATTAACGCTTTACTGAAGCAGTTTCCCACTGAAGCATGTAGTGTTGCTCCGGTGGCACATCAATTATTTACTAACAAAGAAAGGTAGGAAGACAGCTGAATTAACGCTTTACTGAAGCATGTAGTGTTGCTCCTGTGGCACATCAATTATTTACTAACAAAGGAAGGTAGGAAGACAGCTGAATTAACGCTTTACTGAAGCAGTTTTCCACTGAAGCATGCAGTGTTGCTCCGGTGGCATATCAATTATTTACCAACAAAGGAAGGTAGGAAGACAGCTGAATTAAAGCTTTAGTGAAGTACTTTCCCAGTGAAGCATGTTGTGTTGCTCCTGTGGCACATCAATTATTTACCAACAAAGGAAGGTAGGAAGACAGCTGATTTAACGCTTTACTGAAGCAGTTTCCCACTGAAGCATGTAGTGTTGCTCCTGTGGCACATCAATTATTTACCAACAAATCAAGGTAGGAAGACAGCTGAATTAACGCTTTACTGAAGCAGTTTCCCACTGAAGCATGTAGTGTTGCTCCTGTGGCACATCAATTATTTATCAACAAAGGAAGGTAGGAAGACAGCTGATTTAACGCTTTACTGAAGCATGTAGTGTTGCTCCTGTGGCACATCAATTATTTACCAACAAAGGAAGGTAGGAAGACAGCTGAATTAACGCTTTACTGAAGCAGTTTCCCACTGAAGCATGTAGTGTTGCTCCTGTGGCACATCAATTATTTACTAACAAAGGAAGGTAGGAAGACAGTTGAATTAACGCTTTACTGAAGCAGTTTCCCACTGAAGCATGTAGTGTTGCTCCGGTGGCACATCAATTATTTACTAACAAAGGAAGGTAGGAAGACAGCTGAATTAACGCTTTACTGAAGCAGTTTCCCTCTGAAGCATGTAGTGTTGCTCCGGTGGCACATCAATTATTTACCAACAAAGGAAGGTAGGAAGACAGCTGAATTAACGCTTTACTGAAGCAGTTTCCCACTGAAGCATGTAGTTTTGCTCCGGTGGCACATCAATTATTTACCAACAAAGGAAGGTAGGAAGACAGCTAAATTAACGCTTTACTGAAGCAGTTTCCCACTGAAGCATGTTGTGTTGCTCCTTTGAGACGTTAATTATTTACTAAAAAAGGAAGGTAGGAAAACAGCTGAATTAACGCTTTACTGAAGCAGTTTCCCACTGAAGCATGTAGTGTTGCTCCGGTGGCACATCAATTATTTACTAACAAAGGAAGGTAGGAAGACAGCTTAATTAACGCTGTACTGAAGCATTTTCCCACCGAAGCACTGAAGCATATTGTATTGCTCCTGTGCGACGTTAATTATTTACTAAAAAAGGAAGGTAAGAAGACAGCTGAATTATATATAACGCTGTACTGAAGCATTTTCTCACTGAAGGGTATTGTGTTGCTCCTGTGCGACGTCAATTGTTTACTAAAAAGGGGAAGGTAGGAAGACATGAATTAACGCTGCACTGAAGCAACAATTAGGAACCGGAGGGTTAAGAGTTCGAAACTTGATCGAACCAAAGACCCTCGGTACGTGGGGACGTGTGTTAAATCTCTCGAGGCCTCAAATGCCCTCCCGTTGACATGGTCTCACAGTGGCTGAAAATGAGTGTGTTGTCCTCAGACTTTTCCTTTTGGGATTGATCCCGATCCCCGTAGACAATAGCCCGTTGTGTTACTCCACTTCGAGGTTAGTTCAACCACCTACTCTAGCACCCAAGTGTCTAGGCTAGGGGTTCTTAACTGGTGTTCAGCGGAGTACTGATTCTCCGTGAATTTGCAGAAAGCGCTATGCCAAAATTTGAAAATCAATGAAAATTAAAACTGTTAAAACGGGAGAGCAAAAAAACGAAAAAGCAAATCGTTGTTTTTAGTTTTATTGCCGTTATTTGTACTTATGTTGACTTTTTTAGATTTTTCTTCAAGTAAGTCTATATATAACTTTTTTTATACAGAGTGTCTGTGCCATTAAGTGTATTGTTTCGTAATTTTAGGCAGAAGTTCATTTGCAACAAATATTAGACTTCTAGAAATAAAAGTAGTTCTAATTACCCTCCAAAGAATTAAAAATAGTTATTTGAAACGGCAAAATGGGCAAATTACGAAAGCATGATTATGGTGCTGAGAGTGCTAGTGCATGTACAAGCAATATATATATGTTACTTTAAAGAGGGAGACCACTAACAAACTGTCAGCATTTAAAAATATATATCACTTTGGAGGAAGCGCATAGTTCAGAAAAGGACAGTAGCCATGTTTCCTTCGGTCCAGAATAACAATATCGATTAAATAATTCCGTTTAAAACACAACCTTTAGCATGATTGGAAGAAAAAATTGCGAAATACTTTACCGTATTGAATATCGAAAATTATGATTGGATACGAAATCCATTTCCTGCAGTCAACAACATCCAAGTTATGAGTTTTCGTTACAAGAGGAAGAATTCATTACGTTGTCAACTGATCAAAATGAAATTTTCGAAAATAGCAATTGAAGAATTTTGGTCTTCTGTTCAAACCGAGTTTAAAATAATTTCTAAAAATGCGATTGAAACTTTATTACAATTTTCAACATCCTACTTAAAACGAACTTGGTTTTTCAACATTAAGGGGGTCCGGGACACATTGAAAAAAAAATTTTATTAATTAATTTAGAATTTTGAATTTTTTTGTACTGATTACCCATCTAACTAATAAGCGAAATCACAACACAAAATTTTTCCAAAAAAGTTCTTTAAAAATTTTAAATTAAAAAATTTTGAAAAAAAGAGGGGTCATTTTAAACTGCAAAGGCTCAAAATATTCTTGATCCATTTTCAAAATTCTTGCAGTAAATTATTCACAAATTTATTAACTTTAATTCTGATTCAGCAAATTTAAAAATATTAATTCAATTGAAAATAAAAAATATTTGAATGAAAACTTTTAAAAATTTTAAGGTACTTTTTTTTAAGTTATATTTTTAAAAATAAATATTTGTTTTAAATTTGCTGAATCAAAATTAAAGTATAATGTTTGAAAAAGATATATTCCAAATTTCAACCCTTAAACTTTATCGGTTTTTGACTTATAGCAATTTGAATACAGGAAATCTTGAAAAAATGTATCATGGAGAAAAATGCATTTAAAGTTTTAAGGACAAATGTTGTTACCATGACAACAACTGTCAAGAGTGTTAGATTTTCAAAACAACGCACCACAAAAATTATTTTATCTCTAGTTCTAATTAAGATAGAAACATGATTTAGACGTCATTTTAAGCAGAAAAACACAGAGAATTTCTTAAAATAATAAAAAATAATTCGAAAATTTAATGATTTTTGTGTCCCGGACCCCCTTAACAAATATAAAGACAAAGAAACGTGAACAGCAAGCAAATATAGAAGTGGAAATAAGAGTAGCCATTTATTGTAATGTATTTTTATAACTTTTATATTTGATTTTATTAATTATGCAATATAAATATACTAGGGGGCCCGACCACTTCTCGCAAACGCTCGTCAACCCCCGGAGGATTGCTTTGTAATCCTCATTGGTTCGCTTCGCTAGCATCAATGAAGACATGTGTTCTAGCAGAAAGGAATGTTTACAAAATATGATATTCAAAAAAAAAAAATTTCAAATGTAAATTTGTAAATTGTAAAGTTATACAGTACATTTGGAATCAGAACTCGAACAGCTTGAGATTCAAATAAAAACTTTGAAAAATTTTTACTCGAAATGTGAGCGCTTCTTTGGAAATTGAATACCTAGTATGTTGTTTGTGTGTACATTTCCTCAACACTCGAGCCACCCATACACCTTTTCATTGAGTTTGCTGTCGAAAGTTGTAGCGCAGGCGTCTTTTTGAACTATAATTGTTGGCCCAAAAAATGGCCGTTTTTTTTTAAAGGACCGTTTAAAGAGCCCTTGTTTTTGACGTTTTGAAAGAAAGTGCAATGAACTTTAATTATTCATTTTTATTCAATAAAATTTCATCCGATAATGCTATTATTCGATTGAGGTGCTAGGCTTCGTGGTAAACAAACAATCGTACAGTGTTGCCAAAACCCGATAACAAAAAACGTCTTTTTTGTTTGCCACGTAAGAGAATTACACATATAGATATACACTGTTTTATTTTGTAACTCAAAAATCTTGTAAAATTGTATGTTTCCCGTGATATATTCTGAAAAGTTACGAACGACTGGTCTAGGCTATCGGGCTAGTGCCTCCTAAGTATGTTTCATGTTTGCGCCTGACTCAGTTCGACTTCAACTAAAAACCACTTACTATAGCATTCGGAACTACGTCTGGCTGAGACGTCAATGTTACTAGATTTTGTATGAAAGTAAACATTTTGGGTACAACTTTGATGTAAAGAATTGTCTGTGGCGACTCTTTTGGTATGCTGTTCGGCATGCTTTTTATGTCGCCTAGGAAGAATTTCGAAGAAACAAAAAGTTTTAAGCTCAGTAGGAAATTATAAAAAGAAAAAAGAAAATAATTTTTTTAACAACTTGATACAAATACTTGATAAGTATTTACTTTGATAAAAAAATCCTTACTTTTTCTGAAGCAAAACTTTTCTACTGCAAAAGAAGTTTGTGTCTAAGTTAAATAATTGATTAGTGCTTTTTGACATGAATGCTTTTTAACCATGCTTTTTAACATGAATCTAAAAAAGTACATATACAAGCGTGAGTTAGCAAACTTGTTTGGGCATAGTTTCAAAAAAAAAAGATAATGATTCACAAAAATTGTTAATGAAGTGAAATGCCGTTTTCAAGCGTATTTCAAGGGACGGGAAAGAAGTAGCGTTATATGCGGGAAAACGTTAAATCTGGGTCGGAGAAAAACAAAAAGAGCATGAAATAAAGACCAAATTAACTTATATACCTTTTATTTCTTCCTTACGTTTATTATTTAAAGAAATCTGTATTTTGTTTTGCGTTTTGCCTTTACTAAGCTAAGTCATTAACATCATTCTCCACAGATATGAGTTTTTGCAAGTTTTTTAGTATATCTAATTTACAATTGACTCATTTGACGAATATATTCATTACAAACACAAAAAGGACTATTCGAGGACTATTAAATTTTTTTTTCGCGGACGTTAACGATAGAATAAAATTTTCAACGGATCTGCGGAAAATATCTGCGAAACATTTTACGCCAAATAAAATTCGGACCTCAGAAAGTCCGAATTTTATGCGAATTTGTGACATGTCCGTGTCATGTTGGGTAGAGGTGGGACTCATTCATAATTTTTTTTTAATGTTTAAGTATCAGTAAGGACACGAAAATAATTGTCATGGGCAACTCCGTGCTGTGGCCTGCTAGCATCTGACTATTTTAAGAAAGTCGCTTCGAGTTTTCTTTGCTGAAAAAACGTTAACTGCGAGAAATTATTAGAAATGATAACGTTAAATACGGTGATTTTTTAACAATGAATGTACAGGAAATTATTTGGGACCAATGGAAAAGGACGTTATATGCTGGAAATCGTTCGGAATAAGTTAAATCGGGTTTTCACTGTACATATGATTGCCTCGCAGGATTGCCTTTGCCTACCACAACTCGCTACGAAAGAATTGCCAAAAAAAGCTCTTTTATTAAAGCTGTACCGCGTTTTGTTTGTTTTGCGCACTTCTAAAGTTAAATCGTTGTAGATAATCTGAAAGATAAACAAATTATTTAAATTTCCAAAACCAGTTTGGATTAATTCGTCCCGCTACTTACTATCTGTATTCTTGATAAAAAAAAGAGTAATATTATCTCCTTTTTAACTGGGCCGACCAACCGGTATAGTGGTCAAGGTGTTAGCCTCTAGATCGGAAGGTTCCTGGTTCGAATCCGGGTCTGGGTATGGATGTTTGTAATCGTATGGTGTAGAGGCGGCTGGTGCACCTTAAATCTGTCGTGGCCGAAAGTCCTCACGTTGGGTTGGCGTGGAAGTTTGGAGAGTGGGGTGCCAGCTCAGGTGTTGCTTCGTCATCTGACCGTGGTTCAAAATTACGAGCTATTGTCCTCGGATCTTTCCCTTAAGGGACTGATCCCGGACCGTCGTCAATAGCCCGTTGTGTTGCTCTAGTACGACGTTAACTTAAAAAATTACCAATTACCTTTTTAACTGGACCGCGGTAACCCAGTTGGAAGAGTAAGACTAGCAACCGGAGGGTTGCAAGTTCGAATCCAACCAAAGACCGCCGTGTAAAAAGGAGGCTGCTGCGGGTTAAATCTGTCGTGGCCTTAACTGTCCTCACGTTTTCGTGCTGTGAAAATTTGGATAGTAGGGTGCCTTTCAAGTATGTCCTTATCACCTGACCGTGGTTCGAAATTACGTGGTGTTGTCCTGGGATTGATCTCGGACCGTCTCCAATAGCCCGTTCTGTCTCTCCAGTTTAACGTTAGTTAAAATACATGCTTACCTTTTTATCAATGATAGATATGCTTTACTTAATGTTACGTATTTGAATTTTTTTAGGTGATTGTGGACCAATGCAATTCTACTGTGGCCACGGCACTTGCATTGATAAAAATTTGGTCTGTGACGGTATTCCTGACTGCCCAGACGGCAAGGAAGAGAGAAGATGCCGTACGTGCATTTTTAATAGTGTTTTAAAATTATAAAACCGAAATTTGTTAGCAACATCGGTGACAGTCAAAGGTTTTGATTGTGTTACATATCGTGATCCAAAGTGCTTGTGACGTCATCTAACAATTAGACGACAACTGATTAAAGTTAAACATTTATTTAAAGTAATTGGAATATTCTTGTACTTGAATATTATTGATAGAGAGTTAATTATTTACAGTTATTAAACAGTCGTGGGTACAGCAATTGACATCTAACCGCCTAGGATCCAGGAGCGTGGCTCCTAGACTCCAAAAATCAGAGTCTGGAGGATATGTCTGTTCTTCTCAAATCTTAAGTTGTGAAATCTCGTCAGAGCAACCGCTCACTTGCGGACATAAACACCTGCGAAAGGAGGTTGCAGTTTGAACTCCGACCTCACATCTGCAAGAAAAGTTTTTAAAGTTACCCCTGCGTTCTGACTGGGGATTTCATAAGATCGGGATCTTGGGCTGGTCTTCCGTTTTCTCACGGAGACCCAAAGTGCAGATGTTGAGCTAGTTTATCGCGTCAGGGTTGATCTGAATTACAGATGTGAGTGTGCGAGAGTGACTGGTACATGCTAAAGGTCGTAAGTCTAAATTCTGCACTTTTCAGTAGAGAAAAAACAAATAGTTTACCTTATGATTTGATTCTATTATTATTAAATACATTTGGTTGTAACTTTTATTGGATCAGCTGATGATATAGATATTTTTCCACCTGGTGAAAAGTCACAAAATGCCATATATAGCAATAATAAAAGAATATATGGAAATTTTTTATACAACCTTTTTCACTTTTTGTGATATCACTTGTGTTATAGAATGAGTTAAAAACTATAATATTTCTGATGTCAATGTTACATGGATAACTGAACTTGCATTCCCTGCTTGGTAAATTTGATTAAGCTTGTTAAAACATCGAATTTTAAAATAAATGCATTTTTTAAGTATCTAGTTTTCTTTACTTTGCTGCTCTTAACTGTCGCTTTGCTATGCCACGAGCTTCGTTTAATATTATGGTGGCGTGATTAACTTTCATTAATTACTACATAGCTATTTCAAAACACTTTCCATTTATTTCTGTTTGGTGATTAGGTATTAAGCATACTGGAGGGGCTAAAAACGCTCTACAATAGTTCTGATGTCAATGCTAAATTTGGGAAATTAAAAGGTAAATTTAGCTAGGCTTGTTAAGGCATTGACCTTCTAATAAAATAGGAGTACGTGAGCGCAGCTAGATGCTATTACTTCCGATTGATGAGATTGAAGATATGTCACGTGGTTTGGGGGAAAAGGATGAATCTCTAAATCTATCTTAACCTTTTGAATACGGCTGTAGATATAACGGGTGCGATTCTTATAACTTTCAAGGTACAACTGTTGTATTGACCGTAGTCTAAATTCATTCGTGGCTCGATCAAGGTACATCTGCTGTACCGGCCATAGTCTAAAGGTTAATATCTAGTTTTCCTTACTTAACTTATCTTAAATGTCACTTTGTTGAGTGTCCTTTAATATTGTGAAGGTGTGCTGACTTTCATCAATTCCTACACAGCTATTTCAAAACACTTTTCATTTATTTCTGTTTTCTGATGGTTTCCAGTTCATAAGTCAATCAGTTTTACCTGGGGATCCGCTGAACTATGGCAAGGAGCTTTCCGTCAGATGGGAAGTGGATTGGACTCTATTTCTCAAGACATTTCCAGAACGTGTTGTCACTAGAGAATGGAAGGCAGCTTCGACCTTCTTAGTAGAGTCGTATTGAAACTTTTCAAGCCCATCACCAGTAAATCTTATTTTTAAATAACTCTATAAGAAGTACAGTTCAACTGTACTGAACAAATCCGAGTTTTAAAGCTAGAAAATAAATTTTGTTTGAAAGTAAACACGCAATGGAAGAAAAAAAAATTTGCCATTTTTGTTATTTTTCAAAGGTATTGTTACCATAACTCCGTTTCAGGTCGTGAACTTTTCTTCGCTATCATTTGTATTGATGTTCAGTAGTTAGTTTGTTGGAAAATACTTTGAACATTCAGGTTTGTAATCACCGAGCTGAACGCTTATCGGCTACTTCTACTTCGTTATTTTGTTAAATTTTAAATTTATCAACTTACTAATTACCTTTAACTTGCGCTTACCTTTTAATAGTTACGAAACTAATAAAATTCGAAATTTTGCTTTCATTTAAAAAACAATCCCCAGTATTCTAATTCATTGTAATTTATAGTTCGACTGACCGGAAATGAAGACAAAAGTGGAGAAGGCCGCCTGGAAGCATACAGTTTGATGACTGACAGTTGGCAACCGGTATGTGGAGACCAGTGGGACACCTCTTCTATGAGCCCTAGGGCCTGTTCGATGCTAGGTTATAAGTATGAAAACGTTCCATTGTTTCATCGGATTGAAGTGTAATTTATATGATTAAAATAGCGTTCATACGCAGGCGTAGTTATTTGGTGACGAATAATAAAAGGAAACTTCAAATTTTATATTGGATTGATGCAAAAGTTTGTCCTGTTTTTGGCGCTAGATGGCATTTGCATCGAAACGCTTCTACTTCACACGTGTAAAGTTTAATGTTCTTTTAAAGAAGGTATTTTAGCGAGTACTAGGAAAAATTGTGTTGGGTGGTTGTGTTTTTAAAATTTTGTTAAACATTAAAGATAGCATAAAATTTGTATTTTCGACATAGTAAGCTTTTTTTTTATTTCCGAAAAGGCAAGAATGCTTCGCAGACGGACGCGAAAGAAGATGCGTGTTGTGTATGGCGAGACCGTCGACGATTCCCAGGGCAATAAGTGGTTCAGAAAGTTTCGTCACCTAGATCACTTATTGAGCCAGAAACCCCAGAACTGCACTGAGCGCCCGATGATGCAAATACCGGATAGATGGAGGAAGGTCATCGAACAGAACAGAGCAGAACATATTATATTGATGCAATGTAATTTTTAGTAAATGAAATATTTTTTCTCTGGTTTTGTCACAACAACGGGACGAACTTTGGCATCAACCGTACATAAAAATTTATATTTGGACGTTAAACAACAATACACGCACTATAAAAAATTGGTGGGTTATATCGAGGTCACAATTTGTAGTTTTCACGTGAATACTCGGGTTTAGTGTTGAATTGTGGAATGAATGAATGAGACATTTGAAATTTGAACGACTGTTTATTCTGAATAACTTCCAGTTTGAACGATTCAAGTGCAGTTTGATGTTAATTGTTGTTGAGAGATCGTTGTTGTCCAATATCAATTGTTGTTAAGAGATCGTTGCTGTCTGCAATATCAAATGTTGTTGAGAAATCGTTGTTGTCCAATTACAACTGTAGCGTAGTTCGATAGCTTTCTAATGACACGGCTCTTGCAGTCCTCATTCTATGCAATCTAAAGTGACACTAGCTCAAATCTCTCACAGCACCGTATAATTTTTACAAATGGCGAATCCCCTTCTCCTTTATTACTGCCTGAATGCGCACTCGGTACAAAGGTCTGATACGGTCTTCCTTTGTCTACACAACGCTTTATTAATCTTTTGGGTGCTTCTTCTAGTTCTGAAATCAGAAGACAAAACAGTTGTTACGCTTTTTTGTGACAGTCGATTTTCAGCACTGTCCGGGACACAAAAATCGTCAAATTTTCGAATTTCTCTTTATTATTTTAAGAAATTCTCTGTGTTTTTCTGCTTAAAATGAAGTCTAAATCATGTTTCTATCTTAATTAGAACTAGAGATATAATAATTTTTGTGGTACGTTGTTTTTAAAATCTAACACTCTTGACAGTTGTTGTCATGGCTACAACATCTGTCTTTAAAACTTTAAATGCGTTTTTCTCCATGATACATTTTTTCAAGATTTCCTGTATTCAAATTGCTATAAGTCGAAAACCGATAAAGTTTAAGGGTTGAAATTTGGAATATATATTTTTCAAACAATATACTTTAATTTCGATTCAGCAAATTTAAAACAAATATTTACTTTTATAAATATGACTTTTAAAAAAAAAGTACCTTAAAATTTTTAAAAATTTTCATTCAAATATTTTTTTATTAAATTAATATTTTTTAAATTGCTGAATCAAAATTAAAGTTTAGAAATTTGTGAATAATTTACTGCAAGAATTTCAAAAATTGATCAAAAATATTTTGAGTTTTAGCAATTTAAAATGACCTCTCTTTTTTTCAAAAAATTTTAATGTAAATTTTTAAAAAACTTTTGGAAAATCTTGTGTTGTGATTTTGCTTATTAGTTAGATGGGTAATCAGTACAAAAAAATTCAAAACTCTAAATTAATTAATAAAAAAAAATTTAATGTGTCCCGGACCCCCTTAAAGATGTATTCACGTCAAAAATGAGCATTCCTTTTAAAAATATCACGAGTAACTTTTCTCCTTTAATGTAAAGTATGACGATATTTATTTTATTTTGCTTTTATATTTTTCAGTTTTACTGTTTGCTCACGCGCCCATGTTTCTGAGCATATCTACTTGGTATAAAATATATTGTTTTGATTCGGATAAGATGAGTTGTAGAAAATTTTACCAATTCTGTATTACAAAATCTGTTTTCAACAGTCTTGTGTGAACAGCAGAGAACTCCCTTCTTTACAGAACTAAGATTACAAGGCTTTTTTTATCGTCACAGAGTTCATGCAGCTTAGTTGCGCCTCTATTTGATCGTCTCGTTTTACCAGTCTTTCCGTGTTTTATCTAGAAATACTCAAATCAACGCCGTTGAAAGCGCGTCGCCTAGATATTTTAAAACATCCTTGGAAATGAATTATTTCTAGGTTTCTGGAAAACTCTTTGAATTTACTTGAGACTCCTGAAAATCTGATACATGCTAATAGAATTTTTTATTTGAAGGCATCCAGGTAATATATCTATAAACAACGGAACGATGTTCCGTGATGAGAAAATATGTATATTTTTTAATATATTCGAGAGGATTAAAATATTTTCTGATAGCTTAAACGAGTGCGTAACACTTGAAAATTTAAGGAAAATTATTGGACTTCTGAAATAACGGATAGACTATTGTAATTTGAAATTTTTTTTTAACTTGAAAATGGCTAATAATAATTGGTAATTTTTAGTTAACGTCATACTAGAGCAACACAACGGGCTATTGTCGACGGTCTGGGATCAGTCTCTTAAGGGAAAGATCCGAGGACAACACCTCGTAATTTTGAACAATGGTCATATGACGAGGCAACACCTGAGCTGGCACCTGACTCTCCAAACTTCCACACCAACCCAACGTGAGGAATTTCGGCCACGACAGATGTAAGGTGTACCATACGCTTACAAGAATCCATTTCCGGACTCGGATTCGAACCAGGACCCTTCCGATCTAGAGTGAAAATGGCTAACCTGGAAAATTCGGATAGTGGTTTATCAATGCATAGCCCGAAGTTCTTCATTCTATTTGCTAGAAACTGTTAGATTTTAGATGGTTGTTACAAAGAATTTGTTTTATAAATAACAAAACGAATTGATGAAAATTCAAATCTTATGCATCCCATAAACAATTAGTGAATAATGTAAAAAAAAGCATCATACGTACAATTCGTATTATGATGTCATTACATTTTTTTCATAACTCCCATGAGTCCAGGAAAATACCTAAAGAATTTTCTTTCCTTGCTAAAGCACATACCCTGTCAAAAGCTTTTTTAACTTCTCTTTCCGAAACTCTACATTAACAGGCATATTAAGGAAATTAGACAGAAAGGCTTATGGAATTCAAAGTTTTAGTTATTAAGATAATCCAAAAAATGTTCACGTAGAAACGAACTCGTCCTTTTATTTTGATTTGCGTTAGGTTTTGATACATTAAGCACAAAGAAAAAAATTATCTTTCTAAGAATTCAAAAGGGCTTTTAGAAGCCGTTTACTTTTTGAGCTCGAATCAGACTTGTAGATGACACAGCTCCTGTTTTCAAACGGGCCTCCGGAAGTCCATTTGGAAGAGAAACGGATTAACAACCGGAGGGTTGCGAGTTCAAAACTAGGTCCAGCCGAAGATCGTCGTATACACGGGGGTTGGTGCACGTTTCATCCTTCGTGGCCTCAAATGACCTCACGTTGGCGTGGTGTGAAACTTTGGAGAGTGCTATGCCAGCTCGGGTGTAGTTCTGACCATCTGTCCGTGGTTCAAAACTATGTGGTGTTGTCCTCGGATTTGATCCCGGACCGTCACCAATAGCCCATTATTTAACTCCAATGCAACGTTAATTAACTACCTACCTGTTTTGCGCATTGTACCTCAAAATTCAATCCAGAATCTTGGTAAAAAATAAAGTTGAATGATATCACAGACACCAAAAAATGCATTTAAATGCAAAATCGGCAATTTTTTGGGTTGCAGCAAATTTTAAAATTCAATCTAGAATATTTTAAAATGAATTTAATAGTTTTATTCTCTACCTGGTTCTTCAAACGCGTTTCTTCCTGAGAAATGAAGAAACGCCCGAAAATGGACTTTTTCTACCCACGTGACATACTTTTATATTTTCACAAGAGATTGTGACGTCACGTGAACTTTCTCTATCCAAAAAAAAAAAAACAGATTGCATCTTCTGCCCTTCGTGTAAAAAAAAAAGAAACAGATTACATTTCCTGTCCCCATAAATAACATATTAACTGGGATTGCTAAGTTTTTTTCGTAAAATCGGGATTGCTAAAGACAGATGGAAAATTTCAACGAATTTAAAATCTTCGGAAAATTTCACTTTATATTGATACTTAAAAATATGATTTTCTTTAAATAAATAAATTTTTAATTGAATACATCTTTAATGGATTTGAAATCTGCGGAAAATTTTACACCAGATTAATACCTTACACCACCGGCACGGGCAACGCCGTTCTAGCCACGTAGTGGCTAGTTATAAATATGCAGAGAAACATAAAGACTTTGCCATTAGTAGACTTCTGAAAGGAAAACGGTATTCGACAAACAAAAAATAGTGTAAATATGCATCCCTGACGTTTAATTCGCATTTTGTATGATTGAGAACCTTATTTTTTATTAATAGCATATTTAACTTCAAAGAAATATATCGGTACTTTAACAATAAAATTTTGAGCGAATGTGTTTTTAATTTCGGATATTCTCTCAATCAGGAATGCTAAAGAAACTAGACTACGCGACGAAACTTTTCCTATCGATAACAGGGTTGCTGTGGGGACTCCAGTTGATGTCAAACGGCAAATGAAATCACTCTTCTCCAGAAGTCAGTAAGTAATACCAGTTCTCCCCTCTTTTTTCAGTCTTCGTTTGTTTTTCTGCACTTTTTTAAAGTCTCCCTTTTCTTAATCCTTACCCTCTTGATATTTTGCAACGACAAGGTATCACGTCATTAGCAAAACTGACCAGGTTTTGATGAACGAGATACCTCGTCCATCAAGATCTCGTCGTCTCGTCATCTTTAGAAAACTGACCAAACCTTGATTGCGTCCGCATAAAAAAAAATCGGTAATATCTTCAAAGCGAGGTATCTCATCCTAATAAAAATCGGTCAGAAATACACAGATTCTCTCAAATATCTCGTCGTTAACAAAACGGGTCAGAAATATCCAGATCCTCTCAGATAATACGTCGTTATTGAAATCGGTCAGAAATATCCAGATCCTCTCAGATAATTCGTCGTTATTGAAATCGGTCAGAAATATCCAGATCCTCTCAGATGACGTTATCAAAGTCGATCAGAAATATCCAGATCCTCTCAGATGACGTTATCAAAGTCGGTCAGAAATAACCAGATCCTCTCAGATGTCGTTATCAAAATCGGTTAGAAATATCCAGATCCTCTCAGATATCTCGTCGTTATCAAAATGGGTCAGAAATATCCAGATCCTCTCAGATAATTCGTCGTTATTGAAATCGGTCAGAAATATCCAGATCCTCTCAGATGACGTTATTAAAGTCGGTCAGAAATATCCAGATCCTCTCAGATGTCGTTATCAAAATCGGTTAGAAATATCCAGATCCTCTCAGATATCTCGTCGTTATCAAAATGGGTCAGAAATATCCAGATCCTCTCAAATAATTCGTCGTTATTGAAATCGGTCAGAAATATCCAGATCCTCTCAGATAATTCGTCGTTATTGAAATCGGTCAGAAATATCCAGATCCTCTCAGATGACGTTATCAAAATCGGTTAGAAATATCCAGATCCTCTCAGATATCTCGTCGTTATCAAAATGGGTCAGAAATATCCAGATCCTCTCAAATAATTCGTCGTTATTGAAATCGGTCAGAAATATCCAGATCCTCTCAGATGACGTTATCAAAGTCGGTCAGAAATAACCAGATCCTCTCAGATGTCGTTATCAAAATCGGTTAGAGATATCCAGATCCTCTCAGATATCTAGTCGTAATCAAAATCGGTCAGAAATGTCCAAATCCTCTCGGATATCTTGTCGTTATCAAAATCTGTCAGAAATATCCAGATCCTCTCAGATATCTCGTCCTTTTCAAAATAGGTCAGAAATATCCAAATCCTCTCAAATATTTCATCGTTATCGAAATCGATAAGAAATATCCAGATCGTCTCAGATGCCATTATCAAAATCTGTCAGAAATATCCAGATCCTCTCAGATATCTCGTCCTTTTCAAAATAGGTCAGAAATATCCAAATCCTCTCAAATATTTCATCGTTATCGAAATCGATAAGAAATATCCAGATCGTCTCAGATGCCATTATCAAAATCTGTCAGAAATATCCAGATCCTCTCAGATATCTCGTCCTTTTCAAAATAGGTCAGAAATATCCAAATCCTCTCAAATATTTCATCGTTATCGAAATCGATAAGAAATATCCAGATCGTCTCAGATGCCATTATCAAAATCTGTCAGAAATATCCAGATCCTCTCAGATATCTCGTCCTTTTCAAAATAGGTCAGAAATATCCAAATCCTCTCAAATATTTCATCGTTATCGAAATCGATAAGAAAAATCCAGATCGTCTCAGATGCCATTATCAAAATCTGTCAGAAATATCCAGATCCTCTCAGATGACGTTATCAAAGTCGGTCAGAAATAACCAGATCCTCTCAGATGTTATCAAAATCGGTTAGAAATATCCAGATCCTCTCAGATATCTAGTCGTAATCAAAATCGGTCAGAAATGTCCAAATCCTTTCAGATGTCGTTATCAAAATCTGTCAGAAATATTCAGATCCTCTCAGATATCTCGTCCTTTTCAAAATAGGTCAGAAATATCCAAATCCTCTCAAATATTTCATCGTTATCGAAATCGATAAGAAATATCCAGATCGTCTCAGATGCCATTATCAAAATCTGTCAGAAATATCCAGATCCTCTCAGATGACGTTATCAAAGTCGGTCAGAAATAACCAGATCCTCTCAGATGTCGTTATCAAAATCGGTTAGAAATATCCAGATCCTCTCAGATATCTAGTCGTAATCAAAATCGGTCAGAAATGTCCAAATCTTTTCAGATGTCGTTATCAAAATCTGTCAGAAATATCCAGATCCTCTCAGATATCTCGTCGAAACCACTTGGAGATTGAAGATTAGTAAAATAATTGTTCTTTACCCGGTAATTTTTCTAATTATAATAAATGTTGCTATAAATAAATCATTCAATTTTAACAACAGTAGGAGTGCCTTAATTGTAAATAATAAAACTATTCACCATACTTTTAAAAAGACTATTGTCACTATCATGGTATAAATTTTTACCCTTTGATGAAATGAAAACATGATTTCAAAATGTGATATTTTTAAAAGCCGATTAGTGCGCCAAGTGGTTTTGACGAGATATCTCGTCCATCAGGATCTGACCGATATTTCACAATCGGTAATATCTTTATGATGAATTATCTCGTCGTCAAAATATTGCCGATTTTTTCATGACGACCAGATCGAGATCTGGTCATCTTTCTTCTATTGACGAGATATCTCGTCTACCAAGATCTTGTCAGTTTTGCTGATGAAGAGGTACCTTCGTTTAGACAACCGCCATGATGGCTTAAGGTAATCTTTAAAAGACAATTTTAAAACAAATACGTCATGAAAAATGTCTAACATTTCTTGAAGTAATTCAGTTAAATCCGACAAATATAATGCTGAATTCAAGGTAAAAAAACAAACTTTCAATCGCTTTTAGTAATTAAATCTCTTTCACACCTCTTCTCACTCGTCATCGGCATTGAGGAATACCTCATGACACAAATAATGATAAATTGACTTTCTTCAAGTATAAATAAATATAATTTACTTATAAGTTCTCAAATACGAAAGACGAAAAAATTATTTTTACTGTATCTTTCCTGGGAAGTTGTTTAATGTGGCTGTAAATGTTTTGATTGTTGTAACCATAATTTTCAATTGGTATTCTTTTATTGTTATGAAATATCTTGACTACCATCCTAAACACATTTTTAGTTTCGTTGTTAAGTACCTTTCCCACCTTAAGGAAGCATGAGATAATTATATATTCTTCGAAATAGCATTCCTTTTTAAATATATACGAGTGTGTAGAATAATAAAATAAAATTTTATTGGACGAAATAAATTATCAAAAAAAAGGTTAAGTAGATTTCTACAGTAACGACAAGCTTTGTTCGAAACATTTATGTCCGAATGTTGTTTTGTATGTTTATATTGAAGAAATAAATAAAGCAACAATTTATAATTAATTTTCGACGACCTATAAACTACGAATTAGATTGCCAAATGCAATTGATAAACTTTTAAATACAGAAGTAAAGCCATAAAAGATGCGAAGTATTTCTATTAAACATGCAACAATTTCTTCAGATTTTTTTTTTAGGGGAAAGTGGTTTTGAAGCATAATAGGTTCTGTTACGTGTAAAAAAATGTGTAAATATAATTAGGTTCAAGAAAAAGAACAAAGAAAGTCTTTAAAGAGGGGGGACGAGTGTTCTTCAAACTCTTAACGCTTAATTTTTTATTCTCTGATTCCTGTATTTTTAAGTAGAGACAAGTGTGGACCGCTGTAGTTTTAAATTAAAAACGAGTGAAAACAACTTCCCGCGTCTAAATATAGCAGCATTTTTAATGAAGAACCTGCTCTTCTTTAGAGAGGTTTTGTTTCTCTTCAATCTCAATCTTAGCATTTTTTGTTGCATATTTTAAATTTTCTAGGACTTAGGGAATTTTTCAAGCTTTTTTAATATGTGCCACTTATTTCGCATTTCAAAATTATTTTTTCTTTGAAGCAAAGGTTGTGGTGGAGACAACGTATACGTGTACCTGAAGTGTGACGAATTTGGTGAGTCCCATTTAATCACTTAAACTATTTCAAACTATCTATGTATATAATTCTCTTACGTGGCACTCAAAAAAGACGTTATTTGTTAATGCGTTTTGGCAACATTGTACGATTGATTGTTTACCACAAAGCCTCGCGCATCAATTGAATTTATAGCGTTATCGGATGAAATTCGATTGAAAAAAAAATGAATTTTAGTTGAGCTGTTGCAGTTTATAATAGAAATTAAAGAAAGCGGAGGATCTTTTCAGGGCCATTTAAAAACGGTCCTTCCTAGGGCCAACAATTATAGTTCAACAAGACGCTTGCGCTACAACTTTCGGCAACAAACTCAATGAAAAAGTGTGGGTGATTCGAGTGCTGGGTAAATGTACACACAAACAACATGATGGGTATTAAATTTCTAAAGCAACGCTCACATTTCGAGTCAAAATTTGCACAAAGTTTTCATTTGAATTCTGATTTCAGAGGTACTGTATTTATTTTTTCTGTAATACAGCAAATTTAGATTTGAAAAACATTATTTTGGAATATTATATTTTGTAAACAATCCCTTCTGCTAGGACACATGTCTTCATTGATGCGAGCGAAGCGAACATATGTTCGCGCAGCAATCCTCCGTGGGTAGGCGAGCTTTAGCGAGCAGGAGGCGGGCCCCCTAGTACACATTAAAACAACAAAGGGCTGCAGTAGCCCAGTTGGCATACTAACGGACTTACAACCGGAGGGTTTCGAGTTCGAATCCAGTCAAAGACCGTCGAGTACAAGCGTGTTGGTGCACATTAAATCTGCCGTGGCCTCAAATGTCCTCACGTTGGCGTGTAGAGGAGGTATGGAGGGTGAGGTGCCAGCTGAGGTGTTTTTCTAGTCATCTAACCGAGATTCAAAGTTGGGAGGTGAAATTACTTGTGGGCTTGTGAAACGTTAAATCTGTCATTGCCTCAAATGTCCTCACGTTGGATTGGTGTGGAAGTTTGCTGAGTGTGGTACCAGCTCGGGTGTGACCTCGTCATTTGACCAAATTTACAAAGCGTTGTCCTTTTATCTTTCCCTTAGAGATTTATCCCGGACTGTCTCCAAAAACTCTTTATGTTGCTACAGTTGGACGTTTATTAACTACCTACATACCTAAAAGAACAAAACGTTCAATTTCGTTCATTAATCCTATTCTCACCCTTTACTTGTGTTCTCATTGAATTAAATAAAGTACTTAACGAAACATAATTTTAAAATCCAGTCTACAAAAATCTTTTAACATGAGAGTAAAACTCGGACATGCTGAACAGTCAGTAGATTTGTGTTTCGAATAAACTATTTATGAAGCAGTATGAAAGCAAGTATCCTTGAAGGTAAACGTTTAATAGCCATACATTCATATGTGGTTTTGAGTTATTCGTTTCAAAGAATAACACCTCAAACGTAGTACTTCCCCAAGGTCTATATTGCTCCTTTCCTTTAACATAATTCTTAGAAAAGATTATATTACTCCGTTCTTTAGAATAGAACAATTTGAAAAAATGAAATTGGTATTTTCCTTATAATAGAACAATATGAAAAAATGAAATTAGTATTTTCCTTATAATAGAACAATTTGAAAAAATGAAATTGGTATTTTCCTTATAATAGAACAATATGAAAAAATGAAATTAGTATTTTCCTTTTAATAGAACAATTTGAAAAAATGAAATTGGTATTTTCCTTATAATAGAACAATTTGAAAGAAATAAAATTTGTATTTTCCATATAATTGAACAATATGAAAAAATGAAATTGGTATTTTCCTTATAATAGAACAATTTGAAAGAAATAAAATTTGTATTTTCCATATAATTGAACAATATGAAAAAATGAAATTGGTATTTTCCTTATAATAGAACAATTTGAAAAAATAAATCTGGTATTTTCCTTATAATTAAACAATATAAAAAAATGAAATTGGTATTTTCCTTATAATAGAACAATTTGAAAAAATAAAATTGGTATTTTCCTTATAATCGAATTCCTTATTAAAAAGTGAAATTGTTATTTTCATTATAATAGAACAATGTGAAAAAATGGAATTGGTATTTTTCTTATACTAGTACAATTTGAAAAAAGATGGTATTATACTTTCAATAGAATACTTTGGAAAGATGCTATTTATCAATGTAGTCAGAATTGGTTATAAGTTGGCTGGGAAGACTGCAGGACGCAGATTACAAGGTGAGGAGGATTAAAAGGGTAATAACTCTCGCGTCAATACAGAATCAAAATGAGTAGAATATACTATATTAAGGACATAAACTGAACAAACGGGGAATTTAATTATTAAAGTTCGCTGGTAGAAACTTAAATTTACAGTTAAAATGTTTCTTTTTTCTTTTTTAAAGTTTCCTTTTTAATGGTTTTGTCGATTAGAATGAGCGATTAATTAAATATAACGTTATTCCAAAATAAGTTACTCATTTCTCCAAGAGCAATTTCTGTAAATGTTGCTTTACTGCAGTAGAACGGATATAGCGGGAAAAACCATTTCCTGATAGAAAATTAAGAAAAAAGAAAAGAAAAGAAAATTAAGAACAAGAAAAAATGTTTTTCACCGGTTTTGTGACTTTCTATTTTAGAACTTACTTTACATTAATGTCGCCTATTTTCCCCTGATTTTTAATAACATTAGCAGGTAGCTAAATAAAAATTTATTTAAAAATTAATCTTTTGTTTAAATTGAGAGATTAGCTTCTGAAAAATTTAATTAACCATTAAAGCGAAGATGCCGTATGAGTATGCTATCATCATTAGAAGAAATTAAAAGTCATAAAACATCTTGTACTTGAGTGCTATGAACTTTCTGATAAATGCAGGAAAGATTACAACGATTGCATCTATGTTAACAGCCATTCGAAATTGCATGATTTGGAGCATATTTTCCACCATTCGGGCTCAACGTGGCTATTTCCTGCTGTATCATTTTTTCTCAGTTCATGTTTGACTTCTCTAGTGTACTATGTATCGTATGAAAACGTATTAGTACACTGACGACTTGTGGGAGAGTATGATTTTTAATCAACGTCGTTTTGGATCAACACAACGGGCGAATGATGACTGTCCGGCATCAATCCTCCGAGGGAAAGATCCGAGGACAACACGTAATTTTGAACCACGGTCAGATGACAAGACAACACCTCAGCTGGCACTTGTCTCTCCAAACTACCACACCACGCCAACACGAGGACATTTGGGGCCATAACAGATTTAACGTGCACCAACTAGGGATGCGACATCGATGTCGATGTTTTCAAAACATCGATGTTTTTTAAAAAACATCGATGTATTTTACATCGATGTATTAGGGTCGATGTTTTTGTAACATCGATGTTTATACTCGTCGATGTTTTTACGTTGTCGATGCTTTATTTTTAAATGAAAAAAGTACCGTTATAAAAATTTTAAAAATAACCAAGTAGCATAATTTTTATAATCAGCAAATTGAGCATACTGTTAGACTAAAGTGACCAAGGGTGAAGGGTCTGAAAAGTAGTGATACGACATCAATGTCGATGTTTTCAAAACATTGATATTT
This sequence comes from Metellina segmentata, assembly GCA_947359465.1. Taxonomy (NCBI): domain Eukaryota; kingdom Metazoa; phylum Arthropoda; class Arachnida; order Araneae; family Tetragnathidae; genus Metellina; species Metellina segmentata. The sequence continues at coordinate 117,404,791 of OX375877.1, read as the reverse complement.
TAATCTTGAACATCGATGTTTTGCTGTCGATGTCGCATCACTAGGTGATAATCCAATTTTAAGAAATGGGGAAAAAAGTTTGAATTCACTGAATTTTAAAAACATTGATAGTTTTGGGTCGATGCATTATCAACATTGATGTTTTGCTGTCGATGTTGCATCCTTAGTTGCTAAACCAGTTTTAAAAAATGGAGCAAAAGTTTAAATACACTGAATTTTGAAAACATCGATGTTGAAAAACATCGATGTTTTTGGAACGATGTATTGCTGTCGATATCGCCTCCCTATTATCGATGTTTTGCTGTCGATGTCGCGTCCCTAGCACCAACCCCTTTGGACACGATGGTCTTTGATTGGATTTGAACTCGCAGCCTTCAGGTTGATAATCCATTACTCTTCGAACCCGACTTCTGTGGCCTTGTGACTTGGGGGAAGACACATTGATCTTCCACTGATACTGAAAGTCATCGAGCAAGCGCTTTTCACTCAGATCAATTGAAAAGCTATTTTAGTCCAACTTGGAACGTTTAAGTTGAATGTAAAAGGTTTTCGAAATAAAAGCAACGTGCTTCTCTCAATCGATAATTCCGAACATTTCAAAATGCTAATGTAGCTAAAAGAAAATAAAAATTTGCATGTAACTTTTTTTTCTAGTTATTATTATTGAAGTCTCCCTTTTTGTAATACTTCAAAACATAAATTTCTTTCCGACATTCGAAAAAGAAGAAATGTTATTGAATAAAAAATATATCGTTGAAATTTTCGTTTTAAATTTTAAAATTTTAAATTAAAAAAACATTTAAAACTTTAAAAATATACAAAGAAAATGACACATTATTTTCGATTTGCATCCAGTTCTATACATTTAATATGTGTTTACATAAACACGTGCTAATTAAACTGTTATTTAAAATTCCTTTCGGGGGTCCGGGACACATCAAAAAACATTTTTTATTAATTCCTTTAGAATTTTGAATTTTTTTGCACTGATTACCCATCTAACTAATAAGGAAAATCACGACACAAAAGTTTTCCAAAATGTTTTTTAAAATTTTAAATTAAAATTTTTTGAAAAAGAGAGGGGTCTTTTCAAATTGCTAAAACTTAAAATATTCTTGGTCAATTTTCAAAATTCTTGCATTAAATTATTCACAAATTTATAAATTTTAATTCTGATTCAGCAAATTTAAAAATATTAATTCAATAGAAAATAAAAAATATTTGAATGAAAACTTCTAAAAATTTTAAGGTACTTTTTTTTAAGTTATATTTTTAAAAATAAATATTTGTTTCTAATTTGCTGAATCAAAATTAAAGTATAATATTTGAGAAAGATGTATTCCAAATTTCAACCCTTAAACTTTATCGGTTCTTGACTTATAAGAATTTGAATGTATTAAATCTTGAAAAATTGCTTCATGGAGAAAAACTCATTTAATGTTTTAAAGACCGATTTACAATTAATAAAATGTTTAAATACCCTTTAAGAGCATCCATATGAGTATCTAACTCCTTCTTTCCTCTTAAATCTTTGGTTTAGTTTGATTTTTGCAAGTTCTACCTTTTTTCTGCATAGTTTAAAGGTCTGCGTAGACTTAAATAACGTCTTTCAACATGACAACAGCTGTCTGAGTGTTAGGTTTTCAAAAGAACGAACCACAAAATTAATTCTATCTCTCTTTCTAATTAAGATAGAAACATGATTCAGACGTCATTTTAAGCAGAAAGACACAGAAAATTTTTTAATAAAAAAAATAACTTTTTTTCGAAAATTTGACGATTTGTGTGTTTTGGACCCCCTTAAATATTTATCCTTATATTTAATCTAAGTGTTATTCATCATAAACGAAATTCAGAACAAGGATCTGTATGTGATGCAATATAAATATTAATGAAACGATATGTACTGATAAATAAAACTAAATACACACGGCAAAAATATATTAATAAAAGAAAAAAACACTGAAACACATCAAAATTTTCAATAAATATTTTTTTTGTCTTACATAATATACAAGGTGTTTCGAAAATATCTGTCCTAATTGTGAAATATGTTAGAGGAGCCTAAAATAAACATTCTATCGCGTTTACATGGTAGAGGGCTTAGGTCAGTCATTAAGATCGTTTCTGAGGCGTAAGGTGTCGTTCCCCTCTCTAATTTTCAATAGCATGCATCTTTACGCGAACTCGGATCTTACCGTGGAATGACCCCTTTACGCCACATAAATTATACTATTGAGCAACTTAAGGCTACACAATACCCTAAAAATGACAAAAATATCGAAAAAAAAAAATTTGCATTTTTGGATGACCCATACAGTTGGGAAGCTTGC